>JAWNOJ010000023.1:30000000-31335833 GCA_035046065.1 Chymomyza procnemis
AACAACAATAACAAACAGCTGCGGAACTCCATAAGGAGCTGAGGATGTCAACTTGAAGGGCATGTCATCTTATGGATAGTTTTAGTGCATGCAACTAACAGTCTAGTTGGAAATTAGTATGGTATGCCTGAATGCTCTATCCAGTGGGCGTGGGAATTAAGGATAGTTTCAAAATTGTTGTCAAGCTCGCATTTGTCAGTATTTGTTTTAAAAACTCATTTTATAATTTATTGTTGCTGAATAAAGCTGAGAATCGCCAGCTAAAGCAAAAAAAAAAGCAAATTATTCTCGTTGTCAGAGAAATGCGAACTTATGCAAGACATCTTAAAAAAGATAATTCGCCGAACTTTAATCTCAAAAAAGATCTCTGTCTTATTATACTAAAAATCCTGTCAAGCGAGTCCTCGGTACTTCTAACTCTTTTGTTTGTCTGACTATCTCCTATTTTGTAGAATCAACCGAAAATCCTGTCAAGAGCATCGAGTCCACGGTACTTCGAACAATTTTGTTTGGCTGACTACCTCCTATTTTGTAGAATCTACCAAACTTGGTTCCCAAAAAACATCTCAATCCCACTATACCATAAACCCTATAAAGAGCATCGAGTGCTCAGTGCTTGGGATTGGCTTTTCTCCCTCTTAGTACTTTGTATTTTGTAGTGCAACTGGAAAAATCAAAGTCTGCACAAATATTGTCATGCGGTCTTCACAAATATTTACATAGTCTGAGCGCCCTAGACTTTTGTGTGTATAGGTAAAATTTTGTTGCACATGCCGCATGCCACATGCCTTTTGTCTAGCCACAACAAGCGCCCAGGCACGGCCCCCTCTCCGTCTCTCCCTCTCTGACTCAAATGATATAAGCCGGAAAATGCGGGCACATTGACAGTGCGGGCGATTGATTTTTCCTGTGTCCGTTGCTGCAACATTTTCGGTTTTTGTTTCAACGAGCATCAAGTTGGGGCAGCAACTAAAATCTAAAATTAATGTAGTGCAAATAGGAAAACTGTCACTGCCACTGCCACTACCACTGCCGCTGCCGCTGCAGTTGTCAAGTATACAAATAGGTGGACGTCACCCGGTGGCATGCATGATGGGCTGGACCTATAGACAGACTGCAGCAGGGGTTTAATTGTTGACCTTAGCTATTAGCCCCGTGTCAGTGATGGCTGCATTGTTGCACAAGACTGTTTTTAGTGACAAGCCATTTGGTTTTCACGATGCATTGTGTGGATATTTCTTTTTTATTGTTATTCTCTGGCTTACTCTCTCCTGAATTCGTTTTTTTTTTCATTTTTTTTTTTTGAATAAATTATGCAAAAATCGACGCATGTTTTGCAAATATTTCTTGGAATATCTTGATTTACAATACGCCTTGGCATGCAATCGTTTACGAGGCTCTGATGCCGGGTCTTGACAGCACTGCTATAAACCAGGGGCCGGTATGCAGCACTGCAATGGTCGTCAGTACAGTCGGCATCGTTTGATTTGTTGATGCAGTTTTTTATATTGAATTTGGTAGGCCCTTTCGATGGCCTATGCTCAGGTTGTGTCTTAGAGAGAGGAACTTCAGGAACTTGTAAGAGATTGTGTCTGGAAACAAACTGCATGGACTTGTCAGAGGTTGTTTGAAGAAAGCATGTATCCCAAATAAGTTTCCAGTTTTATTTTATATTGGTTTAATTGTGATGAAGCAATCGAGCTGTAGTTACCTTTATTATACTATCATTTCTTCCTTTTTTCTGAAAAAATATTGTGGTACAGCGTATCTTTAAGTCGACCTTTTTGAAGTCTTACATGCAACTTCTATAATTTTATTGCACTCAATAACAAACGAAGCAACGAACCCCATGCAAATTAAGTTTTATAAGGTTTGTTTCTACTGTAAGCTCATGGCCAATGAAATCCGGTAGCTGGTGAGTAGTAGCTATGAAGGAGAGTCTAGAAAAACGTGTTCTATTATTATTCTGACATGAAAACAATAGAAACTGATGATTGTTCGGTAACATTTTTTTAATAAAAATATCGTTAATTATAGTAATTCACAAAGTATTATGTCTCTAATGTCATTATAATGAAAACAACACGTGTGTGTTTTTCAAATATATCTGTTTGGATTTACGCAATAAGTGTAACTTCTAGATTTCTAAGTAATTCTAGAATATGAAGGGTATACCTTCGAGCTAGTTCAAAATATAAGTTCAAGTTTAAAGCTTAATCGGTAGAGACTAAAACGCTACATGGATTCGATGTAAGTGTATCCCATAGGAAATTCTGCTTTCTGGCGTCTTTAAATATCAGACTTGCTATACATACTTTAGGAATACGAATTATGTTGAAAGTTTCAAAATTCTTGGAAAAGAATTAATCATTATTTCATTGTCTTGCAAGTTTCTCATGAATAGGCGATTAATTTGTATCGTTATTTAACTTTTTCTTAATCATACCGGACTGTAAACAGTAGTTACGAAATACTTTGGTTTCGAATGTTATTAAGTGCCAAATGTTTTGAAAAATAAACGCAACATTAAAGTCATTAAGAAGGATTGCCGATCGCTATCCGCACTCTTTGACCATCCTGATCCGAAGAACTGAGTTTGCACATTATTGATGCCAATTTGCAACAAAGTTTATGCTCAAGTTAGAAGTTCTATTTCAAATGAGGTAAGCCAGCCAAGTGAAAGTATTTCGTTTTTCAAAATCACCTACTTCACTTGACCTTGCTCGACACAGTTATAATTGTAGCAACCCCATCACTTTCAAGCATTCGATACACTTTCCTTGACTACTTTAAAATCCATTAAATAATATAGACCTTCGATATGATCATAAGCTTTTACTTTTTATTTAACCCCTTTTAACTTTTTCATATTCTCTTTTATTTATTTCAATTTCTTCTACATTTTTTTTTTTCAACATCTCTGATTCATTCTTCATTTTATTTATAACTTTTTCCATATTACACTACAGCTGTGCATATGGACTAAGACTTCACATTTATCATTCCTAATTACTGGCACTAAGCTGTTGTCTGCTGCACTGATTGATCTACGTCCCCGTTGCACAAGACACAAAGCCCGACCCTTTCGCTGAGATACCCGTAGATACTCTCAAATTTATGGTCTCTCTACACTGTACAGGCGTTTTTCCCCGCTGGGATCAACGAAAAAATCTCTCTCATTTGTTGCGCTTCGTTGCTAATTTTAATATTATTTTTGGAAATCTTATAAGTTGCCCCTTTTTCTGCCGCCGCCTTATAGTTGGTACGAACGCTCCTGCATTCCTCCCCTCTCACACTTAACATTGGCCACTTTGTATGCCGCCATGGCTCTGATCTGTTGATGTCTTTATTGCATTTGTTATGTGCTGCTCACATTATAATTTTCATTTTCATTTGGTTTCCATTCAGTTGTGCCTGTCTGCCCCCAAGTGCTGCATCTTGTATGTGGCATCTTCACGGGGCTTTGACTGTCTATAATTGGCTGTCTGCTTGGACGTTGTAGTAGTAGTAGCCGCTTGGCCAGTACCGAGCGTGAGTGCGGGGGTGGGTGTGTGCATGTTTAATCAAGATCTTGCGTGATAAATTAAACTCGCTGTGGGAATTGGTGAGTGTGCAATATGAATATGTTTCGGAGTTGCTACTGATTCAACTACTAGTACTTGGTTTGCTTTTTATAGTGTGGCAACGCATTGGCATTCATTATGATCAAGGTTGCCATTCAAAAGCGAAATCTCGGATTTTGATTAAACTGGTTACAACTCGTTGGAGTATAATAATTACTAATTTTTTTTGAGCTTATTTATTGGGGGGCAAAAACATATCATCATAGGCGACATTCTCGAATAGTTGATCTAGTGCTTTGGCGAGACCACTGGCGAAAATGGGCTTCACTTGTGGTTCGATTTCGTTCCAGAACTCGAGCCAGTTTTCGTTGACAACGCGGTTGAGTACCACCGAAAGATCCGTATTTTCCTTGTACAAGTTGTCCTTTATGTTTAGGATCCAGCTGTGGGAAATTGCAGAAGTAAGTTACAGATCATTATGTTTAGGACTATGCGTGGTAATTAGTGTCTCTGCGTTATGAAATACTTTTTATCACATTATAGCAATACTGATTACAAGCTTAGAAATGGTTTCAAAAATTTGCAATACTGAAAACATATTTTTGAATGACTCAGTCGGCTTTGAATTCTTCTCTTCCCCAATTGCTTGAATTCTTCAGTCATCTCAAGAAATATTTTAAAAGCATCTCGTCAGAGTTCTAAGATAGACTTAGAATTTAAAATTTTTACTAAATTTTATGACCTTAAAAACCTTCCGGTTATTCCTTCCGCTTAAGTATTTCAATATTCATTTTTCAATAATCATACTAACCGACCGAGTGTCAAATGCGGGTTCACATCGTAGACCTTGAGATAACGTCTATTATTGCGATACTCGACAAAGACCTTTAGGGTTACATTCATAATGACATCAAGCAGCTCGGATTGAGAGACACCTGTTGTATTGCTATTCGCTATAAGACCGCGTCCCTGGAATACATAAATGCCATCTTCCACAAGTCTTGGTACTTTAATGCTGATCTCTAATCTTTTGAGCGTAGGATCCTCTGCGAAACCTTTAATCTCGATAATTGTAGAATTTTCAAAGCCTCTGACAATTTGGTTCTTAAGCTGATAGTATATATAAAGTGGTCCCGGTGAGTTTATGAGCACTATGTCAGCGACTGCGATCTCATCCAAAGCAACCAAGCCGATTTCCGCCAGACCTTTGGGATATTTGCGTATCAAATCATTACCGCTATCAATCAAACACTTTTCATCGTCAAAATGGCATTTCTTGATATTAGCAGCTGCATAGAGATTTAATTTTCATTTTAATAATATGGTAGTACATCTTCAGATTTATTTTAGCGCACTCACGTAGCTGGACAATTGAGTAAACCTCAGTTAATGTTACACATAAGCAAATTATACAAAAATATTGCATGTTGCACTTAATTATCAAGAGTTTTAACAATACTGAGCTCTATCGGAGCAGGGGCTGAATTTTATAATACATTCAACTCGTCAAAAGCAGTTTCATTGCATTTAAAACAAGTTTTAAGATTTTTCTTATGTCACTAGAACAGCAAGTAAACATTTGACGAAACCGGTTAAAAAAAAAATACATATATAAAAAAAAAACAAATATTACAGATAATACAAATATTACAAAATATTTGTAGTAGCCCGGCTTTAATCCGGCAAAAACATATCATCGTAGGCGACCTTATCGAAAAATTTACCCAACAATTCTGTGCCGCGTTTGGCAAATACAGGCATTAGTTTCGGTTCAATTTCGTTCCAGAACTCCAGCCAATTCTCATTGTAGACTCTATTGAGCGCTATGGTAAAATCTGTGTTTTCCTTATACAGCCCATCCAGCCATATAATGAAGCTATAAATTAAGGTGTTGCCATTATAATGCCAAATAAATTTATAGCTTTGTCTTACCGGTTCAGTTCGCAATGCGGAACTAGATCGTATATTTGTAGAAAACGTTTGTTTTCCCTATAAGCAACAATGACCTTTATGTCAACTCTCAATGTAACACCTAGAAATTCCACATTCGAAGTTCCAGTAGTATTTGCGCTTAATTTTAAATACCTGGCCAACATTTTATATTGCGAAGTATGCGTCACTCTGGGCACTTTAAGGGTAACCACTAGTTTTTCACTTGTCGGATCGCGTTTAAAACCCGTCATATTGGTAACACTTGCATTCTCGAAACCTCTTATAACTTGTTCATAGAAATCGAAGCTAATCCATACAGGACCGCTTCGATCGGACTCCAGCAGTGGAAAAGCGGGTAGTGTAGTTTCGTCAAAAGGCTGTAAACCTATTTCTGCTATACCCTTGGGATGGCTACGTATCAATTGGTTTACACTCTGCAGCAGACAAGGCTCATCATCAAAGTGACATTTTTTTATATCCGCAGCTGTGGGGAGATACTTGGAGTTTAGGCTAAGTAGCGTTTATGTGAAAATTACGTACGCAACTCGGCACACAGCGCCGCGGAACTTAATACAAAGATTATTGTGTAAACTTTTAGCTTGAACATCGTCACATTGAACTTAACTGGTTTTTTAGCGCGAACGTAATACCTTGTGCTTGCGTTGCTCAATTGCAAATGAAGCTGCATTGGAGAATTCTTATGCAAAGTCTAGACGAGCTTAGACGCAGCAGTGGGCTACGTCATAAGTTACGCCCAGTTTGTACCTGAGTAAGACGTAAAGTATTTCATGCGGTCTTGCGTTTTTAGCGTTGTTTTGGCTTTTACTACGTCTAAGTTGGCCACGTTGGTTTAGGTAAGTTATGGAAATAATGCTATCCTGGCTGCTGCAATGCCAAATTTTCGAGTCAGCAATTCGCAAGTTGGTCCTCGCTTTGGTTGCTTCTAATAATGTTATTGTGGCACATATTAGCACCGGGCTTGTAATCGTGACTGCCAGCACCACAACAATGTAGCCACTTAAAAGTCTTTACTGCTCGGCAGCAGGTGCAACTGACTCCGTGTGTGTGTGTGTATGTGTGTGTGTGGAGCATTTACAACTTTTGGCTGTTGGCTTTCTTGCCGGGATTTGCATACTGCATTTGGCTTTGGCAACGACACGGCACGGATATGTGTCTATAACAAAACAATTAGAAACGACGTAGCCAAAGCTAAGCCTCGACGATTTGACGCTGATTTATGAGTGTGGGCGTGGCAGCATACACACAGAACTACAGAACTAGTTCAAAGACAGAACAGACCAGAGCAGACCACAACAACAATTGTTGCAAAGGCACGTAGCTGGGCAATACGAAGGATTAGCCACACGAATGCGACCAAAAGGCACATAAACGAAACTTGCAGCACATAAAAAGTCGACGAAGTGCGAGGCTATGAGCGAGTGGGAGTAGGGCCCAAGGCGAGTGCTGCTGGTTAGGGGTTGGGTGTGTATGGTGTGCTTTAGTTACCACCCGGGGGCATAGTAAAACGCCAGTGAAACAATTATGCAATTACTTAATTTGATGGCCCACAAGTGAATGTGTGTGTGTGTGTGTGTTTGGTTTGTTTTGCTCATACATTGCGTATACGTAATGTGGCCAACTCGCCAGTTGACTTTGCTTTGTGGTTTGGTTTGGCTTGTAATTGTTTTTACTGCTTTTTGCACGCGCATTGTTGGCAACTCTCTCTCCGGCTAACGCCTTTTTTTGGCCTCGTCTGCTGGCATCTACAACATATGAAGTTATGAAACATTGGGCCACAAATATTTTACTGCTTTTTGCATCTAAGTGGCCAGACGGCGTGCGGGCTGCTCTTTGCTAAAATATTTAGCATACGACATGCAGACCAGAACAATTGTTGGGGCGTAACTTACGCGAAAGCGTCACGCAGTGTGGCAGAAATATGGCAGTAACGATTTAGGACTTGCCGCGTTCTTTCAACTCTTTAAGTGAATTGCACTAAATCCTTAACTTATTGTCTGTTTCGAGCTTACAATAACTTAGCCTTGTTATCAGTTGTCGCTCTCAAATGTAGCGTAAGTTTTGTTGCTCTCAGGCCCAACTCATACGTCATGCATGGCGGGGCACTTAGTTGACTGCCACCGCGCTGCCTCCACCCCGCCATGCCTTTACAGTAAGCTGCTGTGAAAGAAATGTTTTACAACAATCAACACCTTGACGCCAAAGTTGGCAAGCAAAGTGCTAGAAATGGCTAGAAATCATGGCTAATATAAATCATCTCGGCAAGCAGCTTTGCATGTTTAAGTGTCATACATAAGGCGTTGTATGTATGTATATAATATGAGGAGCACAGTTGAGCGGGTTCGGAGTCAAGGATTGACTCCACACACACACTCGCATACACTCGCACTCAACCAAAGCGGCACTTATGCCTTTCATAATGCTGGCAGGCCCATTCACACCTACACACATAATAAAGACCCTGCAGCGTCAAGGCGGGAATCGGAGACGACAACGTCTTTAATGCTGCCCCCCTTAGCTTGCCCCGAAGCTTAGCTAACCCTTTTTGACTTTTGCAAATGTTGCGCCAACTAAAAACGTCAACGAAGAGCTCAACTCAAACTGCCAAAAACTTTGGGACACTTCTTAGGGCGCACCTTTGGCACTTTGGCAGGTGTATATGGGACTATGTGTGTGTGTGTGTGTGTATTGTATCTGTGTGAGTTGTGTTTGCTTTAGCGCTCAAGTTGTATTTTGTGTTTATTTTTGTTTGGATTTACTAAAGCAATTTTCTTTGTTGTTTCTTAAAGGTAACTTAACCTATATATAATATATGTGAGTGCATACACTGAGAGAAAAGAGTTTTGCTTGGTAGGGGTGGGCTTAATAAGACGATTGCCAAAAAATAATTGCTTTCGCTTGTGGACCTGGGTAGCGTAGTTGTAACGTATTCGCCTCTAAACTGAAAGGGCGTTGGTTCGATTCTAGACGGTAATACTGGTGCATTTGTCTAGCACTGACATAGCTAGCAAATAAAAAGACGCTTTTGACTTCGCACAAAGTTCAGTGAAACTTTGGTACTTAGGAAACACCGCAAGTAAGAAACCTCATGGAGAAAACGATGCTGTTCTTTGTTTATTCTGAATTGAATTTTTCATTAAAATTATTAATTTCTGAATAATTTTTGTAATCAAAGCCTTGGATTAATGCCTTTAGAGCGAAAGCTCTGCTGCGTACTGAAGGTCGGCGTAAAACTGAATCTTGAGAAACTCCAGAAGTAAGATGCCTTTTACATTTTAATACTATATAGTTATTTCTTTACTCTTAATTGCACTAAGAATTTGAATGATTTTTGTAATCAAAGCCGCAAAATAATGCCTTTTGCTAAACTTAATTTAAAAATTGTTGTATTGTGATATATTGTATATCAACATTGAAGCCCTCTACCGCACAATATTCAAGATTTTGAGTTACATCTAATATTCAATTTTAAACATTTTTGGACTTGAAAGTTGGACGTATTCTTCAGATGAAAATCACTTTTCTGCATATTAAACTGTACCCCTTTTTGTAGCAGTGTATTGCTCGCTGTGTACCCACCTATCTAACCTTAGACACCTCCTATATGTGTGTGCTAAGCTTTGGTCTATGCAAACAATAACCTCCATACACAGATGCACACACACGCACACAATGACACACAACACTCACATCCTTACAAGTTTTTGACATTTGTTATATTTTTTGTATAAATAAATAGTTGGAGTAACCCAAACAGCTGTTGGCATATGTGACCATATTGCTGCTGCTGCATCCTCTGCCACTGCTCCAACTACTCCTCCCAGCAACCTTTGCGGATTGTCCTTTGGCCAACTCTTCTGCTTATTGCTTTTTTGGTTACCTGCTGTCTGATGAAGCAAAAACCTGATTCTTTAATTTATGCCATGTCAAAACATTTTTAATTAAGATTGATTCAATTAAGCTAAGCATGAGTTGCATGCTGCACAAATTGTTTCGGTATTTGTGTCAGGACACAACACACACACACACACACACACTGACACTTCAGCTACAATGAAAATAAATGAAAATTTGTAAAATAAATAGAAAAAATAAATATTTGTAAGCCCTTTAAGTTTGTGGAGAAAATAAAATGCAATATCTGAAATAATGTCACGTACATAAAAACTTAAAACTCTGAATAACTTTGTAAATAAATGAAAAATATAAAGCAATGAAATATTTTGAGTAAACTTTTAATTTGGTTAAAAAAAAAACAAAATATGCTTTTTCTGTTGATATGCAGAATATGCAGTTTTATATGTGAATTAAAAACAGTGGAAACTGGAAAGCAGGAAACGGCAGTTTCCAAAAATGGATTTCTATTAAAAGCTGGGAATTTATTGGTAGAAGGAATATTTTATTATAATTTAAACTGTAGCTTAGGGTCCCGAGTTTTAAGTGCGATATATCAAAATAACTATCGTATGACCTTCATAATAAAATATGATATAAAAGTTTAAAAAGTCAAGAAGTATTCCATATTTTTACAGAAGACAGAAAACAATACGCGAAATCAATTAAAAGAAAACAATATGAAATAGTATTTAGAGGTGTCTCTGGAAGTTGCAACTTTCTTAACAAAATCGGCTGCATAGAAAAAGTCTTCATATTTTTTACTGAAATCTTGCACTTTAGCTCAGCGCCTTGACTTAAAAGTGTATAACTCTTTCCAAAATGCGATAGATTATGAAAATAACTCTCATACGCCCTGTGTGCCACATTGAAATCAAGTTCACTGAACTGTGAGCTTTTGAAAAGTCAACTAAAAATTAGTTTAAAATATCGACTAGTATTGGCACTCTGGAAGTTTTAATAAAACTTGCTTAAGGAGCTCCGCTGCAACCCAAAAAGTCTGAGCCATTCTTTTGTGAATCTACCGGCTGTAAAGTCAAGACATGACCACTAAGGGTTTTCGTGTTAAGCTCTAGGAGAGTGTCAGCGGTATTGTGGAAAACTCGCTGGCTTTCTAGAAACTGTATGTAGAACTGCAGATGGGTCGATGAACTATGATGCCAAGTGGACAAGCGAGAGTGTCAGCGGTATTTTGAAGCACTCGCAGAAGATAAAGCGTGGGTTTCTGCAAACTCTGGATCAGTTTGAGGAACTAAATTACCCCCAAATCCACAAGCGTTTCTCTGTCACCGTTAAGTTGAAGCTCATTTTGTGCGCGAAGCATTGCAATGAGGCTAAAGTAAACAATGTGCCGCATGCGGATGTCGAAGCTTTGAAGAAGTTAAACAAGAACAATAAACTTGTATAGAAACTAGCCGAAGTCTCTGGACGTTTTTCTGGCCTTTGAATCTATAGCGATTAAACAGCTCCGAAGTCTTTTGGCAGTCGGTCTTAAAAAGGCAGGCAAGTTCGCTGGTTTACTGTGACACTGGCAGATAATTATGGCCAAGATCGAGCAATTGAAATTGACCAACAAGTAGCAGATGAAAAAGGTACTGTGGGCAAGAGCTTGAGGCTCAAATTTCTTGGGCTTTTTGCTGAAGAAGAACTTGCAAGTCGTCGAATGGGTTCAACATCTATACTAGATTATATATATAGGAAATCATGTATGTTTTGGGATTTCCAATTTATTTCAAGCACAAACAGCTGGCATAAGCTCTAAATCCCTCAAAGTTATGCTCAAATAGTATTTGTAGTCTGCTGCCAATTCAAAATGTTCTTGTTGAGGAGTCTCTACTGTGGTGACACATATATAATGCATTTTTAATGTGGGACAGTGCAAAATAAAGGCAAACACACACACACACCACATAGTCAGAGACAGTCATTCAACATAGCCGCACACACAGATACTTATATAGATTTATATACAAAAATAACGTATACGCCACGTGGTGCAACCAAGCATGACTGTCATAATGCTAAACAAACTTTAAATAAATGATATCAAAACGTAACGAAATGTAAGAGCGGAGAGCGAGAGAGACAGCGTGACAGTGAAACTGAGTGTTGTGGATTGGTGTGTGGCGATGGGTGTGGGTGTATATGGCTCTGTGTTTGTGTATAGTGTTGGTACCCAAAAAAATGGGGGTACAATATATATATATATCAAAAGCCATAAAAAGCAGTCATAAAACCCTTTCCGCAAAACGGAAATCCCGCTTCAAAACAAACGCCATTAAAAACGAGGTCAACCCAAAGAGCGACAGCTCCATGGAGCTGCAGCGTTAGAGCCCAGACCGAGCGCTGACAGTGCAGACAAAAGACAAAACAAAAATTTAGAGCCTACGAAAAAAAAAAATATTTAAAAGTTTTTCGTGTTTCATTTTTTTGTTTGTTTAAAAATTATAACAAACCTAAAAAAATAAATAAAATATAATAAATAATAAAAAAAAAAATGTATATCCAAAGTGGAGTAAAAATATTGCAAACATTTTAGAAAAGTGCGCATAGGGAGCTACATAAAATATGGCACAAAAAGTTCAAGTTTAAGAAGCAGCTAACACACGCACACACTCACACACACGCACTAGAATGTCCTTACAGACAGACACCTCTATGTGTGTGTGTGTGTGTGTGTGTGTGCTCAGGTATTTATTTTCATAACGCAACACAACATAAGGAAGCAATAAATTTAAGCTGACTGACGACAGTTTGCATGTGGCACGTGGTGGTGGTGCTGCTGCTGGCGTTGGGTTTTGCCGTATAGTCTAGTATATAGTCTAGCTAGCGCTCAGTCGTCCTGTCTAAGGGCGTTAGGTGCTGAGCTTAGGCATGGCAAGCCCTGTCCATGTGTGTGTGTGTGTGTGTGTGTGTGTGTCCTGGCAAAAGGTAACAGCAGCCTGCCAGCCGTCGTCTCCACACACATATTGCACATAGTTATTGTTATTGTTTTAAAGCTTAAATCGCATGCAAAGAGCCCAACCCAACAACCGCATCCTCTCTCTTACTTCGGTCTATATTTTCCCGCTCTCCTCGAGTCATTTAAATAAATTTTATGCAATTTAGTTAAGCTTCGTGCTGCTCTCACACATACGCGATATGCTATACTCTTCAAAGCCATATCAACACACACTCTCTCTCGCTCTCTCTCTCTATCTCTGAGGCAAGTCCTGCACACACTCTCACTGAGTAAATGTCATTTAAATATTTCGCTTCGTCTATGTGGCATTCCAATTTCTTTCACATATGTCTCTGTGCAGCAGTGGCGCAGTCTAGGGAGGGATTGAAATCTAGAAATATGTAGGAATAGCAACTTTGAACTTAAAAGCTTCGCAGAGCGATTGAAGTCGCATTTTCGAGGTCCTATGCATTCCAAGTGCGCCCCGGTAGCGCCTCTAAAATGGAAGGTCAGTGGTTTGATTTAACCCTGCAGCACTGGTGCATTTGTCTAGCACTCGCATAGCTAGCAAATAAAAGCACGCTACTTGCAGAGAAAAATCTCTATTTATTATAGACACCGCCGTTCGGATTCAGCTAGAAGGTCCCTGTTCTCTTTGAACAGCTATTTTCCATGCTCCATCTTTGGAACGATAACCATCGTCAAAGGGAATAACTTTATTTTTATTTTGCATTCAAAAATCAAAGTCCTTAAAAAATTAAAAAAAAAACCAAATTTGGAAAAGAAATAGATTCACGGCCGCTGAAGCTCGAAACAAATACTATACGAAAATTGTTGGGCTTTTTGTGCTGCACGCAGATAATATAATTAACCAAAGAGTAGATATTATTAGAGAAAACTGCATGGGATCTATACAGTAAAGGATTCACTGTTCGTTCATATACAGACCGTTAACAGTTGGAAAGCCTCCCTCCCACTAGTGCTTAATATAGCCCCCAGTATTTCCGAAATCCAACTGTGCCACTGCTGCGACCGCGTGTGTCTGTGTACGTTTGTGCGTGCTTCAGTATTGCATATCCTTTTTACACGGCGCACATTTTTTAGCTTAACTTTGGCAAACAGTTCCCAGTACTCAAATCCCCAGCCCACTCACTGCTGGCCTTAACCCTACACATAACCCGCGCGCCTGACGCAATAAAATATTTAACAGTAGGTGGATGGATATGCTAGGGTCTGTCGAGGTGTCGCTTCAAGTCGTTACCTCGCCCATATCGTTGGCTATATGGCCATATATACCTATGTATACTTGTGCGTTGCTGCTTTTTGTTTGTTGGAGGATGCCTCCTGACTCTTGTCGTATGTCACCGGTGACTTGACTGAGTTGTTAGTTTTTTGGTTGTTGTAGCACATCATAAAAATGACTGCTGCTTCTCTGGGTTTCCCGCTCCTGCTCCTGTTGGCGTTGTTGTTGTTGTTATAAGTATTATTATTGCTGCTGCTGCTGCCATATCCTTGTTGAGGTTATTTATGTTTGTCATGTTGCGTTTGTCAAGTTTTTTGCATTTCAACAGACGCGCTTTAGAGCATTATGGCTTAATTTTCTTCTTCTTTATACATATTTATATATATAAAAATATGAATTTTTTCTTTTTTTATCCTGTTGACTTGGCTACGTGTGCAGCACACAGGAATTAGAGTTGCCAGGTGTACTGCAGTGAGCAAGCATATAAAAAAAATATAATACTACAAAGTGTACAGAGTATAGCGAGAATTTAATGGTCGTAAGAAGTGGCAAAAAAATTCTTTGCAAAAGCAAAAGATGACTAGGGGGGAGGTGTTGAAACTATAAGTACTTGGTTTTTTCGTTTGGTGGGGGAGCATGGCATTGGGTGCTGTTTTAATCAAATGAGTTGTTCCTTTGAGTGCAACTAAGCTTGAAATATTTGTCAAAAATGCAGCCAGTTTTCTCTTAACGATGCTCTCGGTGTGCCAGTCCTATAAAGATACCAGCCGTTAACACTTATCGGCCTTGCAGTACTACCGCCTCACTGAAGCCCTTAAAAAAGGCACCCCATAAAGTATTACAATTTTCTCGCTGCAACCCCGCCAAAGAAAAACTTTCATTTCGTAAAATACATAAAATTTTGTTCGCTTTAAGTATCCTGAGCTAAATTCATAACAATTCATTGGTAGCCCACAAAAATTGCTATACGGTTTGGCAATTTGAGAAGTTTTCCTTGTTCTCCACGGTGTATCTTAAAGATATACTTGCCCACGTACATTACGTATCAGAAGATATTGCTTTTAGCTTCCGTAGCTTACACAAAAAATGTGTCTTCATTCTCAATTTAGTGGCGCTTTAATCGATTTGCCAAGTTCACAACGCATTTTATCGCTTCCCGTCGTTTGGGGGAGGATGGCTTGAAATTAAGTTACAATCAACCTCAGCAGAGACCAAGCTGGCCAAGTTGGCAAAGAGAGTTGGACCACTTGGCAACCCCCAAAAACCAAAAACCGAACACCTTGCAACCACCAAATGAACAGACACTAAACATAAATTTCATTTCATGCCAATTAAATCAATTGGGGTTATGCTTATGGACACTACTGTTGTTGCCACAGACAGTTGGGGTCGCGGGCTGGCCGTTGCGGCTGTGCGTTCTACGGTCTCCCAAAGTCGTTGTCACATGCGCTGAAATTAATTCGTTTTTGATTAGACGCAAAAAATCAATTTCTCGACCCAACGCCTATTTATTTGTTTATGGCCAACATCAGTTTTTCTTTTCCAAAAACTTTGGGTTTGGATGGTATAACCCACGCCATTAGGAAAGGCAACTGCTGCGCCATATATAGCTAATTTGGCCTTGTAGTCTATGCGGGCAACAGTTGATGGCCCTAATCGCACTGACTGAAGCCCAGCTCCCCGCTCCCAACTCGATTAGCTGCGACGTTTATTTGCTTCTGTTGTAGGTAAATGCAAATTAAAGTGCCTGGGCAGGAGCACCAATACTGTAGGAACGCACACTGCCTGCAGTTTGGCTGAATATTTGACCGGGGCTGACTTGTTTATAAATCAAATGTGCGACGCGTTTGGGGCGCAGCTTGCGTTGGCAGTCCCAATGTTGTGGGGGCGGTGGGTCTGACAATTTTGCGCTTGACAAGTCGCCATGTTGACAATTTTCATGTAAACTTTTTCTATTTTTGTCGTATTGATGCACTTGAACTGCGTGGGGGTTATGTTGGTTTTGCTAGGTGACATGCAACAGTTGGAAGTGTATTTGAAAAATATTTCTCTAATATAGTTTCTAAGTAACTATCCATACTTTTGTGATGCTAATGTAATTCAGCGCTTAAAGCCGCTAGAAGCGAACATTTTTCGACGAAGATAGCAAATATTTCATGTGATGACATCCAGACAGTTCGTTGTCGCATGGTTTCTCTGCTCCCACAAGAAAATTTTAGTTCTCTACTATTGTTCCGATGTTGTTCTGTTTTTGGTAACTTGTTTTCACGCACAATTTTCCCGAATCGTTAAATTCGTTCTTGCTACTTGACGTCAAATTTGAATTTTATGTTAGAACTTGGTGTACTTTTTTGCGATACATATGCCATTTTTTTTATAGATTTTGAAATAGTTTACGACTTTTAATACAAAATTTTTATACTCTAAAAAATACCATCACCCTATGCTCCGACTTAGGAGCGAAGACCCTAGTCAAGGGGAATAATTTAATCGAATTCTTTTCGAAAATCGAAAATGCAGCTACTGATCCTTTGGGTTGGCATATTGACTTATAGTTCAGAAAGATCCCCCTTGTTTTATAAAAGAAAAATTATCAAGTGGAAGTTGGGATTTTTTGCTACTTTTCATACAAGTTCAGTGGTATTTGCAGCCAATTCCCTAATACGATTAAGTGTATTGCTGAGTCGCCACTTGAGGGTGTCTAAACGTGCAACACTCCATATTTTTTTGTTTGTTTGACACTTCTATCGACCCCAAACATTCGCTAGTAATTAACACATGCAGATTTTTAGCCAAACTGTCTGGAGCGAACTGGCCAATTTGGCACAACTGTTGCCAGGACACTTACTCACACACTGGCGATGATGCGCGTGGACTCGGACTTGCAAACTCTTACCAATGCTGTGACTGTATGAGTGTGCGTGTGTATATGGCGTTTTAATTTCAAATTCAATATTGGCCAGGCTTTCATTGCAGACACGGCCAACAAATTTGTTGTCATATGTTTGGTCGATTTTCGCTTTTTATTTGCACAGAAACTTTGCATAATTAATGACACAATGGCAGCAGGCGAGGATTGGGCGGCTAGGTATGCGCCTGCATAAAGGCAGGTCATGACGCTTGCCTGCCTGACAGACAAACGAATACGTACGGCAGGGCGGACCGACAGATCGACAGACATTCAGACAGACAGACGTGCGGGCAAGTTCAATGCACCTTGTAAAAAGTGTGCCACTGCGACGGTTTTATTGATTTTCAACTACGGCTTGGCCTGGCTGACACGGCTGGCGGCCATAATGTGCACACACACACACACACAGATAGTGCTGCATTTTGTGGTTGAGTGTGGCCAGGCGGCGTAGCATTGCCATCCATATCTTTCGACCAAATGTCTATATATGTTACTATCCATTTCAATTTCATTAACACAAGTCAACAAATACGTAGCTCGTAGAAGGCCAAAATCAATAGTAATTAATAAGAGTACTTTACCACACCCGGCTCAGTGGGGCGGGTGGCGGGGGGGGCGGAAGGACGAAGCTCGAATCCTGGCCGCACACACATACAGCAAACCACAAATCAAAAATCAAATATTAAGCACAGTGAGTGGGAGTGTGTGTGAGTGGGCGTGAGTGTGCATTAGATTGTTGTTGGTGTGTGTGTGTGTGTGTGGTTGTGTTTGTGTAAAATAAATACGTTTTAGCCATGAAAATCCCTTTTAATTGCCACGCAACGGCAAAAGGATTTACACACACACACACACACACACACACACACAAACACACACGGGGAGATAGACACCTACACACACTCACAGCTACACGCTGAAACATGTCGACTTAGTGCTACTACGGCTCGTGCTCATGCTCATTCCTCATCAGCTGCGCGGCACTGCTCTGCCTATATGCAACCAAGCGTCCAAGTGACTACCCAAACGTCCGTCTAAATGGCCACCCCGCCCACTGCCGCCATTGCAAAGCAACTCTGCACGCGTGTATGTGCGGGTGTGTGTGTGTGTGTGCGGGTTGCGGCCACAGCCAAGTGGGATTTAGTGCAAATTGCAAAGTGTAACTTGTTTTTACGAAAAAGCACTTTAGCGCATTAGAACTCACGGAAGGGACATGCCAAACAGTGCCACACACACACGCACACACAGACACAGAGACACAGAGAGATACACACAGGAACCCCCAACAGCGGCTAAGAGACAAGCCAACAGACACGAAACATTGCCCAAAATCGAGGTCTCTGCGCTGCTGATACGGCGGAGCAGCAGAGTGAGCGACAGTTGTCGATGATTAGACCCAATTCGATGCGCTGGGCAACAGCAGGTTAACTAAGAGTTGGAAGAGTTGAAAGTTGTGTAGCAGGAACAGGACACTGGCATGAGTTGTGGCCAGTGTTGTATGTAGCTTGCAACTTGTTGTTGCATGTCCGTTACATGACTGCCAACAACAACAACAACACGCACTCGTATGTCCCCCGCATGTTTGTATGCATGTTCAGTGCCCGGTTGCATTCGAAAATATCCTTTGCCGGACATGCACATATGATTAGAATGTTGCAGCTGTGTGTGTGTGTGTGTGTGTATTTAAGGACTACAAGTCGAACTGTGTGTATGTGTGAGTGTGGGGCAGCTTTAGCGCTCAGACAACTTTCATTAAACAAATAGCATTAATTACATTAAAGATTTTGAATACATTATGCTACGTAATTGAAGAGCAGACAATTTTAGACGCCAGCCGCACAGCATATGATGGCAGACACGAGGAAGAGTGGAACTAATGGGATCTCTATTATTGTAGTGGAAAATGCAATTTGTTGAGGATATATGAATATACAAACACACGTTCCATAGATACATCTATGCAGATTTATCATTTATAAGCCTGCCAAATGGCAGAGAAGAAATTATCAGGTATTGTGTGTGTGTGAACAGGGGGGGCCAAGTGGGGTGGGAAATGGGATTTAGGTATTGGATTTGATTACTAAAATGTGTAAGATGCATTTGAAATGCATGAATTTATCGTATCGTGTGCACGGTAGGACTTTGGGTAAGTGCAACTTAAAGTCGTTTTTCTGAGTGAAATTTGAAAGAAGTACTACCTTTAACTCTGCTTCTTCAATTTGGAGGGCGATAATGTTTGGTTTCTGAAATCTTCTAATATTTAAGCATCGGCAGACAGGTGGTAAACTGTGAGCATTGAGAAAAAGTCGAAAGATGTCTGGTATAGTGTGGAACCCAGAGGCATATCCTCCAAATTACTGAGTTAAGTAGGCATAGGTTTTGGCTAGGGCAGCAATGGTTGCCTTGACAAAGTTACTCAGCTTACCAGTTGAGCCACATTCAGTTGTAAAGCAATCTTCAATACCAGCCATCATAAGTAATATTTTGGGCAGTGGTGCAGATATAGTACCGGTAGCACGAGTTGCGGGAATCTGAGACATAGAGACGGAGCCGCACTTGCCTGTGACTTTTCAGGCTTACCAATCTTGCTAACCCAGTAGTAACGACAGACTGGAACTACAGACATCTTGGTCGAAATAATAGCAGTAGAGTAAGGCCAATATCATTGAGTCCATTGTTAACACCAATAGCGACAAATGCCTACCTCATCACGCATCTATGCTCCCAAGCAGAAATCAATGATTTCAAGCTCTTCGAGGAGCAGCAAGTAGAAATATATTTCCTCAAGCAACTTAATCTTGCCTTCGGCCGAACTTGGTGACTGGAAATGCACTTTCTGGTATTTTTCATGCCACCGAGATCAGAGCTCCCAACTCTATAACCGCGTTCACCACCACCACCACCACGAGAGCCAAGAACACTTCTGAGACCACTACGGACTGGGGTGCGTCTACCATTTTGTAGTTCTAAGAACTTAAAAGGTTGGAGGAAAAAATTCTAATAGATTTCATTAGAATTTCAATTCCAAATTTGAATAAGTTCCATTATCTTCGTTATATAACAAATTTTACATGATTTTAACGAGACACATAAGATTTCGTTGTCATCATTGCAATAAACAAAATTGGATAGATTTAAAAATTTTAAAAAACATTTCGTATAATCAAAAACTATTAAAATAATGTAAAATACTTCCTATGTTCAAAAAAAAATCTATATATATATATTTTCATTCAATTTCGTCCAAGTTCAGAGAAATACTCATACCCATACTCAGTTCTTTGGATAAAACAAAATTTTTTTAATAAGCTTTAGATTCTGTTAATAAAAAATAAATATATTGATTCCCTTTAACGTTCGTAATCACTCCAAATTCGCGGCATGGGTATATCTCTATTAATAGTTTTTTTGAAGAGAACAGGAACCTACCAGTTTGTAATAGAGATTTTCCTAAAAGAAGAGCATCTCTTTAGCTGCTAACTATTTCAGTGTTAGGAAAATGCACAAGTGCTGCGGGGTAGTATTGAATTATTTAAAATGATTTGTAAAAATCGAGCTACGTAACACTAAATCCATATGAAAATTGAGTGATTCTACTTTAGATTAAGGTTCGAGTGTTTTGAGCATATTGCAGGAAAAAGTAAAAAAAAAACAGAAAATGGTTCTTGTTTAGGTTCCGTTTGGGGTCTTTTGAGTCAATCGAAAAATATTATATCTCATAGATTGGACTATAACTGGAAGGAAAAGTAGCAAAAAAGAAAAGAATGAGGTTCTTGTTTAGATTGTGGTTTGGGTCTTTTGTGCAAATCGAAAAATGTATCATTAATGGGATTGCAAACTGAAGTAATGGTAGCAAAAAAAAAGGAGAAAATGGTTCTTGTTAAGGTATTGTCTTGACTCTTTTCGACAATTCGAAGAATGTCTCGATTGGATTTTATATTGAAGGAAATAAGAAACGACTTGAAATAGAGGAAGTGAGTACACCTTTGTTGGTGCAATCTTAACAGAAACATTAGGAATAGTTGAAAAAATACTAGTTCATAGCGTTTTTAACGAAAACATTTCATCAAAAGTTACAAAAGAGTAAATCGGGAAAATCGTAGTTTTTA
Source organism: Chymomyza procnemis (assembly GCA_035046065.1). Classification (NCBI taxonomy): domain Eukaryota; kingdom Metazoa; phylum Arthropoda; class Insecta; order Diptera; family Drosophilidae; genus Chymomyza; species Chymomyza procnemis. The sequence goes on from JAWNOJ010000023.1 coordinate 30,020,609, forward strand.
AATTTTGATTTTTTTGTTAATAACTTCTTCGATAAGTCACAAAGGGCACCAAAGCTGTGAAGTAATACTCCACTTAACAATACCAAACGCAATAAATGCAATGAAATCTGTTTGCATAAAACCTCAGCAGCTATTTATCTTGTATATGTGGACAATAAATAGTTGTTGATAGTGCTCGCTCGATTACGTTGCGATAAAACTGCATTTAATCGAATATATATTGTATATATGTTTATAAATGCAGCTACCCACCGTTTATATTTATATTTAAATGAATATTGATTGAAGACAAAAGCATGCAAAATGCATTTTCAATTAATTTTCATTCTTTGTCGCTTGATTTAAGCTGTCATAATGGGGCCATTGTCGGACAAGTAATGTAATTTATTTACCATTCATTTCAAAATGTTATACATTTTTTTTTTTCGATTTTACTCACTTTTAATTTTTTGCAGTGTATCACAGTCTGGACATCAAATGCTTTAATCACTAGAAATGCAGGTAAGCGTCTGTCTGTTCGTTTAATTTGCATATATGCGATTATTCTTTATTTTTGTGCATATTTTTTCATTTAAATTGGCAAACATCTAAGCCGTAGGCCAACTAATAACAACTATGTGGCAATTTAGTTGTCAGCTGTTTAATTTTTGTTGGCCATTGTTATTTTGGCTTGTTAAAAAAAAAACATATTTGATATTTCGAAAAAGTTAAAAAGTAAAAATAATAACAACTGATTGCAGCTGGCTGGCCCCAAAACAGCGCAAAAGTTGAAAATTAATGAAAAACGGCGTAGATATTGGCAAAAAAAAAAAAACAATAATAACTGCTTGTCGTTCGCTGCGTCCTGTTGGCCATTTTGGCAGCCATAATTGTTTGCTAAAAGTTTATGCACGTAGCGATAGCGAAATCTGCCGTAGTCCCCCGTTCTCCATTACTGCTTTAAGGGAAAAACTTCAAACATAAAACGCCAAATTGCACCATTAAGAAATTCGTTGCGCATCAGTGAGCAGTCAGTTGAAAATGGCGGACAACAACACTGACTGCAAAACGTCCAGCCAGGATATATAAATAATAGTTATAAATACCTTGTGGTAGTAAACTTTGTCATTGAACCCGTAGACGTAGCCGTAGCCGTACCCAAGCGCTACACAAATAATGCCAAATTATTGGGCAGCAGCCGCAGCACCAGCGCTGTCTTGGCAAATCAGCGTAGGTCAGCAGAAAAAAAGTTGCCAGCGCACACTTTGTAGCGCTTCCTGGTAATCACTTGAATATTACGGGCCGGAAATCGAAAAGTACGTTGGAAAATTTTTATCGCGAAAAGCAAGCAGTTCTTGTAAACTCACTCTGCCTCTCTCGCCGTTTAGCTTATGACAATAATAATGAAAGCGTTTTGCAAGCCAGTAGTAGTCCGCCATCAATTTGCAGCTTTCTGCGGGCACAAATGACGCCGGAAGTGGCACTGCTGCAAATAAAAATGGCGGCGCGTCTGAATGGCTGCGTCACCGACGCCATTGCCGCAGCCATCTGCGACGCCTTCACCAACAATTGGGCACTTGGCGCATTTTTGGTCATTTTTGCGGCGCCATTGAACAATTTCGTGTGTTTCGGGCAGGTTGCAAGCCAAGGCGTGCGCAGCTCCTGTGGAACGAAGCAGTGCTCTGTGTGGGTTGCGACGCGCTAATTTTGTGCTTGGTTGCTTGGCTCCAGCCGCCAACTTGTTTATGACCTTATATAATATGCTGCTCGAAATAAAAAAATCGCAAAAAAATAAGTGAGAATCTAAAGGACACAACTTTTGCGATTTTTTCCTCCACTTTGATTATGGACATTTCTACGGCTTCCTTTAAAAACGCATTTGAAAAGATTTTATGAAAATGTTGTATAGTATAATGGCTGCATAGATAAATGGTTCAGCAGATGATTATGATTGAAAATCTGCTTGGAGTAAGGATTTCGAATGCTAAATCACTTAAAGTGCTGGTAAGGTATGGGAAAGTGCTAAAACTTGAAAGTTTATGGAATTTGGCGAAAGTTTTTAGTCACTTCGCAGATATGGAAAAGGTTTAAGTAATTTGAAGGTTGAGTTTGTGTCAGAATGTGCAACTTGTAAGCTTAAATTAAGTCAAACTTAAAAGAATTGAAACGCTATACAATTGGAATCAGTTTTGAAAAGAGGATTTAAGATTATATAACGAATTTGATTTTGAATTTAATGTATTTTTACAAAACCACCATAAATCGAAAAGCAAAAGTTGGTGATTCTTGTTTAGCTTCCGAAAAAAGGAGCAAAAATGAAGTGAAAGTGATTCTTGTTAGAGTACCGCTTTTTGTCGCATAGTTTCATTCGCGGCTAGGGCAGAAGTTGTTATGTGCATCTCGAATTCTCTCATTCTTCTAAAGTCAATCTAGTCTTTTGCTGGTTTAAGTGTAGGAGTTGAAATATTGAACCTAATAGTTTAAAACCCGTACGAATTGTTTAATTTCCTTATCATCTGAGTGCTAAGCGACTTCTGGAACCTCAGATATTTGGAAAAGTTGTAAAAAGTATATCAAATACTTGAGAAATATTCATTGTAAACGTAATTACAGTTGAACTGCTGTTAACGAAAGTGTAGAAGAGTATTCGAACTTATCTATTATTCTGCGAAAAGTTCTTCATAAGAATCTAAGTTTTAAACTTGAAATCTGTTATAGCAACGAAGCAAAAAATGCAAGATTCTTAGTTTCAGTTGCTTGCAGCTGGACTCTAATAGGTTTCTTCTCTCTAACCAGCGTGCAATATCTCTGTTGGCAGACTCAACAGCATTAGAACCATGAATAATATTACGAGCACCCAGAATGAGAAAATCGCCACGAACAGTGACGGCTGGGTTCCTGGCAACCAACATTTGACGGACGGTCTTGACCGCTTTCAAACTCTTCCACTGTACCAAAGTTTATGTACTTGAAAAAACCCGAGAAGTAGGGACGGCTAAAAAGCTTTAGTAGAGTGTTTCTCCAACAATCTCTTAAATGCGCAAATAAACTTCAGGACGACCAATGTGAAGCGCTTCTGCTCGAAACGCTCAATGATTCGGAAGAAAAATGCACGCTGATAAAAGTGCGTTCCTTGTTGGCGGCTATTGTGAATGAGAATAATCAATAGATCAAGATTGCATTCTACATAAGATGATGTATTATATGGAATTCTTATCTGAAGTAGTTTTGCTTACGTTTACTCGAGAAAACGCAAAACTTAGATAAGGCTTTGGCTACCATAAGTCAGTATTCCGCCGAACCGTAGTACCACTTGAACCTTGCCAGTTCCACTTGCACCTTTCAAGCTTAGTATATGCTCTTTAAGAGCATCCAAGAACTACCTCAACATTTGCCTTTAAAATAATTTCAAATCTAATTACTTTGATTTGGAATTGATGCGCTATGCATTTGACAGCACGTACACTCCACCCGCTGCTTATCTTTTTGCGCTTTTGTGTGTTACCCTTCAATCTCAGCCAAAAACTCAATTCCTGTCCATATATTTGCCCAATTGTGTCACTCTTTTACCCGCTTCAATTACTTAAGTAAACGTTTCCAAGTTGCCATTGTTGGCTGACATGGCGCGGGGCATAATGCAAAAATCTTTACAACTTTCTCTACAACCTTTGACAGATCTCTTGCTGCATACTCCATACGACCGACGACACATTGGGTTGGCAGGGAATACACATTGTTAGTGTCACTGTCACAGCCCCATTTCCCAATTTTATCCTTGCTTCCTGTCACCTTACCATGTTGCCTTTGGCTTGGCTGGACGCACAGACACACACAATGCCATAAAACCCAAAGCGCATGAAAGAAATTAATCAGATTTTTATTTAAACGCCCATCTCTCAGGGTGGGCGTGTACTTCCCATACAGCTGCATGGTATGAGCATGGGCATGTGTGTGTGTGTGTGTTTGTATCCTTGTGCGTCCATGTGTAACCTCGACCATTGTCCCTAACACGCTGACAGTAAAACCTCAAAATCTTTTCGTATTTTGTGTGCAATTTTTGTCAACATGGTTTGCTTTTGCTTTTGCTTTTGCTATTGTTTTGTTATCCTTGCTGCCTGTTTCCTACTGCTCCCTACTCGCTTCTCTCGTTTCCCCCCTCTCTAGTATCACTATACTAACTGCTATCAGTGCTGCGCCCGTTTGCTGTCAGTTTTGTCAGTTTCTTTGGAATCTTTCGAGTTGCGCTGCTGCACTGAATGATGTTAACAGATTTTTATATTTCTACGCCACGCCTGTCCATTGTATGAAAAACTCGTTGCGTCCAGCCAACTGGTTCGCATTCTCATCCATCTCTAAGCAATCTATTCATGCGTCTCTATCTCTGTTTGCTGCTGGTGTGTGGTTAGTTTTGGTTTTGTCATTACAATTGTTTGCGTTTTCAAAAGCATTCAATGCCGCGCAGCCACAGAGATGTCCCTACGTCCGCAGGACCTCTATCTGGCGGTATTTCTGGTAAATGCAAACAAAAGAGTTGCAGCGGGTTCCACAGCGGGAGAGAGAGAGTGAGGGAATATTGTGAAAATTTGCTCGAAAATAGTTGCGAAAAATAACAGCAACATTTGTGCATTATTTGAAGAAGTCAGTGGGAATCGCCTGAGAGGAGCTGGCATAAGATTATTGCTGAAGTCATAATAGATCATTAGTTACGTTATAAGTAACCAAATATTGCGGATTCTTTGTAGAAGAACCTTCAAGTATAACATTTATTTACCAGATGTTTATTCCTTAATATTTTTGGAAACCGCGTGTTTCTCAAATTTTATTTGCTTCCCGTTGCGACTTCATAAACAATAATTAAAGTCTTAAAAAAAATTATGATTTGCTGCTGTTCGAGGAAGCGCGCTTGTCATACGAAATGCTATTTTAATATAGCAATTTCTTAGTTTGATATAAAGTGTCCATAAAGTTCTTGACTTGTTATGGCTACGCTTGCGGCTGTGGTGGTGGAGTTCTGGTGCTGCTACTCAATACACTTGGGGCGTATCGGTTGCCAAAGGAAACAACAATCATTTAAGAAAACATCTAGGCAAGAACATAAACATATTTTATTATCAATTTATTGGGCACATTTTTTAATGGGCAACATATTTTCAGTGCCTCGCTCTAGCTTTTTGGGTGGCACTTTAATTGTTAATTAGTTTAATGTGCTCGACTTGGGCCACATGGCCAGCGCGAGCAGTCAGGGAGTAGGCGACAACTGACGACACAGAGAGCAAGCAACACCCGAAGTCAGTGGCAAGTGTCGCGCAAGTGTCTTGTTTTTTTTTTGGACTATTTATTGGAGGAGGCTCTAATTGAGTATGCCTTGAATTGGAAACCGCAGCAATGGGTGTGGAGGGCTGTCTGGGCTGTCTGGTCTGTCTGTCTGTGTGGTGCACACCCCCGCTACTAGCTTTGCCAGCTAATAATTAAGAGCCGCCTTCCCCAAGCAAATGAAGCTAAATGGGCGCAAATTGTATGACTCTGAGACAAGAAAAATCTAAAAAAATGACAAGAAAATGTCGCACGCCCGGAGTACGGGTTCTAGCTACTCTAATCATAAAAAAAAAACAGACGCGAAGGCATAACAAAATTATTAATTTGTTTGGCGTAATTTTACGCGCTCAAAAAGAAAAAGAAAAATAAAAATATGAAAGCAACAGAATACCAACACAACCAAAGACCCAAAAATTTGGATACAACAAAAAAAAAACGCAATGAACGGTGCTGCCAATAATGACCCAATTTTCGTGCAACAAATTTATGTTTATTTCGTTAATGCCCGCCCGCCTTTTGTAGCATTTTTTTCATGTTCGTCTTTAACATTTTCCAATATTAATCTGCATTAAAATTAACGTTGGAAAGTAATATAGGAAAAAGAAAGAAAATATACGAAGAAAATTACTTTTAAGCTTATGCGGAGAGAGAGAGGGGGGGAGAAAGGCAGACCCAACTATGTCATAAAAGCTACAACGAGCGAAAATGCGCTCAGTTCGGCGTGGAAATGTGTGAAGCCCGATAAGAGTTTCTATAGAGCGAATATTTTTGAAGCTGCATTAGGTAGGGTCTGTTCCGCCATTGTCTGACGCTTTTTCCGAAGATTATATGCATTGAGTCACCAAAGTGTCACCAAATATGTTAATGAAGTCATCAGCTTGCTCTAAGCTTGGTGTGAACCTCTTATGCATTCCACAGTGATTTGAGTCAAAATAAAATATAAAACTTGCAGTTAAGATGCCAAAAAAAAAAACGCTTAAAAAAGTTAATGTCTGCTCGTTATGTTGAATTTATTATTAGCTCTGATTAGGAATTAATAAAAGCTCCATAGGTTTTTTTTTTTTTTTTTGAAGATTATCTGCTTAGAGCGGTACTTGCATTATTAGAAACGTGTTGAAGACATTAGCACAAAAGGTGAAGAGTTAATTATATTTTGTAAAAGGTTTTTATTGATTGGATATTATAACAAAATAAAAAACAAAAGAGACACTCCCAAGAGCTGCTTCAAGCTTACGAAGTGCTGCGGCACTTTGAGAGAACTGTGGAACTGCGCATGAAGCGACGGACTTCAAGAAGTTAGCCAAAACAGAGATAGATTTTAAGAATCTGCGGAATTACTTATTTCTTCGACAAATATAATCTAAATTTTTGATGGGAGTAAATTGGTATCTATACTTAGCGTAGATCTTAAGCTACTGCGGAATTAAGTATTTACAAGACTCATAATACATATTGATCGATTGAATCTCGAACAAATCTGCACAGAATTGAGTGACAACTCTATAAACAGATTAGTACAATTTTTGGAATCTCACAGTACCAGAACATCAAAAAAAGGTATATTGTGCGGCTAAAAAGTACCTGGAATTTCAAATTCAAACCAAATTGGGTTTACAGGCATGTCTTTCAATACTTAAAGATAAATAGAGAAGTACTTCAATTTAGAGAACAAGCTATTGAGATTTGGTAGACATTGAGTTTCAGAATTTATACGATGGGGTTTCACCTTCTCTTGAAGTTGTTTTATTGAAAGTCTGTCAAATTGCATCAGCATCTGTTTCTGACAACTTATTCTAAAACTTTTAAAATTGTTTCATGTGGAAAGTTTTGATTTTCAGTCTTAATGGGAAGAAAAGTGCAGCTGAACCCATCAAATGCCTACAGCGATCTGCTAGTATACATAACTCATGCAATATCGAATACTTAGAGCATTCTGAAGAACACAAAAATTTTAAAGATAGATTTAATAGCTGCTGAATAAGCTAAATATCGTTTATAAAATAAAGTTCCCCTAAAACGGTAACAAAAGCTTATGATATTCCTATGAGGATCTGCTCGGATTGATTACGCATGCAAAGAGCGATTTCGACGCATTCAAGCTGGTGATTTTTATGTGGAAGACAAATAGTGTAATGATCAACCCAAACATTTTTAGGATGAGGAAAGGGAAGTCTTAGTAAACCAAGAATACAGATTTCGCCATATATATATCGTTTAGGATTTGCAAAGTTTTGATTTTCTGTTTAAGTGCCAAGACAAGTTATTTCGACGCTTTCAGATGGGTGATCTCATTATCGAAGACAAAGCAAAATTTTTAACATATGGATTAGGAACTCTTACTGAACAAGCAGTAAGCTAAATATCTCTTATTATATACATATACGAATTAAATGAAATTCCCTTAATTTTCTTCTGAAGTATCTAATATTATCGCTTACTGTCCCACCGCCTGCTTAGATTTTCCACAACTAAAAGGCTATCCCACTGCTCGCTTTGCTTGCACCTTTACTTCTAGTTCCCGGCACTTCCCAATAAAACCTTACTTTCCATTCACACAAAACTAGTTTACCTTTTAAACACATTCCAACCTTAACACCCATTAGGGCATAAATCTGTGAAGCATTTTATATAAGCCTCTCACAATGTAATTAGTTTTATCAGCTAAATGCCACAACTTTCCAGCAAACCGAACCAAGCCAAGCAATCCCTACCATATACATACCCCATTATTTTCGATATCTGGATGTCACTACCTGCAGCAATTGGGCTCTTTATAGCATTATTGTCTTATTGCTTATTCAAGAGCCAAACAGGAACACAAATAAACGTTAGAAAAAAAAGGCAAACAAAAAGGATGTCGACAAACCTTTCATTGTCTTTTCATTTGAAAATGGCTGAGCTGAAGGCAATGTGCCGGCCCAGAGTATAGAGTCCGTGCTGCGAGTCTGTAGCTGAAACTGAAGCCAAAGCCCATTTTTGTCCATAATCAACGCAAATCCTTGCCTAATGCCAATTCTGTGTCACAGAGACGCGCCCCGGCACACGGGCCATGAAGAGCATTGGGCGCGGGCCGATGGCACAATGTCATTTTCATGGCTCTATAGAGTCGCTTTCACCTTCTATGAACGGACATTGCTGATGATGTCCTTTTTGCTGGCTGTTTTGATACACTGCAGCTGGAGTCTGAATGGTTTGCTGAGGTACTGCAAAATAATGTTGTTTTAAAAAGAGAAATGAGGGACAACAAACTAACTATATGTAACTCGATTTGTGGTGGGGATGCAGTCAACAAATTTGAAGCGCGCAGTGTAGTTGTACTTCAAGACGAAGTATCCTTTTTAACTGACGCTGACAGCACTGGGAGGAAAGAATGGTAATGAGAGTTAGAAACTTTTATAGTCGTAGCTAGTATTTATTGTTGATTTAGTACAGAACAATGTTGTTTGTGGCAAAGGAAATGAGCAGTTTCATTACCAACTATTTGTAACTTGGTTCGGAAAGGTGCAACATTTATGAAATTTAATACGCTTACTTGGCTGTGCTTAAAAATCAAGATTCCTTTAAGTTGCAATTAATATGCATGTTATTGCAAAGAAAACTACTAATCTTAACTTGAACAAAATTGTTACACGTTTTCCAACAAAATTGTTAGTCTAACTTAAAAAAGTTTCCTAAAAAGCGCCCTAAAGTGTAAATTATAGTCGGTGCTTGCAGTCAGTCACAGCATTGCTCGTAGCGTTCGTTGTCTGCGATAGAGATAGAGTAGCGCCCTACGCCCTGTTGAACTCAAAAAGCTGGAACTAGGATGTAGGGTGTGCGCATAAAGTGGTGGCCCGCATGGAAGTGACACTGTCACTGGCAGAAGCAGCAGTTCGACAGCAATGTCCTGGCCGATTTCGCCGGCTTAATGTTATTTGTATGCCATTGTCCTTTTTAGTTTTGTAGTTGTCTCTGACGTTGTTATTTCTAGGACTATACATACAAAAGGCACAAAAAGTAACTCCACTACAGCAAAATAGCCCGCTTTTTGTGGTTGTTGCGATGTCTTTATGCCCAAAAAGCAGCTGAGCGTTGTTTTGTTCAACTTGTTGTTGGTGTTTGTTTTTTTTTTCTCTCGATATATCCTGCTCAGGAGCACCACATGCGCGTCCTTTGCTTGTTTTTGCAGTGCATGTTGTCTGCGGTTGTCTTTTCGTTCGTGTGTATTCTGAAGCTTGTTTATTTGTTTGTTAAGCATGACAACTTTTCCTCTCATGCAACATACTACAAACGAAAAAGGCAACGCAAAAAAAAAAGAAAAAATGAAAAACCCCGAAAAGAAATGTCAAAAAAACGGCCTCGTTGAGCTGTTATCCTACGCGTCCTGTGCCTGTGTTCAAATTTAATTGCTGTGGGAACTGCACATATGAGCCACTCAGACGGGCAGATTGGATTTTCAATCAAATTGGTCAGTACACACTGGCCCTAGAGCGCCCCCACAAATGTTACTATGCTTTTTATACACTTTATTTTCTACTTCTTCTTCTTGCTTTTTTTTTTAACTGTTAATGGGACCCTTGACAGCGGCAGGATACAAACTCAAACCGCATCATATTTCTCGCCCCCAAAGTTGCTGCCACAAAACATGAAAATGCACTTGCTGCTTTAAGGAAAATTATTATATCTGATACTGATTGTATAACTATCATAAGCTGCAAGGCGTTACTGGCGACCGCAAAAGCCGCGAAAACAGTTGCTGCCACAAAATGTTGCATGCCAAATTAGTTGGCAACATTATTTAAGCGAGTTGTGTCGACAGCGCTTTAACAAAGTATCAACATTATGGATGTTTGTTCTATGCAACTTGAACTTGTTCAGGGCTGCAGTGGAATATCGAACGCCAGGCACAGTGAGTTCCGATGAAGGGTTTCAAAATTAATTTTGCATAAATAAGTTTTTGGGGTTGGCTGCATTGACTTATCGGGATTAATAGATTGCGTATTTATTGAAAGTGTTCAATATATGAATGACAGAAATATCACATTTCAGGTGCATCGGCTAAACCGTTCTTTTAAAATAAATTATAAAGTTAAATATTTTAATAATTGCTTGATGCGAAGTCTAAACATTCCATTTTAGGTGCATCGGTTAAATCGTTCTTGAAATTTGAATATTTTAATCATTTTTTTGTGCTGTATAAAAATCTGATTTTAGATGAATCGGATAAGCCGTTCTTTGAAAATATTTCAATGACTATTTCAATTATTAATTTTTGTTTTTTAATCCATATTCTGTGGTAAGTCTCAACATCACTTTTTTGGTGAATCTGCTATTCTTTGAAAATATTTCGCTAAATCGGTTAAAACGTTCTTTCATAATACAATTGTAAATTTGAATATTTTAAGTATTATCTTGTGCTAAGTCAGAACAGCACATCATACAACCATAACATAAACATCACATTTTAGTTTAATCGGTTAAAGCGTGTTACAAAAATATATCGTTGAATCGGTTAAACCATTTAACATAATAAAACTATAAATTTCAATATTATAATGATTACTGCTTAAACTAGTTTTGAAAAATGTTACGGTGAATCGGTTAAGCCTTCTTCCATAATATAATAAAATAATAAATGTAAATGTTTTAAACATTATTTTGTTCTTACCAATTATGGATAACGAAAGTAACACAATTTAGTTGAATCGGTTAATCCGTTTTTAAAAATATTTCAATGACTCGAGGTAACAGATCTTTCACAAAATTATTAATTTTAATTCTTTAGTCAATATTCTGTGCTAAGTCTAAACATATTTTATAATATGTTAAACATCACATTTTAGGTGAATCGGTTAAACTGTTCTTGAGCAATATTTCGTTGAATCCGTTAAACGGTACTTGAAGAATGTGATGTTTATGGGAAAATATATTTTAAAATAAATATTTGTATCTGCTATGTCTTCTTTAAATTTCAGTGAAATATAAAAACTCTTTTTGCTTTGAACCCATAGAACAGCCGCATATAGATTTCGCTCGAAAAACACTGTAAAACATTGATACGTTATCAACAATTTCCGATGAAAAAAATTCCTAGTTCCGCATTAGTTCACAATTCGCTCCAACCTTTATCAGCTTAGTTGGTAACCCAAGAGCAAACAAAAAAAAAAGTTACTGATGCCGTTGGTGCTGCTGCAGCGGTTGCAAAAACTATAACCAACAACTATGCAACATCATTATGCGGCAAAGCACTTAATTGTCGCAGATGCCCTCAACCCTTGCCCACTCACATGGACACCAGCAACATCTGTAAGTTGCACTCTGTATCTCCCTCTGTGCCACAGCAAAAACGAGCCAACTCCGTTGCCAAAAAAAAAGCCATTTCTCGAGCACATAACCATTTAGGTTGCCTTGCGCTGGTACTGTCTATGTCCCTGTGGACCATGGCAGGAGGTTTGTGGCAACTGCCAACTGCCACTATCATTATCAGCAATAATCAGAGTGTTGTTGTGGCAACCAGATGCAAGTTGCTGCCGATGTCGCCGCCAAATTTTGCGTAATGTATGCAACATAACTGCAGATAGTTGTGGCTAGGCGCAGCAACGAGGCAATCGAGACACACACAGATACCCAAAGTATCTGAGCAAATTGTATTTGTGTGCAGGAGTTAGTAGTTGCATGTGGCAAACATACTTTAAGAGCAGATAGTTGCAACTTTTTGTGGCTTTTAGCACAGCAAATAGCTATTTATGACTTGGTTGCTGCTTGCAATGATATATGTCGCAGCAGTAATGGATACACATGGAGCAGAGTTCATAAAGCGAGAGTGGTTTTCTAATTAAAAATAAGAGCGATTTTTGGGAATGGTAAGAAAGCAGTAGCAGCAAGAAAGGGAAACATACAACAAAATGTGATCATCTAGGCGGACAAAAAACAGTGAGTACATCAAAAATTATATCCCACACCCAGCAACTCGAAATGAACCGAAGCCAACCCATAGTTTTTTCAGTTATGACTACGGATTACAAACCGAGAATAATTAAAAGACAAATGCGTCTACGTCGTCTATTGTGCAACAAATTCGTCATTCCAAAGGAAGCCAAACTAAACCAAATCCCTTTTGTCAAGTTGTCTGTGTAACTTGCCACACTTTATTGTTTTCCATTTACCAGACCAACATAATTATGCCATCAAAGCCTAATCCATATGTACTCTGCACACTTTCAGCTAATAGAAACCCTTTTTTTTTTGTGTCCAAAGAGAGCAACTCATCCGACTCTATGGCGATGTTTTTCTGGCTTAGTGCAAAAGTATCTCTTTGCCTCTTCTTTTTTGTTGCTAATAAAGCATGCCTCTTGTTGTGTTATTTACAACATTTGCAAAATTGTCAGGCAAAAAAGTTGCACTCATGGACAGAGTTGCCAGACTACGTCGGAGCGTCGCTACGTCAGTGAATGACATTAAACAGTCAGCTCATTGTCGTGAATTGGCTGGGCATCAGTTTTAGTTTTTCATCTGCATTTGTGTGTGTGTGTGTGTGGCAGACAGACATGCAATGAATGAAGCCACTTGAAGCTATAACAGTGCTATGGCATGCGGGGCATGCAACAACAGCAACAACAATAACTACTACGACTACTGCAAACTAACAGGCACAGCCGAGGCCAACCTACTGGAGGTCATTTTGTAGTCACACTATAAAGATGTATGGCACAGCTCAGCTCCCAGCTGCCAGCTCTTCAATATGATGATGTACTAGACATGAGCATGTAGCCATGGCACAGGCACAGGCACAGAGAGACACGTAACAGCAGCATCCCATAGCAGACCACGGCGCCAACTCCGCCTGCGCAGCGAAGGCAGTGACGTGGTAGCTTGTAGTGGGAGTTGGCATCTTATTTATATGGAGCGGGTATACGAAGTGGATAAAAATTTGAGAAATATACTGTACAACTTTTATGCAAAAGATTTGCCAATTTCTCAGGCGAAGTATTCTCACAGTTCCATATTGAGCTACTCATTGTGAACGATTCAGCTTCAATCACAATCGTAATTTGATCACATTCTGCTACGAAACTATATGGAGACTTGCTCTGCGATATAAGCGACTGCTAGGAGATTTGCTGTATGGGATTACCCCCTTTTCCGCGCTCCTGCACATCGCTGTCATTGACTTTGCGCTCTGTTCATTCGTTTTTAGCCTTTTGAAGTAATTTGCAGTTGCTATTTCTGTTTTGTAATTGCTTATTAATGTCATTGTGCGCTCTGGCAACTCTGCTGCCCTTTACTTCTACTTAATACTGCAAGCTGTATGACCAAGAGAGCTGGGTTGGCCTGTGTAATAATTTCACTTGAAATGTTTTTAACAAATTTATGCTAATGTGATTTTGCAATTAAAAAGTCCCCAGCACAAAGAGTCGGAGTACGCGCGAGAAGTGAGCACAGGGAAAATGGGCAAATGATTGAGCGGTCTGGTAATGCACAAGTGCTAGAAGATTTATATTGTACCGACATGATCAGCTCTGTGATTATGATCCGCATGTTTGCCTATCCGCTAAATCACTTTTGCATGTGTCTCGCGCTCTCTCTCTCTTCCCCTCTGGTTGCATATTTTGTTTGGCGGCAAATGTTGCAACAGATGACGCCTGCAACATTGCCGACGCCAAGAGTTTTTGTAATGATTTGTTTGACGAGCATAATGTTGATGATAATGACGTTGTTGATGACGACAAATGATGAGTACGTTTGCTGTCTGAAGTTGGCACTTAATGTTGGACTGGCCCTTTTAGTGCTACATCGAGCTGGCGAAATAGATTAAAGAGTTGTTGCATGCTAATGGCCAAACTGCACTAGTTTCATTGAAAGTTGTGCGGCGTCAGTGGCGCTTCATCGATAGATCAACTTGCGTTGCGAAGACTCAATCTTTCTTCAGACATTTTTATGCATCTTGCGGCGCTTTATTACTGCAACTTTGCAGCACTTTGATCTAGCAAGCCCTAATCCAACCAAAGCACTTTAGTTCCCCCTGAACTACGAAAACATAGTTGAACGGTTTGCGTAGCGCTCAACTTTATTGCGAATTATATGCCTGAATAAATTTAATGCATTTCGTTTGTGGCAACTTGCCATTAAAGTTATTAAGTTTCCATCTTGTTTTATTTTTTTTGTGTTTGTCAGCTGCCACACATTAAATGCAAACAATATTATAAAAGTGCATTTCGCTTGGCAAAAAAGATAGTCAAGCAGTGAGTGAGGCGACAACCCTGTCCATCGCTCTAACCCTCACGAGGGTGTAAAGTATTGAGCACTGTACAACACAATTGCGCATACGCCCCATGTGGCACATCAAGTGGCAGCCATCACATGCAATGTGAGAAATCATGCATAAAAATTTATTATGTTCAAGCGCATGTTGCAGCATCATGTTGCCGCCCGTCGCATGCCGCACACCGCATACCGCCTGCAATTGCAGCCATCATAATAATATCCGAGAGGCAAAAAATAAAAATGAGAGAAAAACATAAAAAATAACAGAAAAATACAAAAAAAAAAAGAAGTATTTTATAGATTCAAATCGGGAGTAACCGAATTGGTGATGTACCTTAAGCGGGATAGTGTTTTGTGAAGACCGTAGATTCTTAATTCTAACTGCAAGAATACCTGAACTGACAGTGGGTTGATTTTTTGTAAATATTGTTATAAGAAACGAAGAGCAGGATTATTAGTTGCTAAGCTATGATTCTTAGTTCTCATCTGGGATCAGTTTGAAGATGAAGCTTCAAGAATACTTTAACTGAGACGGGATTGCTTTTTTGTGAAAATCGTTTTTAGAAAAAGTCATTGCAGGATTCCTAACTCTTAGCTGAGCTCAGTTTGTAGATTTAGCTTATAGAATGTTTTTAATTGGCGAATATAAAATATGCAATGAGATTGCTCGAAAACCTTTTTATTTATAAGCAATTTATTTGGTTGTAATTTTGAAACGGGTATTCAGTATCTTAAGTTAACGAAGCTTGAAGACAAATATTATGAACAGCAACTTGTAGGAGTTGCTCTTCTCTCTTGGTTTATTTTTACCAAAGAGTTGAAATCAAAACGATGACAAAGTACACTACCAAAATGTTTTCGAAGTATAATAATTTAGCTTTCAAAATTCCAAATAAAAATTAAGTAGATCAACATGGCTTGGTTATTGGAAAGCTGCGAGCCTTCTTCAGCGTAAATCCAAATCCGCCGCTTAGAAATAAAACTCGTAATTTATAATTTACCGCTTTCAATTGTTGTAATCACAAATATCTTCAAGTACTGACAAAAATTTGGAATTCAAACTAGGGATTTGTACTATGCACACTTAATCAGTCACAATTCTTCCACAACTCAAATCATAGTAGTATTTGTACTGAGACACTTTGAGGCAGTTTATTGGGGGATATTTCTCACTTTCTTTTCGAATTATTTTCTATAGGACAACCACATGATTCAGTTATTGAAAAGCTGCCAGACTTCTTCAACGTAAATCCATAACAACCCTTTCAAAATTAAACTCGTAATTTATCGCTTGACCATGAGCAAAGAAATTGGAAGCCAAGATTCATATTAAACGATAAAATTGGGTGCAGAGTCCAAAAACTTCCAAATGTGATATCGCCAAATATCTCGCAGTTTCGACAAATGAGGTGAAGTCTAACTGCGGATTTGTATTCTACCAGCCAAAACGTAGCGCAGTTTTTCTTCAAGAACTTAGATCAGAGCAGTATTTGTAGTGCTGTTAGGGCATTGTTCTCATTTTCTTGTTGAGAGAATTTCTACAGGACAACTCAGATGACAGCAGTATTCCTAAGGCTGCACTGCTATTTCAGATTTGTTCTGGATTTAGTAAACACTTAACTGGCGGATCGTATTCATATACTTCTTGGGATCTTTTATCCATAGGACAACTCCCTCGCTGTATCATACATTTAATGGAACTTAATATAACCTTTTTACTCACAGTCTGAGTAGTATGAAAAAAACGAAATATAAACGTGCAATTGTTTGTTGTTGTTTTCACATCGGAAAGTGCATAGCAATGCGGCATCAACAATAATAACAACAACAACAACAAAGCTCTGTTGCAACAACAGCGGCGGCAACATCATTTGAACTGTCATTAAACTTTGACTATCATCCTTTTATTATTTTGAGCTACCGTCGTAGTCGTCGCCCCAATATTAAGCACCGCTGAGCAGCATCATCAGCATCATCATCATCATCATCATCATCGACATTGTTGTTGTCGTTTGTTGTTTCTGTTGTTGCAGTTGCAGCATTGTTTTTTTGCTGTTGTCTAGCATATTTTTGTTGTTCAATTTTTTATTGTTGCTGTTTTTATTTTGTCTAACACGTGATCGCAGCAGAGTGCCGCTTGTTGTTGCATTTGTTGCAAGTGTTGTTATTGTTGTTGTTGTTGTTACCTTTGTCTAGTCATTTTCTGTGGCAGCCTCAGCTTCAACTGTGGCAACTGTTGTTGCTACTGCTGTTTGTTTGTTCACAATATTTGTAGCATTATGAATGCTGGGCCATTGTTGTTGTTGCTCTTGTTGCCGTTACCATTGTTGCAAGTTGCTTGTTGTTGTTGTTGTTGTAAGTTTTTTGCGCATTTCTCATATGTATCGCAGTAATCGACATTCACCCTGGCATAAGCGAGCAATGCATTATGGTCCGTTTGTATTTTGTAATATGCATTTGTCAACAGATGAGCTAAGAGGCTGTCTGCCACATGCAACAATAGCTGAAGCTGAAAAAAGAAGCTTTCTTAATACGAGTGCGCATTGTATAATGCAACAATTTGTGGCATGACGAATTTAATTGGCAATATATTACAAAATATTTTAATTTTAGAGAGCTATCTTTTTTCTCATAAAATAAGTTAATAAAGGGTGTCTCATATAGTATTTCAAATTTCAAGCTAGCGTTTTAAAATAGCAAAAATCATTTGGTATGTGTAAGATATTTAGTAAAAACAACTTGAAATTACATTACTCAATTCGCCAAATAAGATCATTATTTTTTTGGGAAATTATTGTGTTTTGATTTTGTATGAAAAAAATCGACGATTTGACGACAATCATCCGTCCAAGTCTACACACAGACCGCAATAAGCTTAAAATCACATTTTGCGGAAGTACCACTCGTTTTTGCCCTACGTGTGCACCGCTTCAAACTTCACACGTGTCGGGAAACGTTGTGTTCTGCGCTTAATGGGATATTTCATATACTCGAAGCTGATGTGGCGGGTCCTGAGCTTTGCAGCGGGTTGGCAACAGAAGATGCTTATAGTTCAAACTGTTGAGGAGGCTTGAGTTTGGACGTCTACTTCAACTTGGTTTTGCCCACTTTTTTGCTCAACTCTATCGATATCGGCAACGATCGACCATATGGCTTCTCGAGGTATGCCGTCGTTGGAGGTCTTGACAATAATGGTTTTGTAACCAGCGTAAGGTACACGATTACGATTTTGCCCTGTTTCATTATTTTCCTTATTTGAAAAATGGATCTTGTGCGCTCAACGGTGAAGAACCGCCCTCGATGATTATACCAATGGGTGGGATCTTTCATTTCTTAAAAAGTAAGCTGCATTTGAACTGTTTTAAGACACAGATACCTCATAGACTTACAGCATATCAATGCTTTAAAACATTTCCAAATTTAAGTTTGCCGTAGAACACCTTCTTGTTAACGCGCTTCAAAAGAATCCAAGTAAAAACAAAAAATAAATAAAAACTATTCTTTATTTTCAATTACAAAGATTTGGTTATATGATTTTATTATCTTCTTTAAACTTTTTACTCAAGCTACACCGCCATATTATTTCTATCATTAATAAAGATCTATAAAACTCTTGTATATCAACTGCCGACATCTCAAGCGTTGCGAACAAGAGACTTTGTCTACCATCATCTTCGATAACCTTCTACATTTTCATAGTTCCGTTAGAGCTTAACGCCTCAACTGGGTTTTTGTGGTCGGAAATACCTTTAAAGTCTTTAAGCTAAGTTATCTGTGTACTCTCTGGACTCAGGCAACAATCCAAATACGCCCTCAAACTCAACTTATCAAATCTCCCAGATAATACTTGTAGTCTCTTCTAAGCTTTTGTTTTGGTATCAAGTACAAGATAAAATGTTTATCCTACAAACGATTTCTTTTATATCTTTACAGCTGCTTAAAATTGAATTTAAATTTTACAATAACACAACTACAACTTGCAATATGTAGCAGGAAGTGTTTTTGTTGCATGCAGCTTGTTAACACACACACACTCACACACACACACATACACACAGTGAGTGCAACAAAGCGAGACAGAGCGAATGTTTGCTTTTCGTTTTCTTTTCGCTTTTACAATATTTTCATTGCATTTCTGTTAGATAATGTTTTTCTTCTTCTTTTTTGTTCATTCTTTTATTGCCGCTCGGCTTGTTATGATTTCAACTTGTTGCACGTGAATTGCATAACGTTATTTTCAGTGGCAATGCCAAAGACAAGGCACGTACTACAATCCACAATGGCGACACGGAACCAGCACAGAACTAACAGCACACTACCACGAAGAGGAACAAGCGAACAAACCGACCAACACAAAAACCCAGTTGAACCGCTAACCTCTAACTGAACTATGAAAATGTAGAAGGGTATCGCAGATGATGGTGGAAAAAGTGTCTTGTAAGAAGCACTTGAGATGATGGTAGCATATTAGTTGATATGCGAGGGCTTAATAGATCCGTTAAGAGATTATTAAAGATTGTCTCGAGTCTTGAAAAGTCCTGCTGTACTGCAGCGCTTTGTTTCGGAAATTTCGTATAAAAAGCATGTGTTTCAGCACCTTATGTTGAGATGATGGGTTTAGTACTAGTTTGCCCTGGAACTGTACGAACTTATGGTGCTATAACAATTCTAGAGATGTCTAAAAATGGGAAATTTTGAACAAGTAACGAATTTTAAAAATCTTCTCAGTGCTGTAATTCAGCAGGTAATGTCAACGGAAATATCAAAACGTTACAATAAATGTATGGAAAAATAAATACGCAATTCAATATCCTCAAAAATGACTTTAAAAATTCGAACAAACAAGAGATGATGATACAAGTATATGATAATACAATGAGATGATAAATCGGATTGTGTAGAATGCAATGAATGGTGCGCATTATATGCTTCTCTAAAGTCAAGCTGTTGGAACAACATACGTTTATTTCAAGATATCGGTCAGATGATGAAGTTATAAAGGCTTATATGCTGTGCTTTAGAGTGAAATTAAATTTAATGATTCTATAACAAAAAATATATCGAATAAGATTCAAGAAAGACGTTAATTTAAGGAATATACAAGTTGATAACTAAAATTGAAATATTGATTATATTTTAAATAAAAGAAATCGAAGAATATTAGTTTTTACTATAGAATTATGAAGATAATAATGGAGATGATTGTATGTAATGTGTGAATTTATGAAGATCTGCTAAACTTTTGCATATCAGCTCAACATAAAATATATCTAATGAAGATGATAAGAGTTGGGCAGACAATAGAAGTTGGAAGACAATGTATTTAAAAATGTGCTGCAGATGAATGCGCAATATTTAGCGAGTTTCTTAAATAATTAAGATTAATGTTAGAGTGTCATTATCGTAACAATACAAAATAAGTAACGATATAGTATTACATTGTTGAGAGTTATAGAATCAATGAAGTTGCATGATCAGCAAAGTCTGATGTAAAGTATAATTGAATATAGTCAAGCATGAAAAAATTTAGAATATTTATTATATTTTTAATTAATCCCTCCAAAGACATGTCTTGTGCAACTAGTTGTAGATGAATTTCATGCAAGTTCCAGCTCACTGCCAAAACCAAATCTACAGTTTTTACAATGGAAAAATGGAGATGATAATAAACAAACGTTAGAGTGTCACCATCTCAACGCAAATAAACAAATCCAAAATAAGTAAAAACAGATGACAGTAGTTGCAGAATCAACAAAGTATGAAGTTAAGCATTAATAAACATAATTAATCATTCAAAGATATACAATTCACTTGAAGATATGTTGATTTCTTGCAGAACCAGTTGTAGATGAATTTCCAGTTCCAATTCCCTGCCAAATCGAAATCCACAAACCTGCAACTCTATTTAATTATCAACTTCCATCGCAAACACAATCTACTCTTCTGCACTCGTACAACTGTCTGTCCATATTGATTGTATATTTCACACCCATAGATTCCAGGTTCTAAAATACTAAGGTGGTACTATTGCCAGCTTTTAATTGAAAGCCTTGGCAAAGCAGCTCACGTAGCTCATAGCTAAACATATGCGACCAGAACATAAGCTGCAGAGTGTTGCCATAACCCGCCAAAACAAAAAAAAAAGAAGTGTTTTCCGCTCTCGAAAAGCATTTTCCAGCTGTCTTCTGTTAGCATCTCCTGGCGTTCACTGTCGCAGGGACTCTACCCACTTGCTGTTTGCTCGCTCGCGTTGTGGAAAATTCAATTGCAAATGCCTTGGAGGCAATATTTTCTTCTGCTACATTTTTCTTTGCTCTTCAAGATTTATTTTTTTTCTTTTTATTTTTGCACGTCAGCTGCTACGTCTCGCTGGGGAAAAAAATTAATTTTCAATGATTTGAATTAATATCGCTGGCTGGCAACATGTCGCATACGTCATATTTTTAATATGAAAGAATTTTTTAAGCTGCTCCAGCTGAGTTGTTGTTGTTGTTGTCGTTGTTGCTGCGTTGGCTTTGTAATTTATCGATTGACGGCGGCAATTCGATTGCATTTTGTTTTGAGTTGTCGAAATGCCAGCCCACGTGACCCCAAATCCATGTAAATGTCAGCTTAAACTTTTTGGCATATTATCTAATTTGTAATAGCATTAACTTGGCGCGTGTCTAGCAAAATATTAGAAAAAATATTACAATTTTCTTTAATTTCCGCCGGCAGTTCAATGTTATTCGATTGGTTTTCGGTTTTCCTTTTTTATCGCTTACATTGGCACATAATTAAAACACGCTTAGTTAGTTATGAGTACTTGCAGGGCGGAAGCCCGCTTTTTGGCAGACAGCCGCCGCCAGCCCCACCAACTGTGTGTATCGTGACAATATCCGGTTTAATGCAAAAAAAAATCAAAATAAAACCAAAAAGGAAATTGATAAAACAACAAAAAATAAAACCAAAAAAAAAAAAATCGAAAATAGGCGTGAAATGTGCTTGAAGCTGTTAAACAGCCGCTGAATACGACTGAAACAATATAACAATTTTTTTAAATTTAATTTAAAGCAATTAATGTAGGTGAAAATTTAATAATCTGGCATGATTGTGTGCTTTGTGTGAAAGAATGGTAGACGCTCGAGCGCATGATGTGCCAGCGAAATAGCCAAACTTAACAGATTTTTTAAGCAGATCTCTGCTTCTGAAATACGCCTATCTACGCCACAATATATCATAGATATAGGTAACTTTTTTTTAGCAAATAATATTACGTGTTTTATCCGTAAGCCATTAGCGTTCCATTTCAGCAGCTGGTTGCCAGTTAAAGAGTGCTTAGGATTGCCCAAACTTGGCCAAGTTGTTGGCGCTTTAATAGCAAAAACCAAAAAAAAAACACGAACTTTGCATGCGTTAAACATTTCTAAAAAAAATCGATATTCATACGAAACAAAGCAGTACTAGTTAGATGTTGCCTATGGCTGGTTGGTGGCCCACAATGTGTTGCTCACTCCCAGCATCCAGACTGCGTCATATAATTCAACATAAAAAATGTCAACTGTCTGCGACACACAAAACTTATTTGTCATGCAATTTTCTCGAACGCCTTAAGAGGCGGCACACACACACACACACAATCCTAGTTGGTATAAAGCTATTCATACATGTCCATGGAACCAGTTTTCCAAATGCTGGGACTGCAGCTTGGGGCTCCAGCGACATAATAACTTATAGCAAATGGCTGGCATTGTGTGGGGTAACGAAAGCAACAACGTTGGCAACTCTGCAAAATTGTTGCCCGCTAAAATCGATAACTACAATCGAAGCGCTGGCGCAGGTGACGACGTAAGCGACCTAGGCTTACAGTTACAGTTGGGAGATGCACAGTGGAGCGAATTGTTCGAAACAAGTTGGGGCTGTACTCGAAATATTTTGTTATTTGTTTTAGAGGCGTATACTTTACTTTGCAAAACAAGTGGCGCCATCTATTAATTTCTTTGAGTCTATTGATTTGCAAAACTTTTAAAATCAAAAAGTAGCCATTTTTTTAACTACTTAACGCTTACCGTTGATTATTTATAAGTCTTCTAGTAGAGTATTTATCTATTACTTAGTCGTCACGCAAATCTCCAAGCTTTGAAAGCTGTACAAGTTTGCCACGAATAGCTGGAAGAGTGCAGAGCATTTACTGCTCATAACTCTAAGCTTTATCAAATGTCTACAAATTTATGGCTTTTTCTTACTCATGCTCTATGAAATTCTGGCATGCCAATTGGTTTTCCATTAAGTAACACTTCATTTTTTTTTTTTTTTCAAGACTTCCACCACTGTAGCCTGTTGACGACAGCCGGCGGATTAGCCGTTGTAGTGTTTTTTTTTCTTCTGCAGCGCTTCTGCTCAGTTGATGAAGAAACGTGTTGTGTCTTCTGGCCATTGGAGCTGCTTGCACAGCTGAACGGCGGCTGACAACGTCCAACTAATTGGTCATATTACTAAAAAATGATAAAATATGAGTGCGCCAACTGGCCTAACATGACTGGCAGTATTTTGTGCTTATAAATGGCTTAATCAAGCGTTTAAGCCAGCTCCAGTCAGCGCTCAGCACTATGGCAGCAACTCTAGTCAAGATTCTAGCCAAGTTATGTACCGACGAAAAATGTTCTTAAAGCAGCTGCACAATTTGGCCAAAAACGATTGTCTGCCACAACGCGCTCTTAACGTGGCACATTAACACTTTAACGTGCCATAATTACGCCGGATGGGGCCAAAGGAAGGGAACAGCATGGCGGCATATAAATGGTATATATTTGTGGCAAGAGAATGGCAATGCCATCCCGAAAACAAGCAACAGAACAGAAATAAAATCATGTACAGGCGTAAAAATGTCAGCCAATGCCTTTTTAAAAGTCAGCGAGCAAGTTAATTGTGTGGCCAAGGTAGTCAGTCGTTTCCAAGTAGCCCCAAGGAGTCACAGCGTCCGAATGACAGTCATCATCAGCAGCAGCAGCGGCAGCAGAGACATTGTCATCATCATCATCATCATGTTGTTGCACTGACAAAGTTGTAAGTCGACTGATTTTTTTTTGTGCTGTTGTTGTTGTTGTTACTGGGTCTGTGTGTTCCACCAAGGATTGTCGCTGTTGGGCATAGGGCAACAACAATGGGCCGGAAAGCAAAAATAAACATGAAAAAATGCTGCAAGATGTTTAAAGTTAAGGGAGAGAGAGAGAGAGAGAGAGAGAGAGAGAGAGAGAGAGTTGACGGGCAATTTAATGCATGGTTGCAGATCTGGGATTTGCAAACAAGCCGTAGGTGTTGGTATCGGGCTCTGTGATCGATAACTTTTGCAGAATACGTAATTATATGGAGTTTAAGCATCAATCAATTTTTTCACAATAAATTGATTAAGAGCTCAAGACCCAGAAGTTGGCTGCTTAGATTGAATTAGTGAGTAGAGTTTTTACCACTTTCGATTATTATTGGTGTGCTCTCTAATAATAAATTGCTAAGAAGGATTATAGTTTCCAGCTTTACTTATTGTTAGCTTAAAATCTTAACTCGTTTAACGTTTTGGTTGTATCCAAGTCCGGTGTATCCGATTCATCTATATTTTTTGATCAATATGTCGCGTTTGCTACACCGTTGCTTGGTAATCCCCGTTGCTTGGTCTCGTTCTTTAGTTTAATCGATAGTTTTTTTATCGTTTTGTTTAAGAATTGTGCTGTTATGTAATCGAACCACCGATGCTTAGCTCCGGTTAAGAGGCAAGTACGCTAGCACTACGCTTCCGAGACCAACATTCATTATTTGCTTATATATTTTTTGACTGATGAGGACGCACAAGTATTCTGAGCTACCAAACAGTTGATAATAATTACTTGATTGATTGATCACTTACGATTAATTTTTTTATTACCAACATTAACTTAGTTTAAAGACATTATCAATTATGTACTAATAAATAGATAATATTGGAATAATTTAACAAGGAAATTATCAATTATTAATAAACTTTAAGTTAAAGACAACAGCAGCTCTAATGCTGTATAGAATTATTAAGTTATTAAGTGAATTAAGATGAAATGTTTTCAAAATTTGCATTCCTCGAAGAATTTCTGAATTTTGAAACACATTAAAGTGTATCCATATTCAAATATTTACTAGATCAGAAGGAAATTGATTTATTGAGTTTTAAATTCAGATATCTCTGAAGTATCTCTCTCTCCGTCTTTCTCGCAATTAAATAAATTGTTTTAAGATTTAAATAACCCGAAAAACATCTTACTTTAAAAGTGAATAGAACGCTTTGTTACAACTTACACTTTTCCCGCACAGCTCAAAAAAGTAGAATCCTTATTAGATCTTAAAAAAATCGATTTATCGATTTTAAATTTCGACAGAAACTCTTTCTCAGCCTCTCTCTTCACAATTTTTCGCACTCTAAAAGTATGTTCCTCCAGCTCTGCTACTTATTCTCAGCCGCCACCCACTGTGCCCAACTGCAACTTGGAGCAACCAACATCAACGCAGGTAATTACAATTCCACACCTTATAACACACATTAGAGCAAAAGGAATCGAACAATTTTGCGGGAGAATGTGAAAAAGAGCAACGAAGATTGGCACGTAGACATCGCGACAGGATCGTCGCGTCCCAAACATTGTCAAGTTGCTAAGTGAATTCATATAAAAATTCCTTAAATGTCGCATTATGACAAAACGATCGTTTAGAGCAGCACAAGCGGCTGGCTCCAGCGGCAACAGCTCCATGGACAACTATAACAAACAAACGTCGACCATGAGCCGGAGCAACATGATTTTTATGAAGAAAAAGTCTCAGACGACAAAAAAATAAAAAAATAAAACAAAACCGAAAAAAAACATAACTTGACTTTTTGGGAAGCGCAGCAGTGTGGAGTGTGGAGGAGCAAGATGAGCAGCCTGTTTTGGGAGCCATGGTGATGTGGTGAGTACGAGAGACGTCTGTTGGCTGCGTGATAAAAATGCTTAGCACACGGCACATTTTGTAAACATGGCCAAACATGACTGCAAAACAAGAGCAAAAAAAAGGAAGAAAAAAAAAAACAAAAGGCCAAAAAGTAAAGGACAGCAAACGAAACAGAAACAGAATCGGAATCGGAATTGGAGTTAGTAGCAAAGGCATTGGGCCGGGGGGCGGCGCATGTGGCAAGGACTGTATGAAGAGTTTTTGCTTAGAAGAAGATGTGTGTTGTTATTTTTCCAAAAATATTCCACATTATTTTCATTTCGTACGAGTTGCAGTTGCAAGTTTGGTGTAGAGCCGAATCACGAACATTTTGTGTCGTCGTCGCCTGCTTCATTTGCTGCTTTTTTGGGTAAGTGGTACCAAGAGGGGGGGTTACGTAGTTTTTATGCAACATTTTTTTTTTCTTTTTTGGTTTTTGCTTTTATTTTTGGCATTTTTGTGGCTTTTGGTCATGAATCATGATTTATTTGCTTGCCCCATGTTGTTGCTGTTGTTGCAAGTAGCTGCTCTAGGGTCTTAAGCGGGCTGCTGTAAGCCAAGTTTGGTATTTAGACGGGCGGCAATGGTGGTGGCGACAAAAATGGCTTAGTTTGTTGCACACGTTTGGTTGCTGCTGTTGTTGTTGTTGTTGCAACATGGGAACTTTCGTGCTGCTGCTAATGTTGTTGTTGTTGTCGTCGTCGTCGGAGTTACTGTCTGGCAACGCCGACTGCTGCTGGCATAATAAATATATACAAAAATATGCTTATATACATATAAATCGTAGATATATATATAAGCGCATAATATGTAGTACATGGCGGTCGTGATTTCAAGTTGAGCACTAACAAAGCAACAACAAGCAGCCGGGGAATCACAGCTGTAGATGAGTTTCCCAAAGGCTAAAGGATGCAAAACAGACAAAACAAAATTTGAATACTTTGGTAGCTTTAGGTTTGTTCATGAATGACAAAACATGAAAATTAAATGATATTATTTATATGAGAAGTTAAGCAATTTGATAACTTTTATTGGCGGAGAGCGTGTGGAGAGAAATATTGTTGGATTCTGCACAGAGCTGGGTGGATAAGGTACAAGTCACACAGACTTCGTGTATCACTGCAACCTATTTGCTGCCTTACAACCACGTTGATCGAATATGCAACAATGAGTACGGAATAGTGTGCCACACTAACGCCCAGCTGAATATGTTGTTGGGAAAAGTTAGCGACATCTCTGTGCTGATCGTGTACTTTACGCTTGGTAAGAGTTGAAATCTAACTTAATCTTGTGTCGTTCTGAGGAACCACGCATCTGCGATGCTTCCTGAAGAGTCGTACCCTGACTACTCGTGGTAGCAGATCGATCGCTGTTATGATTTCTTGGCCTAATCACTTTGGAGTATAAATCCAAACAATAAGTGGTAGATTAAACCCCATATGTGCCTCGTAGCTTAATGGGTAATACACTTGCCTTCTAAACGTGGAGTCGTGGCTTCGAATACCACTCATGGCAAGAAGCATGACCACTCCAACGTCCCTCTTAAAAATTGCTTCTCTACTTAATAGAAAGCTTTTCTCCATTTGCACAATGCCTTTTAACAATTTCCGACAACCCCCCTTGCTCCACTTTTCACCCCCCTACCTCCAGCGCCATTCATAGCTTTTCGGCGTACAGCAACAACACCAGCTAGAATGATGCCAACAATTAAAAGACTGTATTGTCCAGCCTTTCCGCGCAGCCAAGCGCAGACGCCACTCCCAGAAGGCGTCAGGTGGCAGCCCCGCCACTGGGATAAGTCCCATCTGGCCAATCACCAGTTCGATTGAAAAACTCAACAGATTACAGAAACCAACATAAGAGAATTAAACATAAACAAATTCGATGACGTCCATAGGCATTTCAAAACGGACACGAATAGGACAATGGACCGTTAGAACCCTAAAGGATCCATCAAGATTAGCACAGTTCGAGGAGGAAATGGAGAAAACTGCAGATAGCTGGCATCCATCCATAAGGCAATAGACGGATCGGCAGACCCAAGGCGACCTGGAGAAGATCCATCCTCCAACAACTGACCCAGGCGAATACAACATGGGACAGAGCTAAACAGACGGCGCAAAATAGGGTTCGATGGATGGCTCTTGTAGAGGCCCTAAGTTCCCAAGCGGAATAATAAGGAAAAAAAAAAACCCCCCATATGTTGTCGAAGATTCTTCGATACTCTTCCAAAGACAGTATAAATTAAACACAGCACATAGAAAGTTTTGCCATTTTCGATCGCCTCTTACGACATGCTGGAGCAGATTCTTCAACTCAACCGACTCCTACCCATCATACGGAGAGATACAAGTCGAACAGCAGTAGCCAGCAGTTAAGATGCTGCGATGACGGCACTATTAAAATTGACTGTATTTCTATTCACAATTGATAGATAGATAGCCACCTAAGACCCAGCTTAATTCAATTTACAACAATTCCTCATATTTCACTTTACCGCCAACGTTTTGAAGATCAACAATAACTCAATTTTTTTTTACCAAATAATCTCAGTAGAAATACCTATTTTGCTGCCATGGCGCTGCGCAGTCTTCCTCATCGAACCAGTGCATTTTAATTCTCTAAGCGTTGCTTCACTGGCAACCTCCGAAGAAAGCATAACTGGATAGATCATATCTTACGTAAAAATATTCCCACACAGCAGCATTCCACCTTTTTTAAGCGATTTGAAAAAGAAAACGTCTCATTGAGAGCGGGAAAGTATGAGTTGTGGCGGAACAAAGATTTTTACAGAAAAGCAACAGGTATCATTTTTAAAAAATTATCAAACCGCTACCATATGCAGCGTTTCCCTAATCCGACGACACGAAGCTAAAACTTTAAACCAAAGGAACGCCCCATTTTAGGCACCATGTTTGTGCTTCAACTCATAGTTGTCCATACAAAATGTCACAGCTATATTTTTGCCGTATCAATTAAGTTTATTTAACTAAAAATTTAGTTTTATTTTTTCGCTTTTAATGACAAATTCCTTTTAGTGATGATATGTTGTAGTCAAATGACTTGACATAATGCCGTAAATCAATTAAAAGGCCTATGAGAATATCTTGATCATCTGGAATATGTAACTCAACGTTGTTAGCTTACCCAGTCGAAGCATTTTAATTGAAATTAATTAGACAGCACATAAGACATGGCTGGTTAGCCAACAAAGCCAACAAAGCCAACAAGAGCAACAAACAACAATAACATTCTAGCTCAACTACTTTACGCCAATTGTTGACAGACAGGCAGGCAGAGAGTACGGGTGATGGGTTGCCGCTGGTGGTGGAATAGTCAGTGTGGTGGGGTTAAAGTCAGGCAAGTTGACACATTGCAAATATGAGGCATACGTTGGAGGTGCGCCTTGGCATTTTGTCAGCGCCTTTTCTCAGTGTGTGCGTGTGTGTGACTGTGTGTGTGCGTCAATCAGTGTGTGTATGTGTGTGTGTGCAACATGTGAATCTTTTCCACATGAACATTAAAGGCGCTCAGCTGGAACAGCGGCAAAGAGGCAGCATCCATCGTCAAGAATCCAAGCATCAAGCACCAGGCACCAAGCATCAGGCGCTCTCCACAGTGCATTTGCCATTTATGACAGTTGAAATGTCAAAAGAACACAAACAGAACGGAACCAAACGGAACAGCTAGGCATAAAGAATGAGTGAGTACCATTGCTGGCTAGGAATGGGGGGCATAAGGTATATGCTTTGTATGAGCATGGTTATGGTTATGGTTATGTTTATGTGGTGCGTATGTCAAGACAAAGACGTAAAAGCACTGTGAGAAATCCATATGAGAGTTGAAGGAATAGTTAAAACTGAAATGAACTGCAGAGATGCAGAGTGACGTAGTTACAGAACTGCAATCATATTATACGAAATGGGCTTGCCTTAAACTACACGTGGCGGACGAATGTACAAGTCAATTCGTACTGTATCCACTGTATAACTTCAATAGGTCTTATGCCTATGCTAGGTAAGGGATTCGCGAGTTAGGTTGTCCGAATTCCACAAAAACTCTTGTGCTAGAGCTATTCTCTACAGCGATCCGAACGAAGCGATACAAAGTTTGCCAGATCGTTTTCAATGCCGACTGAGTAACTCTCGACAAATGAAGTTTTACTAAGAAATCGAAAAATAAAGACCTTTTTCTGCAAATGAAAAGAAAAGAACAAAGCACCTTTGCAAATGCACCACATCCAATTTGGAAAATCTTAGGAAATCCCATATAACTATGCATTTTGAAGGTTATACCTAGAGCTTAATTGTGTGACAACTTAGTCTGCATGGATCCGGACTTGGCAACCAACTGTTATCATCTTTGTCTATAACAACGACATCATGATCGAGAAAGATCCTCTATGCTGGCTGAGAGTAAGCTAAACAAGATTCTCAACCTGGATATTTATTTATTATCGACCTCAGGTGTCGCATAATAGACATGAAAATGTCTGCGAAACATGCAGTAGTTGCGTCAGTTCGACCATTGGGAAGGTCGCTGAAGCAAGTGGACAGAATCCGGTAAGGCGGCATAATGCTCCTACCACCAATGATAACTGTGGCGACCTCAGTCGGTATCTCCGCGAACATATTGTTAAAATCGTGTGCGTAAAGTGTGAGTTTCTCCGGAAGATATGCTGCGGATTCAGGGTTCTTAACTTTCTGCAATAGGAAGCTAACCCATTCCCAACCTTTGGGGAGTTTCCAAACTAACCTACTATTTTGATTCATTACTCATCTTTCAATTACTACTTCTTACTCGACCCATTCATTCTCACAGTGTACGCTACCAAAGAGGCATTTGCAAGTGTTAAGCACTCGACGTCGGATCAGCCAAGTTGCCGCCCGTCAACGCCAAACGTCATGGACGCAGCTGTTTTTGATCTACACGTTGCGCTTCATTTGCTGGTCGCTCTCAACTCCCAACTTCTAGAGCAAACTCTACTACAACATTTTATGAAGGCTGGATGGGGGGGGGGTACAACTCGTAATTCATTTTTATTTCTGTATTATGGGCTTTTTGGGGACTTTGGCTGCCTTTTTAGCATTTTAATTGTGTGCAGTCGGTGCGAAAAGATTTGTAGAAGCCGCGGCAAACGTGGTGTTCGCTGTTGAAATGCTTGTTAAAAACGCATTTTTATGTCAAAAGGAAATAGTCGAGCATTTGAATGTTATTTGAGCTATACAA
Source organism: Chymomyza procnemis (assembly GCA_035046065.1). Classification (NCBI taxonomy): domain Eukaryota; kingdom Metazoa; phylum Arthropoda; class Insecta; order Diptera; family Drosophilidae; genus Chymomyza; species Chymomyza procnemis. Next base: position 30,051,344 of record JAWNOJ010000023.1, read on the forward strand.
ATCTTTATACATAATTAAAATTTTTGTATTTGGCCCGAAAATAAAGGCAAGCAGCTGCTGAAGTGCTGAAAAAAGGGTTGCCTTGATTTTAATTAGCTCGTTCGTGGGGCACAATATTCAATGGGCTCATAAACATCAAAGGGCGCTGCTGCTGTTGCGGCTGTTGCATTGGCAGCTTGCACGTGGCAGCCAACAGCAGGAGCAGGCATTATAATAACAACAGAGAGAGACACCTTGCTAATTTGAAGCTCAAGCAGAACAAATTCATTCATTGATGTCTGTCAAATTAGCAACGCAAATGACACACAAAGCCATACACACACAGTAACTCGGATACTGTCGCATGCATGGATCTGTGGCAGGAAGTTACGGAGAGTTAGGAGAGTTATCTCGAGTTACGGATAAGGCAATGAATAGTATAAGGTTAGGACTTTCCCACGCCACTGTAGCTGATCTATAGTTTTCTTTGTAGTCGTGAGCAACATGACAAAACTTTGTGGAGATTACTGTGCCAGATTCTACCTACTTTTCGCCTAGTTAGCATTTAATGCCCATTTCAATTAAAGTGTATACAAAAATCGATGATACCTACTGCTAAAGCTACACAATGTTTATGCAGCTATATCTATGCACGTATCTGTATCTGAATAATTTTTGCAAATATATTTATATGCCTCTTTATCCCATCCACTTATTTAGGCTCATTCTCACTCAAGTGCCACTCGTTTTGTTTGCCATTTTTGCCCTTTTCCCAGCGTACCTTCCACTCTACTCTTCCAATACTGAGCGACGACGCGTCGGCATTGGGCTTTCATCTTCTTGTTGCCGCTTTGCGGCCATATGGTGTGGCAGTGTGGCAGATAACCGCGCCTCGGCATCGCCTTGCACTCAATAATAACAACAGTCATGATGTGCGATATTAAAATTAAGTGTTACATTTGTCAGCGATGATGCGCATCAAAGAGCAAACAAGGCAATGAGTTGATGGACTCAGAAGGTTATGCCGGGGAACGAAGACTGCGTGAGATGCGCAGACTATGACAAAGTGTCAAGAATTGATGCAGTCAAGTTGTGATGCGTTGTGCACTTTCTGCAGATTTATTCATATGGATAAAATCTGTTTGACAAAAAAAAAAAAGAAAAATGAAATAAAACTGAATTCCTATAAAACTCGTGTTTCAGACGTACTCATGGAGAGAGGGTACACAGTACTTTATTTTCAGGAATTATGTGCTTGAGAGTTGGGAGAAATGGAAGTGGGATTTGGTATCGTGTGATATTGCAGCTTTAACTGAGTTCAGCACTTTGAGTGAACGAGCACAAAAATTGATTTTGGATTAGTATCGATTTTGGTGAAGGAAAGACTGAATCAAAAGTAGTTAACGATATTTATTTAATGTGTCTATGGGTAGGATAGGGATAGCGTGCTCATCTCTTAAATAAATCCCTAAAATTTATAAGTTAAGAATTCGGAGTGAATTGGTTTAAATTGCGGTTATCGGTAGCGTGGGGGCAACGTAATTGCCTCTAAGGGGAAGTCGTTGCTCGGAAGTACTACTCCATTTCCCTTGCACCAATATCTCTAACAATGACTTTGCTGTATATCTGAGCAAGTCTGTCGAACTTAAATATGAACTGGCGTACCTTATTCTAGAGTCATATTTATTATTCCTTGATGAAAAGAGTGTCTGTCGATATTATTTAGAATAATTTCATAATTTACTATAAAACGTCAGTTCGAATTTTAATAGCGAAAACATTTGTATCCTAGTATGGTTTTCAACAGAGTATGCGTGGCGATCATGCACTATTGAGGCAAGGCAAACCGTACTTGGAAACACCGCTTCTTCCTTTACAGTCTTGACTCTCTGAATAGAATTCTTAAAACGCGGTAACAGGGTAAATGACTCAGTTAATCTATGGGTACCTCCTGGCGGTTTCCTCTCAAATATTATTTATACTCTGCAGCCCACAATGTTTGGTATCACAAGAAACTGCGAGTTCGTCGATTGAGCTCGAACTTGTGCTGAACTGCCTTCTTAACCTAAACTGGTTTGCTTATCTTCCGCAAGCTGCTTCAAGCAGATGATACTATTTATGCTTAGAGTAGGCATATAGTGCTACATAGAGCTCTTGCTGGGGAAAGTAATCATTTTGAAAAATATGAAAAATCAAGTTTCGATAGACATTAATGCGTCAAACTTCTTGTGATGGTCTCTTTCTGCGATCTAAAGCAAATTTGCACTGCTCATCTAAAGTCATTAGAAGTCCGTTAAAGAAGTCTCCTTGAAAACATAGTAAAATTTCCCGAAAATAAATAAACTTTATTATCCTGTTTTTGCTTTCATCTTCTTTTTTTGCACTCCAAAGCAACTCATCAACAAATCCAACAACTTCAATGACACTTTAAAAGGGATCAGGTCGAGAAACTTTCAACTTTGTTGATATGTGCTCAAAACAGACGCTTAAACCCAATGCCCAACCCCCTGCGAGCAGACCAATACGCCCCGCCCCGCCCCGTCGTACCCCATGCATCATAGTTTTGGCGACAGTTTAGTGAAAGTGTAACTGTAATTTCATATAACTGTAATTATATACAGCTGAGTGTCGTCGAGCATGTCCGAGCACGTCCCGCAAATGTTCTTGTCTGCAAGTTTATCTAACTGTTTGCGTGTGTCGTCTCATCGTCCTTGTGCGCGGCCGTCACTATCCCTTCCCCTCCACAGCCAGCTCAGAAACTGCAAGTGTCGCTCAAATGTCGCTCCAGTAAGTTCGCCCAGCCGCCGCCCGCCAACGTGTCTGGTTGGTTGGGTTGTGGGTTGTGCCCAACGGCTGTCATAAAATATATAAAACTTTAGACCCCCAAAAAATATATAGCCCCAAAATGCGCTCTTCACTCTTCGCAGTGCAGCGGGAGTTTTTGTCGTTGTTTGGTAAAAGTTTACAGTTTTTGTTGCCAGACTTTTGTTGGCAACACTCCGACGTCGTCGACGGCAGCGACGTTAGTTGTGTGGGTGTTGCCTGTAAGTCGGAAAAACGCCATTGGCCCAATTACACTAAACGAGTGTTTCGCAAAAATGAAACCGAGTTGGCTCAAAACCCCCCAAACCCCCCCCCCCCCTTGGCTAGGCTGTTTGCCAAAGTGTCTGTCTGGTTGGTTGTCTTTGTGTGCGTATGTTTGCTGCAAGATAAACGACAAGGATTCGACTAGGATTCACATGCTTACAAATTTTTGGCTGCTGGGCAAATGTCGCTCGGTCCGTGCGTCGTCCTGCTGTCTGTAATTTTAGCGTTATAATAGAGCTTAATGTAGAAAACTCGTTATCAGCATTTGAAAACTTTTCTGCCAAACAAATGAAACTTGAGCGAAAGCGCGCGTGTTTGATTAAATGCAAGTCATTTGCTACAATCCAGCAGATACAAAATAGCAGATACTCCGACTACACAACTCCCCCCCACAGTAACATTCATTTCACAGAACTACGCATTAGTTGTCTAAAAAGTATCTGGAAATTTTGAGCTGCGCTGGCCACACACAATGAGCTGCTTTCAAGCGAAAGAAAGCAAAGGTAAGGCTTAGGCTTTCAAGAGCCGCTCTCAGAACTTCTCCTAAAGCAACTCGTCTGTTCTCATATTTATTAGCCCAACTTGTCTGCGTCGTTTCGGCAATTTTAACAGCAACTTGTGAATATTTTTAGTTCAAATTTATGACACTTCTCATGCTGCTTCTTGCCGCTTTGTCTATTATGTGAAAAATGCAATTTTTATTGCTTGTAAAACATGTTAAATTCCTTTAAGCGCAACAACAACAACAACAACAATAACAACCAAAGGGAACTTTTATGCCTCTTGGCTACGATTTTCAAATATATTCTCATATGTGGCACGTTCTTGACTGCTCCAAGGGGGCACGCTCTACTGCACGCACATCATGACTGACAATATATATTGACTTTACGATTTTTCCAAATTTGTTTGATCTTCAAGCTCTTTACAAGCGTGCATAAAAATTATCTGCTCTGCGCTGCGTTGAGTTGCATATATGTCATAAATGTTGTAATGTTTGCTTAGTATGTGTCCATTTATAATATATGATTTTGTTGAAATTGTTAATATTCTGTTTGTTTATGGTATGCCCTGGGTTGCCTCATAAACTTACAGCTACTTCTTTGTATCTTGGGGATTTTTAAATCTAACAAATGGAAATGCGCAACTGCGTTTAAGTATTTCGTCTTACATCATCTATGGTCTGCTAAGTATTTTCTCATTTGTAGCATTTTTTTAGAGCTTTTCTTGTTTGGAATTTATGCTTGCGCTATGATATCATAAACATATGTAGGGGTAATCTCTGAAATGAAACTTTATGAAACTGAAGAATGCATGTGACATAATTTTTTAAAGCAATCTTATGATATTACGTGTGCGTTGGTTTAAAATTTTTGAGAGGAACGCAGCAGATTTACGTTAGTCCGGCGACGGAGAATACTATATAGTTCTGTAGCATCTTCGATTGTTTTGATTTAGCAGATTCAAACTGTATACAGTTATTATTTCATTCTTTGTACGCTTTCAGTCCAAGTTTCTTGCAAAAAACTTACTAGTAGAAAAACTTAGACTTAATTATTTTAGCACTTTGGTCAGTTTAATTTCATTCGTGGGGGCAACAATTTTGAATCTACAGTTCTACTATAGAAGAAAATTTGATTAATGAAAAAGAAAATAATTTATGTTACTTTCCTTGGTTATTGCTCAAAAGACAGAACATGGAGATACTTTCGTAAATAGCTGGACCTACTGTAGATAGCCGATTCTCAGCGAATATAGATATTTCTAGGTAAAAAGGTATTTGCTAGCTTTGCTCTAGTATTGCACAATGAAATTGAACCAGCAAGCTTTCGTTTTAGTGCCGAATACGCTACACAGACCCACAAAGTGGAAGGAAAAGAAATACGTTTGTTTAAATATAATGACAAAAAACATATATGGGCCAAATATAGATATCGAGACTTCATTAATTAAATATCCGATATTAAAAAGTTGTTTTATTAAACAAAAATAAATCAGCACATCATTCAAAGTATTGTTCGTCGAAATCGATTACTTTTCACAACTCTAACGCAATTTTCGAATACAATCTCTTTTTCGAACCGGTTAAACCGCATATGGCAGTTGTTGCAACAAGTCAGATCTGAAGAAGACTGCATTTGGAATAAGAACTCCCAAAGTAAATCTGTATAGCTACGAAGGGGTAAAGTATCAATTTTTTGTCCCGATGTCATACCTTCCTAAATTACTTACAGTTTGAGCTATTTAAAAAAACAAAATTTTACTCAAATTTACTTTTATTTTCATATAAGTTTCACAGGCTTAGCCCTTTCATGATGCAGACTTCATAACGCGATTGAACTGCTTCAATTGCAATCTCAATATATAAGAAATACTGGAAATGAGGAAGCGTGCCTTGGATCATAGGTTCGATGGTAGTTGGCGAGCGAAGCGTGTAGGGATCGAGGCTCCCTAGTCCATAAAAGAAATATTATATATTTAATGGATAAATGGATTCATTGAGCGCATACCAAATCTGTTATTATTTTCACTTTTTTAAGATGTTTCTAAAATTCGTTGGAAAAATGGGTTCATTGGGATCGTATAAGATCTGGCATTATTGCTTTTTTTGAATATTTCTTTAAATAAAAAAATTCTTAAACCAACCTAAGGATTTACAAGTTTTATCAACTTACTTTCGTTCGATTTGCAAAGCACTGCATTTTGCAACTAAGGGCAACAGTTTGAACCACTTTAAGTCCATTTTTTTTTTTGCAATGTTCCTGAATCGAATGTGCACCAAATGCTGCAAATTGTTTTTTCACCCTAAGCTCTGGGAAACATGCCGCGGACACTATCATAGCTATTGCTGCAGCCACTTCTCAGCTCAGTAAATCTTTTCGGAATGCCATGATTTTTGCATTTCTTTTTTTTGTGTTTCAAAAAACCTTCAGTGTAGCACGGCCTTTGGCAAGGCTTAAATGCAACATGCAACATGTTCACTTTATTGTTGTTGCCATTGTTGTCACATTTGGTGCAATGTGAATGCAATTTTTTGCAACAACGGCCGCAACAGCAACAAAAACAACAACAAGCAGACACATGTGTCCAAGTTGTAGTGGCAAGTCGAATGCCCAATGGGTTTTAATTGAAAGCGGCATATGCAGAGTAACAACATGAGGCAGCAGCAGCAGCACCAACAAAAAGCTGCACGCCGGACAGTGGGGCACAGTTAAAAATTGTAATTTTCAGAGCGACGCAGTGCCAGCCCCCGATACCATTTGGGTTTCGCACTGCTACAGTTTGTTGCAAGCAAAGGCTTTAAAAATCGAGCGAATGGGCAAGTTTCTTTGGCATTGCCGCCGCACAAATTAAATTGGCTTTAAATTGACACCTCCGGTGGCAGGATATAGCTGTGCAACACACACACACACGCAGAACACTTTATATATAAATATATGTATGTATGTGTGAGGCATGTACAAGCGCTGCTTAACTTTATTAAGGATTTCGCGTAGCGTCCGTTTCTCACTTTATTCTTTTTTTTCTTTTTTTGCAACTGCCACTGCAGCTGCTGCCATTGCTGCCACACCCACTGCAACACAGTTAATAAAGAAGCAAATTATTGTGTTGTTCACACTTTGACACATTGAAACGGAAATTTAATTAAGGATTTTTTTCCGCTCTCGACAGCAGAGAGAGGCTTTTACGTCAATAAAAAATCTGGAGGAAAATGATAGTGACCACGCTGCCATTGGTTCAGTTTCATGCTGTTTCAAAATGCATAGCTGTGATAAATAAGGCTTCGGATGTTTTGATAGCTTGTGAATTATAAGCATCAGCTAGTAAAAATTTAAGTTTCATTTAATTGAAAAAGTTTTTGTGCTCACAACAAAAATTCAAGGTACAAGCGAATACATGCTGGATATCCATAAGTTGCTCAGAGAACTGTGCGTTATTAATAACGCTTTTAAAATAACATGCATATCTTTACAAAAATACAGGGCTGGCCGCTTGAAGGGCAATCATTTGATTCATAAAATATATATATATATATATATGAAGAAGAAATTATATTGGTTTAGGAACAAATATTTGAGCTACTTTTTGAATAAGATATTACGTAAGTGATCAACTTCGGCCTTGGGCACAAAATGTGCACTTTTTCGGAATTTTTTTCCATTGACCAATTTTGCGTTGAATGTTGTGCTTAAGTTGAGCTATGGTCCCTGGCTTATCAGTATGTAGCTTGGATTTCAAAAATCACCACAAAAAAAGTCTGCAGGCCTTAGATTGGATGTTCTCGCTGAGTAGTCAAAATCGCTAGTCTTCGATAAGACTCGTACGGATAGTATGACCGCAATAAGTCTGAAGACATGCCAGCCATTTTGACGAATGATAGTCATCACAAATTCTGCTTTCTTGACTTGATAACGTCATTGACACTTGTCGTTGCTACATTATCGTCATTGAAAAAATCCGCACAAACAGCACAGCAAACAGTCACCTCTTGATAGTATAGAGTCTGTGCTTGAATTAATTTAGGTTTTTCAGTGGTAGAGAATCTCCAATTTGGATTATTAACAATTTCATTTAAAAAATGAAATGAAATCTACTTCATCTGACAAGATGACAATTTTTCAAAAGTCGAGTTCATTCTCAGCTACTTCAATGATCCACTAGACATAAATAATACGCCGTGGATAATAAAGTTTTGCTTGTGTGCATTTTTTATGAAAACATCTGCAAATCGTCACGAATTATGCGACGAAGAGTGGCCCTGATGTTAACAACGAGGATTCTCCTCGACACTGGCTCAATTATTTTTGACGGAGCGTCTTCTGCGTTGTCTGGATGCATGTGCCGCATTACTAGAACTCACAAATTTCATGTATGAACGTCAGATGGTGTTATCTCAGGGGGCGGCATTTTTTGCCAGAAATATATTTGGAAAGTAAATCTGTACAGTTTCAGCGCGTTCTTTTGGTGTAAACTGTTTTATGTTATATATTGTCTTGGATTGATGCTTGGTTTGCGTTACGATCTGTAACCGTCGTCAGAAGTTATAGAGTGGCCTATCGCTTTATTTGATATAGGGGTATTATTATTATTACTAACATATTTTATTTCAAAAAACTTTATTTCAAAAAAATTAGCCAACATGCAATGCATACGGCAACAAATGAGCGTAGTAAAGCGTGTCCGATAAATTCTGAGCGATAAAGCTGAGAGGGAAGAATATATATATATTTTTTTTCACAAAAACTGAACAACTGGGAAACAGCAAAAAACTAGCCAAAGATATTGCTGGCTTGCTCACTTTTATCTAGCCATCACGCTCTAGCGCAGGGCTGCACTCCAATGAGAGCAACAACAAAAGAACTAATTAAAAAATTAATCTAGCTTAAAGTTCCATTAGAGCGCAAGTAGAAGTTTCGCTTGGAACGGCGCAGCTTGTTATGAGCGTCGAGGAAATGGAAAAACTTTTCTGCTGCTGCATTTTGTATGCATTCGAGAGCGGTGCTGCTCGGTTAGAGGAGCAGCAGATGGCAGTTGGCAGTTGGCAGACAAGGACGCAGCACACAACAATGGCGGCTGCTAGCAGGCGGAAACGGAAGTGCAAGCTGTGTGTAAAAAGTCTGGCAAAATAAGGCTGAATAATTAAATTGTCCTTGAACAAAACGGCAACTGCATAAAATGTGTGTGATGCTTCAGGAAAAAAATAAAAAAAAAACCAAAAGAGTTAAAAAAAAAAAACTGAACAACGTAGTCGAGGAGCACAAAAGGAGTCGAAACAAGCTGAGCATAAATTTAAATGCCACATTTTTGTTAACGCCCAGGAAATGCTTGCTGCCGGTCTTAATAAATACGAGGAAAGGCTTTTAACTAACATAACTTATGGTTCTTAGGAGACTTAATTGTGTCTGGACGCGTTACGAAAGCTGTGCATACGCCATAAATGGTTTATTTTAGAAAATTGCACTAATTCTTTAGAGCAGCAGAAGTTTTAATGAAGAATTGTGAAATGCGGTTTTCACAACAGTTAGTTGGCGAAGCGTACATTTCATACGAAAGGGATTTATGTTTTTCGTGAGTGAAACTTTAAAAGCTTTAAATGGGCATAAGGCAATAAAGGAAATATTTGTGATGACAGAACACAAAGTGGTAGGGTAAGGTAAACTTGAAAGCAAAGCCGGGGTAAGCTGGAAAATGCGAGAAAAGTATTCATCCCGAGATCTTCATTGCCGCTTTCGTTGTTGCTCGCGGAGACGATGAGCTACCATACAGCAGAGACTAAGCCTTTGGTTGCAAGATGTTCTCCAATTCACTTTAGCTCAACCACTGCCCTCTTTGGCGGCTCGACTCGATTTGCTGTACTTCTAATTTTCGATCATTATAATACCAAATCCCTAAAACTCCCCAGAACCTTATCATTGTACATAGCGCAACAAAGTCAAATGCCAAGCAACTCATATGATCCTGCACACACTCACCCAACTCAGGCAATACAACAAACAGTTGGTTGCAGCCATAAAACAAACGCATTCCTTTTGGTAAGTGAATAGTCCACGTAAGTCCCCCATTCCGCAGGACTTGCTGCCACTGTCATGTAAAACACAAAAACTTGAAGCTGCAAGTGCCGACGACTACGACGACGATGAGGACGACTGGGACGACTGGGACGACCGTGTTGACTGCAATTTGGTACTTAATACGAATATCTGGGGCTTGTTACCGGCAACTCTGCTACACTCGACTACAACAAGCAGAGCTCAGCCGAGCTCACCTTGGCAAAGTCAAGCCAGGGCAAGCCGGAGCTAACGACAAAGTCAAAGACAAACTGCCGTGTATTAAATTTTTGTCAAAGACAAACTGGCAACGACACAAAATGGTGGCACAGTCTATGGCACAGTAATGGCAAGAGCGAGACGGAGAGAGAGAGAGCGAAGTAGGTGGCAACAACAAGTTGCAAGCACGGACAGCATTGGAGGTTCTAGCAAGTGAATTGGTTGTTGCCAAAGTTATCTAGCTTTAGCCCTAAGCCGGGCATAATGCAGCGAACGGATGCAGCCATATCTACCATGTGCCCAGTGACATAGTTTTCGTTCCGTGCGGCAAAACGCATTGCCAACAACAAAAAACAAAAAAAGAAGCTGGGCCTTGCCAACACAAAATACTAAAAAATATTAAAATTTTCTCACCGGACAGTTTTATTTTTATGCAGCAGGCGACTGCAGCTTGCACTCTGCACCTTTCTCAATGTGCCATATTTTATTTTCTTCCACGCTTGCCATGAAATGGAAAATAGAAAATGGAAAATGGGAAAATGGCAGAATGGGAGAATGTTGAATGTAAAAAAGCCAACTTGGCTTCTTTGAAACTACATAGTAGTAGCCCAGTGGTGAAGAGAGGGCCAACACAAAAGTTGTGCGCAGTCAGTTGACATAAATTTTGTTAGCCTACTTTCGGGCGAAATTGCTTACAACAAAAACATATACAAAAAGGGAAAAAGAAAAGTAAAGAAAAGCCCCAGCTAAGGATGGGCGTAGAAGCTGCCATTATTTTTATTTTCATTTTTTTTCTTCCCAGCGGGAAAACTGAAATTGTCTGTCTGGCTGAGTGTTTGTTTCTTTGCCAGAACTTGGCATTAAAAACAGATAATTGTAATATGTAATTTTACTTTCTTTATCTCTTGTAAATAAATGTATGCATTATGCACTGCAGTTGCGGTGTTGCAGCGGGCGGGGGCATTGCTTTCAAGTGGCAGCTCCTTAGTAGAGCTAAGGATACGGAACAACCCAAAAAGTGTTTTGCAGTGATCCATAAATAACACAGAGTGTGTTGGTTAACTTAAGCTACAACTGCTACAAAATGTAGTTTATAATTGCGGAGAGTATAGTTTCGGGTTGGTATAATATGTTTTCTTTCTGTGTAGGCAAGTTTTTATAACAGATATAGAACTTGACAATAGGATTAAGCGAAAGATTGCTTGTGGTTGAGTTGGGATAAGTTGAACAAAAGTTGAACTTGAAGTTAATGTGTCAATAACTCGTAAACAGCAATGCATCCATAAGTTCTCGACATGTCTAGTTTTGCGACGTGACGGTTGTTTGTTTACCAGTAAATATATTATTTGCAGAATTGGGTAGCGCACCTGCCTTTTAACCAGTGGGTCGGTAGTTCGTGCCATCCTACAGTAATGTTCCTTTTGTCTAGCACTAGCATAGCTAGCAAATGATCGAACTATATTTTGCTATTTTCATAATTGGCATCTGGCAGTATACCATGCCAGCATACCCATGTGGTCCAGCCAGGCCACAGGTCATGTAATTTTGAGTACTTCCGCCTGTGCGACTAAGCGCAACTCTACAACACAGCTTCAACTTTACATAGGAAAATCTCTATTAATTAAGTGAACCGGATTCGGCTATAATCTGTTCACCTCTGTTCACTTCGTACAGCTATTAATAGAGATATTTGCATGTTCCGCGATAACCATAATCAAGGCGAAAAAGTTTATTTACTTATATTTGCTCATAAAAGTAGGCAACATACGTAGTAGTTGGAAAATAATTAGAAATCGATCTTGGTATTCAATGTGAGCATGTTTCTAAGCAAAAATTATAGTATATAAAATTATAATATATAAAATGAAAATCATTGCAATATTCGGTAGAAAACTTTTGAAAATGGCATGGCTGAACTCATATGTTTACGTAATATGATTTTAGTTTTGTCACCTGGTACTACCACTACAATTATTGTTGAGAAACTGTGTTTCGCAAGCATTGTCTTTAACTATTGTAAGGTTTTTTAACTCTAACTGACATAATAACCTTATAAGATGTAGAAGTAAACATATGGTTCGCCCTACCTTACTATTGAATGGTTTGATTAACTTTGACTGACCAAAGAATCTCCTAAAATTAGGGGTGTTTTCGAATGCAAGCTTGTCTCTGCAATTCATTTCAACCCGAAACTTAACTGAAAAATGCGTTCCAGCAAATTTATAGCGCCATCTAACGACCACAATTATCCAAAGAAGTACTATATACCTCGGACAAAAGTTTTTGTCAAACAGCAGCAGCCCTTAAACCTACATCTTTTCTTTCTTCTTAAGTCATAAAGTCATTTTTCGGTATCATATCATATTTTAAAAGTATTTTCAGCATTTCAATGCTGTAAATCATTTTGGCAATAAGCAGAAAGCAAACCCTCTGAATAGTGGAGTATATCTTGAGGAGCTTAATACTTTGACAAGATGTAATCGACTCAACGTCCAAAAAACTTTATTTGTATGAACTACCTCAAATAGGGTAAGCGATGCTGGAGTGATTTCTCCCAAAGTGGCATCCAAAGTATAGTGCCTCAGTAAAACATCGAAAGTGGATGTCAGTTTGGGGGTAATCAAATATACTGCAACATCGATGACGTTTATTCAGATAGTTAATATAAATATTGTTTTTTTTCTGTTACCATTAAGGTTTCAGTCGATCCTTAAAACATGCTCCACCCAACCCCCTTTACGATGAGAATAATATTGGATTGCTAATTGACTTAGGACCCAAAGACTTTCATAATTTTTTGAGAAAACAATACCACAGGACACTATTACTCCCCAAGTGTCCAAAGTTTTCTTTGCATCTTCCCAACAAAGAGCATACCAAATTCGACGGTAACTAAAATTCCTGCATTCAATTTGTTTGCTTTTGAGCTAAAAATTCCCCCCCAGGTCATATGCCCGAAAACAAAAGTAAATTTTAATTAAAACATTTCAGTTTTATACACACACCTCTCTCTCCCTATCTATATATATATATATTTTATTTTACTATAAAGAAATGCAGACACTACACATAAAACTAAAAAATAAAAAATAAAAAAAATATTTAATTTAATTATGCACAAAGTACGCTGCACTCAGCGCCCTTAGGTGGCGGCAGCGGCTAGTGGTGCACTGTGATGATGATGACGACGATGATGCGGGGTACTCGGAACTCGGAACACTAGAGCACACGGAAATTATTTCAATTGTGTGCACTTCAAGGCAGAGTAACAAAAAATAAAGAAGAAAATAAAACAAATGCGAAATGAAAACGAAAAAACATTTGAAGAAGACGACGATGGACGGACGACGGCGACGCCATCGACTGCAGCAGTCAAAGGCGGCCAAAGTGCTACTTGGGCCCCAAATAGGAACATGGTAGGAACCACAGGGCCACAGTTTGTGTGTGCGAACTGCGAGTCAGGCCATTTGAATGAGGTGCTGACTGACGGACAAGCGAAAGACCAAAACGAGAGACCAAAAACTTTGGCAAGCAGCGATTTCCAACTTCAAGTGGTCCTTGCCGCTGCTTGCCGGCTGGTTTAGTGCGGGTACGTGGGGCGGGTACGGCGGTGCCCAACACAGTGGTATGACATTGCAGTTAGCTGGCGGGTTAGGCTGCCATTACCATGCGGCTGAGTGCCTCTTTTCGGAAATTCAAATTTCCGATTCTTGATGATTTTATTTAAATTTGCGTATTCGAGTGTTTGTTGGAGGCACTTGAAGTGCCGCTCCTGGCGGCCGCCTTTGTTTTTTTCTCTTAGCTTTTTGTGAATATTTTGTTTTTTTGCCAAAATTGTTTAAATTGGCAGGAATTTCTGCGTTTAAATTGGCCTAAAGAGAGCGCGCGCGCGAGTTGGCCACTCGAATTCGAACTCGAACTCAATGCACTCTGGCAAATGCCACTTTGCCAATTAACTTAGTAAGCAAAATGCAACTTAACCATGATTTATGTGGCCAGCATTTTGCACTACAGACAGTTACCCTCATTATCATATCAACGCTAAGTACAGCATGCAGCTGGCTTGAAAACCTCAAAAAAAAAAAAAAAAATCGCAGAAATCAAGATAAATCTCACACTGAACTCGTCGCACTTTGTGGACTGTAAACATGACAATAAACCATCCAGTCCAGAAATCGTTGCGCAATTCCAGTCTTGTGAAACTGCAACTGCAACACGCGCGATAAGCCTAGACTACGACATACCACACACGTGTGGCATGATTAGCCCAGGGATTTTCCCATAAAGTCCAGGGCTGAACGTCGGCGACGATGTCGTCGTCAGCGAGTCATTTAGATGCTCAGCTGCCCTTTGTGTTGTCGTTGTCCAAATAGGCGTAGACAAATCTTCATTCGGGTTTACATAATTTATTGTGTGTGTGCATGCATTTTTGGCTCTGGACCGTGGCTAATATGCACTGCGAGAAAAAACGGGGATTCGATCGAGGGAAATGGAAAAATGTGGGTAGGAAGAAGGGAATGTGACTATACTTTTTTGTTAAAAATATAAATTTATTGCACTTAACTATGGTCATCGCTTCAGGGGATACGGATACGAATCTTGAAGATATCTCTATTAATAGGAAAACAGGGGGAACTACAGTTTATAACCGAATACGATAGGCGGAGTATTCAAATCTTCTAGGTAAATAGCTTCTATATATTTGTTGGCTGTTCGATCAATCGACGTACCGGTTCTGGTTTCTTTCGAAGCCCACATACGTCTATGTGACTTTAGTTAAAAAGTGCCCAGTCTATTTCTTGTGCATTTGAGCCTTTTCATTAAAATCCATTCCACTTCACTTTTCCCATTACTCGCATGCACCCACTTCTTTCGCTCAGTGTAGATCTCTGATAGCACAGCGTTTCATTAAAACGATCTAGCATAATTTGTAGCCACATTTTGTGTGGATTTATTGTTAATCTTTTGTTTTTCTGATACTTCGCATTGTGGGTGGGGCCAGTGCAAGTTAAATAGTTACCCTTGTTACTTCCGTTCTTGCCTGCAGACCAGGGGCATCATATTACTGCATGTTGCTCTCATGCCTGAGGCTATAAATTTTGTATTAAGCATTTTGTTGTAGATCTTATCCCGTAACTTAACTAAGTTGATTGGTTTGGGTAATCGCAAAACCCGGCAGCATTTTGTTCTATAAAAAAAATATTGCGTAGTTCGAGCTGGCCAACATAATGTTAACTGCCCCAGATGCATAGATACCAGCAGATTGTGACTTTTTGGTCGTGTTTGGGTTACTGTAGGTCTAGATGCATATGCAGATAGTTTAACTTTGTCATTTTGTATTCCAAGTGCCTAGGAATGCTATATTTATTGAGCTGTTTTGTAGACCATTCAGCTGCCTAAAACTGTCTACACCTTTTGTGGTTCAAGTTATAACTCTTACGCTGGACACATTGGATGGCATATTTTGTCCAATGAAGTTGGAGTGTGGTGTAGCTTACAGGGAAAACCAGTAAGCATAAATAACAAATGAACGTTGCTTCAAGTTTTTCTAAGTGGAGGTCCACTTACCTTTAGAATTAGTATTAAAAAAATGAAGATTTGTCAGATTTTTATAGTTTAAATTATACCTTAAGTAGGCGTCTATCTACCAAGCTTTATTTAAAAAGTTTAATTCTGGACTTAATTGTTCTTATATTCTGTATATGGTATGGGTAAATTATATACCTTATCTTAAAAACTTACTAAGATGCGAAGTAATAGGATTTTTGTTGTCTAGCTCTAGAGGTCTTAAAATATGAAATCTTCTTAAATGTAAAGAGTTAATCAGCAACATGTTTTTTTTTCGGCAAGTTACGATCGTTGATTTGTCCATTAATCCTTTGAGCATAGAAAATGAAAAAAGTGTACATAAAAAAAGATATTTCGTCTTCAACCGAACTGTGGTACAACTCCAGTTATTGTAATATAATAATCGGACCATCACCATCACACAGTATGAAAAGATTTGTCACATTCCCAATTCCCAACATTATCTTAGTAAAGAGAAACATCTTCAAAATCAAATCGTAGATATTTAATTTTGAGCAAACAATTTATGGTTTTCCCAGGAATACACTTAAGATATCTGACTCAATTATTTCATGAGGATAAACCCTTTTCGATAGAAATTTTCATGGCAATCTTAAACCACCCACGTTATGAATCGTTTGGCTTATTCCTAGCTGTTGCAGAATCATATAAACATAATCTAAGTATACTCAAGACCAATGGATACAAAATTGGCATTTAGCGTAAAAAATATCGATAATCTCT
The DNA here is from genome assembly GCA_035046065.1 of Chymomyza procnemis. Taxonomy (NCBI): domain Eukaryota; kingdom Metazoa; phylum Arthropoda; class Insecta; order Diptera; family Drosophilidae; genus Chymomyza; species Chymomyza procnemis. The sequence goes on from JAWNOJ010000023.1 coordinate 30,067,489, forward strand.
ATTACACTTTTAAAAAAAATCAGTTTAAATATGCTTCATAGAAGTATAAGCCGAATTGTTAAAAGCGCATTAACTTTACGTATTTCCTGCAGCTCTCATTTTTATCGCCTACACTTTGTAGATACGATCATCAGCGGAGATCATCATAATCATAAAAATCAGAATTAACTTTATGCAGCTTTCTGCTGGAAAATGCTGATCTGCCAGAAGAACTTCTTTCCCAGTAACGTGCCTATCGAGGCATTAAAATCAATGATTCCAAAAGATTGACTAAACTCACTCCACTCCTGAGGCTCATGGCCGTGGAGTGCCGACCGCTATACAGTTGGTTATCATATAATTTTCCAATTGCCTGCAATTGCATCTTTTATCTGGCAGCAAATCTTTATCACCATGGCGGCTATCCAACATGGTCCAATTGGCATGCGGTTAAGTCTTAAATTGTGCCAGTTAGACAGATTTCGAGTTGGTTATGTCAAGAAATACAGCAATCAAAGATTTCTTAGGCATTATAGCCAGGCCCACATATTTAATTACGGCCAAGACGGCACACACACACACACACTCACACAAAAGAACAAATTCCTTGAGTGTATCTGTGTGCGAAACATAATATAACAGACCAAATTATACCACTTAGAGCGCATTGCTTTGGACCAAGGCCCCCTACCCGCTCACGTCTCTCGGCACGTTCGTTTCACAGTTAACAAGAGGCACAGTACGGCTATTGGCCAGGCCAAGTCGCAGCAGAGTTAAGAGCCACAAAGTCCGCAAATGCCGTCGAACCGCTGCCAAATGAGCGACAAGCCAGCAGCAACAACAACAACAAATGGATGCAGAACCAAGTCAGCAGCAGCTTGTTGTTGTTATTGTTGCTGTAGGATTTGTTGCCGTTGCTGCTGTTGTTGTTGCTTTTTTCGGCACTTTTGGCGCTGTGGCGTTGTCAGCATAGTTAGCGCAGATCTTGAAGATAAGTCCAAGACCGAGGCCGGCACAGCTGCACCGAATCAAGAAAAAAGTAAGCCAAAAAAAATATAGAAAAAAGAATAAAAATAAATACCAAAAGTTGTAGACTTATAAACAAAGTTTGGATACTCTAGGAATTTTCGCTTGTTTCTTGAAACATATAATCTGGATTTATCGAAATCCAGTAGAACAATCATTAATGGTATTAGAGTAAACTTAAGAAGAGGTTGAGAATCTGTTTATGGGAATTTGGCGTCGGGAGACTCTATTTATCCACATTGAGAGGAAACAGATTTCTAAAGAAATAAGGAATATCATATTAATTTCTTTTAGAATAAATGTAGCCCGATTAGTTGATAATGTAAAGAAAAAAGAAGTTCCAACGGCGATCAAAATTTTGAGATAAAGAAAAGATTTAGAATAAATAAGGTTGGAAACTCTATATCCAAACGGGGGGATATAGAGTTTTAAGTAAAAAGCCCAATTATGGGTTATCAGGCCAAAAATGCCTGATTCTGCTCTAACAAATTTGAAAAACGATATATAGATTTCGAAAAATTCACATAAAGTTATAGATTTACGCCAAAGCTGCTAGCTTAAATCTTCTCATTTGACTATAAAGCTTCTGATTATGATTCGCTTTTAAAGACACCTAAAAAACAATGCTTCAATGCAAGCGGCACTCCAGACTCTGATTGTCTACTCAGACTCTCTGCGTATTTTCTCAGACTATGTGTATCTTTTCAGACTCTGAGAAGATCGCAGACTTTGTGTAGCTTTCCAGACTCTGTGTATCTTTTCAGAATCAGCGAATCTTCTCAAAATCTGTTTATTTTCTTAGACGCTGCGTATCTTCTTAAATTCTGCATATCTTCTCAGACTCTGCGTATCTTCTCAGAATCTGTTTATCTTCTTAGACTCTAGGTATCTTTATAGACTGTGTGTATCTTCTTAGACTCTGCGTATCTTCTCAGACTCTGCGTATCTTCTTAAATTCTGCGTATCTTCTCAGACTCTGCGAATCTTCTCAGTATCTGTTTATCTCTTTAGACTATGTGTATCTTTTTAGATTCTGTGTATCTTCTTCGACTCTGCGTATCTTCTCTGACTCTCCGTATCTTCTCGGACTCTGCGTATGCTTTCAGAATCTGTTTAACTTCTTAGATTCTGTGTATCCTTATAGACTATGTGTATCTTCTCAGAATCAGTTTATCTTTTTAGACTCTGAGTATCTTCTCATACTCTGCGTATATTCTCAGACTCTCCGTATCTTCTCAGGCTCTCCGTATCTTCTCAGATTCAGTGTATCTTCTCAGATTCAGTGTATCTTCTCAGACTCTGCGTATTTTCTCAGACTCTCCGTATCTTCTCAGGCTCTCCGTACCTTCTCAGATTCTGTGTATCTTCTCAGTCTCAGTATATTTTCTCAGACTCTGCGTATCTTCTCATAATCTGTCTATCTTCTTAGACACTGTGTATCTCCTAAGACCCTGCGTATCTTCTCCGACTCTGTGTATCTTCTCCAGACTCTGCACAACTTTAATACCATTCAAACGTTCCAAACAGCTTGACCAACACAGCGTATTCGTCTGCTCCAGCTAAAGAGTATCCCAAACATTGTTGGCATTTTGCGCATGCGTTGCTGCGATCTTTGCACCATTTTTGCGGCAATTTCAATTTTAGTTTTGCCTGAACTTAACTGGAGCCGAACCGTGTTGCTGTGGAACGTTACCCAAGCCAGCCAGACTTAAAGCTGGTAAATTTCAGCACCTCACCTCAGGAGAATCCCATGGCAAAGTGTGAGGGAATGTGCTTGGAAATTAGCTGAAATAGTTGTAGGTACAAATTTAAGGCGCTCGTTTCAGTTGCTACGGCTTTGTTGGCGGCTCTGGAACTCTTCTCATAGAGAGCATTAGTCGTCGTGCCTTGGGATGTGCGTGCCTTTTACTTGCTCTTGAATGCCAACAACCGTTAGTTGGCTGTGACAGCATTTGGGGCTTGTAACTGTCAATGACTAGACGGTTTGTGTGCGGTTGTTAACGTGGCCAGTAAGTAGCTGTAGCTGTAGCTGTAGTTGTTCCGTTGTTTTGTAACAAAAAAAAATAGAACTAAAAATAAAATGCTTTAGAGTAAAAATTGTTGCACATTGCGCATAATTCATTTGACTATAATTACAATTAATTACGGTAATTATGTTGTTTTTAGAGACCAATGCCAACTCAATTATTTGCCCCCCCCCAAACACAAGAGCAACACACACCCGCGCACATAAGACATCCTTTGTTGTTTTTGTTCTTGTACAATGAAAAACATGGCAAAAAGTTTGCGGTTGAAAACCCTTACACACACAGAGAGAAGACAAAACAGCGTCGAAAATAACATTTGCTTGGCGGCAAAACTTTTTCCACGTTGTGGCAAAACTTCTACGTACATGTGGATGCCACACAGCTGCACGCACACACACACACACATGCGCTCAGTGGGCGTTTGTGTGTGCAATGGGAGTGGCAATGACAACGTCTACGACAACACACGGCGGCCATAAGGGCAAACGCAACAGAAAAAAAACGATGAAAATTGCAAAACAAAAAACAAAAAAAAATGGTGCACGTTACACTCAAATGAAACCGATTTGAAATCACCCTAAGACGTCTCTCAAAACTCAAACCTTGTTTAAGCTCTCAATATGCAAGACTCAATAAAACAATAAGATTTGTTAATTTTTTGGCCTGATGTTGAACGAACTTTTTTGCGAAAAAAGTTAAGGCTTAACATTTCTGCTCGCATTATTTACAAAAAATTAGGTAATCTCTCTATAGGTGGGATTAATTGTTGATTTTAGAGATTGCATATACATGCATACTATGCGAAGATAGGACCTCATTTGGTGGGGATCGGTTAGAAGCCTCGCAGCCCATATTGAAAAAAGATTTTCTATAAGTCTTGTGATTGGTTGATTCAGCGTGAGTCAGAGTTGGACACTAGCAAAGAGAAAATACGCTATTTTTTGTAGTTTTTCTTCGATCCTTATCGAAATCGTTAGCGAAAGCGCAAATATGCGACTTAAAAGGTGAATAGCGTTTATGGTTCAAATACTGTAATTGAAGTTTCGTCGATTTCGTACCGGTAGTTTTCATGTTAAAGATGCATCACGTATTGCAAGGCCAACTGTCGAATCCGACCATTCGATTGCCCAAGATTGCACAAAAAAAAAGCTTGAAACCATTTGAATAAGGTTAAGTAGAAAAATAAGCTCGATGTAGGAGTGTTTCATAAGTTAACGTCAAAAAAAAACACTTGGACCGAATTTCCAACTGCGAATCGCTGCTGAATCGCAACACATTCGATCCATTTCTGAAGCGTTTGGTGCCTGACGATGGTAAGTGGTCTTGTTTTAGTTCTCATGATTTGATAAGAATTCTATTAATTTTATTGCTTATCACGGACAAATCCTTCTTACAATTTGATAGCTCTAAATGAACCAAAGCTTATTTCATCTGAAATTTCTTGGCTTCTCTTCTGACTCCCACTCTTCGCAACTTTTCTAGATGTTACATAATTCTGCACGTATCCCATCATACTCTTGACGCGTTAGAAAAAATGTTGCAAAAGTGAAACAAAAAAAATAGCGCAGGAGCAAGAGATATGTTGCTCCCGTCTGTGGCATGCAACCGCAATCAAAAAAGGGATATTTAATTGTGCCTAATTAGGTAATTTATGTTATTTATGTGCAGTGTTGGAAAACGAGCCCCTAAAAATGTTACACTAAACTAATTAATGCATCATATGCAAATATGATAGAGTGCTGCAAAAGGGTTATGTGCTGGCAACGCCCTCAAGTATGCAATGTGCTGCAAGTCTTCCGTGCCACAAAAGGGGGCAGGCAATTAAAGGCACAGCAAGCACAATAGATGGCTTTGTATTGTTTGCATAGAGGCCAAGATTTTGGACTCAGTTCGCTCTGAAACATTAGACAGCTAACGAACTGTACACCGAACTTGCATTATATCCCATTATATGCCTATTCAATATTCAATTAAGATTGACGCCAGCAAATGAGCATGGAGAGGGGGTAGATAGGCTTCAAGAGTAGTTGGCCGAAATGCAACTGGGCTAAGACGTGAAATTTTGAGCGCATTTTGTTGAGCTATTTTGCGTCGGCTTCAAGGTAAAACAAGGCAGAGAAATGTTTGAGCCGACGTTGTGTGCGCTAGCCGCTAGATGGCGTTAGTATTTTTTTTGCATTTTGTAAGTTGTGAAAAGTCATTTTGCGTATTGAGAGGAGGAAGCTTGGCGGCTTGATGGCTGCTTCGATTATTACTTAAAATCTGAATATATCCAACTTGAGAAATTTTTAAACATCAAACAATTGCTTAGTAATTTACGCAAAGTGCTGCCTCTAATTTATTGCAAATAACAAATTCAAATCTCATTTATAGCAATTATTTGCATTAAACTCAAACTAAGTAGCCAGCTGTAGGATGGCCAAGTTATTTGCTTGAGTGGTCAGACTTTTGTGGCTGGCAGTTTCAAGTCATTGCATCGATAATGGCCACTTGAACGAGTAGTAAACGCTCTCAAGTACTTAGCCAGATATTACATAACTATTAATTATTTTACATAATTCGAAGCAATTAATTTAAAGCCTTTTTGTTTTTGTCAATATGAACTGACAAGCGAACAAAACTGTTTATTAGTTTAATGTTCTTCAAACTAAAGTTTAAATTTTTGGGCAAATTTGTTAAGAAAGCTGCTCATGTTGCTGTTGTTGTTGCTGCTATTATTGCTGCCGCTGACAAGTTGCACATCAGAATGTAATTGTGTTGCAAGGACATAGCCACAACAAAATGTGTGCGCAAATGTGGAAACATCAAAATATCGCACTGACCTACTTGGCCAAGCCATTGATGAGTGGAGGCAACAAACTGCCAAGCCAGGCTAGGCCAGGCCAATGGATAAAATCAAACAAAACGAGCTGCTGTCATAGCCAAGCCCAAAGTCAGCCTACAACTACAGCAACTACAGCAACATGCAGCACAATAACAAAAGACTAAGGCAACAATGCCTAAATGTACATAATAATGAAGGCTATAAGGCTGGCTGATGGCTGGCTGACTGGCTGGCTGGCCGGCAAAGTTGGCCTAAATGGCTCACTGGCTGGCTGACTGACTGGGGCGCCTCCTATTGAAGGAAGGCACAAGGCGCACAACATTTTGCATAAATCGATAAAATTAAGTTTTGCTTTTGTGGCGCTTTAAATTGCAGCAACAAAGATCTAAGCCAAGAAAACTAACAACTATATGCGCTCGGTCTGCATTTCGCTCAATTTTGAAGCTTTAATAAAAAACCTCTGATTACAGTGCGTGCTAAAAGTGAAGGCACAGCTTTCAAAAGCAAGCAAGTTGAGCGATTTTAGTTCTAGGAATGTGAAACTTTTGAAAACTAGAAAATGTGGGTTTCCCTTAAAAAGTGAGAATATTTTAAAATATATATTTTTTTAGCGATTTTCAACTAAAATTTAGTTAGCTTTTCAATACTTTTCTTACAAAAGCAGTAGTCCCTGCTAAAGGAGCTACTTTAAGCATATAAATGTGTTTGAATTGATGAAGAATCGAATACGCTTCCTTTAACATTTCTGCTAGTTTCATCAGAACCAAGTTGGTTCAAATAGGATCGATATTTTGGTTTCTAATCTATCTTTAAGAAGATAATATCAACCAATTGCTCGTAGTGTGTGTCACGGTGCGGCTTCAGCTTACCTGTCGATCTGCTCGAGAAATATACTATCGCCCAAAAATTTATATACAAATTGTCAACATTTTTTGATAGTATTATAACAAACGAAATGGAAAAACTGTATTAACTTTGTTTTTAACTGATTTTGTTGTGGGTCTAAAACATGGGATCGTCACGACTGTATATCTTGCGTGTATAAACTTTACTTGACTCTTTGAGTTTTCTCAACCGTTTTTTAAAAAGATAGAAACTGCTCCAAAAATAAAGTTTATACATGCAAGATATAGAGACCGTCGGGGCAATGGAGTAGATAAACAAGCCGCTTATAGGTCATAATGCCAACTAAATTCAACTGTTTGAATGAAAGTAAGTATTTTTGCCAATCTCGCCTAACTCATTAAAATTACTTGGCAAGATTTTTAAGTTCCCAAATTGGTTTCCTTTATTAATTATTTCAGGTTTCCACAGTAATTATCCGAGCTGAATGAACTAGGTCTCATTTAGTTCGAAAATTTTGTGTCAAGTTTTTTTTTTTAAATTATGAAAAACTTTTGGTGCCTCCAACTTTGCTAACAAAACTTTTACTTCAAAAATTTTGTGTAACATTTTAACTTCTGAAACTAGTGATATTCTAATTTATTACAGGATTCCGCATTTTTCACCGAATTTGTATAAACTAAAGCTCTCATTTAGTTTGCAAATTTTTCTAAGGTTTTTAATATTATGGGAAAACTTTTGGTGCCTCCTTATTTTCTAACTTTTCTAACAAGACTTTTAGTTTGAAAATTTTGTCTTAAGTCTTTAGCTTAAGTTACTTTTTAAAATATTTCAGGATTCCACATTATTCAATAGATATGAATAAACGAGTCAGCATTGTTCTTGTAGTTTGAAAACCAAGAAAAAAAAGCTGAAAGAAAACCTTTAATTTCAAAAATTTACATTTTTTGAAATTGCTTAAATTGGCTATTCATTTGTTTTTAAAAAGTGACCAAACTATCTGTTGTTGTTGTAGCTGCTCCAGAAGCACCATGTATGTGGGTTGTCAAGTATGAAAATAGTAAAGGAAAGATGTTAGAAAGGTATAAAGAATAGTGGCTTAGAGAGAAATCCTATCCAGTTCGAGGAAGCGGGCTGCCTCGACTGGGTTGGTCCATAATGAGGAGGGCGTTAGTCCGGTGGGTCTTGCCGGACAGTCGAAGAGGTGTTGCGTATTGTGTGGGCTGCGGCCACACTTGGGGCAAGTGTCGGTTACCTCTGCATTGACTCTCGCCAGGTAGCTGTTTAGGAGCTTTGAGTAGCCTGAGCGGCCAAACTATCTGTTGTCGAAAATGTTGTTCCATCTAATATCGTTTGGAGATTCACTTATCGACAGTAACTAAAACTGTTAGAATTAGAGATAAGTGCTTTTCAGTAAAGCCGATATTTTCAACTCTGTAAAGTGCTGTTCTTTTTAAATTTTTGGGAAACGGTATCATACAAAATGTTGGCTTGTAAGTAATAACAAAAATTGTTGAGTATATCTCTCAAAAGCAATCAGCTTAGTCACTGTATATATTCCGATTTTTAAATTAAATTAAAACAGAACTTTTTCTAGTCATTAGTAAGCTGTACTACCAGTTTTTTTCCTTCTGCTTACGAGTTCAACTTAGGAATAAATAACATAGCTCTAGCATCTCAAGGTCTGCAATTTCGCATAATTTTGGCAGCGAAAAAATGTCCACCAGCTGTGTCAAGTTTTTCATTTCATAAAAAACTCCTTTAAAAGCTGCACCCTCTTAGCTGCACTTCTACGTTGAAAGCATCTAAAATTTTCTATTTCTAACAAATTACGAAAAACTCTTTAAAATCAATGCAAGTGTGTGTTAACTTTTAAGCAATACTGTCAATGTCTCACTCAGCGTACTTTTTTTGCGCCTTAAATTTTATTTTCAAGCGTTTTCACAGATTTGCATATAAAAATCATTAATTTTGTAGCCAAGCCAGTGAGAAGAGAAATAGAAATAGTAGCAAAAATATAATCAAAACGGAAAAAAATTTGCCAAACAAATTTCAGAGGTTGTTTGACAAAAAAAGAATGAAAACGCATAAAAAACAATTCCGCTCAGTGTATTAGAAAGTGAGCATTGTATTTATTTAATTTTCAACTAAGCCGCACTCGTTTCTTGTTTTCTTTCTCGGGTTCTGGGCACATTTCGACTTGTCATTGTGGCAACAAAGAGCACCAGCACTCACTTCCTTGGGGCTAGAGCGAACCAGCAAGTACGTCTTGCATGCACTTCAAGCTGTCAGTTGGGCATTGTAATCGGCGTCTGACCCGCATTAATTATACCTTACTGACATCTGATATTCACACATGATACACATACACACAGCAGACTGAGACAAAGACTTACACACACGCACAACCATGCCACACACTCAATGTCTATGTCTGTGCTCTCTTCTCGCACTTAAGCCTGACCAAGTCGTTTATCGCTGCCGCTCGTTAATCGATAAAAAAAAACATACATATATATATATACTTGTCTATAAGTAGGTAAAATGCTGTCCATGTCCGTCCGTTTCTTAACTGAAATTGAGCCGTGAGCTCTGTCAACGTTGTCTGGCCATTCGTCACACTTTGCCACAGAAGACTGTCTTGCTCTTGCTCCACTTAGCAGCATCTTGCTGCTTGTGCATCTCTTTTGTATTATTTATATTTATTTATCTCAACCACTTTTACTCAATTTTTCTTATTATTTATTTTTTTACCCCTCCCCCCATATTTATTTTGCTGTGAAAAACGAAAGTTGTTTCACACCTTTACCCTGCGCCCTAGTACTTAAGATGATGCATCATCTCAACTTGTAGCTATGTTTGGCTCAAATTGGGTTAAGTTCAAAAACTAAACACTCGAATCATTGAGAGCATTGGCCATATCTTGAGACTATTTGGCATAAAAATATTGTAACTGTTTGTTTGTTATTTTTGGAATTTTTCTATTTCTTTTTTGAGATTTTATACATTTTGACATAGTTTTTGTAAGTAAAGCAAAGGCAGTTCTTGAAGTTATTATAGTTCTCTTAATGGCCGAGTTAATGTTAGTTTCGAGTGTTTAAAAGGCAACTCAAGTTGTAAATATAATAAACTGAAGAGCGTAAAGTTTGCATTTGTTGTTGAGTTCTGGTAAGTATTGTGGGAGCATGTGAAAATATTTTAGGGCTAGTGGCTTGTTTGGCAAAGGTGTTTGGAGTCTAAAGTGCTGAACGATTTTAGTTAATAGAAGTAAAAATAAAAGATGATACAGTGAAAGATGACGGCGATTGAAAGATTGTTCTATTGTAGCAAGTGCGATTTTACAGTGATATCGCATCAAAGAGAATTTAACATTCATGTATGAAAATTGCCAGCACAATGTCAGAGAGTATGAAACATTCATACTATATTCATGCTACTTTCTGTTTTCATCTTTTATATTGTAAATCCAAGGTCCTGGCTAGCCCCAGATGTGAGACGGTACACCTCTATAAAAAATTCACCCATCAGGCTAGGAATACGGATTAGTTTTATTATATTTTTTCCTCGTTATCGTTTATTATTTCATAATTTTAGAATGTTTAACTTGTCCAATCTTAAGGTCAACTGGACTTAGTTGTACCCTTACATATTAATAAATAAATAAATAAATTCAAGTTTTAATTCTCTTTGGTAACGTATAAACTTTTTCGATTGCTTTTGATTTTGTCTTGGCGACGACTGAGCCCAAATCGTACCATTATTTCCGAAACAGTCTTAAGGGTGAAATATTCACTCTATACGTTGAGGTTCATCTCTCTCCGTCAAGTCATGCGCTTCCCAAAAAAAATCAAATATATTCTCCGTGGGAGTTCCAAGTATTGAGTGCAGTTTAATTCGAAGTTATCTCAAAGTTTTTAAAGAGCCAAAAGCTGCTAATTTTTTTAAATATCGATTTCTGCAATAATATTCGTAATAAACTTTAAGGAATCGCTGAGCATGATCTACGTTACTTTCTACTGATCCTTTGCTTTAAACTTTAAACTGAATATTTTCAATTTTTCTGTTACTTTTTCAAATATTATATAAGGAATATTTAAAGAAGCCATGTTTTTCGATTTCGCTTAGATATTATTATAATATCGTCTGCATCGACTTTTAGGCAACACTGTCAATATTTCACTCAAAGTACTTTTTGCACCGTAACTTTATTCATCCGATAACCGAAAAAACATTATTCCTCTTGACTGTGGCCATCGCTCCAAAGGCGGGGTATAGTGTGATTTCCCTAGGTAAAGAGCCTCTATTTTCAAGCCCTACCACTGCTAGGCAAATGCACCAGTGCTGCTTGGTGGAATCGTACCAGCGGTCTTCCGATTTAGAGGCGAGTATGCTTCCTTTCGCTCCCACACCTAATCGTAATATTCTAAAACTTTTCTTTATTTTTCTGGAATTCACTTTATTTAATCTTGAAAACAACGTACTTCTACTAAAGCTTCTTCGGTGTAAACCCCTACCTTCTAACTAACTTCATCAAAAAATACAAAAAAAAAATACTATCTTTCGAATTGCATTCACTTAATCCAAAATCCCATATTTCATTACTAAAATTGATTAGTCAAAATCAAAATCGCATTTGCTGTTCGTACTGTGCAGAATGCTAATCTCAGCTAAAAAATATTATGCAAAACTGTTGGATGCCAAAGTGAATACGGGGGCTAGGGAGTGCTACGACTATGGAAAACCCATGAAGAAAAACGGCAAAAAAAATACGCGCATTTTCTGCATTTCCTGCACATTTTCAATGCGCGTTTCGATAGTAGGAAAAAAAAAAATATATTGCTAGAGAGCAAAAGGAAAACCTTCAACTTTAACATTCAACATTTTTAGCATTTCACAGCAATTTTCCAACATTTTCCGCTGACTACTAAAGTCATTATATTTGCAAGCGGTCTGCGACATACAAAGGGACCAGCTATATAGTGGTAGTTGTTGTGGTCGTTACATATATATACTCTATATACTCTCTCTGTATCTAGGTAGCTGGTTAGATATATAGACGGCTAGAGAGATGGATGGATGGATGGATGGATGGCAGAGGACTTGCCTACAATCAGGAAAATGCTGCCACTGTCAGTCAGTTGAGCATTTTGTCAGTGTGTCAGGCAGTGTGTCGGGGCGGGGGCGGCAGTGAGTACTACTATGTAGTAGTAGTAGTAGGTTTTGTCGTTCAGTAGGTAAGTAATCTCATTATAATAATGGGAACAATTGATTTCTGTCTGACTACGTCGCAGCACGTAAAGCGTTGAAGCTGGCGACAAGCAAGGACTTGACTGACAGCGGCGAATGACGAAACTGTTGATGATAATGAACAACATGATGATGATGATGTTGATGACGACGACGAGAGCCATAGCACTACAAGTACTACTATGTCCTATGGCATGACAGCAGTGCGAACGTAGTCAATAAGTGCACGCACACACGCGCACACATATACGGGGAGTGGACCGTATCCGGCCATAGACAGCACTCAATCATTGCTTCATTCGATGCCAAAACATGCAGTCAAGCATACGCCCCCTTTGGCCCGATCTGTCCCGCAATTGGAACGCCTTGGCCAACCGCAAGAACGTCAGCTGCTCCATTTGGCTTGCTCTCTGCTCTGGTTTTGCGTCTTCGACATGCCTTCGATGATGCTTTAGTGTTGCCACTGATGAAATTATAATCAAGGGAATATATAATTTCTTTCACCTGGTTACATCTGCCATCGATGGCAACGTTCCAGAGCATTCCTCTACAGCTGTATGGCAAACAAACAAAGCCATAAATGTTTTTTCACTGCTTGTTGCGACGGGTTGGGTTGTGGTTCTACCTTGGTTGCGGCCCATCTTCTACTTTTGCTTGATATGATAATTTGCTTTTGTTTTCTTGGCAAGAAAACTTTCGCCTCTTTTGCCATCAACTTGTGCGACGTTTTGTTGCAAGTGGAAATGTATAGGTGTGGCTCATGGAAATTGTTTGGCGTCCAGGTAGTAAGTAGCTTCCGTGGCATGGAGCATAGAAATGTAAAAAGTAGCAGTCAGCGGTAAATACAACCAGCGTGTGGGGAATGGTAGAGTTTTTGAGTTGTTTTTAGTCTAAGAAAAAGTTACTTTTCGGAAAGGGTATGATCTGACAGGTAGCATCGAATTGCCAATATGTGCAGGACTTTGCAGCAGATTTGGAAATTGTCCAATTGCCCGATCAAAACACTCAGCCGTCTAATACGGATGGTTAGTCTATAGTACGGAAGAGGTTCTTTCGGGAAGCGAAAATGAATAGAATTATCATGATTACTGAGGATGAGTTCGCGCTGGTACAGCAGCTCTTCTATCCTGGTTTGTGCACAATAAGATTGCACTTTCCCGAGCCACATTTTCTTAGTACCAAAACCCAAAATGATCGAATTAATTTTGTGCATATATCCCTTGGTAGCACAGTGGAGCGATGACCATAATCAAGCGGAATATATTTTTTTAATTTCTAAAATGTGTATCGACATTATATAGAAAACGAGCGCAAGAGCACATCATCTCTCTTAAGATTTATAACCTCTCCTCTCTGTATAAGACGATTGCATTCATATTGACGGATTATTATTATATATATTATTATTTATTGATTTTTGTTTTCAAAATAAGTTTGTTGTATGTTGGTAAGTAAGGTAGCCAAATAGTGGCAAGATTTGTGTGCAGCGTCGTCTCTCTCTTTCTGCCTTCTTTACTCCTTTCTTCAAGTGCATCCTTACTCCTTACTCCTGACACTAAACAATCTCATGCTGCTGCTTTCTGAAACTCTATGCTTCTGGTTCTATCCATTACCTAACTTTATCGCAAAAAGTTATCCATGCCACTGGTTTACCGTATATATAGGACACTCTTTGATATAAATTTTTGCTCGATTTTCTTTTCTTACTAACTTGGCCAGCGGCATTTACTTGTCTGACTTCCATTATTTATCTTGTTTTGGAAGCAATTTCCATACACTCAAAAATGCCATTCAAAATGCAAAGACAAAGCCTACTTCGCCTTCTACTCGGAGTTGGTGGGACTTGGACACGGAGTCACAGTCAAAGTCAAAGTCAAAACCGAAATCGACCGCATAATGTGCCACAATTAAATTACAATAAATCATACTCAGCAGCGAGCACTCTTAAGCGTAATTAATCATTTCTCTCTTATGGGTTTTTGTATTTCGTATACGTACACTCCATACTCCCCATAGAAATGTATACACACACACACACACACACGTAATTTCGTATATAAAATGTATTTTCTACCATTTATTTTTTTACCATCTTTCATCTTGGTTTTTTTTTCTTCATTTGGGTGCCCCCTTTTTTTTGTTGGTTTGAATTGAAGTCCCAAAACCCAAAGTCCATGCAAACGGTAGTTGGACGCTAATTAATACCTCATTTACTATTAGCATTGAAGTTTGTTATAGAACACTGGTATTTTTTTGTTGTTGTTCAACACTGCTTGCTTGGTTTGTGTTAGTAGCACAAAGCTTTGATTTTTTTTTTGGTTCAACGCGTCTTGAAGGTTACAACAATTCAATGAGTTTTATTTGTATTTTGATGCTTTGATGCGATTTTGATTTGTTGAATTAAAACATTGTTCAATTTTTTGTTTTTCTTTTCGATTTTACAGCTGCGAAGAGCGACGACGTAATAGAAGTTCATCTAATGGAATTGTAATAAGCTGCATTGATACTCTAACTTGGGGTAGCGCGTTTCGGATTTACTTGCAGCTAATTAGAGGTAAGTACTTGGAACTAGAGATGTTAGTAGTAAATGGTGGAAATCTTTTCATCAGCATTTGTAGATGAATGAAAAATAATACAGTTTTTTCGAAGTTTTAGAAAATGGTAATTCTCTTAAAAAAGTTTGGTTATTAATTGCTGTCAGCTGCAGAACCAGTAGTTGGAAATATGCTATTTACTTTGAAAAGTAAATACATTAGATGTTGAAATAGAATATCCACAGTTCTTCTGGCTAAAGATCTTTAGCGAAATGCCTTCGATGATGTAATACAACGTATACAAAAGACAGTAATTCTGTTGATAGAAACTTATCTCGATTTTAAATCTTTTTGACTGTTAGTACGAATTTCGAGTAAAACTAAGTCAAACAGACTTGGGGTGGATGGAAACTATCTATAAAGTTTGAAGAATGTTAATGCAAATCTTAAAACTTAAAATTTTAGCTAGCCATTGAAAGTTAAGCTCAAGCATATCGACCAGAATGCACTCAATGGTATTGAGAGATTGATTTCTTCTAAAATGAACGGCCATAATATAGTATGCTACTTAGAACTAGTTATTGCATTACTGAAGTAAGCCTTCATTCCTTAATATTCCTTCACTGAAAGATGTCTCCGTCTTAAGTAAAGTTTAGTTCGTCTTTGATGCTACAGCTCCAGCATGTCGACTAGGATGCCCTTGTGGTATAAGCTTGACGCTTTGGTACAATTTCATCTTTTTTTAAAGGCAATAACTTGCACCGCTTTCCAAAACAAACTTAACCAAAGCAGCTTGCTACTTATTTGCACATCAATTTATAGATAATAGATAGATAAGTCACTGAAAACACTGCATTGCGAAATACTCCTTCATTGAAAGATGCGTCTTAAGTAAAGTTTCGTTCGCGATTGAAATTTAAGCATATCTACCAGGATGCCCTTGTAGGATGTGCGTCAAAAACTTTTTTCTTCCATTTCATGGAAGGTTCGTTCCAATATAATAGTTGACAACACAAACCTAGCCAGAGCAGCTTGTTGCTAGTAATCGCACAAATCACTGAAGTTACTGCATTCCGAAATATTCCAAGATAAGTATAAGTCCATTGCCCATTGAAAAGGAAGCTCCAGCATGTCGTCCAGCATGCCCTTGCAGCACTTACGTCAAAAACGCTTTTTCTACCAATTCAGCTGCATTCAGACAATAAGTTGCAACGCTTTCCAACTCAAACACCTCTGCTTATTTACCCAACAACTATCGATTTCCGATAGATAGACGCAGCATTGCAACAGTTGGCAACCTATCGATTCACCCTCGCTGCATATTTACTATTTATCTTGATTTGTCTGTTTGTATTTACAAATCACATTAATTCCGCATTGATATAGGAGCCAGAGTCTAGACGTATATCTAAGTTCGCTTAGCCCTCGCAGAGAGCCGTGCATCTCAAATTTACTGCGTAGTTCCTTAGCTCCCGCTCCAGCTGCTCGAAGCCAAGAACAGCTTCCAGCTAAAGTTTTTGCTGCCCTGCTACCAACTTTACCTCTTTTATGTTGGCATTTTATTTTTCCCCGTCTTGTTTATTTTCCAGCATTCTACGTAAGAATAAGAAGTATTGTGCTTACTTTACTCCCTCTATCCCACAGTCTCAGTCGCTTTGGTTGTGGCTCATTAAAAATGTATATTTCAATCAAAGTTCGCTGGATAAATGATTCTCCACGCAGCAATGTTGGCAAGCTTTGCGTGAAGCTGATTGAATTCCAGCTGCGTGGGGTTGGTTAAGTAATACCGCCTGCCCCCTTCTAGTTTGTTATTTTTTTTGTCTTTTTATTAAAAGCAACGCCCGCATTTGTTTTTCGGTGCTGCCAACTTATAAATTAGCCAAAGTACACTACGTCTACGTAATTATAACAATTAAGTGCATTCAAGCAATGTGGCAATGTTGCTTTGCTTTTTTTGGTGAGGGTAGGGAACTCTCGTCGTCTGCTTGCCAAGTTGTCTTGGCCAGCGGCTGTGGCGGCAAAGTTAATGTTCTTGCCGCTCGCTGGTAATCGGAGCTATCAAAACTGCCAGGCTATAGATATTGTAGTACATGCAACTTTGGTAATTATGCAGCAAGCGTAATGGAAACCAAAGCTAACGCAAAAACTTCAAGTAACTTGGCCAATGCGGCGGCGGCAACTTACATAAACGAGCGAATGTCACACGTGCCGCAATCTTGCAGCAAAAATCTTTGTGCAACATCATCAGCATCATGGGGTTGTCATTATCATCAAAGTCATTGTCGTTCATTTACGTCTAGTTTTGGGGGGGCGCCCCAACTTTGGTCGTCTAAGCTGCTTGAGTTGGAAAATTTGTTACGCCAACAACTAGCTGTGCGTTCGAGTATGGGGCAGGAGAGTGAGCAACTTTGGCGGGTTTGCTGCGGGAAAACTGCGAAGCGAGCATAAGTAGTTTATAATTAAGACATAACTGAATTAGCGTTGATAATGTCTATTATATAATATAGACACACACACACATGCGTTCTCTCGAGGCGCGACACAAACAAAAAGCTTACGGTAACTTTATCAGCCAGAAGATTTTCCCATGTTACGTTTTCTCTTGTTGCATGGAGGAAGTTATGCTATCCCTCCACCCGCTACGTGTTTTTTTTACGTCTTTGTGAGAGATGAAAGCAGGGTATCTGGAATTTTTTATTCGATTTGTAACAGAGTCGTGGAAACTGGTAAGCGTAGGTGTGAAGTGAATTCTTAACGTTTTATTCTTCAAATTAAAGACTCACCTCAGAAGGGTGAATTTGCTTGGTAAGATCCTTTTTGATCAAACATATTGATTCACTTAAGCTTGTCCATATGGGCTGACATAAAATGTTGTTTTAGAATAGAAAGTATTAAAAGATACAGCCGCTAGAACTACGTTTTGCGCTTTTTAAAACTAGCACCAAATTAGTACCAAAATATACAACTTTTCCATTCTGTACTTCACATATTCCAAAAGTCAGGGGAATCATCTTTGTTCGAACTTCTGCCTCTATCTCTAACTGTCGCATGATTTCTCGCTCTTAAATGATTTTATCGGGGAAGATTTGCATACATATAACTATATAGATGCACCATTCCAATGTTTATTTTATTATGAACATTGAAGCTTTTTGTCTGAATTTGGTTGCTGCCAAGGAAGATTTGTTTTTCATTTACTCTTGTTAGTAGTTGGAGTTTAAATGCTTTGGTATTTGTGCTTATGCTTACTTAGAAATTATGATATTTCGTAATGAAATGAAGTAAAACCTGTTTAACGCTTATAGGGATAGCTTTTCCGATTTAGGATCACTTTTAACATTCTACAACAAAATTTAGCTAAACCCAAGAAAACAGAATGAAGTCATTTGCACTCAGTTCACTTGCGAAAAATGCAGCAGACTTATAGGAGTCTTCCAAAGGCTTACTTCTACGTTCGTCCCGACAAAGTTTAGCTACAATTGCTTAGGTTTTTAGGGTGTACTACTTGGAACAATGGATGAACACTTATGAAACTCGATCAACCTTATCCACATGAATAATAAGTGGGTCGCGGGCTACTTGAGCTTTGTTAATTTTAATTTACTTTTAATATAAACAATTTTTTCTTCTTCTTTTCTTCTTTTTAATTCTGCTCTTGCCTTATGTTCACTATTTCTTACTTTCCTTTTCGTTCGACTGGCACTTTGTCTTCACTTCCAGCGTTTGCTGCAATACTTTGCTAAGACACAAGATAAAGTATTTTAAGTTCGTTCATAGCCAACTTCTACCCAAGAAGTTTTTTTTTCAGCTCCGAAGTTTTTTCTTCTGTGTTTTGTTTTAATGAACGACATTTATTTTTAAGCACAATTTCACAATTTACCCCTTTTAATTTTTGTTAATTATAATAAATACCAAACGAACGGCACTTGTCTGTGAAAATAGGAAGTCATCTTTCTTAGACGCACACACTCAGATACTCTTTCACCCACACACACATCGACACTGAGCTACACACACACACACATTGACAAAAGCCTAACTGTCATTGTCATCAGCCTAATTTGAGTTTATTGCGTTGTACTGTATGCAACAACAACGACAACGTCAGCGTTGTCTTCCACAACAATGCTCATTTCCCTGTGCCGCAGCTCTCTTTGGTAATACGTCAATGATTTTGGGATAAGAGTGGGAAGCGTGTCGCTCTCACTCTCCCTCTCTCTCTCACTGTGACGTAAAAGAAATGGCAGATTCGGTTTTGGGGTACGCTGGTTGCCATAGCCGACATAAGTCGCTGGAGCTCTTAATGCACTTTTGGCTGACTAAGCCGGAAGGGTAAGTAGCTCAAGTGAAGCTGCGGTTAAGCTGAAATATCGTTACAAGTATTTTCTAGTTTACTCTTGAACTGATTAAAATTTAACAGAAATTACTGGGGTTGCAGCGAATTAAATTACAATAAGACTTGCTTTTGTGGGCAAGCAATTTAAATTATTACAAGTCTCGGGTTTTGCTTAAGATCAAGCAAAAGTTCAAGGAATATTAGTTTGAAGAAAAATTAGAGTTTGACTAGATCTAGTAAATTCTGAAATTGAGAAGTAATAAAATGCTGTTGCAAATCAGTTCCTTAATTGCTACTAACTAAGCTTTGTGTCTTGCCAAAACTGCCAAAGTCCGATATTAAAGTGTTAAATCCGATGTCTACAATTGCAAAAAAATTGAAGTCAGTTCCTTAACTGCTACTGCTAAAATTTGTAACTTCACAAAACTTCCAAAGCGCCGCATTTAGGATGCAAAGTCGAAGTCTAAAATTGAGATGATGTACAATGCTGTTGCCAGTTAGTTCCTGCTGCTAAACTTTCTGTCTTGCCAAAATTCCCAATTAAAGAGTCAAAGCTGGAGTCCTAGCTTTCCGGAAACTAAATCAACCACTTGCATTTGGCAGAAGAGATCTTACACATGTTTGATTTAAAGCCTGACTATGTGCTTAGTAAGTGGCTTTAACTAGTAGCAACTGAGCAAGTGGCAGGCTCTTGACAAAAGTTTCGGCAAAAGTTCTTCTCTAAATTTTGCTTTCTTGCTTTCTTTCTTTTCGTTTCTGCGCTTTGGAGTAGACTTACTCTCGCTCTCTCCTATTTGCGCTGCTGCTGCACAAACAAAATTTCTACTTCAATTTACTTTCAACATGCTTTTTCCTTCGAAATCTTTCTTTTGCTTGCTTGCTATTTATATTTTGCTGCTTGCAGCATATCCTTGCTACCACACACACACACACACACACACACACACACACACACACACACACACACACCCACGCACACACACGAGCCGCAGCCTTAACGATAAGACGCACGCACCAAGTTTTGGTTTTTTTTTTTTGGAGGGCAACAAAGCAGACATTACCACAGTCAGCCACGCGCGTGTTTTACGTTCATCTGTCTACTTAACGTAACGTTACGTTACGTAGCCTCTAACGCCGCTGCGCCCCCCGCAAGTCTACACTTGGAACGTAGACTCATTGTCGTCGTTGCCTCTCATCGTTCGTCTGTGTTTTAACGTACTAATCCTTGCTTTTATCTCTTGTTTGACTTTTGCTACGCGCTCCATACACTTACTCATTTAATGCCACTCACGCCCTTTGGTTCGCACACACACACACCCACGCGCTCGCCCCCTCACGCCTATACCCTATCTGTTTGTGTCTTGGCCCATGCCGCACTCCCTTGCTGGCTTAAACATGCAACAATCCTTTTCAAATATTTGCCAATTTGTATGCGCAAGTTTCGTGAGTTTTTCAATTCGCACCACACGGCGTATGCGTGTTATAAGCGCTTTTTAAAGTGTTTATATTTTGACATTGTGCTTTGATTTTTGATTTTCATATTGTGAACACGAAATATAGACTTATTTCCGAAAGTATTTGCTCTTAATTTATACAAGTATTTTCTGTGCTCTCTTATTTAAAGCCCATTTCATTTTGCTTTAATCAACGGCACGTGACCAAGTTTTAATTTTTAAACCAATTGGTTCTTTTTTTCATCGGATGGTAGGAAATGCTTTTTTTTTTTTTTTTTTTTTATGGGGCCTGTGGGTAGCCCTAGCTGCCTAGGCTTACATAACGTATGAGCTTGGCAAGCAAACAAATTGTTTGGACTAGCAAATTGGTAGACTTTTATTTTTTAGCTCACCCAAAATTTAATTAATTTCAAATGATGGAAAGCAACTGTGCTGTAAATTCCGATAAGGTTGCACATGTGTTGCTGGTGAGGGGAGGGGTGGGTTTGAAGTAAGTGGCTTTGAATCATGTAGTTTTCGAGTGAAGGTTTTGTGAAAAATTGGGAACTTTTAGAATGTTTTTTCTATTATTATTATTAAAATTACGTAAAAAGTATTATTATTTCATATCAAAGCCTTTTAATGGATAAAGCTGAGATATTACAGTGAGCGCCAGCTGTATCTGTTTATTAGCAAAGTCGAATAACTTTAAGAATTTTTAATATATTTCAAAAATCAATTCAAGTTCAAGTACTGATTGGGAAACTTTGATAGCCGTCACGCTTTATAATTCGTAGAACCAACCCAAAGTTTTATTTCTATTATTAAAATTTGTGTGAAGGATTTTTAAAATAAAAAAAACCCATGCAGACCTAACCACAAATTATTTTAAGACGCGATAAACCCGTGCGTATTTACTTTGTATAGATAACGCCTAAATATATAATTTAAAAATGCTCCAATTGAATCAGACAAGGCTTGGATTTAAACGTCTTAGCTTCAAATCATTAACCGATTTCAATCAATTAAAATAATAACTTAATATATATATATATTCCGATTGAAATCGGTTAATGATTTGAAGCTAAGACGTTTAAATCCAAGCCTTGTCTATATCTGTGGCCAGCATCAGTGGAGATAATTCTATTAATAACTTTTTAAAGAGAATAGGCATCTACAGAATCCGAACTGCGGTGTACTTAATTAATAGAGATTTTGCTATTTATTTGCTAGCTATGCCAGTGCTGGACAAATGCAGGACGAAAGCGAATCACCAACCTTCCGAATTGGAAACTACACTACCGAAGCCCACAACTAGCAATTATCATTTCCTAAGAAGCCTGAATATATTCAACAAAAAAAAGGTCTACAAGCTATAGTAAATCTTATGGCTCTGACTTAAGCGTCTTAATTTCAAATCAATAAACGAATCCTTCCAACTTTTAAGCTTTTTAATTGTGAACTGAAGATAGTTTCAACCAACTCGCATTTTCCGTTAAAACTTGACTTTTTTCTATAAGCAACTCCACAGCGTTCGAAAGAATTAAATATTTTCGATTTATAGTAAAATTTTAATTGAATGGAGCTCGTTTAGTTGTCAAGTAGAACTTGTTAAAATTAGTAAATTTCTCAAATATTGGAATTTATTTCATTCGAAGAGACTCTAGAAATTATGACTGCAAGCAAAATTAAAGCACTTAGCAAAAAGAGCAAGTTCAGTGGTTCTGATTTAGCTGACAGAGACATCCTTAAGGTTTCTGCTGTTTCACCAGCTTCAAAGCATTTAACTTTCGAAGCATATAAACCGCTTATACAATATACAGTTTAGATAATCTCATCTTATACTTACGATTCCAGCTTTTCCCGTTGCACCAGTTCAAGCTTCAATCAGCTCCAAACCATTTTCCCAGAATTCCACGTAAATTTATATAGCCTACTGTGTGGGGGATGGATGCTTAATCATTTGACTGACCAAATTTGTCTTAGACAATTTCATGATATAATGAATTGCGGCCAAAAAGCCAACAGCCGTACGCAATAATACGGCACTTCAGTTCATAATCGACATGCGGATAGAGTGCCCTGTTGTCTCTCTGCTGGATTTGCCCCCCTCCTCAGAAAAGTGTGCGTGTGTCTCTCTACTCGTCTGCTCTTACCGCTTGGTTGCTGATAAATTAACTTCATAATCTGCACAGTTATAAGCGCTGATGTTTGGCATTACTCTTCCGTATTGCCGTCAAGTGAGCGCGAGCGTGTTAGTGAGCCCCCAAGCCCAATTCAATTCATTCACAATGATTCCAAACATTTCAATCTCCTGCCGCCAACGAGACTCCAAAAACATCGTGTGCGCCAGTAACCTCCGGCCCCGGCTTTTGGAACATTACAACAGAGCGTTACGGGTCAAACACAAAACACGCACATTATGCGCGTCAGCGTCAAGCTGGAGCTTCAACTACCAGGCAATGGCATAACTTTTCACCTTGCCAGGGTTGATTTTGTTTTTTTTTTTCGGAGAGAGAGAGAGAGAGAGTGGGTTGTTTTTTGGGATTTAGTCCTGGCGTCTGCTGCTGTTGCTGGTGTTTGTGCACTGACGCTGGCAACTTTGAGTTTGCGAAAAATTACACACAATTTAATTGAATGTGT
The DNA here is from genome assembly GCA_035046065.1 of Chymomyza procnemis. Classification (NCBI taxonomy): domain Eukaryota; kingdom Metazoa; phylum Arthropoda; class Insecta; order Diptera; family Drosophilidae; genus Chymomyza; species Chymomyza procnemis. The sequence goes on from JAWNOJ010000023.1 coordinate 30,090,381, forward strand.
TTAATTTTGCTTTTAATTTTTTTGGCATTGTGTGGAAATGTTTTTGTTGCCGGACCCAGCGATGGTCTACAGTTAGTTGTGCTCATAATGAAGCGTTTAATAAGCCTGGGCCTGGGATCATTTTGTATAAAAGTTGCAGGTGTTTGGATTATATGAAGCAAAGGACCAACTGTTGCTGCAAAGACACGACAACAACAACAACCACAATGTCGAAGATTATGCAGTGATAATGAAAAAGTTTTGAGTTTGGGAGTTTTACGCAAAAGTTGCCAGTTGATGACATAACAATGAATAATAAAGGAACAAAAAACAATGTTTTGCGATAATAAGATCTTTGAAGTGGTTAATACATGGAAAATTTGAGGTCAACATGTTGTGAGGCAGTAGATTTCTTGGCTTAGGCGGTTTGTGTGTGAGCTTTCAAGGCTTAACCCCTTTATGAAGTGACGTCATGCAGCTTGATTAGAGAGTTAACAAGGTTTAATGAAGCATTTAATATTCTCTTGTTTTGGTTTTAAAGCGATTTTTCGGTTATACTCTCTGGATGAGAACGCGGCGTGGTTACGGGTAATAGATGGTTTGTTCTTTGAGCAAGTAAGCGAGAATATTGATTTAGCCCTTAATTTTCTTCCATCAGGAGCTTCCTCAAGTGCTTTTCGAAATGATTTTACTTCGAAACAAGTAACTTTCCATAGCTTACTCCCATAGTTCAGACGATTTCCTTGCAGAATATTTCGTTAGTTTACTCCCATAGTTGGATGCACCTTCGTGTAAGTAGACTTCCTCAAAGCTATCGCTTGAGATTTAAGCAGTTACTCACTGCAGCTGCTTAACTGCTACATGTTATTCCCATAGAGCACATATTCACAACGACGTGCGTTTTAACTCAAGCCGCCTAGCTTCCTCTTTATCCTTGCCGCCTTTGGTTTATCAGCTACACCTCTCAAGCAACTGACTACCCTAGCTAGACAGACAAACGCAAAACGTAAGAAATTCGAGACTATACAAATGGCAAACCCCAACAATCTAGTTAGAGCAAATGCCAACGATTAAAATCTTGAATGTCAAGCAGAAAATTGTCAAGGATGTTGGCACAAAGACAAACGATAACAAACAAATAAAAACGCATAAAATTCTCGACTATACAACGCCAACCGGAGACAAGCGTAGGCAAAAGGACTTGACAAACTGAAATATGAAACACAGGCGAGAAAAACCGCGGCAAAGAGCCAACAAAATCAAAGCAGTTTGTGTGGCTGCAACCTGCAATTACGCGGCAGCATAACAAACAGGAAGAGATATAATCCCCCCATCCCACCAAGGAAAATAAAGGGGTGCGTGCATCACCATCATCATCAGCAGCATTTAGAATCTTTGTGTAACCCGAAGCAATATCAAAAACAAGTTTGAGTTTAACCCAACATCAACAGTTTTAGGGGCTGACTCCGTAACAGCATTATGCCCATAGAACACAAAGGATATGTGAGATATATGCAAAGGAGCAGTAGCTGTCGCTCTGCTGTAATGTCACCGGAGCGGTAGTGCAAGGCGGCACCAAGACACGGTCTCTCTCTCTCTTTCAATTTTTTAGGGATTCCAAATAAGACGCATTAGTTCTTACATGAATCTGCGTTTGTGTTTGCTTCCTTTTTTTTTTGTCACCGAACTACTTATAAAAATAATTCGCACGAGTAAATCGACGACACAAATAAAAAATTATAAGGATATGAATTTTAAGAAAAAAGAACTTTGCATACTCTTAGAGACACAAATGGGGAACCTTTGGAGACAATGCACATTCAACTGCTTCAATAGGTTTTCAAAGAAAGTTCAGGTTTGAAAACGCTATGGGTGTACGACACTGTTAAGGGAAGTCATAGTTCGAAAAAATACAACACCAAAGCAGTGCCATGAAGAGTAAAAGGAAGCTTGACAAACTAGTATCTAGTATCACTAGTATCTTTTACGTGCACTCCTATCACAGTCGACTTTCACTTGTAGCATAGGGCATCACACACTTTCGTCGTAGATGGTATTTGTAATACTCGATTCGTCTCTCTATAAAGAGCAATGGTTCATAGATTGTCTGGTTAACTATTTTTTTTGTACTGAATCTATCATAGGCGGTTTTTTCGTATGAGCACCACAGTTGATCTTCAGATCTGAAAAAGAACGTGAAACTTTTGCAACACAGAACACCATCGCGTAACGCTTATTTGCTAAGCCAGCTTTACCGATGCATGTTTCCTAGCAAAACCAGCATACCCCACTAGAGTGTATAAAATCAAGCAAAGTAAAAGGAAAAACAGAGCAAAAGCAGCATTTGGGTTGCCTTTTTTTCGGAGCATCCTTTGTGCAGTAAAGCTGAAAAATTTTACGGTTTCAATTATCAAAGCGCACGACGATGACGACAAACACACGGTGACAAAGCGAAAAGGTATACCAACCTATAGGTCTCCCAAGTTCCTGCCCTGCGTTTTCTTATACTTTTTATGCCATTTCTATACATGCGACAACATTTTGGTCCCTTTGTTTGTTGTCTCTAAACATACAAAAATAAAGGCGATTAGCATTTCTAAGCCTTAGATTACCTGAAGTAGTTTATATAGCCCAACCCTACCCTACCCTACCCGAGCCGAATCGCACCGAAATGTGAGTTGAACCTCTAACTGTGTTAACAAGATTGCCCCGAAAAAAAAACTGACTCCGTTTTGTTTTGTCATGGACGATTGCTTGCTGCTGCGTCGTTGGGATAGGGTGTATGTCCTATCCGACCCTATCATATACTCATACAATCTACACTACCCTCTCTCAAGATTCTATTTACTTTCATCTAACGCCCGAATGCATTTCTGCTACTGCGTATAGTTAATTTATGCTTTTTATTTTATTTCATTGAATTCCATGTAAGTCCTTTGTATATCTGTTGTATGTTTTGAATATCTTATTGGTATGTTAGATGTGGCACTCAAGTGGTTTGTGGCATTTTTATTAACCGCAAGTTCTCAGGCAATTGAATATTATTATTTTTTCTGTGGTTGTTCCTTCGGGTAAGCACACGAGGGGTTACGCTTGTACAAGGACATTGACTTGGTATGCTGAAATTGAAATATCTTTTAATTCACTTCACTTGTTTTCAATGAAAATTTTTGGAAATGAATAAATTATAAATGTGACGATTGAGCTTAATAATGCTATTGTTCCCAGGCTATTAAGTCTGACAACTAATTGCGGAAAGACACTGAAAAGGTGGAACGAAGTGTTTTTCCAGGTTTTTCGTTCGTCACAAATACTATATCTTGAAGGTATATATATATCGAATATATAAGATACTTGGTACTACCAACGGAATCCTGCATTGCTGCATTGCAATTGTAGGGTGTAGGGCTTATGGCTCATCTGAATGAGATACTCATTCCCAGTACGATTGGAAGATTATACAAAGTATTTTACTTTCGAACATCCCAAGCGATGTCAGGATGCCCATTACGAAATGCAAAAGTTCGCCCGACAATACATCAGCTTGCCTGGAGTACCCAACAGTAATGCCAAGTAGTTTGGTAAAGTATGAAGATGACATATCTAGGAATGCTATGTGTCGATCTATGCTGTCTATCTCACTTCCTTACTACATTATTTCGTACTACGAGGATCAACCTAAGCCTTCCCTTTCACATTAATCATACACTTGTACAATTCCAAGATATCCTTCACCATAAAAGCCTGCACAATTTTGCGCCATACATGTGGCCAGAGTCAAAATTAATGCCATCATAAAGCTCTCCAGACTACTTATGTTCAAAAGCAAAATCCTCAACCGAACTTGGAATCAACTCCATAATTCTGGACAGCAATTTAGCAGAGTGCGCACAACGTCTCAGTGCCAAATTTAGCTGCTACGTCCTAATTTACACGAGGCCTGCGCTAAGCCCCAATGCCTTATATGTTGCCTTAGCTTGTGTCTTACCCTGAGCTTAAACTGACTCGATGCAACGTGACTCGGCTGCCGCTGCCTTTATTCACATGAAAAAATTAACGCAGACACAAATTATATCTGCCGCTGATTAATCACTTAACAAGCCTTGTACGAGTATCTTGAAGATATTAACTCCACACACACACACACACACACACACACACAGATACTCAAACATAGATACACGTACTAGCCAGTTTGCAGTTGACCTCCAATGTGTGGCTGGAAGCGTTGTGTGGCTGGTGGTATGAGGGAGGTAGAGACTTATAGTGTGGCACGTCAATTTCATGCAAGAGGTGCGCAGTCGTAAATTTAACTGGACGCGTAAATCCTGCGCTCAAAATGTTTCAAGTTCGCGGCAAACAACTCTCAGGTTGTTGTCTCTGTCGTTGTTGTTGCTGTTGTTTGTCGTGGACATTTGCTGTCCAATTGTATTTATTTAGGGCTTGGCAGCTTAAGCAGCCAGCCAGTCAGTCAGCCATCCAGCCAGCCGGCTGCTCCAGCTTGGCCAACCAACAGCAACTTGTTCGAACGACGTCTCTCGGCTTGAAAGCGCTAAAATTTAAATTCATACACGATCATTGGCCCCAAAAAGACTAATGAGCACAATTATGCATTATTGCAGCTCGTTGCATCGAAAATGAACTTTAACAAGCCTGATGAACAACCACACTCGCACACACACACGGATGCAGAGATGCACATGGATACAGAGACACAAAAAAAAAAAGAAACAGCCTTATGAGTAGTGCTCAGCTGGCAGGGAAGTGGGGATACACTCTTACCTATGCAGTCTGTGCTGCACTCTTGAGTGGTGCTGAGTTGGGCAAAACTAGTTTTTATAGTTGTTGGTTGCCGGTGCTTCTTTTTTTTTGGAAATACTCTAACTTAGGGTTGCCTCGTAGGTTACATGGTATGGAACGATAGCTTAGTCTCATAAATGTATCTAGTGTGCTCATGGCGTGATGAGTTCCTTGGCAGCCTTGTGCTTCCTTGAAATACTTGAGCTCCGTAGATTCCACTGCAATCTTTTAAAGATTTTGAGCAATAAAATATGATTCTTAATGAGTGTTAGTTCCTTATGGACAGACTATAAGATGGGAATGATGACAGACTGCTCAAGCAGTTGTTGTGCTGAAGATGAGACAAGTCTTAAGACTAGCGCAGAAGATTCTCTAGTAATTGTCCCTTATCGACAGACCGTTAGATAGTTTTTGTGCGGTGAGACAGCTCTTTTAGCTGACAGTTAAAATTGACGACAATGTGATCTTTATTGTATATCTGACTTGAACTATCTCGAATGTAGATATTAATCTCCAGTTACTGCTCATATACATTAAGAGCAATTATAATTTGATTTTAAGACCATCATTGATACTGAGACAGACACCATTTCTTTAAGACTTAGTTATAATTAAAATATTTCACGAAATATCATATTTATTACATATTCCTGTTGTAAGATTAAGCAACGGCATGTATTTGTCAAGATGTTCTGCAATTCTGTATGAGAACTCCAACTGAATTTAGCGATTTCATATGATTCAGTTTTCTGATTGCTATTTGTTGTCATTTTTTTGCAAGCTTAGGTAAGTCAAAAGACTATACTTTTGATCCTCTTGTGTGTTAGCTTCTGACTCCGTCATGTTTTCTACTGAAGATAGTACGCTATCAACGTTTGGAAGCGCATTAGTATTTTACACAATGAACTAAGATCGATCAGCGATTGTTATCGAAATCTCTTAAAGGATGCTTAGAAGGGTTAACTTACAGATACTCTAGAAGAAGATAAACTTTAAGTATCAAAACGCTCAGTTGAGTTAGTTTGCAACTCCATTCCAAAGTCGCATGTTTTTCAGCAAAACTGTTGAGTGTACTTGAAATTCGTTGGAACATCCAAGCCGCCCGTTTTCTGCAAAAATTTTTTTTTTTTTTTTTTTTTGAAACAGATGCTGTTGGCTCCTTTGGGGCAAGCCTTTGCCATGCAAATCTTTAGCTAGCCACGGCTTCATGGCACTTGCCAAAACTGTAGCAACAGTCAAAACAGTGGCTGGCTGGCAGGCTGGTTGGCAATATTCAAGCAGGTTACCAAAGTATCGCAGTCGAGATGGGCTGCTGGGGTGGGACGACACGACGGTCTGGGCCTGACAAATAAGGCTGTAAAGCGGCAAGTTAATTCACTTTTTGTTGTACTTGTAGACGCTTTTTGAGCATTTGTTGCTGCTGTTGTTGTTGTTGTTGTTGTGCTTACTGCGTGCGCATAAAATTCAAATCAATGACAAGACCAAAACCGAGAGTAGCAACTTTGAAGCAAGTACAGGGACGACACTGCCAACGCCATCGATGAGCAGCGGATGAGATGCGGATGACGAAGTCGAAGACGACACAACTTTGTCGGCGACATTTGCGTTTCATTGCCAAAACGCCAATTTGGCAGTTGGCAGACAACAACAACAACAATTACAACAACAACAACGCAGAATAGTAACCAGATGATGGAGCAGATGAAGAAGAAGCAGTTGATGACGACGACGACGGCGGCGGCGTAGAAGAAAATGCAGACAATGTCGACGACCGAATGGAATTTTGTTATGCTGCCTGCCGTCTTTGGCTGGCTTTTTATGGCTTATAGATATTGTCTCAAGATGTCTGCGGCGGATAATCTTGTTATCGCATTTCGTTGCATTTAATTGAACCCCCAAATCTGTTGTGGTTGTAGCTACCGTTGTTGTTGTTGTTTTTGTTGCTTTTGGGTTTTATTTTTTTTTTCAGTGTTTTTGCGGTGCTCAACTTAAAAATTAATTGGCATATCACAGCAACAACAACAATAGCAACAACCACAAAAGAAATTGTTGTAGTAAAAAAAATCGTTAACATTTGAATTTTAATGTGTTTTCGCCTGGTCAACTGATGACAAATTTTCATCTGACGCGTCTTCTGCTTCTTCATCTATTACGCTGCCAATTTCCATTCAATTGCACTTGAATATTTTGTTCCCAGTTGCTGCTGCTGCTGGTTATTTTTCAGTGGCTTAGGATTCAGCTTAGGGATTTGACATAGGGGGCATTACTTGGTTTGCATTTAGTTGTAATTAAGTTTTGAGTAATCTTTTTAAAGTTTTCTTAAACTTTGAAAAATTTGGCATATACTTCAACAATATAAGAAATGAAATATTTTATTTAAGTAGCAAAAAAATATTTTTGAAGAAGCTGGCTGTTAAATTGATCTTTCTTAAAGTAGAACTGTCATTGCCAACAAAAATGCACACGATTTCCAAAAATGCCCACATAGTTCGCTGAAGATGACGTATAGACGTAACCATTTTTGAAACGAGCTATATTTCCAGACAGATCACAAAAAGTGGGTTGCGCGAAAAATGCATTTGAAATAGAAAAGACAATCGAAGAATGCCTAAAAGATCCTTTGAAAAAGTATTGAAGGCATTAAGACTTATTAAGATAAAAATCTTAGATTTATATCATCTTATCTTTGCAAATAAAAATCAATTTTTTCTCTTTGCCTGTGGTCATCGCTCCAAAGGCGAATCACAGAAATCTCTAGCTCTAACAGCCATTCGAAGAGCACAGTACCCTACATTGTTTATTAAAAGAGATATTGCTTTGCCACCAAATCGAACCATCGAGCTTCCGTTTTAAAGGGGGGTACGCTACTACTACGCTACCAGGACCCACTTACCACTTATCTTAAGCATATAATTTGTGAGACTCTAAACTGACCTTTGATGATGTAAGAGGAAACACTTCCGGCGTATATTCCTCAATGGCAAAAAACCCTTGAAATATTGTTAGAACTCGGTAATAAAAGTATAAGCATTTGTTCAAAAAGATACTGAGCTCGTTTTCGTATTAGCCGCTGCAAATCTGATATTATTTCCGCAAATATTCTGATTTCCCTAATTATTCACAGAGACTACGCTCCTGACGTTCCTTACACAACTTTTTTTTTTTTTGGTCAAACAGCTGTCATTGACAGCCCAGGCGAGGAATTCTAAGCATATCGAAATGTTATTCAATACTTTTCTTTTCATTTCTTTCGAATTAATATATTTTTTTTTGTTGCTGTCATTGCGCTGCATTCCGATTTAAATGCCGAAATGCTTTGTAGGCGCTCCATTCTTTGGCGCCATTTTCTAATTTGCCTGTTAACACAAACAGCAGGCTTACATATATATGGACATATATATATATATACCTTTAGTATATATGTATTACCCAACAAGAATTGTCGCATAAAATTACAAAAGACAAAAGGTTCGTTTTCGTTTTGTCCATTTGGTCCATTGTCGTGCGCACTTTTAATAGAAATCTACGCCCGTATTATCGTTTGACAAAATTTCGTGCATTTGAATTGTTTTTCTATTTTTGGTAGTCCTTTTTTTTCGGGTTGTGTGTGTGTGTGTGTGCTTCCTTCGACTATTTGCTTTTGCATTTTCTTTTTTTTTCAATTGCCTATGGCACATTGGCTCTAGACTTGGAGGGGGTATACGACGCCCCGTCTGGTATTGTATGTTCCATGCTTTGTTCTGAACCATTTGCCTTCGCATATGCAGATTGAATTACATGCATCCCCTTGCCCGCCCCACGGCAAGTTGAAGCGGGACAATTACTTGCTTCCTTGGTATCTCTCTCTATCTCTCTCCGTGGAAATGTTCCAGTTTATTAATATGCCGCTGTGAGTCTTGGATGTGTGATTGTGGTTAAAGTGGCTCAAGCGTGTTCAGGATCTTAAAAGGGCGTGCTAATGGTTTGCTTAGAGTTAATTGTGTTTCCATTGCTGTCGATTCCCTAATGACGAACCACTTAGAAATGCGCTTAAAAGTGAAAAAGAGATCACTATAGGGCACTAGAATAGAGCGCCATCTCTTTTGCTTAAGTTATGTGCGTATGAGAAGGCAACCTCTGCCAAATGAATCCTTTTGTATATTCTCTATGCTCTGATGATTGGCCAATGATATTAGCTTTTTATGATCCAGCAAAAAAAAGTTCTACGTAAAAAATTGCTAAGAAACTTGAAATATGAGAATTGGGTTGATGAAGTTAAAAGGAATTCCTTAACTATGTCTGCCAATCTTAGCATTTGGGGTCCAAAAATAATAGAAATATTTAATTTCTGGTGAAGTTTTTGACAAGTCCTAAGTGGCAATGATTCCTCTAGAAGTTTGGCGGTTATTAGCGAACCTAGGCTCAAAGCTTACGCATAATAATGGACGATCTTCTAATAGGCCAACAGAGTCGTCGGCAGACTCACTGGCAGATTTTCATGATAGTGTTCTTGCTTTTTAGTTGAAATATTGTTAAGTAAGAAAAAATCTTCGTGTATGATGGAGCTCTTCTCTTTTGTTGGCAGGACTTGAGTCACAAGTTCAATACAATAAAAGCCATGAGGTCCTATGCACCAGAAGTCGATTCTAACGCCAAAACGGGTAAAACCTTGGAGGGCTTCCAGTTATGTGAAGTAGAAGTGGTAGATTCTAACGTCAGAAAAGAAAAATCTATGAAGACTTAATCGTGTATGACGAAATTCTTCTACTTTGCTCACAGCACTTGAGTGACCAGGTTCAAGTTATATTAAATAGAATCCATGAGGTCCTATGCTGCAGTGAAAGATTCACTAAATAATGATAAATGAATTTAGATGAAATTTCTGAATTGTTTTTATTAAGAACCAGTATCAGACTTTTAAAGTTTTCATATCTAACCAGAAGATATTTCGCTCTATTGTTTGGAAGTACCAGACCTACCAGCAAACTATACGTAGAGAAAGAACTATATAAAAATTGCAGCTGCTGGAAACGCTGAAGCTGTTATTTTCGGTGCTTACCCTAAGAATAATGATAAAAATTAAAAGATATTATAAAGCAATCGTAAAGATAATTTAAGAATCCAGCGATGTTCATCGAATGAATCTATATTTATATATTTGATGTTTATCATCAGATCCCGTTTCTCAATTTTTATTCCTAATAACATTTAATTTGGTACTTTTTTTATTTCCCACCCAACCTTCTACTTCTAATGCCACGAATTCTTCCAGCAAGCACAGACATTTAAAAAACTCAATAATGACATAGCTTATAAGTTAATTTTATTAACTATCATTAAAGTAACCCAAGTAAAATTATAAATGTTCGCTTCTAATAAAATTAAAAATCTTCTTTCTAACTGATCTTACATCAACTTAAAGACCAACAAGCTAACAATTAACTATACAGCTACATGTTTCGTCGAAATTGGTATTTTTAAAAGTTTTTCCTAAAACCCAACTTAATTGTATTGAAAAAAAAAAAGAAAATAGCTGTAAACGAGGCGCAAATGCTTTTAACACAGCCAAAAAGAGAGAGAAGATGGCAGTGGAAGAAAAAGCTCAAAATGTAATAATAATAAAAAAGAAAATTATTGCACTTCACATTCAGAGTCATCAGACAGTGCCATCTTTTGCTCGGGGCTTTCATGGCCAAAACCTGGATGGAGTGCAAGACCGCGTCCAAGACCACGTCCAAGTCCAAGTCGGCATTCATGTTGATCGGCTTCAAAGGCCGTGTTATGAAAATGCTATGCTCATTGCGCAACAACAATTTCGAGGAGTAACTGCTTCAGTTCCTCAAGCTGGTTCGCTGGCTTGCTGGTTCTAACAAGAAGGTGATATAAGTGGTTCGATTGCTGCCAACGTTGCCAAGACGCGGTGATCCAATCGTTATGTTGGCGGCATCGAGAGGCAGCGGGGCTGGATGTATGGCAGCAGTTCGAGGCCGGTTCGGCGGCGCGTTAGCGCTAATAAGCAATTGCCAAATTACATTCGCGTGAGTAATCTCGCGCCTGATGCAGTCGCAGTTGCATTGCGCATTGCCCGCCGGACGACGATGACGATGACGGCTGCAGTTGGCAATACTTTCCAGCAAGACGATAATGATGATGACGATGATGATGACGTTGACGACGACGTCGAGGACGGCGTCTTTGGCTGTTGTAGCCGCTCGCTGGTAGTGACTGCGTGGTGGGCGGAGCATTTGCGCACACCGCAAGCAGATACTTAAGTGATGTGCAGCGTAGTTATATGGCCGCCACCATAGAGGTGCATGCAACAAATCGAGAGAGAGAGCACCACTTGCATCCGCAGGGGCATGTCAGTCACTCAGTCAGTCAGCCGGTCACTCATTCATGCCGTCATTTATTTCAGGCCAAATGGAGGAAGCTCTCTCACTCGCTCGCTCTGGCTGCTCGGTATCAAGCTGCAATGTGCCTAAGCCTGTAATTTAATTTTTGTGCCCGTTTCAACTTGCCTCCAAGCTTGTTGCCACAGCTCGTTGTTGTTGTTGTTGTTGTTGGAGTAGTTGCAACTCAGTCAGTTAGTTAGTGAGCCTCTACACATATCGCCTGCAAAACGCCATTTCTTTAAATTCACTCGAATGTGACTTTAAGTTGTCCCTTTAGTTTTTCTGATACTCTTTGAATATTAGGATGAGAAGCATATTGCTGGAAAACAGGAGAAAAAGAGTTCTGTGTGGACTCGTGAAGGGGGCTCTACGCTTCGATGTATTTATTCCTTAAGCTGGATGACTCTCTGGAAAAAGAAGTTCAAAGCTCTGTTGCTTGTGCTTCTTTCAATATTTCTCTATATGAATCTACATTCTACGTAAACTTTACTAATTTCTTTATCTCTAGTTTATGGCTTATGATTCTTTGAGATATTAAGAATTTGAATGAAGAGTTCAAAAAGGAATAGGGTGGGAGAGGAAATACTTGAGAGCTTTGGAGAAAATCAAACGGCAACGCCTATCTCTCTGAACCCGGAATTACTTTACAACCCATCCCAAGAACGCGACAAAATCAACTTCTTTCAGTGGTTCACAGGTGTTTCTTCTAAGAAGATTAGAAATCATCCAACTTCTGCTTGTAAGCGCTGCTACGCAATAAATAGCCTTATCTTTTCCCACATATGAATTGCTAATATTCCAAAATCATGTCTATCCCCATAAGATTCGCTGCCAACTGTTGCCTATGCAGTGTATATTCCATTCGGCGTGTTCAGTCCCACATTTTTTAGGTGTTTTGTATTGTTTTTTGTTCGCTCTCTTTTGGTTATTATTGTAACTGGTTCGGAATTTTTCCCTTTAACACATTTTGGCATGCAATTTGTTGAAATTAACTTCAATTGCAATTTGTGTTGTTCTTGTTGTTGTTGTCGTTCGGGCCAGAGTCGAAGTTGAAGTTTTTGTTGCTTGTTGGCCATTTTCCCGTTGTTTATCATTGCTGTATCTTTGCTCTGTACTCGTCGTACTAACTCACTTTTTTCTGGGGGTGTCTGTTTCTTTAAGCCGAAACTGACATGTGCTTTAGAGCCGGCTATATATCAAGCATAGTAGGTCTTAAATGCCGCCTGGTTTAAGCCTTACGAAAGACTCATTGAGCTTGGATCAGCAGCAAGGGCATTGAAATGTTAATGATAATGGCCTAAAGGCAAACTAACTGTTTAAGTCAATTGACTGGAATACCATTAATTTGAGGTATGAATAAGTAGTAGTAACTGTTGGTTACACAGATGTTTGTCATCTGAATGAGTGAATTAAGGGAATGAACAAAAGGAATATGTAATTTGTATAACGATACTTAATTAAAAAGTTTGATTAGTTTCGATGGGAACACAAAAAGTTTTCTTTTTTTATCAAGGAACTAAGCCGACAACGGAATGTAGCATAACTTATGAAATAAGATAAGTTTTTCTCTTATTAGTTGGTCAAAGATACATAGGAAAGAATGCAGCTAGCTTAAAAAAAAGTGAGTGGAAAAGTTAGAACTTTTGCGTTGATAAGCTGTGCGAGTTGATTAAATCTGGGAAATGAAATGGGACGCTGAGTGTTTTGGTTCGAAGTGGCTGCTAAGTTATTATTCTCTGCAGTGCTAGTGCAGAAGTAATGAACGCAACTATCGGCCGATTTACTCACTAATATCACTATAAATTTATTATAACTACTCACTTGCCTATCTGCCTAACAAAGTTGCCATTTTTTAATCCCACTGCATCGCTTGATTCAGCTATCTAACCTTTCACTCTTTTATTCGTATGTACCAGTCTCTTAATCATTTCATTATCTTATACTCTACTTGATCATCTCTTTTTGTCTCATGCTCTCTTCATTGCCAGTAATATTATCATCTTTACATTATCATCCATTTAACTATTCCTCTTTTTATTTCTAGAAATATCATTATCTCAACATATATCTACCTTCCCCTGAAAACACTTCTGCAACTTTCGATCACTCTATGCTCTCTTCATCTCTGCATGGCTTTTTCTTGCAATTCTATCTTATCTGTTTAACAAGTTTTTCGTAGTTCATTAGTTTTAATCTGTAGTAACTAAAAATTACAAATCTTTTATTAGATTATCTAACCCATTCTGCGAAGATGAAATAATATCTTCCAAATTGTTGATGATCTGTATTAAATAAACCAAAACGTATCGGGGCTCTTGGAGCATCTCAAAAGTTCCGACAACTACTATTCTTCGCCACTGCCATAAATTATGGCGATTCCATTTAGGAGCTACAAGCCCATTCAGATAATGACACAATTTTATAAGTTCAACAACGCCGTCTATAGTTATACCCGCTGCTTCCATTATAATACAGTAACATTATACAGCTCGTCGCGTCGCACAAACTTGGTGATAATTTTGCCAACATTATGGTGCTAAGATTATACCAAGTTCATCTTAGTTGTTACATCTATTACCAAGTCAATGGCTGCTATTCCGTATGCAATAACATCCCTCAATTATGTCTATTTCTGACTTTCGACTACATTCCAAGTTGCATTTGATTTCAATCCTGCCATTAATATGCCAGAGTTTCAGCTTAGAACGCCCCCTAAAGCCAACTACATATCAAGACAGTCAAGAACATCCCAGCTAGCCAGCCAGCCAGCCACATGGCAACTGTTGCTCTTAGTTCAATGCCTTTGCAATCCTTAGTGTTAGCAGAGACGCAGATGGAGATGGAGATGGAGACCAAGACCTCGACGATTGCCTTCTGTGCTGGCCTGCTCTTGCCTAATATGAAGCAACACCATTAACAGCATGCAAATTAAAAGTACTCAACAACATATCAACTCCAGTGCTACCAGACTGCCACAATGTCTGTGTGTCGTCTGTCTCTGGGTGCTCCTTCTCGCTGTCGAAACAAAGACTAAATGCCTAAAAACCTAAACAGGGCTTGAATGCAGGCAACACGAAATGCCAAGACATGAACTGGGTAGACTAAGACGGGGAGACTGCGACGAAGACTGCTAGTGAGACTGAGACTTTGCGACTTTGAATTGGAGTTGCACTTGGAAGAGTCCAAGCTTAGAGCGCTGGAGTTGACTACGTCGCTGAAGCTATCAAAGCTGGCGATGGTAATTGCACAAACATTTTGCACCAAAACGACAACGTCATCATTATGATGATCATGATTATCGTGCTAAAACGTCATTATCAGCTGGTTGCTGAATGAATGCACAGTGGGTAAAGTTGTTGAAAATTAGACAAAATCAGTTTTGAAGTTGAGGTTTATTCGAGTTGGTGTGGATTTTTTGAAAACAAAAAAGAAATGCTTAAAAGTAAATTGAAGTAAGATCGTAAAGCTGCAATGGGTATCAATAGCTTAAATCGCTATACTGATAGTGTCTTTCTAATTATTTGGAGCACTTGGTTCTTCAAGCATGCTAATATGTCTCGTTTCTTTTTAGTATTTTGTTGTCAGAAATGTCTTAATCTACTGGAATAGGATAGCATCCAAAGATGCCAAGTTAATCCTTAATTCTTATATTGAAGTTCAATTTAAATCCAGCCTTTTATTATCCTTAAGCTATTCCCAAGGCTACAGTTAAGCACTGCTTAACCGGCTTCTGCGCAGCTCCATTGCTTTATTTGTAAACTTCTAGTCCATTTAGGATTTCTCCCACAATTCGCCATACTCTCCCACTGTGGCATCTTTACTCGGCTCTCTGTCGTTGCGGTCGTATTTCAAGTTTTGGTTGCAGGAGCCAGTGCAATAAGCACAAAGTGTCTACTAAACGCGCGCGTTGAATGATCTTGACGCGCATGGGCAGCAGGGATTGCTTAGCTGTTGCATCCAAAGTGGGGGGGGTGGTGTTGGTGTAGCAGCCGGGGCTTACATCAGTCAAGAGCAGAGTGGCTGGCTGGCTGGCTGGCTGGCCGGCTGACTGCTCGAGTTAATGATGGCTTGTGACGGTAATACGAGTGATTTGAAGTGACTCCAAGTTGAGTGGAGTCTGTGAGTGAAGTTTGAGTGCAAGTCAGCCGGAAGGTTGCCTACAAATGACCACACACACACACATAGTCACACGAAGTGCCTGGAACACTTGGCAGGGTTGCTGTGACAATGCAGCTACCGCATTTTCATTTTCCCAAATGACAAACATGCCAAAATGGTTAAGACCAAAAAGACAATGCCAACAAAAGGCAGCCAAGAGCCAGGGCAGGGCAGAGCACAGCACTGGCAATAGCAATAGAGCAACATTAATCACAATCTACGACCAAAACAGCTTGACAGCCAGCAGCGGCAGCAGCAGTAAGGAAGCAGTTGCTGCTGTTGTTGTTGTGTCCGTATCCTTGGCATAATTCTTATTCAATAGCAGCAGCAGCTAAGGACAATGCCAGGGAATTATAGAGAGTGCTGCTGTTTCCACTGTAACCATCCATATCATCATTGTAACTACAATTTGCGGTGGGCATGAGATTTGTGCCAAGACAATTGCCAAGTTCTGGCTGTTGTTGCTGTTGGAACTGTTGCTGCACAGGAAGCAAACGACTCCGGCGGCCATCAATTTAAAACAAAAAAAAAAAACTAAAAAAAAAGCCAAAAAAATAAAGAAAATTCGTAGTAGAAAAAATGAAAAATTTTGTTTTCTTTTTGTTTTTCCAGCTATTTTTTTTGCTCTCTTGTTGTTTCGTTTTGTGCTGCTTTACAAGGCGCAGGCAAAATGGAAAATTAAATTAACCTTTGGGAGTTTTGTCTGTGAGCCAACTGGCAAACGAAATCTACTGGTCCGATGTTGCCGCTGCTGTTGTAGTTGTAGGTTGTTTGTTGTTGCCTGGTTGTTGTCCGAGCGATAGTCATCTACTGCCGAAATATGTTAATTTTCAATTTAGTAGCGCAGTTTTGTATAAGAAAGCAAAAGCCAAACCATATACATGTACAGTGCTAAGCTAATGTCTACGTATAGCTGGTAATTGCGATGAAAAATTAGGAAAAAAATTTGTTGAAATTACTTGGAAAATGTTGGAAGAAACATAGAAATTTGTATTTGAAGTGCTACTTGAAGAAGTATAGAAGAGAATGTTGGTTTTGAAGCAGCATTTGGTGATATTGCTGAGGAATGCCTAAAGTTTCGAAACAGAATTCTTCTGAAGAATCTTCGTTTGAATTCAAATGCCTTTGGACTAAGTGCAGAACATTAGAACTCGATCAGTCTGTTCTAAAAAACCAAACAGGCCACCTCAATCGCGTCAATTAAAAAACAAGTACAGTTCCGACAAAACACCTAAGCAGCTTATTTTGCCTTTCACCCTAAACACAACTCGCTATATTAACTCAACACTTTCGAGGTTCGTAAACTATTGACTCTCACTGTTCTCATATATTTATTTTGTATCTATTTAGTTACTACTTTTATTTTTAGTCGCTTTATTAAGCGCGCTCAAGCGCAGCAACTGCCTGCATTTGTGCGAGCTAGTACGTGTAAGAGGGGTAGCTGGAAATGTGCGGGGTTGGGTTACTGCTCAAAAACGCGCTGAACAAATTATCACGTCTGCTAATCTGCTGCATATAATTTTAATAAAAATTATTTTTTTTTTCGGAAAGCACGTTGGTAGTAGAATTTGGTAAGAGAGAGAGAGCGAGTGGCCGTGTAGGGCATCATGTCTTTCGTGTTAGTTGCAGCTACGAGTCTCTTTATAAGCAATTTGTTAGACCAAAAACTACAAAAACAAAGACAACAAAACTAGAAAGAAAAAAAAAGAAATAATTAAGTCATTATAAATTATTTAAGCGTAGCAACTAAGGCGCGTTAAAATGTGTTGATTGTTAACTTGTGGCTTTTGTTTTCTTGTTTTTTCCATATATTTTGTATAAAATAATATATTCAGTTTAAATGAGCCTCTTGCAAAGATAGAAAAATATTTAATATGATATGCATCTCGTTGGCCTTTCAACATATTTTCATTTAGCATATAAGTTATGGGTTGCGCTTGGTTTATAGAGCGGAATTTACAAAATATTATCATGTTTGAAAACTGTCAGTGACATATCACAATGAGAAATGTTTTTTGTTTTTTTTTTTTTGGGGGGGAAAAACTATGCAGGGTCATTGCTTTAATGGACGCGTTGATGTTTTATAACTCATTTTCATATACATAACTTAATTAAAAATGTTGTGACTCGTATTAAATCATGTAAGTGTTGGGATTTCGAATTTGGAACAAGTTAAATGTTAGTGTTTCGAAAAGTTGGTAAGTTTCGTCAGATTTTTCGTTTACGTTTTTAAATATATTTTGTGCGGAATGTTGTTATTTGTCTTAATTTATGTAGTTGTAAATGGAAAAAATATGGAAAACTTTAGACAAGTCATAATAAATTGAGTTGAAGCATAAGCATGCTCTGATAGTTAGGTACTCTGTCTGCAGCAATACTGTTGTACTCTGATAATTGATAAATGTTGAATTTAAGATGAGTTTTGAGGCACTGGATTTTAACTCTTTATTTCATAATATTTACAACTTGGCAGAAATTGTAAGGAATTTAAGGTGGAAGCAAGATACTTATTTTTGGTTTATCAGTTATATCGGTTCAAAAAGATATGCTTAGACTACTTTTTGAATATAATATCGCGTAAATGAATAACCTTAAGCTTGAGCACAAAATGAAATTTTTTCGCAGTTTTACATTGTTTTGACCAAAGTATCGGTCGATAGGGCTGCAATTTCGAGTCGTATGTTATCTTTAAGTTAAGCTGTCCTTGGCTTATCAGCGTATAGCTGGGATTTCAGATATCGCCATAAAGAATGTCTGGTGGCATTAGATCGAGGAATCTCAATGGCTAGTCAAAATCACCATTTTTCGATATGATCCGTTCGGGGAACAATGATCGCAATAAATTCTTTGTTCGACGTGCAGTATGGCATATTATACCATCTTGTTGGAAGTCATTCAAACTATTTTCACGTAGAATATCACAAAATCTATCATTGTTGCTGGATAACGCTCACTGGATAGACAGCTGGGTCTAGTTTATGCCCCATTTCTGATAACGATAATAATTCGTTGCTCACGGCTGCTCAGAATTCATAATAAACGTCTTATAGTTTTATCATCGGCGCAATTAAAAGTGGTTAAAACCACGAAAATTATTTTGAATGTAAAGCTGAACAATTGCGGCGCGTTCTTTAGATGTGAACTGTTCCATGGTATACATTTTCTCCCTTAGTCGAACTGTTGCTTCCTACCCTATTTAACTCTCGGACACTCTTTTTTTAAAAAATTTTTTCTCTATTTTGTACCATCGAAATGCTCCCTAATTATTACTTTATCTTAAATCTGCAAGCGTGCTACGAGTATTTCCAAAATTTAATACTGACTGCAACAATTTGCCAACAATTTCGAAAACTTTTACTCGCTTGACGTGGCCATGCCTTCCCCGCAAACCACTTCTTATCACCATAAACTCATTTAAATGCCCTTGAGCTGCACTCAACCTGTTCAATTTCCGAAATGTACTCCAGGGAGCGGGTGTCACACAAAAAAAAAGAAACACCCAAACTTTCGTTTGACCTCAACACAGCTCTGTGTCGTGCCCATCGACAGAGTCATGGAAACCACATTGACATCTGTCATAGGTATAAACAGCAAAATTTTATACAAAACAAAGTTTTTTGTGCCAAACCGTAGCAAACTATCTAGCGACGAGTCCTGCAGCGAAGCGGAAGAGGGACAGAGAGAGTTTATAAAATTTGTAAATTTTATTTTCCATTAAATTGGACATGATGCGCTGAGACACACACAGAGAGAGAGAGAGAGGGAGCGACTAAAGCGTCGAGTGGGTTTGAAGTGAGCATTGTGGGATGGGCGCCAACAACTCGCTCCCTACTCCCCCCCACACACCCAAAAAAATGAAGCAAAATCCAAAAGCATTTGAATATTCATGTGATTTAAATTGATTTCGTTGCAGTCAGTTGCTGGTTGGTTGCAACAAAAGGATGCTTAAAAATAAAGCACAAATGGCCAGGCAGCCATGGCAGGCAGTGCGGTACGAAGAAGTTAGGGAACATTTTGGCAACTGACTTCATTATGAGCTATACCCAATTTAATCATTCATTCAGTCACTCATGTAGTCACTCACTCACTCGTACACTTATCGCAGGAGCACATCAATTGAATGAGCAGAAAAAAGCAAACTTTTTTAGCAAACTTGATGAGCTCTGTTCAGTCAGTCGAAGTTGTCAGCTCAGTGCAGATCAGTCAATGGATGGAGATCGAAATCAGCGCAGCAGAAGCTGCCAGCTGAAAAAAAACCAAAAAACTGAGCAGATACATCCCGATTTTAAAATCAATTTCTCAATCAATGTCAAGTGAATACAAAAGCACAACAAAACGTTCAAGTCGTAAGAAGACTGTGCCATGCTGCACATGCTCTGTGGCAGAGTGAGTGAGTAAGTGAGTGAGTGCTTGGCAAGTTGTTTTTGGGATATGCCCAAAATTCCTGGAACTCAGCTAAAAGCGCCCGCTTAACCATGCGAAACTCTGTTTTTATGCTTGCCAACAAAAGTTAAGCTGAAATCGTGTGCTCCGCGGCTGTTACTGGCTACAGGGGCTGCACAAAAGTAAAAGGCTCCTCAAATTGTGTCCAAAATGTCAAAAGCAGCGCTCAATATGATCGCTGCCAGACTGTCCTGCAGCGTTCAGCGGCGAGCACAACGGCCAGCAGCATTTTGGCGCTGCAACAGAAGCCCAAGAAATTTGATCGCATGCAGATAGCGAGCGCGCTTTGTACACCAGCAAGCTCGAGATGAAGGAGGTGGGCTGCTGCAACTGCAGACTGCAACTGACACAAGGGGGCATGAAAAGTTTGCGCTTTTGTTTTGTTTTGGCGTGCGATAACCAAAGTCAATAGCCTCAGCCCCTGACTGGGATCTGGATACACTTGGGTCGGCCTGCATGAAAAGTGAACTTGACTTGCTGCATTGTCTGGCACTGGTCGGTCGGTCGGTCGGTCGATCGGTCGGGCATAGTCAAGGCCTGCCTGTGCTACAGGAGCTGCCATAGCGGCACAGAACGGCGCATCCTCATCAGCATCATCATCGCTGCATACAATCGTCGATAATCTCACGCTTGGCATCGCCAATATCTGCTACAGACGGCTGCATGCAGCAGGCAGCTACAACAACTGCAGTTGCCTCGTTTTAGGATTGCTTTGGTTCACTTCGTTACATTTTGGTTTAGTTTACTTCGGTTTTTGGCTTGGGTTAGCTTTGTAGGCACAGCTTTGGCCATGTTCTGTGACTTGACTTGGCATTCAATTGAATTTCGTTAAATTACATGAATGTATAACCATTTTAATTTTTGTAGCTACTCCTTGCTAGCTGTTCTTCTTATTGTAGTTGCTGTGCTTGTTGGTGCGCTGTTTGATGCCTTTTGAATGATGACCTTACAAATCACGTTTTGTGCAATGTGTACGCCTGATCATCAAGATGCTTGGGTGTTGATAGTGTCTGCCATTGGCATGAGGAAGTGCTGCCACCACAATGCCACAAGCAACATTGTATGCCAATGCGATCATTCCCAAAAGCAGCGCCATAGGCAATGCGAACTAAAGTTGGGCAAATGCCAGGAGAGCCAGCCTGCACTTCATTTGGCAATTAAATTTTTTCAAACGAAAGCGGTAATTATGCAGTGAGGGGAGAGTGGATGGAAAAGTGAATTTCGTTAGGTGGAGAGCTGCTTAAATGGCGTGTGAATTTTCGTTGAAGATAAATTAGTTCGGTGAATGTGATGTGGAATATTGAGAGCAGTTGATGCTTTGTTTTCTTGTTTCTTACAAGAGATAGTTCCCTTCCCTAAAGGGAAGATTCTTTATGGTTACTCGATATCTAACAGTTATCGTTCGTTCGGGTAGAGACTCCAGACTATGATAAGTTTATGTTTTTAAGTTCGTTGCAAGCCAGAAGACTTAGCACTTCAGGGTCTTATTCTTATAAGAACCCAGAATAGCAAGTATTTCAGAAGTTACCCATGGATGCTTTGTTCTGATGTGATTTTGTCATACTGGCAAACTGTAGACTCCACTGGCTTGAATAAAACTAGCAGATCGTGGCTCTGTCTATCTGTGTATGCCGGCGAATAGAGGCTCAGCATTCTCTGTTTCCTCCTTGAATTTAATATTGACCTAGACATATTATATCATTTTTAAGGGATTAATTTTAACGTCCTGAAAGACAGTGCTTCGACTTTACGACACAAAGTAACTTAAAGGCTTTCGCTGATTAGTTACTTCCTGGGTCTGTTAGTTTTTGGACTTTATGACATAAAGTAACTTAAAGCTTTCGTCGAATAGTTACTTGCTGGGTCTGTCTGGTTCGCAGAATTAAAGTTTTACGTCGAGAAAGACAGTGGTGCTTTGACTTTACGGCATAAAAATTTCATCGATTCGTAACTTTATGGGTTTGACTGGATCTTGAGAATCAAAAGCATAGTAAAAGTATATGAAGAGCTGAGTGACTTATGACAATGGGGTTGGCTTACGAAGTAAGCTTTCTATCATTTGGCCTTAGATTTGTAACACTTTATTCCTTGATGCGAATTAGGTTAGCAATATCAATTTTTATTACCTTTACTATTGATACAATAGATTACAGTAGCTCGATTTACTTCAGATACCATACTTTTCATCACATTAATATTAACTGGAACCTTATAGGCACTAAAAGCAGATTAATCCAGGTATTCGTAGCAGACTCTATTGTTGTCGTACTATTGCAGAATTGGAAATGTATTAAAGAAGGAAGATAAAATCGATGAGGGAGCCCAACTCAGCCAAGCAGGCGTCGTAAGTTGGTAATCATTATTACAAATCTCTCACAAGTCAAATATTCCAATTTTTAAATAATCAATAATAATAATAAGAGAATTCTCATGGTTAAGCTTGAGCATTACCAAAAGAGCAATCCCCACGATATAATAAAAATTTATAAGACAAAGCAGCGGCCACCCATTCTACCCAGGAGCTACTGCTTAACCCACATAGAAAACGCATATTCCGTTCCGCTGTAGCAACTCAAGACAAGCATTACTTTGAATCAGTTTGTTCCCGTTTCGAGAACAACTGGTAATAATACATGTAGTAAATGTTGCACTTGGTGCAGCAGGCCCACCCACCAATTTTCGCACGCTTTCGCTGCAACTCACATGATGGCAACATGCCCCATTACCATGCAACAAATCATTTTGCTTACCCAGCCCGAAACATACATAATAGAGTAGACGACGACGACAGACGACAAACGCTGTCAGTTAATTTCTAATTTTGAACAGCAGATACGCCTCAACCACGACGCGTCGTTATGCCGCACTCCTACGATTCCGCCGCCGCCCACCAAAGGACTCGTCGTGTGACAGAAAACAATTAAATCGCAGGGTGACAACCAGAAACGAGCGCGAACGCGAACTAAGCCAAACCTAATGAAATTCACATACAGAGATCGAGTGAAAGCGTGAAAATGAAATGAAAAATCACACACACACACAATGTTCGCGATGACAAAATTACAAAAACATACACAAAAAAATCACACATAAAAAAAAAGTAAAGAAAAGCTGGAAAAACTAATGTCACCTAGCCGGGAGCGAGCGCAACGCAGCATTGTCATCCTGTTTGGTTGGGGGGTACGGTATGGTACGGTTCGGTTCAGTTCGGTTGATTCGAAGTTGTGGGTATTGCAAGCGCCGAGGCATGCACAATTGGGCGTTGTAATTGAATTAGTCACACCCACAGATTGCATACATGAATGACTTGGCAGACTTGTTCCCAGTGCTGCCTGGCCTGCTTGCAGCCAGTCCCCCCTCTACTCAGGATGCTATATGCTTGCTGGTCCTAGCAAATGGAAGACAAAGCGAGCTAAAATACGAAAAATGGCATTTTATTTATTAAACTAGGTTACCAGGCAACCTACCTACCTACTAAACAGGCGAACACATGTGTGTGTGAGGTGGTGGTTTGTACGGTGGTGGGGGGTTGGCTGGCTGGTAACTTGGCTTTTAGGTAAACAATCGCTGTGGGAATTCTTCGGCAATGTCGTCCGTCTGTGTGTTCTGTGTGTGTTTGTTTCAAAATGCAAAATCAGCGGCATGCATTAAAAGCTTAGAAAAATTTGTTCAACGGATTTGAAATCTAATGGGAAGAGCAGCACTGAGATGCGTCTGCCAGGAGGACCAGTGTTGGTTCGATAAGACGGCAGCTAGAGGAGAACTCTAATGGCAACTTTTTTTATCTTCACAAGACAAAGCCTTAAGTCTGCATTTATCTGTAGCAAGGCTTCACTGTACCTACACACGTGTGCCACCCATCAGCACACTGCCACATTAAGGTCACGATTATTTTGTCATAGGCCGTGGCTAACAAGCGCTCTGACGGCAACTGCCGCTGCCACTTGAAGTTGCAACATGACCTTGCCTAATGCCAGCCCGTTTTTCTACTACACTTTCTCGAGCACTTTTTTCTGAACTGCCTAAAAGTATGCAACACCTGCGGCTTTACTTGCCACAGCGTTGCAGCAGCTGTTGCACAAGTTGCACTTGTTGTAGCCACACTTGCCACTGCTTTGCTTTAGCCTTTACTTTTACCTTGTAATTAAAAGCAAAACCATAAAAAGAAAAATTATAGCTAGTGCCAGCAGCCACTACATTAAGGTTATTTATCTCAAATATACACTCACACACGTATGAGTGTGTGTGGTATCTATGTATCTACGTGTGTGTGTGTGGGTGAGTTTGTCTATTTAAAATGATAAAATGCATGTTGACCTCAACAGTAGAGCGCGTTAAGTACTCAACATACTGCGTGCCAGAGCACACTTGGCCTGTAATAAAATCCAAAAATGTGTTGCCGCAAAAATGTTATTTCCAAAATAAACACACAAAGCACACACACACACACTCATACAGGACTGCACTTAACGGGTCCAGGGGAGTAGTACTTGGGGTACAGGGATCAAGGAGCAAAACGTCACACATCGAGTCTTGGGAAATTCCATATTGCTTGCTCGCAGCTTACAGGTTCATTATGCTGTGAAAGGGGCTGGTGTAAGCTCAGTGCCAGATCACACAAAAAAAAAAACGATCTATCAAAGGCATGTCTAGAGCATTACCTAGATTATGTACATTTTCTGACATATACTGCAACATAGGGTTTCTTTTTGGGGTTATGTTGAAAGCCTGCCATGTCCTAGATTGAATACCTGTCTTGATATATTCTTCAAGAACGAGAGCTTTTGGTTGACATATTTTTCAAGATCGTGAGTTTCGGTTCGTTTTTGGGGTTATGTTCGAAGCCTGATATGTTCTAAATTAAGGAGCTTTATTGACATATTCTTCAAGAGAGGTTATTATGGCATTCTTGACTATTCTTCAAGACCGTGAGCTTCGAGTCCTTTTTTAAGAGCTTTTATATGTCAAACATTCTTCTTGTCATTATCTTCAACAAAGGGAGTTTCGGCTTGTTTTAGGGGTTAAGTTTAAAGCCTGATAAGGCCGTGAGTTCAAAATCATTGGATCACTTTAAAAACTTCGGAATTTTGTTGAACTCGTGTTCAGCTATCAACGTTTTGGTTGATTATCGGACGCCAGCACTTTCTTTCTTGTGCTTCTGGTCATTAATGGGACAGAGCTATCAAAAAATAAGATTATCTAAATCGACAAAGGTAAAAACTATCCTTAATTATTTGACTAAAGATATGTGGAAAGATAATTCCCTATTCAAAAATTGATAATACCCATGCACCATATCTCTATTAAAGGCTGTTCGAAGAGAACAAGAATCAGGAACCGAGTCCGAAAGCCGGTGTCTTTATTTTGCTAGATAAATAGCCTATATTTATTTGCTATTGATGCCTGATGCAAGATGAGATCCAACCACTGATCTTTCTATTTAGAGGCGAGTAGGCTACCACTCCCGAAGTCCACATCGATATACTGTCATTGGTTTCTTTTTGTAAAGATCTCGTGTTGCGTCTATTTTTCTCAAGCCTTTTTTTGGTTGTCATTTGTCAGAACACTTCTGTACCATCATTGTGTATCGGTTCTCTTACAGATGCTCATTGCTGAAGATATGTTACCCTACGAATGCAACATGTCAAGAGAGAACGCTGCATCTGCATAGAAAACATATTGCTATTTTCGCTTATCGAGTTCCCTACCAATATGTTCATCCCATAAGAGACGGATTTGACTCTCTTTCTACTTCCCACGAGTTAAATCGCGCTAAGATCTTAAAGCAACTAACTAAATTTCCATGGAATGCCTCTTACATGCTAATCCCTTTTGCACCTTCCACGCCACTGCCCTCACCCTCTGTACAGGTAAAACATAAAACTCATGTCGCATGTTCAAATTCAAGCAGTGAGTGTAGTTCCAGTTTCGACACTTGCCGCTTAGAGGTTGGCCAACTCAAAGCGTCAAGAGAGGAGATACAACTTTATACTGAGTGGAAGGTACTACATGATACTAAAAACTAAAACTAAAAACGCCCCAACGACTGACTCACTTGGTTCAGTACAGCTCAGCACGGAGAGTCACTCATGCGGTTTTTACTGGTAATTAAATTAAATTTATTTAAGCTGCGTTGGCTTACAGACCTGCACCCCCAAAACTAAATCCATCCAGCCAGTGCAAAGCCGCCCACCACCAACCAAACGTCTCCGCATGCCTAGCTGAGGCTGTCTTGGCTTAGGTTACGTTGGTTTTTGCCAACAATGTTGCGGTGCAGTAACCACAGGAGCAGCAGAAGCATCCCAACGCATAGCTTCCAGGTTTTTGTTTTAGCAGCTCCAGACAGTCAGGTGCGGCTGGTACTGCTGGGGGGAGGGGGGGGAGGTGACATAGTAGAGCAGCATCAAATAACTTTTCTGCGTTTGTATTGCATTTAAAGTGACGATTTTGTTGCTTTAAATTGTGTAATCGGAGCTGATAAAAGCTTTTACCATTAAGTTTAGAGCACCGGAACGCCCCGAGGCAGTCACTCAATGTGTACAAAAAAGTCCTGGGCAAAAATATGAAAAGCACTTTTCTTTTCTGATATACATAGTATGGGTTTGTTTTTTTTCTTTAGGTATTGTTTGAGTAAATGTAGTGTTGGTTGAGGGAGTACTGTGGAATGGGTCAGTTTATGTTTACCACAGACACAAAACTGTGTGGTTCAGTTATGTCAGGCCAAACGGGTTTCATGGTAGAGCTAATCATAATGGTAAAATAATGAATATGTTGGGGGATGCACGGCGTGTAGAATTTTGTGTGGGGGAAAAAATGGGCCAAGTAGGAGGAGATGTTATTAAGAGATGCTAGGGAGAAATTTATCTAATCGAACTTGTCTTGAGAAATTAATCTTGTACAAGTTAAGTCTTTAAAGAGACGATGATGCATTGAAGTTAAGAAACAGAACAAACGGAAATCAGGCTCTTGAAATGTTTAAAAAATTTTGTCAGAAAAGGGTTAAGTCAGAGTAATGCAAGAAACCTAGTCCCACTCTTATTTCGCATTTCTAACAACTGCATGATTCACTACATTATATTTCTTGCAATTTTCGAAAACTATAATCACCAACTTGTAGCCACTGACAAATTGCCGCCGCCCCCAAAATAGCCTTAGTTCAAATGTCAAGCTTTTCTAATACACTAAAAAGTATTTTTCTGCTGTGGATAAACCACAATTGGGGAAAATCGAGAGCGTTTTGCCATTATCCAATTTTTATTGCAACATTATGTTGCCTTTTTTTGGTAAGCTCAATGGGCTGCCAACTTTATTTATAGGTCATTCAAATTGCTGGAATTGAAAATAGTTGGGAAAATGCGCCGCTGCAAACACTATGACGACGACGTCGACAACAACAAGGCATTTTTTTTTTTTTGCACAATAAACACATTATATTATTTGATTTTTCACAATTTTCCAAATGTGGCGGCCACTAAAAACGAAAAACGAATAGAGAAAAACTATTTTGTATTTGTTCAATTGCAGGCAAATGCTTTCAAAGTATTTGCAAATGTTTTCAATTTAGCCCAAGTGGTGCAAAAGAGACAGACAGCCGGACGGACATGCAGTTGAACGGATCATAGAAATGAGATGGCATGTGTGCGAAGCAGAACGACTGTGAAATACACTGTAATTGAAACACCGTACCGCAGATAGCATTTTTGCAAAGGAAATTGTTGAAAAATATTGAAGGCCTTATCATTGACTGGTCTAGCGAAATTGTCTGATTCCATGGTTGCCTTTTTGCGAAAGCTGAAAAAATTATTAAAAAAAAATAAATAAGGCGGATTTAGGACATATATCTATTACTAAGTGATCGAAGAGTGCTGGGACAGAGTCCGGATGGCGGTTTCTTTAATTAAAAACCTTTGCTAGCTATGTCAGTGCTAGGTAAGTGCACCATCATCTTTGGGCTTAAATAGGAGAACGCTACCACTACGCTACGGAGAACCACTAACGTAAAATAAATCTTGTTAAGGAATAAGCCACACAGTGGATGGCTGATAACCAATAGTTGAACTCTTTAGCTATATAAAAATAAAAATAAAATTTGGTGGCTGGAAAAAATTTGTTTAACAATCAAATATCATTCAAATATATTGTTATTGGGGTTTTGGCAAATGTGAGGTAACGCGTCTATTTTGCTTGAAGGGAGAGCATTGCAAAAATATTTTTTGCTAATAAGAACACAAGTTTTCCAATAACTGCTTACATCTTTTACTGGCATCTATTTTTTGTAAAAATCTGCAACTGTAGATGTCATAAGGGCAGGCGGCGAGGTAAGTCTACTTCGACAATAATGGAGTAATAATTGATAGCATTCTTTCTAGAAGATCTTCAAACTTTAAAATATTAGACACTACGACTTACATTAATTTATGTGCTCTAAGAACATTGTAGAACTTAGTTTAGCTCTTTGTCGCACTTTTATCCTTAGCGGCTGAAAACATTATTCGACTGCTTTTTCGGTAGTTTCGAATTCTAAAAATCCAAACTTCATTGCGAATCTTGACAGAGAAAACAAATGCGTGCAAAAATTAAGTTCACATTTGTTTCATTCTGCAATTGTCTATTGTGTTAAGAAATTCTTTAACTTCACATCTGAAGTACACATTCTTCCATTCAATTCTGGAGTATTGCTTTTGTGTGTGGAGCCCCCATACCATTACTAACAGAAATCTCTGAAGTCTGTTGAAAAATTTATATTGGGATCCTTACATACGACTGCCATTCTATTCTTGTAGACTTTGCCTTCTTAAATTAGGCGTGTTAGTTCTATATAATCTCTTACTCGGCTTCTTTGAGCCCAACGCACTTCTTAACTAAGTTTTTTCATGTCTTAAACAAACTATAATCATCTTTACGATTTTCTATCTTATGAACGTTTTATACGAATTGTATCTCTTTCTTCATCTGAACTCTTCTTAATTCTCCAAATCAAGCATCTTTGCCAAATCTCGAACTATGAAATCCCCAGCTTGGTCTACGCTGAACTTTGGGCTTCTTTGTTAAGAAATTTTTAAACTTTTATGTTACTTTCTGTTTTTATTTTTTACATTGTAAATCCAACTTTTTAACCAACCCTAGATGTGAGACGGTGCATATCTATAATTGATTCACACATCGAGCTAGAGTTATGCATTAGTTTCATATTATATTTTCATAGTTGTAATTTAATATTTCTTGATTTTAATATTGTTTCATTATAAGGATAACTGGTCTAAGTTGTAGCACTAAACTATAATAAATAAATAAGAAAATAAATATAAAGCATATTCTTCATAAAAAAAAATCATCATTTCTCAAAATATACGAATAAAAATGGATGCTTCTATACAAGGAACTTTCCAAATTTCCGTACTATTTGCGCATCCAATATGTGCAGGTTCGACTGTAGATTGCGATTTTCCATATATAACTATAGGGAAATAATAATAAATAACTAAAACTGTTTTGAGTTTTTTTTTACCCCTCTAAATGTTATCGATAAATCAACATGCTTCAACATCGTTGTTGATTTTTAGGGTATTCAGCGCACGAACTGCAAAAAACTGCAGCGAAAGAGTGTTAGTTGCTGCCAAAAGCATTTCAAATGCAATTTCTAAAGTCAGTGGACTTTGTTGTCGTTGTCGACGGCGCCTGCGCGACTTGTTATGAGCAGGCGCACTCTCTCTCTCTCTCTCTCTCTCGCTCACTCACTCTATCTCTTACTCATTCTCTCGCTTGCGATCGCCAGCAGTGTTGAACAACGACTGAAAATCGTGCTGTTAAGCGCTTTAAATATGCGACAGGTTGCTGGCACGTCTGTCTCGTTGGCTGATTGTCGTTCAATAGTCTCACAGTCGATCTGTCTGTGTCTCCCTGTTCAGGGTGCCACAGTTTTGAACCAAGGATTTCATAATCCGTTTTGTTTACAAACAGCAAAACATTTGTCTCTCTGATTATATAATTTGGTTACCATTTTGTTGCTGCTGCTGCTGCTGGTTGTTATTTTCGTGTTGCCACAATTCAGGAAGTCATTTGCTGCATGTATTAAAATGCTTTTGTATAAATTAGATTCACAATAAAATTAAATAAAATTGGGTTGGTTAGTTGAGTGAGGGGGGAGGGGAAGGGGGTAGGGATTAGAGAAGAAAAACAAACTAGAAAAATAAACGGTAGCATTTTGCAGTTAGTATTTATTTTCCCTTTTGGGGGTTTTCGCTTGCAACCGAATTTGCCAACTGGGTTGGGCTTTGATTTGCTGCACCATTGTTGCTGTTGTTGTTGTTTTTGCGGGGATTTTATTCAAATTTTTTTGAATGGAGCGCGGTTGCATTTACAATTTTGTTGCTGTTTTTTTTTTTTTTTAAGTATGTGACGTATTTTGCGAGCTATGGCAACAACAACTCAATGCAAACATTGGGTTGACATTTTAACTAAATAATTTTGGTTGAACAATTCAATTGAAATTTCATGCGAGTATTTTGCAATGGTAACTAGCGCGGTTTGTTTCGAGTTTCTAAAGTTCTATTGCAAATTTTTGTTGGCTTTGATGGGATTAACTCAAAAAAAAAGAATATTGTTTTTTTGCCCACTCTCAAAAAATGAAAGCAAATTTTGATGCACTCTTAAAAAGTCACATAGAAGCGAGTGTAAAGTGCTAAATACATAATAATTCGCTACTTTTCAACATTTTTAGGTTAGAATTTAAAATTTTTCTTACGATTTTAAAACAGCCCAAAACTACATCGCGTTAATCGATATTTTTCAGCATATTGAAGCTACAATTCCATAACAAGCATACTAATTCGCTATTTTGAAATTTTATCAGTTGGAATTTTGAAAAATTTTTACGCCTTAGAACCAACACATCATCAACATTTTTAAGTAAGAATTTTTTAATATTTCTTACGATTTCAGACCAACCCAAAACAAGTCGCGTCAAACGTTATGTTTGCACATATTTAAGATAGAATTCGTACGATTCTTGCTATTTTCGAAATTTTTAGGTTCGAATTTAAAATATTTCTTACCATTTGACAACATTTTTAGATTCGAATTCGTTTTTAGTTTCGTGTTTTAAATATTTCTGACAATTTCTTAACAAGCATATTAGTTCGCTATTTTCAGACTTCTTTTAGACGAAATTTTAAAATTTTTCAAACCATTTCGAACCAACCCAAAACTACGTCATGTTATTCACTATTTTTTAAAATTTTGAGGTAAACTTTGAGGTAAATATTTCTTACGATTTTGTAGCAAGCATATTAATTCGTTATTTTGAAACTTTTTTAAGTCCGCATTTCAAATATTTCTAACGATTTCATAGCCTTTAATTCAAAAGTACGCTGCGTATTTTGCTATTTATCAACATTTTTAGGTAAGAACTTAAAATATTTCCTACAAAACCATAGCGTGCATATTAAATCAACATTTTTAAATATTTTGAGTTGAATTTGAAATATTTCTAACTTTCTTACGTTTTTCAGAATATTTAAGCTAAAAGTATTACGATTCC
Source organism: Chymomyza procnemis (assembly GCA_035046065.1). Taxonomy (NCBI): domain Eukaryota; kingdom Metazoa; phylum Arthropoda; class Insecta; order Diptera; family Drosophilidae; genus Chymomyza; species Chymomyza procnemis. The sequence continues at coordinate 30,121,671 of JAWNOJ010000023.1, forward strand.
GTAGAACGAATTGGTGTTCGCTATTTTTCAACACTTTCAGCTTAGAATTTCAAATATTCTCACCACTTCATACCCCCAATTTGAAACATACATCAACATGTCAAAATCTGCTACACAATTCTATACCAAAATCTATTACAGATTATTTCACTTAAAAAACGGCACACTCCACTCACTTCATCAAGGCAAACACATGTTTTCCTCCAAAAAGCAGATTTAGTACAGTCTGCATAATTGAATTTAAACTAACTCACTGGTTCCACACGTTTTGACGATTGGCACTACGTCTCCTACATATATCCTGTCGCAATGCCTAAGGGCAGCGCATGCAATCAGGTCAAACGAGTATTTTCCATTCTATTTTCACTTGCACTTTTTTTTCTTTTTTTTTTTGCATAAAAATCAATGCCAACATTTTAATTAAATTTTCAAGTAAACTATACCAGGTGGGCGTGTTCTCATGGGCGTGGGGGCAGCAGAGCAAGCAATAGTGTTGCAGTTTTATTTTTTATTTGTACTCTAACTCTTCCCCTTACCCACCGTTTTTATTTTAGTGATTTTGTTGACTACACGCGGCAAAAATGTGCAAAAGTTTTGCAGTCATTAATTAACTAGAAATGGCATTTTCTACAATTATACGTTCCAAACTATATAGAAATGTAAAAACTAATTACATTGCAATTTGCCAACGTAATAGCTCGGACCAGCAGGCAATATCTCTCGTTCCTGCGACCTGCTATGTGAGTGCAAAAACTGCATGCAAAGCAATTTATGTGATTTTGGTGGGGGTGGCGGTAGGGAGGTGGCTTTGTGTGCCTGGGTAGGGATTTTGTTGGGAGGTGGTAGTATGCAGCGCTGAAGAATTGTGGGGCGGAAAGCATACTAACAAGTTTCCGCGCGACTTCCTTGGAAATATAAAATCAATGCAAAGAAGCGGGCAACGTAGGACAAACTGGAGGACAATGCGGAGGACAACAACGTAGTGGGCTTAAAGTTAGTGCTCAGCGGGTAGGGAGGGTGTGTGGCGCTTACCGTATAGGTAAGGCGGGCGTGTGTGGAAGGCGTGCATTGCTGTCGTAATGTCATAATTTGCATGCAAAACTGTTTGCAACGACATGGGCAGCTCCGTCCGGGACAAAACACCAAAGCTAACTGTAACTCCTTTGAATGCTAACGGTAAATGACAAGCAGAGTACAGTTAGTACGGTATATAAGGCGTGCCGTTAATTGACTTGAGAAAAAAAAATGAGAGAAAGGAGTTGGAGAGTTTCAGGAAATTGTTTTTTTTTTCTAAATGGACATTATTTTTAAAAGAAAATTCTTGAAAAGAGTTAAACAAGGTTTGGCTCGACTTAGACTTTACTTGAATTCATTGTTAGATCGCTGGAAATATGCTGTTTCAATATATTGCCCTTTAGGAATTACCAACAGGGATGTGGGTTACATCACACTAGTCTGCTGTACGAATCTTAAAAGTTTCTTTCTATCTATTCTCGCTCTATTCAGACAACCGAGAAAGATAAATGAGACAGTATACTTGATATCCTTAAGGTAGACAAACATTGTTCTGAAGAGTATTGGACAATGACAATCTTATCACACGTTCTGTTTCAACATACCGCACTTAAGGTATTACCAACAGAAATTTAAGTCACATACCAGGGATGTCCTGCACAAAGCTTAAAAGCTCTTTTACGTTCTATTCAGATTTGAGTATTATGCTTAAGATTCAGCTCTTATAGGATTTCACTGTTTCAGGATTTAGCATTCAATTTGCAATGGATCATCGACTAGAACTTGTATAACCTGGATTTAGCGCTTTAAGATTTCGGATTACTAAACGTAAGAAAAGATTCAAGTAGAAATCTAATATTTTCTGCACTTTAAGTACCAATTTTATGCTAGAGTTGGGATTGCCTTGGTAATGAAGGTACCAAGCAATTTTCAATAGATCTTTGAATAGAGCATGTAAAGGCTATATTAATGTAATTAAGTATTTCGGATTGCTTTAGTAATGAAGACAAAAAACCCTATCTTTAAAATAAAAAATCACGTCAATCCCGTTTTCTAAAGAGCGTCCCCGTTTATAACCCAACCATGGGACTTGTCTCAGAATCGCTACATAAATCAAGCTACTTCGCTTCAAATTCGATCAGTTTTGAGCTCTATCGGCCTCTGCCTCAACCAACCCATGGTACTTGTAACAATTGTCATACGACACACATATATCATCTTCGCCAAGACAAGTTTCAAAATCAATTTTCTCGAAATCCCCTTCAATTCCGCTCTCTGCAGCGTCTATTAAGACCAGCTATCCGGCCATACGTTAGTATTATCTAATACTTCCGTTTCTCGAGCTAAAATGGAGTTCGCTGTGATTTCCTGACTTCCACACAGCTGTGAGTTGTGAGCTGTGCGTTGCAGTGTATGTGGCGTGTGTGCTTAGCGGTTATTTAATCCTGGTTTAATTTCGCTTTGGGTCAATTGCAGTCAGCCATGTCTAATATTGTTGCTGTTGGTGGCAACGCACATTTTGATTGATGTGGGATTTGTGGCACTTGCAACACAAATGTGTTGCCAAAGCATATCATATAATGGCCGCCATGCGTTAGCGTCAGGCCAACTTCATTTTGGTATCCACACGGCTTGACTTGGCTTACAACTTGTATGCATGTGTAAAGTTCAGAGTATCTGTGTGAGAGTATCTGTGTGTGTGTGTTGATTCACTTAGTGCCTTTTGTTGTTGCTGCTGTGTGTGTGTGTGTAAACTGCGCTGCAATTAAGTTGCATTTAAATATTCATTATCAAAGCATTTCCATTGAAGTGTTTAAAGCTTTGTTTGCCATTTTCCACAAGCTGCAATAAATGCTTTCTATGCCCTACACTTTGGATGAATGGTAGGGTATATTGGTTTAGACAAAAGCTTGGATATCAATTTTATTTTTTGATTCAGTTTAAGTTACATTTTGATGGAGCTGCTTTTAGAGTATATTGATAAAAGTTTTTGGAATACTCTGAAGCTTCACTCAGGCCCAATTGAAAAGGAATTGTTAGCATACAAAATAGCGTAGCTTAAGGATGATGTTTGGAAAGTCCCACTTCGCGCAACTTTTGCATTCTTCAGGTTTTAAAATTTTGTAAATATTTACAGACTTCCGGAATATCTTTAGTTACCTATGCTCCACACTGATATATACACCTTATCCTGTACAGCACGCTTTTCGTTTTTCTCTGTCAAATCAGCGCTGCTTGTAATTCGAACCATCTTTTCCTGTGCCAACGATAGCCAGTTCGTATGCCATAACGATAATCTGGAAAACTGCCCACTTACAAGGATAACTGGCTCATTTGATTTATATTTTTGAGAAATAATCGGCTATACTTTTAATGGAATTTTGTTTGATTAGAAATTTGCTATCAAAATATAAAAGGTATTTGAGATGAGTGGATACGTACTATCTTTACCATTATCAGCATGAAGTTGATTTTTAAAAAAAGGTCTTTCAATTTCGCAATAAGTTCCTTTACACTTCACAACTCAGCTTGTCTCGATTTATTGATTAAAGATTGTTGTCAATAAATGCTGCAAATTTGAACGAAAACTTTATAAACTAACTAAAATGTAGAGCATCTAATAGTTAGCATTTCTGGCTAATATTTTTCTCAAATAGGTTTTCTTTGGATTGTTATATTTGAGTGACATTTGGTGCCGTGGTTAATGCATTTGCGGAAACAATTTGTCGGTAGATTAAATATTGCCATGGGAAATGACTATTGATGGCACTCAAATTCAAACTCTTCAGTTTGTTTTTCCAGGAAAATATCTAGAAATTTCAATTATTCAATAGCTTTCTTTCGGCACTTTTGGCAATACGATTTTCCTCGGGTTTCTTCTTCTACATCAATTAAAAATATAAAAATTTTTTTGCGTCTTAAAATCCCTACTTAGTGTAGGAAAAATACCGATAAACAAATCTCCAAATTAGAACGAAAATAAAAGATAAGTTCAAGAATCAATTGTGTGATGGATCTTAGTACTGTTCGCTTAAACAATTTTTAGAAAACAATGCATAAATTGCGAACAGCTACAATTGACAATTTTTTTTTACAAAAAATGTTGTCCAAAACTTCAAGGCTGCTTCTGTTATTGAATTCCTTCAAAGCTCCTCAAAATCCAATACATTTTTTTGTTTCCGTATTAAGCGTTCATTTTACACAGAGCTACCCACAAATCAAGCCCATTTATCAATCAAGCCGACTTAATACACAGCGCTTTAGTAGACATTCAAAACCTGCCATAACTAACCATAATAGAGTTTAATTTCGTATCCGAGAAGTACGAAAGAAAAAAAATAACAGATGAAGCAACGGAGGAAACCCAGCAACTGGCAGCCCAAAAATATGGCTACAATTTGCGCTAAAGCAAACCAAACCAAGCCAAACCAAACAATTTGTGGTCTCATCTAATGCACTTCACATATAGCTCGGAACACCAACGAAAACAACAACCAACAAAAAGTACGGCCAAGTGTAGCAACAGTAAAAGCGGAACGTGGAAAACACACTGAGAGAAAATTAGAAGCATGGAAGCATGAGGAAACTATATTACTTGAAATGATCATAGGTCTGAGTCAGCGCACACTGAGAGTGTTGGCAGACTTTGGCTGACTATGGCGAAGGCTGAGGGAATGGAACAGCTGACTTCCTAAGTTTTTTTTAGATTATAAAATGTCAGATATGCCGCAGTTTGCCATATATATGACAGACTTTAGTTGAATATGATAAAGCTTGTCACGAGTTTAATGGAAGGAAATTTACCCTTGACTGTAATACACAAAATCGAACATTATTTTAGTTTAAAAAATGTCAGATATGCCGTACTTTTCCACAGTTTTGTCATATATATGTCATATATTTTGACGAACATAGCCAAACTTGGGCTTAAGAAGGCATACTTGAACAGACTATTGCGGAACTAAAACTCTACTTATTGATCGAAGACCCATCTACACTTTATATACCAACAGACACGGTTTCTGTTTATAGCCGATTTTGAACGACGGTATCCTTAGTTAATTCAGATTTTTCTAGGAAAATAGCTTCTACTTAGTTGCTAGCTATGCCAGTGGAATTGAAGCTACTCGACCTTCCGATATGAGGCGAGTACTGTACCATCGTGCCACCGAGTCCCAAAGAGCTAGAAATAAACTGATTTTAAAGCATTTTTTCAAATTAGGATTCATAATTAAGCCTTTAAAAGACTTCATAAGCTTGGGATCGCTCGTGAAGTATAAACAGGATTTGAACAATTTTTTTAGACGGATTTGTCCTTTAATCCGTGTAAAAAAATTGTTCAGACGGATTTGTCCTTTAATCCGTGTAAAAAATTGTTTAAGTTGCGTTTAAGTTCTCATTTTGGTTATAAGCTTTAAAAATACGATTGCAACGCCCTTTGAAATGGCTTGGACTACTCTACAGATTCTATTGGTTCACATCCAGGGCATTAGAAATGGCTTGGACTACACTACAGATTCTATTGGTGCACATCCAGAGCATTAGAAATTCCTTGGAGCATCCTTTTTCGTGCAGTGCACAATACGTACATTGGCCAATAATTACGCAGGAAAATTATGTGCACAAGTTGTGCGTAAAGTTCAACGAAGCTAAAAGTTTAGCGCCGTACTCAAGGACATTTAAACGATTGGCACGACATGGCCAACAACTACTGACAAAGTGGCTGCTTCTTTTCTTTGCCTCTGTTGTTACCCTGCTGCCTGCCTGCCTGCCTGCCTGCTTGCTACACTGCTCCAACTGGCTACAACTCTGGATGACTCGGCTTGGTTGTGGCCAAGGCAACATCATAAAGTTTATAAGAGACCGCCGCCGCGCGCAGCATCTCGCGTTCTTGGCCATTTTTGGTTAAGTATCCGACGTGTGTGTGTGTGTTTGTTACTGTTTGTTATGTGCGTGTGTGTGTGAGTGTGTGCGAGTGTGTGTGCTCATGTGTGCATTGTCTTGCAGTTTTTGTAGTTTCTACAGGCTGCGGCCGGCTCTGCTTCTACTGCTACTCTTCTATAGTTTATGGCATATTATTGGCATAAACATGGCGACGTGCTGCAAGCTGGAAAACGCGTCAGGTATGCAGCAAGGTGCAGCTGGAGCGGCAACAGCAGCACCACCACCACCAGCACCACAAGCATCAGCAGTAACAGTAAAGCCAAAAGATCTTTGGCTCTTTTGGTCTCGACTCTCTCGGAAATTATGTGATTTATTTGATGTGTCAAACAAAGCGTTCAATTAGTGACTTAAATTGTGAGAGTGTGCAACGAGGGCCAGGCCAGGCTAGCCTCTTGTAACCAAGTCCAAAGACTTTGGACCGCCTAGACGAGCCAAAATCATGAGCCAGGTTTAGTTTATGACTTGGTTTTATACCTTTTGGATGCCTGCTACTAAATAGCCAAGTTGGGTAAAGTTTCGTAAAAGCTGTTATAGCTTGAAGTGTGTGCGGGAGAGCGAGAGGTGTTTTTGCAACTTTGAATGTGACCTAATTTAGCAAATTTTGATTAAATTGAAACATTTTAATACATAAATAAGTGTTCTTTGCTTATGCCCATGGCCAATCATGTCAGATTGCAAATTTAATTGTAAGCCCAAGTTTTCGCTTAACTTCAGTTCCAACAGCTAACCCAAAATTGACGCATGACGGCGAAAATGTAACCATACATCACTGGATAGGTTTAATTTCTTTTATTTTCAAATACTGCTTCGGAGATGCCTCCTAGAGCTCTGCTTCTAGTCTCCTCCTAGAAGTCTCCTCCTAGACTCGTCTTAGGAATCTGCTCCTAGACTCCTCCTATGAGTCTCGTCCTAGGATCCCTCTTCCAGACTCCTCCTAGGAGTCTCCTCCTAGACTCGTCCTAGGAATCTCCTCCTAGACTCCTCCTATGAGTCTCGTCGTAGGAGCCCACTTCTAGACTCCTCTTAACCTCCTCCTAGGAGTCTGCTGCTAGACTCCTCCTAGGAGTCTCCTCCTAGACTCGTCCTAGGAATCTCCTCCTAGGAGCCCACTTCTAGACTTCTCCCAGCCTCCTCCTAGGACTCTCCTTCTAGACCCCTCCTAGGGGTCACCTTCTAGACTCCTACTAGAGTGTCGAGCACTAGTCAGTCCCGTACCTTATGTTTACCTCACTCTTGTAGGACGGTCTATTGTAAATAGGAGCTTCCATCTTTTTCCTCTAAAAACACAGTAACTCATAACTCTGAGTGGTGACAGATGCTTCTGTAACTTGTAAATTTATTTCACGATCGACATTTTGTGCAGTGCAGTAGAAAGCCCAAGCATGTCTGTTGCTAGTCCCCACCCTTCTTACTTAACTGCCAATTTGCATAATACTTAGGAAATCCATCTATCAGCTGTCCTATCACTAGTTCTTAGCCTTAGTAGCTTTGGTAGAATGATTTCCAACCGCCGCTTCTTCTCACGACTAAGGAGTAGACCCCCTGCAAGGGCATCTAAAATAAAAAGCAAGTTGACCAAATTATATAAATTATTGTGGTCAAGGCAAAAAGCTAATGATGCCAATGGCAAGCATAACTCATGCGTGCCACAAACCGAAAGCTGCGTAGGGAGAGCACTCCACACATACACACGGTATGGGGTGTGCACACTCACACATTGTTCAGTGTAAATGGTCAACATTTTGCACAATTTGTGCCTCATTGGTCTCAATAACAATACTTCATCTTCAATAAGAGAGTGCAACGTGAGAGTGACTGAAAGAGCAGCCGCCGCCGTAGCAGCAGCAGGAGACGCGTCACCAATGCGCCTTATTCCTTGTTGCTCTTGCTGTTCCCATAATTGATGATACCAAATGCCACTAAATTATCAATTGACCATAAATTTGCTCATTACGCGTGCAACGCTCTCGCCCTGCACTCTCTTCACCCTTTAACGCGCTTTTTATGTATTTCCTTTGCACATGTCCGACTTGATGAAATATTTTCATGCAACTTTTAAATTTTAGCCTAAAAATTTATTTTCTCATTTGGCTTAAACCGAAACATGGCCATCATCATTTGCCAACGCTTGTTGGCTTTTAAATAGCTCGTTTTTTTGCGGTTTGGTATATAGCACTATGTGGCTATAATGCATTGTATATAGTAATATATATTGATTGTCTTATTGGCCGCACGTTTTTTTTCTCTATCTCTCCCTCTCTCTCTTAAGTCGGGCTTGATGAGTTGTTGGCCAGGTTAAGCAGAAATTGTTGTTTACCGCCGACGTTTGAGGCATATTTTATGGCAACTGTGGAGCACCGCTATAATTGCAGGCCAGGAGACACGAGTTAGAGGTTTAGTTGAACGTTTTGATGGTTATGCAATGTGCAGAAGATGTATAGATTTGTGGAATATTTGCAAGGAGTTGGAAATTTTCAGCACTTGGCGAAATTTGTCACGAAGCGAGAAGAGTCGTATGAAGAGTGCAATCGATTTAAATTGAGGCTAAAAGCTTTTATTTATGTGGTAGTTGGAACAGTAAATAGTTGGCATCAAAAGTTTCTATAACAAGTTGTAGGATCAACTAGGGTAGGGTATGTATAAAAGAGCTCGGATAAAGTTTAAAGCGCATTTTTTTTGCTTTTTTTGGCGACTTTTATGTGGTCTTTATCTTAATTTATCAAAATTTGCCTTATATTTGTCATGCCACTTTGGCGAAATCCTATCAATTTTAGACTCTTCTCAGCTATTAAGTTAAGTAGTACTGGGAACTTTTTTTTCTCAATTTGGGCAGATTCATAGCTTAGGGTTCCCGACTCGAAAGCCTTGTCACACTTTAGTGAAATGCTATCTTTTTTTAGACTCTTCTCAGCTATTAAGTTACGTAGTACTGGGAACTTTATTTCCGGGCCATTTGGTCTTTACCTCAATTTGGGTAGACTCAAAACTTAAATGGCCCATCTCTATCTGTTACGGGTTTTCCAACCACTTTGGCGCAAACCCATCTTTATCTTACTGTTCTAAGCTACTTAGTTGCGCAATATTGCAAGCTTTTTTCCCTGGAAAGTTTGCACTCAAAGCCACATACCAAGGGTCTCTATATTCAGCCCCACCACTGGAATTATTAGCATCAGCACAATCAACTAACCGCAGGTTTTGTTTCAACTCTACAGGAACTCCAGCTCCTTACTACGAAATTATTATAAATATTTAGGACATAAAAGTCCCCGTCATCTCATCTACCACGAACAAGTAGTTTTCAACCAGATAATCAGTGGAAGTGATGCAGATTTGAGCAAGCTTTATGGGGGTACACCCAAAATTAAAAACACTATCTCACGTTCTTGCTACTCTATTGATGTGAAAGTTCTGGCTTCAAAATCCGATGCTTTTCAACGCATTTTATAAACTTGAGCGGATTCGAACTCTAAAACGCTCTTTCAATTAGTAGAAAAATTCCAGGCTATGTTGGTGGCCAGACATAGTACTACCCAGCCAGAGAGCTCTAGCCAACGTAAGCGTTGCCAACGAGGTTCAGTAAAACCTTTCTGTCTAACTAGACGTCATTGCGTCAAACTACACGTCTTACAGGCAGAGTTTTCGCACTCAGAAGCTGAGGCTTCAGATTCAGATCCCTGCCCATTGATGTACAGCTTTCAGACACAACACCCTGCCCATGTCATTCCATTTATATAACTTTTGGAGAACGAAATGCGAAACGATTAGTGGAGACCCTCCCGACTCAAGAAACACACCCGTGGAAAATCTTCAAACGAAGTGCTCGCAATTAATTCTCTCTTTGCCGTAGTAATGAAAGTAGGATGTTGTTCTTTTAAAGCTTCACCTCCTTCATATTCGTTTTCCATAATCAAATTCTTTACAAGCTACAAAACTTTGTTAGACATTTAACTATTGTATTATAGCTTATGGTATTACATAATTTACACATTGTTAGTCGTTAAAATTGACGAACAGACTTAAGCATTCCTGGCTTGTTGTTTTACCCAATAGTCTACACTTTTGTTTATCCAACTGAATATACTCGTTGTTGGCCATATCTATTTGAACTTTTGTACACAAGTATATCCTGGTTGCGGGGGCTCTCTAGCGTTTTGGCCGTACATGCTACGAATATTGCATGCCATGATTAACATATCACGTTGCCATAACACATTTCACATTCAAACCTCCGAGCACCACCAACACCAACACCAGCACCACCAGCAACAGCAACAAACAAACAAACACTCCAACTTCGAATGCAACGCTGACGCCAACTCAGCTGTGCCGCAGTCTGGCGGCTGACATAGGCACTTGAGTGGCAGCGGCAAATCAGCAAACCTTTTTGCAACATACCTCCCGCCTACCACCCAAGTAAACCCCCCCCGTTTAATAGAAGAACTCAAGGAGTCACTGGGTGCTTGTAATATTTAACACCAACTGAATTTTAATGTGATTTCTTGTTGTTGGCCATGGCTGACAATGCTGTGCGCCTAATGGCCAACTAATATGCGCAAAATGACTTGACTTGGAGGCGAGGGCCTAATACTACGTCACTACGTCACAACATGAAAATATCAGACTATACATAGATCGTCTGGCCTGTACGTACTGTCCTGGGCCTTTTTAGCGTCTTACTATGCTGTCAGTCCATCAGTGTGTCCATGTGTCCGCTTGTCAGTTAGTCAGCGCCAGCTAGTGGTATGCATAGTGCAGCATAGATCGTGCCCAAATGTATGTGGCACGATGTCGGCATGTTGCAACACCTTGTGTGAGAGTTATAACCGCAGCTGGTTTTAGTTTTGGATATGGCATAGGGAGTCATACTTTCAGCCATAAGCATGGCCAGACACAACTCACGATCACGATTAGGCTGGCAACTGGAAAGCGGCTGAAATGCACACTGAGAGAATTGCTGGAGTGCAAAGCGGGCGCCACTACTGCTGGCTAGAGAAATGTCAGTTACGTGGTGGACATATGCATGGAGCGCTTATTCAATTGGAAAAGAAAGTATAACAAACTATTCGCTGGGTATTTCCGTGCGCGAAACGGACGTCTTATACCATAACGAAAAGTCTTATTTTGATCATGTAATGGCTTGCTTAAGGTTGGGTATAATAGACGATCAAAAGAATCTTTAACGTTCCAAAGAATGATACGGAAACGACTTACTTATGACTTAAAACCAAGTTAATCCATTCTTGAAGCTGAAGCAAAGTTGCTTGTGGCCAGTTTTACCATACGGTATCGTTCAAAAAATGTATTGCTTCAAGATCCTCACTGCGAATAGAATAGTCAGTCATTCACAGTTTATGCCTACAGCAGACGCAATGAGATCGTCAAGCAAATCACCAAACTTCGAGAGTGCTTGCTGCAAACCAGATTTATCTTTCGAAGAGCTTCAGGAAGTGCACTGCGAATAGGTTCGACACGGAGTGTGCTCCTCAATAAATTTACAAAAGCTCCAAGTTGCTTGCGTCGAGCTAGATTTGTCGTCATCCGGATACGTTCAGAATGTTTGTTGCATCATAGATCCTCACTGCGGATAGATAAGCGATTATTGACAGTTTATACAGTTGACGGATTGATTTTCTTAAAAGATTAACGCAACTTTCAACTTAGTTGATGATGTATTCATCGACAGCATGGAACAAGGGTCAGATTGACATAATGATTACCATCTTACGGCGTGAGAGGTGACTCATGATATAACCCGATTACATTGTCGTCCTGTGGCAGATGCAGTCACCACTAGCAGCTTATGTTCCAAGGGTTCTACTAACTTCTTTCTCGTCTTCTTCTTCTCAAATGCCGCATTCCCATGCTGGTCCCAGGTCTGCATCATTATTATTTGATTATTTCTTTCAGTGTATATATTGGCTGTTGGTTGGAATTGTTGTAGGTGTCAATAACTTTCAAATGGCCAGGATACTATTCGACAAAATGCATTTATTGGCAATATGTTGCATTGTGTGTGTGTGTGCGTGTGTGTGCGACAAAATTTATGCATTTTTGAAGTTTTAATAATGTTGCTCGTTAGCTACGGTTTGTTAAACTTTGTTTTCATTTTCACTTCACTTAACTTGAATGCAAAACACTTCTCTCTGCCCCCCGACACCCGCAAAACACTCACACGTATGTAGCCCTTGGCGCTGCAGCATAATCCACTGCCCCATGCTACCTAAATCCCACCCCTCCAATAAGTGCCGCACCAAAGCCCCATCGTCAAACACATTGTTGCTGCTTGCTGCAGTTTTCGGTTTCAATATGCGCGTCGTGCATTCGCTTGGGGTGCCAGTTGTTGTTGTTGTTGTTGTTGTGGCAAGCTGTTGTTGCAAGTTGTTGTTGCATGTTTGTTGTTGCTGTGTTATTGTCAGCTATTTGTTGCCATTGCTGTTGGTCATATTGCAGTTGGCCATGTCACCCAGTGGCGTTTATGCCGCCGCCTATCACCCTGTCGCCCGCGTCATCATATTATGTCGCCCTGTCACCGACGCGCCTGTTCACTTGTTGTTGTTGTTGCACGCTGCAAATACTGCCACCGTTGTTGCAAGTATTGATAAGCGAATAAAAGTGAAAATACATGTTGCATTACTGGCTCACCCGCCCCGTTTTGGCACACAGTGTTTGGCGAGGAAATATATATTTTCTATGCTAGGATTGTGTAACTTTTATGTACAACTTTGTATAGAGTATTATATATTATTATTTATTATATTTGGGTTTTTCTAGTCGTCAGTTATGTTTGGTTATTAGATCCAATTTATTATAATATAATAGTCAGCTTTGCAGTTAATCAGCCGCAAATAGGTAAAAGTTTGTTTAACTTTTTAGAATTTTCGAATATTTATTTCTGCTAAGTCTTGCTTGATTAACAGTCCGATATTCTTGAACACCATTTCAACTACACTACTCCTGCTATATTCAATTAAGTTTGTTTGTTTACACTTTTTTATATAACTGAAACGAAAGTGTGAAGTCGAGTTTTCTTTCAGATTTACTTATAATTCGCAATTACTTTAAGAAGTAGCGCCGGTAAATAGAAAGCTTTACAACGTAGTTATTGTCGATTTTTGAAAAACAATTTATTTCTATTTATAAGTAATAATGACTTTTGTATAAACTATAATTGGTAAATTCAAAAGCATCGTGTAATACATTAGGAATGAAATCAAATAGCTACAAATCAGGTACAAACGAGTTCGAATACGAAATTGTTTGTTTGTTGTCATAACTTGGTGTATTATGGGGCAAGTGTAGTATATATTGTGCCAACTAATACACTCAAAGTAAAGTCGAAATAAAGAAAAATCGGAAAAACTTTGCGTTTGCGTTACTTGCACAAAGCGCATAATTACCAACAACAGGAAAAAGAAGACAAAGTTTTGGACAAAATTATTTGTGGTTCCCCGAAAAGGGAAAAGCATGAGAGAGAGCGACTAGAGTGCCCGACAGAGATGGCAAAACTTTGACATGAAGAAAACTTTTGGCACAAACCGACTTAAAGAAAAATTATAATTACACGCACAGTCAGCCAAAATAGTCGTACCATTCGACGACCGAGTTGTAATATGCCCCTCTTCTGGGTGGGTACTCGGTACGAAAATGCGAAAATACTTTAATTGCCGTTAGTTTTGGAACTTTTCAATGAGTGAGTACGACAAATGGCAGACAAACAAGCGCAGCAAATTATGGAAAAATATGCTGAAATAGCTAGCTATGAAGCATGAATTTTCTCGGTTATAATTAGCCAACCTGCCGCACGGAAGATACCACTAACAACAGCAGCGAGAAATATCGGAAATATACAAATCGTGAAATGAACGAATTGGTGATGCACTGTAACACTAAGCAGACGAAACACACGCATTGTAGAAAAACCAAAGACCCATAGGAGTCTTTTGAGAGGAATCGTCGTACTCAAGATTTACGGCTTTAATGATGTATAGGTTAAGGATGGCCAAGTTTGTTTCAGAATCAGATGAAGAAGGAAATCGTCAAATGTTATTACTGCTTTTAAGGAAGTTTTCATTACATCTTTACAGCAAATCACGTAACGCCCTTTCTTTATTTTAAAGTATTTGGAGCAATCGAGCCAGCATCGACGTCTTAGCTGTTTGCATTACTGGACGACTTCCTAATCATGCTCAAGTACAAGTTTTAGGGAGTTTGAAGATAAGCTAGCTAGATCAACATACCCAAACTGTCGCTTTTGCTTTGCATAGACCAAATGAGCGTATTCGACGCAGCATCGAATAAGCCGTGCTAGAGTATTCCTTTCCGACTCATCAAAGTCGTTGCTTTCTCTTAACTTAGCCCAAGTATGACCGCAAAGTCTAACCGCTGCTAAAAACATTCCAGTTCTAGCGCTGGTGTTGAGACAGCATACGAGAAACGAACTACACCCAAATGTAGACTGTTCTCCATTTCTAAAACTTGGGGAGTAACTGCGAAAAAGTGCTACCAAGAATAGCGACTGCATATTCATAAAAAAAATGTTACCAAGCTCAAGTATTGCCATTGAGAGAGCTTCCGGGAAAAAACTTGCAGAAGATTGTTAAAACTTGTGCAGAGTTTGCGAAAAACCGATCTAGGGAATCGCGACTGCATCTTCATTAGGTAAACGAAGCACGAGTGGATATTAGTTTTATAAGAAGACATACTGACATTACTGGATATTAGTTTTATAAGAAGACTTCAATATTTTAACAAATAATTGTACAAAATTTAAATTCTTTCATGGCCAAGATAGATATGTAGACCTTCCATTTGCCATCGTTGGAAGTCCTTAAACTACAGATACTCCTTGTACCTTCATCTGTAGAGCATAACTAGGAAATCATGACAACTTATATACCCCAAACTAACGCAAAAATTGAATTGCTTAAATTGAATTACGTGCAAAGGTTATGGAAACCTGTGAAACTCTCTGACATGCACTTTTTCGTTTTTTTTTTTTTGGAAGGGTGCAAGTGGAAGGGAAGTGGTTAAAGTTTTTAGTTTTGTGGCAGAACTTTTCTAATTGGCTAAGGCAATTAAAATAATAAAGTCTAAGCGCAAAAGTAGAGCCGTATTATTTTTATTTTTTTAAGGCTTTAAAAAATTATTTTACTCACTAAGGGCGGGGAATTTTTCATTAACGTTTATTTACACTTCATAAATCAAAAAGCAACAGAACAACAAAAATAATACAAATAAAAGCCCAGTTATGTGGAAGAACGAGAGAGAGAGAGAGAGGTCAAAGTGCATGTTGGTACAGCACTCCGCAAAAAAAGAAGCAAAACATCAAGAAAAATATAAAAAAAATTAATAGCAAGGGCGCAATTGAATGCTTTCGCTTTGTTTAATTTTCAGTACTGAGCCCCCACCGACTGGAGTGACCAGCCCTAGCTGGCCAGAAATCTGGCAACATCCATTTATACTTTCGCCTTTGCCTGGTCACTTTTGTCTGGGCGTTTTCATTTATTTAATGCATATACAATTTTCTAGACACTTTAACTGCGACTTTTGATTTTTCCCAAGCCCAAGTTATGGGGCTGGCTTTGACCAAAGCCAAGTTGCCATTATTTGCTTGTCTTTTTTTTCGCTTTTAGCAATTTTTTGGTTTCTTTTGGCTACTTTTTTATATGCAACAGCAAAAGAAATAAACAGCAGGCCATATAGACAGTGTCTAGAAGCTAAAAACAGTCGAGGCCAGACAAAAATAAAAACAAGCCAAGCCAACAAAAGGGATTTTCGCGATTTACTCTTTTGCAACAGGCTTTTCCTTTTATTTTTGTTTTTTCCTGCTACCAAAAGAGAGTGGACTGGGAGTTGGGTTTGGAATTGCAGTTTTCCCAACTGCTGGTAGCTTTAATAATAAAGTCACAGTAGACGCGGGAGTTTAAGTCTAAATTGTTAGTTTTGCTGTAAAATTGAAAGTATTAAATGAGATTTCAGGAATATTGATTTGATTTGTACGATATCAATTTGTTTGAAATTGGCAAATGATTGTGGGGTATGCTGTTTCACGAAATAATTAGATTAATTTCTTAAAAGAAAAGTAGTAGAAGAAAAATAGTAGAAAGCAAAAAAAAAATCATGGATTACGCGAAAAATTCTTTGGACTTTCGCAATCTTTCTTTAGTTCTAGAATCCAAAATCATTTTCATAAAAAATCTCGAAGATCTGTGATCGAAGGCGATATGAAAAAAGAATAAAGCTGGTCTGGGATCTCAAACAAACTTCAAAGCGATAACACAGAGATAAAGCGAAAATTCTTGGGGTTTTTTTTTGGTTCTAGAATCTAAAAAAATTTTTGCAAAAAGCGGAAAATCGAAATGACGAACATTTGTGCTCGAAGACGATATTACCAAAGTGAAAATAAATGGTAGTAGGCAAACTTATTGCTGTATTCTGGACTCTACAACCATTTTTACAAAAAGAAAACCCTTATCTCGAAGATATGTGCTCGAAGACGAAAGCGAAAACTTATGCGTGAAGGCAAACTTTTTGGGGTGTTCTCTTTGGTGAACATCAACCATTACTACGAAAAAAAAACCGAAATCTCGAAGATATGTGCTGGAAGACGATATTACCTAAGCGAAAACACATGGGCGTAGATATACTTCGTTGGTTCTCACTACAACCATTATTACAAAAATAAAACCGAAATCACAGAGATCTGTGCTCGAAAACGATATTAAGAAAAAATTAAAATGGTCAAGGAAGCTCAAGTATTCTTAAAGCGAAAACACATAGATGAAGCGAAAATACTTTGGAGTTCCTCTTAAGTTTCTTTAGAATCTGAGACAATAATAATAAAATAAAAGAAAATAGAAATCACGAAGATCTGTGGGCGAAGACAATGTGAAAAAATGTTCAAGGATAGCGAAAACACCTGAACGAAGGGTAAATGCTCTGGAGTTTCTCTACAACAATTTTCACAAAAAGACACCCGAAATCTCGAGCATATTTGCTCTAAGACATTAAGTTGATATTAGTATGATCAACTAACTTAAAAGGGAAAACACGTGGATGAATGGATTGGATTGGGTTTACTCCTTAGTGGTTTCTACAACATCTCTACGAAATCTCGATCTATAATCGGTATCAGTGATCCCATTATTTTAATTGGTAGGCCTTGGACAAGTGAAAATGCACATAATAAACGTTAAATACAACATAAACAAAAATCTTTAGGATGACCCATCATCCCCTACATGAAAACAAAAAAGACATTTCCAAATTATTTATTTTATATGGAATAAGAATGGTCAACTAGCTTTTAAGCGAAAACAATTGGACGAAGAAAAAATAAATTGGGTTGTCTCTTTTGTGGACTGTACAACAAATTTCACAGCAAAAAATATTCGAAATCTTCAACATATGTGGTCATGTTAGTAGTAACAATATTTTCATTGGTAGCCTGGGACAAGTGGAATTTTTTATAATCTTTAAAAACTACATAAACAATAGAGCTACAATATGACCCTCAAAAAAAAAACATTTCCCAATGACTTATTTTATGTGAAATAAACTGCTTATGATTATTATGCCAACAATCGTTTCGAAGTCGTTGAAATAAATATCATACTCACCAATGAATTCGGCATACCTTAAACTCCTTAGCAAGGCATAACTTAACGCATATTCTCAAGAGGACTCCATGTCGTGTTCCCAAATACGAAAACAACGAAAAGCCAATTATACTCGGGATTGCTCCCATTATGTACATACAACTACAATTGATTGTTTTATTGCGTACAAAACATTTACGTCACATTTATGTAAAAACCCAATTGACAATGAATCTTATGAATAGCGATCCCACTGCTGCCCCACAAACATTCTCCCCCCACAAGTCGCACGAGGAGAGCACGTTTTCATTTAAACTGTTAATTTGATTCCTGAATTGCAATAGCGGCCTACAAAAAGGCACTGCGGACTGCGGCCGGCCACATGTGTCGACGCCAGGGCTGACAATGTTGCCGGACCGACCAACCGACCGACCGACCGACCGCCTGCAAATAATACTGAATACAAAGTCAATGGCAGAAATATGAAATGAAAATATAATTGGTAATTTATTGTGTCTACAGATTGTTGCTCAAAATTGTAATTCGAGTAAACGAAGTAAAATAAAAATAAAGAAGAAATATAACTATTGTACATGCCGATCCCTCGCGGTAGAGTACGTTCGCTCCGTACTCTATGGGAGCAGTGCATTGAATTGCAGTTGTGTTTACAGCAAACATTCGGCAAGGTCTGTACGTCTGTCTGTCTGTCTGTCTCCGGTGCGTCATTGGCATGCAGCTCCAGCCACAATGCCACAGCTACAACTCCAGCTCCACTTGAGAGTGCGCCAATAAAAAGTATATGTATGGGTCTCTACAATATAATAAAAAGCGCAATGCAACGCGCCTACAAAAAAAAAGGAAAGAAAAGAAAAAAATATTACAAAAAACACGAGCCGACCAAATAAATCACACAAGTTTGCAGACGTGGGTACTCTACAAGCACCATGGCTGGGACTGGGGTGCCGTGCAGTTGGGTCAGCGTGGTAGGTGGCGGTGGATTGAAGCAATAAAGGTGAATGAATGAGTGAGTTGAGTGTGATCCATGACGCATGAGAGCGCAACTAGGCAAGTTTAAAGGGTTACCGCGGCACTAAATGCAAATAGACAAGGGAATTGAGCGTATTGCTAGGTATGACACTAGCATTTGGAATTCTAGCAATTTTCCATTTCATATATACGCACTCTACCAACCGCATGCCACGCAGCTGGACTTCCCATACACACAAACACGCATATGAAAAATAATATTAATATGGTCCAATTTGAAATCCGAAGCGTTTGCGAAATGATGATGACCAATCATTAATTATACGCCCCGTGTGTTTTGCGCAAAACGAAATTGAGCCGACAAAAGGATGCGGCCACATGCGGGCATATTTACCTGGCTAGCTCTGCGACAACCCTGCTGCAAGCAGGCAAACAATGCTTTAGCGCAACAACAGCAACTACAACAATCATCTCACAACAAAGAGTCGTACAACATACAGTTTGTGATTTATATAAATCAATGTAGCGTACGCAAACTGTCAACTCGAATTGTGAGTTTTTTTTCGCGAGGGGCAGAGGATTCCGCCAAAAGCTCATTTCTTACGACTCCAATCGACTTTGGTCTTTTATTAGAAAAATGTGACAATAAATCAAAGTGCAACTTTACTTCAAACACACGAAACCGACCGCTAAAAGGCTTTGTCCAAGCACTTCAACTATTCGATTCGAAAACAAAAATTCAATCGTCAATCGATAACAAGACATTGGCATGCCAACGCAGATCGCTAACGAACTGCAATGTTGGCTCAATGTCCAAGCAAGTTTTTAAAGCAATGTATGGCGGGCGCGACACATACACACGTAGCGCGGTTGCTCCCCACAGTAGTCCAAGCCATTGTGGATGTTGCGGTGTCAACGTCTTGGTGTTGTTCATTAACGCCATTAAACCAGTTCTGACATTTTAATTAAGGGGCAGATGCGTATGCTCAGTCAGCGACAAGGTCAAGCTTAGAGATCATAGTTGCACTTGGAAGCTTATCGAGCATAGTTGCAGCAGCAGCAGCAGCAGTAGGAGCAACAACGCGACAAGAATGAAGTGTAAGCTTATCGTTGCATATCAGAGACTGCATCACATTTGGGGCATGTCCTGCTATGAGCAGAATCAGCAACAGCAACTAGTTGTATGGAGCGCACAACGGGTAGCGGAAGCGACATTCAAGCAACGCGACAACTCTAAGCTATTTGCATTTACCAGGCTGTCGCCCACTTAATTACGCAGCAACGCAGCCGACAACATGTTGCACACACTAACAAGAATGCCACAGAAGCAAGCAGCAGCGGTAGCGGCAGTCCAGGCGACACGGAATTAATGCTTAATGGAAGTTCGGCTGTGTAATGCTTGTTGAGGTTTTGGATTTCCAAGAGCAAACTGGTAGAGTGTAAGGACATTCCTCCAGCTGAATAGTGTGCCTGAGAAGTCACTAATGAAGCTGCGACTATTTTTATCAGGAGAGCAAGTCTGGAAGCACCTAGACACCGTAGGCAAGTCTAAGATTCAGGACAAAGACTCTCGTTCTTCTACAATTAGTTACACACACACTCAACTTCTCTCCTTTGTCTACCCAATCATCGTCGCACACTCATCTAATCTTACTCCAGCTATACATTAATCCATCAGCTCGTGCAATCGATAGCGGTGTTGACAAATTTGTGTGGTGGCAAGAAGTGGCAAGCAGTACGTGTAACTAGAAATATTTCGCAACAAATTATTCAACACTTTGCATGCACACCGACGACCACAGTGAGACGCTGACTACGATGACGACGACAACGAGTCGACGATGCTTGGGAGCTGGAGGATGACGTCTACCAAGACATTGGCGATGGCGATGACAACAACAACAACAGTCATGGCCAACGAAGGCCAAAGAGCGAAGACGACCCCCAAGTCGTCGCACCGCCGCGAACTGCCCTGCCGACTGTCAACGTCTTGTCTTTTGGGCTGCTGTTTGTCATTTCCTTTTTGCTGCCTCCTGTTAAGTAGTATGAGTCGGTGCGTGCATGTTTGTTGGAATTTGCGTTGTCTGGACTTGCAACAGCTTGTCGCAAGTGGGAGAGAGCGTAGCGTAGCGTATAGGCGGTACTAAAAGAGCGCAAGGGGGGCAATGGAGCAGCGCACGTAAATCATGCCAATTTGAAATGAGTTGAAGTTCTTTATACAGGTTTATACACTTTAGACTTGCGGGGCTTTATGCATTTAGGGAATGCGTGTGATAAGAACTCTCTCTCTCTCGGCGATTATTATCGGATCAACTGACGGATATAGCGATGCATATCGGTATTTTATCGAGTTGATATACGGCTTGAAGAGTGTAGATAGAGCAACTCTATTGCTAACAATCCCTAACAGAACCAGTTCAATTAAGAAACAGTTCTCTGCAATCTGTAATAAAACTGAACTCCTAGGGAGCTGCACTTTGTAGTGCCCAAACAAGCTGTAAACACCACACTAACTGCAGCGTATCCCATGGTTGATGCTTAATCTCAACAGCTCGTCATCTTTTGCTCCTACCTGTCTAGGCTGTAGTTGGCTGCGTTTTGACACTTGTCATTGGCATGTGCAGATGTGCCTCCATGTGCATGTCTGTAACCATGTTAATATGTACTATGTAGTACATGGCACAAGTTAAAGTTGTGGCCATAACCACAGCCAGTCGTTGTAGACTGCATGACGTCGTTTTTGCCACCGGAAATGTTGCACTTGTCATCATCAATGTGGCAGCAAGCGTCGCGCCTGCATTAATCAGCTGCTCCCTTGCTTAACCACCCCTGAAGCTACTCCCATAGAACTTGCTCATTTATTACGCGCTGATTGAGTAATGTCTTAAAGCAGGCAATCTTTAGCTGTCCCCGGCGTCGATTTCAAGCGCATCTGCAGCGTCATCTCTGGTTTCCGTAAGTCTGTTCCTGTGTCTTGCTCGTGAAATGACCATTAAAATGTTATCGCTTATTTATCGCTCAGAGTTTGTGCTACAAAAAAAAAAAAAAAAAAAACAAACAGACACTCACGCATGGTCCGCCATTTGGTCTGTTGGCGGTCCTGCAACTTGCTAATCCCGGACAACTGCAACTGCAAGGCTGCGCTACAACAATGTTGACAACGTGGGTTGCAGCCTTAACTTTGCTGCAACATTATTGCAATCGTCTGGATGCCAAACTTGTCTTCCATGCTGCTTTCGTAGTGGTTGTTGTTGTTGGTGGTGCATCTACAGCAGTTTAAGCTGGTCGAATTCCCTTCAAGCTTTTGATCAACTGATTGGTGGGCTGTTGAATGCTAAGTTGACGCTTTTGATCTTGTCTAGCGCGTAAATCTGACGATGAGCTTCACAGATTAAATGCCATTTGGCTGGAAGCAAGTGGTGCGTGAGTGCGAATGTGTTTGCATTGGCAAATTAAGCTAAGATTAAACTAAAGATGCACAAAGTGCGTGACACGATTTGGCACGTGAGTAATGAAAACATATTGAAATAAAGGACGCAAAAAAAAAGGGGGAAATGGAACGTAAAATTCTATTTTTCATTTACATTTGTTAAAAATTAAGTATTGAAACTTTTAGAAAATTACTTGGCAATATGTATAAGCAATTGCTAGAGTAATTTCTTAAAACTAGTCAAGTCAATTTTGAATTGAGTCTTATATCTCTAATTGAATAAATGTTCGATTGTTATTGTAAATTTCAGTGCCGTGCGTATGTTTTTCAATTTCGAGCTTAAAATTTACGAAATTAAATCCTTAAAAAAAACATTTTGGGTATTGTATCAATCGGAAAAATTGCGAAAAAAAAAATCTATTTTAATATGTATTTCAGACCGCCTCGGGAAAGAGAAACATAAGTTTTATAAGTAACGTTCGCAAGAAAATTTCCGTAAAATTTTTATTTATACTACCTTATGTTTTCCAATAATTTATCATATCCGTTTAAAAGTATAATATAAAGTTTTAAACTTTTGAACTACTACTAAAAACGTGCCCATTCACTGGGTATAAGTTGACTCTAAACTGTAGAATACCAAAGCCTTTGAAAATCTATTGAATACAAAGGCTTTTACGAACTCTATGTGAATAGATAAAATAGAATACCAATGCTTTCAAAAATCTGTGAAACACCAAAGCATTGTGGAACTCAATGTGCCCATTTTATTTAGTTAAATAAATTCCAACCAAATCGATTTTCATTTGGTAAGAATTGCAGAAGAATTAAGAACTGCAGAGCTTATAATAGGCACTAGGTATCTGGAACTCTTTTAAGTTTGGAATAAAGTTTACGAAGTGCAATTTTACGATTTTACTATTATTATTGTATTTTTTGCGTGACTCACGCGTAAGTCACGCGGTCATCTCTAGGCCCCCCCAAAAAAAACCTGTGCCTGCTGTCGCACCTGTTCATTAAACGATTGAGGGGGGAAAATTATAGTTGACCAAATGCAGTAAACAAATGTAATCGACATCCTGTGCAGCTCGTTCAACAACAAAGGATGCCGCGACAAGTTGCGACTATACGCAATCGCTTTGTCAAGCGGACAAAAGGCAATTGACAACATTTTGTGGCGGCGCTTGAGCGGATCAAGAAATGAACTAGAACGCAAACAGTCACAACAACAACAACTACCACCACCAGCGACAACGATCCCAACAAAAACAAATAATAAACACAAGCATTTTTGATTTAGCATGAAATTTAAATGAGCCCTAAGAGCAAAAACCCGCAGCATTTTGAATGAACCGCGCGCGCGCGCACCTTGCAACAACACACAGACGGACCTGCGACCACGATTGCTCCATGGCAAATATTGTCAAAAGACTTTTGCTGCAAGTTGTCGCAGTACCCAGTCCTACAGTGTGCCTGCCGCAACCTGCCCTTGCAAAGAGACAAACATACATTTGCATCACGTTGCAGCGGAAGCGCCAGCGAAATGAAAAAGATGCCGCCAGAACTAAAGCCGGGTCCAGCGCTCCCTCTGTGTGACCATGCGCCTGTTTTTGTTTGCACGGCGCTTCAAGTGCCTGGTGCTGGTCTCACTTGAAGCCTGTCTGCCTGCCTGCCTGCCTGCCTGGGACTGTCTGTCTGCTTTGGATTTGCTTGTTGTTGTTGTGGTTGGTTGTCGTTGTTGGGATATACTATATGTATATATATACATTTGAAGGTTTACTTAGGACCAAGTCCTACAACGTGGTTGACGCACTCAGCTATAAAAGTGCCAGGCAATCAAAAACAAATTATGGTCCACCCAATATTATAGACACTTCTTGTCTACAATTTGCTTATATTATATATCACTCAAGTTGCTTATCATCTGTATGTCGCACTCCCTCCGCCAATCTGCTGTAACTCCTGCGCCACTCAGCTCTTATCAATGTTTATGGCCATAATGCAGTTGGCATTGCAGCCCAAAGTTTATTTATTCAAGTACTGTCAGATAAGCTGGCCAACATTGACATTGAACTTAAGCCAAGCCCAAGTTAGTGTGACCAAGTGTTAGTACAACTCACTAGACTTAGAGGCGAGAGCACTGGCAACGGACGAGCCCGACCCCGGCAGCACTACTGACCCACATCAGGCCAGGCCGGCCAGCAGGCCTTGGCTTGGAATCCTATATCAATAATTGACTTAAAAGCAACAAACAATTTATGATGACCTAAGCAGACAAAGTAAGCTAAACAAAGAGCAACAACAACCACGACGGCAACAACAACAACAACAAACACAACAGCAAGTACAACAAAATGAAGGAAACGAGGACGCCAAAGACCAAACCCTAGCGTTTGGCATCCCAAAAAGGGTGCGGTAATCAAAGGAATTGGCCAAGATTGAGCCAAGCGATAAGGCCAAGTCAGCGTTTGCCAATGGAAAACTGATGATGTTGTTGTTGTTGTTGCTAAAAGTCTATCCAAGATGATGACGTTGATAATATTGTTGATGTTGATGGTCCAAGCGATAGAGCACGCTGAGTGCAATATGAGCGCCAAATCATTGAAATAGCAAGCAAAGCCCCAGCTAAAACTAATGTGAAAGTTAGGGTATGTGTAGGACTATGTTGAAAATAATAATAATGCCCATGATGATGATGATGATGATGACGACGTTGGTGCTGCTGTCGATGATGATTATGTTATTGCCAACAATGACTGGCTGCAATGCTGACCTTTGGAAAAATAAAAATGAGGAAAAAGTAAAGAAAAAAAAAATCGGAATCTATCTTCAAGTTGGCCAACATTGCTCAAGTGGCTAAGCGAAAATATTTTTATGGTAGCTTAAGAGCAATAAATTGCAAAACAAGAAAATCAAAAAAAAAATCTATAAAAGAAATAAGTACGTTAAAGTGGAAAAGCAAAGCAAATAAATATTGCTTAAGAAATCTGGTTATAATGATATCAACACAAAAGTGACGACTACAAAATACGCTGCTGGGGAAATAAAGAGAGAAGAGCAGAGGGAGTTGTGTTCTTTAGTGCTGCGACGGTGTTGTAAGACAGAAGACAACAGCTAGAACGGATTTTCCGAAAGTTATAGTAATGCTTGCTAGTTTCCGATGAATCTCTATCTTATATAAAACCAGAATCGTTACTTTTGCGCCGGCTCTACTCTAAAATAAAATATTCTATGTTAGTAAGTATAATGGTATTTTAAGTTTGAAGAAAGCATTTGAAATCTATCGATATTATACCTTTCTTCAAGAGTAAGCAAAACTTACTCCTAGTCTCAGTTCAATCCTAATTTTGTATAAAAAAAGTAGCGCTAATTATGAGCCAGCTCTTTGCTAAAAGAACATATTTGAAGCGAAGAAAGCAGCTACTCTTCTACTTTATATATTTTTGCTGGTAGAAGAATTCAACGTAGTCTTGCGCTTAAACTACAGTGTCCATGTTGAAAAAAGTCTTCAGCTCTAAAATTTACATCATCTTTTCTCAAGTTCAGACTTAAGATTAATGTAACTAAATCAAAATCTCAGTAAACACCAAATTTGATACATTATCTCGCATAGTTGCTGAACAAAGGGCCTCTACTTAAAAAACTTTCATCATCTGTGCATAAGTTCAAACTACACACATCAAAATCTCCGTAAATCCCAAATTTTTATAGTACATTATCTTGCTTAGATGTATTTAGGTACTAAATTGTATCAACTTTGCTCATCTTTCAATTTAAGATTAATAAAAATTAATCAAAAATTCCTTAAATACAAAATATTTTATGATATTACATTACCTCGCATAGATGATAATTTTAATTATAAAATGTTCGTCATCTTTGCTTAAGTTCAAACTTCAAATTAATATAAATAAATCAAAATCTCGGCAAACATGAATTTTTTTTTAAATTTATGATAATTGAAGGCGTATGCAACAACTATTAGAGTCCAAATACGCATAAACTGATTATCATCTCTTTGTAGAATCGCCACCTTTGGATACAAAAAGAAATTTTTTTCTTTTTTTTCTAATAAAGCTCACAACTGCGTATATTTTACATCAACTTGCGAGATTTAGCAGAGATAATTACAAGTTCTGAGAACTTAGGGAATTATTTTAAAATGGAATATGAAGAATATGAAGACACACGCCTCTTAGTTTTTGAATCATCATTGTCTGCCATCATCTTTATAAGATATAGCAACATCATCTTACAGCTGCTTATGAAGACACTAAATTGAAGCTTAACGTTTTAAAAAATCGATATGCTCTCGCAGAAGAATTTGCCACAAAGAAGTTATTATTTGTAGTGAAAAGTATACAATTTAATAGTCACACAGAGTTTCTCAGCCAAAAAGTGCTTAACTTATTTACTAGAACACTAAAATGGGATAAGGCAACTGGGTCAGCGAGTCAGTAAGGAAAGAGCCCCAAGGGATTAGTAGGCACGATCAATGATCAATGCCATTTATAGTGCATTTCGAGCTGAAAATATGGCACACATTGTTTTGCCAAGTTGTTGGCCAATAAGTGCATAAATATTCTGCCAACATATCGTCTACAAATCAATGCAATAATCAACTTCATTATGAGCAAAATGATGACTTGTAAGTCGCTAAATCGATATAGTTGACTTATAGACATGGCCCGTAAGCTTCAAGTGCCATGACGTTGACGATATTCTTGACGATGATGATGATGGGAGTTTGAAGTTGTTTTTCAAAGTTGTGTCTGTGTTTGTGTGTCTACAGTTTTCCCGCACTGACTTTTTCAGCTGACTCACTTATGTAATAAGAAAATTGGCATAAACATGTGTATTAAAAGTCAACGACACTACAACAAATGGGTTGTACTCGGTACATATACCTATAGAGAGAGTCTAAAAGCAAATGCTATTAATAAAAACTGCCGCATCATTATTGCAGTCAAGCAGTCAGCAGAACTGTTGGAAAGTTTTGCTTTAAAGTGGGTCTACTCCATGAACGAGACTCCCACGCTGAGCACAGTTTGGGTAGTTTTTATTTTTTATTTTTTTTTTCAAGCTCTGTGCTGGGCAGACTAATCAGCTAATCAGTCCACAAAAAAAAAAATGAAGCCAGTGCAGCTCAACGTTTGGCAGCCATGTGCATTGTTCTGTACCGTTTACAGAGAGAGAGTGTCATCATTAAGACCACATGTGTATGGCAGCACTCACCAGGGCTTTGAGAGTGGCCATGTCTACTCGACATGGCATTGGCAACTAATAACCGCCGAGACGTCGCCGTCGCTGGTCTCTTGCTGCGTAGCGCCACTTAAGTGAAGACGCCGCTAGTACAGGCCGCGTCCAGTGCTACGCAGCGCCATTGGAGCTGCTGGTTGGTTCCCTGAGCTTGTAAGCTGTCAAACTCGAAAATTTGCAATGACAGCAAACATTGCCAAGCGTACAGATAAGCAGGCAGAGCAGTAAATGAAACCCGCCGCCAATAGCGTCTCTGCCTGCTCTCCAACGCAGACAAACTAAAAACTCATTGTCAGGCTGGGTCGTCCCTATGTCTCTTGGTCTGTTGCCGTATCGCAGCGAGCCAAGTTGGGATTGGGGGTGCGTTGCTGCATAATAAACTTGCTGGCATAGTGCTGCTACCAGGAGACGTGGGAGAGAGTGTGGAGTGTAGAGTGAACAATAGGGCGCCAGTTAGCTGGAAATGTGCAGCGACTTCTCTAGCGGCATTAACTTTGCTCCGCGAAACCACAAAAACAACAGCAACAATAAACACACGAAAAATAATGTAATGAGTTGAAGTGGAGCTCGAGTGCGCCAAGTTTTGGCAGTCGTCGGTACTATGGAAGAGATTGGAGTTTTTGGAATAGATGATGTGGTTTCGTATTTTGTTGTTGAGATGATGGAAGCTGCGAGTCACTTGTAGCCACGGCGGAAATGATGGGTGCTGTGATGGATGGTTGAGCATGTCCACGGCAGAAAATGGCTATAGTATTTAAAAAGAGAGATTATTAATTTTGACGACGATTGTGGAAGAAGTTGTTCTGACAATTCCGTTGCAACGTTAGTAGCTTAGGAGTGACGTAATATGGAAGCGAAATAGAACTCTAGGGATCCTTATGCTCTTTCATAAAAACGAAATAACTTAAATGAGATGAGTGCAAACGTAGTAAAACTTCATAACTTTTTACGATATTCTAAGCATTTTCTTGCTCTTCTTCCTTAATTATAACACTTCGCAACTCAATCCCTACCATTGTGGCAATGATGACTAGAAACCATTGAACTTAAGAGCATATTAAATACAATTTTTAAGCATATACCGTGAGAAACATGCCGAATGGACGCGCTTCTGCTAAGTAAATTGCAGCTTAGGGTATATATTTAAAAAGGGGGACTAACCGCTGAAGCTTCTCAATAATTGATGCGTCTTGCATTACTAGACAAAAATTGTGCAAAGGACGACGGGAGAAGCAAACTGAAATGATTGCAACAAACAGCGACAATGGCAACAAGACGCAGGGGTAAACAAATGTGGCACAAAAAACGGCGCTTTCGGGATATCAGCAGCCAACGATCGAGAGACGTAGACTCTTTGTGGCAGTCCCTGCTGTTGTTGCTTGCTGCCTCTGCTGCTTCTTATTAATTAAGAATTATTTTAATTAACGTAATAAATTTGTGGCTGCCAACGAGCAGGAGCGCGAGTCAACAAAAAATACAACAGCAAGAAAAAATAAAAATAAAGGAACAGGCAACAAATGCATGCAACATAAACATATTTATTGGGTTTGAAGTATGTTCGGGGCATCGCTGGTTGCATATGAAGTTTGTAACAGTCAGTAAGAGGTATTCAGAGATTCAAAGAAGAGAACTTACACATGCATTGATGTTGCCCTATGCTTCTTCTGCTGCAGCTTTTATAATAATTAAGAGATCTCCTTGATCATCCCCCAATAATGATATCTCTTACGAGTTGTTTGGCTGACATCATTTCAGTAGTGCTTTGCTGGCTTAAGTTTTGCATCAATGGCCTATGAGGTCCAATGATTCAGCGAAATGTCTTGTCCTGTGCTTTATGTTTTCCCAAAAACACTGGCATTGGATTTATTTTTCGTACCAAATGAGAGAAGCAATCCTTTGGGGTGTTCGAGAGAAAAATTCTTCGCAAAATCTTTGGTCCCACGAGCTGTATGAGCTATATCTCGACATAAATATAGTCCAACGTCTGCGTTGTTGGCCGATCGTTCGTATTTAGAAGAAGACGCTGCAGCGAAAAAGCTTCTCGATGCGAAAGTCGACGGGTATGACCAAATCTCACGTAGAGAGACCAAATGGAGGACGACCGTGAAGTGACCAACTAATGAAAAAATGAAAAACTCACTTCTGCATTCCCTAGGAGTAAGCGTATTTCCCATTCGCATACACCCAACTTTCCTTGAGTTTTTTGCTTAGTTTTGATTTTCATTGCTTCTCGTACAAGGGAAGAAGAGGATGAAAAAAAAAAAAACAGTTGGAGCTGTGGCAATGACTGACCATGGCATCGGTTGGTTCGTTTGTTGCTTGGTTGCATGTGCGTTGAAACCCATTGCCGGCTGCGTCTGCCAAAATGTGCGAAAATTTATGTTACCTGCGATTTTGGCGACTTGTTGGCAACTCGTTTACCCGCACGAAAGTGTGCCCTCTGCGGCATGCACACGTCTCTCTCTCTCTCTTGGAATCTCTTGTGCTCTCTGTGGCAAAAAATTTTGTATGTGGGTCACACAGGCTCTGCCGCATTTCAATTAAATGCACATAAATTTAAAATTAGTAATAACTCGAGAACGTGGCCACAAACAAAACGTTGCAAGACACGCAATTTTTGTCGAGATGAGGATGGTGCCTGATGAGGACGATGATGATGCAGCCAGCTGTCGCCCGCATAGTTGAGAGTTGTGGAAATTGGTAAGCAGCTTTGGCCACCTGTCGCGCCTCTTGGCCTCGTCCGCATCTCTCACTTGACTAACCCTATTAAAAATCTGGCTGAGCTGAGCCTTCTTTTTTTTGTATTTGAATATTGTTGACTGTCAATGAGTCCCCAATCCCAATCGCAGTCCCCGAGCAGTACGTAGTCAGCCAATTAATTAGGCAAACTTCAACACCTGCTGGCAAATTAATTTGACAAGCGGAGAATTTCGGCACTAATTTCGTTTCAATAGAGCAAGCCAGCAGTTTGCACAAAAAACTTGGAATGTGAACCTATTTGGGCTTTGAATTGGAAAATAATTGTGCGTTGGCCATTAAATTACTATGAACAGAGTGAAACAGGCAGCGGAAGCGGGAGTCGCAGAGAGTAGTGCGCTTTTTGGGGGTCTTTAGATTTATTTATAGCCTTGACGCAGCAGGTGCGAAACACGTTGCACACGTCCCAGCAATTAAAGCATTATAAATAAACAAAAGCTAAATAGTTAATAACTAATAACTGGCACGTGCCAGAGGGCATAAGTTGGCTAACGCGCCGCGTCAAGTTTCTATAACCCTTGATTATAGAGTAGCCGAGCATATGCGATTGTTTAAGAGCAGCAATCTGCAAAAGTAGTAGTCGAGCGAAAGAGCGCCCCTGATCTGCCATTGCTAGGAAGTAACTTCGCAGTCAATCGGGAATGGTACTAGAAATAAGCAGTACAGCTTTTGTCCAGACAGCAGTTCCATGAGTAAAGTATAAGGATACGCTCTGCCTTTAACGAGTATCACAAAGTCGCAACCATTATTTTGATAACATTTGCTCATAATTTAACTTTTTTTTGTTTCTATAACTTCATGAAATATTTATTTTTGGGCCCGTTGACAAATGGTCAAGGGTCAAGGTTGCCTACGTTGTTGTCATTGGCAGGAGTGCAAACAATGTCGTATATATACATAGTATAAAGGTAGAAAACAATCAATGAACTTTGGACTTGGAACAGCTGAAACTAATTGGTTGTGCGTGGCCAAAGACAAGTTGTTTTGGATTTGGCTTGCATGCCAACCCATTCGTATCCCTCCCCAAAACCAGCAAACTATAACCTACAACCGGCCACCTGCTCAACATTTTATTGTTGGCTTATGGACGATTGATTTGTTGATAGCGCGCATTTCCATATTTGCAGCCAAAACATTCTGATTGTTTGTAGATATTGTTCTATAAATGATTGCCGATTTTATGGGTTTGAGAGCCTAACATTGACATGTATTAAAAAGCGTTTGCTCTATTTAAAGGTATTATAAAGAATACCCGAACTTTGTTGATGGCATAAAGTTAAGTGCTGCTTTTCTATTAGTTTTAGATAATCGTACAATTTTTGTCATAGCCTTTGGTATAGGCTGCATGTTATTTTCTATTATTATATGATAATCTTGGGGAAAATTTATTATAAATATTACCAGTAATTGTATGCGACGTCTTTTTTTTTCGTTGAAGTCTACGATAACCTTTGAATTTTTGGTATGATCTTTGCGGTAGAACTTAGCGCTATTATTGTATTATCCCAGCATTTGTTCGCGAGCTAATTGGTTTTTCTATTAGTGGTGGATAACCTTGGGAAATACATTGTTGAACTTTATATTGTTGTGCTAATTGATTATCTTTTTGAACGACATTTCAGTTATTACGAAGTGGCACTTAGTTGGGCTTGATATAGTCCATATGAAGTAATAGAAACAAGAAGTAGTCCATATGAAGTAATAGAAATAAGAGATATAGTATGAAGAAATGGGGAATACATTTACTATGAAAATAGGCATAAATGTTAGGAAAGTTTATTGAAATAGCTGCTTGAGATGTTCATCTGCTTACTTCGAACTGCTCAATCAAGGCTTATAACTTATAGACTATGTGACGGTATCTATCTCAATCTTGTCTCAAGAGGAATCTTAATACTTTATTACAAAGTCTCTTCGAAATCTTTTGAATGCTGCTATTGTCTTTAGAAATGTGTACCAAAGCTTGCAGACATTTAACGTCTGCTGCCTCCTAACTTCTAAATCCTCGCTCATGTTTTGGATAAATATTAAATCGTTGGATTTGACGCTGGTGCTCGTTAGCGTATTGGTAGACTACTCACTTCTAAATCGGAAGGTCTGGATCTGCTCCAGAGTTTATCTAATGTGACATATGACATTGCTGTCTTAAAATACTCGGTGACTCTGAATCAATGCGCCAACTGACGCTCCTCAGGACCATCAACTGGGCTGATTTTTTCCTAATAAATTTGGAATGCATACTACCGGATATACATTTCCCTCTTGATTTTGAGCAAAGTGTATTTATCAACTCAGCGATGTTAACATATGTGTAACAGCAACCGGTTGAGAACGCAACTCCATGTCGAGCCAAAATGACTCTACCCACGATTTTGGTATGAACCAACAGCCAACACTATACTCCCACTAGGGGATCGAACTCAATGAGCGTGCTTGTACCACGCTCAACCTGTGGTTCCGAATTGAAGATCTCGGTGGCCCTCTGCTTTTAGTATCGACAGACTCAGACTTGGAGAACACTCTGCACCGTGCGACGGTGGTCGTGCATTTACCTAGCACTGACATAGCTAGCAAATTAATAGACACTATTTATCGAGAAAATTCCCCGTTCCGATTTGTCTATTAGCTGTAGATCTCTGTTCTGTTCTCTTCGTACTTATATTAATAGAGATATCTCCAGACTTCGCCTTACGAGCAATGAACATAGTCAAGGGGAATACATTTAGAAAAAGTAGTCTCTTCGTTCTGCACTGTCCCAGACTCTTTGTTAATAATCATTTTCGAAAGCTGACTCGAAGCGTTACCAAAACCCTTCATGACATATCCTACATACAATTCAATTGTTTGTAACAAATTATTCGCTTATCGTTTTAATGATATTCACAAAAGTCATATCGGATAATAAACTTGTACATATTTATAAATAAATTACC
This sequence comes from Chymomyza procnemis, assembly GCA_035046065.1. Classification (NCBI taxonomy): domain Eukaryota; kingdom Metazoa; phylum Arthropoda; class Insecta; order Diptera; family Drosophilidae; genus Chymomyza; species Chymomyza procnemis. The sequence goes on from JAWNOJ010000023.1 coordinate 30,154,592, forward strand.
AATACATTATTTCCAAATATTTGCTGTGCGTGCGTCTCTGTGTGTGAAAAGTACCTCTAATACCTTTACGTTGCGCCTATTTCTATGCTACAGTTTCGTTTTCGAGTATTTTATTGCCAATCGAATACCCAAAGCGCACATTATAAGCTTCAATATAATCGAACTAATCAATTTGCGTAAATAACTTGCACATGGTTTATTATCTACACTAAGCCACGTGCCGTGTGTGTGTGGTGTGTGTGTGTGACTTCTAGCAGTCGTTACGTGTTTCGAAGTAAACCCCACGAACGTCGCCACCAAAGGACTGCGATCCCACTCGACGCACGACATAAATCTTTATTTACAAAAGTGTAAACAAAAATTATTCATTCACGCATATTTAAAAGGCAGGGAGAGCGGGTGACAGAGTGTGCGCGCGGGTGATGATAGAGAGGTTGAACGGAAACAAAGCAAAAGTGAAAATATAAAAGAGGAAGCGTGAAAAAGGCTGAAATGCGAAAAATCAACGGCTTCGACAAGGTTCTCCGAAAACTGTTGGGGCACCAAGCGCGCTGCGCTGTCTCCAGCTAATATGTATTAGCATGCGTTGGCGTTCTCCTCATTGTTGTTGCTGCGGCGGCTGTGCCCCCCTTGTGCGTCTGCTAATGGCTCTCCAGTGTGTTTGACGCTGTCGTTGTTGGCATCGACAGAGCATGGCATTACTTTGGGGAGGGGGAGAGCTGCCACATGCCTGTTGAAAAGTCAACGATTGCCGCGTTGCGGAAATTAACGAAAAATCAGCAGAAGCTGCTGTTGCCAGTGTTGGTAAAGTATTCAGAACTCCTTGGCGCCAAAAAAAAAAAGAAGCAGAACAAAAAATCAAGAAAAGGCAAAGCGCTGTTAATAGCAACAAATAAGAAGGATGCTTGATTTAATGTACAAAACTTTTTGATGTTTTATGTGCCCGTTGATAGAGCGGGGTCTCGCAAAGTCGGGTTAGAGTCGGGGGTTGGTTGGTTGGTTGGTTATGCGTACTCGCCAGGCAACCAAGAAAGCATGTTACATTTTGCTTATTTAAAAGTAATTATGGCCAAGCCGCGCCAAGTTTCTTTCTGGGCTCAGTGTCAGTCAGACTGCTGTGGGGACTCTGGCACTGTCAGCGTTGCCAACTCATTGGAGCAGAATGCGGCGAATCACGCACCCATATAGGTGTGTGTGAGTGCTACATACATAAATGTATACAAATTATGCGTATTTATCAGGAAAATTCAATGAACTGTAAATGGTCTGGAAGTTGTTTATGTGTATGTAAAGGTGTAGGTGTGCGGGGGTGTGCGGAGGTGTGTGTGTGTGTGGAGGTTGCGACTTATTGTTGTTGGTTGCCTGTAATTGTTGTTGTTTTGCGGTTGTCTGTTACACCATTAAGCCAGGGGTCGGGCTGAGAACGTGCACAGGTGTGTGTCAAAAGGCATGTAGCATATAAGCAGCAGTTGGGGTTGGGGTTGAGGCATAGCAATGGGAATGGGATAGCTTCAAATGGGTAGAACGGGCTGAAACAGGAATTAAACTTGGGACAGGTGAATGATAATGTGTATGGGTTGATTGGAAATGTGCGCTAGAAAAGTATTGCAAAAAGCGTTGAATAGCGTGGAGCAGGAAGAACATTGATTTGAGCAAAGAAGTTGACGTACAGCAAAAGTCGTGGGTAGTTCCTTGAAGGTGTTGCTTAGGTTATTTGGCGCTATAGAGACAATTATGAACTGAAGATGGAGTAAGTAAACGCTGGAAAGGACTTTAGGAGAAACTATATGACGACTGACGAAAAAAAGTTGAAGAGTTTTATGCCACCGGCCTTAGAACGCGTTAGATAAATGCCAGCCGCATGTAAAAAAGAGCATAAATGCCGTAGAAGTCTTGCAGGATTCGTTGATGATTGCTTTTGATTTCTATGACTTTTATCGATCTTATCAGTAACAATGTAATATAATTCGAAGGATTCTTTTTCTATGACTTTCGTCAAACTTACCAGTCAGGGGTAAACCATCAGCTTGCTTCATCCCCGTGGGTGTATGAAACTCAGCAAGTTTTTGGGTTCGAAAGAAAAATAAATTGCTGGTGTTTCAAGATGTAAAACCTGCTCATCGCGTTGAAATCATCGTAGGCTTGTGCTATGGCCCTGCAGGTCTGAGGAAACTAATGTAGAAAAAGAGGTCAACCAGAACAGTTACTACCGTTTATGATATTCAGCAAGCTTTTGGCGCCGAAGAAGTGCCGTGGTTGGTGCTGAGCACTTTGAAATTATCATGGGGTCGCGCTATGCTCAGCAGGTTTGAGAAAACTTAAGTAGAAAAAGTGGTCCTAGTAAGGCATCAGATGCGCAGCAAGAATGACTGATAGACTTGGTGGAAGTTTTCTGTTCAAGCTATGCCGCCTTATTATTGGTTCCCATTGCCTTAGGAAGCTAATGGCAAATTGAGCGGATATCAGATATCAACTACAAGGAGACAAGTATGATTTGGGCGCTTTTTATCTGCAGTCCATCAATGTAGCTGCTACAATAGCATCTTGCTCACTGACAACTCATACAAGTTCGGTTCCTAGTCTGAATGCACTCGATCTTTTGAAAAATTAGATCTGCTTTATAAGCTATTTTCTTTTTCAATTTGAAACGTACATTTTGTCGTACGACCAAAAACTTTATTGTTTTCACCTTTGAGATCGTCTAGCGTCTTGGATCATTAAAACTTTTAGCTTAACTCAAGCAGCTGGAATTCCTTTTGTTGCACTACTACTCGTTGTGTGCCACTTGCCAGCCGAGTGAAAAACTTTTCATTTTACAAAAATGCGAATGAACACAGCGAAAACAACAAGGACGAGCAGAAGGAGCAGTACGAACGGGACAAGAAAAATAAAGTACGGGTAATACAATAAGCATCGGACTGGGAGCTGTGCATCGAAGCAAGTGTAAAAGAAATAAACGACTTAAAATGGAAAAAGTCAACATGAGCTGCTGTCGCGTGTTGCGTCATGTTGTACGTCCAAGAGGCTGAACTGGACTGGCACAGTGCAATTGCGCAGCCCCCTCCTCTAAAGCTGTCCCTACGTTCGTCTAACTTATTTTTATATGAAGGCAAACAACACACACACAAAGATGAGATTTCTTGAGGGCACAAAAGCGTAACGGCGCTCAAAATGACTGACACGGCTTGCTGGCCATGGTCAAGAGCGTGAAGCGAGCCAAGGATATAAAGTACACACACACACACACACACAACGTGCAGTGCAATGCCAAATGAAATTCCTGAAGCTTGGCCAAACATTTTGTATCTTGCTTAGTTGTTTTAAACTTTATTGTTTACGCTTGTGATCAGCAGCGACGTTGGCAGCGACGCCGGCAGCGTACACCATTTTGTTGACTGCGAGCCGCCATTGATGCCAACTGTTGTTGTAACTGCAGTTATTGTTGTTGTTGTTGTTGCTGTTGTTGGGGGCCATTGTGTGGCTCTAAAACATAAACGGAAGCGATTTATGGCGCAAACACAATGAACGAGCGGGGCAGACAACAAACAACGCGCGCACACACACACACACAGTCAAACACTTGTACAGTGAGAGACAAAAATAAGTTGACACACACACACACACACACACACCAACAGCAACACAACCACACAGATAGATAAAGTTGGACACTCATGCCCCAACACCCCAATACACAAAGGGCATACCAACAATTTGCCATGGCAGCTCATAAAAAACGCAAACAAACGAACGTCAAGGCATGCGATGACTAGGAATCGTGTCCAGATCCTTGGTCCGGGCTATTGTGTGAATATAAGTATCTTGTGCATGTGTGTGTGTGTTTGTGTTGGTCTGCACTGTGAGAAATTATATGGCAGTATGAGTTGTTGGAAATCTATTATGTAGCTGAAGAGCGACTGGTACGATCTGTTGCGTTCCAACTGTAGGGAAAGAATTGTAAGTATGGAAAGATGTACATTATTCGTGCTTATCGAGCAAAAATTTGAAGTATTTATGCTTTTAAATCTGTTAAGGAAGTGTTAACAGACTTAGGAACGGTTTTGCACTGGATTCTAGACTTTCCTTCTTTCTTTTGAAAGCGATCCCGACATTTGTAGTCATTTAAATACTAGCTATTTTTTTTTTCTTAATTGGGAAACAATCTAAAAGCCTAACAGAACAATAATAATAATTTTAAACGAAATCGAAAAAGGAACTGAAGACGATGCCGGAAAAGGACTCTTCTGACTGTTTTGAAAACTGAAAAAAGCGCTGGCATTTATTGCATGGGCATGGGACGGACATTTTTTAAAGGGAACAAAATAGATTTCGATTTCGATTTTTAAAATATAAACAAATTGCTGGTATTTTTATATATATAATACATTGAATATACTTTTCACGTCTTATGCGCAAACTATAATAAGCTTTAAGATTTTATAACTCAAGAACGGTCTATTCAATTCATCGCTTACTTTATCTTCGCCAAATTGCGCATCTTTGACAAAGCACAAACATTGCAACACCAACTTGGGCAACTTTGGTATTTTGTTTTTTTTTTTTTTTTTGTTAAGAAATGTTTTAACTTTTCTTGTTTTCTCCATTTTCTCTCCCTTATTGTAAGTCAAAGTTCCTAGCCAGCCCCAGATATGAGCAATCCACACATCAGGCTACTTTTTATTACCTCAAAAACCAAATCAAAAACAAATTGAAACATATTGTAGACATTTAAGAAGAATTCTATTATGCTCTCATTTTGATGATGCGACAGGAAGTAACTAACTTTTTTCGCCCAGTGTATGTATGTATGTATATACGTGTGCGGTGGCCGCAGCTAAAGTGCTTGTCACTGGTCACGGCCGGAAGTATCTTTATTTTAGCTTTCAAGTAAGTTTGTTTGCACTCTTACGCTCAGTAGCACTCGCACACACACACACACACACACACACACATACACACACATACACACACACTACGCACGCATACAGACGCATAGCAAGTGTTATTATCCTGCTTAGCCATAATACGTTGTTAAAATGTTAGTATGTCATTTTCTTTCGCCGGAATAAAAAATCATAAGAAATTGAAAATTGTTGCGCTCGCTCTCTCTCGCATTTCCGCTGATTCCCTCAACAATTATAACAACAATGGCAACTGTAAATTCCTGTGGGAATTGTTGACAGCCACGTCGCCATTTTGTTTTTTATTTTTATATTTCAGTTCCTGTTATGCCCTTTCTCTGCTTATTTAATGGCCCAATCTCTCGCATACGCGTGCAACTTTATTAAATTTTCAACAGGAAATGCTCGATATATATATATACCGATTTTTGTTTTTTTTTTCACTTGTTTCTTTGTCTTTGCTTTGTTTTGATGTTGAGTTTTTTTTTTTTTTTTTTGAATTTGATTCGCAGCCGTTCGTCCATTTTGTATTTCGCCATTCGACATTTCCGCTTCAAAAAGTTTCCAACGAAAATGCTTTTTGCATACCTGAAAACTGTGTTAACAACCGTTTGATTTTTACTACTACTCCCACGGCCCTCTGGGTACCCCCCCGTACCCCTGGTACTTTGCGCTGTCTTTGGCTCTTTTTTCCTTTTTTGGGCCACTGAGTTTTGTATAAACAATTGAGTTTATTAAATTTCAATTAATTGCATTAATTGAAGCAGAAATATGCGTTTCATGTGATTTATTCAGAGTATTATAACTTTTTGTTGTTGTTGTTGTTGTTGTCGTTACTTGAAGCAAAAGAAAATTAGTAGAACTTATTGAAAATTCTCGGTATCTCGATTAAAAATGTTGAAAGTTAAATCGTGAACAATTTGGAAATGACATGGAAGTTAATTGAAACGTAAATGAATGTAGGAATGGAACGAAATGGAATAGGTACATGTTAGGGCAAAATCATGGTATTTATACCAACTTATCCCACAACTCATTATGGGGTTATAACCGACCTGACTAACTCAACTACAACTACTTTCGTTTGAGACCTACAGACATTACCTACATTTTTGAAGAAATATAAACTAATCTTTTGACAAATATTTCAATGTAATAATTTTGATAAAAATCATAAATATTTGACTAAATAAAAAATGAAAAAAAAAAGAAATTTATTCCTTCTGTCTATGATCATGGTTCCAAATGCATAGTATGTAGATATTTCTCTCATTAACTGTTAGAAAAGAACAAGGGAGCTACAATTTATATATAAATAGCGAATGCTTATTTTGCTAGCAAAGCTAGTGCTAGGCAACTGCACCAGTGCTGCAGGCTGCAATTGAAACATCGACCTTCGGGCCTAGAGGCGTGTACGCTACCACAAAGCTGCCGAGGTGCACTTTATGAAATAGTTATAATCGAAATCTTACAATTCCAAAAGAATCACATCGCAAAATCATTTACAAGATTCTTTCAAAATTTACTATATATTTTTACAAAAAGAACCAGTTCTGTTCAGCCATTAGGGAATAAAATCGGCTAGTTTTCAAGCAGGGCTTAAAGTCTGCGAAAGCTTTAAAATTTTGCCTTTTATGACTAACGCCAGCTGGTTAAGAAATCTGTGACTAGTCCCTTGTACATATATACAAAGAACTTACAATAAATTACGAACTAGTTCATTAAATTCGCCTTGAAGAATTTGACTCTTTGAGCCAAGGCATGCAGACAACTCCACATCAGACGTTGCTTCAATTGCAATTAATTATACCGCCAAAACCGCAATTGAAATTAATTTGCCTGACAACCAAAAAAAAAAAAAACGTGAAAAAAATCGCGAAAAACAACGGCGACTACACACAGTGTGTCGGCGGAAGCAATCCTGAGCGAGAAGAGAGCCAGTATTGTTGCAGTGGCAGTTCGCAGTCTGGTAATAAAAATTCTCAACGTAATTAAAATCAAAGGATTTCACGTTTAACAATTTATGTACGCTATAATTTTTAAGCGTACGCGTTGTCTGGGTCCCCCGTAGTAACATATTCGCCCCAAAGCTCGTAAATTTGAGCTGCCACCCGCCGCCGACGCGCGCAACCCCCTGGCTTTTGGCCAAAAACGCTTTATAGCCGTTAATTTGTTGGCCGGTTGATGACGACAACAGCGACGACGACGACGACGTCGACGACCATCATCAGCCAGCCAGCCAGCCATCCAGTTGGAAGAGTCAAAGTCGGAACTGCAAGTTGGGAGTAGCTGATGTTGGCGACTACTGTGCAAATGATTTGTTTCCTTGGCGCCATTTGAAAACAAAAGCAGAACTCCTGCTGCTATTGTTGTTGCTATGGTGGTGGTTGTTGTTGTTGTTGTAAATGCATGTTGCACGTGACTGCATGCCACACATGCCAGCGATTATGCAGTCACACCCACAGTATGGGACAATGCTGCGTATACGCAATGGTCAAATATGTGTGTTCTTATGTATAGTGAGTGACAATTGTATTTGGAAGGGCAGCATTTTTTTGGTGGGGGGGGGGGGGGGGGGTGTTTTAATAAAAATACAACATCCATCTATACCGATCGCCGTTGATGGTCTGAAGATGATATCTTCAATGATGGTTTGCGAGCAAACACCAGCCCAATCAATCAACGTTTGCTCGTGCAAAGATGTTTCGTACGAGGGTTGTCGGTGCCCCAAAAGTGAGTGTGAAGTAAGCCTTATCTCTCAAAAGAATTTTCTTCCAAAAGTCCGGCGCAACTTCCTCGATTCGAATGAAATTTTTCGCAATCGACATGGCTTCTCTGTTACCAATAATCTTTCATATAATAGTACTTTTTACGGAAAGTAAGTTTTAAGATCTATCGCGTCACAGTGGTTCCCACAGCCGAAAAGGCTAGCCAAAAATCGTTTTGGGAGAAGAAATGCAACAATTACGATTTTGCGTTCCCCTGCAAGATCGAAAACCTGAAATTTTGAACTCTGTGTGATACGAACATAAACTAAACATGAAAATCGATAATCGATTTTACAATTTTTTACCAGCTTTTTCGGATCTTGGAACCATTTTGTGTGCGAAACATTAGATTTCTTACCAACATTCTTTGGAAAGGCTTCGATATTTTCATATTTGAAGTTGTTTGGGATCTGCTGCAGCCCCGTATCGTGTCGCTTCTGGGAGTAGTTCGGCTATAATATTTTTGGCGCTGTGCACGTTGGGTTAGCACAACTGATTGATTATTTTTTAAGTGAAGCGACACTATATCGCCGCGTTCTTGAGGTGTTTTGCGATATACGGTTAAAATTTTACTGGAACAAGCTTGACTAAAGCGAAAAGCGTTATTCGACTTTTCTATTGTCCCGACTCAAATTGCACACCCTGTAAATAGGTTAATTTTTTTTTAGATTAATTTTTTCCGAGAAAATTTTAAGCAATTTCAGAATTATGAAAAGATGACTGCTTAGATGAAAAATCAGAAAACTTAAAACTTATTGAGACAAGATCTAGTTTTGACTTTCAGAAAATTTAGCATGAAGCGTCACATCATCTATAACAGCTCGGAAAAAATTGCAGCTTTGTCGAAACTTTTTGCACTCACTGTGCTCCTGCATGTCTGAGTGGGTGTGCGGGTGAATGTGCATTTCATCGCTAATTTAAGTTAATGGTCATTGTTGTAAATTACATTAATTTTAATGCGATTTCACACACGCTCATGCACAAAAATTTACCCGGAAAATCTCTCGCGCCACGCCCCGCCCCGCCCCACCACCGTTTAAGCATTGCACTGCCCTAGAAACCAGGGGCGGCGAAAAGCTTTTAAGTGTGTGATTGTTTGGCCATTGTGCACTTTTGTGTAATTACTGCACTAACAAATTACATCAAGTGTCACAAATGAATGCATTTATGATGTGCATTTTAAAAAGGCCAAAGACAAATTGAACAACCAACCAAGCCCCACAGCATCCCCATTCACAAGTTCTGCTGCAGCCAGGACTTGGCAGCAGCAGCAACAACAACAAGGACTATCAGAAGCTGTGCCTATTTTTATGGCCAGCAGCAAATTTTTATGGCCTATGTGAAGTGCAGATAAAATTTGTTATTAAATAATGTTCATGAGTGATTAATAACATTATCAGAGAGAGATAGAGAGAGAGGGAGAGATAGAGTTTATGTTGAAATTTTGATAAAGTTTTCAGTATTGGAAGAGTGCCTGCAAAGTGTGGTTGTTGAAAACACGAAATATTTGCAAATTTTTTAATTGAAAAATTGTAATGTCTTTAGATATTTTTTTTTTACAAATTCTGCCGACTTGTTTTAATTATGCATCATATTTTAATGATGCAATCATGTTTGTTATTTGAAGAATTATTAAAATAATTTTTTACAAATTTATAATATTCTTTAGTTCTATTTATAAAAAATATTGATATTGTAGAAAGTTAAGCTCAGTTATTTATGATTTTTCTAAAACATAATTAAATAAAAATATTTTTTTGCCATTTGATTGTCTCTTATAAAGCGAATTAAATATAAAAAATTTAATGCTAAACTTATCCAGCTGCAAATTTTGCTAAATTAACGAAATTATAATAATTATTCCAAAAATTTTATGTTCATCATTATCATTCAGCTCTACAACCCGGAGTGGGTTTTGGCTATCATAACTTCTTTTCTTCTTTTCTTCTCAATTCTTCTCGCCAGTTCCTTACTTCCATCTTCAGCATGTTTCAACCTCTGTTTCTTGGGAAGAGTGTTGTGTATGCCAACACAAGCTTTTGTGCTCTGTTCTGCTTCATCCGTAGGACATGACCTATACATTTTAGCCTCTGGGATTTGACTACATCTCGTTTTAAGCTCAACAATTCGTTATTGTTTCTTGGAATGTAGTCACCGTGATCAATTATCTTTGGACCAAATGATTTTCGCAGTATTTTTCTTTCAAAGATTGTTAGGAATTCTTTGTCTGCTGCCGTTCAAATTTTATTATATATTTTTTATATATTTTTATATTATTTTATAATTTATTAAATATTAAAGTGTTGATAAAGCACTTCATAGATCTTAAGTTAGCAAAATATACAATTTTTTTTTAACAAATAAAACTTTTTTTTACCATTTAATTATCACGCACTTAAGTCTAATCATCTAAATTTGTATTTATTTTATAGATATTTTTGCAAACCGCACAACAGTGGCTCTATAATATGCCAGGTAAGTAAGCTCTTCACGTATATAGAACATCCAACAAAACATGTGAAAGGGAAAAAAAGTGTAACAAATAATATGAGAGAAAAAGCCATACAAAATATACTCTAAACACGTTCAACGAGTAACTTTGCCGCATGCAAACAAAGCAGGGCACATATTTGGCTTAATTTGCATAAAATGCAGCAGAGGCAGGCTGCCGCAGGAGCAGCAGCAGCAGCAGCAGCAGCAGGTAAAAATGTCAGGTGCAAATGGGCGGCATATGTGGCGTATACGCAATGCGGCGCTGTCAGCGCAATAGCAACAAAAGCAAGCCAACTGGGCAAGTAAACAAGGCTGTAAAGTTGCTGAGCGAGCTAGATGGGGGGGAGATATGCAGAAGGTTGAGAGGGAGTAGAAGCTTTGCAGAGATTGTGTGGCGGAGTGTATGGTAGTTTGGGCGGGCGGTGGTTGGTGTGGCACATTTACACATTTGACCGTTTTTGCTGGGCTATAAACTGAACGACTGATTGAACAGCAAACATGTCGCCATGTTGAACACATGTTGCCTCTTATTTCTTTCGAGGAGCCACACACAGGATAACATGAAGTGGCAAGCAGCAGCAGTGGGGGCGGCGATGCTACTACAACTAGGGGACTGCGGTGGGATAAACAAGGCGTAGCCAATTTTAAGCAAATATTATTGTTTGCATTTATGTTTGTGTCTGATATGGTAGAGGCGATAATACACACTCACACACACTCAACTTGTTGTGCATAGTTGCAAATTATGTGTGTGACCAGGTGTGTGTGTGTGTGTGTGTGTGTGTGTGTGAGTTGGGGCAGGGCGTTGTGGCATGTGGCGGCCATGTTGCTGCTGTTGTTACAATGTGACTTGAAGCGTGTAATAACAGCAACAGTAAAAACAAACGGAAAATATCTAAAATTGAGCAGTTAAATTGTTGGATACTCTTTACTCAGTTTTGAAGACGGTAGTCACAAAGAAATTTGATCAATTAAAGTCGTTCGGTGAACTTTTTTCTGTAAGTTAACGGCTCTAATGTTTGATAGCCAGATGAACACGAGATGGGAATTCCTCAAAAAATATCTTAATTTTCAGTCGTTTTTGAACTCTCATGCACAAATGTTGAATATTCATCAAATCCATCAATTCGATTTTAATGTTTAGCTTGATAGTAGGCTCCAGAGCAAAAGGATAAAGCTTTGATCATGATCTTATTGTTTAATCGCCCCGGTACGTCTCGAGGCCACACTTTAATTCACTCTACTGATACTACTGACAATTTCATTGAAGCCAACCCATCGCGAAGCTATCTACAAAATCGTTATATTTTTACTTGGTATGAAGATGGGGCTGCTGCTTTAAATATTTGAGAATTATGAGATATTTTTACATACTTAAATAAATAAGAAAGATTGTGTTATCAGGGCCGGAAAAATGTGATTTTCATTAATAAAATGAAACTGAAATGTAGAACTCAAACGAAATTTTCGCTTCAGTGTAATACACGAAATTAAAATTAAAAAACGCACAAAAAACTCTATAAATAACTTAAGCTAATATGACTAAGCTCCAAAAATATATCTTCGCGACTACCTACTATCATTGTCTGAGACAACTTTCTTTGCAATTCCACAATACCCCGTATTCCACTCTAAACATTAGAAAACTAAACTGCAGAACAGCAGAGCATACAGCATGTAAACATAACCTCAAATTAAAATATGTTTGCTTATGTATTGCAACAAACTAGCTGAGAGATAGACAGCGAGAGAGAGAGAGATAGATATTGTTTAACGAAATCCTGGCAAAAACTGAATGCGCCGAGTAAGTAGGAAACCCCAAACTATAACTAACTTTGCCAAGGCATAAATTAAAAACTTTGCAAAAATACATATAACGAGCCAAGTTTTGTGCAACCCGTGCATTGAGCTAATTATGCATAAAACTTGATATGCGCAGGACTACGGATCCACAGGACTACAGTGTATAGGGTAGCTACAAAAGTGTTTATTTACCTTTTGGTCTATGGCACATGCAAAGATTGCAATGGAGCCTTAAACGAGGCGATGGGGTTGGAGTGCTTGCACAGGGTGGAGGGCAAGTTTATTATGACAGCTGCAGTGATTGACAGTGGGGAGGAAAAATCGTTTTTCAAGCGGAAATTATGTGCATTGGTCCTTCAAGTGGCACGGAGTGGCCAATATTTACAGGATTCACAAAAAATTTTTGTAAAGAGTATATGAAGTTCGCCGTAATGTGTGAAGTAGTAGTATAATGTGAGAAACTTAAGAGATCGCTGTATGCTTCTGGTAAGTTCTTACGAGGCCTTTGTTGGTCTTGGAAAATGTGCAGCTCAAGCTTGGTTGCATTTCGTAAGCCTCATACAACATTAGCTGCATTACCAATAAAATATAGTTTGCTTTTTAATTAATTAAAAAATATATTTTTTTAAATTAGGGGCTTCATCCCTGCTATTGACACTTGTTTTTCATATCCTCTATATATAATTTATATTTTTGTACGAATCCAATGCACGCTTCCTCTTATCTTCAATTTGTTCTCCCTTCAAGTTTCTAACTCTATAATTTTTTAAAAAGTTTTTTGCCTAAATTTTCACGCGATATTTTCTTTTATTTTATCGTTCTTCAGAAATATTCAACTTTTTCTACTCATTATATTTCAAGTATACCTTTGCTTATACCTTTCAGTATTCCAAAATGTTGCTATCTGCAAATCCACCTTGTAGTAGTTCCCTTCCATGTTTTTGGAATATTTTGATATTTATTCTTTTTTTTTTTTAATCTGCAAAGTTAAGAGTTCATTTTTTGGAGCTAACCCTATGATTTTTCAAAACTCGCTTATACCTTTCGATTTTCAATAATTCTGTAAGAAAAATGATATAATTTTGATTTTACCGAATTTTTTACTTCTTTTAGGCGAAAGGGGATAATTTTGTTTAATTTATTTTCTAAAGCAAGTCATATTTTTTTTTGCTCTCCAACGAAGGCATTGTGAAATATAAGGTCTACATTGACCTGACTAAATCTTCTCCGGAAATCCAGCAGAATTACCCGCTTAAGCCCCCTCAATATTTGCTTAAAAGTTACGCCAAATGCAATTCCCCGTAGATAGAGTATCCTATCGCAGGGCTACAAATATTTTTCTTATCCAAGTTGGCAACGCCTTACTTTCGTATATGTAAACTTTTAGATTGCATGCTTGACACGCATAAATCTAAAATCCGCTGAGAATTGAAAACTTGACGATTTACTGGCCTAGTAGCCAAACCCACTTACCCGGCTCAAATGCCAAGTGTTAATGGGTAGAGTTGCTCGCTCGGGCCCAGATTTGATTACAAGGCAGCAAAAGAGGCAACCAACAGCAACCAAGAACGAGTTGAAGTACTTATTAAACTAAATGCATGAAATTCAGCGCAGGAAGTGCGTCAACTGCAAAGCCAAAGTCAGGCCGTGCTCCACTGCGTCTCTGTCTATGTCTCAGTCAGTCAGTCAGTCAGGCACTCAGGCACTCAAGCACTCAGTCAGTCATTCAGTCATGTCAAATTGGCTAACAAGCAATTATGGCCACGTCAACAGGAGGCACACAAGCGAATGCGCAGACGCAGCCAAATGAGTTCAAAGCAGCGCCGTGTGGCACATTAAAGGGCTAAGAGCAATAGGCCCATAATCGTTCTTGGTCCGAGGGTCTTGGCCATTTAGCTGCGCTTGGCTAAGTAAATGCCAACTAAGTTGAACGACAAATTTGCCAAGGCAGATGATGTTTACGCATATAAAGATGACGTCGTTGTTGTTGGCGTTGTTGCTGCAAATGATGATGATGGTTGTTCTGAAGTTGAAGCAGATGACGGTGATGGTGATGGTGATGACAATGTTGATTAAGGTAACTTGTTGAGACGCTGGAAATGATATCAAATCAAATGACTTAAGTGAGCAACTTGTTCGAAATAGTTATAAAGGGTCTTTGCATCAATTGCCATAGTTAGGGGACAGAAGAATTGTCGTTGGCGCGGCTTGAAATAAATTGAGAGAAAATTATTTTAAATAAGGATGCACTAAAATTTAGTTTATATTGAAGAAACTGTTTAAGGAAATTAAAAGCAAGTAGATTGTGTAATAATTTAAGGGAAATTGGTTGAAATATTGTTAGTTAGACTAGTTCTGGATGGGCGAGAAATAAGGCTTGAAGTGAGGTTGTTACTTTATTTTTAGCTGATTGGTGATTATGAAAAGGTTAAACGTTTAACAATTAATATCAATATCGTTACGAAAAACGGAAATCTTTGTACTTTCAGGCTTATCTCAGTTCTGTTAGGATAATTTTTTTGAGATTTCCCAAATTGGTTGATATATTAGAAGACTACATTTTGATGAGGTAGAAATGGTGCTTGAAGTGTGGGTTGTTACTTTCTGCCTAGCTGAGTGTTGATTATGAAAATGCTTAATATCAAAAAAAGGTTTCAATAAGAATATCTTTAAAAAGAATTAAATCTTCTGATCTTTTGGCTTATCTCTGTTGCGCTAAGTTAATTTTGTCGGAATTCTGCAATTCGTAAAGATAAAAATAGTTATGAATTCTAATTAGTGCCTTATAATGTATTGCTGCTTAGTCTAAAAATGTCTGGAAATTAACAAAGAATGGTTTTAAGACTAGATATATTCTTTCCAATTCCCGAAATTATTTTTTCGAGCCTGATATCTTAGCATATAAGAATATGCTAAGAGTGTTTGGTCTAGATCGCATTGTTAAGAGAATGCATATTCTAAATAAAAGTCTTTTCTTCAGCTAGTGGATGCGTTTTGTGTGAATATTGAGATTTTTTATTTTTAGAAAAAAAAATAGTTCATATCAGTCCATGCCTAAAACGGAGCCTTTGCGTTTTATATAAATATTTAGATTTTCATTGTTTGTGAAACAACTAGCCACTTCTTCAAGCTGATTCAAGATAGAAAAATTGGAAATAAAATATCAATAGTTACTGGCTCTGGCAGGATAAATATTTAGATTTTCATTGTTTGTGAAACAACTAGCCACTTCTTCAAGCTGATTCAAGATAGAAATTTTGCTTATGTGCTGCGGAAATAAAATATCACTAGTTACTGGCTCTGGCAGGATTGAACTAAGAAAGGCCATATGATTTAGCCACAGGTAAGAGCACAATCGGAAAATTGACAGTAATACGCCTAATATCTCTCAGAATATAAACTTCTTCGCCAACATCTCCAGCGAAATCGAAAGCATTGGCTTTTAATTTTAATCAGAAATACTCTGAAACTCTGAAAATTTATGCTTGCTTCAAGCGCTGCATTCCTTTTTAATAAGTTTGCGCCTTTGGCCAACAAATTACTCAAAAAATTGCGCACAAATTGCAACAGAGCCGCGCATAAATTAAAAAAAAAAACAAAACTAAATAAAAAATAAATAATAAAACAAAAACAAGTTGCAACTAGGCTGCAGCGTAGAAAAATTAAAACATTAATCTGAGCGCAAGCGACATGCATAATAATTAATGTAAGCTTAAATTTATTAATTTATTTTATAACTGAAACGAAAAAAAAAACTACAACTATAAAAAGGGCAGAGGACTTAAGACGCGAAATTCGAAGGGAAGGCAAGCAGAACTTAGCCAGCCACAACTAGCTGCAACTGCAACTTTGTTCGTTTTCTGCTGAGCTGCGCAATTTAGCAGGAAGAAAAAAAATAGTAAAAATACTGAGACAAAAAAAATGCAAGAAAAAAGCAAATAAAAAATGTCAGTACGCCCTCTAGGGACAGATTAGCGATTAATCTATGGGGCATGGTCACATGCTCGCAACTGCCTGCGACTTCGACTGCTGCACGCGTTCTCGACGTCTGCAACGTCCAAAGAAGTTAAGTCAGCAGCAGCAGCAGCAGCCACAGCGGCAGAGAAACGAGGTAACGATTAAAAAATCTACACAGAAAAGACTGAGCACTTAATCAAAAAGGATTTAGTGAAGGAATAGCTGCAGCCAGAGCCAAAGTCAGTCGACGTGGCGAGCAAAGCCAAAGCCAAGGTGGCGTCCATACACCCTGCACTCGTCTATGTCATACTTCTTACTTACTTACATATTACAAGCCATTTTATTTAGCTGCGCGTTGTTCTTTATAGAGTTTCTTTTTTTTTCCAGCGCTTTGTTTTATTTCTTAACCTCTTTGCACTTGATACACTACGTTTGGTCAGAGGTACCTAGCGAAGAACTCGAGCGTTTTGTA
Organism: Chymomyza procnemis; assembly: GCA_035046065.1. Classification (NCBI taxonomy): domain Eukaryota; kingdom Metazoa; phylum Arthropoda; class Insecta; order Diptera; family Drosophilidae; genus Chymomyza; species Chymomyza procnemis. Next base: position 30,170,986 of record JAWNOJ010000023.1, read on the forward strand.
ACCAAGTAGAAATGAATGAGTTCATTGCATCTCATAAGCGCGAGATATGGAAAATTTGCAAAAATTCCAAGACAGCTACAGCCTGAACTCTCTAATATTTCTGCTACCCATCACTGCTTCTCTTATTTTACATCTTTCGGACTATTAGAATTTATGTTTGTGTGTGTTTCTTGAAGCAAATTCAGTCAAATCGTCAATCGTCTCGAATTACTAATATAATATTGTTCTTACAAAAGATCTCTTCAGAAAGCAAAATCTCGATGCTGCTGTCAATTTCTGAAGATGCTCCACGAAAAGCTATAGCGAAACGTCATCAGCAAGCAACAATTTCTTGAAAAAGTTCTCTTGCAAAGAATCTCTTGAATCCCATTGAAACAATTTCTTAAAATGCTCCATGAAAAGTTATAGCCAGACATCGTTAGTAAGCACGGGAGCAGCGCTGTTCTGTCCATCAGCACACATATTGTTGTGCGTCGTCAAGGGATTAATCTAGGATAGCAGAAATCGTGTCTGAGCACCACCGTGCTCCTCATCGACATAAGTCGGCATAGGGAAACGTTTTTGAAGTATATCTTGAGCATCATTCACAGGCGCTTGCGAAAGCTGCTTGAAATTCTCATAAACTGGCATACCCATAGGAGCACGTCAGTGTCGCAAAGATGGATAAGTATCTTCATACGATCGGCTAGTATGGAGTTGCTGCCAAGCAGCACGGGCTCGGATAGTCCTTTGAACAAACAACTGTCGTGTATGTCCTTAGAATAATCGCCGAACTTCTAGCACTAGCTAATTAGTTGCGAAACGATCCAATAGACAACAGTTGCTGAGCCCAATCATCTCAAAAATTCAAAAGGCAAATCCGGAATCTTGGAATACAAATTTCAAAAAAAAACTTCTAAAACAGTGACATAAATTGCACAGAAATCAGAGACCTCGATTTAAGGTTTATTTAAATGTATCGACGAAGAGAGCAGCCAAAGAAGATGGTGAGCTTTCTGTAACACCGTCAAAAGAACTGCAATCGATGGCTTTACTGTCTTGAGACTAATTCAGAGCTGGCTTCGTAAACATGCTTCATAAACTTCATAAATAAAAGTAATATCCTTGTAATCTTCTTTTTGCAGTCAAGGCTCTAGGATGTCTCGAGATATCCCTATTTATACTACTTCAAAGAAAACTGGGATAGCCTAATTCGAACTCCGGTGTGTGTACCGCAACGACCTTCGGTTTTAGGGGCAACCACGCTTCCACGTACGAAACTTCAAGGGCATTCCAAAGTCGCCAAGCACCCTTTAGCCCCCTTCTTCATATTCCTACTTGATATTTTTCTTATTCGCCATAAAGGAACTTAAATAGTGGCAAAGACATTTAAGACATTGCCGCTACGGTTAGGGCGCTGCATTTGTCAATTTACGGGCGAGTAGAAAGGGGCGTGGCAGGCGCATAAAAATGATATATGCTTGCGCTGAGTTAGCAATTTTCGTCTGAATTGGCAACGCTGCAACGCCACTGCTCTCAGTGACTAGAACTGGTACTGTGGTGGGGGGGGGGGATTCGGGGACTTGGAGTTGGAATATTCTGCTTTTGCTCCAGCTCCTGCTGCTGTTGTTGTCCCCTGCTTTATGACCAAACTATAAAATATTTCTGAAGCATGCGAATCATGTGCACTGGAAATTAAATGCTTGTTGCATTTAATTTTAGTCGAGTGTTTTTCAAAAGTATTCTTCCCTCTGCTTGATTTCCCTTCTGTGTGGTTGCTGGCCACACTGCGTCCTGTATATTGCAATTATGGCCAAAAAGCCACAAAGTGCTAAAACCATTATAGCTTGCAGTCATATAGAGCATATATAAGTATTTACATGAAATCCTTGAAAATATTTTGGTGTTTTTGGTATTTTAATCCTTTTTGTGTGCTAATTGGGGCGTTACGTTCACAATAGCCCCGCTGTCCTGAAATTTTGAATTGAAATATATGTGCACAACTGTAAATAAATTAGTTGAACATGGGATATGTTTGGTGGGTCTGTGGTTAGCGAAATACTTTAAGGTCGAAAGTCAAAGAATACGCTTCTGAGAACAATTATTAGTTGAAGAAGCTAAAGATTAGGAAGTATCCCTGCAATAATAATGCTGCACTGGGCAGATGTTGCATTTTTGCACTTTTTAATTGAGGAATTCACATTGGAATTGAAATGGTATATGGGTAATTTTATTATGAAATATATAGTTGAAAGACACTGAAGATTCAACTTAAATCTTACCTAGAGATTTGCTGCAAGTAGTAATTAAGTCCAAGACTTGCTGCTTCAGGTTCAATAGAAAAACTAACTATGACTTGGGGATATTCGCTACGAAAGTTAACGAAGGGGACGACCTAAACTCAGATGGAAAGACCAAGTGGAGTAGGACCTAGCTTCACTTGGAGTGACCAACTGGAGAAGGCGCGCTCGTAGATAGCAGATTTCTACTCGAAGAATGCCGACTAAACTGTCTCAACGCAAACTCATTTGGTACAAATTATAATCAACTCGCCCTCTATTATTAGATGGAAAGTTCTTGATGAAGCCCTTTACTCCCTGGAGCTGTACAAAGCAGTGGACATGTAACAGGCTAGAGCTGTCATTAACATCGGCAGGACCATTATCTTTTGTCAAAAAGGCGTAGGGAACAACCGCGAACTACTTATTCTTCTTTTAATAAAGCTCAACTACATTTTTAACAAGAGAAAAGTTATCTTACTAGAGTCAATAGCTCACTACTTAACCCGAGTCTAAGAATCTTTTACTGCTTCTTAAGGCGCGTCCAGATCATTGCTTATAAGCCGGCAAGTACAACTCTTCACCTCAGCATAGAAACGGCACGCGAGTACACCAGTCAGTTGAGTGTTGCTGCCCATTCTTCTGCTACAAACTTCATCTGCTCTAAGGCACATCTTGTGTTTGGTCTTTCCTCTAAAATGGGAGAACATATCCGATTCAAAGATTCTTACAGGACAACTGTTGCCAAATCCCAATAACAATGAAAATTGCTATTCAGAAGACTTCCCTTGTTAGTCTAGTGAAAAGTAAGAAAACAGCTGTCGAGATTTGCTGTCATAAGCTAATCTACTACTTCTCTTTTGCAGAGTTATATGTTGGAATCCTGAGGATCACTTCCACGTCAGCACAACTTTTAGCATAGTTTTCATAGTAGCGCCCACATTGTTTATCAAAACAAAGACGTAGCTCCCAGACCATATTTCAAAACTCACTTCAGAAGTCAATTCTGCCAGTTAATCCCAACTTACCAACATATCCCCGGCTAACTGCAGGCAGTACTCCACTCGCCCACCAAATAGGTGATAATTGAATCCCAACACGACGTCCACAGAAAATCTGACATGTATGCAGATTTATTAGATCTTATTGTCATAGATTGGGATTTATAAATCAACTTCGCAGCGAACTTTTTTTTATTGATTGGCAAAGCTGACAGTTCCAAGCAATTTACATATAATTTATTTTCAATTGTTGTGACATTTTGCCACAAAGTAGAGATTTTGGGGATATTGCGCAAGCAGCGCAGAGATTTAGAGAAGCATTTGAGAAACTTGAGAAGGCACAGGTTGCAAGCAACTTTGTCGTGGGAACTCTAGCTGTTAGCTGTCGCCTCAACTTTCACTCAATTGTACTACGAGAGTTGAGCTTAATTAAGCCATTTTAGTGACTGCAACTATGTGGTACTTGTTGTTTTTTTTTTTTTTTTTTGTTATCGGGATTTGAACAATAGTTTAATCTGTTTACTCTTCTATCTGTGGCAAATAGTTAAATCAAAGAGTCAGGGCGCACCTTCAATTAATGAAGCGACCAACTTTATTTACCTACATAAAGTAAAAGTTGCAAGTTGCAAGTTGCAAGTTTTTATAACTTGGCCTTTGCCAGAAGAATTGCCTCAGCCTAAATGCCAATTTGAAGGAGATTCGTATAACTGCGAACAACTTGCAACCCGGTTGGTTGGTAAGGTCTGTCTGCCAGTGGCTGGCTGTATGGTGCGGCATGTCTAGGTGTTAATGCTGGCAGGCTGAAACTCAAAACCGGTCGTTTTGAAATCGTCGATCTATTTGGTAAGCATTTTTCACGCCACTCAATAGCGCAGCAGTGCTCGATATGTCTAATTTGTAGCTGGCTCTGGGTACACTACAAATATTTGAGAAAGTGGCAGCACTCAATACACTGCGAGAAGTCTTCGCTACGATTGTCGTCAATATTCAAATGATTACGCATGAAAGCAATCTATGCGAATTATGCAAGCTTAGTATGCTTAGACTTGTCTTTTAAAATTTATCTTTAAATCAAAATATTTTGTTACTATATTTATTTTTAATGGCGAGTAAACAAAAGAAGGAAACCAATGAAGCAGATCAGCAGGAGTATCCGCCTGTGCCAAAAACTAAAGATCCGATAATATCGCAAATTGGAGATTTTCGGCGTTATCAGTTCTTTTTCTGTATGTTAATATTTCTATCGAAATTTGGTAGTGGTTGGCATACGTTGGGACACATATTTCTGGCTGCACCCACGCCGTTAAAGTGTAAGACGGCAAATGTCACCGATCCTTGCAGTGATAAGTGCGATAATAAGGATTTCGATACGAGCGTTTTCCAGTCAACGATTGTAACCGAATGGAATTTATCTTGCGAAAAATCATCTTTGGCCAGCTTATCGCAATCGATTGTTATGGCTGGTGTCATGTTTGGCAGCATGTTCTTTGGCATGCTGGCAGATCGGTAGGTACGTTCAATTGGTAGCTACGATAAACTTGCGTTTTTTCTCATTTTTTAGCTGTGGGCGAAGACCAGCTTTTCTAGCCTGCTGTTTCATGCAACTTTTTGCGGGTCTCATAGTTTGTGTCTCGCCCTACTATTGGTTTTATTGTTTCTTTCGCTTCTGGGTAGCGTTTGGTACAGGTGGCTTGATGACAACCAGGTGAGCCACAATCCACTGCTGCTCTGCTTGCCAACTTGAGCCTGCTTCTATTTTTTTTTTTTTTGTGCAATTTTATAAAGCTTTGTACTGATTATGGAAATAATTGGACCCAAGAGGCGTGAATTAGTTGCTGTTCTATATCAAATACCCTTTAATATGGGACACGCATCCCTATCCATATTCGCCTATTTTATACGTAACTGGCGTTGGTATCAATTCAGCATAACCATATTTTCGGTGGTGTTCGTTATCTACATTTGTCTTGTACCGGAGTCACCACGCTGGCTTTTTACGACGGGACGTCTGGATAAGTCTATTAAGATACTGGAGCGAATTGCCAAGCACAATAGGGCACCTATTGCAACCATACGTCCTGAAATTGAAGCAGCATATAAGACGGTAGCGGCGCAGGCTCCTATCAAGAAGGGCAATGTAATCGATCTATTTCGCACACCTTACCTACGGCTCAAGACACTGTGTATGGCCAATGCTTGGCTAGTCGTTTGTATGACATATTATGGCACTGCCCAGTATATATCCCTACTCGGTGGTAATATATTTCTGAACACCCTAATCGGTGCTGCTTTAGGCGCAGCTGGCACTTTAATTTGTGTCGTCTTGACCATATTTTTGGGTCGCAAGTTAACGTTAATCTTGTCCAATAGCATTTCTGCCATTGGACTCTTGGCCGTAGTCTGTATGATTCTATTTATTCCCCAACATCCGATTGCACAAGTTATTTGTGCTACCTTTGGCCTATTTGGTGCCTCTATTACCTTTCCGAATGTGTATCTATATGGCGGCGAGCTGTTTCCCACTGTTGTGCGCTCCAATGGCGTCGGACTGTGTTCGATGGTGGGACGTATTGGTTCCATAATAGCCCCATTGGTAATCGAGTTAAACTATTTTGGATCATGGATCGCGGCGCTACTTTTTGGCATCTTCTCGTTGTCGGCTGTATTAACAACAATATTCCTACCCGAAACGCGTGGCATGTTGTTGCCGGAATCCTTGGATGATGGTGAAACCTTTGGCCGCAAGTCTAACAACGAAGACAAATAAACATACTGAGCGATTTCTCGCAGTGTATTGTAAGAGTTCTATAGTTTCAGCTTTTGCGCCAAATTAATAAATTTCATTTGAATTAGAGATTCTTGCGTTCTGATATGTCCGTCATTTAGCTCTCTAGCATAAGTACCACCACAGCGTGGAACTGCGGCTTTTCGTTTTTTAAATTATTTTTTCGTTTTGGCCATTACCATTAAGCAGACACGCTGGGCTAAGCTGCCTTTCGTGTGGCCAATAGTTTAAGTTTTAACTTTTAATAAAATAAAAAATTCGCGTTCGAAAAAAAAAATTGAAAAATCTCGCAAAACTCAAAAGGTAATTACCGTAAAATAACTTCAATTTCGTGATTATTAAAACTGGGTTAGCAGTTTGATTTTCAGCCTTTATTTATATATATAAGTTTTTGTTATTGTTTTTGTTTTTTTCGCGGTCGAAATGCTGGTAACTGGCTCAAATGCTGTTTTGACTTTTGTGACTTTTTATTGCCAAAGTTGTAATAAGCGCTAACAAATTGTGCATGCAATGTGAAGCCAAGCTTTTGCTCTTTAATGGGCTTGTACTTACCAAGATTTAGTTGCTTTTTGACCGCAATAATACATCTAATTGCCATCATTTTGGTAGTCACTTTCGGAACTAGGGCAATGCTATACATATTGTGGGTAGAGGCCGATTTTTAACATCTTGAACGAAATGCACTGAAATTGTAGCCGCTGCGTTAGTTATTATATCGGATTTCATTAATCTTCCGTAGCTAGCTTGCATTCTTGAATTTCTTAATGGGAATCTTTGTGTAACTGCACCGCCTTTAATCAGCGAATCATAGGTCTATCGGGTGTGGAACTGTCTTCTCGAGGTCTTTTGAATCTTAATGTTGTACTCTTTTCGCTTGGTTACACTTGGAATAGAACAAAGCGTAGATCCAGTCTATAAAGCTATACGATTTTTCAGTAAAAACTACTGAGCCCAATGTCAGCTTTGTTATTATCATTTTGCATTTAGAGATAAAAATAGATCTTCCAGCTTATGGCTTTTTTTTTTGGAGTTACTGATAGAAATTGAACTCTTTACTGCTCTGACTTCACCTCTAAAAGATCCTTGGAAATAATTCTTTTATCAGGATATAAAATGTAAATTCCCATATTCCTTCTTACCATTTAGCTAGCTTATGGGAGCATGATCTGAAAACTTCGACGAACGCAAAGTTCATAAGCTCATAATTAGTTGTTCTCAATACTATATTTCCAAGTTCGCTAGAACCCCTAAATATATGCATTTTGGATGCAGTTCTAGCGAATATTCTATCGAAACATTGATCCAGGCGATGCTCTTACCCAGGGATACTTTTAACGAGTCTTCTTTTGCGTAGACCCATGGGTCTATTGTGTCTCACTTTTAAGCAGAGAACTGGGTATTTATTCTTGCAATGGTACTGCCCAGAACCAGCGTTAATCCCTTCCATACCTACATGGTGTCCCTTGAAATTATTGCAGCTACTATAGACGCATTGGCTCTTCAGATCCTATTCACTGTCTCAGCGATTAAAGTGAGAAAGATTTAGGTCAACATTAATCCGCAGGAACACAAAGTTCATAATGCTAAACATTTCGTTGCCTAGTTTCCTAGTTTCAATATTCCTAGTAAGTCTCAACTCTAATATGCACAAACGGTTTTGAAGATAGTTAAGAATTTAGGTTTCTTTACCCTCGAAAAAAGATACAAAACCAATATTTTGATTTAACTTCTTGTACGTCGAAAGATATATTCTTATTTATAAGAACTGTTGATGCCTTTGAGAGAAGACCTGTTTTGGGGAATAGAAAAAAAAAACTAGCAATACCAAGCAGAAATTCCACTTCACAAGCAATAGCGACTTTTCCATAAATCCATCCATCCATTCAACAAGGAGTGGGTAGGTAGGCTTGTCCTGTTAATGTCTGCAACAATTATCTGCTGGAGAAAAAATTTTACACTACAAACAAAGGCGGCTTTTGCTTCGTTGACCTTGACGGCAAACCTGCTGAAACCTTCCAACACAAGGTTAATATCATTGTCAACTTTTGGCACACCTCATTTATATGCAACACCAGCCGAGAGTGCCCGGCCCAGTCACAGTCGCAGGCACTGTGCGAGCCCCCAGTCCAATGACTTGACGCAGTCAGCCGTCAACAGTTTGGCTTTGGCAACATGGCAGCCTCTTCAGAGTCAGAGACTTTCAATCGCCACTCAGTTGGCCAGTCAGTCAATCAGTTTTGGCCAACTTGGATGATGTTCTGGCTGGGGCTGATGCTGCGGCAGATTCAACAGTCTGAGCAGCTTTTTAGCTTGGTGGGGCATCAGCTGCGTTGGCAGCTTGTCATGTCCGGACGTGTACGAAAACTGTCAGAAATCGAGTTGCTGCTTGGACGCACTTGGGCGGCGTCGCATTTTTAATCAGAGGCGCCGCCGCGCTGCTTACAACATCTAAGTGATAATTACCAACAATATTTGTTGCCTGGTTGGACTTGGGGTTTTTGCTTGGGTTTTAATGAATACCAAGTGCCAAGTTGGTGGACTCAACTCTATGTAATTATTTATTGCATGTTCTGGGATTGCTGGCTGGGGTTAATAATGTTTTCGGAGGAAATTGTACGCGGTGCAGCCATCTTTAAAATTAAAAAGGAGTTTCGCGGTTTTAGATGCTTTAAGTATTTTCCGGAACTGGGTTTCAAGAGCAGAAGAGAAGCGACTAGAATTTAATTGATTGTGTGAAGCTAGTTTTTCTTGTAGCAAAATGAGTTTTTTGACGTTATCAGTAAAAACTATTGTCATCTTTAGTTTCCATTTTAAGGGAAACTTCTACAGAAAGTTAGATTGAATTTGCGTATACAAATCTTCAATACAAGTAGATTTTTCTTTAGAAAATTTTTATGTAAGATACTGCTAGCCTTTTTAGGACAATATTACTCATTTTCTAAATAAATTGCCGGAACTTTGTGTACTCTGCTCTTTTTTCTTTCAAAGAATGTAGCTTGAAAACTAAAGTTTTCAGCTTACTCACAAATGAAAAGAATCTAAAAAGTATTGTGAAGAAACCAAATGAAAGATTTAGAATTTTCCGAAGAATTGTCAGTCATAAGAATCCCCCCGCTAAATGTACTTCTATATTGCGTACACTACTCTACTTTCTCTTAAAGAATGAGGCTTTGCAACTAAGTTAGAAGTGGATGCTCAACGAAAAAGGTCAGAAAGGTAGTGTGAAGAGTTTTACGAAGAATTCCTGGTGGTGATCTTCTAACTGTGTTGCATACTCTACTATTCCTTTTTTTAAAGAATGAAGCTTTAAAACTTATATTTTGATAGTGGATACACAAATGAAAAAAGTCTAAAAGACGTTGGGAAGAAACTAAATTTGATATCGTAAAGAAAGCAATTCGCAGAGTAATATTGAATTTCCCAAAGCAACAGGCGATAAATGGCGCTTAGGAAAATACCATAAACAGAATGTCAAATGGTGCTGAGTGTCTTCTATCTTTCGGACTGTATAAAACAAGAACAACAAGTAACAGTGCTTCGTGGCGGGAACATTAATTAGCCAAGTTATTGCCAATGAAGTGCTACTGCCAATGTTGTCATCACCGTTAGCATCAAGTGGTTTTCTACAAATGAAAATTACCGATTTTAATTAACAACAAACGCTTTGTAGTCCCAACGCATTTCGTTCCCCTCCGGGTGAGAGAGTGTGTGTTGTGTCTGTATGTGCTTGCAACAAAAGTACGTCTGGGCCATTAAGCAGCAGAACAAGACCCAACAACAAAAGAAGAGGAGCCAAAGTCAAGAAGGTAATGGTTATGCTGGATTTGGTCACTTGGGCACATAGTAACAACACGTATTTTAAACCCGGCATAAAGGCTTTAAGAGGATAAGAGCGGAATAAGTAGCTAAGTGCAGTAGCCGTTCACCCTGTAATTCGGCTGTCTGTGTGTTCCCGCGATCTTCATGGGAAATTCGCCGTAAAGTCGTAGAGGCGTAGGCGCGCTCTTTTAACTCTCCTAGGAGTTCTTGGCATATGACAACAAATCAACAACTGTGAAATCTATTTATTGGCAGCTTCATCTTTATAAAGGGTTTAAGAGCAAAACCAGAAAAAAAAAATACGGAGTTGACACCCGCCAAAGTCAAAGAGACAGTCAACAGGCAACATCGAGAGCTGGAACCGCAAAACCATTTTGCCATTTTGCCAACACATAGCAAATTTGCCTGGCAAACCGCAACAGGCAGACACAGATGGAGCTACAGACGGACGGACACACAGACGGACAGCAAACTGCATGTCAACAGCGGCAAGACAAAATCCATTTAAGTTCAAAGCGCGCCAACCGCCAGCCGGGCTTAACTTACAGATACTTTTTGTATCTAGTAGTATGTGTAGTATGTATCTTTTCGCCAGGTATCGTGCTATCCCGTAGCCAAGGGGCTGCCAGTCGCCTGGTCTGGCAGTTTTTTGCCGATCATTATCTAAGGCCGCATATCTATTTGCGATTACAGCAGTCGTGGGAGTCGTTGACTTTGCTTGGCAACAGAGACGTGGGCGCATGGGGCGCATAAAACAGACAGACAGAAATGTCAAAATGACGCGCTTTGTTGTTTATCATATTTACCTCAAAAGGCTTTGTGAGCCTGTGCCGAAACCGCAGCGACGAGTGTGAGCGAGAGCAAAATGCAATTAGTATTCAAATCTAGATGCGCGAAAACGAGCACGACTGTAGGGACACTCACAACAACACCGTGAACATAATAGAAACAAGTCTACTTATTCCGCGAAATGGCCGGCAATCAGCTCAAAAGACTTATGCAACAACAGCAGCAACAAAATAGTCCAGTGCAGTGGTGTAGGCCTTGTTCTCTCTCCCATAGGGGGCGCTCTAAACAGCAATGACGTAGGTAGTGCGAGGGGGTTTTTTTTGCCATAGAGCGCGCTCGTAATATTTTTCTGAAAAGCATTTTGAAGCCGGTGCACATAGGTGTCGCTGAATTATGCGAGTAAAACGAACGGTTTTAGTTCTTCCGAAGAGTGTTTTGAAACACCCCAACTACTACAATACAATCCCCCGTCAAAGACTCCTCTCCATTGCTTGCCAGCGTCAAAGAGCAATGTCAAGGCTTGCCGATAGATCTTGTGTGACTTCGGAATAGTGTTTAGGACAACCCCCACGACTACAATACTATGCCCCCGCCAATAGCGTCCAACGGCAATCTCAAGCCTATGACGAGCGGATTAGCCAGCGGATCATCCCGTGAAGCTACCACTTAGAGACAAATTGTAGTTAAGTTCAGGCGGATCGTTTAATCTTTCGAGTACGGTAGTAATGTGTTGGTTACACAATATCCCCTCTTGCAGTCTATCAACTAGCCATGCTTGGGGCTATGTGCCCCAAAACATCTCCCCCTTGCCCACACTCCGTAACTCGCGCTCTCACTCTTTTGAATTCGCCGTAATTTAACGCACGCATTTTGCATTTATAATGCGATGACGAGCAACGCGCCATGGCGACTTCTGATTAACTTTAGAAGGCATTTGCACTGAGCCCAAAGCAACAAATTTGCTTGACTAATTGCGTCCGATTCTATAGAAATTACTTTGCCTCAAAGCGGCAACCTGATAAGGCCATTGCCTGCCGCCTGACCAACCGCACTGGAACGTGCTTGCAGCACCAAGTTGAGCATACCATTGCCACATATCTCTATGTCTAACGTATACATATAGCCCCATATAGCTCCATATAGTCCAAACCAGCGTAATGTATGTACAATTTCTTTAAGAGATCATATCGATGTGAATGCTTTGTGCCTGTTAATGACTTATCGCTATGATTCATGTGTTCATGTATATGTTCCCAATCTTTCAAATGATTCAATATGCTGCCCAAGCACATTAATATTCGGTGCATATTAAGCTTCTACCCAGGGCTGACTCAATTTATATTTCTTTGTTACATAAACATAAAAAAAGCGCATTGAAGGCGCCCATGAATGTTCCAACCAACTATCAAAGAGTTGTTAAATTAACAACCAAGTTATGACAACTGCCAGCAATTAAAAATGACAATTGATATGACAGCAGCGGCGAATGGATGTCTATAAAAGAAAAAATGGCATTGCAAAAATGTAGTTACTGGCGGAGCATGGTGGGTAGCAGGCAGCAGGATTTGGCAGAGGGCTGGGTCTGTGCGCAGTGGGTGTGGTGTATGTGTGTGGGGCAGCTAGACAATAAAGCTTAAACTTGATGAGTTTTTGACAAGTTTTAACGAGCCGACTTCGATGACAATGTTGCGAGTTGATTGGAACATATAGACATGCTCTTGCCTACACTGGGCATAAATTTGTACTTCTTAGTGAGCCCAAGGCTTTGATTGCAAGCTAAGAAATGTACATGATGGAAGTCTAATTGTGCTTTGCACTTGGAAAAATAGCCAGCCATCTTTATGCCAGTGCTTGCCATCTTTGAGCCGTCTTTAATGCTCTCATAGCCTCGACCATTCCAATATATCAAATTCATTTCGCACTTAGTTCTCTGAAAGCATCCCAAATATATAAGCAAAATCTTTTTATATAAAAATGAAAAAAAATTGCTTAAATCTTTACTTAGTCAAACTATATTTTTTAGAATCCCATCTATATATACTTAATTTTTTCGAGTGTATTAGAACAAAATGGTAACTATTTCGCAAACCAACTACTGCGTATCTTTCCAAATTGTCTATGCGACTATGTTCCAATGCATTCTTTTGTGCGGAAATTTTTTTTTTTTTATAAATTTCTATCTTCTTTTATTGCAACTATTTGGCTTTTGGCTAGTTGGAAATTTGAGCAACTAATTGCTGCAGAACAACAGAGTTGCAGCTACAGCTGCTTGCTGCATTGGTACGCCAAGCCCAACCCCAGGATCGTTGAGCTGCGCCAAATGACCAACCATTTCGTTTTACAAATATGACAATTGGCGGCATTATTAAAATGCTACGTGCGCTAAATCTACCGACATCAACGAAATGGAATGGCACGCGAAAAAACAAAAAAAAAGATGAAGAAAAAAAAGGTTCACAATAAAAGCTGGTCGGACGGGAACGGGAATGGGTAGCGACGACGGTAGCGACGACAATGACAACAGCGTTGAGGACGAGAACGTGGACGACGTAGATGACAGCAACGCGACCAAAACAGGTGAATGCCAGAATAGTTGGGTGTGTCGCATGGCGCTGGCGTTGCCAGCCTGTTTAATGGACATGCGTTTGTTGCCGGTTGCACGTTGGAGCGCACGTTGCCAGGCGGAAAACGCTGCGACTACGTCTGGTGGTGGTGGAATGACGCCGCTGCCATGACAGTGCGCTGATAGCGGGCACTCAATTTGCATTTTAGCGCGAAACGGCGAAAAATGTAAAAAAGCAAAATAGTACAAGATATAAAGGTCTGTGGGGTTTACGGGCTATATGGGACTGCAAACAATTACTTTTTATAACTTTCTTGCTTGGCACTCGAAAATCTCAGCAACCGAAACGTAGTTAAGCCGGGGAGTGAGATTTGCTAGCGACAAAAAAGAGTTAGGGTTAAGCAAGTGTGGGGTTTTAGCTTAGCTAAAAGTACGCAGGGATGTTGTATATAATAGTTCTCTTTTTTTTTGCAGGCATGTCAGCAAACTTATTAGGCAAAGGAGCGCACATAACAAGAGAATTAACATAATATTATGACGGGGATTTTTTTTTAATTAAAATAAGAAAAAAATTATAATACGAAAACAAAGCCAGGGTGTTGTGTACCTCTTTTTTTTAGTATGCCAGCCATCTAGGACGTACACTCAACAAAGTCGTTATACATCAGCACAGGCTCTGTACAAGTGTGTGTGTGTGTGTGTGCGGGAGAGTCCTTTGGCTGAGCTTTTAAAGCTGGCATCCTGTACAGACAATTAAAAACCCTCTGCAGTTTTGCCATTTGCCATTTTATAAGCACAGATTACAGCTTTACGTAACGCACATGAAGGGACCCACAGATACACACACACACACACACACACACACAATTACACACTTTCCAACACTGCCAAACACACGCACATACACAGAGACATCATGTGATGTCCGATAAGCGCGGCATAGTGGGTACAACTGGTATAAAGGCAAAGGCAGCCCCACTACGGTTACATGTGATTCCCAGGTCTGTCTGTATATATTTGGCCATTTCTTGCCATATCTGTACCATAATACGTACCTTTGTACAGTGGGCAAAATACAATATTTCACTGTTAAATTTTAGAAGTGTACAATTTCTTCATAATTTGAGAAATTGGGCTTGGAAATTACTAAATGGAATTGGAAATTTGTTTGGTTTAGGCTTACTCCTTTGAGATAATTATTTTTGAATGTTGAGAAAACTTGCCATTTCAATACGTAAGCCTTACCTATATCTCGCCAAACGACCCCCGCTTACTACAATGGAAGTTAGGTCCTCCCCTACTTGGTCTTTCCATCTGATTCTAGGTAAGATCCTTCGTCTTACTTCGTTTGCTTTCGCAGAGTTCTACTTCTTTACTGAAGCCACCTTCTTTCAGCGATTACTACTAAACGCTAAACGACAACTATATACTTGTAGGGCTCATGCATACACCGCTTGTCGTTTCCATTTCGAAAGGACCATAGATTTTGCGAGGAATTCTTCTCTATAACAAACACTTTGACACAAAACAATTTTTACAATAATAATCGGTTATATCAAAAGTATCACAAAATGAATTATAACTAAAGAAATAAGATCTTGAAGTCACTTTAACTCAGCGGCCTTTGCAACTTCGGAATTTGGAATTTAAATATATAAAAATCTTAAGCTATAAAAAGAAGATAATTCTATAAATGAAACCCTCAGTAAGACGCGATGACCGTTTTGGATAGATAAATTTTTATAGATACACATAGTTCATTTTCGTATTATATGCATCGGTTATCAGTTTTTCCGAAATAAAGCAAAACTAAATGTTGTTCATATTGTATAATTCTGGACATCGGCATCGCATAAAACTATCTTCTTTAATTGGAAACTACTTGTATATTTCAGAAGAGATACAAAACTCTCTCATATGTCCACAAACTTTGCAGAATTCCGCACACCTTTTGCAATTGTACATTTTTACCCCACAAAATCACGCATTGCTGCCACAGTGCAGTGTCCTTTTGAACTGTTGTGATTTTATGTTGGTCATAGTCATCGCCAACGCTGTCCTTCTTGTCCTCCGCGTCGTCCTCAACGTTGTCGTCGTCGTCGTCATCGTCGTCTGCTTGTCTACTTTAATGACATTGCACTGCACTTATTTCTTTTTGACTTTTTTTATGGCAATCGTTGACTAGACCCGGTAACACTCGTACCCCTTAGCTACCCCCAGTATCCTTCCATTATACATACATTTGTACATATGTAGCACCTTGTGCCAAAGCGCTAGGAGTACGTTGATGGCTGGCCGTAAAACCTTATGATAGCTTAATTTTAGAGTTTTTAAATCGCTTTTTGAATTTTTCGCTCGTTCAGTTTAGCTCAAGAATGTCTAAGAATGTGATTTGGGCACAAAATCAGTTGAAAGAGTGTTTTCACCTTGTCGAAATTACATGGGCCACGAGACAAAATGATAAAATGAAGTCATTCAAATGCTACTACCCCCAACCCGAGATAATGGCAAATCTTTAGCTGTTCAATATGCAACACATGAACAGGTAGGTGATCATCAGACAGGTAAAGTGTTACCATTAGTTGGTCTATGTGAACAATGTTAGATAGCAGGTTTTCGCATTCCACAAGCGTTAGTTTAAGTGTGGAGTTTTGCAATTTTAAAGCTTTAGAGGAATGTTAGTGGCAAGCCCTAAACTTGGCTGGTTTTTAGTTTATTAGCTTTAAAATAAATTATGGTTGGAATGCATATATGTCTAAAGAATTGCAAATTATTGGAAAAATAAAAAATATTCTTTAATGCAAATCCAAAGTTGACGACAGTAAAATGATTCTTAGCAATCGTAGCAGCACATATACCTTCAATATAATTTGCATAATCGTTGCTGTTGTATAGCTTAGGCGCTCTTAAATCAAGACAAATCCAATTTTCAAACGATTTATCCAATTGTATATATTCTAACGAATTTCAAAGTTTCAATTCAAAGTCTTTGGACTGGTAGAAAAAAAAAAACAAGCAAAAAACATTATAATTTCGGAATTTCAAATGTAGTTCTGCTCTCAGATAAACTCAACTAAAAGTTTTATAAATAAAGAGAACACTCATTTTTGCGTTTTTAAATTCTCTTTGCTCTAAATCTCAAGCCCCAGGCACTCTTTAATCTCAATGCAACAATTATTTTTTTAATTATCATACTTACCCCTTCGTCTGCAAACCGTAAACGCTTCAAATCATCTGCACACCTTAATACGCTTATTTGTTTTCCTAACTATTCAGAGTCAATCGAGCCTGCATACTTAAAGAACTTTTAAATTATTTCTTTTCAACGTTTCTATCATTGCGTGCAAGCTTGCTGTTGTTTCTCTTAAAGATGCAAGTCTTTAGCTTTTCAGTTGTTTTTCAACTTGAAAATTACTTTGGTCTAGAGTTTTCACAAGTTTTTCAACTAATACACTTTTGCTTTAAATTACATTCTCACTTTGAGAATACTTAAGAGCGCTACAAAGTATAAATAATAAAATCTGCAAATTGAATAGCTTCATTTTGTAATGCCAACCCCCCGCACACACACACGCGCTGTTATCTCACCGTCAACTTTATCCTTAATACAATAAAACGTGTCCATAATGTCGCATGTGTTATTATCATTTTTGTACCAAGACTCGTATAATTTTATACTTCATCAATTTCAACAAACCATTTAATATGGTAATAACTGCAAAAGCGGGCCAGGGCGTGGCCATTAGAGCCACATTTCGTTTAACCCTTTTTGCAAATAAAATCCACAAACAGAGAGACAGAGAGAGAGAGAGAGAGTGGGAGTGGGAGCCCATAAGAAAGAAAAATAACGAAAAACACATCAACACATGATATGAAAATCAAATAAAATGCTGAAATTGAAACCGTTATGGAAATTGCGAAATTACGCACAAGACAATCAAAATAATAAGAATTTGCATATATGCAGATATTGAAGACCACAAAAAAAAGAAGCAGAGACGACGAATGCGGCGACAAGCGCGACGACAACAGCGAGATATGGAAATTTGTTTTTAAATGATATGCGCTGAAGATGACGGAGCGTTCGCTTACAGACATATAGAGCACATAAAATTATGGACAGTTGAAGTCGTAAAAGAAATCTGCGCAAAATTGTTAATAGCGCAAAATAGTATAAAGATATGGCAACGCTGCCGCTCAGTGTGTGTGTGAAATTTTACAACTACAAAATGGCGACAAATGAGCAAGGAAGCGCATAAGCGACGGCAACAGGAAACGGAAATATTTCGCAATTGACGTGAGAAGAAGCAGAAAAGCGCGCGCGTACGTCCAGCGTTCATTTTGGCTGCAGGCGACAGAGTTGGACAGAGAGCGAGAGATGCTTGGCCCGCTGTTAACGCATTTACAAGGCTCGGTGACGACAATGAAATATAACTGCCAAGATTATCATCATGCAGGGAAGGGACGCATTTACTTTGCATAATAAGCTGGATTATGGCACTGGCAGCCGAACAAATTCAGCAGCAAATGTATCTACATTCTCTTACCGCCGAGCACTGCCTGCACAGACAATTGATTGTTTGGAAAAAAAACAAAAACAAAATGGAAAACGTAACGCCATGTCTGCGGGGTCTTTCGGAAATGGCATGGAAAAATATTTGCCGGATTTCATTAAGGACACAATGCAAACAGTAAATAAAATGCTGAACGAGGAGTTGCCTTGAAGCTTTGTTTCGCTTAAATTTGATTTTAACGCCAGGACAAAGTCTAATGGGCGTAAACGTTGAACTTAAACGGCCAAGTGTTTGGCTATTTATTTTGGGCCAAGTTAATCATTAAAACTGAAAACTCAGATAGCTGCATAAATTCTCATATTTGCAATATGGCCAAATGTCAGAAATCACTTAAAGTTGGGCTCGTTTCGTCGTAAAAATACGTAGCCATAAATTCGTCTGTGAGAAATTGAAAACTTAAAATGCGTAAAATATATACACACACCAGAGAAAAGTAGCCCACAAGTCGAAATCTTTATGTATATTTTATATGCCTACTGCAAATTGCTGGACATGATGAGGCGGCTGGCTGCCTACGCAGTAGTGTGCGCTCCCTAGCAGCGTCGGCTACAAAAGTAAGTTCAAAGGCCACAGGCGCTTCAACCAAATGTTGCAAGCAACTTTTTAGCCCCTGCGCTGCGTGTTTCTTTTTTTTTCACTTTTGTCTATTGCGGCATGCCGAAATTCCACGTTCGTAATCGTCATAAATCTTATGGCCACATCTTGAATTTATGTTACAGCCGCCCTTCATTTTCCACCCAGTTCCCCCCAGCTTGGCTGCTTACTTAACTCTCACTCACATTTTGCGGCCGTATTTCGTGGTTTGCATTTGCGCTTCCTTGGCGAGAAGTTGTTGCCGCTTCATTTTTTTTTTTTTTGCGGATTTTGCTTTTGGATTTGTGTAGACAGCTTGGCCATTTTGTTTGTATGTTTCACCCTGCTGGGTGTGTGTGTGTTTGTGTATTGATTTGCTAAGCTTATTGAATTTGTTTCGTGCACAAAAGTTTTTTAATCAAAAGTGCACAAAATAGTTCAAGTCAAGTCTTTAGCACAACAAAATGACAGCATTCGCCATCTTGCAACAAATTTTTAAACGTTTTCATCTGGCCACAAAGAAACCAACCAGTGAACCAACCAACCGACAGCAAGTAACAAAGCAACAAAATGGCGACGACAAAAACACATTTTTCTCTACTTTGCTAAATATTTTTAGCAAACAAAGCCCAGTCAAACATTCGAAAGAGAGTTTATATTGCGTAGAAGATTGTAATTATACGAATTGTGATTTTGTTGATGGAATTTTGGGTAGAAAAAGTGTAGGAGTGTTAATCTCGAAGTAATAATTGTAAAACTGATGCGATTTAGAGACATTTTACTGCGATTTTTGTGATTTTTAGTAAGACCTTCTAAAGCAATATTCTTTGAAGATACGTACTTTTGCCTTAAGATTTTTTAGGATTCGAGATTTTCTGATTATGCGAAGATAAATTTGCCAACTTTTTGGATTAATTATATATAAATATTCTACTGTATAAAAAGCACCTAATTAAATAAGTGAGTTACTTCATTTCAACTATAGAGACTCTCAGGTGTTATGGTTAAGACCAGTTAAGATTTAGCAGTTTAAAGTTACGCCAAATGCTTTTATTACGATCGTTTTTTTATTCTTTTAGAAGAAGAATTCTGTACAAATATAAATTTTTTTTTGATACATTGCTTTATTTATTGGATCTTCAGGATTAACAGTATTTGGGATGTGTTGGCAATACTACGTAGACCATTTCGGCTTGTTAGCCGTTTTAAGTCCGTCGCAAAGCTATTCGAATGGGCATGTATAATTTGCTGCTATATTTTTCCTTTGTTGGGCTATTTTATCTCTGAACGGAAATATGAATATATCCTTCTGAATGTTTTCAACACGAACGTACCACGTTGATGGTTCTCAGGAACCTCGTCTCGGCTCTTTGGATGACTTCTACACTACTTGTACCTGTGTTCTTCCATAGTTGAGATCCAATCGTCTTAAATTTTAATAATTAGCTGTAGCACTGTACCTGTCGAAAGAATCTTCAAAACGTCTTTCTGATCAACTACAAAATATACCAAAGCTCTTCACTCGCTTCTTCTCTTATTCTCTCTTGTGTAATCAAAACTTTCTAAGAAGTCTACCATCCATAAATGTAATACACTAAAAGTCCATACAACCCCAGAAAAGAAATCTGTTTCCAGAGTAATATGTGCAAAAGTAACTAACGCTACAAGCGTCGCGATATCTTAGTTGTTGCAATTTACCCAGCCGTACAAACGCTGCAGCAGCTATCGCAATCTTTTACTGCCTCCACCTTGATCCCAACCACCAACCCTTTTAGTGGCAGATTTCATTACAATCCTCTGTCTTGCCACAGAGTAAATGTCTGACCAGCATTTACGAAACATCGCGCTAAGACAATCAAAGGTGAGCTTACAACTTTTAGCCCGCACATTGCTTCGCTTAGCATTACCTTTACCCTTGCTTACCCTAACATATCCTCTGCTCGCCTTCACATTTTTTTTGTTTTTCCTTGTTGGTTTTCTTTTACTTTACGCTTCGCTTTGCACCAAAATCACGTGTACATGACCGTGCACAGCCTCCACCAAAGCAAGCTCCACTACAGACTGGCAGCATGAGGCGCACATAGCCAGCAGGCATCCGTTGAGATCCTTTGAATAGCCATGGAAAATTGGCGTCTGCCAAATATAAATAAAAAGTAGACAAATCCGGAATAAATAACAGCGTTCGTTGTCTGCTTGAAGTGCAGGCCAAGCCAACGCCAAGTCTTTGGCTGCTGCTTCTAGGTAGCTGTTGTCTTCAATGGCGCTTGTGCCACGTCAGCGTTATGGCAACCGCCAAAGTGCCACACCTGGCCGCCTGTATTGTGCTGTGCGCATTGTTGTTTGCCACTGCTGGCAGTGCACATTGCGTATACGCTCAGTTGCACCGCAAAATGAGCGAAAATCGCAGCATCTATTTGCCATGGCAATGCCAATGAGTCCTGCAGCTCTTTTGTCTTACTCATCGGCAGTTTGGGTTACTCTTACTCTTTTTTTTTTTAATAAAATATCAACATTAATTGGCAGCAGCGGCAGCGAACTAGCTGCAAGCTTGTAGCTTGTGGCATGAGTGTCTATAACTTGGTGTGCAGTAATTTCAATTAACAAACATCAACATGAAAGCCAGGCAGCACACGCACTAATTAATTCAAAACCGGGCGCAAAGATTCACACCAACATTGACAATGACGACGAGACGATATTGGGCACAACAATTTTGGGCGGGGAAGTGGCGGCTGGAGCAGCACAGACGCTGGTTGTGGCAATGACAGTGGCAGCGCCTAAATGGCTGCAATCAATTAACAAGGCAACAAAGTTAATGGCGATGCTGCAGGAACTGAAGAAGCAGACAGAGTTGGAGACAGCGCCATAGTAGCAAGCAACACTCTCTATATGGCTGTAGCCATATCGATGTCATGTCAGCAGCTGGCTACCGAACATAAGCCTAGTCACATGCCCGACAACCCATCCAATCCCAAACTCCCAGAGACAAGCAAATTAATGAACAACGCACAAATCGAAGTAAATGGCAAAAGGCAATAGCACGAGAAGATTGCCTGCTGCAGCAAGTTGAGACTAAGTTATACACTGGAATGTGTAGAGTTCGATTTGGCAATAGTTTTGTGGAATTCTATTCTAATTCTCTGCTATTCTCGACTTTCCGAGAATCTTGAGTTCTATGAGGCTTATGGCAACATATTCGTACCATATTTGCGGAATAAGAAATATATTGCAACTACGCTTTACTTTCAGAGGATCTTGAGTTCTATGGAGCTTATCTTACCATTTCTATTCACCGCATAGATACGTAGAAAGTATCTATATTTGAACAGATGTTATAGTTATTAAAGTGAATTTATTTTAAAGAGAAGAAAAGAATTTGCGATTTTGTTTAAAAATGGCTTGTTCCTTCGCAAAATTCCTTTGGAATATTTTGCCTATAAGCATTCTCTTCATACGAATTATGAAAACCGCATATACCCTTTCATTTATAGTGTATTAAGGTTATTGCAGCGACAACGTTGACAGCATTCCAGATCTAAGTACAGTTTTGTGAGAGTGTGAGTAAATGTCTCTTCATGTCTTTCCCCCCATATTTGCTTCACATCATATTTGCATATTCATGTGCCGCTACAGCAGCCTAGTTCTCCTACTATTGCCAGGATGTTTCTCTCAAAGTTTTTTTGCTTTGATTTCTCTGGTCAATGAAATTTTAGTTCAAATGCGGTTGGTTTACTTTAATTAGCTGCTGTTGTTATTTAGTTTCTTTTAACTCAAGTGGATGCCATAAAAAAAGAGAGAGTTACCGAGAGAAAGACAGAGACAGAGACAGAGAGTCGAAAAGAGATTCTCTAATGGAACTAAGAGAAAATGCGTTTGCTGTTAATGGACGCACTTCATTAGTTATTCTCTTTTCAATGCTAATATGCATTTGCACTCAATGTGCAAATAGTTTGAAAGCCAAAGCACAGCATTGCCAACAGCAACGAAAACAACATGGACAACATGAACAGTGTTAACAACAGCAAAAACAAATAAACTAAAGTGGCGATAGGTGGGTAGTGGCAGGGGCATGTAGTTAAGTGTATAGCAATAGAAATTGAAATTGGAATAGTTGTTGTGCCTAGAAACACTGGTAAAGTGCTGAGAGAAGCGGGTGGTGGTAGTACATACCAAATAGGCGTGAGCTCTTGGCCATTTAGTCATCTGCTCACTCTCTCTCTCTCTCTATTTGCGTGTGTGTACGTCTCTAGGACCTCTTGGCTATTGCCATTTGCCGCTTGTGGACAAGGCCAAGCTAATATATCTATGTATCTGTATAGTTGGTATAGGCTTTTGAATTGGCACAGCACCTGCGGCTAAAAATCAACTAAGCTGTGGGTCATCTTGCCTTTTAGTTAAAAGAAGCAACTAAACAGCTGAACTTAGAACAATGGCAAGTGAGTAAAGTTGAGCTGTTGAGACGCTATCAACTTTGTAAATCTAAATTTTAATTTCTTCCAACAGCAAGCAGTTCAAGCAGTGCTTGTTCAATGCCACAGTCTGTTGCAACAATCTTGCAAGTTTGCTTTTTTATTTTTTGCGCACGTGAATGGAAACTTATCTAGCTTGAAATTTGTACTAAAACTAAAGTGTGCGTAAATTTAGCAAAAAAAAGTTTGCATCTTGTGGTGCTGGCGCAGCCTGTATGAAATTTTAATGCCATGACAACGACAAAATTTATAAAAACTAAACAAAAAATTGTCTCTGCAGAAGAAAAAAACAAAACACACACAAAAAAAAGAGAAATAGTCGGCAAGCAGGACCAAACAATTTAACGCTTGAATCTATGTACGAAAAGCTGTCAACATATGTTGGCCAACAAGGCAAAATGTGGCCATATACAAGCCAGAAGTAGAGAGAAGCAGTGTGTTTGGAATTGCCAACGTTGCGTATACAACATATTCATACATACTTACATATATACATAAGTTAGTGCATATACATATATGAAAGTTTTTAATAATACTTGGCTAAAATACCAAAGGAAAAACTTTTATTAATAAAGTTTCTTTCTTTCCGCAACCAACTGAGTAGTAACGGCGTTAGAAAGGAAAGGCTACAGTAAATTGGAACGAGAGAAAGAGAGAGAGGGAGAGCGCGCGCTGCTAACTGGCTGCTGTCGAAGCCGCCTTAAGGCTTCCTTTTTTGCTTTGCTTCCAAGGTTTAATTACAGCTGCAGGATTGCGCTCTCTGACTTCAAAAAGGAACAGTGCGAGGAAAAAAAAAATCAAACAACTAGTGGCAGTGGCAATAGTTTCTTGATTTTATACACTTTGTTTCCAGGCAATTCATTGGACGATTTTGTGATGTAGTTTGTCATGGAATCTGAGTTCTTGAAAGTGTGATTTGGTAAAGAACATGCACTCAACAAAGTTCAGTAAACGAGTGGAGCCTTCAAAAGCCGGTCTCTGCTGATATATGAAAACAACTTAAGAATTGTATGATCCTTCAATAGGTGAAGAATTCTCTGTTGAGATATTTAAAAATTTAAGCGATCCCTTTTCGCAAATTGTGGTTAAGTCTTAAACTAAAAGCTTTTGATAATTTCTGCGTTAATTTTATCCGAAGATTCTGTGCTTTTAGACAGACTTTTTACGGGATCAATACGTACCTTCAAAATTCTCAGTTTCGATAAACGTCTTTTACATGTTATTCTTAAAAAGTTGAGATATAAGATAAGAAATTCAACGTAAATAGCGCATTGGATCGAGATATGAGCTACGCCGCTGAGAACATTTTTCTAGTAGTTGCCTTTTTAGCGATCCGCGACGGTTCCCTATAGGGCTGATCCAAGTCATATACAACTGCGATATTTGTACTAGATACCCAATGGTTCGCCAGAGGAATCCTCTTTTCGCGGTGGGCTTAATTAAGGGCCGACCTTCTTCGGAATTCTGCACTTTTAAAAAAAAAATCTTTTTTTCTTAAAAAGTTGAGATATAAGAGAAAAACGAGAACAGCGTTTAGGGTCGGGATATGAGCTACGCTTGTGCGGATTTTTTTTTTAATAGTCACTCATTTGATGACCAACGACGCTGCCCTTTAGGATTGATCTAAGCAACTCATAATCTTAGGATTAGTGCTGGGTATCTAAAGGCTTGCCACGGGCAACTCCTTTTCGAGGTGAGCTTCTTTGAAAAGACTAAATCGAAAACGTATAAACGTAATTTATTTTCATTATTTCATTATTATCATCAACCGTTTCACGAATCGGTTTTTCTGAATAAACTGAGTACTAAGCCTTAAATCTGCCTGTGACGAAAACTGTGTTATTACAATTTACAGTGTATTCCCACTTCATTGGGAAGGATATACTACGCTTGTTTTATCATTTTGTTTTTGTTTGTAACATATGCACTCACACACACTCTTCACTTTGTCTACTTAAAGGAGAGAGTGCTAGAGGAGGAGAACGGCTTTGATACAAGTCTCTGGCATATTGGCGACAAAATTGTTGCCTCTTGGCTGCAATATTAAAATTTAAGTTGAAATGCCAACAGGCAAGTAAATGCTTGGCCGGAAATAGTTTTTCGCCTTTTCATTGCTGGGTTCTATCAATTTTCTCAAATTTCTTTCTCTCGTTTTTTGTTGGGACCGCACTTGTCTTTGGTGCTTGTCGCTCTGTCTGTTTGTCGTCATTGAAGCAGTAAGCAGCGGCGACTTCTTGCCGCTGCTGCTTCCTTCATTTTTTGTATTCTCAATTCTCAGTTTGATTCTCCGGCTGAACTAAAGTTGTCGTCGTTCTCGACATAGCTGCAAGTTTTGCCCAAAAATACTTTTAATTAAAATTTCAAATTATTTTCACTTTATGCGTTGATAGCAAGTGAGCGAGACAGATACAGAGAGTGAGAGAGAGAGAGGGAGAGAGAGAGAGCGCACAGATAGCTGAGGCTTAGCGGTACATAAGTACAGTTAGCGACAAGTGCAATGGCGCACAAGATGGCGGCGGCCATGTTGAGTGAAATATATATTCAAAGCGCATTTTCAATTTAAAAGTTTTTACCACCCAGGCATATTTATATTCTATTTATTTCATTTTATTTTGCAATTTATTTGCGTGTTTTTCATTTTTCCAGCGCTCTCAGCTTGAGCTCATTATTGAGAGCGTACTCCATGTTGGTGCGTTTCTCTTTGACCAAAACTTTTGTGCGCTTTCGAGAAGTACTAGGCAATGGTAATGTCATGCAGCAGCAATAGGCGTAAGGCGCAAGGCGTAAGGCGTTGTGGGCGTGGCTAGCAAGGAACAGGCAGGCAAATAATTTACAAGCTGCAATGGTAACTTTAATGCAATTTTGCTCTGGCAGATTTCATTTTGTGACAAATGCTGGGCGTGGCCCATGCAAATCGCAAATAAAAAGAACTCATTAAAAGTTTATGCCACAAACTTTGGCACCCGCACCCTTAGGCCCCGTACCCATTCCGGTGCAACCTCGCTTCCCACAAACAACGTTTCCTGCCTAGAAACAAATGCAACTTTAGCTTAGTCCAAGAGCTGGCGCTGCCGCTGCCGCTGCCTCTGATTGAATTTGTTTGCTTGTTTGTATTGTATTGTGGATGGCAATGGGTATGGGACTGGCTGCCGGGGTACAGAAGAGAGAGCACTGCTCGTAGCTGTTTCTTTTGTTTTTGGGTGTTTTGATTCATAGTTCCAGAGTGAGTTTGCAATAGTTTATTGCATAACTATCAATTGCCAGCCTACCAGGCTATATAAATAAGTTTAACGAGTTGGTTTTCGAAAGTGCAGAACAATTGCAATTGCCGGATCAGCTATGGGTGTTTGGATCAGTTTTTGTGGGCTGAAGTAAGGCGTCTACTCAGCTGTGTAGGATTTGGTTTGCGTTTAAGAGTATATCATTTTGGGTGTTTCTCTGTAGTAGGTGTCTCTCTATGTTGCTTGCTGCTTTGGCGTGATTCACTAAATTGTTGAACTTTATGCGAAATATTGCTCGAATGTTGACCAAGTATATGCGTAACTTGTAATCTTTGTAAAGTACTTGAGTGAGTTTCTTGATCTTGGTCCAGCAAACAATTGCCTAAGCACATTTGGTGTAACATGACCACCGAAGCATCGTTGTCACAATAGCCACCCTGCGCTGTTCCAGAATTTTGGATACTTCGAGAAAGATGTCTTATAATAGAACGGAAACAATTTCTTAAGCATTTTTGGCGTGACATGGCATTCGCGTCGTTGTCACAACATCGTCTTTGTAGATTTTTAGAGACGCATCTTCATTCTAGGCCAACAAATTCTTCATAGCCAACAAACCCATCGCTGAGGCCTGCCGCCTCAACTTTTTTCTGTTTTAAGTTGTAGTTGGGATGATTGGGAAGGTTTCAACTTCAGTCATAGTGCAGTCATAAGGGAGTAAGCTTGGCAAAGTCAACTTTGTTGCTGTTTCACTATTTTCTTTGAAGAGTAGTGCCTAACCACAATGCGGTACACGAGCTTCTTTCGCTACCCCACTCCACATTTATCATCCAAAAGTTATATTCCAAATTTAAAATTGACTATCTGAGGAATTCCAATCACTTTTAAGACACAGCAGGCCTTTTTGAACGTCTTTTGCTGTCATGCAGCGAGTACGCCACAAAACGAATTAACAATAAAAATTCCATGACATTTTGTCGTCAATGTCTCGCACGTGCTACATGCCACACAGACTGTGGCAATGCGAACCAGACCAGACCAGACCAGGCCAGGCCAGACCCTACCTAATAGCCCGTCCAAGTTCAAAAAGTCAATTCGAATTAGACAACGCATTAGAGTGGCCATAAAAACAAACCTAGACAAAAAGTAAGACCATATTAATGGCTGGCACTTTTGAGCTTTTGCATGTTCAGCGAATGCAAATGGTTGACAATACAGTAGAGTTTATGGGGCCGGTTCTGAAACCCCCAGAGCAAAACGTGGCCAGACTTGCCACACCCAGCGCCACAAAATAAATAAAAAAAAAATGAGATAACTGAAAATAAATTTAATGCAATATTAACAGAAGAAAAAAAATCAAATGCAAACATGGGCAGAAATTAGTCAAAGCGGGGAAGCCTTGAAAACGTTTAGAATAGAGGGGCAACCACAACAACCACAGCAACAACGACAACTACAGTTCAATTAGTTGACCAACCGCTGGCACTGCAATTAGGTGTGTTACTTGGCTAAAACGATTTTAATCGTTTGTGTTTTAACCATAGATTTCGATTTTTTCACTCTTTTTGAGGTTTTATTGTTGCTGTGTGTGTGTGTGTGTGTGTGTTGTCGCTGTCAAATGCCGAAAGTGACAATACTTTGTAGAACGTTGGGCAGGTACAGCTACTGTAGAATGGGTAGCAGTTATCCAGCATTAGTGTGCAGGAGCTAAGCCGGGCTCAATATACAAAGGCATGCAAACAGCTAGAGAACTTCAAGCTTTGTACAAGATGATGATGTCTATGGAAAGAAATTGTCTGAATACTGCTTGTCTATAGGGCTTGTGAGCAAGATCCGCCATCTGCTCAGGGCGTCTCGCTTTGAAAAAATGTAACCGATTTGGGAAGATTATTTATTTCTTAATTTACGGATCAACAACAATATCTAAACTATGAACTATTAAATTAGAACGAGGAAAACATCATATAAAACTAATGCGTTTTCATAGCCTGATGGATATATTTTTTATAGTAAATCCCCGCCTCACATGACATAAAACATAAAAGTTTAAAAATTTCTTAACCAAGGAGCCAAAAGTTGGCATTTCAGAGTTCGTGATTTTTTAAAGATGCTCGGTTTGGCGAATCAAGATGAGTTAAGATAGAGAAAGAGATGAATTCAATACAGCGTTCATAAGGAAATCGATAAGGTTATTATAGTTGGCGCATCAGACGCGAAAGGGATCGTGCAATGCATAATTGGAACTACAAAATTGTAGTGCTAGAGTTCAAAAACAAAAGCAACTTCGTAAAGAATTACGTTAGAGTTAGTGAACCCAATTAAGAGCTTATATAATAACATCTCTACGATCAATTAGAGAAGTTGTAGTAATGGATCAACAAAATGGTAGTGCTTGAAGCCAGGCACACGAGATATTCTGGGGGAGTGACAAAAGAAACTTGAATAGATCTTATGCAGAAATGACACTTTTGTTCTGCGATCGTTTAGAGAAGTAGTAGTAATCGATATACAAAATGGTTGGCCAAGTATATTTTGGGGCGAATGACAAAAGGAACATATGCAGCAATAACACGACATGGCTTGTTCCACAATTGCTTAGAGAAGTAGAAGTAGTGGGTCAATTGTAGAGGGTAATTATACAAGATATACTGGGTGGAATGATTGAAGAAATCCAACTAAGAGCTTATGCCGAAATAAAACGTCTGTTCAACGATCGTTTAGGGAAGCTAATTTTAAAAGCCGCTGTCTAGAAGAATAGGATGTCAATCGAATGTTAGGAGCACAATTTAAACGCCGAAAAACAAATATTAATAATAATTAATATTAATAAGTTGCTGAGGGCACCAGATGCAAGAGCAATATTCCAGAATTGCAGCAACGAGTGCGACATGCAGCCGTTTGGTTGTATAAGGTTCATTGAGAAGACCTTTTCGATTTATCTGATTTTCTGTCCGCAGCATTCCAAGAGCTTTGGTCGTAGAAACTTCAGTATCAGTAGACGGTAGCGGTAGACACTAGTGACCAGCACTCCGTGAGGTACTGGTACGCAACCACCTCACCTGTCGTCTGGACTCGACTCAACAGGCGACAGCGCGCTGTGTGGCAATGTTTATTTGATTAAAAACATTGATATGACAAATTTAATTAGGGTTAAGTTTTTATTTTGCATTGTCTATTTTTTTTTTTTCGTTTTTTTGAGGTACAACATACCGCATGCAAAAAGTTCACACAGCAAACATGCCACAAGCATTTTATTGTATTATTTTATTACCTGTTCTAAGCTTTTATATAAAAAAAAAACAGCCAAAATGCGGCTAGGGCTGGCCAGGTTAAGACTTTAGCCAGTAAAGGTTAAAAGCATGCGATGAACTTTAATTTGCACGTCTAAAACTTGCATATAAGCGGTTATTGGGGTGTGTGTGTGTGTGTGTGTGTTGCCATTGTTAGCAGCTGAGTTTTGAAGACATTGTTGTTTTCATATTTCAGGTGTGCCACAGCGTGAAAGCCAAACCTACTCAGGCATTTCCTGGGCGCATCTTCTCTCTGCTGCTTCTTCTGTCTCTTTTAATTTTGAACCATTTACAATGGGCCCAAGTTTTGCTAGTTTTTTGATTTATGTCTTGTATTGGTTTATTGCTTGGCATGCTGTTGCTCTGCTCTATAGGTTCAAAGTTCAAGTTGCATTTGTTATGGCTCACGCTCTAGACGTCTCTCTAACGGTGTCTCGTTGCCAAAAAAAATGAAACAATATTTCCGTATCTCATGGACATGTGTTGCTCCAAACACACTAATTGCTTTAAGGCAATAGCACGCGTCACCCAAAATGTCACTGGCACTACAGTCTCAGAGTCAGAGTCACAGTTACCCACAACATCTAGCAAAAAAAAAAAAAAAAATACAAAAATTGATAGCCAAATTTGGCGGCCAAGTAACAGGTTTTCCACTCTGTATATATATTTCTTTTGGCTTTTTGTCTATCAGATCTGTCTACAGCTTTGACTCTAACTTCGTCTTGTGGGTCTTGTTCATAAAAAAAAAATAATTGATACTGCAAGGCAACGAGTGTACAACGAGTCTTAGACTTGACTTGAGACTGCAGTCTTTTCAGTCATTCACTTGAAATTAATTTCCACAGTCAAGCAACATAATTTAGAGTTCTGCACAGTATCCAATCACTTTGCTTACGACCAGATACATAATTAAGGCTTTGACGTGGGCAGGTAGTTTTATGTACAAGAACTTTTTGCATTTTATTATAATTTTTGGGCGCTATTTCGTGACATATCACGATGTTTGGCCAACAACTTTATAATGGGCATAGAGACGTAAAAGCAGAAGATTTATTTTGAAGCTAGCGCATAGAAGAGCATTAGGTTCCAACGTGAAAGTGGTAAAGTCTCTTTGGGTTCAGTAAATATGTTTAGAATTCTTTTTCCAATATGGATCTCGTGTCCATCCAAAACATTTAAAGGATTCTGTGGGTTCTGTGTGTTCGCTTAAACGCAAGATCGGTGGTTTGATTTCATCAATAGGAAAGTTGCGATTAGACTGACTCACTGACATGAAGGAGGCTTCACATATAGACCTAGTTTCTTGGTGACGCCTAAGTCTAAACATAAATTCCCTTAAGAGCTTTTCATACTTTCTCTATATTTCGCGAAACCATGTGATACCAGCAAATATCGAAGCCCTCCCTATCTACACACTTGTATGCGCGAACTTACCTTCGCTTTTACCCTACCACACTGCCAGTATTCCGCATTATACGTAACATCTCCCGTAAACCGCAAATCTTTACCAGACCAAAGACCGCCCGTAATATGCAAACTACGCAACTTGCAACATGCAACTAGGCCGCATCGCTTCTCGTCGTCCTCGTTGTTGTTGTCGTCATCTACTCTGTCAAAGTCAACTGCTCTGTCAGCGTCATCAAACGACATCGCGTTGTCGTCGTCGTACTGCTCCTCCTGCTGCCGCTCCGTTGTCTATTTGGGCCTTGCTGTATGCTGGCTGACTGCGTCGGCGACATTCATTTCTCATTTGATCTTTATCACCCGGCAACGTGCAACAACAACAACAATAAACTGATGGGCTCTGCTCAGTCAGTGGCAGCAAAGCTTGGCACAGGCTGCAGCCTCCGTTTCAGTATGCTCTCCCTCTCCTTGCCACCATGCAACATGAAAACTCTGATTGTAATCAAGATTGGCCTTTTTTTGCATGAGCCTGCCAAAGCGATTTGTGGCCTGGAAAATCGTTTCAGTGCACACATATGCTCGTTTGCTATAGGGTAACATATGTGTGTGAGTGTGTGTGTGTCACATGTCAAGGTAGTTTCAGATTACCTTGATTTCAGATTTAGGCCAAATTATGGTTTTATAGGAAGCAAACTTTTCAATTTGTGTCATACAAAGTGAGTACTACGACGGAAAAAAATGAGCAGTTGGATAAATCAAAATAGGAGCTATGAGTAAGAATAACTTCCATTTTTTCATGCACTTTTAGAGTCGGTACGCAGCAGTCAAGAAAATTAACGAATTCCGGCAATTTTGAAACTTCAACTATTCTCAACTTATCATTCCCTCAATTATTTAAGTTTGTAGAAAAATTACCTTAATTGTAGTTTATTACATTTTTTGTTTTGAGATTAAAATCATCATCGATTCGAGCATAATCTAAGCACGCGCATTACCCAACAGTCCTGCTGTTCAACACTTAACTTTAGCCATTTTGGCATTTTCCAACACCTTGCGGCTTCACTTAACTTGACCCAACTTGACTTGGGGCTTTAACTTGATTGTATTCTAAATCGACTGACTGACTCACTTTTCAAGCCAAAATCTAGACAATGGACCTGGCGTAAATCATGTTTACCATAAATCCCCCCCTCCATCAGCCTGCCGCTACAAGTATTTACCTTCCACATTGACTCGACTTGTGGTCAATGGTTTGCATGTAATGCTTGCAACCTCGGTGTCTATTGGCGCATTTACAAACAATGACATTATGCTGACGTTTATTAATCGCATTTACGGAAATTAATGTCGTGACATTTTCGATTTAATGTAGTTGTAATAAATAAATATGCTGCTTACCGAAAATAAATAAATATGTAGCCCCCCAAGATCTAAAGAAAACAAAAAAAAAAAACCCAAATCAATAGTTATATAGCTGACCAAAAGTGTTGGCCAAAATATGTTAACAATAAATTTGGCATAACGAAAATATAAATTTACAAAAAAAATAAATATGAGAACTCTATTAGCTCCACTATAGATGTTGACTTACGTATATACTTTATTTTCGATATATTTGGTATTTTACTTGAAGTTCTTAAAGTTGAAATCAATACTCTTACTCAAAGTCTGAGGGTCTAACAATCACGTAAGGTAGCTGTAGTCTGGCCTTGAAATCTTCTTGTCTGCTATCTTAGCTTTATAATGCTTCAAAAACCCATAAAAATATGTTTGAGTTCGGAAATGCTTTAATATACCTTCAATATATTCTTCGTTTGCTTTCTTTCTGACGCAATACCCTTTTTAGATAATTCCCTCCTTAATGGATGTAACATAAGACATCTGAGTTCGAAATTTATGGAAATCAACTATATGTATAAGAACATTTTTCGGGATATAAGTGACTTGCCCGAAGATTTTCGTGGAACAAGATTCAGTAAAATTTCAAACACAACTATATTAGAGTTTTTTTAAATCCCTCCTGTTGCATTTCGGAAATCCTTCGATAATACTATTCTTCCATCCAAACGCAATCTTCTCTTGCTTTCAGAAACAAGGCAGCATTCAATGTAGTTTTGGGATAATCCCAGCCTTAAGCGAGCAATCTTTTTAAAGGGGACGAAAGTTATTGCAGTCAATTTGATGTATCAGAAATTTCTTTGGGTTATAAGTGACTTGCCCAAATATTTTGGTAGAACAAGTCTCAGTAAAACTTCAAACATTACTATGTGAGCTTTCAAAAACATCTAAAAATTTGTTTTAGTTTGGAAGTCCTACGGTATTCCTATTATCCCAGTCTTGCTGAAACAATACAGAATGCACCACGATTTTCGTATGATCGCAACCTTAACCACAGAACCTTTGTAACGAAAAATACTTGAGTTCGAATAAAACGGGGAATTTTATTGAAAACAATTCTATGTATCAGAAAAATATTAAGGATATTAGTGACTTTCCCGTCAATTTTTGTAGAGCAAGCCTCATTAAACTTTGAAATAAAATTCATTTGCTTTGTCCTGGACAGGCTGATTTGCAAAAAGCTTCCCTATATATGCCGATAGATAGATGCATAATTTATAAAGCGGAAGAACGCTAGAGACTCTTTAAACGTTGAAACAGAACTTGCTTGCTTTGTTCAGGACAGGCTGCACTTAAAAAAAGTTCCTAAAATATATATAGTTTCAAGACCTCTTATCATTCTCGGAGCTGTAGTCGGAAGAACGCACTAAACAACAAAGAGGCTACAAGTAATACCCTATAATCAACTTACGATCACAATTCTTGTTACCTTCCAGAATCCTCCTCCCCTAGTTTCTTAGCATAACTACCCACACATCATACATACCCCAAGCAATGTTAGAGTATTGAAACATATTTCAGTTACTATTTCCCATAGTTTTCGGCCAACTTCTGGGTCACTTCACGTCGTTTACTTAGTTCAGTTCAATACAGTTGCCGCTTAGCCTTGCTGAAGCTTTGGTAGCCATGTTGCTGCAACTCCAGTTGAGGAGCCACTCACGTCATGTTTGGCCAAAATTTACATTGGCCATTTACTGGCTGAGCATGTACTAAATTGTATGGTCAACAAACAAATGGCCAATAAGCTAAAGCCGGCTCTTTGTTTCTGGTGCTGCTGCTGCTGCTGCTGCTGGTGCTGCTGGGTATGGAGCACAATTTTCATTTAATTTACGCGCACTTGCGCTTTGCTGCGCTCTCTACTCTTTCTCTATCGCTGTTGCTCTGTTGGCCATGATGCTTATCTTAACTTGTCCTATATCATTTCTTTATGTTGCGCAAACTAACGGATGGCGCTCCCTTTGGCAACATGTTGCTGACAAGAGCGCAAAGATGACAACATTTTAAATTAATTAGCCAAGTTAATACCGAAAAAAGAAGCTAAAAGGCTTGGCAAGCAATTTTTGACAGCAGCCAAAAAAGCAATGGCCAACACAGCAGCTACAAGGCACTTAACTTGGTTAACATTTTGGATAGTAAGCGGAGTAAGCTTATCTCTGGCGAGGCACAGGCGGCGGCATCGACGAGCAGTAACAAACAGTGGCGTCGATTGGGTGGGGTGTGATAGCAGAATGAGCTGGAATAGGTAGGCAGTGATTGCCCTGTTGAAGATCTTTGTCCAGTTATTATAATAGTCAGGATTTTCATTTGAGAAACTTAGCTTCATCTCTGCTGTTTCTTTTAGAGCTACAATTGCCAGGGCCACCCAAGACGTGCCTTTCCGTACCCCCCTTAGCCAAAATTTTTCCACGTCTCTGCTACAAAAAACAGCTTCAACTGCAACAACCACAACTACAACAACAATGTCGACGACAATTTATTGACAAGACAATGGCGTCCACGTATGTAATTAATCTCGACATAATCTGAGTAGATAATTTTTGTACTCGTCGTTTGTTGTTTGGTTTTGTTTGTGCCTTGAGCCGCGTTGTCTATTTTGGCCCGTTTTGTTTGTTTGGCTTATTTCGCTTAGCTTGGCTTTTGGACATGCTACATACACTGCAATGCCATTGCCCTGTCTTCGCCCTCCCCTTCTATAGCCCGCCTGCCTGCCTTCTTGTCATCTTTATGAAGTGCAGCCCAAAGTCGGCAGATCCTTTTACGTGCTGGCTACTGCCCGCTGCCTGCTTGAAGCTACAAAAAAGGCAGCAATGGCCTTAGTTTATGCTCTTTCTCATAAAGTATTACAAATTTTTTCGCCTCCCTCTGCTATTTCTTTTTTCAATTAAGCAAAATGCTTGCAATGCAACCAAAAGCTGCCGCATTGTGGCAAGAACTCATAAAGTTTATGCGCTCAATTTGCTGACGGTAAGAGGGTTGGCCTACTTTTAGGCGCGGTCAATTTGGGTTTGAGTAAGGAGCGCAGAGAAGTGCGTACCACGTGCGGATTGAGTGCGTAGTGTGAGAACACTGCACGAGAAAAGTATGCTTACGCAGGGCGTTGCACAGTTTAGTGTGAAGCTATGCAGCCGCGAAAGCGCTAGCTTCAAAGCAAAATGTCTTACAACATGCCTGTGAACGATCATCTACTCAAAAAGGACATAGTTAAAAACTTACTGGCGCCATCTAGTGACACTTTGCTCGCTTGGTATTTGTTGCACCTTTTCTTCTGTGGTCTTTCATCTCTAACGTCAAAATTTGTTGGTGCCAACCAGCGATTGCAGTCTTCCCTTCATATTTGATTTATTTCAATTTACAACTTGAAGGATATACTTACTTTTATTCCTGCATTCTTTTTATAGATTCCATCCAGCAGCACTGATGCATTTTCTTGGCAGTGATATGGCTAGCAAATAGACTTTATTTTACCTATAAAAATTACCCTATGCTCCGCATTTGAGACCAAAAACATCCACTTAGTGGCGCCATCTAACAATAACAAGTTGCTTGGGTTTCCGCCGGTTTGAGAGCTGTCGAGACGGTTAAGAGTTTGCGGAATAGTAAAATACTTTTGCTGCACAGAGTTCAGTGGCTAAGAGGGCGCATTTTGCGTTATAGCGATTTCCTGATAATATCTGGGTACCAATTATAAGCGTTTTCAAGACATGTTGAGTGTATTGTGTAAGTATTGTAAGCAATATTCTTACTAAACTTAATGCACATAAAATATTGTAAAAGTACTTTTGTTGCTCAGTGTTACTATGCATTGAAAGTAAACTTTGTGCATTCTTCGCCATAGTTGGAGCTTTTATGTAAACCCAGCTCGATTTAGAATAAATATGTTGGCCTGAAGTCAATATGAAGAATAAATATGAATTGAATTATCATACGGAGCTAGTCTTCAATTATATCCTTCCTTGGAGTACAATTTCTTCAATAGTGCAAAGTGATTTGATACAAACGCTTCCAAGAAGCTTAGCACTACAAATCTGATATTTGTTAAATTTGCAGCAAATCTCTTCCGAAATATCAAACAATCGCATCAGAACTTCGGAAAAGAAGTCTCCACTTAAATATACTACACTCTGCTAGCGACAACTAACAACAAGACCTTATTATCCACATCAATTCGTTGTTTGCGAATTTTTCTTATTCAAGAACTCAAATATGCAGTAATATGCTGGCGCCATCTAGCAGAAACTAATCACAGCAAACTAAGGTAACTTCAGCAATTTGCAATATTCATAATGGAAATCTTAAAGAATAAACTATGAAAAAATAACCTTATGAAGAGTGTCATGCTCTCCGCTTAGTTGGTCAACATACTTTTTGCGCAGACTGTGGTACTTGGTGCAAATGTATAATACACTCATCATTAATTTTGCAAAAAGTTTTGTTTAATATGCGTGCATGCACAAGTAGTCCTTGTTGCAGTTGTTTGTTGTTGTTGCTGCTATTGTTGTTGTTGCCGTTGTTGTTGTCTGCAAAGTTGTTGTTCATGTTCAGTTCAAAAATTCAACATGAATTGTTTTAATGTATGCCAAACCTTCTACCAAGACCCCATTCGACCCCAGCGCTGGTCCCCCCTCAGGGCTGCAATTGTACAATGAATTTGCATTAATGATGAGCTGCACACAGACAACAACAAAAACAACAACAGCAAATAGCAGGACAACAACCAGCACAACAACCACATTATTCATAGTTGGGTCATATAAAAACATGTGCTGCCATGAACTAACCTTGAGCGCATCTCCAACTTTTTCACCCAAAAAAAAACGACGAAAAATGAAATCGCAAATAAAAAGAAAAGCGGAAAACGTTGTTCTGACCCCGTTTTTCTCGTTTTTTTTTTTGTGTGAGGGATTCTGGCTTTGCCATGCAATTTTAATACTTATGAAAACTGAATATGGCACAAACTTCCCAACTACCAAACTCCCCAGCTGGTCATTGAAACAATGCTCGGGCATATTTCATGTTCCGCATATTGAAAGTGAAATTATGTGCAAACATTTCTATATACTCGTTTATACGATTTTTTTTCTTTGTTGTTGCCTTTAAGCATTTTAAGCATTTTATGTGTCCAGTATTTTTATTTAAATTTTTGGCCAAGTTTTTTTTTTGGTTTTTCGAGGGCTTGGCTTAATGTCAGACAGACTCTCTGACAACCCATCAAGTTGGCATGGAAGTTGAATGCCATTTTGAGCCGCAAACTGGCATAGTTTGTTGACGTACTAGATGGTTTGATCAAATGTCATGTGATAGAGTTATTAATGACATTATAAATTGAGTTTAGCAGATAAGTTTGGGAAGATAAAAGCTGTCGAAAAGTTGTTTTAAAAAATGCTTGACAGATTTTGTTAGCAAATTTGAATGCCGGCTAAGTAGCTTTGGGGAGAGCTGCTTAAAGAAAGAGTTTTATGCGAGCTACAAAATACTACATGCGGAACATGAAACATTTTCTAGAATTTTTTGAGCTACTTCAAAAATACCGCTCGAAATTGTTTTTCATTAAATCAAAACAACTGAAAATCCATGCGTATTTGTCCTCTGCGAATTCCGATCAATAAATGAGAAGTCATTTGATGTCATTTTATTTCTTACAACTTAATTTGTAAGAATTTGTAGAATTATTGGACTCTTCAGTACTATCGAAAAAATGTTGTGTCTCTAAAAAGCCTGTACATTCTTCTTAAGTTTTCTTCTCAATGCTATAGTTATATAGTGAGTGTCACTTTATGGAAGACTAATATCTTTTAAAAGTTACTCTCCACGGAATTGGGTGGTAATTTACCATTTAAAAAACGCGATATCAGCTCATGTTCGGATGAAGTTAGGCAGGGGAATTTTAAAAAGCTCATCATCTCGAAAACAGCTAGAAAGTGAAAAATCGTATCAAATAATGCGTAATCATCGATTTTTTCTAGACAAACATACATATATACTGTGTTGCTTTTTCCAATTTCCAACAATACACTATATTTTCTGCTATTGAAAAGTTTTTTATTCGATTAAGATACCGTAACACAGTGTACTACAGAATGTGCAAAAATTTTAAATCATTTTCATTTACGAGATGTTACGAAAAAGCAAATCTAATCAAAATATGTTTTTAAAGGATCAAATGTACTAGCAAACTTGTACTTAAGATCTACCTCCAATCATGAAATTTTCCATTGTATTCTAGAAAAATTTAAATTAATTTTTATTGAATTATTTACTATTAATTTAGGGTTACAAGTTAGTTCAGTTAACCTTTTAACAAAAATAAATGTAAGCTAAAACTAAAGCGTATCCCTAGCAGGTTTTGGATTGACAATGTAAGAGATGAAAACGGCAAGCAACATAAAAGTTTAAAAAGGAGCCAAAAGATCAAGATGAGTAAAAAATACTCGATTTGGCGAAGCAAGATGAGTTAAAATGATTCAAAATACGAACGGCATAGTCCCCATAAGAACCATTGCAAGACTTCCCACGAAAATACTTCAAACCACTCGCAGGAGTCTTTTCATTTAAATGTGTAATACCTGTTTTCAGTTTTTGAAGTCCTTGTGCAGAAGGCATTATTGAAGCAATCGTCAAATTTTTACACTTCTCCCCGCAAAGCTACTTAAGTTGTCTTCCCAGCGAAGAATTTCAAACGATTCCCACAAAGTGATTTATAACGCCTCCCTAAGGACTCAAAATTTTCTGCGTTTTAAAAAGTTGCCTCTTTAATTGAAAAATCGCTGTTTACCCAAAAAAAAATTCAAAATCGCTTACAAACCCGTTAGCGTGCAGGACGACACTATACTGAACGCAGCCAACTCCCGCCCCCACAACAAGCCTTACCTAATAAGTTATGCCAAAACAGCTGCAGGCCCAATCGAAAAAAGCAGGCAACTTTTCAAAGCGAGCTACGAGTTACAAGTTACTTACATAATATTTGATCATGATATCTCAAGATGTTTGTCATGCAGAACATTGACAACTAAATGCTAGTACTTTGGCCTTAGTAACTCGGGGTAGTTGGGCGAAGTTTCGCAAAAAGGGGTTGTTGGCAGCTGGTTGTTGGATGCTGCCGTAAGCTCAAAAGAGTGCGGCGGCTGCTGTCGGTTGCTCCTTAGCTAGCAGGGCGTCAGGAGCTTTGAGACCTTTAAGTAGTTTTATGTAATTTAAATATAAATACTCATTTAATTAGCAACGAGTCTATGGGGAAGACCAAATGCCTTTGATCTCTGGGCAAATGTGTAAATATTTGACATTAATTACAACTTTAATGCAGCTGTATGGGTGTGTGTGCGAGTGTGTGTGGCGATGTGACTGTAGTGGCTTTATATATAAAGCATATATAGAGAGCGCAGGCAATAACTGGAAAATTTATTTAATATTCACTTATGAAATGAGTTTACAGCAATACTAGGACACGGGAGTGCGCGCGGGCGCGGGAAGCGGCAGCGACAACACACAAACACACACAAATTACTTAAGCGCTTATTTGTCAACTACAATGTGTCTGAGTGTGTGTGTATATTATATACGAAATTTATATAATTAACATGGGCGGCAGTTGGTAGCTCCTGCGGAGCTTAATGATGATGACGACGACGACGATGATGATGATGATGACTATGTTGCCGCTGATGGTTGCTACGAAAACTCATTAATAGCAAGTGCGCTGCGGCAACTGCGCGTGACTCTTAACCCATTACAGCGCCCATCAATTATTCAGTTGAAAAGAGCGTTGCCATTTCCCAAAAAAAAAATTGGAAAATGTGCTGAAAAAAAACAAGAAAATGGCCGCTGGCAAAATGGTCGGAAGTCTGGGCACACTTGGGAAATTACACATACCTATGCACACACACTCACACACAGATAGATCAAAGCCAAGTGCGTGGCATGCAAACAACTGTGGAAAAAAAAACAAAAAAAAAAAAACATAAATAAATGCTGTCCACAGCAGTGACGTAGTTCAGAGGATAACGCTCTGCGCTGCACGACATCTATGGCGTTGTAGAGTTCATACAGCTTATGGTTCATGCGAATGTGTTACTTGTCCCCAAATCCAAAGTAGAACCAAGATTTTGCGACACAACCCATATTTCTGCGTCATATATTGGGTAGAACGGGCGTCTTGTAGAGCGTTTGTTTTGTAGATTGGGCGAGGTCACTCCCACCTACTGGCAAGTATGATTCTTCGTTGAGAGCTCTCTGCTACACATAGTCACACTGATTGGCAAGCGTGATTCTTCTCAAGCAAGCTCAAGCTTCAGGCTGCTATTATGTACGTCCGCTGGGAAGCCTACACGCCATGCATCCCTATTTCTAAGCAGCATTTACCTTAAGGATAAAGCTCGCATTAACTTTTGCTGAGTCTTTTTCGATTGCGATCGACAGCCTGCTTACAACGCCCAATTATATCAACATCATCGGTGTTTGCAAGTAGCTGGGCAGTTTTGTAGAAAACAGCGCCAGTACTTTGTACTCCAGCCTTCCGCAGTAGCCCTTTCATTATGAGATAAAGTAGAGCGAGTGGCCCTTTCTAAAACCTCAAATGGTACCATTGTGCTCGAAGACGTCATTTTCTAAATAATTTAAATCAACTTGATACCAATTGTAGCAGAACTAAAACGCGTAATTTCGTTTGATCTTTGGCAAAAACTATGCTGGCGCCATCTACACTTATTTACTTTTTATATCAAGTCCATAATATAAGCAATAGACGAACCTACTTTAAGTTCCCACTTCATCCCTTTGCAGCACACAGTTCCGCCTACGTCACTGTTACCTTCAACTCACCTGCAACACACACACATACAGGTTGTGCCCAGCTATAGTTCAAAGGCAACTAAAAACTAAAGTAAATATGAAAAAGTTTTTACATCATACAACTATCTAGCTGGTATAATTCAGTACATACTATATATCTATATGTATATTCCCGTGTACTTTTATCCCTTTAGTCCTGCGAATGCAAACAAAATTCTCAATAGCATAATTCATTTTGTGTTGCAACAACCAACAACAAACAACTTGCAACACAGCAACATAAACTTTAATTATAAATAATTATTTAGTTTCTTGTTTAGTAGTAGCCTCGGACTCGGAAAAGTTTAATCCTACCAACTTGCATTAAGTTTTCGTTTTTCAATTCCTTACAGTTTTCATTTTCCATTATAATTCCATGAATTATTAATACATTTGTATGCGTTGTCTTCTGAGTAAATATTGGTTAATGGCATTAGTTTTGTTTGTTTTACTTAATATCTATTTAATAATGAAGATATGTGTGCCACAGCTGCGGGGGTGTGTGGATGTGCGTGTGTGTGTGTGATTATAAAATATTCAAATTTTTAATTGGAATGAAATTTTATTTGCACAATTGAGTTTGAATCTCAGTTGGAAATATATTAAATGAAGCGTATTAAAATAGCCCAAGGCAATATGTAAGTTGAAATGTTTCGTAATTAAAAAGAAGCAACTAGAATTGGGAAAATTTGTCAAATTCATCAAAACTTATTGAAATGAATTTTTGTTTTAGTTTTCGATGAAAAGTCTCGCTTAAATGTTTCCAAGTTGTTGATGGCTTTCACTTTTTTGATGGCAATTCAAATACATTATTCTATTGTTATCAATTAAAGGACAATTCAAGGGCAAGGGATGGTTAGTTGTGCTGCTTGAGCAATACCTGGTAAATTCTAGACACTTTCCAAAATACTGAGTGACTTACCAGTATGTGTTGAATTCAGAACTCAATTTAATGCTAATTTCCTACTCAGGACTTTTGACAGCAGTCGTATCTGAAGAGTTAAGTTTGGTTGGCAATTTCTTAATTTTCCAGCAAGTACTAAGCCAGCTAGTTCCCCATACCAAATTTTACTGGTTTGCATTAATAGATAGCGACAGCAAAGAATCTATTTACAGCAGCACATAAAATCGATTGTTCGGCATGCTTTGGGTTTTTCAGATGTACTTTTCAAAATATAATTTATGATAAAATGGCGGTTGGACACACCATTCAGTTATCAACTTTTCGCGAAGAGCTAAATCATTTCAATATAGCAAAGCTATAATAGTTCATAATAATCCATACATCTTTTCCAGTTATGCCTTTCAACAGCAGATGGTAAAATATCTCTCTTTCGAATTCTATACGCCAATAATATGTCATCTCTGACCTCTTTGGCAACTTTTGCCTCTTTGGCATTT
This sequence comes from Chymomyza procnemis, assembly GCA_035046065.1. Taxonomy (NCBI): domain Eukaryota; kingdom Metazoa; phylum Arthropoda; class Insecta; order Diptera; family Drosophilidae; genus Chymomyza; species Chymomyza procnemis. The sequence goes on from JAWNOJ010000023.1 coordinate 30,213,351, forward strand.
TTTCGAGTTCTTTTAAAGACCCTAGGTGATCTCTAAGAATCCTTTTGTATTCGTTATCGAAAGGAAATACGTTTACCATCTCTCATTCGAATCCCATATGAAAATAATATGTTCCATCTGAGCTCAATTCCAGCATTGAGTCATTTTTCGATTTCTTCTAAAGACGCTAACCGTTGACCTACACGAGTCCTTTGCATATGTCGACAAAACCAGTCTTAAAGAGCAATGGCTGGAGAGCACAGCAACTGGGATAAAACCTAACATTTCGTTGATTGCATGTAATTTTATTACCTTACAGCCACATTGGGCTGAGCGGTGCCATCTTGAAAAGTCTTCAGCCATGCCTCTTGGGTGATCGGTTTGCTATATCACTCTGCATTATTCTGCAAGTTTAGTTTGCGTTTGGCACAGATCATGATCCAGTTCAGCCTCACATGACTCATATTTTTATTTTTTAAAATTGTTTTAGACGCTGAAATCCCCATCTTTGAGGTTCCACTTTTTAGATGGCTTAATGGTTGAAGCAGGTTTTCCATAATGAAATATTTCTGCTTTAAAATCTGAAGTTCCTACCATGGTAATGTCTATGTCACTCTTTGCATGACTTAATGTTCGAAACAGATTCTCCATAAACTATCATTGGCATACAGAGGTACAATAGACCCATGGGGGTCTCAGTGTCGAAGAGCTTAGACCCACCCTCGTTCATTATTAGCATTCAAAGCGCTATACCAGCACTCATCACTACAGCAATTCAAAACTTTGCGCTAATGCCCCATAAACTATCATTAGCAATCAACGCGATATATCTGCCTTTCTCTACCCATTAAAATTTCGCTAATACCATTTATTTAACACAAATCCGGATGAAAATTATATTCTTGTGGGAATCAGATGCCGATGCAAGTTGAATATTGAACAGATATCACATCTTTCTAATGAAAAAACTAATCGATTTCAATAACGGGCATAACTTGCGGTAGATGCCCTGTTTTCACAACGAACCACACCCAATAAAAGTACGATAAACAATAAACCCATATTGGCGGTAACTATCGTTCAGGATATGAACTTTAGGGTATTACTTTCTATAGCTTATGCATGGGTACAATTAATCTTGCCGTAACGAAAAACCGTACGGCTTTTAGACTTTCTGGCTGGTTCTCTCTCTTTCCAGTTGAAAAATAATTTTTGTCACTTTTAAATGTACCAATTTTTCTTTTAAAAATTTTATAAAAACGGAAAAGTTGTCATCAAAGTTTCCCTTCAGATATGAACATAATATTTTTCGGAAAATATTTACTCTCAACTAAATGCCGACAACAAATCGACCATCAACATAATTACTTCACAATTACTTCCCATCATCTCAATTACCTCCCCAGAAAGCAACTCACAGGGACTCCATAAAAATCCAACCCAAGTTTCAAATTCAAAAATTGCAATATGTGCGCGCCCTTAGTCGAGACATGAACCCGGCACTGCCGCATCAAAGTGAGAGTCGGTTCAAAGCTATGCCACATGTTGCACACACACACGCACACAAGTGTGTGAATGTGTGCCACATATGTGCGTTACCGTTATGCAGAGGCATGTTGCTGTTGCTGTTGTTGCCTCTGCCTTGGACAGTCACTGTTGTGTGGCATGCAGGCAGCTCTGTTGCTGTTGTTGCACTGTTAGCTTGGCCTCAAAAGCGGAAATGCCGCACACGAAATGCATTTTGTAACCCAATTTCCTACTTCCGGTATCTTTTCGACACGGCCAGAATGGTGAGCGTCGTGAGCGCGTGGGAGAGTGAGCACAATGGGAGAGAGAGAGGAAATGAGCTTATGTGGTCGACAAATTAACAAACACCCGCACTCGCACACACACAGGAGCTTTTTCCACACATGTTTTGTGTCCAAAAAGGCCGGCCGGCATTTTCAGTTGGCCCCCCCTCTCGCCAGCAATTGCCATACATTGACACTCGCTTCGGCTGCATTCGTTTCTCGCTTCGGCTGCATTCGTGCGCTTGGTGCAAGCTTCTTCGCCTTGCGGTGCTTTTAAGTTTTCTCTGTTGCGCTTTTGCGTGCAATTCGCATTTGCATTCGCTTTGCAACGGTTTTGATGTTGTCAGCTTTGCTTTGTCACTGACATTTATTGCTGCTGTTTCTTCTCTCCTACTTCTTCTTCTTCTTCCTGTGCTTGCTTGCATATGTGTTGCGAGTAATCGCTTGTATGCAATTGTTTTGCTGCTTTAAAGCGATTTTTGACAACGTGCTTTGCCACAAATTGATTGGCTTATAAAGTCATTAACGTGTCGACGGGTGTCAGGTGATGATTCGCTTCGAGGCGAGATTTGTCTGTGGCAGTGGTATGTGGTCTTGGGGTCTCTGGTCACTTGATTTTGTGCAATTTAATTTGCTTATAAGACATGCAATTTATTACATAATTTAAATTACCGTAATTGGAATATGAAGTCGTGCTCGGAATTGGCCAAGAAATGAGCTGAAATACATGATTAGCGTCACGTTTTCGAATGTACTAAAGGTGTACGGTTCCCTTTAAATGGTAACGTTTGAGTGGAATCAAATGAATTGGGTTTGAAGTTTAACATTTCATGATTTATTTTTGTCACCAAATGGACAATGGGGTAGTAGATTATTGACAGTTTCAAATAACTGTGTGAACTTTAATTGCTATTTTTTACGCAAAAAATTCTGGATGCTACACTAAATAGAATAAGTTCTTTGATTTAATGCATTTTTTTATATACTTACACCTGAACCTGCGTTTACGCGGTAATCGGTTTACCTGCTTGAAAGCTTCAAGGCCTGATATATTTACTGAATAGTTGTAACACATCTTTGGATAAGGAATTTTCTCAGATAAGATGGGCCCAAGAATTAGATAAAGAAGGATTTATCGATAATGAGATGATTAGATGAGACGATGCAAGATGAGAAATTTAATGTTGAACACTTAATTTAGTGGATTTAAAATTGGTTTAAATTAGATGAAGAAGGATTTATCGATGATGAGATGATAAGATGAGACGATTCAAGCTGAGAATTTAAATTTAAAAGACTTAATTTAATGGATTTAAAATTGTAATGAAAAAGGTGTTGGCTATGACGATTGAATTGTACATCGCCAACAATGAATCGTATATATTAAGAGCTAAATATGTGCAAGAGGGACTTGTACTAGCAAGGAAACAAGGTAACAATTCTCAAAAAATAGATAGAGTTATTTTGGATCGTGCTCTTAAATTTGAGTTATTAATGATCTATTAAAACAATTTGAGAAAGTCTATAAAAATAAGCAAGCAAAGCTTTTTTTAAAATAAAAAGAATAAAATATTTTTCTTAAGAAAAATCTCTCTAAAATAATGCCAATGCAACAATTGTAGCAGCAGAATCTAATGAGATGATTTTATGCAGTGACTCATCAGGGATTATATAATTTCATAAAAAAAGACTATTCGTTGAAACTAATAGCTTTTTAGTTTGCTTCAAAATTGGAATGTATCATCAATTTTTCCAATTTTTTTTTTTTTTATATAATGAAGTAAAGTTTGAAGATATCACGTTTTCTTTTAGATTTACTTATAATTCACAACTGCTTTAAAAAGAAACCACTGTAAAAAGACGATTTTTCTATAGTGTTTATGATATTGAAAATACTATTTTCTTCTTCTTTTAAGCAAAGGGTAGGTTGTTTCGATTAGTTAGGTTTATTTATCATATCAAAGAAAGTGTACTTTCGTCTGGAACATAATTAGACCAAGGTACTTGTGTATTAATTTCAATGATTTTATAATCGTTGGTAATGCTTAAATATAATGATAATATAATATATAAACATGTTTAGTTCTTATTAATATTATTTCAAATGCATGCTCAAGTTAATGGGTTTTGTTCAACTGAGACGGAATTATATATGTGTAACGTTTCTTGCCTAATATTTACTTATAATTCACAACTGCTTTAAGAAGTGGCAACTCTAAATAGAAGATTTTTGTATGGTGGAATTTGATGTTGAAATTATTTTTTTTTGTTTTCTTTAGAGCAAAAGGTTTTCTATATCTTCAGCAAGTATAGACTTCAATTGATAAATGGAAATTTATTGTGTTGTAGGGGAGTGAAATCAGATAGCAACAAACAGTTAAAATGCCGATTCGTATTACACAGTTTTTCCCCATATAAAAAGAAAAGTATAATTGCACTTATGTGTTTCGGTCGGGAATGTATGTTACCGAGCTACGGGTGTGTGCTACCAGACGAGATCTTAATAAGCGCAAGATCGTTTTAAACACAAGACAATGCTTGCTATAAGTCTACCCCCCGAAGCTAAGTACCACACTGACATTTATGAGACTAAAAATAATTTTGCATTTAATGGCTTTCTGTGTCTTTTCTGCACTTGAAGAGTCACTTTAAGCGGCACAACAACTACTCAATTCCAACAGATTTACGTGGTTACGCTGCCGGGCACCCCCCTCACAAACCATTCATTCGGTTTGGCTACCCATCAAAAATATGGTAACAGCTTTGCTGCTTGTCACTAAATACTGACAAGGTCACATTGTCAACGTCACTGTTCGTGCGTAAACCAATAAAATTTGTCTAGCAATAGCCGCCGGTTGAACAATAGCCAAATAAATAAAACTAAATGGTCAAGACCAAAGCAACCAGAGATTCAAGCCAAGCCAAAACCCAAGCAAGCTAGCTGCTGCAGGCTTATGGAGCGTACCCAAACGGCCATTGCAGGAAAAAAAAGACAAAAACTGGGCTTTAATGATTCAATCCAAATATGGGTGTCAATAAGTTAACAGACAGACAATGTTGCACTTGCCACGGCCAAGTTGAGCCAGCCAGCGCGCACTCAATGTCAATGCGGAGCACATAAAAAGCAGCAGCAGCAAACCGGGAACAAGCTGCCTAGTTGCAAGATCGGGAACAGCAGAAATTATGAAATGCATTTAATTTTGTTGCACATGGTTACTTTTGTTGTTGTCGTCGCTCTTGGCTTCGTCGGCCACATCTCTGCAAATCTATAAAAATTCCATTGACCATATTTTAAGCCATTGACTTTGGACTTGGTCTGCGTACTGGGTCTTGGTTGCTTTGCTGTGGCTATGGCTGGATTTCGTTGGCTTTGTCTCTTTAAGGAAGCAAATGTTTCCGTGCAGCTGCCAACTAGTTGACAACTTGTATGGCTTGTTGTTGCTGTTGAGATTGTTGTTGTTGTTGCAGTTGCAAGTAGCTGCTTTTATTGCAATCTGCCTGCAATCATGTCACATCATTCTCTGCTGCAACGTGGTAGCAACATTTTAGACCAAAACTTGGCAGACACTCAACATATACCATTTGGGGTGGGCGCTAATGAGCTACAATGGGCGTGGCCGTATATTAAGTGTTTACTATTGTTATTGTTGTTGCTGGTATAAAATGTTTATGCGCCGTCCCTTGCCTAGTAACAATAAGAACTACAGTAACCAAAGTACCAGACGTCATAAATCTCAAGTGAATGCATAAAACTTCTAACATTAAGAGTCCAGACAAAATGGCAGCTCGGGAACTTAAGTGCAGTTACCTTGGGTGGATGTTATCCCTCTCTCTCTCTCTCTACTCTCTGCCACTGGAAGTTGAACGTCTTGGTCATAAAAAAATAAACAAAAATGACAATAATAATAATAATAATAGAAACAAGAACAAAATACCAAGTTCTTTAGAAATGTCAAAAAGTAGCAACAAAAAAATTAAAAATGTTGGGAAAAGTATTCCAAAGTTTTTATACACTTTTTAGAAGCACTTGCGTTCATACAGAGCATTTTGGAAGACTCTTTTGTAATTACTCCAGACTCCTTCGAAAAGTGTTGTAGAATTGCAAGTTTCTGCTTAGTTTGAATTGGTTCATTGGAACTGAGTCAAAAGCATTATTATTATTTTTGCAAAATTGGTTTTTGCCAACTTACCAATAATTTCCAGCTTTCCCCGTTGTTAGGTAACTCGTTAGACAATTTGTACGTTTCGTTGTGTACTTTTTGCCTCCAAGTAATCTTCGGACGCCCTCTGCGACGATTACCAAGGGGTTCCATTCGAGAATTGCACGTGCTATTTTTCTGTTGTTTCTCCTGAGGGTGTGTCCGTTCCATCTATATTTTCTGATTTGATGCCATGTTGATCGGTAGTCTCCCATATCTTGGCATTGGATACAGTTCTGGGCCAGAACTCTACAACAATGAGTCTGAGGCATCGGTTGTCGAAACTCTAGATATTTCTTAAGATATTATATATTGATGCCGGTTATGCTCCCATACCACCCGAGAGTGCTCCTCCAACTATAGCAAATTTAATGTCTATTATAGGTAAAAATTTATCGGTTATTTCTATTTTAACTGACTAAATACCTTCACCTAGCACATATAGCCTGCTACAAGTGTATTTGAAACGTGGACCCTGAGCACATTGGCTTGCGTGCAATATTGTAGAAAAATTGTAACGCATCCAACAAGGACACTGTCATAACTTTTTTAATGTTGCTTCTCTTATATATATAGGGAGAGGGTCTATAAGTAACCAGTGCATTCGGGGGAGTTGAGTCACAGACAGCTGACAGTAGATAAATTTCCAGTAACTTTTGTTTTGTGCGCCTTTTGGCAGACCTAACCAGACCAGGCCAACAACAACAACAACACAAATACCAAACCAAGTCAAACCAAACCCAACCAACTCGACGAGCCAAGTTAAGTCACAAGTCGGAGCAAGTGCAGCAAGTTGCACTGACAGTTGGCCACGTTGTGTTCTGTTTTGACAAATCGCAAAGTATGCCAAAAACTGCTTACTTGTTTTAAGATTTCTTTTCTATTTGGGAGTATTTATGGCTGTGTTTGTCCACTGATGGTCTTCTACGCTCTATATGTCTCTTGACTGAATTTCTCATAAATTGTTAGGGTGTAAGTAGCCCTGTCTACTATATAAGTATATTTGGAACAGTTGCAACTTGGCTGTGATACTCTGCTTTTTTTTTTGTACATTTTTAGGAAGCCATCAAGTTGTATTGACTTTGTTGGGCTTATTCTCTGTCTATGGCTTTGAGCCAGAGTTGTCATAGTTTTCTTTTTTTTTTTTTTTTTGAACAAGTTGCTTGTATCATTGGCCTAATAGCGCAATATTTGTGCAATATTTTGTAGCGTTTGTGCAAACATATTTGATGTTGTCAGCCCAGTTCACTCTGAAGTTTTGCTTACTTAATTTTTTTCTGAGGAAAATCCTTTAAAGTTATCTAAACACTTCTTCGTTGGAAATTGCTGCAAGTATTCCATAGCTTGCATTTCTCTTTCATTCTTCACACTTTTCATTCATTTCCCATAAATTATTTGCTTCTAATTTGTCACAAATTCATCAAATTCTTCTTGACAAACTTTTTGTATTCGTTTATTTGTTCTTTCCTCTCGCATTTGAAAACTTTCCAACACTTTTATTCGATTTATACGATGTTGTAAACACTATAATCATTTGCAAATAAAATAATAATTGCATTTTCGAACGCAAAATGTAAAATACAAAATGCGCAAACATGTTCACTTAATTTTGCATAAAATTCAATGTATATATTATTAGATACTGACATATGTAAACTTGTGTATTCCGCATGATATATTTGTAACTGTTGTTTTCCAATAAAGTGGAGAGAGAGTGAGATAGGGAGAGACTTCGGCCGAGTTGAGTGGAATTAGAGGCATTGATTTGCAATAGAGAATATTTTTGCTAGTTCCAAAAATACCAAATAATGAGCAAAACACAATATTTGTTTCAGTAATTAATGTTATTGTAATTATTGTGTGCGTGATTTTTGGTCGAAAATGAATGAACCCAATATTCCATATTGATATTTGATGCAGATATATTGTATATATGCAAAAGCTGCACAGTTTCAACGTTAGAAGGTTGCGTTCATGGTTGACCACATCAAACTTTGTGAACTGGGAATTTTTTGTGTTTAAGTCCTATTTGTTTAGACAATATAATATTGATAATACAATAAAACCAATCAATCAAAACTGTTAATTAACTAACAGACAGTTTATTTTAAGCAAATATATAAATATTTTCATTTTTAATGAGTAATGTTTGCCAAAGGAAGGCAGTGGGGTTTTGTAATTGTGCAAACAGCTGTGTTATTATAAGGGAACTATGCAACCAAAGCAGTTGCGAGACTTGGTTTTTATGGGAACTGTTGGTAAATGTGGGAATATGCAGTTTACCAAGAAATTTCACTAAGAACTGGTGACTACTTGCAGTCATCAATTAAACTCCACATATTTAGGGGCAGAAATGCACAATGTATTATGGGGAACTATGCAACCAAAACAGTTGCGATACTTGGTTCGTTTGGAACTATCGTTGAATGTGGGTATGAACTAGTTCCTATAAATTAAAAATATAGTGTTGGAGAAAGAAGTGCGCGATGTAAGTACAGTTTACAATGTCAGCGCGTAGTGAACGAAATCACAGATTCAATTTAATTTGGCCTTCATTTTTGTAATAAACAAGTCACGGAAAGAACCAGTTCATTATTGAACAAGTTGAGTTATAGTACAATTACAAAATGATACTTATTTAATTCTATTTCAGCAAATAACAAACTCGCCATATCGCTACCATCTACCGTCTATTTAATTCATCTCTTTCTCTATCTTAACACATCTTGATTCGCCAAAGCGATCATCTTTGAACAATTACGAACTATGAAACCCCAATTTGCTCAACGCTGATCTTTTGACCCTTTTTTTGAAGAATAGTTTAAACTTTTATGTTACTAACTGTTTTCATCTTTTGCATTGGAAATACCAATTCCAAGCCAGTCTGTAATGTGTTTCATATCTATAGAAAGTTCAACTGTACTTAGTTGTAGCCTTAAATTAACTCTGATCGGAACCTAGTAACCTACCAAGAGAATGGCATCCTTACGGATTACAACTACAGAATCTGACGCAAAATATTTACTCAGCTAAATAGCTAGCGAACCGGTAACGCTAAGGATCATTTTGATCTAAGTGAGGCCCCTTCGGGGGCCGGCCGGACTAACCTAACCTAATAGCTAGCGAAACAAGCCCAAAAAGCGCTGTCATTCCAATATAATAAATATGATGCTTAGGCATACAATTCAGGTGCATTTTCTTTAAGTTTGAAAAACGGGTTTTATTTAAAGAAGGGTAATAATATATCGTTCAAAGTTGTTGTTTTTCGAAGGCAAATACTTCTTCCAGCTGACCTCGACGCCAACACTGTGACTTTTTCTTTTCTTACAAAAGATCCTAAATGGTGGCCATAAGAATGCTGTTGCATCCATTGTCAAAGCCAAAGTCGAAAAGAGCAAATTCTGAAGAATACAGCGCATGGGATAAGATCTACCACTTCTACCCGAAATGCGCTGTCACTTCAATATGAGAAATACTATCAGTATAGTTTTGGTAGATGGATGCGAGAGTTCACAGCTCATGGTTTTTAAAAAGTGGGGTTGAAATTCCTACTAAACGAATTAAAAGAAGAAACTAGTTGCAGTTTTCCAAATGATTCAGATACTCATTGCTGTCATTTTGTTGTGGAAGTTCAACTGCACATTTGCAGTAATCCCAATGAACTAGTTCTGTATCGTACTAGTTCATAACATTAAAGTTTGTTTGCCTTCAGCAAAACTACCTATAAAATATTTTCAAAAAATTTTCTTCACTCAATAGTTGCGCTCAACGACTTCTTAACTTACCATTATCGACGACATTTCATAGCCAAACAAAATGGCCTTCATTATCGTTGTAATCATCTTGAGGTTGGTAGTTTTAATGCCGCCATGTTGTCGTCATTTACTGCACTTTCCATTAGCATTTAAAAGAAATGAAATATAATTTATTGTCAGTTGGTTGTCATTTCAAGCAATACGCTTGCCAATTGGGTGTTGAAGTGAAATTATTAATTTTCTCGCTTTGGCCGGTTACCTGCCTACCTACCTACCTGCCTGCCTGCCTAGCAGTTGCCACTGCCAGTTCCCTGGCAATGCTGACCCTGAATCCCATTGCAATTGGCAATAAGGCGGCGTGTGAATGCCTCTTAGCCCACGTTGCGACATTATTGCGCGACGATAACAATCATGGCAACTAAACGGCCAACAAATACCAACTGCAGTCAGAGCAACATTTCCGTTGACGGGTTTTACTATGTTACTGCTGCTGCTGTCGCTGAAGCAGCTTCTGGTACGTACGGTCTCGGTCTTCATTTAAAATTCTTAACGTTGCTTAATAATGCAAGATTCATGTCGATATGTCAATGCGTTTGCGCGCAATCGATCATTTTGGCCAACGTGAAGTTAAGCCCCAACAACCAACCAGCCCATTGACTGACTCTACCTGACTGACTAACTGACTCACGAAGCTCTCGAGTCACTACTCTGACTGAGTGAGCTTGTCCTTGTTTGACATAATGTGACCAGATTAACACAAGTGATAAACCGCACGATAATACCAAAGCAACATCGGTCGGCATCGGTTACAGACAGTAGCAGCTTGAGCAGCTGCGGGTAGTTGGCAATTTTATGGCAAAACTTATTACATGATATGTCACAGCCAAGATATTACTTACCAATATTATCTGGTTGCAGTGGCATAGCAGCGCAGGGTAATAATCGCTTTAAAGCAAATGTGAAGCAAATGGTACAAAAAGCTGCAAAATGTTGTGTTAAGCTGCTTGGATCAGCATTTGGCAGATGTTGCGAAAAGTATTATTTTTGCGGCATTTGATAAAATGCAGCTAAAATCGTATATAAGCAAATTTTAGATATGACACTTTTGCTGCTTGGAGTAAAGAATGCTAAAAGCCAACTATACACAACTTCAGTGCCACCTTGTTAGCACTTCAAACTGAAACCGCATATAATCGCTTAAATGCAAATATTGCATATTTGTTTGAAAAATTAAACGATTTGTGTATTCTAAAAATTTGTATTTAAAGAGCAATTTTTCTAAAAATTTCTTAAAATTAATTATTACAAAAATTGCATGTTCTTACCAACTCCTTTTTAGTTGTAGACTACGCCACTGCTTGCATCCCTAAGCAAAAACTTATCAATTAAGCCTAAGTACATGAAAGCTGTAGCTCAAATTGGCCAACCTGCTGACCACGCTCGCCAGTGCTCATTACAACAACGCCACTGTCAAATAAACCATAATTTATTGTTCGATCTTGAGGACACAACAACATGACCACAGATCGTCAACGGGCCAAGTGTCGTCGTGCACGTCGTCTGGCCAGTGTCTGTGTCTCTGTCTCCTGTCAGCCCGTCGTCCGTCAGCTGTCCAGCCTCAAGTTTTGCCTGTTCTCTTGTTGATTTATGTTTTCTTGCAACACTTTTTGTTGTCAATATTTTGCACAAAAGTTGTCATAAGGATACCACGCAACAGACGCAGAGAGCTATACAATCCCATGCCTATTCCCTGCATTATGTCAAGACATTTCTATAAAGTTGGCCCAAAGGCCATTGCTTTGTCCTTTTGGTAGCATTTTTATTGGTATTTTATGTTAATTACGCCTTAAATCAAAACATATTTAAAATTCTCCTACATTTTATGAGCGAACAGCATTTCTAGAGAGCGTCATAAATATCAACATGTTTACTTTTCTATACAAAAAATTATAACTAAAAAAAAACATCGAAAATTAAATATGTCTGGAGAACATTTTTAACACATCGATGCATTAATATGCGTTTCATGTCAAAAATACCTGCCGCATTTATGTATTACGATTATTATACAAAGAAGAGAAGAAACAAAAAATAACGATTCTCATTTCGAGGTGTCAAATAATTATCGGCCGTTTTCTCTACACAATTTTATGCAAATTGTTTGCTTCACCTTTTTTTCTTTTTTTTGTTTAATTTAATTCGATTTATTTTTTATTTACTGAAATTTCTTGTGGCAATTATGATAAGCATTAAATTGTGTGAGCTGTTTATAAATGATTTTTCAAGTGGCCGAGCATTGTGTATGATTATTATTTGTTTAATTTTTGCAGTTCACAATGGACTCATGGTTACGGCCTTCAATGCATGGATACAATGCGCTGGATAACAATCACAGGGGTAAGTATAAAAATAATAAAATGTATTATATTTTGTATGCTGTATGAATTGGCGTATGAATATATGATAAGCAATATACAATGAATCGAATTCAAATTAATCACGTAATTACGTAAGCAAGTAACGTTACGTGAATGATGTACTCAAATAAATCGAAGGATTTCTTTGGAAATAGGCTTTAGCGTCAAACCAGCCGTACAGTTTATTATGAATACATATTTGGTCGCATTAGCGTGCAATTAAGCTAAGACTTTCGGGAAAAATACCCATTTAAAACGTAGACAAGAAGACGCATTGTATTAACGTGACGTAACGTATTTGGTCGAATTCTTCTTAGGGAAAATAAACCCCTTTAAAAATGAAAACACATTATATTCAAGTGTGTAAATAACGTAAGAATCAAACGACATCAAACTAAGCAATAGAAGAAACCAACCATAGAATCGCTATGTGAGTTGAAGAATTGCTTAACTCAAATAATGCAGATGAAGAACTGATTAACTAAAGGCAGAATTGTTCAGCTATGTGAGAATAAAACCGATAACAGAACAAAGTTACAAAATTTAAAACGTAATGAGAGTATGTAATCATCCTAAGTCAGCGCAATGCCAGAAGAGTGATATGCAAAAGTTTTCAAGTTAAAAAAATGCTGTACTTTTACTTGGTCACGACAACGCGTTATCGGGGTACAGTCGACCTTAGTAGTTCTCGAAGATAGCTTCCTTGGTCTTTTCATCTGTGCTGTGTTCGTCTCCTTCGTCTACCTTCGTCGACTTTTGCATTTGATAACCGTCTTCGCTGCAGCGTCTTCTCCCATACACATGAGAGGGCCTAGCCCACGCAGACGTTGTGCGGTAATACGCTGGATGTAATCTATGTCGCTGTAGTGCCCATACAGCTTAGGGTGCGTTTGATGGCGATAGTCGTACTTAATTTGAAAGAGACAGCAGATATTGCAAAGAATTCTTCTCTTGAACACAACCGATGTTTCTGCGCCATATAAGAGCAAGGTTACGTATGAGCGTCTTCTAAAACGTTAATTTTGATCCAGAGAGGTGTCTGTTACACTTTTGCTTACTTGGATAATGGAAACACCTATTGACGAAATTGATTCTGCGCTAAATCTCCCGGCTGAGAGATCCCTGCTACACATAGTAACACTTATTGGCAAGTTTGATTCTTCTTACTTAGATCACCTATTGGTACGTTTGATTCTTCGTTTAATCTCATGGTTGAGATTTTGTCGATATGCCAAACTACTTGAATTCCTTGACAACTTCAAAAGTATATGCGTCTTCTATAACATGAGAGCCTAGGCGCCGTGCATATACCGTAAGACCCACTTTCGCTGACTGTTTTTCGATTGCGGAAAAGCTAGAGACGACGACCAACGATAGATATCAATATCGTCGGCGTTTGTAAGAAGCTAAGCACTTTTGAAGAAAATACTGCCCTGTACGATGGACAGCAGTCTTCCGTAGTACTCCTGCCATTATAAACTGGAAGCGGTTGCACGATAGTGGGTCGCCAAGAGTGTTAACTCAAGTAAGAACTAATATTAGCGAAAAGTTATGAAAGAAGATAAATGAATGCGCATCATTATGAAAATATTTATGTAATATTGGTTGGATTGTGTTATGCGCTTCATCAACATCTTAGAAACTTTCGATTTTGGTAGCACTTGCAGTTAAATCAAATGAGGCATTGTTGCAATCTTAAATGTTCATTCCGCAAGTTTCTTCTATAGCTCATTAGTTCTTATTTTACGTTCACCAAACGGCGCCAATTATTTAAATATCTGCCATTGTTTGTCATTATTATTATTTTTTTGTTGGAAACCCCTTGCTTGTGCAACAAAATATTTCATTCTTAAAGCATTTAAGATATTTTTGGCATATACAATATATATTTTTTCTACTTCTACTTCTACCAATCTAATCAATAACAAGCGCTTACAATTCGCTCTAAAACCATTTTAAAATTGATAAAATAAAATAAAAAAATATTACGCTGCACAGCTGCAATAATATTTATTTTACTTAAATTTTTTTTTGTTGTTGAACAATGCTCAAAGCGATTTCATAATCGTTATCGTTTTGCTTGTATTGCAGTTATTGTTGTTGTCGATAGTTATTAAAATGTTTTACAAATGTTTCCGTCTGTCGGCAAGTGATCAACTCGCTGAAAAAATAACAAAATCAAATAGAAAAATCTAAACTGAGTGGGCAATAAAACATGTATTGCTTGCCATGTTTTTTTTTAAGAGCAAAAAATTACACATACGCCGCGTTGACCCACATAAGCAAAATAACTGAAATCACCAAAACGGCAAATCGGCAAAACGCACGAAAATGCAGTTGAATAACGCAAAAATGTGATTTCCAAAATGCAATTGGCAAAAATAATTATCAACTAGATAGGCCTGCTTACCAACGAGCCGGCTAGTTCAAACGTCCATGTCTCTCTGGTTAGTTTGATTTTTGCATTTTTCGACTGCGATTTACGTTTGCAGTTATGCAGATATGCAATTTTATGATTTCGTCGGAAATTTTAATTGAATTTGCGTATATGCGGCGTTTTTATGTAAACTCTCTCTCTCCCTCTCCCTCACTGCCTCTCGTTTTAATTTGTTTTAGGGCAAATGCAATTTAAAAATATTTATAATTTACAAAGTTGGCCAAAATATCGACCGGCGCGATAAACACACCTCCGGTAGCTGTTGAAAGCCATAAAATCGTTTGATTGACTGACATTTGATTGATCATCGATCGGCAGCGTTGTGGTTGCTGTTGATATCAGGCGCCTCGCAAACACGACAACGATCGAGTCCAACAACGTCTTTGATACATTGGCACTTATCGCTTATGGCCAAGAGGCCAGCATGCTGTTTGGCCAAGTCGTGCAAGCCATCAAAACGTAATAATCGCAATACTTTGATCTATCTACTAAGAGTTTGTCTTCCTCTAAAGTCACTGCATGGATGGATTACTGGGGGGGTATATGTGAGTGAGGCTGGTGGTGCTGCCGAACAGGCGTGCTGATTGACGTACATACATCTTTGGGTCTAACAATACACTGTGCGAAATTTTCGTTGCCAAGTTTTGAGTGAGTTTTTTTTGGTGAAAGTAATAGTAGTGTATGTGGATTGAAAAAGAGAGAATTATTAGCAATTATATTGGGATTCTTAGGAAATATAAGGTTCATGCAGTTAAAATAAATCTAGAACAATACTTGGAATAATGTATAATAATTATAATATAATATGAATATACTTGCATATAATCAGTCACTACACTGCAATTATTTATTACTCTCAAAAATATTTAAGTTTCCCTAAAACTCCAACTACAAATTTTTGGGCAAAAGTTAATTTTTGCTGCTTGAAAAATATCCAAGCGCCTTTTTTCCTATAAAATTATATTTTGCTTCCACAACTCAAAAAAAAAAAATATCGTAATCATTGATTTCTTAAAATTGCTTTCATTAAATAAGATTGCATTTTTTTTAAAGAGTTTTGTTCTTAATTCATGCATAGTTTATTTAAAAATAAATATGCTGAAAAAGAAATCAGACATTACAAGCCATTGTTCAAAAATTGTGGGGTATATGCGACCTTCTTGCCGATTTATAGAAGATCTTCGACTTACCGAAAAAGTATTTGTTTTCATTTTGGGGTAAATGCGATCTGCCTTTATTTTGGTTGATTAATACAAGATCTTGAGTCATTTGTTTTATATTTATAATATAAAGGGGTACTACGTTGGTTCAACAAAACCAAAATATTCAAATTTTTAAAAATAATTAAAATGTTTTCCAAAAAATTTAGCTAACGATAACATTTCGCATATACTATGCAAACAACTTCTTCGCAAGACTTTCCATTCTACTGGCCTACCAAAGTGCCTACCCAATTTTCTGACAGTGTATTTCACTTGAGCAAATTTATTGTTTTTAAGACTTTAAGAAAAGTGAAAGGATTTACATAGCCAAATCGTTTTATTGGGTAAAACGCTTTCGTTACCCTTTTTTTTGTACAATTTTTGCTGATTGGGTCTCTGTTGCATGTCAAATTAATTGATCGGTTTTTGGGCAGACAGACAACAAACCATTTCGTCTGGATGTGTTGAGTAGAAGAAAAAAAATCCAATGGCAGGTGTTGCCAGACTGACATTAGAGCCGCCAGTGCTGTGCAACATCCAACTTGACGTTTTGGCAAAAATACAATAAAAAAAAAAACGTACGAGATACATTATCTGATCTGGGTACGTGTTGGGCTGATTGAAAATGAAAAGTCGTTTGTGTGGTTGCATTTGGCATTTGGCTGCCTTGGGTGTTGTGTTGTATGGCAACGGAGCATTAAGCGTTGCCACAGTGAAAGTAAGTTGCAAGTTGGCAAATAGACAAACATTAGTGCGGCAAAGTGTGTCATTACAAGCAGCACTTAACCTAGAAAGACGTTTTTGACCCATCTTCAGCGGTTGAGCAATGGGAAGCAAGGATTTCATTTCGAAAGTAGGTCGAGGGCTTTTGGGTTAGATGAAAGAATTGCAGATGAAGCGTTGTAGTTGGTGCTTGGGTAAGCAGAAACAAAACAATTACAACCATATTCTAGCAACGTTACAACGTATTGAAAGTTGTACTGCTTATTTATTCTATACAAATCTACAAAAATATAAGATATTTGATGATATAAGCAATCAAGCTGTTGTAGTCGTTGGACGGCAGACAAGCTGGCAACCGTCACCTTACTTATAAGGCAACTCGCTTATAATATTTCTCATAGAATTCGTGGCACACAATTCCTGTGCAACTTTTGTGGCATATTCATCAATTATGCTGACAACAACCAAGTCCATTAGCCATTAAGGCATTTCTGTCACCTGATTAAGCGTCCCCCCATATCAAGTGTTGACAAATTTTCCAAGCATATCATTGGATTATTATTAATTTTTTAAACTTGTTTTGCATATTTTCGTAATAAATTTAGACAAAATATTTTTTTTTTTCAATATGTCTTTTTATATTTTTTTGACACTGCGACTTGCCTAAATGTCACTTGACGCATATTAATTTCCTCTACTGTGTCAGCTGGCATATATAATATTACGAAGTTCCAAAAAAAAAAACCAACTCTTTTTTTTCGGAGTTGAAAAGTATTACGCTGTCACCAATTTATAACGAGTTCTAAGCATGTGTACCAGAGGGAACCGGCATGTCTATAAAATATTAAAATTATATTTCATTTGCAATTGTCGACGACAGTCCGCAACACTACCCAACTCCCGCCCCCTTCATAAAAAAAGTGGCTCTATTGCCAACGTTCGTTTTTCGCTTTTGTTAAAAAATAATAAATGTCTCGGCAAGGCGTTATGCCACGCCCAGCTTATGGCTGTTGGAATGGCAAAATTTATGCCATAAATGTATGAAGTCCAGGCCATATATGGTGGGCACCTCTGTACAATATGAGTTTATATATGAGTTGTGACGTGTCAGTGGCTAAGCAGCCCGGACATTTTTATGTGTGAATTATATGTGAAACATTTTTTGATTACCAAAAAAAAAAAGTATTAGAAATAAAAAAATCCTATGCACTTGGTTATACCCATTAATTTTGTCAGTGAATTGTGGAACTTTTTTTTTCGGAAGTAATCGTTGGAAAAAAGGGAATTGTAGGGAATAAATAGCATGTAATAAGTGCATATGGGTAACGCGCTGGAGCTTGTTACGTTTTGAGGAATTGCCTTGAAATGTTGCTGAATTTATGGGCATAGAAAATTATAAATATGGAGTTCTTCTAGGGTATGGTTGACTGATTCATGGGTGATTGGGTCTGTTTAGAAAATATAATAATAAAACGGAGCATGGGGTTATCGGTATATATAGCAATGCACAGAGAAAAGGGACCTACAGTTTGTAGACGAATCCAAACGGCGGTGTCCTTAGTTAATAGAGATTTTGCTAGGTAAATCGATTTTTTATTTTATTTGCTAGCTACGTCAGTGCGAGACTAATGAACCCGCGCTGAAAGACAAAAACGAACCACCGACCTTCTGATTTACGATGATTCACCAAGGCCCACAGGTAGCTACAGTTACTCGCTCTTATTTATAAATAATACATATTCAATTCAATCAAATTTTAGATCCTGTTGGATCCTTATTTATAAATAATACATATTCAATTCAATCAAATTTTAGATCCTGTTGGTACAAGGCAGATTGAAAAGTTCCTTGCCAAACTAAGGAAAGCACAATTTTTTCGAAAAATTAGCTATATCTCTCAACATAATCTGCTTTTAGCTGGATGCAGCGATGATAACGATGCTGAATCATTTCAATATCTTTCTTGTAGTAGTCGGTCAAAAGTTCCAGAAAATAGGCGTCAGTTTTGGTTATGACTTCTTGGTTGCAGTGGAAGCTATCTTTTCTAGTTTGGGAAGATGTAGTAATTGCAGTGAGCCAAATTTGGCGAATACGGCGGGTGTGGCAGGATTTCGTAGCCCAATTAAAGTAAATTATTCCCTTTGACTATGGTCATCGCTTCAAAGGTGGAGCATATGGTGATTTTCCTAGGTAAATAGCGTCTTTTTGCTAGTGTTGCTGGATGGAATCGAACTAACGAACTTCCGATTTAGAGACAAGTACGTACCATTCACGCTACCAGGGTCTTTTATTTTTGAAAAATCTTTTAATTGTTACTTAAAATTGAGCAAACTTCACATATTTTCATTTATAAATAAAAAGCAAACAAAAGTCTGCGCATTGGGTAAGGATGCGAGCCGAACAAATCAAGTAGCTTCGACATTTTTACAAAACATCGACATTCATCCAAATCTTCTCTTCTGAAAGTTCTAGGAAAAACATCTAATTTGTTTATTGCCATTCACGCTGCGAATTTCGAATTTTCACCAAAAAAGAAGACGGAATCAGTCGTGGTTGTGACACTTGTATCCATATGAAAAATAATGAGAAAACATCTATAAGAACTGCCTTTAAGGCGATATTATAATTATTATTGAGAAAAGAAATGCGAAATACATGATGACGTCACCAAGTTGACCAGTGTCACCACCTGTCAATATTAATCATGCTGCAGCAAATTTTTACTTCATCTTAGTTACCCATAACTTCAGCTATTTCTGCCAAATTAAAACAGAAGCAGCAAATATAAAAATCCTTTCCATACAAAACACTTCCCCTAAGTTAGACGGCAACATGCGACATGGCAACAACGCTACAACCTGTAACTATGTGCAACCTGAATAACTGAGTAAACCAACGTGCTTCAGCAACTTTTTGCGGAACTTGCGGTACTTGATAATGTTCTAAAAATGTTTTATTACTTCCACCTATGCCAACAATTAACATAAGAATTTACAAGACTATATCCAGCTGCAGCTCCAACTCCAGCTGCTGCTCCTGCTCCTGCTCCGAATCCTACTCCAAGTTTAACTAAAAATACAAATACAAAACTTTAGCCAACGCAGCAGCAGCAACAGCAACAAAAACTTTTGCCATTGTTGTACAAATTTCTATGCATATCCGAAGCATCCTTAGGAGTTGGCAGCCCCATTTTGGAGTCGGAGCTGCAGGGGGTTGTATCATTTACATATGTACACACTGGCGTACAGAGTCAGTCATTGCTGAAAGTCAGCTGTAGTTTTTGAAGTTCAGCAGTGCGTTTTGCTAGCCATCAAGGGAAGTATTGTGAGCAGCACTCTTGAAACCCCGAGCAGCAGAGAACAGACAAACAACTTTTCACTTTTGCTACCACACTTGGCATTACTTGGGAAAATTTGTCATGAAATATTGTACAAGACTTTTTAAGCAGTTTTGAATTACCGACGACGATACCCACACACACACACACACATGGAGTGGCAAGAACTTGAACTATTTGGCTGAAATGCACTTTATGTGCCTCATTAATGTCTGTCCTGGTGAGACAGACGCACACTCCTGTTGCCTCTTGCACTCCACACGTATAAGTGTGTGTGTCTTTGTGGCATATTACAGGTGCTTTGATTTGAAATTGTTTTTCGCAATTTTGTGGTGCAAGCTCCCCTACCCCCCATCCGCCCCACAGAGAGTATCATGGCAAGCCAATTGCCAATCAATTTGCATCCAATCAATAATTGCAACTTCAATTAGGGCAAAACAAAACAGATATTGCACACAAACAATTGCCAATTATGGAGCACAAAAGAGCACAAGGTATTGGCTGCCACAAGTGAGCGAGCAACCAACAAAAACTGGTACACTTTGTGTATTTGTGTTGCCCGCCTCCGGAATGGAAAGCCATTAATACAAATTTCAATCAGAAACTATTTTTCAAGTAAAACACATTTTTCCTTTGCTTATTTCGTTAAGTAAATCATATGAGTAAGTGCATTTGGGAATTGGTAGACTGCAAAATACACTTTAATGGCGAAGATGTAAAGCGGAAATTGAGGCGTCTTTTTGAGGAATGTTGAGCAGAAAGCCAGCTTGAAGTCTTATGTACACGATTTTGGAAAACCCGGCTTCTTAGTTTATTTTCATTTTCATAAACATTTGTGTCGGTTCTAGAAGACAAGCTGCAGCTGCATTCTGAATAGGACATCGTGTATCCACAAATATGCTCCTTTTTTGGCGTTTTCCATTGTTATGGCTTGATTATCGGTAGGTATGAATGCAATTTCAAGTTGTATGTTGTGCTGCCACTTTTAATAACTCTTTACTTAAAATTTTTCCCTGTAGATTTCAGACCTCTAAATTTTCTACTTGGACATAAGAAAATTTTAACACTTTCTAGTAAATTATTTCAGACTATTACAATATATAAACTTTTTTCTAATTTTTGAAGTGGTTGGCTTGGTCCGTCATCATAAACTTATCGCAAGAAAAGTAGAGAACAAATAGGAAACCAAACTAAATCTACTTTTCTGCAGCAAGTTGACACTCAAAACTGAGCAGCCCTGCCAAAAAAATAAATATAACTAACAAATTCCATGCAGCTTACCAAATTGTTGATGAAAAATAACAAGAGCTAAAACGAAGCTTTTGATGTTGTACAAAGTTGCCGGACCATTTTTTTTTTTTTTTTTTTGGGAGTGCGCTCAAAGGTAACTTTTGTTTTTGTTCGGAGTATTTTTTTTGGGCTAGTTATAATTGGCATTTTAGAACGTCAAGGTTTTGGTTATGTTGATTCCAGTTTCTATTTTATATTCTGTATTTTCATGGGTCGCTTTTGCATTTGCCAGTTTGGCTGTTTTGCATTTCTATGGCATAAGCTTTTGCCATTGTTTTTCAATTTATTATTTTTTTGTTTTTTTTTTTTGTTTAGATTTAAAATTGGTTATATTTTTTTTTATTTTTTGTTAATTTGTTGGGTGGTCTGTGCGCAATTTTATGCCGAGGTCGTGAGGTTAAACTAGCAATTGCAGCAGTCAAAAGGCGGAACTTGCTAGGTGGGGCCGGAGTCAAGCATTGCATTAAGTAATTAGACAGCGCGGCAACTGCAGAGATCTGGCAACGCTGCCACTTGAGCAGCGTTAGTTTTTTTTTTTTTTTTTTTTTGACAAGCGGCTGCCACTCTAATGGCTCTTTCATTATGTCCGCGGCGGCGGCAATCTGTACAAGCATATAAGCATGCTTGAAGTGAGTTGTGCCCAAGGATCAGGCCAACGCTGATGCTTAATTTTTGCTTTTGAGCCACGTCGAGCAAGTTCATCATTGTGGCGGCATCTCTTTCACTTGTTGTTGTTGCTGCCTTGCTGTGCCTTTATCCAAGTTGCGCCACCACATGTGCCGCGCGCAACACACACCGCCGCCTGGTCATGCATCATAATCAGCGGCGTTGATGCCGCTGATGACTGCTGCAACTAAGCCCACTGCCGCACTCTATGTGCATCTTCTTGGAAGCGTTCGCCTCAGTCGGGCAGTCTGGCTGCAGCACAGTTAACACCTTTCAGCATTTATAAGCTAAAATAGTTGCACACTATGATTTCTTACTCCACAGACCTTTGTACGAATTCAAGCTGTGCACATTGCCTGCAGCCAGAGAGTAGCCTCCGCACGCCACATGCACGTCTCTGGAACGTCTCTGTAAAGCTGCGCATGCGCATGCTGAGATCGCGATTGCGCAGCTAGGCCTGGTCTTGACTACTTTTTTTTGGATTTTGGTTTTTTGGTTTTGCTGTTGCGCTGGCTGGGACCACGTTTTGCTCAAGTTCAAGGCGTTTGAACTTTGACATTTTGCCCAACGTTTAAGCCGCGTTAGCTTTTGTTTTACAGCCGCGGCGTGCTGTAAATGTAACAACTCGATTAGCGAGAAATATGGTTAAGAGTTTCCCAAAAATAAAAAGAAAACAAGCCGCCTTAGGTGGTGCACACAAAACTGGAGCGCTAGAGTGTCAGCGTTAGTTAGGTCCAAAGATTGCCAAGGGGCAGCCATAGAGAGACCAAGTTGGCGGCCTAACAACTTGGCACTTATTGTTGGCAGCTAGCGCTTTCTCGCTTTGGCCAAATCTCCATCTCGTTCATTTTAATTGGCCAATGGCAGTTATACATTTTTACTGCATATTGTTCGCACAACCAATGCGGTATTTACCTTTATCCTGGCGAAGCGTTTCAAGTGGCAGGCAACAAATGCCAAACAACTGCTGCACGTTAGTTGGAATATTGCACGACTTGGGAATGCCCTGAAAATACAGAAGTGCAGAAGCCGTATGTGGACGAAAGAATTTTGGTAACCTAATGAGCAGCTAGCAGCTCGACGAATATTACCTATCCTTGAGCTCAACGATCGAGAGATTGAACTCAAGCAATAATCCTCTAGGAAGCTCCCGTACTTCAAATTTGTAAAAGGGAATTACTTCGAGTGAAACTTAAATAACTAAACCCCACCGAATTATGACAGTGCTGGACAGCTGTCACGCCCTTCATACTTTATACATTTGACCCGAAAAGACCCAAATAAAGCCAAGCCCGTGCAGCACATATTTCGGTACAAATTTTGTTATCCTTGATGGATTTTGGCAACATTTCCATCGGCCTGTAACATACTACTCGCTGAACTTAATACACTCATTTAGCCTATTAACAGCAAATAGTCCTGTAATGCTCACATGAGTGTGGTTGGCTCCTATGAACACGGATGATGCCTGTACTCGGCACAATAACAGGATTACATGCAGTCAACGCAGCAACTGCATGGACACACACACCCAGCCGTAACTACTTATGAACAATGCGGAATCTGGCTTATTTGGCGCATTTTTGGCCGCGTTGGCTTTCATTGCAAACAACCAACAACAGCGGGAACCACCGATAACAATAAAAACCCCCGTGCAAAACAAAACAAATAGGAAATCCGAAAGCTAGCCTTGCCATATATATATATATTGCCATCATTCCGGTATGCTGGCCAACCAACTGCGTCAGTCAAATACTCAGTCAGCAATTTTGAGCGATGCTGGAAAAAAATCCTTTATGCATTTGTAGTGTCCGCTTGGTAAGCTAATGGGATACGCATAGGGTTGCCAGACTGTCAGAGAGTGCCAGTACACGCAAGCCCTTAAGGGGATAGCGGCAAGATAGAGCTGTACGGAATTTAACAATTGGCTTAAAGTGACGCATACGTTTTGAATGGATTAAGCGGTGTTTATGCGGAAGGTATGTCATGAAGTAGATGATTGGGAATTATGACATATTAGGTGTTGTGCCTTATCGTGATATTTGTTGGATGACTGACTCTTGCATTATTTAAAAAAAAAGTTCTTATTGCTAATGTAATCGTGATGATGATGCTTCAATCATGACGCAAAGTGGAAGCAAGTTTGGCATACCATTTTTTCTGTTTTACTATAGTAGCTAATATTATAGGCTTTCGTGGTCAGATCTATGCACATAATTTTACGCCCAGTTTCAAGAGTCGACGAAGACGGAAAACTCAAATGTGTTTTTTTGCGGTTCGGGACTACTTATGAGGTATATATGTTATCTATCAATCATAAACTGTATATTCCTTGTCGCAACTGTTTTTAGACTAGAAGTTCTCCTATTGTCTTACGAACACAAGAAAGCGTCTACTCTCCTATCGACAGCTTCAAAAAAAAGCCAAGAGTCCGCATTTTCTTGCGTCATATAATGTTTAAACGAGAATGGGTCTACTCCCTTCGGCACTACGACCCCATGGGTCCTTCTTACGTCATACTTCTATTCAAGAACTTTCCCATATTCAAAGTTCTACGGAGGGAAAGCATTAAATATCTTGCTGCTGTCTTACCTCTCGACTGACGCTTACTTAGCAATTAGAAACAGTGAAATGAAAAGCTCTTGTCTGTCGCGCAAATTAGTTGGCAACCCTATGCAGTTTATATTTGGGACTGCTTCGCATCAGAACTTGTCAATTTTGCGGTTCTACTTTACTTGATTATTCGATTGAAGGTGTGGGTCTCGGTAGCGTAAGGATAGCGCCCACGCCTAGAAATTGAAAGGTCGGCTATATACTGTAGGTCCTTGTTCTCCTCAAATAGCTATTAATCGAGATATCTGCATGCTCTGCACAGTCATAAGAATTCATTTAATAGAATTAATGTTGTAGTGATTTCCTTTACAGACTTTTCGTTAAAATTGAAATCCATAAATCAAAACTTCCAAGTATCCATAAACCATAAATTTCACGAAAAATTCTTTATCGCTCATAGCGTTCCCGCATAAACTATGATATCGTTTACCATATTGCTAACCCATTGCCTTCAGCCATTTTGTTGCGCTCAACTCAATATGCAAAATGTATGTCAATTTAGAGGATGAGCAATTTTCATGACGTGCCTAAAAGTTTTCCCCAGAGATTCTCACTGCTCCATCCGCACAGCAACAACGAGCAACTAGGCAACAACAAATACAGGTAGCTAAATAGAGCCACCTACGCGGCAGCCTAACGTTAATTGACTTGGCTTAAAAGCACTGACAACCAAAAAAACAAAAAAAGTAAAAAAAAAAAAACTAGAAGAGATGAATAACTTGGCCATGAAGTAGAACCACTTTATCAACGGCAGCGGCAGAGGAAGAGTTAGTTGAGACTAAGGTAAACGCGTTGCAAACTTTAAGTTATGACAGCGAACGTCGCCGGAGCGCACTAATTTTGTAAACGTGGCCAATCAACGGAGGTAGTAGCCACAACAACAACAACAGCAACGGCAAGTACCAGAGCCGGCGAATAAAACCCATTTGCAAATTAACTTGAGGCTAGACTATGAAAAATCTAAATTGTATTTAAAGTTCGCATCCTGGCCCAGTCGCTGCCATCTAGTTGGCTTTTCTTTTGTTTCAGTGGCGTTGATGAGCAGGGGGCTATGGAGCAGGAATACCATTTTTGATCTAATACGGCTGTGCAAGTTAGCAAAGATTAAATGTTCTTAAATTACTAAGGAACTCAGCGAGACTCTTTGATCTCATAAGTATCACTCAGAGCGGTAACTACTTCTCCAAAGATCCTGCTCAGTTTCTATGCAAGAACTGTATTTAGGATCATGGAATTCTGGCGAATATTTCTGTAGTGTATACAAAGATTCTACAAAGAAAGCTGTAGAATTGTCTTGAGGGAATAATGGGCAGAGCTGAAAGTATAAATTCTTTTCATTTACTAGAAAACTATAAATGGAGGAGCATAAGTCAGACTCTTTGCTCTAATAGGTATCACAAAGGGCGCTAATTATTGGATCATAACATTTTCCAAAGAACATGTACAGCTTCGATTGCAAAGCCCCTAGTTTTGTGGCAATCAGGCAATTGATTACATAGTGTAGCTTGATTCTTGAAAGAATGAATCGAAATAAATATTATATAATTCTGTCACTGGCTATTAAATCACAACATTATCTAAAGATTCTGCTGTTTCGATGAAAATAATTATATTTACGATCGTAATAGTCTGGCAAAAGTTTCTATAGTGAAGCTCTCTTCTAATTTTTCTAGAGCCGTTGACTATTCTGCCGTCACTCCAAAGCCTGGGCATGGGAATATCTCTATCAATAGCTATACGAAAGGTTTTTAAAGAAGATCTTTAATTAAGCGAAATTTACTTATACGTATAACGCCTTCTTGCTCGCTATACCAGTGTTAGGCAAAGGCTCAATTGCTTTTGCGGGAAACTTAATCACCGATCTTCGATCTTACACTCGAGTACGCTACTCCCACGATAGTCCCACGCTGCAGATGTAGTTGGAATACATACGAACTTCGACATTCAGCCATCTCAAGTACTTTTTTTTATACTTCACCTATGTACCCATCAAACCCCTTTTGCCAAAAATCGCCAGCTACGTCACTGCTGTGTGCTACCTCGTTCTCACGTCACTCACCCACTCTCACTCAGTCTAGCGCGATCTCTTTCCCACTACCTTGCCATCGCACTCGCACTGAGGCGAGAATTAAATCACGTACTAGATTAAAAATTGCGCATGAAATTAATAATTTTTCACTAAGGCTCAGACAGAAGCGGCAACTTGGCCAAGACTATGGCTATGCAGATGATGATGATGATGATGATAATGACCATGATGGCCAAAGTGCAAACCGGTTAACACT
This sequence comes from Chymomyza procnemis, assembly GCA_035046065.1. Classification (NCBI taxonomy): domain Eukaryota; kingdom Metazoa; phylum Arthropoda; class Insecta; order Diptera; family Drosophilidae; genus Chymomyza; species Chymomyza procnemis. The sequence goes on from JAWNOJ010000023.1 coordinate 30,240,044, forward strand.
CAAACGAAAACCCTTTTGGTTTAAAATGTTATGCTCTCTACTGGCATTTGCTTGCCATAAATACAATGGCCATAAGTGTTCCACATGTGTCCGATGTGTCCGATGTGTCTGATGTGTGCGTTGTGTGTGTTAGCCTGTTGTCACTTCATAAATCGCCCCCAAATATGAAATACAATATTCTTTTTGTTTTTTGGCCTTAAACTGTTAACTGTATACCCGAAACCGTTCCAAAACGATACCAAAATATGCAAAAATTGTACGAAAAATTGTCAGCAGCAGGTTTCCAGCTGTGTGCAATTTTTGAATAAAAATCAATCAGTAAAATTTATAGAATTTCAACGCCCGTAGACAGCTGTTTAACACCCAGAGAGTGTGGTATGGTGTGGGTGTTATGTAATACATAAAACAGGACATAAACAAAAGTGAACCGAAATAAAAATCAAGCTGCTGGACGGACCTCAGCAGGCGGTCAGCCGGTCGGTCGGTCGGTCGGTCGTTCGGCCACGCCAACGTCATCGCCAAGGCCTGACTCACACCCACCATATAGCGCATATATAGCTGAACTGCCATATAATACTGGATATATATATACATATATATGTAGATCCCCGCAACACCTTGCATAAACCACTTAACCCATGTGCGCCCATGGTCGTCGCTTGTCAATTTTATGGTGCACACAGCTCGCACTGACATTTCATATAAGAGTATTATCTATGCATATTGCCTATATATGTACTATATCGATATATATGTATATTGATTTGTATATATATATATTTTGTATAGGTAGTTATGGTGGGGGTATATATATATATATATATATATATATATATATATATTGATTTATCATATTTTGCACGCGTTGCAATTGACAGCGCTGCGATATAAGCAAAAATCGTGCTCACATTGTTCTGCATGAGGCACTTAACTATCGTTGTTGGCGTTGCTGTTGTTGTAGTTATCGATTATTTTTGGTTGGGTTAGTGTTGTTGTTGTTGTCGTTGTTGTTGTTGTTGCAGTAGTTGGTTATTCAATGCGCTAATGCTTAATTGGATTAAATCTGGTAGTGAGTAAGGTTTATGCGCCAAGTGTTTGCGATCTATTTATTGTAATTTTAAATCTATCGAGAATTTTAAATCTGCGAAAAAGACTGTTGGATTTTTCGCAGAATTATCGGTGTATTTTTGTTGAACATCTCATCCTAGTCTGTTTTCTTGAAAGCTTTTTTTATGTTCGTACAAAGTTATTAAATAATAATAAAATTTAGAAAAATATTTTAAAATCTACATAAAAAGCATTTTTTCAAAATTTACATTTTGATTCGTCTAGAACTATTATTTCTTGACGCATTTCTAGCCTAATGGTTAGATTTTTTATGAATATGCAATGTCTCACAGCTGGGACTAGTTAAGAACTTTAGGATTCACAATGTTAAAAATGAAAGCAGAAAGTAACATAAAAGTTGAGGCATTTCTTAACCAAGAAGCCAAAAGATCAGCGCTGAGCAAGTTGGGGTTTCAAAGATTAGGATTGTTCGAAAATGCGCGATTTGGCGTACCAGTTCAGATACAGAAAGAGACAAATTGAATATACCTCTCATAAGATAGGAAAAAGGTCTGGCAATGCATAATTGGAACTACAAAATGGTAGTGCTAGAGATCGATAATTACAAGTTACTCTTTGATAAGTGCGTTAGTGTCATTATAGTCCACTTTTCTGGAAAATTCGTTTTCATGACAGCCAACCTTTTGCATAATTTCATATGCAGATTCGCATAATCATAGCTAAGATACAAAATGTAACAAATATATAATCAAGTTTTTCTCGTTTCAAACGAGTTATCGAAATTCTTCATAAAAACTAGGCAAAGCTCAGATATTCTCAGTAATATATATTTTTATTTTCGAACTTTTGCTAAACTCTGCATTTACTCGGTTAGAGCTGCATGAATGTCATCATTATTTCCCGACTCTACTACCAGAGTTAAGGGCCACAAAATTGGTAAGTTATATTCCATACATAGAACGTGGACCAACATGATTTTTGTTGCTAGTTTCGCACTTTAATTGCAATGCAAAGAAATTTCTTAAAAGTCTCGAAAATTTCAAATCTTTGCCAAACCAAACACGTGCCCACCCCAAATTCATGATAATCACGCACGTGTAAACCCCAAAAGCCATCTTGGTATTTACACGACTTCCGTTTCAATGCCTCCCACTATTTACTTATGGCATTAAGCTATTAATAACATTTGGTTCGAGCGATTAAAACAATAAAAATATTTGTCAAATTGCCACCGAACCCTAAGCCAGGCGACAACAATGCCAGCCAGCTCCTGACAATCGAATGCGTTTGGCAAATTGCATTTGCAGCACAAAGTGATTGGTGGGTGTGACCGGCAAAGTCCAGCACAGTTGCAACAAGAGTTAAGTTTCCAGCGCCCATTATTGACAACGTTAATTGCATTGGTCCAAACAGCGAGAACCTCCAACACTCAATAGCGAGCGCCATGTGCTCCCCATAATCCATTTAAAACTTGCAACACTGCGGCGTGCGGGTGCCCATTACCATTTGGAAAACATTTCCGCGCATTACAACAAAATACACACAAAAAAAAAGAAAATAAAAAACTGAAAGCTTTTTGGTTTTTCCTGCACATAATGAAAACATTCCACAAACCAATTCAATATTTCCGTTGTGAAAAACCCGTAAAACGCCCAAAATGAAACGATTTCCAGTTGCACGGAATTGCTGAATTTTTATGTTTTGACCCAACCAATTGGGCAATGCCGCTTAAGCATTTTCAATTTAATTTTAGGAAAATTGCGTTTAACGCTCATTTAAAATGCGCATGCATGCTTGGAATTTCTTATCACTATCGCTGGCTGGCTGGCTGGCTGGCTGCCCATAACTGGCTCGATGGAGCTATCGACTACAGCAGCAGCAGCAGCTTCCGATAGCTGCCTTGGTACTTATGCATCAAAAATGAGTTTTCAGCGCCCACTGTGCTGGCTGTGTACGTTCCAGCTATTAATTAGAGCAATGGCGGCCACACAACGTGCGCCACGCCAACGCTAATGTAAATTATGGTGCAACCACTGTGCCACACAGCTGTGCGGCAGCAGCAGCAGCAGCCCCCACCAACAACTCTTGACCCCGGGCGCCATGACGCAGCAAACCACTTGGTGCCCCGCAACTTGGACTGCACTTCGATTTTAATATCGTTGTCCAGGTCTTAGTATCTCATATGTTTGCAGCCTAATGGGCGGCGGCGGCGGCCGAGTCGTTGCAACAATTGGGCTTAATAATTAAACATGGCCAAGATAGCTTGGTAATTTCTTACTTTTTTGTTGTTGTTATCTCTGGTCCAGTAGTTGACCCATTTTTTAATAGGCAACATTCAGCGTCCAAAGACAGCTACAATTGCCAAGCTGCCATTTTGTGTGTCATACGAGTGGGTCTAAAATTTGCATATCAGCACCACTGGCCCAGAGAGACATTCAATACACTGGACTCAATGGGTTTGTTTTTTGTTTTTTTTTTTTTTTGGCCAACAGAGAGATGGAATAAGCCAAACAGCAGCAGCAGCAGCGGCAGTAACAAGAACAACATTCATTGTCGTTTGTGGTTGGTCATTTGCTTGCCAGTTTGCTCATATTTTGGCCCAAGTTTATTGTCTTTGTTGTTGTTGTCGGTCGGTCGACTAGTTGCAGACACAAAATGTTGCAAGTTGCATTAATGCTGTGCGCGTTGTTACGCATAATTTTAGGTTAGAGTAGATTTTGTTGTTATTTTGCGCTACAGTTGCAGTCAAGAGGCATATTGGCTTTAGGCGGCTAGTCGCAAGAATAGTTGGGATAATCGGAAGAGTCTACAAGACCAAATCGGAAATGCGACGGAATTAATTTTTTAAGAGTCTTTTGTGAACTTACCTAACTATTGTATTGTTTCTGACTTTTATATTATAAATCTAAAGATACAAAGATGCAAAGATACAAATATTCAAAAATGCAAGATGTTTGGTCCAGCAGCCATAGGTAAACAACAAACAGATACAACGATACAAAGATATAAAGATACAAAGATACAAAGATGCAAAGATACAAAGATACAAAGATACAAAGATACAAAGATACAAAGATACAAAGATACAAAGATACAAAGATACAAAGATACAAAGATACAAAGATACAAAGATACAATGATACAAAGATACAAAGATACAAAGATACAAAGATACAAAGATACAAAGATACAAAGATACAAAGATACAAAGATACAAAGATTCAAAGATTCAAAGATACAAATATACATGGATACAAAATATCATGTTTTTCTTTCATATTTTTTTGGAGGTATCTTCGTCTTTCGGGGAAATATTTTTAAGTTAATTTTTAGTAGATTTTCAGTTAGTTTTAAAGTTGCAGTAGATTCTGTTGTCGTTTTTCCAAAACTGCGCTACAGCTGCAGCCAGAAGGCCCAATTTTTGGTTTTAATTGCCTCGAAGATGCATCCATACATAATACGATCAGCATGGCCGAATCAACGCAGACATTATGTCATATGGTATCGCTGGTCGATGCATATAACGTAATGGAGTCCATACAGTTCCTGGTTCATTAGGAAGCAATAGTTGTCGGCAATCCGCAGGGACTAAAGATTTCCCAGAATCTGGCTTTAAGCAAAAATAATTAAAATAGTATCTTTATTTTGTTCCTAAAATTATCTAATTTTTTTCGTCAGCATTAGTCACATTTAATAAATAATTAATTTAATTGGTCTTAAAATTACAGTTCAGTAAGTGAAGTAGCGTTCAACTTAAATTTGACACAGAAACATTATCTAGGACCCAAATTTTAGAGCATATTATTTCCATGACTCAGTTCTATTTAAATATCATAAGCTATTGTTTTTTTTTTTTTTTTTGTGGCAGCTAATTTACATATAATGCCAAGATTTCAAGAACTTTGTGCTACTTGTTGTTCGTTTGGACTTGATATATTACCTCAGCCTTCAAAGCAGCGCATTGCAGCTTCGTTGCAGCATGCCCCTCACTAAGGTTGCCACATTTTTTTTTTTTTTGCTGCATTTTGTTTTTTTTATCTCGTTTGTCTTGTCAACTGCATCATTGTCACTTGCCTTGCAACTTTGACACATAATTCTCGGTTACATAAATCGCATAACTGTGTCATGTCTGACGCATGTGCAACCAAAAAATGTTGTTCATGTTGCACGAGAGAGAGAGAAAAAGACAGAGCGCAGCGTAGGATGCAGAGGCGCAACATGCAGCTATACGGTTGCACGTAACTCAGGAGAACAAATGCGTGACCAAAACGGTTGTCACACTTAGAAGCTGCCATTTGCCTTTCGCCGGACTGCAATTGTCTGAACTACTACTCCGAACTCCAAATGACACACGAAATAAGTTTAGTTTGCTTACGGTTCGTTTTTTTTTTAGGCTTAGTTGTAGTTTACTTTCTTTGAACTGGAACTGAAGTTGGAGTCGGGCTGCACTTTAAGTGCTCGGTTTGGTCTTTTATTATGCTAATTTTATATTTCCATTGTTTCCACTTTTGAACCTCGCACGCATATCACTTTATTACGGCCAGGACATTGAGGGGCTTATTTGCATGCCATGACATCCCACTCCCATTTTTGGTACATCCGACAGCAGCGAAACAAAGCGCCGAACTCTATATGCAAATTTTTTGCACAATTTTTTTTTTTGTGTGCTTCCTGCAGCGGTGAAACTTGACCGAAACTCCAAACTCCAAAGCTTTGGAGTAAGTCAAATCACATGCTTTTTGTGCTGTCAACATTATTTGTTATTTCTCGGTGCAATGACTTCCACCAAATCGCAGTCAACTATGCCGCAGTACCAAGCAGCTGGCTGGGCCAAAACACACATGTGACCACAAAATTGTTTTTGACCAAAATCACAAATATTGTAACCATAACCATTAGCGCAAAAGGTACACCACAAGCCTACTACTACACTGCGACAAAAGCTTTACATACTTTGGCGGCAAATTTCAACATTTGTTTTCATTTCAATGAAAACTAAACAAGTTGAGAGTTTTTTCCAAAGGCGGGCGGCTTGCATTGAAAAACCATTGCGAAAAAGTGATTGATGTCGTTGTAACTGTGCACCAATAAATTATCGAAAAACTTGAAACGGGTCAGTTGCATTTGCAGCAGGGAGGAGGGAAGGCAAAGACTTCTTACATATGCTTGACTGGTTGAGTTAATGATTTGGTAATAATTTAACATTTGTGCGCTGCCAACATTTAACTGGCAAGCGGAAAATTGGCAAAAAAAAATAAATGTTGAAATATTTTAACCATTTTAATGTGGTACACGCGGCGTATGAGTAATGTCAGTGCAAAAATGAAAGAATGCAACAATAATACGCCCAGCTGACAGACATGCTGGAGCTCTCAACCACGGTGAACGCATATACAAGCTTATATAATATAGAATAATGCGCTATACGAACGTCCAGTAGATTATGTTGTTACTGTTCCAAGATGAAGAGACACTTCCGTTTGGTCGTGTGCATATCACAAAACGTCTGAGACCCACTACGCCCTGTTAGTTAGACACAACTTTACGTCAAGCTCGCAACCTTTACCGGCATTTGGATAGTAAATCACAAGCAAGATATTTTCCGAAAAGCCGTACCCTATGGTCAACACAGAGAGAAACTCTGTGGAGTACCTGGGCACCCGTGGCACCATATTGACCGCTGTTAAGATATTCATTCTATAGACATTCCCTCTAGATTAACCTCCTTATGATGTCGAGCAGTCTTATGGCACACACCAGTTAAGAGTTCCTAAGCTCCTTGTAAGATTCTTCGATGCATACTCCATTATAGGCCTGAAAATTGCCATGTTTGACTATTTTCCACTGCAGCAGCAGTGATGGAGTTGCTCTCCACAACCGACACGCCACGATAACACGGGCGAAAGCCCAGCTAACACGTGGGTCAACCAACAGCAAATCAATTAAGTAAAATTAAGTCTCTATTCCTATCTTTCTCTCTCTCTATCTCTCTTGCTCTATGGCTGCCTTCTCCTACTCGCTGTTTCTCACTTGTAGAGTTGTCAACGCCCACCTAAGACCCAAGCTGCCGAAATTGTCTGCCAAACAGAGAAATTTTATATAAAACAGCTAAAGAATATTGTATACTCTAGAGATTGCTTAGAGATTTGTGCCTGTCTTAAACTTTCAAAGTAAAAAATGTGAAAATCTTTGAAAGTTCTAAAGCTATATTTGAAAAAGTAACCGACGTTACGCAAATTTCGAGCACTCTAAGTTTCGTAATTATTTTGAAAGTTTACAAACTAAAATCTCTATTCTCTCATGTACAAATATTTTATCTTCATTCCAACAAAAGTTCGAGCAGATCGCTTCCATAACGAAGATGTCCCACACGAAGAAAAGTTTTGACCTTTACTCTTATTCCCATATAAGTCGTAGACAAATTATTGACAAGAGTAGAATGTCTGAAAATTCTTAAAGTAGTTACTTAATTTGTTAGTTATTCTGCAAATTTTGTTAAGTTTCTATATGTTTTTTGTGCCTTTGTAATGTACCTGTACTTGGTTTAATGAAAGCTTCCCTCACATGCTCCTTTTAATTGTATCTATGAGATAGACTGTCGTAGCAGCTTGTTACTTTGGGTATCTCTATCAATTCTGTGGCGAAAGGTGCGCCTGCGCATTTTTCCGCAAGTAACACGAATGGCTACAACGTAGAGACAGGGATTGCATGTTGTCTTTGTAGCTTGGTTACTTTCTCGCCAAGTGCCAACATCCGCTTGGTACATCCAGACCCAGGTGCCTTCAGTAGTCAGTTAGTCACTAAAGTTAGTTACTAAGTCAGTTAGTCAGTTGCCCAAATTGCGTATGTGACTAAGTTAAAGGATAGAGATGCACCGACACAGCAACAACAACTCAACTTCTAATCTCTGTATGTGCATCTTAATTGTCAGGCAGCACTCGATGATTGGATGCTGTGGCTGGTGTTTGTAGGTAACTTGGGCATTATGTGGCACAATTGCGAATCGAATGTGTCATGGAGAACCCAGTTTAATGCTGTCATGAGATTGCACCGAGTTTTGGGCAACTTAGTTTATGAATTGCCATAAATCTTGAGGTTGTGGCAATGTAGTTTATGTGAAAATGAAAGAAAATACGGGAAAATGGGTCAGCAGATAAAAAATGGATTTTGTATTGAAATGGTTCACAGAAAAGTGTTTCGTTGGTCGTGGAATTTTTCGTTAAGAGTTTTTATTTTTTCTGTGAAATTAATATGAAGTGGTTGCAAATAAATTATTATATATTACTAGGATTGTGAACATTTATTTAGTTGGGGGGAATTAAAACGACACGTATTCTACATTTAGGTGCCATTTTTCGAAGTATTGTACTACAGTCTTATATTTTTTAAAAATTCGATTCAACAGTTCTAAGTTAAAGTTAAAAGTTTCTGCAGCATCTGATTTGGAGCTTGGATTGCTCTATTACGCCAGTAATTTGAGATATTTTATGTCTGATACAAGAAAATTTCAGTTTTACCCAAGTTATCAGTTTTGTAGAGTTGAAGTTATAAGGAAACTATAGTACTTTTCTCAAACCATTCTTATCCTTCGTTGTACAAGTTCTAAATCTTTACTACCAAATACACTTTGAGTAATCCCCCCCTCATTTACATAATTAAATTTTACCACTCTGACTAGTGAGAGCCTCGAGCAAGCTTCATCCCGCTGATTTACTCATTAGAACTAAAAAAGTCTCAACCCCAACTGTCCACTTATTCCCTATCGCACTGAAATATTGCACATATGCTGTATACATTTTTTTTTTTTGACTAACCAAACTCTTTCATTAAAATCGCATTCACGTTCAAATTATTGCACTTAACGAGCTCACTTAAAAACCCCTTTGCAACTCCCCCGAACCAGAGAAAATACCACAAAACAAGCGGCATACAAATTGTCAAAGTCCTAAAAAAAAATGTGAGTACTTTTGGCTTACTGCTGCTGCTGCAATTTCAGCTAATTAATGGGTAAGCTGCAGAACGAGGCACCACGCAAAAAAAATGCAGTCATGTCTGGACACACTGGCCTAGGGTGCCACAAATTCCGCGTAAATTTAGCGCCCCAGCACGCATCGACGCCCACTTAATGTACAGGTACTGGCCGCTTCTTTTGTCACTACTAGCCAAGCAGCGAAAAAAAATAAAATCATTTTACTTTGGTTTTTGTTTTGTTTCTTTAAGCCAAGTTTAATTAGGCCAAGTTACAATGCATTTCTTTTTTTTTTTTTGATGGGTTCAACACGTAGCGCGCTCATTCATTTTGGGCGAGACTTGAACTGCAAGTGAAATTCACTTATCGTGATGGCAATTTCTTTTGGCACATACAGACAGACTGGCTCGTTTGCAACTGCAACTGCAACATGACGACGAAGAGGAGGGCGAAGTTGAATCACCAGCAGCAGCAGCAGCGTGAAAGCTTTATAGGCCTGATTATTGATCGAACTGCTTTTTGGGGTCTGTTGAAGTTATGCCGAAACCTTTACGTTTCCGCTTTGCTTGCATCCATGCAATTCGATTTGGAAAGCGCAAGCGCGCGCCTTTAATTTACTTACCTACACTCACTTCATTCATTCAATCGTTCCATACGAATATTCATTCAAACATGCATGCATTCATTTGTTGTGCGCTGGTGTGCAACAATTCGCATACGCTTAGTTGTCATTTGATTAATGAGACCACGCTCAGCCATCGATCTCCATTTAGCAGTTTAAAGCGCTGCACACAGATACTCAAACACAGATACTCACACACACACACACACGCACACAACGTCTCCCAAGGCGCGCGCGAATTCAAGGCGTGCATCATGGAGGCGTTGCCAGATATTTGCAGTCATTTCCACTGAGCAGTCACAGCTTGTATTGTTGTTATTGTTGTTTTGAGCCCATTTAATGGCGTTCTAATTGCAAATGTATTTGTGAGTGTACACACACACACACACACACACGCACACTCGCACGCACAGATAGAGAGAAATAGCCATGTTGAAGACGACTGATGCGTGAAGCTTTTGGTGTGTAGGCCAAGACAGTTGACTGGCTGCCTGCCGCCTGACTGACTGACTGACTGGACTCCACTATGCCCAACTAACTGAGTGACTGCATGATGAACGGAGTGAATGACTGACTGGCGGACTGGTGGACCGTCTGACTGAGCAACTGGGTGGTGCTGACTGACTGACTGACTGGCTGGCTGAGTGAGTGACTAGGCAACAGAGGGGCGTGTTCAGTGACATGCCTTTAACTGACCAATATATGTAGTCAACTATGGCAGGGAGGGGAGGGGAAATGAGCTAAAAGGTCATACATGGCCAAAGCATCTGTCCAGTAGCGTCGTCGTCATCCAACCATGTACAACAGTTGTTGTGGGCAGTCATTCAAGTTGCAGCAAATTGTTCATTGGCTGTTGTTCAGACAGAGAAGGGGGATCGTTGGGTAACCGGAATTTGAATTTGGATGACAAAGTTGGGAAATGCAAGCAAAAAATAGGGGGGAAAAAGCTAGGGTTAGGAGCACTTAAAAGAGTTGGTGTAGTTTTTAATAAGGAATATATAGACGTGATATGCTGCTGCAGGCATGCTAAATTCTTTTCCGTGCCCCACATGGGCAAAAGAACTTACACTCAGTCAATAACTCTCAGGGATTTAGTGTATAGTATGCCAAGGTGCTCTGCTATCATGAGTGGTTTTTTTTCGATAAGACTAGACTTTTTTTTCGATAAGATGAAAATTGAAAATTATCGCCCAACTTAAGTGGTTTTCTCATCAACAAATCTATCTATCATATATTGCTTATATTCATAAGTACAAGTTATGCACTTTCTCATGCCTTAGACTTCTTTATCAAAATTCACGCGCACGTGGGGGTACTACCAAACTTCCTGACTTCCTTACTTTCATTTCCCCCTAACGAGTTGTTTACCACATCAAATCTAATAAAAATCAGCAGAGACAATTTGTAGACATCAATTGGGCGTCAATGACAGAGAAAACCTTAGAGCAGACGCTACCAGTTCACAACTTTGGTTGCCGCTTAGTTCGGCCAGATACTGGGCTACTACTTGTTGTGGCAACAACCCCCGGCATATGACAAATCTTTGGCACATGCAACACACATATCCTACATAATATAATAATGTAGAATGACAAAAAAAGTAGCTTTGTAATGCTGTGCATATTTTTCATCATGGAAAATTACGTTTCAGCCGAAGTTGAGTGACAGGTACAGGGGAGTTTGCTTTGCAGGCGTGGGAGTAGTGTACTGCAGTTGGGGGTGTGCTGGTAACTTCGATGGTCGTGGAACGGGCGTTGGCAACCCTGGCGGCTGCTTTGATGGGCATAAAATCTTTGGCATAAACAACGCAAGTGATGAAATAAATCATTTGAAGAGTCATGCATGTGATGAGACTCTCTATAAAGCGTGGGATGATGTTGTTGTCATTGTTGGTATCGGTGTTGCTGCCGCTGCTGCTACGAGTGGCAAGTGCAAGTGTCAATTACATACGGTGTCAAAAATGTCAAACTCTGTGAGTGACTGACTGAGCAGCAACAACAAAAAAAGAGACAAAAAATAAAAAAAATAATAGCGAATATTAAAGCTGATTGAGAACGAATTCAAGATACCCTACGGAACATGGTGCAATGCATGAAAAGTTGTCGTTTTAGCTACCAGAAAGCACGAAACTGGAACTTTAATCTTTTAGAGACGTTACCAAAGACGTTTTCGTAGGGATCAAAAAAGCGTGTTTGGATAAAAAATGTTAAGGAGAAATGCTTCTATTAAAGTTTACAAGATAAGTTAACGATCTGTAGCCTGGTAGTTATCAATGCCAGCCCTTGTACTTCAATGCATTAAAAAATCAAGTTGTAATATTCATAGGGATCTTGGTACGATTAAAATAATGTGTTTTAAAGAACTGCCCATTCGGGAAATCTGATCTTTTATCCCAGAGAGAGGTGCTCAATACAATCGATAGCACGTAGCAGTTCGCCTGATTTCTTGTTTAAATTCAAGAAGAATCCGCTGCACTCGTGTTGCATACAATTGTTTCAACCCAACATACCCACTGTCCCAAATTTTTAATGTATAAAAAAGTCGTTTATTTTTTACCCGACTTTACGTTTTGTTGTTTTTTTGTTGTTGCTGAATTGCACTTCACCCCTCCCCGCATGCGTGCAGTATCGCTGTATCTATCCACAACTCTGTCCTGTCAATGGCGCAGCAACGTAGAGTTTATTACATCAATTTATGCTGCGTTTGTCCCCCCTGTCACTTCCACAGCCCCCCACCGCCGCCACCGCCGCCAACATCATCACATGGCATATATGAGAAATTTGATACAAATGAGTTTTCACACTTTGCGTTCATCTCGTTTCAGCTTGGTGGTTCGCTGCCACATCCACATCCACATTGCATATCTCTATATAAAGTATCTTTGTATCTGTATCTACATATGGCCAAGCCATGGATACATTTGATGCTGCGCCGCTGCTCAGTCGCTGCCTTTGACTGCGCGTATCCTTTTCCATCAACGTGTAAATTGTCTGCTGTCAAACTTATGACATTCCACTCCGCTCTGTCTCTGCAACAAGCAACAAATTGTTACCACAAGCGCGTACGTTATTGTAAATTAGATTTCGTTTAGCTGCCTTCATTTTGTTTTTTATATTTTTGTTTTTCCCCGTTTTTTCTATTATTCTATTTCCGTTAAATTGCTTTCATCGAGCCTTTTTTCAGTTGAGCGTTCTTTTGGGAAAAATGCTGTGGAAAATAAATATATTTGCATACCGCATTGGATAGGTCAAGGGCGTTGAAAATATATATTAGAATTGATAGCAATTTCAAGTATGTTGGCGTTAAGTCTCACTATAATCTAGGTTCTAGGTTCTTTTACTTCACACTTCGAATCGATCAATGATGATCTCATGCTTAAAAAACATTTTCGTGAAGTATGTGTAAGTCAGTTTAATGTTTGAGTTATCCCATTTTCAAGTCGATTTTTAAAAAACTCCTTACGATCTTATAAGTTCGAGAGGTAATAACTTACTTGGCTATCACAGCCCGTTATCGGGTTACAGCCGAACTCAATGGCGCTTGCCAATCGCCCCCTGCATTGATCCTCCCGATGATAGATCTTCCTTAATCGGCTTTCGCATCGGAATCCTTCTTTACTGGAGCATCTTCGTCCATATGAACGATAAGGCCAAGTCAACATCTACGATGTTATACACATCATACAGCTCAGGGATCATTCGAGTGCGTTAGTCGCATCCAATTCGAAAGATACAGAAGATTTTGCAAATAGTTTTTTATCGAACACGCCAAGCGCAGCTGCATCCATCCGCGATGCAACCCATGTTGCTGTGCCATATAAGAGTACAGGCAGTATGGACTACTTGTAGAGCCATAATTTTATCGATCAAGAGAGGTCTTTGCTACAAATTTGCTTACAAACACTATAGTAACACCTCTTGACAAGTGTGATTCTTCGCTTAATCTCCATTGCGAGAAGTAATTTAGCTGTGTCTGACAACTCACTCCCTTCACTATCCATTGGAATTTTCGAAAAGTATTCATATTTCCCAACTGCACCGATCGACTACACACTTTATGACTTTAACATAAAATAATTGTCGATTTGTCTCTCCTAACTCCCCCCTTTCACACATTACTAGCTCAGAGAGTTGACAAAATTAATATGCCTGCAGCTCTCACATTAATTGCTGCTCATTTTCATGTTTTCTTCGTTTCACAAACCGAACTCACATTTATGAGTACAATTAATATTTGTCATATGGCAAGTGAAAGAAGAGGACTTCCAAATGGAGTATCCATTTAAATGTTTTCTCACCAGGCTCTGCCCATATTGCAGCAGCTTCGTTTTGTTTTTTTTTTTTAGAATATTAATTTATGTTTGTTTTTAGTTCGAGTGCAGCTGGCTGTGATCAATTTGAGAAACGACAAGTGCATTTGGGTTGCGCATTGAAGCCACTAGATGGCGCCAAGTAAAATTTCTAATAGGAAGAAGCAAGTAAGGGAAAGGGAATGCAATTGGAAATTGAGTTGGTCTGTTGCAAAGCAGCAATACAACTAAGCCTTGATAGTTTGTAACTATATCTATCTATAGACTTTCGAATAGAAATTAAATTTTTGTAGCAAAGATAGTTCTATTATAGCAAAAACAGTTTGCGTTGTCTGTCTTCGAAAGCATTCCTCATAAGATTGCACAGCTTATCTGACATTTTAAAAGTCTATCAAATGGCAACTTGAATTGCCATTTCCTGCTTGTACCTCTCGTGCGCCAAGGATTATTCACACATTAACACAATGCCAGAGGCAAAACTTTGGATCATATATTTTAGAATTCATCATAAATCAGTTGAATGACCCAAAATACAAAACAAAATCGAAACAAAAACAAATATGACGCCAACTGCAAACAAAAACAAACAAAAATAAATTGAAAATCGACGAAGATCGACTATTAGATACACTGCATATGGAAATACTATGACATTTTGCGACATTTTTCGGGGAATAATATATTATTTTTCTGAAATATAAAACTACATAAAGTTTGAAGAAATATTATTTCCTTAAGAGTTTGAGCTAATTGAGATAAATTCAGCTGAAATTTTTGCAAATGTTAAAATAAAAAAAAAACTAACCAAAAAATCTTTAAATCGGAAAGCTTAGATTAAGAAATATTTCAGAAAACATAAAAGCTTAAACTTCGAGTTCTAATACTTCAGAAGATAGGGGTATGCCCGGAACATACCAGTTAATAAGGGACTCGATCTTCAATTTTTGAAAATAGATACTGTTGATCGTACTAAATAGTAGGCGACTGCAATATGAACAGACAGATAGTTCCCGAAAAGTAAAAACAAACAACGATTTTTTATTGCCAGAAAAATAGATTTCAGTTAAAACTACTCGAGAAACTAAACATGCCATAGTTTTCCACTTATTTTACAACCATCTATTACCGAGACTACCCAAAATCCAAAGTACCCCAAACTCTCTACGAAATGCAGTGTATTCCCAACAAATACAGATGCACAATACAACGACACGCTATGCCACGCACTTTCACACACAATTTTCTGCACGCACTCAGCCAAAAAGCGTTAATTACTCTAATTATGTGTTTTTTTTTTTCTTCGTTTTTTTCGTTTTTTGTTTTTGTTTGTTGTTGTTTGCTGCATTCGGCCCCTGACTTCATTATAAATATGAGGAAAAATACATAACAGCCACAGATATTGGATAATACAATGCGAGCAACACAGAAATATATACTACGAGATAGTCGTCCTATACAAAAGCGGAACGCTTTGAAGTGCTCCACATAAAAATGCAGACACACCTTGACTCTCCAAAAAGCAACTCTTTGAAAGCAATTATATATTGTGTGAAGGTTCTTTATACGTAATATATCCAAAAATAAAACGCTTAAAGAAGAGGAGATAAAAAACAGAGTAAAACAACAAAACATATTAAAAATTGAAGTAAATACATACAATAAATCTTACTTAAGACGTAGAAGCGGAAACCGAGCAACAGCTAAAACAAAACGGCCCCAAAAAAACTTGGGCCGGAAGTCAGCCAAAACCAAGACAGCGAGAGAGAGAGAGAGAGAGATGGATGGAGGTTGAGCAAGAGACCCTGGCACACCTAGGCGGGGTGGTGGCCATTACATTGGGCCTGCTTTATGTATAATTAATACGCTGTCTAATTGCTTAATTCCATTGAGCCTATATTTAAAAATTTACCATTTTGCTCGCTGTTAATATTGTTTTAGCGCTTTTTCACTAATTGCGGCAAACGCCCCGAAAAGCCAAAGAAAACAACAAAAAATATTTTTTGTAACCTTTGTTACAATCGAATTTGTACGACTTGGAGATGCCCAATAAGCCTTTGTGGAACAGGGCCTAGGAGTTGCATTTTGCCTAGAGTACCAAAAACAGCAAATTTTTCAAAGAGTTGTTAGCGATGATAAGATGCAGTATGGAATCTTGAAGCCGCTATGAATTTTTGAAAAGGTTGCTGACGATGATAATGATCTAGGATCCAATCGTATCTGAGGATGAGCTTAGATAAGTCCGAAAAACGGGTTTGATAGAGAATAAGAGTTGTTAGCGATGATAAGATGCAGTATGGACCATATCTTAGGTGTAGCATTGGGGTATCCAAGGAGAGGGTTTGGTAGTAGAAAAATCTTGAAGCCACTTTGAATTTTTGAAATGGTTGCTGACGATGATAAAGATCTAGGATCTATTCGTATCTGAGGATGAGCACAGATGAGTCCGAAAAACGGGTTTGGTAGAGCAAATATTTAAGCGAAAACCATTTCCGATTTTCCATAATAATACTATGCTGTTCTGCGCGAAAGCAAAATTAAGCCAGTGCCATAGAAGAGTATTGATCTTGCCTACGTAGCCTAAGACATTCATATTCAATCGTCATACTTTTATAAGGAGGAAAGTCTTCTTATAGCATAGGCAAGATATTTGTAGCAGTAGGCCTAGAAAAATCCACTCTTGCAGCTCTTGCTTTCTTACACTCGAAACCGATTTTATGTGCAGATGAAATAGAATCTGCGCTGACCACATTATCATATGGCTACTATACGGAAAATCATTGTAATATGTATGATTTTCAAACTATCCCCACAAAATTTGGTTTGTTCAAAAATGGTAGTCCTCTTAATCACTGTCTTTAATTGGATCAAAATCGTATTAAATTATATAGCTGCCATAGGCAAAGTCTGCCGAAAAATTCAAGTTTCGCACTAGATTCATTCTATATCGTTCGTTCTTTAAGCTTTTTGAACCATATTCGGAAAGTATTATAGTATCTACAATTATTGCATCGAATTTTAACGGAATTGTTCAACTACATAATAAAGTTCTCATAGAGGAAATCATAAATGAGTTCAATGTTCGCAAACAATATTTTTATTTATTTTTTATTTATTTCTCAATTTTAATATTGTGCAACGATAATATCAACTGGATTTAGTTGTACCCGTAAATGGAAAATAAATTAATAACTTATCGTCTTAGTTTGGTTAGACTATTTTTAAGGGAGGCGCCCCGAGAAGAGCCAGCCGTCTTGCTCACAAAGCCTAAATTCTTTCTTCTTACAAAAAGAAAAAAATCGCTTTTCAAAGTAGCTCCACTTTAGGAAACCTTTTCCTCTGCAAAAAGATAAGTACTTTTGCTATTTGTATATGGAGGACGGCTTGACTGGAAAAGATAATAAATAAAATTAAAAATTATTATGATGCAGCAAATGAAATATTTCCTAAACCAATAAAATTAATTGCTTTGGCTACATCATCTAATTTTTTGTTTCTTAAAATAAAGTTTCAGAATAAAAAGTTATAGATTTTTTTAAGCCCATTTTGTTTATTTTTACAACAAATCATTCGTTTTTAATTCGTAAAACTTAAAAATTCGTATTGGCGAAAATGATGATATTCTATCCACTTTCAAAGAGACGAGGGATTTCCTTGTGAAGTGATCTGGGTAACTGGGTAACAGTTTAGGCAATTCAAGTTAATCCTTAGGTTGAGTTCATTCACAATAATATAGCACAATTTAGATCATAATTTAGAGCACACCAGATAAATTCACTTCTTCCATACTCCCTTGCTCTCAGTCAGGATGTCTTCCATAAAGTCGGAATACTCTACTCTGCATTTTCTTCAGTCCTCTTCGTACATCATCATATCCAACATGCCCCCCTTGATTCTACGATTAAAGTGTACAAATGGAAAAATTATAGAAAAACAATGGCCAGAAAAACAAAAAGAAACAAAAACCAAATAGCAACCATAAATGTTTGTCGGCATTAAGTGAAAAACTTTATTTTTACCCGTTTATTATTCGTTCGGCTAATTAGCATTTGTTTTTGTTTTTGTTTCTGTTTGCTGTTTGCCATTTGGCATTTGCCGCTGCCGCCGACTGTTGCTAATTGTTGTTGCAAGTGTTCTATATTAATTATGGGCCAACCCGATGTGGCAGCCCTCTTTTGGGGGCCAACGCAATGGGCAATCTGCCCAGAGAATGCGACAGAGCGTGCCTAGAACAACAACGGCAACAATAACAACAAGGAGGCACAGTGATGCCCATAAGTTAGTCAACTGTGCAAATAGTTGTCACCATATTTGTGGCTGCCACATGTGTATCGCAACGCACTCCTCCGCGTGCCCCCAACAACGCTGCTGCCAGTCTAATCATTAGCTCTTTCTCTCTCTCGTAGAGTCGCTCTATCTGTTGCGATTTGACGTTAAATTATACGGTCTGCCTCAAGTGATAAAATGTTGCACATGCGGCATGCGACATTTAGTTGGCAACATTGACAAAGACAGCGTTAAGTTGGGAGGGGGGGCGTGGTGGTTGGTTCGTTGGAGCATATAAATCTAATAAATGAATGAGAAAAGTTTGCAACATTTCAAGCTTGCATGCTGGCTTGCAACAATTTGCATTTATTTGCAAAAATTGTTGTAGAATTTTGCGCTATTGAAAATAAAGTGTGGTATTTTTTTAAATTTTGATTAAAACTGAAAATTCGAACTTCAATGGAAATTTATAGCTGGACAACTCAGTGCTACAGAGCGAATATGAGCCACCGACTTTACAATTCAGATTCGAGTGTGCTACCGAGGCCCACAATATGAATAACCAGGTAATTATCCGTTTCCATGCTTCTTAACAGTCCGCTAAGCGCACTTTAGATGATATCACCTAGAACAGTGCCAAGATATGTAAGCAGCAGTCTGGAAATCAGAAACGTAATGCTCTGAATTCAATCTGTGAAAAATTTTTTTTTTCACATTCCTTTAGTGAAAGACACAGAACCTGTTGGGTGCAACGACTGCACATCGAACACTCTCCTCAGTTTGGAACCCGTCAGTAGAGCATTGCTGACACTACATAATCCATGCGAGTACCTGGAATCGTCGAACTTCAAGGTATGCGAATATTTTTTTGTGCAAAATTTATCTGAAAAATGCCACCCATGTTGCTAACTGAAAACTATCCTTTCGATTCAGTAGCTTCCAAAAATCTGTCTCTCCGTATAGTACGTTAGGTTTATAGAATTGTACTTCGCTAAATTCCTGTAGAGCTCATGTTGGGAAGTGATTTTTGATCTAAGCTAATAACAATTAAGTTTATAAATTTAGTAACTGAAATGAAATTTATTTCTTTAATCTTATTTTTTGCAGATATTCAAGATCCAATCCAAGTTGAAACCCATTTTGTATTGGAAATGAGAACAAATAGTTTTGTTTTACGCTAGATGGCGCTAGCAATTTTTCTACCTATACCAATTGCAAGCTATTTATACACTTTAAAAGGTAAGTAAGTCTAGTTATTCTACTAAATTTTAATTAACAAAAATGTTTTCAAGTTAAGAACATTTGCGTAGCCATAATGTATTAGCTTTCCGCTGTAGCCCCAAGCAGTTCCCTGCTTAAACGTTTAGCTTTTTAAAGCATCTACAAACTTTAGCCAAAGTCCAACAACTTAATTTAACATACCCAAAAAGAACTATTATATCTTTATTAAACAAAAAAAAAAATGTTAAATTTGAGGGAACAAAACACAAAAAAAAAGAACTGCCCTCCATATGAGGCAAGTTCAACTAAGCAGAAAAACGCCAAGCATTTACGAAACTAATCCATCATAATGTCATTGAAAGTTCTCTGCGCCATGCAGCACTTGAAGTCACATTTTTTGTGGAGAACTCAAGGGTTTCGCTCTTTAAATTGAAACAAAGCGCTTGAAAGCCGAAATAAATTTATGAAAGCGTTCAGAGTTGTAAAGCAGGGCCAGAGTTGACAATGTCGTCCATAAAGAATAGAGTGACCGTACTCAGTAACAACAGCAAGCAGAGACGCGCTCATAATTTCATTTTGTGACATTTGAAAAGATCACTCTTTTGCATAGCATTGAGGCCTGTTTGGGCTTTCAATACATCAGTTTATGTGCAGCCCAAGTTAAGCTTGGAAAATGTTTGTTTTGATGTTACAACTCATCTGTAAATTAAGATTTATTATTTATTTGCTCTTTTTCCGGCTGTTTAGCTTTGGAAATACGCATACCGTATGCGTGCAAGCCAACAATGTTCTAGGTTCTTCTCTCTCGAAAAATTTAAATATTTCTATGTATTTTGTGCACTTCTCATTCATCAAATGCGTTTTTGTTTGGATGCATAATTTGTAGTATTGTTGTTGTCTTGTTCCATTGTTGCGAGAGACAAATTTTCAGGCTTGTCATCAATCAAAAATAAATACATTTGATGAAGTAATTAGGCGTATACATGACGCTTCAACAAGCCCCGGAACGCTTTAAATTCAACCAAAATTCTTGTAACCGAACAAAGTTTATGAACTTTAAACCCAAAGGATTGGGTGAGTTGCAGTTGAGTTGAAGTTAAAGTAGCAGCAAAATTTGCCAAATAATTTAAAGAGTAGAAAGATATAAGATTTTTTTTTCGGCCTATTTTGAGAATACTTTATCAACGTTCTGCTTTGAGCATAACTTCAAAGTTGTGATTGTAAATTTTTGTATGGGGAACTTGCGTCTTTCTGCCGGAAATAAAAGACATGCCAGGCAACTTCAGGACCTTGATAATAAACAAAGTTATACAAAGACACTACAAAACAATATCGATTATATATTAGCATTACCATGTGCTGCATCCAATTAATTCAAAGTCGATTAACTACAGATTTACGGTGACTGGATGCATAGAGATACTTCTAGGAACAAAAATCGTTTGACTTCGTTTACTTCGTGAAAGCACAGCAATTGTTTTGGTGGAAACTGTAACTGAGTCAATATAATTAATTTAGTTGCTGAGAATCGGTTCAGGATGTTCAGGATTCTTCCCATCTTTGCCCGACTTTAACGTAAAAACGCTTTTCGTTTGGTTTTACGAAACAATCAGTGCTGTAACATCGGTTTAGAATGCTCCAACCTTCGCAACTTCGCCTGACTTTAACGTAAGATTGCGAAACAATCCATGTTGAAACGTCTTCTGGGAGTACTCAGCAACAAATTTGATTTAATTGCTGGGAATCGGTTCACATTCTTCCAATACCGTCTTGGCTTGATTTTAACGTGAACGTCTTTAGGAGCAATTTAGTTAATGTAATTGAGGAGCACCGGTTCAGGATGTCTCAATATTTCCATTTCGCTCTGTTTACGACAACGACTTCTTGGGAATGATATTTCTGCCTACATAAGTTCGTCAGTGCTTAGTTTAGTATATGTTTCGCAGTGAGCACGGCGCGATTCTGTTTCTCCGCAAAATATTTCTAAAGATTAACACTTATGTTCATTTCAAAAATAAAATACTGAATAATATTTGTTACCTCTTAAAATACGTCACGTTTTGTCCCATGGCAATTACAACCGTCTAGTCCAACTAATCCGATTTTATGTTGTGCCATCCTTCAAACTTCCAACCAAACTGCCCTCATTAAGGCATCAGAATATCGGGCAGTAAAAGTTAGCCCCAGCTCAAGCGCTGTCAAAGTTTCATTTTAATTAATGCTCAGCTGCGGTTGATTAGTAAACGAGTTGAAACATACGAAAATATGAAAAAGTGTAACGCCCTTATCGAACCTCCAACCGAACCGTAGCTCATTAAAAGGTTAATATTGGCTATAAAAAAATTTGTTGCAGCTGCATGTCAAACCTCAACAGTAGCAGCCTTTAACGAAAATAAAGGGAAAACTAAATGGAAACAGAGGCATCTCAGATGTGGCGCATAGGTAGCCAATTTGTACGCCCCATTTTCATATAAACTAGCCGACGAGCAAAGCAGAAGAAGAACCTTGGTTTCTCATACATTTTTATGTCTGCGCAGCTGAGCGCCGCCAAGTGAGAGAGATCATAAAACTCTGATAGCCGACGCAGACCTGGACGTCATCAACATAACAGGGGCACACAAACGACGCGGTCGTAGCCGCCCACCAAAAAAATAGCAAAACCCAAAAATAAAAATGGAAAAGGAAAAGGATGCTAGAGTTAAAGTTATGAGCAGCACTAGATGCGGACTAGCAGGACGACTACCTAGTATGGAGTAGTATGGAGTAGTACTTACTTGGCCTAAGCCCTGGCAACGAGTGCATATAAAAATGTTAATAGCATTGTGAGCGCCTAAGCATGTGCTTCAATTTATTTTGACAAGCGCCCAGGCAATGTTCAGGGGTTGACCTCTTTGCCGGAGTAGTTGGTATTGTCAACGCGGAGCGTAGTGTATTCAAATTCGGAGTAATGCTACAACTGAAATATGACAACTATGAAAGTGTGTTTAAATATCTCAAGATATTTGAACTTGCGAATTTGATTCCCGGAATCGAACATTTTGGTATTGATGGGAATGTTGCGTAAGTAGTCAAGAAAGTAGTCAAGACTTGCCTTAATATCTGTATGAAAAAGAGTTTGGAGCTACCTAAATTTCCGACGCATATTTTGCATTTTCCCTGAATAGCTTCCAGGTCTCTCAAAAACAATCGTCAACAAAGAAGTAACAACGCCAGCGGCTAACGGCGCCTTGGGGGAAAAAAATAGCTAGCATTCAACATCCTGACCGTTATGATGTCAAGCAGTTCCAAGAATATTCCATGGTACCCCTTACCACTGGCTGGCTGCAGTGTATATAATAAGAGATCAAGATACGAAATGTGTGTCATCATTAGTACGCTGGCAAGTCAAGTCAAGGGTTCTCAGGCTGATGTCCTTATTATGTGTATGGGCACACTTGGCAGGACCTACGGGCTAGCCGCAAAACGGTTATGTCATAAAAATTCTCTATACATATATCCAACCATTCCAAACCTTTGGACATTTATGTGGAAATTCCTGTGCGGATAGAGAACGAAAGTAAAACATAGTTTCTTACCTGTCGTTGTTTGTTTATTGTTTGTCCACTCGCTCTGTGGGTTTTGTGGCCTGTTTATTTATCCAAGCATTGTGTCCAAGTTGTTTTGGCCCCAAGCTGTTGTTGTTGTTTGTTGTTGTTGTTGCATGCCACAGCATAGACACATATTTATTTATTATTGACGACAGTTCGAGTGGCATCTGACATATCCAGCCATAATACCAATGCCTAAGTGCTTCGTTTGCTTTACTTGAGCTATGGCTTTGTGGCAAGCACTTAAGTAGTGGCAGCGGCAGCTCCGGGAATGCGTGCAAGTATTCTGCGGGAGTCAACCAACAATGACCATGGTCCATCCAATGCAGGTGCTTCACAGATACTTAGTTACTCTGCTGCTGCTGCTCCAACTACTCCAACTCTTCAGCTTACGCACAGTCAGTATGCCAGATATTAAGGCTGCGCTATGTCATACTCAGGCACGTGTTGCATGCCGCACGATAGTTCGCAATCAACCAAGCAGCTAATGGTATCACTTTTCAACATAACTGTACGATAAAGCGGCCATAGTAGCAAAGATACCAGTTCGGATAACTGCAGCTGGGATGCCATGCCTAGTGGCGGCATGGGATTCATTGAGTAATGTGAAGGAAATGCTTGATTGAAGAATTGTTGCAAGGAAATTAAAACGCAGCTCAGAGCAGATAAGTGAAGTTCAAATTGAATGAAATTTGCATAGTTAATTGATTAACGAAGTAGTGCTAACTTGTACCTAAGGACATATGCAAATTTTTTGCTGACATCATAAAAGATTGTCGGACAGCATACGTCTGGATGCAACTGATCCAGCAACAGGTTTTTGGCGCTTTGTTGGGAGTGCGCTGCTAAGCCTTTGTTCGCTATCAAAACAATATCTCAAAACTATTAAGAAAGTAATGCTTTCTTCGATTAAACTTCAGACCATCCTGAAATGCTCTACAAATCTTAGACGTACAGTTTGAATGCAGAACCCCAAATTGATAGGCTGCACCAATTTTCCATCTTTACCCGCTGCATATGCTCTGCCTATCTCCTCTCTCCCTAACTTAGCAACATTACTCCCGGCTCATTACAGTAGTGCTCTAGCCAACATTAAGCAAATGCTCTCTTGCCCATTGAACAGAGACGCCTTCAGAAATAAGAAAAATAACATTAAATCAACACCAACAAGTCAGATACAAAGAGCACGGGGAAACAGCGAGTCCAGCGTACAATCAAATGACAAAACACACGCCCCAAATATTTCCAGTTAATCATGCCCCATGTGTCTGGCTTGTCCTTTGCAACATGTCTGTTGTGGCATGCTTGGAATTCTACGAATACCGAAGTGCGCTTAACCGAAAAAATAGAAATAGAGAGAAAAATTACCAAAAACATTGAGAAGACGGGGCAGAAAAAACATAAAACTTACATAATAATTGATGACATTGGACACACGTACATGTCGCAATGTGTATGTTGTTGTTGCAGCGTGGAAAAAACAACAAACTGTCTGGGAAAGCGACTACAACAACAACAACAACAACAAGTTGTTTGGAAAAACTATCTAATGATCGATATCTGTTTAGAACAAAGACATAGTACAATGTTTCGGGCGTTTTGCAGGCTTGGCGGTTGGTCTGCGAAGACGTGAGTAAACCCCGTCAATTGACAAAGAGCTGCTGACAATGAGAACAGCGTCCAAAAAGGACGACATCTTCAGCGACAACAACGCCAGTGCCTGCTGATGAGAATCTAAAAACGACAAAGTAGAAAATTTTTATTGAAAACAAGCCAAGCACAATTTGTGGTTATCTCGAAGTAAAAGGAACAGGTAGGGCAAGCGCAAGGGCCTGCTTGTCCCTAGATGCAAGATTAAGATCGGTCGCGTCTTCGGCTGTCTCTCTACATCATCTTTTTCACTATTTCGTTGTTGTTTTTGTTTTTTTTTTGTTTTTGTCAACCTCAGCACCAAGCAACGACGTGGTTAGACTTGAGAAATCATTTCAATTGCTGTTTGGCACAAAACGCCCCTGGAGGGCTCATTTGGTTGAGATTGGGCTGGGATTGGTTTGGGCAGGGCTAAGCTTGGAGCGTGGAAAATATCAATTTACGCTTCTTTCGAGCAGACTTTGTGCCCTGTATATCGTTTGTGCCATCAGTTAAAGTGTTTTGGTATGGATTTCGTTTGTCAAACCTGCCGCCGGAGTTCTTTGTGATCTACGCTTAGCGGCAGGACGACAGCTGCGCTGATGTTAGGCCACTAATTTGCTTAATTCCCTGCCTATGCCAACAATGCAAAAAGTGACTCAAAGAGATCTAGCTAGGTTTTGAAGTCTATTTAGGGAGGGATTAATCTTAAAGAGATTGCAAAAATTGATTGGTTGTTGCGAATGTGAGAGTATTTTTTTGTATAACCAATGATAGGGTTTGAAGGTATAATGTTTAGTACAGAAGTGGGTAGAGTATGTGGTAATAGGTTATGGAAGAGTAAAAAATTAAAATCTTCCAGATTGCTTGAAATTGCCTGCATTGAGTAAACCCTACTTATAAGTATCGAATACGACATTTATTTCTGATTACACCGAAAAACTTTTAATGTAGAAGAACTTAAAGTAATAAAAAGCCAGATTTTCAGAAATAATTCTAATAATTTAAATCTCTGCTCGTATTCAGCTTTGGACTAAAAATTCCTATACTTTTTGAAGAGCTGTTAATAAGTATGCCCATGCGCGGCTTAGAAGCGACTTTCGGAATAGTGAGAAAAATAAAGTTTCTTTACCATAGAAACTTTTGTCAAAATCTTCTGGAGGTTTTGAATGTATCTGATAATCCGAAGTCATACAGTGGAACAAAAAGAATGAAGTTTGACATGTATATAGTGAGAGTTTAATGAGAGATTTCACAATTGATTATTGGAGTCCAAAATATGAATGGAGTTCGTAAAGTCAACTCTATAAAACACAAAAAGTTCTACTGAAATATTTTTTATGTTAATAACAAAGGAGACTTCTGGTATTAGACCTTTTATTTCTGGCATCCAGCTGTAGTCTGGCTGTATTTCAAAAAAATGAATTTTTGATATCTCTTCAAGAGTAATGCGAATTTAATTCCATTGTATTTAGAAAATAAACAAGTTTTTTTAAAGGAAGCCATAAAACAAGTATAATATGCTAAAAAATCTAACCCAGAAGTTCAGTGGTTCAATTCCAGCTTCCATTTGTCTAGCACTGGCATAGCTAGCAAATAAATAGACGCTATTTACCTAGGAAATCTCTAATAATTAAAGACACCGCCACTCTGATCGGATATAAACTGCAGGTCCCTGTTCTCTTCGAACATCTTTTAATAGAGCTACCTCCTTGCTACGCCTTTGGAGCGAATACTTTCCTTTTTTAATATATATGGGAGCGTGTTTGGAAGTCTTTTTTGAAACAGCAGATTGTTTTAATATTTCTGCGTATCTTCGTACACATTTGAGTGATACGAAATAGTTTTTATTCAGCTACAAAACTACACTTTTGAAAGCTCTAAACAAATATTTGCTTTTGGTTTCTTGTATAAGAAAGTGACAGTAACAATCTCAGCTCGAAAGTGTTTTTTTTTTGTATATGACAATTTTGCGATCGAGTGAACTAATAAGAAATTTATTTGAATTCATATAAATTTTGGAAATGAAATTTTAAGAATTGGAATTTTAACCCATAAATCAAAGAGCCCACCGATTTTTACGGATAACATAACCTTGCATTAATATTTAAATTATATGAACTTTTCTGATATAATTTGAACACATTACGCAACCAAACTACAGATAAAAGAAGAAAAAATGCCGCTAGCAAAGATTTATATATTTTTCGCTTTCATAAAAAAAGAAGAAAAATCATATTACAATTTATAACAAGATTTTAATTGCCCAGCGGCGCCTTGGACATAAATAGTGTTGAAGTGACCGGAGTTGGTTCAAGGTGTTTGGCTGCGTACGCTGTTGCATTCAAGGATATCCTTGGGCCATTAAAACGCGAGGCGCAAAAGTCAAAGCCAAATAGCATGTGTGTTGTAGTTGTTGTTGTGTGTTGAACCTTTTTAATTAACAACAAAATCGAACCCATAATTTAGAAACACTCTTGTGAACGCACAGTCGAAAAGTTGCGGTATTTATTTTCGGCAGTTAACAAAGTCAAGAGCGTTAAGAGCAACCAAGGTGCCAAGTCCTGCTGCGTTTGTTGGCTGGCCAGGGTTGCCAGCCGCACCAATTACTGTTAACGCCTAGAAAAACTGTGTTGCCATTACAAAGTCAGCGTCAAAGTCAAAGACGAAAGAAATGAAAGGGCGCCACATGGTAGTAGGCAGCTACTACCGTTGCAGTAGATCTTGTGCGGCGTCTAGCGCTGCGTCTGCGTCTGACTTGGCAACTCACGCAGCGTTAAATGGCGGCCAATCAGCGAGGCAACAAACTGTAACTGCACCTGCAGCGCGAATCCAGACTCACACTTAGAACTAGGGACTTGGCTAGCATTATTTCAGTTAGAAAATTGTTTTTAAAATGATATGTTATGTAGTTTTTATACACGTTGTCTAATTTTTATTTATGGCTTCCTGTCGAGTTGGTACGCTTATGTTTCGTTCGGGGTTTCTTTTTTTTTTTTGGGAAGTATTGGTGCGAGACGTTTTGCTTTTGGGATTTGAGCAGCCTCTTTCAAGACTGACTTGCAATTTTCGTGTGCGTGTTGCAGGTGTAATTTTTATTTTTGGCACTTTTGCAGTTGCATAGGTGTGACTATACACATTAATCAAGCTGATTGCCGAAAGGACAGTATAAATGAGCTCAGACAGCGAAGGTGTGAGTAGCAGTGGCGCAGTTTGCGATTGGAATTTTACGTTGCAAGTTGAAAGGTTTATTACTTGCTTTCACTTTACCCATACAATGCATGCAACTTTTTTATTTATTTATTGTATAATAAGTCATACTTAAGAAAGTATTATGTCTACTAAGCTTTCTCTCTAAAGAAGACAAATTTTTGGAGCCTCTTCAATAAGTTTTAATTGTAGAGCTTTAGTTGTGTAATATTATTTTATACTTTCAGTTTTCTTGGTATTTTAAAAAGAGACGGTTTTTTTGCTATTCAGTGCTGACGACAAAAGGCGCCTAACGCCATCTAGCGACAAAAGTTTGCTAGCGCCATCTATAACAACTCCTTGTTTGCGGCTAATCAGCAAAAACTCTATTTAATACGTTTGAGTAAATCATTCCTACATACACTGCTTGCAAGTCGCCTTCTCGCCTGCGCTTCTACTCCTCTTCTCAGCTGTAGCCCACAAATGCAGATGTTTCATAATAACTGAAACTTTCTTGCCATAATTTGCAACCCAAACGCTAAGCAGCCAAACTTACCCCCCCATCAAACACCTACTCGTCCCGGTAACAAAAATTTAACCAAATTTAAACATCGCATTCCCGTTTCCGCCAAAGCAATTGTCCAAAAAAGCAAAAAACTGCAATTTCAACCTTTTGACTTTTCGAAGAAATGTCGTGCTTGGCAGCATTTTGGATTTTCGGGGAGTGGTCATTAAGCCGCCGACGTCACTGTCGTTCGTTGAACACTTCCATCAAGTGCCTTGTTAACAAGCAAATGATTAATGAATATACTTCGGGATCAACTTCACACTCGCTAAAAACGAAAAACGAGAGAAAAAAAAATAATTTCGATTGCATTTCGTTGACTTTGACTGACAAACAGTTCAGGACAGAGCGACAGACAGACGAAGAGACAGTACAACTCGGGCACATAATTAGTGGCTGACTGACTGACTGACTGACTGGTTGTATGGCTGGATGGATTCAAGCGGCTTCAGCCGAGATGAGTTTTAGTGCCCAATGCCATTTTGCATGATGCCCTGCGCACATTTTGACACCTTGACTGCAAGGTGTTGACGATAATTATCGGTAATTGGGGAGCGCTGTATGCCGAAAAATACAAAAATTACGCCGTATGCGTGCGGATTGGCAACGCTGCGCGCTGGCTAGTTAGTCGTGGTCAGTGGGTTCCACGACAAAAAAAAAAAAACGAACCGGACACTAAGTAGGCGCCTAATTATTTTGACACCTGCCGGCAAGCAGCAGCGGCGCGTAATTACAGAGTAAGCTTGCAATATATTCACACCTTGGCCAAGGTTAAGAGATTTGTTGTAGCCTCTTCTCTCTTTATTTTTTTTTTTGGCAAAAACTCTCTAGAGGTGTTGAATGGCAGCCGGGACAACAGCTGCTTCCTGCTAGCCCAGCAGCAACAGCAGCTATCATTGATCAAGCAAGTTCTTGCTTATCAACTCTTTTCATGGCTACATCTACGAATAGAACCAATGCACAGATCCTCCGCTAGCTGCGCTCCGTGTATTAGCCCAGTGTCAACGCCTTGCGTTTTTTTTTTTCCTATACGCAATTTGGGTTTTCCGCTGCCACACATATGTGCGGCGGCGTTGCTGTTGTCTTGTAACCAGATACCAAAACCCAAAACTATGCACGCTATCTAGATGTTGGCGGCGGGCAGATCATGCTCGGCCGATAGTGCAACAAAGTGCGCATAATATGTGTGCAGTGAGCTGGCTGCTCTAACCCTCCATAGAGACTATAAGTCTTCCTGGTTCTAAGTTGTTGCCGTTTTTTGCCCTTTTTACACGCAACCATTTAAGCCAGCATTTACTTCTCTCGACCAGTTGTGGCACCGCTGGCTTCGTCTTACAACATGTGCAGATTTCTCGTAGTGTGTGTGTTGGTCTGGGTTGTAGGTGTCAACCACATGATGATCCTTACGATAGGCATCTCTTGGCGCGCTTATCACATGTGTGTTTATCTATTTGTTTGTGTAAAAAATGCCTGTTCTTAGCTGGTATTTGAGGTTAGTTTTGTCGCATCGAACAACTGTTGATAGTCAAATGGGACATCCTTTAAGATTTTCGATGAAAGATCTGTGTGCAGGCAATGTAAATATGGTAATGGTTGCTGTGGTCGCCAGCCAGCTGGTGGGCTACAATCTATGGGCTTTGGTTTTGAGACAATGTGTGAAAACTATGCGACTAGGATCGATTACTCTAGATTATTTGGTCAAAGTATTTGAAGATTTTATATGGAATTATAAAAATATGGGGGAAGAGAGGTAGAAATTAAAGATTTCTTTTTGAAAAAAATATATTCAAACTTGGATAACCAAAATAAATGAAGTATTTGTAAACCTTCTATGAGAGTACATGTATGAAGGAAACAAGTAGGAAACGATCAAATGATTTCGTTTTTGTAAAAATATGTAGAAACTTGGATAATAATATTTCCCGATATATGAATGAACTAATGATGCAGTTGCATCATATGAAATTGGGCTGATATCAGTAGATTTCGTTTTTGAAAAAATTTATTAAAATTTAAATAACACTATTTAGAAGTAATTGTAAATCTTCTATGAGAAGATGAGTAAGAAGAATGAAGAAATCATTTATAAATGGGTTAGCCAGCTGGTGCGTTAAAATCAAGGGATATCGATATGGAAAATGTTGATAAGGATTACACCAGATTATTTGCTTGTGAGTTACTAAAAATATTTCAAAATTTTATATGAGAATAAAAGGAAATGAATAACAAAGTGTGGAAACTAGTGCTGCAGTCCCATCAAAATGTATATTATCCCTTAGATTTTACAACTTTGTGCAACCGATAAAATTTGCTTGCAATAGAGAGCTACATTTACTTTTACAAACGCATCTAAGCGGTAATCAAAATCTGCTTCTTGTTTTTGCAAAACTTCTCTCTAAATTACATACAAACTTTATCCTTAATATCCTTCATTCTCAAGTTAAAGTCCAGTCTTCAAACTGCTCAACTTTATGCCAAAAACGTTGACTCACCGATGCATAAGCATGCTCTTTTTTTTTTAATTTTCAGCTCAGGCAAGCACAAAAATAAAAAACTCTTCCAGCACTTAAAATATCAACCGCAAAAATGTCAAAGTCTTGGACATTTGAAGAGAAACATTTCACCCACATAAGTGAAAAAAATGAAAAAAACGAGAAAAAAACATAAAGCCACAACAAGAAAATCCGCAGCAAGTCACCATGCAAAACATTAACTTTTAACTTTTTCTTAAGGAATTCCGCGTCTTGGAACGGGTCAAAGGCATACGATAATTAATTGCTTCATTACCACAAAAATGTTGTATCTATATCGCTGCTGTACATTGAAGTACAGCCACAATTATGCCAATACCGTCAGCAAAGCCAAAGTTTAAGAGTTTACAAAAATAGCAGCATTTACCACCATGATGATGATTTTTTTTTTCTTGTGTTTTCGTAAATTTTTAAAGCGTAGCCCGCCGCCACAGCCGTCTGATGGACAGCCGTACAATGAAAGTTTGACAGCCCGGCTAATTGAATTGTCTTTTATTTTTATTTTTTTGTTGCTTTTCCCAACAATAACAACAAAGAAATACTTAATATATTGAAAAGAAAAAAACAAACACCCAGAACTCGACCACAAATCGTTGAAGAGGGGGGGAGAAACCAGAAAGCAACCGACAAGAAACTAAATTTATATGCGGTCGCAGCTATTTCAAAATTAATGGCAGTGTTTTTCTGCTCTATAAAAACGCTTTGTCTCAAATAGTTTGAAAATGTTTTCAAATTATTTTAATGCCCGCCGATGATGAACTAAATTTGTAGCCGCAGTTCGCGCCTGCCCTGCACTAAGCGATTTCCCCCGCAACATGAAATAGTGTCAAAAGTTTAATGATGAGTCGCTCGCTAGCTGTCAGTTTGCTGCAGCAGCCAGAGCGCGTAAGAGAGTGAAGCAAAGTTAAAGAGAGCGCGTCAAGTCAAGATGGCGCTTAGGCACCGTTAGACGCGTGCAGCTGTCAAACCTAAACTGACAGCTACTGCTTTTTGCGTTGTAAGTTGAGCTTAGGCAGAGCAGCTTGAAAGAGTTGCGGCATCGAAGTAGTGCCAGCAGGTACAGTAACTGCATTACCAACTCGCTTGTCTTCATAAACCAGACGCGCGCCAATATTTCCTACTCTTTTAACTTAATTAAGTCAGCCGTTGAACCTAAAAGTAAGGGATAAAAATATAACACAATGTTCGTTCCAGACTCTAGGAAATTTTCACATTTTCACCATGTTTCGGCACTCTTAAAACAAAGTGCACGCATTTGGCCAGAAACAAAGACAATTAGCAGCAATTCGTGAATTAGTTGTACAAATAACATGTTGTCGGATTGTTTTTTCACTGCCACAAGTCTGGAACTGCCGCTAAATTTTAGTGTAACTCTATGGGAACTTTGTTGTTTTGCCGCTTTTTTTTTTAGGAAAAACATATTGGAAACTGTACAAACAAATAAGAAAAAAAAAACCTACACAAAGAAGTTGTCGCTGTTGCTCGCAATACTTTCTCACAGTGATGAACTGTATAATGTTAGACGTTGTACGGGGTAAGTACTACCACGACTAGACAGCCACTAAACGCTCACCGGGTGTTCAATGCAATTGCTGCCAATTAGAATTAATGCGTTTTTTATGAAACCAAGTAAGAAGTAACAGCCACAACTTAATAATAGTTCAAATTTCCGAGACCCTAACAGACAACACCCTCAGCCATGGGCGAACTGCCCCAATCATCAACATCATGTATCACTCGTCTATATATAATAATAATGATAATAATAATAAGTATAGCACAATTTCCGTGCTCTCTAAATCATCATATTGACTGACTTGTTGTTGTTGTCTCCAGCAGTGCCAGTCTCTGTGGGTCTTCGTCGCCAATTTTGTACCGGTTCCAGTGCCAATCCCGTTCTCAGTGCCTGTTACATTGTCTGTGCCTCATTTGCTGCAGCGCTCCTTCGATATTTGTTGTTGTTGCTGCTGCTGTTGCAGGCTGCCTCAAAGTCAAATTGGCAATTTGTGGCATGGTGCGTGGCGCGGCAAGCGTTCAAAACTGCTGCCGATAATTGTGCGTTTTTCGTAGGTGCAACATCCCAAGACCCGCACTGTGGTTGAAATAAGTTTTCATAAAGTTCAGTAGAATTTCGTTATTATTTGCAAATTTGTAGTTTTCCTTGAAATAGGGAATAGGCTTTCTCTGGCAGCACTTTTTATCGAACTTGAGTAGCTTGAAATCTAGTTTTCATAGCAACGCACAGTGGGCAAAATCGAGTACACTTTACTTTAGCTATTATCGAGTTTAGCTCTCCCCAGGCTCCCCTGCTTTGCCTTCTACAGTTGGTCACATAGGTCCTCCTCTACTTGGTCTTTCCATCTGTACATATTGAATATCCAGTTTACACTGAGATATAAAATGAAAAAGATACAAGATAAAAATGAAACTGCACGAATTCCACAACGTTGGCGAAGTGACAAGTGACTTTGGACATACCATATCCTCAAGTTCCTATGTCTATATCAACGCCTAAAGTCTCTCAAATAAAATGATTCAGGCTATCCAGAATATAGTCCTTATGACATCAACCATATCAAGTTATGATATAGGGAGTTAGGTCTGATATTGTTGACGGTTGCTGCGGTTTCACTTTGAATTCATTTAAAAACATTTGAGATTACGCACTTGGCATGCGGATGTGGCAAGTTGACATAACCGAGTGTGCTTTCTCGCAATTGAGTATTGAAATCTTCTGCTGGAATCTACTTTCAAAGTACCTTCTACCTTCAAAGTACATCTATCATCAATATTTTATCTGCAAGTTGAAACATTTGCGCCACTGTGCAACAATGGAAAATTGAGTTGCTGCACACTAACATTACTTTGTTGTTTCCTGTTGTTGTTGTCGCCCCCAATCGAGTGTCGTCGAGTGCTGGAACTTGCTGCAACTATTTTTTTGACATTTTCAATTGCAAAACTCGTGAAACTTGCTGGTTGCTGTACCTAGAATCCAGTACAAAATTGTCAGCTCGTTAGCAGCTTAACTATGTCGTCCGATAGTTTTTTTCTTTGTTGTTGTTGGAAATCAACAGGGCGTAATTAAGAGCAGACCAATGAGCAGCAGTCCAAACGATGATACGCTCGCTCGCTCAA
The DNA here is from genome assembly GCA_035046065.1 of Chymomyza procnemis. Taxonomy (NCBI): domain Eukaryota; kingdom Metazoa; phylum Arthropoda; class Insecta; order Diptera; family Drosophilidae; genus Chymomyza; species Chymomyza procnemis. The sequence continues at coordinate 30,274,132 of JAWNOJ010000023.1, forward strand.
CTATCGGCCAGTTGCACTTGTATAATCAAACGCAACTATTGAAATTAATTAATTAAATTATGAGTAAGCCAGCGTTGTTTGAGCTGCTGGCCTTGTCCATTGTCCGTTTGGTCAGTTAGTCACTACGTCAATTTGCATTGAATATGCAACAAAAGCTGCATAGAAATTACAGCTGTCAGCGGAGAGTCCGTTGCACGCTGCGCTGCGCGTCTGCATGTCCGGTGAGTGAGTGAGTGAGTGAGTGAGTGTCCCTGCAGTATTTACATTTTGTTTGTCACACAGACAGTGACAACAGCTGGTCATGTCCTTAATGCAAATATCGCTGGCGCCTATTTGCAGTATGATGCTTGGGGTTTGTGTACAAGAGGTGGTTTATGTCAACTGCGGCGAGGAGCCAGCTCGTTGGCGTTTTTGTGCTTTGCACATTTGCACAAATGGGTCAAACCCCAAAAACAATCAAGCAACCGAGGAAACGAACAGCAGCCAGCGACGCATGTTATGGCCTGGCAATGAGTTGGGCACTAATTAAGTGGGCGTATGCCGTGGGCGTGTGGCACTGTGACGGCTGGCTGTTGTCCATGGGGGTGCAGTGCACCAAGTGGTTTTTCATTATGGATGTGGACAACATTTTTGCAACAACGTTGGGAGTTGGATGGTTGGGAGGGGTTTGATGTACGGGCAGGCAGAAAGGCTTTTTGATTGAACGCCGCAACACGTCAGCTGGCTGTCAAGTATGCGCAGCGTGGTACAGTCGCCAGTAGCGCCCTCTATCGATGGCGTGCAATTAAAGTGTAAAGGGGGAGGGGAAAAAAAACCGAGGAACTAAGAAAAACCAGAGGCCACACAGCATTTATGCAGTGTTAATTTTATGGAACATGAAAGTTGTAAAAAAGTGTCGCTGCAGTCGAGGGGGTAGACGACCGTGGCATACACTAGTATCGCGGTTTCTTGTTAATAGTTAGTCGGTGCTCTGTTGGGTCCTTAAGCTCAACATTACAACAGACTCAGTGTTTTTGAGCAACTTAGCTGTTGTTCTATAAAATGCTCGCTAGTCTCCTCGGAGTGGAGATCTATCAAGTTGTCTTTAATGTAGCCGGTATCCTTAAACTTCAACAAAATCGCTGATTAGGCTTACTATTTCTTCGATGTTTGGCTACGCCAAAGAAAGTCTTAAAGTCGCTTCACCGTCCACCAAAACTGCTCCCTTACAGGTATTCATAGAAGCAGCTTTAGGCAGCGTAGGGGAGGGAGCCTTGAAGCACGTAGCCCGGGGGCAGGTAGGTGTTAAGTGAGTGTAAAAAATGGCAGGCATTGCACGCATTAAAAGCAGCCAACACAAAAGGAACAAAGCGACACGTAGTCTACGTATCCTGTCCGGCATATCACTGAATGGTCAAATAGATGAGCAGTTGCTCGGGGCAGCAAAATCTCATACACTCACTCTCTCTCCCACACACATGAATGGAATGCGCTCAGCTGTAATGGTCTTGTTGTTGTTGTTACTGTTGTCGTTGGTAGCGTTGAATTGTTTATCATCAACTGGGAGCGATAAAAATGTCCTGACATTATTGTACATCATTTATTTTTGGTCATACCTTTTATTGTTGTGGGCTGTTTCTATTGTGTTTCTTCTATCTAGCACAACGAAACAAAAAAAAAAATAACGAGAGAAAAAGATTTCCAGCAGGTTGTCAACATAAATGGACATGTATCAATTAATCTTTAGCTACATTGTGTTCTGTGTGTCTCCCAGTGTAGTGATGGCACCCTGCACCCCATATACTCTCGTTACTCCTGCAGCAGCAGTACCCCATCAAAATTCAATGTGCATACGCATGCCAAGCAATTTGTTTTGATGGCACTGCGTGTGCTCCCTCTAGACAGACGCCTCTTAGGCTATTAAAGGTCATGAACATAAATTATCCAGCTAGACAGACTTATATACATAAATACTATATAGTACATGTACCGCTCCTGCTGCTGCTCCTGCTGTAAGTTGCTTTTAAGATCTTCTGGCTGGGCATAATTATTTAATGCATTTGAGGAGAGCAAAAAAATAAAAAAATAAAAATAAGTTGAAAAATTGTCACTTTGTTTGATACAAGCTCATCAAATTTTAATGCACGAAATATCAAAGCGCACGCATATGGCAATGCCAAGCACAGTGGTCCGTATCTCACATTTTTGGTAGAAAAATTGAAACGTAAATTGAAACATTTCTGAATTTGTCAAATGTTTTATTGCATATTTCTCAAAACTAGAAAAATACATTTTTAAATCTTTCTTATAAATAAGAGCAAGAGATTTTTTTTTAAATTCAACAATGGGGCGTTTTTTTGTATTCAATTAAAATTGTTACCAACAAAAAGCAATTTAGGTTTAATTCAGCAACTTGAATAGTTTTTCTAAAAATATGAGCCAGAAACATTTTAAGCTTTTTGTTGTATAAATTGAAAATTTTTATAAACAAACAAAAAAAAATTAATTCAGTTATAATTGCGTAACTTGCATAAATTTCGTGATCACAAAAAAAACTTTTATTATTGCGAATTTCCTAAAACCTCAAAAATCTTCTGAACATAAACTAATAAGTCTCAAAAACAAAAGTTATAAACAATATCTGCAGCGCCTACCGTTTTTAACAGATAAAATAATTGCCAAATACACAAAAGCAATCCTCAGAAAAAATAAAAAAAAATGAAAGACGGTTAATTTTATTTTTTCATGCTTTTGTTTTTGAAATATTTTTGAAACTTTCTAATTTTTATCCTTAAAACTCTACTTTTATTTTTTGATGCATTTCATTACACTTTGGCCCACTGTGCAGTGCGGCCAACGCATCTGTGCGTGCGTGTGCGTGGGTGGCAATGTCCTTGACGATGTGCCTTGTATTTTAATGCTTATAAAACATATTGCGTTTGTTTTGGCCATGTTGACACGTACTTGGTTAAAAGGAAAGTGTAACTTGGCGCAAATGACGAGCATATTGATTAGATGCGTGTGTGCGCTCTTCAACTCATCTCTGCCTCTCCCTCTCGCGCTTAACCCCTATCTGCCGCTGCGCCCAATGTATATCTTTAAACCCAAATCCCTCTTGATACGCAGATGTTAAAACATGCATGATGTTGTTGATAACATGCTCTTAGCCACGATAGCACACTTGGCTCGAACTTATGCTGGTGCAAGCTGCCAAAAAAAAAAAATGTTCCCCCAAAATAATTGAAATGCAAACATTGCATGCGCCGGCATGAAGTCTAGGAATAATCACTGGTATGGGTAAATGTGGGGACATGCCAACTGATTGATACCCTAACGCGGAGATATCTGCAAGTAGTCAACATAGTTTTAAAAGCGTGCATCAGTTGTTGAATTGCTTTGAACTAAAATGACTTAAATTTGGTCAAATTTAATATTTTGCAACTTACCGCTTACAATTCACAACTAGTTTGCAGCAGCTGCATAAGCCACACTGCTCATGTCACTGCAGTGTATCACAAATTGACAGCTGCACTTACACATGCCACAGCGACTAGCGGCAGGCAGATAAGGCCTATGCAACTTGTAATGAAAATAAGTGTTGCAGGTTTACGGTCGAGTGCCTTGCATTAGCTGTCCGTACGTACGCATAAGTTTGATAAGCTTCAGGTATTACTTGCAACGCCATCTATAAAATTTTATAGTTATTAAGTGGAAGTGGCAATGCGTTGGGGGTTTGCAGACGAAAAGGTTAAACAATTTCTTCTTTTTTTTTTTGCATAAAACTCTTTTAATTGTATTTGTAGCAAGTAAAAAAACACAAATAGGTGGAGAGTCGCGCTTAAAAACCCTCTCTGTGCTTGGTTTTTTTATTGCTCAACAATATGATAATTTTTAAGTGTATTTGATATGCGAATTGTTTGCTAGAGCTTGTTTGTAGCTTAAGTGGTTTTTAATTTTTATTGTTATGGATTACTAAAGATTATACTTTAATTGTTGTAGACGAATTAAAAAAGTGTAGTTGTACTGAAGGGTATTTGAATTATCAGTATGTTAGAAAGTGCATGTGGAGTCATCTCTCTATAAGGTTAGAAGATTCTAGAAATGTCTTAGGAAATGAGTTTTCTTACGATCTTACGATCAGCAGTTTTGCAAAAATATTGAAGATTATTTTAAACAAGGTTAGGATCTTTAATTTGAGAGAAATTTATTTACTTTAACTTGAGTTCCTTTTTGAATGTTAATTTTATACTATTTATTTTTATTTTAAACTTTTGAATGATTTCTACGAAAAAGATATCTTTAACATTTTTATTTTTTCAATGCTTTGTGTAGAATTTATTTGTTTAAAGAATAAATATATCTCGAAGCTTTAAACTTAAAAATGGGTTCCTTAGCCTAGTTAGGTTTCTTATGCAACAATTTGCTTTTCTACTTCTTTGGCTTATAAAGGGTGATTTTTTTTAAACTCATTTTTATACAAAGACAAACAAAGTCTCCCGACTTATAGTGTTAGAATGTAATTGTTTTTTGAAAAAAATATTTCATATTTAAACTTGAAAATTGGCTGCTTAGTCGAGTAGGTTTCGTATGCAACATATTTTGGATCTTGATTTTGCTTATAAAGGGTGATTTTTCGTATACTCGTTTTTGAACAAAGACAGACAAAGTCGGAAAAGTTAATACTAGACGTTGCCTACAATTTTTTTTGGAGCAGCTCTGCTTGGCCCAAACGTCGTTTCTAAAAATTGGTGGCATATGCCAAAAATCGTGCGAAAAAAAATAACTAAATGCGAGCAAGTTTGTTGTGCAGTTTATTTGATGTGAGATATGATGTGATAGACTATTTCTAATAGGGTTATTTAGAGGATGTCTAAAGTGACTGCAATGGTGTTACTGGAAACTAATATAAAACAATCTATTCGTGGGAACGAATGTGTTGGACACATTCGAAATTTAAGGGTTGCCTTAGCCTTATATATTTTGACGGTGATTATTGTTACAAAAACTGTTAAAAACTTCAAACAATTATATGTATATTTATGTACCTCTTCGACTTTCGTTTTCGCTTCAAAGGTATAAAGATATCTCGCATATCGGATATAAACGTCGAACGATAGCTTCCGAGAAAAATATCGTCTATATAATTGCTCGCTATGCCACTGCTAGATGATATCGCAGGATGATATCAAACCACCGACCTTTCGATTTCGAAGCAAGGGCACTACCACCACAAAACCAATTCCTTAACTTAAAAGTTCAGCTATGTAAGACAAAATCTAAAAATGTTTCCTTAAGAAATAGAGACAAGATAATTTTGAAGTCTTTGATGTTCGTTCCCCATATCATTTTTATGATCAAGCAAAACAGCATTACTGATTACTAATAATTATTGTGACAAAATCGTATATAAGAAATTATTCCATAATAGTTTTTAACTTAAAACAAACAACTACGTGTGCGTTCCACTTACATTTTCCATTTCAAACAAATTCCAAACAAATGCTGCTCTTTTGCAATAAAATTCCCGCAAGAAATTGCTTTAAATTTCCACAAGTTTTTAGCTATTTCTAAAGTCTTAAATTTTGTCATAATCGCCATCATAAAAGCTCTTAACACTTTTCTAAACAAATATTCCCCCGGTAAAAAAAAAAATAAACGCTTAAAACTTGTGCTCTCACATTTTTTTTTTACTAATAGCCACAACTCGTTATAGGTCGGTCCCCTGTGCAGCTTTGCTTTCCAATTTATTGTTATAATATTTTTCTTTTTATTTTTTTATGATATTTTTTGCTTTTATTTTTCTATTAAGTTCCATTCTCTTTACAATGCAGCGATGTTGATGGCGGTGGTGGTGGTGGTGGCGGCGGCGGTTTCACTTCGATGCGATACTTTTGCAATGCCCAAAACTTGCATCGATAACATGGGACACGGGCAAGTCAATGGTTAAAATTAATTAAAAACTCATCAGATAAATTATGTTCGTACAGCGCAGAGAGTGCATTGTATATTTTATATACAATAAACCATATTTTTTTTATTATTATTATTTTTTTGGCATAATTATTACAACAAGTTGAAAATGATTTCTAGCAAAAAGGTACGCTGCGGTTTTGGGTTTTCGGTTATGGTTTGAGTACGGCTGGTGGCATGGTTAAGTATTCATAACTATATTTATCTGCCATCAAAAATCAATTGCGCTCTCACACACAAAAAGCGTAAGAAGAGTCTGGAAGTGGGCATTGGGTTTGGGGTTGGCTGGTTGACTGCTTGACGGCTTGACTTGGGCTTGTTTAAGTTGGCTCAGTTCATGAGGCGTTCAAATTGCGCTTGTTAACATTTTTGACCGCCTGCTGTGGGCCACTGCTGCGGTGATGTGGCTGCCACTGCCACTGCCACATAGTGGACTTTGCAGTCTTGGCCAAAAAAGAAAAAAAAAAACAAGAAGAGAAAAAGCCAACAGTTTGAACGTGTTACGCATAATAATAATTTTTCGTAAGAGGCACAAATAAATATTTCAACGCCCAGCACACGGTTCATCATCGGCAGACAGGGACAGAGATAGATAAACATCGGCTCACGTGCGGAGAAGCAGTAGTAGCTGCAGACTGTTGCAAAGCGATAAGAATGAATGCAATCCCAAAAAATACCTATGTTGTTTATCGTCAAGTTGTAGCTCTTGTCACCATACGGTGGTCGGTCTTATTGAAATAAACCAAAATCATAATGTTTATGCCATTAAATTTTGGTTAACAAAGCTTACCAGGCTACTGGCCATCCATACCAAAGCGGGCAACGCGTAGCCCAAACTTCAGGTAATATGAATGATGATGGAGGGAACTGCTCGAGAGAGTCTTGCTGTGTCTTGGTTGCAGCCCCGCTTGTCAGCAGGCACATAAATTATCGTCGATATATATATATCTGCTGTTGTCCAGTTATACATTGCGTACTGCGTGCGCTCCCTTTCCGCCAACACTGGCCATCTCGCTTCAGCTTAGTGGTATTTACATTAGTCGAATTGCCCAACTTTAGAGTCCGTTACGTGACATTCACGCTTGGACGTTCGCGTCCGCTTCATACGTGACCCGCTGTGTGCTCTTGCTCCCGTGTTGCACGTTCCAGCGTCCCAGTGTGCCAGTTATCTTCGACTGGGCTGCTGTGTATCTTTTCACTTTGCTGCTTATCTATTTTGCGTTATCTCTCCTTCATTTCTTGGCATTTCTTAATTCGTTTTTTTCTTTTTCTTCTCGAGTCTACACTGCATGCTCGAATTATTTCCTGTAATTGCGGGCGTGCGGCTGCCCTAAAATGCCAAACCGTAAAATATATATTATAATGCTTCCTGGCCATAAAGCCCATCTATAAACTGTAAACCCATTTCAAACCATTTCACTACCAAAAAAAGGATGCGAGCTAGTTCGTGTTGCTATTCGTGTTGTCACTTGCATTGTGAGTGTGCCCAAGTCGTAGGAAGAGTCTAGAGAGAGGGAGAGAGAGAGCCTATGTAGAGCTGCGCACAATGCGGTCACACTTCCAATTTTATTTATGACTTTATCTTTATACTTTGTTTGTCTGTGAGATTTTTGTTTATGTTTTTCTTGGTTTTTTTCTTTTCTTTTTTTTTTGGTACTTGGGCTTTCTGGGGAATTTACTGTGATTTTCGTTTTGTAGAAGTTGTGTGCGGTTGGTCTGGGTTTTGTTCTTGGGGTCTTAATCACGTGCAGTGCTTCGCGGTAATTATGGCTTGATCTGTTCCTGTACTTTATATTCCGAATGTGACTAAACTTAATTTGATGGCCTACGGAGGCTGGATTGGCATTATAGTAACACTCTGAGCTCATAGATTTTTTCAGTTTTTATTTGGAAATATTGATTTTGAGATAATAGTAGGCTGCTGAAGAAGGTCGACGGTAGTTACCGGAAAGCAGCTAGCCTAAGGAAGCTTTTTGTAGCGACTGACGACTGATGGCAAGCAATAGTGGATCGTTTCGACGAGTCGCTGAAGTGTAAGCGCTTCCATTGGAGAAGAAAAATATGCTTTTATACCAAAAGAACGCGTTAGTTCAGAAAGCTGTGAAAATTATGACCAAATTGTTCGAATTGGGCTACGAAATCCTGCCGCATGCTCAGATGTGACTTCCGGCAATAACTAATTGTTTCAAAGTCCGAAGAACTGGCACTAAGAAGTCATTGCCGAAACTAGCGCTATTTCAAAGAACTTTCGAGCAAATACATAAGAAGGATAATGTAATGATCGAACATCGTTAAAAGAAGCTTGTGTTGAAGGAAATAAGTTATTTTTCCGAAAATATTGTGTTTTTCTTTGTTAGGTCCGGCAGATTTTAAACTGTCTAGTGCATACATACACTTATCCAAAAAAAAGCAGCATCTGAAATTTGGTAGAGCTGAATGGATGATATGAGAGCACTTGTAGGTAGCAGTGGACCGCGGTAACGCACTCATCGCTTAAACGCAAGTTCTGTGGTTCGATTCTTGCCAGCATTTGTCTAGCGCTAGCATAGCTAGCAGATAAATAGACGATACTAACAGTAGTTAAACACACTGCCGTTCAGATTCGGCTATAAACTGTGTGTATCTGTACTGTTCCATAGAGATAGCTCAATACTCCGCCTATGAAGCGATGATCGCAGTCATGGGGAATACTTTTACAACGGAAAATCTCTAGTAACTGCATATTCAGCTATAAACTGTGGGTGCGCAATTCTCTTCCTCGTTTAAGAGATAGATAGAGATCTCCCTGCTTCACTTTTGGAGGCCATAATCAAGTGAGTTAAATTTATTTATTTTTCAATTTGACCTGAGTCATTAAGTGACCGCAACCCTAAATCTAACAAGCACAAAGCAAAAGTCAGCCCTGTGCTGCTCAAAAATCGAATGTTCCCTTTAAGTATTTATTAAATTCGATCACGAAACCCCTTTTTGAGCCCAACAATATTTTTGATTAGCTCAATCGAATTGTATGCACGCCTAAAAATACCCCTAACTCGACTCGAGTGCCGCCTTCCTTTTAAGTGTTCTAACATCTGCTAAGCTCTTCCATGTGAAAATATTTGTATATATTCCAGATCGAATATATAGGAAGACATGTCTGACGCACAAACACACACAGAATGATTTCTTGCGTGCCATTCTATACAAATTGTAACAGAAAATTTGATTAGCACAATTAAATTATTACATGCCACAAAATGCTGCAATTACGAACATTTCAGACATTTGGGCATACACAATGGGGCACAGCAGTGGGCCTTTTTGTTTGCCGCCGCCGCCGCCGTCGCCACCGACCAAGAGTGGAAGCAGAGCTGTCAATGACCCACGCAAAGTTTTTTGTTTGGACTTGCAGCAGCAGCTACAGTCTACAGGTCTACTACGTATCCCCAGCCAGCTCCAACGACAATGGAAATAAAGCCAAACCACAAAATGAACGACATTAGTTACACTTACCGAAAATAATTAACAAATTAAATGAGCAATTACCGAAAGATATCCAACAGTTGTACCGCGAGAGGGGGCAAGGCAACAACAACAAAAGGTGCTACAAAGCAGAAAAAATAAAAAAATAATTAGAACGCATGGCAAATGCTTAAGGAAAATTGTTAAATTTTCATGAGATACGAACGAATTGTAAGAAGACTTGAAGGTGCTACCACTAATTGAGGTACAACGTGGTAGTAGCCAGCAGCAGCTCCCAGCCAAGTTTACATAAGCTAATTATGATGGTTATATAAGCGCAGTCGGTGTAAAATATACAACAACAACAAGAGAACAAAGTACAAAAAAAAACCCAAGAAAAACAATAAAACTTGTGAACCAAATCTCTTCATTTGCTAGAGCATGGAAAATGTATTTAATATGTAGCAGTTGTTAGTTAGAAGGCCATGATGAGTAACCCGAAGTCGTCACGACTTCGCTATGCTCTACTCAAAGTTGGAAGATTTGTTGCAAACGTTAGGTTCGTAGAGCTGAGCAAATAAGTTGTATTATTTTCTATGCGATTTGTACTCTTCAACTCACAGTGGCATAGTTTATGCCTTTATTGGCTTTAAAATTGAAATCCCAAATATTTTAATATTTTTTTGAGTATAAAATTTAAACTTAACCAAGAAGCTATTTTTGTTTCTAATCAAACAGATTTCGCAATACCTTCATTCAAAGTAAGATGCCATTGAGAGAAATCATAATCCCATTGGAGGCGACTTTTTCTGGAGAATGCTATAAGTGTGGTAGGAAAACGTCTAGACTATTGTAGAAAGAGAATTTAGCTAAAGAATGTGATTAATATGATAGTAAATCGTCCAAACTGAAAAGAGACTTTTGCTGAAGATAACGATTAATGTTATAGTAGCAATGAAATATAGTAAAATTAAATGGTAAAACTTCCAAGCTAGATTTTTGCTAGAGATTACGAATAATAAAACGAACCTTTCAAACTAGAAAACGGCTTTTCTGAAGAATACAAATAATGTGATTGGAAAATGTTCAAACTAGCAAAACGAGATCTGTAAAATATGATTATTGTGAGAGAACTTCTTATAAAGTTAAGTAATTGAGCTTATCTTTATTTTAATATTAAAGAAAATGCGACGAGGCTCCCATCATATTTTCAAAAACGGTCTTAATGGTCTTTATTTTAGGGTTAAATTATTTAAAGACTGCAGGAACGATAGGCTAGATTTTATATTATTTCTTTATGATAAAAAACTATCTGGAAAGTACATAATTTGAAATCTAATCAGACGTCTTAAACCTAACTATCCAGTAGGTTAGTTGACGGTCAGTTTATGTGGTTAGAAAATTGTTCTTTTTTTCTAAAATTAAAGCATTGTTGACACAATAATATTTATTCAGCAATTAACCTCAATTTGTATATATTTTTTATTTTTATAAAATAACTGAATTAATAGGAAATCCCCATTAAGTATCTACATAAGTCTATAAAAAAAAACATGATCATTATTTCATAAATTATCGTATTGGTGGCTCACTCGCCTCGAAATCGTAAGATCGGTGGTTGGATACCACCACAGCTATACCTACCTAGGAAAATCTCATTTAATTGAATCGACATTCGGAATCGGCTATAAACTGTAAGTCCCTGTTCTTTTTGAACAGATAACTGCATGCTCCATCTTTGTAGCGATGAACATAGTCAAGGCAGTATAAATTAACTTATTTTTTTATCAATCAGTTTTCAAAATCTCTGCTAATATTTCATTTAAAATTAAAGCATTTTTGACAAAATCATTAAGCCTAATTTGACAAATTTTGTTGAGAAAAGTTTTGAATTAATAGGCAATCAAATATAAAAAACTGTAATATTAAATTTTCATTTATCACATTATTATGTGGATCTAATGGTTTTTTTTATTAATTTCGAATTAAGTTACTTGCTGTCACGAAATAATGCTAACTAAACAGGCAATATTACGAAAGTATAGTTTCATCAAGCAAAAGAAAATTTACGGAATTTTAGACATTATTTTTCATATTAACATGAAAAACGTATATTTGTTTTAATGTTACAAAAAAAAAATAGTTTCATCAAGCCAAAAAATAATTTCGGTATAGTATAAAATTATTGCTTTTTGAAGAGTATCGAATGAAATTTTTTTCTTTACTTAATTTTTTATGAGTTAATTTTTTTACGAGTTTTCCTTTTTTTAAGTTTATAAATGGAACTCATTATTTTAGGAGTAACTTCGGTATTGTAAAATGGTTTTCATTTTTTGCATGTATTTTTGCAGTTATTGACTTCTATTGTTTTTCTATATAAATTTAGAAGAAAAAATGGCAAAAATTTAAATATGATTTTTAAGCTGGGCATAACTGCAATTAAATGTTTAGCCTGAAGTAGGAATTCGTCCAACTTTTGCCTTCACAATACTTTGTTGAGCTTAGGATTAAGAAGAGCAACTGTGTTAGTTAAGGTTACAATGTCAAACGTCAATATTTTAAAAGATTTTCTTTCTAGGTTCCTATTTCTTTGAAATCTGTGAAAAATCTAGCATTCCGACTTAGGACAGAAATTGCTTAAACGATTTACTTCGCACTTGCAAGCACTTCGGCTTTAATCGTCTCAGATACTTTAGCTACTTAATATACTCAGCTTACTTAGGGGTAAAGTGTATTAAAACGTCTGTATACACTTGTCATAATACACACACACTCGCACACACTCGATTGCACAGACAAAAGCCAAGAACAAATATGGATTGGCATGAGTGAGGCATTAAAAATGCGTTTTGACAGGCGGCCTAGGGTTGCCGGGTTGCCGGTTTGCTGGCAATATATACAAATACTATGCCTATCTATGCCTGCCCTGGGATTTACCTGAGCGCGCACTTTGCGGCTTTGATCGATAATCATGTCCAGGCGCAGGTTCGCTTCGCTGCGCAGACCCACGCAAAAAGTGTTTGTCACGCTAAGCCTCTAATGGCATTACGGGAGAGATAGAGAGAGAACTACTTGCTTACAACGCGTTGTTGGATTTGCGCAGAGAACGTTGCACGCTCATTTGCGGTTTTTTGGTATGGGCCGACGAGGACCATGACAACAGCACTGGCCTGCTGGCCTGCTGGCAGGCAGGCAGCTGCCGTCGCCGCCGCCGTCGCCGCAACTCACTGATCCTTTAATGTGCTTTTGTCTGTAAGCAAATCCTTTCAAATGCAACCATGCTGCATCAGATTAGAACAGGTTGTGGCAGTTACCTTTTGTTGCAACAACTAAGCCTGTCAAAAACTACGCGCATTTTCATCAACATTGCAAGAGTTTCGCAGGAATTCCTGAAAAAATATTTGCCATTGTTGATTGTTGTCTTTTTGCCATTTTAAGCTGCCGTCGAAAATCTATGAAAATTTTTCGTAAGCTCCTTAAACGCATTGACGGAAAAACTTTATAAGCTTCGTGTTGTTGGTCAGTTCGTGGCGCACTCGTCATGCCTAATGTTCCTGGAAAAACTGTCAAGCTGGCAATGCTTAAGATGTTCAAATTTCGATAACATGTTGTCACAAATTTTGACAAGTTAGTGAAGTGGGCACGCTCTCTATGCAGTTCTAATGAAGAAATTATCTATAATGATACGCGGGAAATTTTTCATTTTTTTCGTTATTATAATTGTTTTTGTTATATGAAGATGAAGATAAAAATCAAATTATGTGGAAACTGAAACCGGGAAAAACTATGCGACCAAAGGGTAAGAAAATAATGGGTTTCAATAGGCTGTGAGTGAAGCAGAGTGACGTATTACTTTATGATAAGCATATGAAATATGTTTTTTTTTATTTTTATTTTTGATGGATTTATTATAATAAATGCTTGGTGTGAATAATTGTCTAGGGGGGGTTTGAGTGACGGGAATATGACTGAGTGAGTGAGTGCAGGATGTGTCATGCAGGCAGATAGAAAATGTGTGTCTTGCAGGTGTTTCAGCTTGGGCTAGCTTGTGGTCAGCATGAAATTCGAAATAGAACAAGGGATAGAGTTAAGAGCTATTAGGCAGAGTTGGAACTAGGCATGAGTTAGTATCACAAACCTTTTATTCGCTAGCTGTCAAATTAATTGTCACAAAAGATAGTTTTTTTTGGGTTTATTTAAAAATTCATATTTTTTCATTTATAGTGATTTTTTTTTAAATTAACATTTCTGAGAAACTAGCTCCAAGTCGAAAAGGAAATGATTTTTAAGATTGAAAGGAAAAGGTATTGTACAATTTAATAAAGCAAAAGTAACTAATTATGGAGAGGAATCCGATAAAAAGTTACACTTTTTTCTAAACACAGCGGTTTTCAACAAAATTTCTTTATTTTCTTGAAATATTAGTAAAGTTTCTTAAAAAAAGCTAACATTTTTGAGAATAATTTTTAGAATTACAGAAAGAAAGCATATCCAAGTAACATATATAAGGAAATCTGTTAAAAAGTTACTAAAGATCAACCGATCCAAAAAAAAATTTGTTTATCATCTATTAAGAAAATTAATTAATTGACGTAGATCTCTCGTTGCTAACTATTACTCAAAAAATTTAAAAAAATGGAAGCCAAAATCCAAGGACTTGGGTATAACGTGACTGATAGGTCTGCCAATAAAGATACGAACGTAATACTGTTGCGAATTGGTCCAAAATTGTATATTCAATGAATTTACTTAAAAAAAGAGTAAAATCTCCGAACGTCTTAAAAACGGTTTGAAGTTGATGGGTTATGCTGATTTCTGATGCTGATACACTTCCAAAGCACTTGAAGTTATGAAAACATTTAAAGTTTAAGTCTAAGAGAGAGGAATACATTTTCAGAAATATTTGCATATAACAAATTTTAAGATTTATTTATTTTTTTCTACAAAGAACTAATTTTTTCGCTTTTTAAAATAACTTTGGACTATTTTTTTTTGTTTTTTGAGCTAAGCGAACTGAAGCCAGCTGCCTTGGGGCAATTTACGGCTTTGGCAGGCTGCAAGAGACAAGGTATCAATCTTGCAACAGCTTCTTACGGTTCTAATAGCTTGCCACAGTGCTCGCAATGCAATGCCTCAATGCCACTCAAGTCAAGCTAAAAAGTGTTGCAAGTTGTTGCCTAATTAGCCGCACAAAAAGCGGAAATGCAGCTCAGTGCAACACTGAAGCGGCAATTTGCAACGTCAACTGCAATGCGCAGCTGTCAACGAACGTCTAATGACTTTGGGCTCAGACTGTCCAACTGAGGTGTTAATTTGGATGCAACTTGGAACTGTCTGCGACGTGTAGTCTGTGGCGACTGGAAGTGTGTGGAGTCCAGCCAGTTAGTTGCATGCGTAAAGCATTCATGGCTAATAAAAGTTGAAACTTTGTTAACTGGTTTTGACATTTTCAATGCAAAGAAAATGAATAATATTTTTGTCATCTCTGCCGGTTGCCAGCTAGTAGTTGATCGAATAATTATGCAAGCAGCGAGTGGCTAAAATTGATTTATAGCCAAGTTTAAATCAAAAGTTATGAGTGCAATGGCTTTTAGCTTCACTATATGTTTTTCTGTAAGCTACCCAAACAATGCCATGTGAGTCGAGTTTAATTACCACTTAAGAGTGTTTCGCGAGAGAGAGCAAACGAATCTGTATTCCCTAGACTGGGCTTCATTTGGGATTCTTTTGTGCGCAGCCGCATTGCTTGGCAGCCAATAAAAGTGTCAAAAGTAACACTCTGTTATATAACACAGACATAGAGCTGGACATGGACATGCACATGGTCTTAGACTTAGACGTAGACGTAGACGCAAACACAGACATAGTCATCGACAGCGACATAGACCCAGACAGCTTGAACAATGAGTGAGCGGCAAAACAAATCCCCAAGTATTACATACAATAAACCGAAGCAAAGATCGCGCCATTCAACTCCTGCGGGATTAGCAAGCAGCGACTGCGCCATAAACTGTGGCAACAATCATCAAACTCTGGATACAGTCGAATAACAACAACAACTGCAACCTAACATCCGCCAAGTATGTGTGGGGGGACGTGAGTGTGAGTGAGCCTTATGTACCCAAAAACATAAAGCATTCACAAAAGGGTTACCTCGTCTACCATATTTCAATAAAATTCCATCAATGAGTCGAGTCTGCTGTGTAGCCATTGCGTCAATAACTTTAAGGATTAGCTTCAGATTTACTTGAAACATAAAAGATTTCTGGAAGAGAGTGAGAAATACAAAAATGTGATACGCATTTGACTGCCAAACAAAGCAAATCACACAATTTAATGGTATTTCACCAATACATCCAACACTGCGTCAAAAAAGTCTATAAACGTTAAGACGATGGGGAATTGCGAGTGCAACAGCGCTGAGAAATGCCGAACTGAGAGATGTTGAGAAGAAACTTACTGTTCTACGATAGAATGGAAGATGTTCTGTTGAATCTGACTGTTGTACGATAGAATGAGAAAGTTGAAAGATATTGAGAAGAATCTTACTATTAGACAAGAGAATGAGAGAGCTGAGCTGAAAGATGCTGAGAAGAATCTTACTGTTGTACGATAAAATGAGAGAGCAAAGGTGAGAAATGTTGAGAAGAATCTTACTATTGTACGATAGAATGGAAGATGTTCTGTTGAATCTTACTGTTGTACGATAGAATGAGAAAGCTGAGTTGAAAGATATTGAGAAGAATCTTACTATTGTACGATAGAATGAGAGAGCAAAGGTGAGAGATGTTGAGAAGAATCATAGTGTTGTGTAATAGAAAGAGAGAGCTGAGCTGAAAGATGCTGAGAAGAATCTTACTGTTGTACGATAGAATGGAAGATGTTCTGTTGAATCTTACTGTTGTACGATAGAATGAGAAAGCTGAGTTGAAAGATATTGAGAAGAATCTTACTATTGTACAAGAGAATGAGAGAGCTGAGCTGAAAGATGCTGAGAAGAATCTTACTGTTGTACGATAGAATGAGAGAGCAAAGGTGAGAAATGTTGAGAAGAATCTTACTATTGTACGATAGAATGGAAGATGTTCTGTTGAATCTTACTGTTGTACGATAGAATGAGAAAGCTGAGTTGAAAGATATTGAGAAGAATCTTACTATTGTACGATAGAATGAGAGAGCAAAGGTGAGAGATGTTGAGAAGAATCATAGTGTTGTGTAATAGAAAGAGAGAGCTGAGCTGAAAGATGCTGAGAAGAATCTTACTGTTGTACGATAGAATGGAAGATGTTCTGTTGAATCTTACTGTTGTACGATAGAATGAGAAAGCTGAGTTGAAAGATATTGAGAAGAATCTTACTATTGTACAAGAGAATGAGAGAGCTGAGCTGAAAGATGCTGAGAAGAATCTTACTGTTGTACGATAGAATGAGAGAGCAAAGGTGAGAAATGTTGAGAAGAATCTTACTATTGTACGATAGAATGGAAGATGTTCTGTTGAATCTAACTGTTGTACGATAGAATGAGAAAGCTGAGTTGAAAGATATTGAGAAGAATCTTACTATTGTACAAGAGAATGAGAGAGCTGAGGTGAAAGATGCTGAGAAGAATCATACTGTTGTACGATAGAATGATAGAGCAAAGGTGAGAGATGTTGAGAAGAGTCATACTATTGTACAAGAGAATGAGAGAGCTGAGGTGAAAGATGCTGAGAAGAATCATACTGTTGTACGATAGAATGATAGAGCAAAGGTGAGAGATGTTGAGAAGAATCATACTATTGTACAAGAGAATGAGAGAGCTGAGCTGAAAGATGCTGGGAAGAATCTTACTGTTGTACAATAGAATGAGAAAGCTGAGTTGAAAGATATGGAGAAGAATCTTATGTGAGAGATGTTGAAAAGAATCGTAGAATGACAATCGTACGCTGCGATCTACGACGTACTAAATTCCCGACAGAGATAGCAAAGAGTTCCTTTCTGGATTAAGTAGCTTACATATTCTCAAAAAACATTTTAAAAATTCATTCATACAGTAGATGATATAGAACTTAATACTTACTTTCAAAATGCAACCGCAGAACTTGCTTCCAAAAGCGTGCGTAAACCTTTTTCCTACACTGTAACTTTTAATCAAATTCTGTTTCGATTTTCTTTTGCATTTCCGCTGGTTTGTTCGATTTTGTTGGCTTCGAACCCGCTCAAAGTCTTTGCGCTTTTAAGTCGAATTTATTCGAGCATTTAAAAGCCATAAAATATTTGTGGCCTAAATTGTAACGTATCATCTTTAAGGCGTTCCTCGGCAGCTGTCATAATTTAAATTCATTAAAATTCTGTTTGAATTTCAAGACCCTCGCTGGAAGCAGACGAACTTCATTTAAGACATCTTACAGTTATGGTCTACGAAATGTCACACAAATTTTTATGCGCTCCATTGTTTTATGGTTTTCTACAGAAAAGCCACTTACCAATTAAAATGCTTATTGCTACTCAAAGTAGTAGTCGCCACTGTCTGGTAGTGTCATATACGACACAGTTCCCAGAACTGAACCCAGAGATTTGTTGCAACTCCGTACTGATTAGTTGAGCTACTAAGTGCCAGAGTTCAGCTGCGCTTCAATAAAGCAATTTGTCGGGTCTTACTGTACGTGCCGCTTTGGGGTTAAGTCGTAATCGCTGCTTGGGCATCACACGTCTTTCGCACTAGAAAACGCACAAAAAATTAGTACCAATTGGTTGGGCACCCTCTACATACAAGATTTATTGGACATATATGCCACAGATCTATAAAGGGATTAAGTTTGGGAGCAAACACGTGTGTTGCATAATAAGTTTGAATGGATTTTTTTTACAAATTTTTTTTACAAAATTAAATTGATTGGAAACCAGAGACAAATCTATTTGAGAGCTTTGAAGGGTCAAGCGAAAAATTTCAACATCAATTTTTTATGAATGAAAATTGAATTTACAAGAATGATGGATACGAACATGTTAAGCACGAATAGATTGTTTATAAGTCTTGCTTGATGTTGTTAAGCTTTTAGTAAATGAGCTGAGCGGGGAAACCAAAGAGTTTTGCAAAGGAATATAAATTTAGACGGAAGCCTCCTACTTCTTGGTAAGGCAGGTCGACTAACTTCATGAACGAAAGTTCTGCGGCATGGGATTTACTCGTTTCCGCAATGTAAAGCGAATAAAAGAATTTAGCACTCTCATCTCTCCACAACATTTGCGTACCAAAAATGATTTTTTGAATTTAATGTATTTTGATGTTACTCAACTGTGGCAAAAGCTATCCTATAAAAAACATTTCAGCTGGAACTTGGCACTAATTTCCAAATGCTTTGACCATCTCAACCGGCAGGTTCCTTGATTCCCTACAAAAATTTGCCATATTTTTCGCACTTGCAGCTGCCTGCCTTCAAATTTGATCGTTGTAGCCACACACTGAGAGGGATCTTTGCATGCCAATTCATTCGGCATACAAAAATAGTCCCAACATGAATATGCCCGGGATGTGTGGTAATAAAAGAATGATATAGCAGCAGCATTCAAAGTATTCATAAGTATTGTGGAAGCATCGGACAAGAGTGTACGTAAACTTAATTTACAATCGCAAAGACATCGCATTCATTCATACACTCAGTCATGCCTTTATTGTTGGCAAAACACCTGCATAGTCGGTGGTTCCACTGCGTCTCCTTGCCACATAAGACACTTGCCAGGGAGACGACCCATCTAGATATAGTATAGAGAATATTGAAATGCAGCAGCGTATATGATTTTTGATTTATGATCTGTCACAAAAATAGTTGTGCCAAGCCCTATGAATATGCATATTAAATGGATGCCATTGTATGAGTGTGTATCTGTGTATCTGTGAGTGTATCTGTGTGTGTGTGTGTGTGTGTGTGTTTGCGAAAAAATGCGTGTAATGCAAAAAACTAAAAGGAATGAGTGAAGGAAGCAGTAAAAGATATTTATGATGCCCAAGTTATGCATAAAACTTTCTATAGAAGTCAACTTGACGTTGAGACTTGTGGCCATGGACTATCTTAACACGATCAAAGCCAGCTTCAACAACAGAAGCAATCAATTTTCGTTGTTGTGATAGCCGCGGGTAGTCACCCAACCAGACCATAGACCCCATAGTCATGACCAGCTTCAAACTCGAGAGGGCCCAAAAGGCTGAAGGCTCATGCTCATATCGTTACTTGGCTGCTTAATAAATATGATAATGCAAGTAGAACAACGCCAAGCGGCAAACCATCCAACCAGCAACTAACTAACCCAATAGCCCTTGGACAGCTCCGAGCTGCGGTGCTGTGTTCTAGAACTTGGGCTAATTAATGTTACAACTATGTACATGGAACCTACATACTAACATAGTTGGTTGGGCAACCCTTTTTTTTTTTGCTCAGTAATAATAATAAATAGTGTCAAGATTAATTGAATCGTTCGCACTTTTAGAGTTGCCATTGCCGAATGCAAAGCAAAACAAAAGCAAAGCGTATCTACTAGAACTATGTGGACTTCACTGCAATAGGGTACAGTTCAAGCAAAAGGTATTCGCATACTTGCATTTTTCAAAATAAAAAAATGTTGAAAAAATTATTTTGTGAAGAGACCTGCTGATTAAACAGAAAAAGTTTGGTAGCTAAAAACCAATAATAATAATAATAATGAAAATATAATAAATAATGGTATCCGGTGTCTAAATATATAGAATGTTATGAAAAAAAATTGAGTCATTTTTCGTATTTGGATTTTGACCAAATCGCCGATTTTGTGCGATAATTTCAATTCTCAAAGTATTCGCATATGTTTTGTTCTGACTGTACCTGATAGTGCATATGCATTGCTGCACTCGTGTGCATATGCATGTGCTTGTGTGTGTGACACATGCTGCGACAAATGATATATTGTCATTTTTAAACTTTGCAATTTATTATAAATTTATTTATGCTTATCGCAAAACTTTGCTGGTATGCATTTCAAAGACATTTCTGTTGCAAGTAGCAAGTGGCAAGTGGCAAGTGAAATTGTAGCACACAGTCTTTTGCCTCATAATATGAAGCCGCAGACATTTTATGGTTCATTAAAGTGTCTATGTTGGCATGATTTACGTAAAAGCGCATTAAAGCATGCCATTTAAAAACATATAGAGATACCTAGAAATAATGAAAGAAACGAAATCCCGACTCTGGGTTACAAGGCCTTGGCGCGCGGTTTTTGTAGCGTTTTTCTGTTTTTTTTTTTTCGAAAAGTGCGTCTTTTATGCTTCCTTTGTCTGAAATCAAAATATGAATGAAAATTTGCATCTTAAGTCTGCAAATCGTTTCGATTCTACAAACAGCTCAAAGCAAAGAACCAACACTCATGCTTGAAATACAAATTTCTCTAATTTTGAGGTTATGTAAAAAATAATAATAATAGTAATAATAGTTTTTTTTTGTTAATAAAATCCAAGTCCATTAAGTAGATTTTTCATTCCTCAGATAAAAGTCAAAGAAGTCCAAGAACTTTATCTCCTCTTATCAAACACAATTACTACAGAAGTCAGGACCAACCCGAGATTCCGATACGCTTTTCATATTCCACTCTACGACAGAAGTATTAAAAGGTAATGTGTTTCTTCTTGGAGTTGAGCCCAAGGGTGCAGTGCCAAGGTACTTCACCATCCGGATCGTGGATTTCTGCAAGGTTTGAGGTTATGTACACTATATAGGGATTCTTTTGTGAACTGTCAGTTAAGCTGTTGATATCCCTAACAACATAGATTCTATCTCCATATGTGAGTTCTACAACGTTGGCTAGTGTTATGTATAGTATAACACAAATTGCTTGACCTCTTTTCTCAAAGCTCTCACGTGCTAGACTACTACTGTCTACAGATCCGAATTTTACTTCGTTGACCAATGTTATATATAAAAAAAAATTGCTTATCCTTTGTTCTGAAAGTCCTGACCTGATAGACTGATTCCATCTCTAAATTCGAATTCTGCATCGTTGACCAATGTTATATATAAAAAAAAATGGCTTATCCTTTGTTCTGAAAGTCCTGACTTAATAGACTGGTTCCGTCTCTAAATTCGAATTCTGCATCGTTGGCCAGTTTTTTATATCACAAAAAATTCTTGTGCTCTCTTCTCAAAATGCTGACCTGCTAGACTGACTCTGCGGATTCGCTGATCAGAATTAAATATCTACATTCGAATTCTACATTGTTTATGATAAATTTTTCTGATACAATAGTTGATTACTTTCCTAATGACTTATGCTTTTCAGCTGGAGTTGGAAGGTCACCCCATTAATCAGCTCTAATATACCATTTTTTTGCTCTATTGTCAACGAGCGTAGAAACCCAACACCATATTACTCATTGAACCAAAGCTTTTATATTATGATCTTTCCACTTTAAGCTTTTTTTAGCCATATTCCCAAAAAAGTTTACACAGACACATCGTCAGTAAAGTTGAAAAAAAATCAAACTTAATTATTATTTATGCATAAAAGTCCAAGTCCAAAAGCCCCCCGAAAAAAAAAGAAAAAAAAACCCTACGAAGGTCATGTTATTATTATCATTTATGAATGATTGATTTCAAAAGTTAAATTTAGATTTTTCATTCATTATATTCGCTTGTATTGAATGGAGACTTGGGCTTTTCTTTAGCTTTGTGAGGCCCTTAGTAGCTCTAATGCCATGTGGGTGCCACAGACACACATGATGGCGTCTCTAAGCAGCTCACATAAATTACGTTAGTTGTTGTTGGTTGCGCCACTGCTAGCCATATTTCTTAGCCAATTTCGGTGTTTTTTTTCGGCTGGCGGACTCGTTTTGTGAAAATCCGCTTAAAAAGCGCAGCGTCGCGACAAAAACAACAACTGAATTTAAATGCAACAAAGTTGCAAAAGGTACATCTTGTGACGCGCGCTCTCTCTCACTCACTCTCTCTCTACATGCTCAGTGTGACCGTATTGTGCGCCACTTTAGGCTTATTTACTGTTACAGTCTTCCCGCTGCTGTAACGGTAACACATGTCACAGATTTGTTTCACTTTCGGAAGCACTTAAGCACTCAGCGAATTTGTTTGAAAAAAAATGCAAACTGAAAATAAAAAATATATCACGGAAACAAAGCAAAGAAAATCCTGAAACATTTTGTCGTCGGCGCTGGGTAGCCTAAGTTTTATTTTTATAGAAAAAAAAACAAAAAACAAATGCACGGGGTTGCTTGGGGGTAGCCGCTGAAAAATAAACTCAAGGCAAACAACAAAATACAAATTGATGATTCCCCTTTGACACTTAAGTCCATTATTTATGCACAATCTTGCGATTATTTTCACATACTGACTCAGCGGAAATGCGAAGAGTGAGTGCAGCGGGAGGCGCACGATTCTGACTACCTCCAATTCGACGCAGGAATCAGCTTTAACCAAAGCGTTGAGTGGGCTGCTGTTTCACTTATAAGCTTTGTTTTAAGCCAAAACAAAAAAAACACGAGTTGTACCCAAAAAAAATGAACTGCAAATCGCTTAAGTGTGAATGCGCTTCCCTTGTTTTTTATTATGTTTTATGGAGCCACAATTTTTTTCATGACTTTTGTTACGGTTAAGCTTATTTAAGGCTTAACGGTACGACATGACGTATGATTAATTACGCAGCTGTATAGATCAAACTTTTTGCAAAGCAAAATAAGCAAAATTAAATAATAAAAATGCGAAAAAAAACTGTATTTTTTATTGCTTAAGCCATAAATCTCTGTAGTATGAATATTCCAGTGGTTTACGACTGTAAACATTTCATATATAAAATTATAAATATCTTCTTTGTGCGGCATTTTTTAAAAGATTTCTAATTAGCTGACTTTGATTAAGAACAGATGGTTAAGCTGGTTTTAGGAAGACTATAGCCTTGTAGAGTGTGTGCCTCGATAGTGTAGTGTAGCAGCGTACACCCCTGTAAATCGAAAGGTCGATAGTTCGATTGTACGCTGCAACACTGCTGCATTTGCCTAGCACTAGCATAGCTAGCAAATATACGCTATTTGCTTAGGGAGAACTCTTTTAATTAAAGACACTGCGGATTCAGATACGGCAATAAACTGTGAGTGGCTGTTCTACAGTTATTAATAGAGATATCTCCTTGCTCGGAAAGCACTTCAAAACATAGCTGAATAGGAATAGTTTATTTCAAATTTTCTGTCAAGTAGGCGTGTCCCATGTTAACATTAAGATTGATTTGTCTTGAGGCAGCTTCAATTATATTTTCGAGAAAATGATTTTAAAATTCTAATGCTTCATGTATCGTACAGAAGTATATGATATGAGATATGGTATGATATGAGAGCAATGAACACCTTTAACTCTACTATATCCTGTAGTCTAATACTAATGCATTTTAGAGTGGGATTGTGATACCAAAGAACACACTCTCAGTATAAAATAAATTATGCTGCTCACTTAATCCTACTGTGTTTATGGTTCAAAAAGAGATTTTAATAAAGATTGTAATTAATATTTTGTAAGATAAATAAATGAAACGCTTAGTCTTGAACTGTAACTGCAATAAAACATTAAAATGTCGCTGGCACGAGTTCTCTCTCTCATGAGTGCAATCCCCTTGTTGGCACGCTCAAAATTCTTGTTAGCCGATCTTGATACACATGTAAGCTCTACCACAGTATTGGAACCCCACTGGAGCAGATTTTGTATAGTTGACCGGGGAAGAAGAGACGGCACAGCATATGGTTGCCCAAGTGAACTTCAGAGAAGCTCTACCGATCGAAACGCTCAATTAATTTGCGAATAAGTCCAAGTTGGACACCGGCGGGCTGAACCATGATAAAAGCTATTTTCATATGTCTTGACAATCCACATACATGGTGTATGAGGTAGCTATCACAACAATAACCAGGATAAAAGTGCGCATCTTGTTGGCCTAGAATATCGTCTTAATTCCAAAAAAAATTGATCGATTTGAAATTTATCAGTACAGCTCTGTAGTTTTTTACGCGAATGTGCACACTGCATCTCGAACCACCTAAGGCCACCTTCTCGGTACTCTAAAGACTCATAAATAAAAAACCTTCCTTCCAGTCAGTCACTTTTTTCGATACTTAAGTATATCTACGTCATGCTCCGACGCATAATTCAGTTTCCCAACTTAACGTTTGTTGTTTTTTCTCTTTTTATGAGCCTTTTTCAGCTGGCCTATTTAGTACTCAATTGAAAACCGCTCCACAACTAGGCTTAGTCCTCTCACAATGGGCATTTCATTAGGATTAAGGCCTAAAAAGTGTAGCTGTAATAACAAATAACGCCCAACAATGAGGGCCCAAACAATGTCCTGGCCAAGAACAAACATCAGACGTGAGGGCTTAATGCCACAAATTGAGCAATTCTGAGCATATGTGTGGCACATTGCTCCTGGCACTGGCTACGCTCCTTCTGCTTCTTCTCCTAATGCAGTCCTATTTAAAAACTAATGAGTGGGACGAATGCAAACAATAAAAACAGAAGAGGAAAAAAAAATGAAAATTGTGGAAAAACTGGGAAAGTAAGAGGCAGCTAGCAAGCTGCAAGTCCCAAAAGCCGCTTAAAGAGATGAGCTGGCAGCAGGAGTAGTAGTAGTAGTAGGTACATTGATAGACAACGTGAGGTCGGGAGAGCCACTAGCAGAGTGCAAATGAATGCGCATTTGAAATTAAGCCTTAATCCTTTTAGAATTGATGCTGTGCAGCGAGGCATGCATGTTGCTGCTCTCTCTTTCCCTGCCTCTGCCTCTAGTTGTTGTTTGTTGCAAGGACAATACTGCAACTGACAAGCGTTTGTTTTTGTTTGTTTTTTGTGATGCTTCTCCTGGTTTTTGTACTTTTTTTTTGGGCTAAGCGAGTATGTTTTGGTATGGTAAAACGCTCCTAAGGGCATAGTTAGGTGTGAGAGAGCATATGTTTGTTTGTAATTTGGTTAAACTAAGGGCCTCATGCATGTGGCAAGCCAAGGAAAAGTGTATGTAACTTAGCTATTTGCAGGTATTTAAGTGTAAGAAAATGGTAAGCATTTTCCGAAGTTGTTTTCTTTTCTAACTTAATGAAATAGTTTAAAATTTAAATCAAAATTGTGTTGTACTGAAGAAAGAAAGAAAATTTCAAGCAAAGACCTTGCAAGATAGGGTATAGGCATAGGTGACAACATTCCTAAGACACTGTTATTTTTTGCCAGAACTCTGGATTAAGAATTTTCTTTTTCTTAGTTTTATGATTCCCTTCAGATATAAAGTGAATTGGTCAAGCCGTTTGCATGTTATAATAGTTTTTACTTTAATTGGCCATTACAACCCGTTATAGGGGTACTGCCGCTTTAACTAACTCCTTCACCTATTGGTCACTACAAGTGCAGGTAGGTTCTTCTTCACTTGGTCTTTCCATTTGAGCTTTGGTCTCTTCTTCGTCTTCCTTTGTCAGTTTTCGCATCGAAAGACTTCTTTGCTAGGGCGCCTTCATCCATATGAACGACATAGTCGTAGACGTTGTGCCGTCATACGCTGCATGACATCAATGTCGTTGTAGAGCTCGTATAGTCGTTCCCAATCCAAAAGGGACTAAAGATTTTACAAAGATGATAGACGTAATCAGTATTGTTTATATATTTAGGTACTGTAGATATACAGACAGATAGATATAACCTTAAAGTCCAACAAAGATAGAGAGGTTATATCTATTTATCTGTATATCTACAGTACATTAGTCTATATAAAGATATCTTTTAATTGGCCTGCCCATCTGGGTCTAGATCATCTTGCTTTGTAAACTTTTGTGGCTATGATAACTTGTGATCATATGAAAGACTTCATCTCATATCCACGCGCGCCTTCTTCAGTGGTTTACTCTAAGATAAGATAGGTTCTCCTGCACTTGGTGTATCCATCTAATGTAAGATCATTGCCTGCGTCTTGGTTTGTAGACTTTCGTACATCTTTATCCATAGGCACGAGGTGACGCTAGAGCAAATGTGCAGAAATACTTTGCGATATTTACATAGGTTGTCGTAGATCTCATTTAAACTCATTCCAAAGACCAAAGAATTTTTCTCCCAAACGCTGTTGCAACCGTACTACTTACCAATTACTTTTAATTCAAACATAGAAAACTTAAAGAACATTAAACGAAAAATAAGTTTCATCTTCTATACTTGTCATACGCATATCAGCGAGATTTAAAGTATACTTGCTCTACAACTTCCTTAAAGAATTCACAAATTCTATATTTAAGTTGATCCGACACGACACATGGTTCAGCTACGCATAGACGTGTGCCGAATTAATGTGCCCCCCCTTGTGAAATTTCTAATGATTTCTAATTCCCTAAGCGAATTGCGCAGTAAAATAAAACAATTAACGATTTTAATAGCACTTCCCTTGGTCCCTACTAAAGTCTCACTTTATGGTAACTCCCTAAATTTTAAAAGTGTTTCATCCAATTTTCTTAGAATTTCCACAGCGCAGCGGAGTTGCTTTGAATATCACAATAACTCCATAACATATTGCCAGTATATCTCGTTAGTGGACCGACCCACCCTGCTCCCGCTGCAAATGAGGCATTGTTTGTTGCACATACATCTGCCCCCGTCTGTTACGCTCGCTAAAAAGTCCATTTGAAAATCGAAAAGCGTTACGAAATGGAAAATTTGTTTTTCACAAAAGTTAACACATTGTCAGATGACACAAATGACAATGTATGTAAAGTGAAAAAGGAAGAAATCAAATAAGAAATTCGTTACAGGCCGCATGCAACACATGCAACTCTGCAACTCAATGCAATGCCACGCAACGTACTTAATTTTCAAACAGGATTTACGAGGTTGACACACATTTAACGTGCCATTTACGCACAGAGCACCACGCAGGACAAAGAGAGCGTCATGGTAGCAGGCCAGGTCAGGGCAGTACGGTTGTGGCATAAGTTGCAAGTTGTTGCTGCCGCTGCGACTGCGCAAATGAGCCCAAACGAAGATTTCGTTGCTTGGAACAGGAAACTGTGAAAAGAGCAAATCGCTTGTGACGAAATGCAATTTTCAACGCTCGGCTGCTGGTTGAGACTGCCACACGCGGATCGGCGCAGCTGCACTGAGAGAATAGGACGAGATTGTGCGGGTTTATTTGTTCAGCGGCATTTTTTTGGAAATTTTTTTTAATAATATTTATATGCTGCTTTACTTTTTCCGAAATTTCTAGGGCTTAAAATTGGGTTTGTTTTAAGTTTTCTAAAAATTTAAACGATGTTGTAGTGGTTTTTACAGAGATGGATTTTGAAACTCTTTTGAATTCAGTGTTCTAGAATTTTTTCCAAAAAATAGCTTATACACTGTGAATGCACATATTCCAGCCTTTTGTAAGACCCTTAACGAAAAGAAAACAAAATATAATATATCTTTTCAATAATAAAGCAAATTTTAAAGAAAAAGCAAAAAATTCCTTGATATATTTGATACTAACTTCTGCAATCTTATTTTTCTTCGAACTCCTTTAAAGACAGAAGCTAAACCCTTTCTCTCAGCGTTGTCGCAACTGATTTTGACTCTTAGGCTTCGACAACTTTCATAAGATCTTCTTCAATAAAATTAACCTTAAAACTGCTGTAAAGATCTAAGTCTTTAGTTGGCAATTTTTTTCAGAACAAACTCATATTATCTCATATCTCAAACACTCATACCATCTGTTTCAGCTTCTAACTACTCGACAACTTTCAAAAGACCTTCTTCAATCAGACTTACATTCTGAGCGCTTTAAAGTTCCAAGTCCCTAGTTGGGAATAATTGAAAGATATCGGCATAAGCACTTGTAATAAACCCTTTCTCTCAGTGTAGTACCTTTAAGCTCCTTTACAGACCCAAGTCCTTATATGGGAATAATTTAAAGAATGAACTCTTATAAGCTCTTTCTCTCAGTGTAGTCGCAACTGATGCTGATTCTAAGTCTTAAGCGGGATTTTTAGTAGTTTTATTTTTGGCAGAGTTGCATGAAAGATGCCAAAGTGCTAATATCCTTTACATGCCAAGGCGCAGCTGTGTTGCATGCCTCAAAATCCCGCCTCGTATGGGATGCGTCTTATGTGCGTGGCGAATTTTAGGCAATGCCTAGTGAAAATTGTTTGCTCAATTGCACTTTATGAGTACTTGATGTAGTTATTGCTGTTGCTGCTGCTGCAGCTTGTTGCATGCATGCGTTGCACAGTCAATTTGCCTGCCACTTGAAGTTGAAATTTGATGATTGTCTGGCATTAATATTCAATTTGGAAAAGCCGCTTAGAAGTTGTGGCCCAATTAGGCAGCAATTGTTGCAATTGCCAAAATGTTTAAGTGCATGCATAAGATGCTTAGATGCTCGAGAGGAGCTGGCTCGAGATGCATTTGCAACACTGGGCAGCTGCATTATGGCACCGGAACTATTGTTTGGCCACTTGGGCAGCTGCAACTGTTGCAACCACAAGAAGCATCAATAACAACAGTTAGCTGCTTTTTAATTAAGGAGAAAAGATTTCCAGTGGGATTTTTTTTGTTTTTTTTTTTTGCCAACTAACTCAGTAAGAGTTAGTTGCTAACGTAGTCCTTGGCGCAGCATGTGCCACGTGGCCACATTGTGCGAGTGACATTTGTTGAGACCAAAATATTTGCAACGTATGAACACAAACAGCAACGGTGGCAAATAGCCACATGCTGTTCAAAGCCTTCCCAGAAGCACTGCTGCAGTGGATAAACAATGATGGTAGCAGCTACTCTGGAAGCAGCCTTGAAATTACATTTTATGACCAGCCATTAAAAACTACACCTAGAGTTGATTGCAAGGAATTCGAAATGTTGCCACGTTGCAGGCAGCAAAGCGTAGCTAATCCAAAGCATGCCACACGTTGACAATATTCTAAGCTACTAACTAGGAGCACAGCGCGCATGCGTGCCAAATTGTGGAACGTGTGTCCAGTACTGCTTCGTCTACGCTAACTCACGAGGCACACGAGGCATTTAGTCACAGCAAATTATGACAGAAACGCTTGGATGCGCATTAACTAGGAGAGGTGCCTACCTACCAAACACTACGGCACACTACTACCAGTGCACCCACCAGGTGCTAAGGGAAACCCAGCTCGCTGGACACTAACACTAAAGGGCAACATACAATAAATAACGATGCGCTAGAGGCTAGTTATGGACCATTATCCTTTGGCATAACTAATATGACAAATGTCCAGGCATTGTTCATAATCGCTTGTCGTAGTGGACCCCGTAGCGACTGGCAAATCGGAAAATGAAATGAAAATGTAAAAGTTTTAATCAAAAAGAAAAGTTATTTAAGGTTTAAGGCAAGCCAAACTTGCAACCTAATTACAAGCACACAGTTGCAACAAAGCACGCGCTCAAAAAGCTGCAAAAATGAGCAAGGATAATGCAGTCTGTGTGTGTGTGTGTGTGTGTGTAGAGTTGCGGTAAATGATGAATACTCTATTTTTTTCTGAGTTGTCTGAGGGTTGGTCAATGTAGAGATTTTCGCTTTTTATTTGAACTAAATCTACGGAATATCTAAGTTTCGTATGAGTGGATTTTCGGAGCTGAATCTCTATATATGTTTCAAAAAGGTTTTAAAGTCTTCTTCTCAGCTTCACCTTAGACCATATCAGAGGCGGGAAATAACAACATATGGAAAATGTACAATGAATATACAAATGAACGGGAGTCCAAAGGAACGGTGAACGCGTCTGACCTCACATAGCCTCTCCCGCTCAATTCCTAGTGTCACCTTCACGTGGTGGACTCTGACACCATGAGCAACCTGGTGAAAGATTGGGTACCCAACCCCAGTGGGAAACCAGGTCAGGATAGCTGACGACGCAGGGAAATTGGTTCTCCAAAATGGGGGTTGGGCGTTGGGCTTACAACCCACCCGGCAAAAACTCACCCGTAATGAACTCTCAACAACGTTCTTCAGGGCTTCGGATAATGGAATGGAAGTAAGGAACTGGCGCGGCCTTGCTAACAACAGAGACGAATGGAGAAGAATTGTTGAGAAAGCCAAAACCCACCCCGGTTGTAGAGCTGAATGATGATGATGATACAAATGAGTCATATATCAAGGAGGGGCATGGAGATGCTGTTCGCAGAAAACAGGCATCTACAGTTTATTGCCGAATCCCAACGGCGTTTAATAGAGTTTTTCCTAGGAAAAGCGTCTTTTTATTTGCTAGCTATGTCAGTGCTAGAGCACCAGCGCTGCAGGGTGGAATCGAATCATAGACCTTCCATTTTAGATGCGACAGCGCTACCACTTCGCTGACAAGGCTCAAAAGTTCTCTCTACTATCGAGTCATTTATGCTTAATTCTAA
Source organism: Chymomyza procnemis (assembly GCA_035046065.1). Classification (NCBI taxonomy): domain Eukaryota; kingdom Metazoa; phylum Arthropoda; class Insecta; order Diptera; family Drosophilidae; genus Chymomyza; species Chymomyza procnemis. The sequence continues at coordinate 30,304,892 of JAWNOJ010000023.1, forward strand.
AAAATAGAAAGAAATAAAAAATTGTAGAATGCCTTAGTTTCTTCTAAATTTATACAAAACATCTTTCCTTTGTCTTTTGATAGCTGAAATATTACGATGTATAGAATTGAGGAATAGATATTTTATTGTGATTAGAGAGAAACTAATTACTCTTAATTAAACTTAGCTTGCTCTCTTCCTACAATCGGTGGCTTCCAAATTTGTTTCTTGAAGATGATTTTTTTGTTGTCAAACAATATTTTACCAAAATACTCGTTATAGTCAGGAGATTTGGCAGCAAAGCACCATAGACGATCTTGGGCAAAGCTACCAAAAAATATATCTGGAAAAATTGAATATCTGATGCAAAAACTTGACTACTTTGGCTCAACGTTACAAAAGTAACTATCGCACAAATATGCTCAACATTGTCTTGCTGGTAAGAGTATTAAATTTTACGTTGACAAAAGCGCAGAAAAGCAGCTAAAAAGCGCACGCCAAAAAGTTGCACTGTGGCAAGAGCATTTTTTTTCTCGTTTGTTGGTTTGAAGCAGCTTCTTGCAGCTTAAACCAATTTGTGCGAAAAACTATGAAAATGCGAAATTAAAGTTAAAATAAAGTTGCAAGCAGCTTAAAGGCACATGCAACAAATGCTGCAGCAACTGTCGCATAATGAGGCAACAGGCCGGGTCAGGTTAAGGACGTTGTCGTCAGGCAGTCAGTGCGTCAGTCTCATCAAGTCTGTGCATGTTGCTGTTGCAAGTGAGACCATGATTAAGCTGATAAGATCTTTAAAGAGCCGACTGTGGCAGACTCAAAGCAAGGCAGTGAGTGGGGGTGAGCAAGAGAGGTAGGGGCAGCAAGACTACTAGCTGCAACACTGAGAGTGAGTAAGCAGCGTCGTCTTAACTGATTAACGCAGCAAAATTGCACAGCTTGCAATAATGAACATGGCTCGTCGCAGCCCCTTTGTCTTGGCTTTGTCAAAGGGCTTAAGTTGTGCCACATACCGCCTTGCCACATAAGCCTGCCGCTCCCCCGGCAGCAAGGTAATTATTGGCAATTTCATGGCAATAAAATCACAAGCGTGTAAAATTATGAATGATAACATTTTGTTGCATGTGAATTACACAATACTTGCAGCTTAAAGATGCGTCAAAATGTTGCACTTACAGCTGCCTCATGGCCTTAATCGCAGCAGGAGCAGCAGCCGCCACATAAAGGCGTGCAACACTTAAATAGCCACAATTATTTTTTTGTGCTTTTTTTGGTATTAAATATAAAAATGCGTGTGATTTTTGTTGCAGCTTTGGGCTTACTTACAACTTGTTGCTGCCACCAAGCCAAGGTGTGAACGCGTCAAAACGACTATGAAGACAGACTCCAGCTGCCAAAGGCTTCGGGGGCTTCTCAACAGCTCTGGCCCGTCCGAAGCATCCTTTTTTTTCCGTTTTCTTTTGTATTTCTTGCAGCCCTTTCGTTTTTTTTTTCTCGCGTGTAATTAGGGTTTCTTTATTTTAATTAATAAAAATGATTTCGACTTGTAATTTTTTGAGTGTTTTGTGGGAAAACTTTATGTTGCGCCTCAGGGGGGGTCGCAAAGAAGGTTACGCCTTTTAGTGTGTGTGTGCGTGTGTTAACTGGGTTAGGAGTGTTGAAACGTGTGCGGCACGTTAAGATGATGTGAAGAGAGTCTACTGAGCTGAAACAGAAGTGTTTGAGGTTGTTTGAAGATCTAGAGTCGATCTGAAAATATTAAAAACTAAGCAGAATGAATTCAATTACATTTCTGGTAAAAAAGTCTTGCAATTATTCACTTGGATTTTCGTGAAAAAGGTTGATTTTTTCGGTAAAAGCCAAAAGTTGGGGTGACCCAACCCGGCACTAAAAAGAACATTGGAAAACACATTTCATCAATTCAAAATTCCCCTTTAAAAGTAGAGACAATTTTATAAATATTTTTAAAGGTAATTTTTAAAGAAAATGAATTGCGCAAAAAAATTGATAAAATTCACAATTAATTGACAGCGGCATAGACACCTCCTACCGGGGTAATCGCTAAAAATATATTTTCAATAGAACTCACTTGGTTTGAATCTACTAAAAGACGCAGATGAACTTCAGAACTTTAAAATATTTAAATATATTTAAGTTTATAATTTCTTAGACTTTCTTGAGCTAAGTTGAACCAAGCCAGCTCAACTATCGATTTATCGATAATTTGTTTGACAACGTGGGAATGTGCTCATTCAGCTACTTGATGCGATTGTTCTGCCTGTCAAAATATTGAAAGAAACAAATAAAGAGCGACATATACAAAAAAAAAGACCAAAAAGAGAGTCACTTCAAATGCCGCCCAACAAAAAATTCGCAAACTCATTGCGGCAGACATCTGAAAAATGTTCAAACTCCACAAAATAAAAGTAATATACCAATTTTTCCCACCTTTATTAACTAATTTGCTAAGGTTGAGCGGGGCGATAACAAAAAACAAAAAAAAGAGAGACCAACATCATCTAATTGCTACAATCGTAAGACAACTAAACCTGGAACACACACACGCATAGAAGCGACTGGGCCCGGGGCCAGACCACAGTTGGGTGTGAGCCAAGTTGGCAGTGGCAGCGGCATGGGTATTGACGGCTTTTATATGTCACACAACTAAGGCACCTTAATACGATTGCCGGACAAAAGTTCTGTTCCCGAAAAACAATATCACCAAAAGAGACAAAAGCAAAAATGTCAACGTCATCGTTTGGTTTTGCGTGCGGTGGCCTCTCCCGCATGGCTATTAAAAAATTTGGACAGTTGAAGCTACCGATTGGTTGGACCCGCCGTAGGCAGACAATGGCCAAATGCTAGAGGCCTTGGGAAAAATGTCGCACACGTTGCTCATTGTGATTGTCACCTGAGTAGAGGCAGCAAGAGAAAGAGAGAGAGAGAGGCAGAGTTGCTTTCGCTGGCTGTGTGTGCTTAGCAGCAATTGTTGTCCTTTTTGAGCAGCATTGTCTAGTCCAGAGGCTGGCCCACACAGACGAGCCAACAACCCGTCGAGTGAGAGAGGGAGAGAAAGAGGGATTTTTCGCATGACTCAGTTACCTTTTGATATATGCCGTGCCTTATCCTTTTTGATTGTTGTTTGTCGGTCGATTTGTTTTCATTTGAAACTCATTTGCGCTGCACTTTGCAGGACTCGGCACTCATATTCCTTTATCTTTTTTTTTCTGGGCTTGTCGGTCTCTAAAGTGTTTTGGCAGCTCACGCAATTTTGGAACACATTGAGGCAGGCGGCTTTTTTTGCTTCGGCCGATTGTTTGAACTCAATTGCCAAAAATGGGTAGAAATGCTAGTTTGGAACAAAAGTGTTTTTGAAGCGCCGTTTGCCGCTTTAAGTTCTTAAATGTTTTTGCTGATTGTGTGTGTGAGTGTAGTGTGTGTGGTCCTGGTGCCCAGCAGGTTCTCTCAACCATATTGTTGCTGTCGCTTGGAATCAGTGCATTTCAAAGAGCATTGCAGCCGATTTTGACTTTGCATATGAATGTCGTCCGTCCAAATCCAACTCATGTTGCTTGCGGTTGAAAGGGCAGAGCACAGTGAGGCAGTGCACTTGAATTCGGAGTAGAAATGTTAAGTGTATGTTGTGAGGGCATAGGAAAGTTGTACCGATTTAAGAGGAGATTGAAGAACGTAACGTGCTGTTCGTCAAGTTATGTATTGCGGAGTATTTGCAGACCAGCTGACTTAAGGATAAGCAACAAGGCAGTTGAGTCCCAAAGAAAAGCACCTACGAATCTTGCTCTGTAGTGTATGCAATCTTGCATCTTACTCCTATCTTGTGTTCTATGAGCTTATGTGGTATGTTAGTTACCCCTTTCTTGAGGTATATGTGACTATTTGGACTTATTGAAGCCTTCCATTCAATCTAAGGAAAACATATTCTGGTAAAATTTACTAATAAGGAGCTTACTCGAAAAGGATACTTCACTCTATATCCCGGAGATCCAACGTGCGGGGAGGTTTCGTGAAGCAGTAGCAACCTCAAAATGAGAGTCTGCCTGGAAATACTTACTTCTTGCAACTTTACCACTTTTTTGCGCTCCATACCAACAGCTCGTGCCCACTGTGACTGTGGTGGCAACTGTTTTGCATGATTGACTGTTTGGCACAATGAAACGCATGTAGAGGCATGCTGGTAAGCATTTGGTCAGTACATTCAGTTCACATACCGAGTCCTTCAATAGTCACCCACTTTTCCATGGTCAGCCAACACGTTTCCATTGTTGTTGTTGTTGGCACTAATCAACTGCAATGGTATTGCTGCCACTGCTGTTGCTACAGCTCCAGCTTCAGCTTGAAACTCATCAGTGCCAGGCATTGTGGCATGCTGCTTTTCTTTTTATCAACATTTTGCCTGCTGCTGCTGCTGCTATTATGGCCAGGCTTGTCAATGGCCAACGACTGCGAGTAAAGCTTGAATTTTGGTCTACAACGGGTACTCTGGGTGGTGGTGCACATTGGTTTGCTGCGTTGTTGTCATACGGCTCTAATCAGTCAATGGACAGCACTTGGCAATTGTTCCGTGGGTGAGTGGGAGCACTCCCCGCATCACATGCACTCAGTCAGTTGGTCACTTGGTCAGAGTCGTTGGGTTCGTGCGCATTTGGCTGCGCATGCTGCATGCAACTGGCATTAATGAAAATGAAAATCTGTGGCAAGGCATTGTTTGCCGCCAGCGAGTACTTGCCACAAGTGGCTAGACTTTAATACGCAAAGTTTACAAATTAACTGCGACATATTTTTGCTATGGTACGGGCGGGCGGGCGTCTTTGCAGTGTTGTGGCAGGTGTGGGCTGCAACGACTACAACTTGGCTTAGATCAAAGCTCATAGCGCATATATGACAAGCAGTTTCTCGTTTTTTTTTTCTTTTCTTTGTAGCTGTCAGTTTTCATATGTCCGTGTCAAGACTTCAAAAGAGGCTAAGGTGTTGTTGTGCCTATAGAGATCTGTCTGTCGCTGTGTGGGCTACAGCAGCTCTGCTGTACTTCAGTGCGAGAAATTAAAACAAACGCCCACCGGCGGCACTGGTAGCGTCAGCCTGAAGATCCGACAAGTTTGGTTTGTCATTTTTTTTTCTACTCTCTTCTTTTTTTTTTGACACTGAAGTGATGAAAGTGTTTCACAATCAATGTCGGCAACTCTGGCACAACACTTTGTCGGCAAAATTTGACCTGAAACTGGCTACATACACGTGCAGACATAATAGAGCGAACACCCACACACATGCAGGCAGCGTTAGGGTACAGGACCAAGTCGTCGGCATGTCTAAGGAGAGAAACCGAAAAAAAAAAGTCGAGAAACAACGTAGCGAAAAAAAAGTATCCCTAGGCGTTACTAATTTATGTCACATTCCTTTTGTGCTCTATACAAATTTGTTACACTTGTTACACGGTTCACACGCTGCCCGTAGTAGCAGTTCCGGATTCTTCACTCTACTGCGTGCCCGTCTCTCTCTCGCTACGGCAATGACTTATTGAATTTTGGGCTTTGTCTGAGAGGTCTTTCAGTTTTTGTTGCTTTTTGGCAATGATTTTGCGGTAGGTCCACATCATCGATCGAGTAATGTGGCTCATTCATCTTGCTGCCAGCCAGAGTCGTTGACAGCGCAAAGCAATACAAGACTGTGCGGCATGTGGAGTGCGCAAGATGGGATTGGTCTGGATGCAACATGGATGCATTACTAATTGCCGATTCGTTACGAAAATGTGCGAGTTTTTACAGTTTATAGTTTACAATTTACAGTTTTGCCGTTTGGCATGTGAGTTAAGAGCTCAATGTGTGGGCTGAAACTGTGCAGGCATAGAATAGATAGCTCCAGACAAGAGCGGACCACATGCATAAGTCATAGCTGTTGCGGTTTGGGCAAAGCAGACGTCAAGCGGTCTGCCCGAAAGACATTCGCAGGGCAACAACACTTGAGCGGCTCAAGTCAAAGATGCGTTTGAAAAAAGTTTGAACTACAGACGGACAAGCACTGAAGTGCAATGTGCCGCTTGAAGTTGGCGATTTCGTAGAGCAGTTGGAACGAGTTGCGCAAGTTCATAACCTACCATTACTATTATGGCACTTCCAAGTCAGTTTAGTGCCTTAACTAATTCACTGCACTTCCTTTATATAGATTTAAATTACTATATTCAAGCAACTAAAAAGCCTTTCCAATATCAAGCTGATGAGCTAGCTGCTCTTCAATTCAATAATCTACGCTGCTTTCGAACATTGTACATTGTACAATTTACAAATTCCTGGCCTGTTTTAAAGCGACTGTGTTGCAACACGTTGCAATTGAATGCTTGCCGCAATTTAGGCACTTAAATGTTAATCAGCAATTCGACAAGCTTAGATTTCAGTTAGAATTTGTGGCAAACAACGGCACCCCACAACCAATTGGGCCATAATTTAATATGCGCCTAAGAGCTATTGAGACAAAGGCGAGCGCGAGAGAGATTCAACAAAATCCAAAGCAGCAATTTATGCTTTTGGCCATGATTTGGCGTACGCCATTTAATCAGATATCAGTAACACCTGCTGCAGTCGCTGTGTAGATGCAGCAGTGAGGAGCAGTGGGTTGAGCAGCAGTCTTTGGCTTGGTGTCGGCTCCTGCAGCGGCAATCATAAGGCAACAAGCAGAAAAATAAAGTAATTTGGTAGCGTAGAGTTAAGCGACTGTGGGATGCTCTATAGCAAGTTTACGAAGTACTCGAGTTGAAGGTGGCAGGCAGACTTTATCTCGTTGATTGGGAGTAAGCAAATCTTTCGCGTAGCTCTCTCTCTCTTTGAGCTGCATTGCACAAACTTGACTTAGCCAGCTCTAGTCGTGGTACCCTTGAACCTTGAGCAGTCAATGTAAAATCCAAACTTCTGCACTTCCTGTCCGCGTGCAGAGACAAGCACACGGCACTGCCACTGTTGTCTGGCTGTAGACACGGTGCTGTTGCATGCCACGTTGGTGGTGGTAGCAAGTAGTAACCAACAAAAAGTACTGCTGCAAAGCTCAGTCAAGTTAACGCTGTTGGCGTAAAAATTAATTAAGTTGACTTCTGGCATTGACCAGTCGCACAGCACACCCATTCCAACTGCAGCCGCGTTGATCATCAATTGCAACCAAGCGGAAGTCGTAGATTTTGGTATTTGGTTTTCCGGCTGCTACAAACTTTTGCGCAGAGCTATGCATTTGCAAGTGTGGAAATTATGAAAAATGAACTTGAAACAACGACTAACGACCAAACCAAAGCGGCTTAACCCCTTGGCGCCGTTTGCTGCTATTGCAGCCATCAGTTGCATATGCCACCACATCAGCAGCGACATCAGCAACATCAGCAAGAGCCTGTTGCAAGACTCGTAGTCCGGTCCAGCGTCTAATTGATGAAGTGCTTGGCTGCTGGCTGCACGGCTGCGTAGGCGCGGAATATGTACAATATTATTGACAAATTGATTAATTGATGGCTGCTGGAGGTCCATTGACCAGGCGCCAGTTTTGGCCAGTTTTGGCTGAAACTAAGTTAAAGCACTTGATGATAAATGAAGTCTAAGCCAAGTGGAATTTCTACACTTCATGTCTGAGCTTTAATTGTCTTGCAACTATTTTGTGTGTGTGGCCTAGACCTTATCAGTGTCAGTTATTATTGAAGTTTAAATGTTTTTTTTCGACCTCTCTCCGGCTCTGCTGTAGTCTTGTCAGCTGTCAAAAGGTCACACATCATATTGTAGAAATCCCCAGACGCATAGACATATGCATACACCATACACACCTTAAAATGTAATGTAAGCGGCTTGTTAGCTCTCATATGAAATCTAATCGAGTTCATAATAATAACAAATTACTTGAGGAACAACCTGACAAACCACTTTGAGTGCTTAAATTTTTTGGGGGTTCACCTTGGTTTTAATTGATTTTTGATATTCCTTCGGTATGAGCCGTCAGTGAAGAGTTTACAAGATTATCTGGCGACTGCATGTTTTTGGGTGGCATGTCACACAATGACTGTCTTAAGCTTTTTTATTGATGTGTTTTTGGATTTTACTTCTCGGTAGTAAGTTAGTTGAGATCAGCTGGCAACAGGCTAGGGTGTATTCTTTTATTGGGATATTATGTTTACAGAATTCATTTCCCTTGGAGAAAGACTTGGTCTGAAAGTAGTCTCTGTAGTAATCCCTTTGGAAGCAGTGGTTTACGTAATGATTCAAAAAGTTTTGGGCAGTAGCACTGAAGACGTTAAACCCCATAGCAGAATCTATATTGCTTATAATATAATTTCTTAGGGTAATATGGTAGCTATCACTTCCAATTCCCAGAGCCAGGCTTCAATGTTGAGTAGCCGGACCTTTAGATTTAGAATAGGGATTGTACATAACCAGTTGAGGGGTCAGTGTTTAAGTTTGCGTCAAGTCTCTTCAATGTCAACTTTCTACAGTTTGATTGTCGCTCTCGTGCTCATTTGCGCTGCTGTTGACTGCACTCACTGTTTACTCAGATAAAGTAATGCTTGCTTGTATGAGATTTGCCCATCATCGATTTAATCCGATAGGATGCCTCCATCTTTTTATTGGTCTTCCTTGATCAGCAATCCAGACAATTATAAACAATTGGACTGCAGAAGATAGGGTTGCTCCACTGTCTTTTTTCTTTGGTATTCTTTAACCGACAATCAATATAATCGTTAAGAATTAGGCTGCAAAAGTTCATGAAAGGCATATGGCTTCCCTCACCGGTGCTGGAACCTTAAATTCCAAGAAAAAATGGACATATCGAATGCTTCAACAAAAAGGTCATCGGAAAAATCTTCTATAAAAAGTATGCAAGGATACAGCATAATATTATATAACGCAAGCAGCACAGTTTGAACTGCCAAGTGATAGTAAAAACGAGAAAATCTCATAAATGTTGAGTTCTCCTTGATAGTACTCTCAACAAATCCTTGTTGTAGTTAGTGGAAGTGGAAGTGGTAGTGGTAGTAAGTATATTGACCCAGCAGTCCAAGCAGTGCCGTGGTGCTTTGTCTCCTTATAATGTTTGAAAGTTTAATTTCTAAGTAAGAAAGATTGGTCGTTTGCAGTTGTTTTGGAGTTGCATGTTGACATTTTGAAAATTTTCCTAAGCAAGTAAACTTCCTAAGAGTAAGTCCAAAAGAAAATCTTTAAATCCATTTTGACGCAAAATAAGTTGAAACTTGCACTTTTTGCTCTTAACAGTAAGTCAAAAAATAAAAAAATGTTTAAATTCATTTTGGAAAAGAAAGTATCCTTAGAGCCTTACTTATCGATTACAATTGCAATAAATCATATACGTCTACTTAGCAGTTATTTGCAACATAAATGATTATAATTAACTTTTGCATAATACCGCAAATCTGTTGCAGAAATTGTGACAAATTCTAATCTCTTCTTTGCCTACTTTTAATACCATTGACATCATTTGCTGTAGATTAAGGCCAAGACACCACTTGATTTTGAGTCTTTAATCCTCAAACTTTAATCAAATGTTTGTAGTCTAAGTGCTTTCGCTTGTATCGATTAAAAACATTCGAATGACTGACTGACTGACTGACTGTCAGTCCGACTGAGAGAGAACCCAACAAAACGTATATTCATTCATTCATACATACACTCGCTTCATTCATTCATTTGAGAAAATCAAATCAAATGAAATTTTATGACTCGACCACAAAATTGCAGCTGTCGCTTTTTCTTGGTCCAAATTTCAAAATACGCTATAGAGAAGTCTCTGGACAAGTTTATCTGGCTGCGCGTCATCTCAAAAATGAACCTTATAGGCATTTTAATGAACGTAAAATTATTTTAAAGCCATCATTAACATTATCGCGAGCTTTATATAACCCGATAAGCTGGCTGACAACGAGACACTTTCCTTTGACGCCTCACAGGGAGCAGCGACAAAGTCTTTGACTTTTATACGATTTGAATTTAATGTCATTTGTCAGTTGTTGTGGTTGTTGTTGTCGTTGTTGTTTGTGGTCTCTAAAGTTGTAGTTGTTCTTGACGCTATTTAATTAAAATTAAAATTAGGTTAAGTGTTGAGCATAAAGCGCAACAAGATGACTTTCGATTTAGTCAGATAGTTTTTTGTTTTTTTATTAGAGTATGAAAATAGATACTTGGAGCCATTAGAGCGCATAAATCAAAGTCAAATCTTTGGAAGAGTGTTAAAGAAATGCTCATTAGTTGGATTTTTCCAAGTTTTCTGTAAGTGATTTTTTTTTTTGTGTGTCTTTCAGCTGCACAGCTACAATTCGAAATGCTCATCTTGTCGAGCAAATCTTTGATGCCAAAATCCAATTCGAAATGCGTGTCACAATTGCCGGCTGGCACTGCTGGAACTAATATGTTCCGAGCTCGAAAAAATACCAAATACCAAGCGTGAAAATCCTTCACTCTCTGTGGGGGAATTTTTTGCGTTGTTTTGCTTTGCTTTGCTTTGTATTTGTATTTCCTTTTTATTTTTGGAAAATTCAAGTGTATAAAATTGTTTGTCTAAGAGGAAAATGTGCAAAAATCACTATACAAACGTTGGTCGCACCTTTTGGTTGCGGTTATAGAACATAATGGGATTAGTGCAGTAGATGTGGAAATGTGTTTTATAGATATGTTTGATGTGGATTTAGGATGAAGTTTTTCGAAGCAGGTTTTGCGAGGGATTAGAGAATTAAGTACGGTAAGTAATTGAATGTAATTATGCATTTAAGCGGGTAAACTGAAAATATTCTATAATCAGTGAGAGAGCTGACATTTTAAGAAGCTCTTAAAGGTGATTGGGTGAGCGTTCCGTGAATATAAGTGCTGCAAGATAAGGCAACAACTACAAGCGGAAATGCTGCTACATACTTGCGATCTGCGTCAACTACAGAGGGCGATAATTCCGACAGAAAGATATCCTGTTTAGCCGATATATGAGTTATAGAAAGAGTATCTGCATACTCGTAGAAGGCGTTGGAATTTTCCGAAGAAAGGCTACGCTTCTCTGCAAACACTAGATCATAGTGCAAGGTAGAGTCGTCACAGACATCATCGTTTAGCAAATCCTAAAGAATGAACTCTAGGATACATGAAAGCACTGTAGATCTTTGAGGGTCGCAGTGTTCTAAATTCAACTGACATTATACTTATTATTATTACCGATTTTAAGGCATGTCTTAGATTTTGATTGCGAATGTCCTAAAGTAAAAACATAAACTGTAATATACAGTCAACGGTATCAGAAATTCGGAAACAATTCAACTGTTCTTAACGCAACCCTCGCCCAGTGGCATCGGTCTTACAGACGAAGGTTTATGTCTCCGAAAATATAGTTCAATAAAGATATTAAAGATTTATTAAGCGCTTAGAGCGAAATTCTTCTCTACTTCTCTACATATTCGTGTACAATTAATTCAATGAAACTTTTGAAAATTATTCCCATCAAACATGATTTCCGTTTGCTTTCAAATAAATGTTGTGCTAAGCTTTCCATATATTTATTTTTAGATAAATTGCGAAACAGCCAGAAATTATTTGGCTTAATTTTAGATAAACAACAATTATATAGTTTTAACTGCAATATAACCTCGTACCAAATATGTATATTTTTGCAAAATTTAATAGAAACGTTTACGAATTTTATAGCCTACAATTCACCAAGAATTAACCTTCGTTTATTTCGAATAACTATAATTACCACACCTCAAAGCTACGTCGGTCCGTCAGCTTGCAATAAACAGCAACTAAAATTGAGTTAAAAATCTAAAACTCTTGGACCTCGTCGTATCGAACAACAGCGACAACAACAACTTGGCTAATATATTCAAGTTGCAACCACTCGAAAATGTATCCCAGCGGGTCTGGAATTATTTCATGAAAACTCCCCGTTGTGTTAATGAGTCAAAGCGTTGAAATTATTTGCATTAACTTAAAATTTTTTTGTTTTTTTTTTTTTGGTTTGGGCCAACTCGATGAATTAATTTATTGTGTAAATACACGAAAGTTTATAAAAAAAATAAGCAGTTAACCGTGAAATGAATTCGGGCCAAAGAAAAATAAAGAGAAAAATATTACCAAGAAAAAAAAGAAAAGTTGCAAAATTGCAGTTATGCGCAATTTTCGGTTGGCCATTTTTAGCGATTTCTAGCAAAATTTTCATTACAGAGCACAAAAGTTTGGGCGCAATAAAAGTCGAACTATACATAATATAGTTTACGATAAATATATATAGATGTGTGTAGATAAGCGATATATATACATATATACTTTATATATAATGCATATTAATTTAAGTTAAAATTAATTGCTGCCTCTCGCATACAACAAAATAATACTAAAAAATAAACTAGTTTTTGCTGTAAAAAGTTAAGTTTGCTACTAATTGAAAATATATATCACGTCATGCATGCCACATGTGGGCTGGGTGGCTGGCTGCCCAGCCATGCAACAGCGCCTCCCGCCAACCGCAACTATGCAAATTGCAGTCGCCTTAGCTGCCACTGCCACATGGGAACGTGCCGCCGCCAGTGTGACCAAACTGGTTCAAAGCCAAATTGGGCGCAAATCAAAAAACACAAAAAAACGCAACACTGCCACTTGGTTTGAGTTAATTAAAAGTCACAGCCTATAAATAATGTAAAAAAAAAACTGAAATTACTCAATTAGTTTGCATTAAAAACGTAAGAAAATTTTTGGTGAAATTGCTTAGGACATTGGCCGATTTATCGAAAATGAAGATATGTGATTACATTAGTTAAAACAAACCATTTTTCAAGAAAAATTTCCCACAAAGCAAACAAACACAGTTGGTAGGAAATAATTTTAATTTTAATTGAGGGCGAGAGCCATATGTGTATGGTGCGGGTGTACAGTCTTGGTAAAAAGCTTACGCACAGTTGGACACTTTGCTCATGTGTTGGCCCCAGCTAAGTATTAGTTGGTGTTTGGAAAGATCTGATTAAGTTCTTTTAAATTAAACCAAGTGCTTAGGTAGAATGTAGTACCTGTTTGTGCTCTAAACTGTTCCCTTTTCTTCTGCTAAAATCCAACCAATTTTTAATAAGATCCGATTTAAATTAATAGCTGTACTGCGAAGACGGCTGGAATTAAAACTTCAATTCACTTATTTGTGGCCAAACAGTTGGTTTCATCTATAAAATCAAATTTTTGTAAAACAATAGTATTCCAGAGATAATATCGTAATTATGTTTCGATGAATTTGCTAGAACTATGTTGAATTATCTTTTATGAGCAGATGTAAAAGGCCCCAAAGAGAGTAATATAGAGAGAGTAGTGTGTATATCCCAGTCGAAATAACTAATTGTTCGATTTTTTCCCCCTTTGCCATGGTAATCGCTCCAAAGGAGGATAGAAATAGCTCTATAAATAGCTGTTCGACGATAATAGTTACTTAGAGTTTATAGCCGTATAATAAAGATTTAGAGAAATAGAGTCTATTCGCTAGATTTGTTACTTCTAATCAAATGCATCAGTGCTGCAGAGTGGACATTTCGATTTAGAGGTTAAAACGCTACCACTACGCATCCAAGGCTCTCGCTCTTATAAAAAACTGTAGTGGTAATTTTTTAAAAAATATTCGCATATAACCCAAGCAGAAATAGAATTTTTTATTTGTATCATTATCAGGCCTCGTACTGCCAGTAATTGCGGCCTATTCATATCAATATTTGAGAGAGTATTGCTGATATTCCAGAAACAGATTTTGCATTTATATTTATCATTTTCAGGACTCGCACTTCCCGTACTTATTTTTAAAAGTATTACTTAAATATTTTAGAGAGTATTTGTGAGACCTCAAAGCATGTATATGGTCTTGTTTAGTACCAACAGGCGAGTTGAAATATCTTTGACTATTTTTACGTTCGGCTCGAACGAAAACAGAATCACCACCGTGTGGTGCTCTGAGTCGCTCGATTTTTTTTCTTTGGAAAAGTGACGCCGTTTTGAATACATCAAATATTGTGTCAACTTTGACTTTTCCATGATCTAATTTCGGGGTTTGAGACGCGTTCCATTGAGCGGCTTCTTGAGTCGAATAGGATAATATCGCAGGGAGAGCCAAATCAGCTGAATTTGGTAGTCAAATTTTCACGGATAACTATGACATTGTGCAACGGTCTTTATTGTGGTGCTTTGCCCACGAATGCGGATCAAGGTGGTAATTTTAATTTTTTCGCATTTTTTTCTTGTAATTCACACGTCTTTTGCTGTTCACAGTCTCGCCAAGCAAATCGGTGCTTTTCTGCAGCCCATTTTCATTTTCTTATTTTGATGTATCTAAAAAGCACCGAACGTGCTTTCCCGACGAGACTTTAACTTTAGCAGCCAAAAATTTGTGCTCCCTGTCTGTACTGTCAGCGCTCTAAAGCCGAATTCGCACGGTCATCTCTCTTTACAATATTTTTTTGCACTAGAAATAAGTGCTTGAGTAACAAAATCAATGAGATAAACAATATTCCTAAATCTTGCAGCTATTTTGAACGTTCCCCATTTTAAATTAAGCAACTATAATTAATTGTACGAACACTTTTTGTACCTACTGTATGGCTACCTAATGAAGTCCAATCTAAGAGTTAAAATTAAACAAATTAGGCAGATTGCTGAATGAGAATTAACATTCAACAATAACTGCAACAACTTGCCAGAGATTTCATCAACAGCTACGTCCCACCAGCCCCCCAAGCATTGATACACCCCCGCACACACTCACGTATTTGTTTATTATAAATTGTGAGAAAACAAAAACCATGTGAAACAATTATGCAAATTTATGTGGAGTTTGTTTTTGTGTGTGCACAACAATAACAACATTAAGAAGTTGCAAATTAAATTATTGTAATTTTCTAGATGCAAATTAATTGTACAAGTGAATTAGCAACAATTGCAGCAACAGTGGCAGCAGCAGCAACAACAACTATCAACACCTTTATGATTGAAAAAGCCGCATTAGTGATGGGAGTGCGCGCACTATAGCAAACGATAGTTCGTGAGTGTTATGCGCAAAATGGGCAGCATTTAATTTGTCGATTGATTTATATTTCCTACTACAAAGCATGCCTTGCTTTATATCTCATAACATTGTCATTAGAATTTCTAAGCTCGCGCAAAGACAACTTGCAAGTAAAAAATATAATTTTCAATATGAATCGTTACATTGCAATGAGCATTTTGCCTGCATTTGCGCTTGGACAGTATCTCTACAAAATCGTAAAGGCTCATTACGAGGAGCAGGCAAAATTGCAGAGAAAACTCGAGGTATTGACCGTGAGGCGCCGCATCTTGCTGTTGCAAATGCGCAGCATGTTTTTTCCACATACTAGTGGCTGGAAATTGCAAGTATTCTTGACGCATTTCGCTGCTTCGATGATATTGAGTCCGGAATTTGCTCAGAATGCCCGTGAGCATTTGCCAGAGAACTATCTTGATGCGGTTATAAGTCAGGTGAATTTGCTAAACACGATGCAAATGGACAACAGTCCTTACACCAGCTCTGAGTCGGTCTCAACGGATTCATCAACATCTTCCGACTTCGACGACGAGGAGAGCAAGGAGTGAAGCTGCGCAGCCGTCCTGTGTATCGTTAAGTTCAAATAAATAATCTTTGGCTGTAAAAAAGTTGTTGTATGTATTTAGTATGGGAGAGACGTAGCGCACAGCTCACGAGCAGGCTCAGGCTCACGTTGTCATCGCCAACACGGCGTGTATGTCAAACTAATGAGACAATTGCAATTGTTGGTTTGGCATTACAACAAAAGTTTTGCTGTGGTAGCTTTAGGTATATTTTGATGTATGTGGTGGCATGGCAACATGCGTTGTTGCATGTGACCCAATTCACTGAAACATAATGTGACATAAGGTGCAGTCGTGGCAACAACAAAACAGCAAAAATACTCGCACGTTATGTTGCCTGACTTTGTTGCTCAGTTGCAGCCAATTGTTGTCGGTATTGTCATCATTATTAACATCATTAATATTATTGTTGTTGTTGTTATTTTTCAATATGCATTTAGCTCATATGAAAAGCGTTTTGAGTGATATGCGTGCTCTCTCGGCTCCAGCCAGTTGTCTGTTCTTCTTGGCCTAATCAGCTGTGAGTTGGGATGCTGCATGTGGCACGCAAAGCGCTGCAGCCCATTGTTATACGTTATCCTTGGCTGATGAACTTGTCGTATGGTCGTGCCCCTTTACACCGCAACTATCGGCATTCAATTCGTGACAGTTGCATTTCCACTGCTTGTTATTATTTTCCTTATACTTTTTAGATATTGTATTTCTTTTGACGTCTTAATTTTCAAACTCATACTTCGGATACATTAAGAAGCTGAAGACGACGAAGTAGAAGCTGTCTTAACACGTTGGTCAGCTAGCACGAGTGCGAGTACGCTGCTGCACTGTGAGAAAAACTGCGCTAGAAAGGCATTTCCTTTTTATGTCATCTTTCAGTTTTAACGAAAATTGGTTTTCAATTTAAAAGTACATCTTTGAAAGTGTTTCTTCAGCGGAACAAGCTCAGACAAACCACAAAAAATTAAAGCACAATTTTATTTAAAGCAAAAATATGGTCCTGTCTAGTTTAGGTTACGGCAGCTTTTGAGAGCTACTTCCAGTACCTCATGATTAAGCCTATTATGATACTGCAATGGTAGACTCTTCATTCTTTCCACTAGTAACGCACTCCGTCGAAGAAGAAAGTTGGTGAAGATTAGTTTTCGGCAGCTTTTGAGAGCCACATCCCAATACTTGTCCCATAATGATAGACATTGCTCCACGCATTCTACTCGGGATAGCCTCTGAAGTAGAAATTGTCGCACCTATTCTATGGAGTGATATATTCTGCTCCAGCCGTAAGGAGGGGCGTTGTGACTCAAAATATGGAGGAGCAGCCAACAGCAAAGCCCTCATGTTCTCTTGACGCAGTAATTCGACGATATTGTGGGCTTCGGGTGTAGTGGCTGTTCACTCGCCTCTCAACAGGAAGGCCGTTGGCACGATTCCCCCTTTGCAGATGTCTAACAGTGTTCTAGCTAGCGAATAAAAAGACGCTTTTCCTAGGCCGCCGTTGGATGCGGTTATAAATTGTAGGACCCTGTTCTCTTCGAACAGCTATTCATAAAGATATCTCCGCCTTTGGAGCGATGACCAGTCATTTATATCTATTTTTATTGGACGATATTCAGAATGGATTTCTTGCAGGGTTCTACATTGGAAAGATGATGAGCCTTCTGTTCTGTCTTATGCTTTAAAGATCTATAAGACTTTCTGTTAAGTATTTGAACAATATTCTCTTTTTAGAAGTACATTACATTCTTATTTTGAAGAATCATGGTGTTCGCAAAGCCGATTAGCTGGTTCGAATTCGGTTCTGTCTTCTGCTCCAGAGCTCCGCCTGAATTTTTGAGATGTACTTGATTAAAAATTCTCTTTATAAAAAAGTTCAGTATATTCTCAAACTATATCTAAAGAACCAATCGAAATCCAGACAATTTCTCTACTAATGCATTCCTTTTCTTTCAGTGCACACTTGTTGGTTGGCCACTCGAAACGTTGCCTTGGTTTTTGGTTACTTTTCTGGCCATTAATTGCAATTGCGTGTCCAAAGCTTGGCTTATTGTTTGTTTTTGTTGTTTGGCTTTGTTGTTATTGGGCATCGCTTCCTTTACCAATAAAGCTGGCAATAATGCATTTTTTTTCTTGTTTTTTGGCCTACGCTCACAGTAAATAAACATTGATCTTGAAAAATTATATTTACTCAAGTCATCAGCATCGTCATCATTGGGCTTTGTTTTCTTTGCTGATTGCTTTGTATGAGACGGACCCAGAGTGAGAGATAGAGGCGTAAGATACTGCCTGATGATGACAAAATAGTTGGACTTTTTTGCAGAATATCAGAAAAAAAGAAGAGTTAAGGTCAGTTAAGTTTCAGTTTTTGCTTAAGGTGTTGATATTTGCTTATTAAACATGACAATTTTTATGGGCTTTTTGTAAACACGAGACGAGACACGTGATAATATATCAACTGCGAGCAGACGAGACTTCAACTCACGCACGTAATGAGCCCAATCACGTTAATTGCTTGTAGTGATGGATTTGCGGCAAGATCCGACGAAACTATGAAAAAATTGATTATGACAGCAATAAATACGAAAACAACTCATAGTTTTATGTTCAGCTTCTTAGCGAAATTTTAAATTTAATAGAAACAAAAAGTGTAAAAATGTAAGCATAAAGTTATTCGTATTCGTTGAAAAAATCAGAATCTTCCAGTACGGCAATATCAGTTGTGGTATGGAAGATGCACAGCAATTGATCCTTCTTGTTCATAACCGATTCAATAAAATCTCTCGGTATGATGCGATGCAGCAGCAAGACGGTCATCAGTAACGAAGGAGTTGACATCGAAGCTGCAGCCATATGAGTGATACCACAATCATTGCGGCGGCGTGTATTGGGAAACATCAGCTCGTTTAGGACAAGTTGCAAATCGTTGCATTGCTCCTCCATATAATCGATTTGCCTCAATAGCTCCCGCTTCTTTTTTATTTTACCCTTGACAAACTTATAGATATATTTGCCGGCAAAAAACGACGGAATCACGCCCAGTACGACCAGGGAAGCCATCATCTTGTGCACGTTGGCCATCTTTTTTTGAGTTTTGTGCTTTTGTCAAAATTTTTTTTAAATTGTTGAGCTTGCTCGAATAAATTTTTTGGTAATGAGAAAATAGGTGTCAATTGTAGCATATCAATTTTTGACAGCTTTTGCATAAGTTGGCCGGCCTACTTGCATACTAGCAAATTGATGAACTGAGTATTCAAATTTAGAGCAGGCATGACTTTGATAGAAGTGGCCTATTTTAGCGAATAACCAAAAATAATGGATATAATGTTGAAGCTACAGCATAATAGCTGGTGTCTTTCTAATTTACAACAGAAATACAACTTTCAAATCAATATAAAACATATACGTTGTGTGTTTCCCCATATTTCCATCATCTTTTGCCTTTCCCAAACAAATTGTTTTCAACCGTTTGTTGCTTCTTTGGCTTTATTGTAAAATTTCACACATAAATGGCCGCAACAAAATGAAATTCGTTCCAAGGGCGTTGCTAAAAAATGTTCTTTCTAATCAAAACCCACTGACTAACTAGCTGAGAGGAACAGCTCTAACACCAACTACACTAGACACCTCAACGTTGATCTTGTCTATCAATAGCAAGCTGAGAGTCCAAACAAATTCCGTAATATTTCAGCAAAGTCAAGTTGGTTTCAGTTGGTATTTTTGTTTTTTTTTTTCGTTTTAGTTGGAGCAACACGTGAATACCGCGCGCCACAGACAACTCCCCCCCCCAAAATGAGCAACAGACAGACAGACAGAAACAGACGCTAGTCAGCCAGTCAATGGCCAGGCCAAAGAGCTGCCAAAGCACCAAAAGAGTTAGTCAACCTGCTGCAACTTGTTGCAAGCAACGAAGAACGAACAACGAGCGACAAGCGAACGTCATTCGAGTGGAAAAATCACTTCCGCGTATGTGACCAAAGCGAGCGAAAAAGAACAAAATGCTTCGAAACACACAAAAAACAAAAAAAAATCACATCAGGTAAGCTACGAAAAAAAAAATGCTAAAGAAAATTGCTGGAAAATAGTTTTGGCATTTTCCGCAAGCGCAGCGAGAAATTTTCTAATGCGAATTTAAAACGTTGTCGATGATAATCAATTAATTATAGCTTTTGAGCACTGCTGCTCTCTCGCTTCAACACACACTTGCGCTCTCACTTGCTCTAACGACACAGCAGGTAGGTGTCGAGTGTTGTACAACGTCTGCAGTCGATTTTTTGCGCACACTTCTGACCCCGTTGCACAGTGGTGCACAGTACATTGTGCAACGTAATGAATGGCAGCCGTGGACCACGGTGCGCTGCACGCAAGCTGCCGCCTTTGCTGCTTCTAACTGTTTCTAGTTACGCCCAAAAGTGTTGCTGCAACACCTAGACGAAAAACGTGCCCCAGCAGCGGCAGCGGCGCAACTTGTCTAGCAACATGGCCAAGCAAATTAAGTTGGCACTCTTTAATAAGATGATGATGGTTCGCCTTTGATATATCAGCATGGCGGCCATGGTGGGGCGTTTCAAGCTAAGTACGGATAGTCCAGGCACCCAACTCAACTGGCGCGGCCAGTGCAGTGCAGAAAAACCAGAGAGGTGTCGTGCCTGTGTTTGTTGTCGTTAGTGTGTTGTCGGTTTGGCGGACAGCATTGACAGATTGCAACTAAGCGTGAAAATAGTTCCCATGTCTGTGCAAAGAGATGGGCTGCATATTGCAGCTTACTAAGGATATGTTGGCATTAAAGACGGCTTGAATGTAAATCGTAAGAAAATAAGTAGTAGTCCTTTTTTAGAAATATTTTTCGCTTCAAACCCGCTAAGCAGACTGCAAGTTGAAAGCAGCAAACTACTCCTAGAATCTAGCTAAGTTCCTATGAAAGTTTTTCTGTTACTCCCAACTCCAGGTGCCTAAGCAACTTGTAGAGTATCTTTTCGTCCGAATTTTCTAGTGCAGACTTCTCAGCTATTTGGTTTTTTTTTTTTTGTAACTTGGCCAGTAATGCGCGTTGGTACTTGCCGTTATTGCTGCAGCGTCAGCTTGACCAGCAACAATAGGAACAACAACAGCCACAAAAACAACCAGAGGAGCATCAACATTTTTGCCTGGCAGTCATTATATGGAATTTTCGGATATATCATCTTTTTGCTTTGACTGACTGAGTTGACTAGCGGTTGACTGGTATCGGGTCTTGGTGGGCGCACATTTTTTTGGAAAATATCACACCGAGTAGTACATGCAACACGAAGCTGCAGCGGCAGCAACTGTATAACCATGTAGCCGGCGGTTAATTTTTTAGGTTTTCTCTGGACGACGACACGTCTGCCAAAATGTTTCGTTTTATTTTTTTATTTTTTTTGGCAACAAAAGTTCCAACAACTGCAACAACACGTTGAGTGTTGTTGTACATTGGCAAGTACTTTTGCTATCATTGCAATTTATCACGGTACGTCGGCGTTCTTTTTGCACAAAAGTTCCGTCCGTGTGATATTCCGTCGTGGTCTTTGGTTAGCTGCTCTTGTCTTGGTCCGGTGTGAATACGTGTGCGTACGTGTTGCTGATGCGAAGCCAGATGACGATGATGATGATGATGATGACTCTACTTGTACTCTGCACTGTAAACTACTGCCAACCGGGCAAGCAACATTGCAGCGTTCCCGCCTGCCTGCCTGCCTGCCTGCCTGTCGTCGTCTACCCACGAGCCACAAGCATAGTCACTAATCATAAAATTATGAGGTCGTCTCCGTCAGTTTCATCAGCAATGTTCATTTGACACATTTTCAAAGCAGTTTTTTCTTTCAAAATGTTTCTGCGCTTTGGAGCTAAGCTCGAAATAATTGCAAAACTCAATTTTGCTTATCAGCCAGCCAGACGTGGCTTGGGTCAGTCTATAAGGGCGTTTATGGTGAATATTTCGAGTGCATTATAACAGCCAGCAAAAAGTATACTGACAAATATATGCAAAGGTATTATATACTAGTATTTTATATGCAAGTAAACAATGTACGCACAGTGGGACCAAACGTGTGGGTCGTAGTGTGAAATGCAAGCGAAAATGGTTGAGAACTGCAAGAGTTTGGAACAGTTTGTCATCGAATATGTTTGCTGAATCTTTCGCAAGTTTTAAGAAAATATACTTTTAGGGTATGATGTTGCTTCGAAGACTTATTGAGTTCGTAAGAGGAATTTTGTGTTTTAGGCATACGCTGAGTATCGCAAAAAATATCTTGCGCGCAACTTTACCATACGCAAACACCAAGGCATGAAGAGCTGCGATCGCTTTGCCTTACTAACATATTCTCTTCTGCTTGCGAGCTGTGATGTGTTCTCTGTCGCAGTCATTAAGTGTTCAACCGACTGACAAGACTAAATGGACATTATGGTACAGTTCGTCATTTCATCTTATACAATAGGTTTTGGTAACGAAACCAGGATCGAAATATTACGAAGAATTTGCCCCGTAAACACCCCAAGAGGTTGTAGGATGATATGAATACTTATGCTGCATTTGTTCTTAGATTAAGAATTGTGGTCGAAAACAAATATCATCGGACTTAATGATAGTGATCATGATCATGTGCCTCCTAAAAAATCCTTTTAATCTGTTCTGCCAGTGACCACCAAAACATTCGAAAACCTTTAATTGCGACTCTTTTTCAATAAGCTATAACCACTGTGCTGGGTTAATTTATGCTGCGCATCAGTTTTCATACTTTATACGCGTTCAGATAGCGCACATTAACAACGTTGCCGTTCTCATTCTCGCGCTCTGATTCTTACTGATTCTCATTGGGATGCTGTTTCTGGTTCTTTGATACTTACACTCCAGTCGTTGAGTTAACTCGATTTCATTTCCTTATCATTATCACCTTGTGGCCTGAACGCGGGCACTCCTTTTGTGGGCTTATCTGTGCGCCGAGCCCTTAACGTAATTTAACATTTAATCTTGTCTTTGCTTTTAAGTGTCTGTGGCGTTGTCCAACCGTGCGTCCCGGCGTCCATAACTTCACCTGTACGTTGTACCAGCTCTGCTGTCTGCCACAATTTACGCGCTTTGGCTTTTGAGCTTAAGCTTGAGCTGCATGCGGGGGGGGGCAGCTCAAGGTTGAGCTGATTTGTTGCACAAAGTGCTGCACTCGCTTGAGCTTAAGCCACACAAAATGCCCAAATTTATGTTACGCAAAATGGCTGCTAGTTTTACACTTGTTGCATGCAACAGGTATGAAAATTAATGTGCCGCACGCTCGTAAAAAGTATTAGAAAATGGAAAAGCGCTGCTTGCAGTTTATTTAGTACCAGCTTACTGTGCCACACGCTCTGCCACGCGTTGCATGGCACCAACACCACCACCAATATCACCAACACCACCATCAGCACCTTAATATTTTGGCTTAAAGCGTAGCAAATGGGTGTCGCTGCTGATTTATGGTCATACAAACGCTTGGCTACTGCTACAAGGAATACCAGGAAGAGAGTTCTGCGCTTAACGCACCGGGAGACAATGCCCAGCGCTCGAGCATGACGAATCTGCTGGCACGGGCTAGTCAACTTGCGCTGATTTTACCTGTAACTTTGCGACTCATTTGTGTGTCGCGACATTCACACCGCGGGTGAGCCACAGCAAGTCAAGGAACAAGCCAAAAAGGTAGATTGCGTCCAAGGTCAAAGAGTTCGTCGTTTAGCGTGCAAAGATTTGGAGTGTGTGTTACGGAACGTGGCATGAAGGCCCTGCGTATGTATCCTTATGGACAGGTACTTGAAATTTCAGTTACTTTTTCGAGTGCGTGTGAGCTTGAAGTGCCAAGAGTCAAGAGTACTCGGCTTATAATGTGGCCCCCACACGCAGCATAGCCACACTCATTTGTATCTAACACGACTCCAGATACTCCAACAGTTTCATCTGCATATGGCAATGAAATTTATGACATTTTCAACACCAAATAGACAAGGCGCACGTCGACGTCTAAGCAAGTGTGAAATCTGAAGTGATCAGCGGCATCAGCGTCATCATCATCATCATCGTCATCGTCATCGCTGTGATCATCATTTGGATTCGGGATTCAAGCGCGCACATATGTAAATTTGGCGCTGCACTTGCGCTGACAAAGACCTAGACCAAATTGGTTTTGACACTCTGGCAAATGTTTACACATGGGAATCGGGCACTGGAACTGGAACTGCAACTGCAGCCATTACCACTACTTGGGGTGGGTGTTGTTGTATGAAAATATTTTAATTTCACTTTTGGAACTCATGCTGTGTGCATGTCCCCAACTCGCCCTCCAAGTTGGCGGCTGCTGGACTGTCGATACAACTTGCTTCTGTGGGGATGTTGGTGGTAGATACGTGCGTGCAACCAACCGCTTGACAAATGCAACCGCCAACAATGACGCAGTTGGTGGTGCATTTCTTTCGGCATTTCTTTAAAAATAAATTTATGTCTCCGTCTTTGTGCTCCCCCTTGCTCCCTCAGCGCGCACTCTATATATTTTTTACCCGATTTCTGAATGAATTTGATGCAGTCCAGTTTTGATGCCGCCGCCGCCGCCGTCAAACTAATTGCAACAAAAAGGCAGCAAAACTCGTAAGTTTTTATAGCCAGTTGAGTTCGCTTCGCTTCGGTTTGGTTAGGTTTTTTTTTTTATTTTTTTTTTTTTGTTAGGAAAGATACGCAGTTCTGCGGTGCCATTGATGCGCAGAGCAACAACTTAAAAATTTCAATCTAATGAAGTTTAATGCGCCGCACATTTGCCATAAATTATGAAAAGTTCTTAGCCGTCTGTCTTTTGAGTTTGAAAGACATTGTGCTTGCCACTGCCACGCCTTGCTTTTAGCATTGTGGGCGTTGTATGCAAGAGAGACGCAGCAGAGCTATTCTTTTTTTTATGATTTTTTAATATTACTTTTTATGAGCATGATGGTGTATGATTTTGCATAACAATAAAAACGGATATCGGTCAGAAGAGTTGTTTTATGTTGCAGCTAGAATTGTTTTGGGATGTGACTCAGAGATTGGCAGTGTCTCTTTGGATGGTCTCGCAGCCAGACAAACGGGCGTCATTGAAACGAAAGCACAAAGGCAGCCAATTTAAAATATGATTAAGTATTCGAAAAGGGTTTTAAGGGGTTTCTTCACAAAACAAAAAAACCGGGAGAATTGGAAGCTAAATGAATGAAAAACGATTGAAAATTTTCTTAGGGAGTAGCAGCTATAATCGGTTGATGAGGGCACACAAAATGTGAGAGAATAGTTGAAAATTAGTTGGTAACTATTTATATTTAATGGCGTAACATTTTTCATTGTAAATTTCGGTTTTTTAAGTGATTTGTTTAGGCTGAAAGGATCTGTAAATAAAAAGCAAGTATTTATATGCGAAGTGAGCAACAGAAACTGCTTATCTGTTGTAGTAAAGATGCAATAAAGATTTTGTAGCTTCATTAACAAAATTTTGAACTCTATTTGACTGCGAAGATACAAGAAAACTAACAATTTATTTAAAGTTAAAATGATGCACGAAATCTGACCGTATTCTAAAGCTGCAGCACTGACCATTACCTTCTCAACAACTAAACCATGTTGTTCCGTGCTTTCCAGATCGTAGAGAAGAGAATACTCATTTCTTTAACTCAAATCCCATCAAAATGTACAATACTTGGTCTGTTGCCCGAATTATGCAAATCGAAGCAACTGAACCATGTTGAGCTATGCTATACAGTTCGTAGACAAGAAAATTCCAATTTCATTAACTCCAATCCCACAAAAATTTATAGTATATCACGCATTGTCCGAATTCGCAGTTAATGCTTCCGTTGCTTCGAAAATGAATCTTAGCTGCCCAACAACTAAACCATGTTGAACTATGCTATCCAGAACTAAGACAAATGAATTTTATGACTTAAAATCCCACAGAAATTGACAGCATTTGGGGTTATCAAAATTATTTTTAAAAATTTCATTAGGCTCGATCATAATTTCATAATGCCATCAGCATTTTAGTCATACTTGCTTTCCAGCTAGTAAGCTTCATAATATTTTAAATGATATGTCTCATATTGCAATATTAGCAATACCAACATCATTTCGCTGATATTTTCGGTTTAACTGCAACATAAGTTTTTTGTTTGGTTTTGTCGAAAAATTCTTAAAGTAAAAATTGTACAAACTAAAGCAGTTTAGAAACTTTGGACATACAAATTTAACAATTATCTTTGAATTATGACTAAGTTTTCCGCTAAGCAGAAAAATACGAATTTCTTCAGAAGTAATCGTATATTGGACTTACATTCATTCATGCTCGTCAGTTAATTGGTATAGTATTTGTTTCCTCGGAAACTATTTCGTCGCATGCTAAGAAAAACAAACAAAACTTTAAATGCTCTCAGCGGCTGGCTCAGGGGAATATTTCTTTCAGATGCCAGATCAAGACACTGAGCGCTCCTATTACATTTGCATAAGCTTAAGTCGTTGTCTTGGCACACTTGTTCCATGGCCAATTGACCATATAAATTCAAACTGATTTGCCAAGCATTTTTGTCATATTTTGGTCAAACATCTGTTCACAAAAAAAACAAAAAAGACAACCAATGCAAATGTTTTTAATACCCCGCCTGATGCCAGGAATTGTGTGTCAGTTCGTATTTTTTCCAATTTTCTTTTTGCTCCGTGACAAACACGGACAAAAGCACGTACTAAGCTGACACAATGATGCAATCATCACGTGCACAGCTCTATCGGAAAAAAAGCAAACCAAAATATAAGAACTTCTAACATTTGTTGCTGTTGTATCTGCAATACAATATGCCCATATATATGCCATATAAACATGCATCCGCATTCTGAGCGAGTGTATATGAGAGGGTTCCAGGGCATGAGGCTTTCGCAATGCTCGTTGACAAAAATTTATGACAAGGATTTAGCTATTTTGTGGTGTTGTTTAGGTAAACCCCCCCAAAAAAAAACCCTTTCACATTTTAATTATATTTTTGTGACGGCTACGTTGTGGTCAAATCTGGCGGCCATGGTGCAGCTGTCGGAGCAGGGCTTAAGCACAGTACGTGCTAGGGCCACACACGCGCTTATTACGAATTGAAAATGATCGAATTGTCTGAGAGTGCAATGCACTGCTGGAGAGTATGCCGCAGATGTAGCCGTAGATGCGACACGAAAAGGGCAATTAAAATTCTCTAGATATGCGATACATTAATTATGCCCAGCAAAAAGTTATGCAAATGTTTGTGCGGATGCAGAGAGTGTAGTGGTTGGTGGTGGTGCAGGTACAGCGTAACTGCTGGCTGGCTTGCATGTGTTGGCCAAGTTAAGCATCTGTGGGGGCTGGCCATAAATAGGCAGCTAGCCAATGTCTGTCACTTTCCTGGAAAGTCGCTACCTAAAACGCGCACGAAATGATTTACAACTAGAGAAGACAGAGTAACTTGCAACTCGCAGGCACACACACACTCCGCTCCGCTGCCTCTGCCTCTCTAGCGCAAGCAAACAAACAAAAGTTGACAGTTTATTGATGCTCATAAATTTGCAGCGCGCTGGCAGCAATTAAAACAGTATGGCAACATGTCCCCAAGGACACGACTCCGTGCACAACGTTGCCGACTACCTAGTACCTAGTAGCGCTCCCTAGCCAGTGATTTGTTTACACAGATTAGCAGCAATGCGTGCGAAAACAAAATCAAATACAAAAAAAAAATCGACTACAAAGAGCAAAGGTAACAGCAGCAGCAGCCAGGAGACAGTCCAGTCACATCAGGTGCACGTTGCCAGGTACATAGCGCTAGCCAGGCAGCTAAGAATGCACTGAATTTATGCCGTCAGGATTTACGACTGTCAAGAGCAAACGCGAACTGGCTGCAGCATTTGCGCATTGGCTGCAGCAGTCAGCGTCCAGCACAGGCCTCCAGTTCGGTGCCGTCCAGTTCAGTGCCGTGCCGTCCAACAGCGCAGTGAAGTTACTGCGGCCGTTAGTTACCTAGAAATGAAAGTCGTATATTTGGGCAGACATAAAGGGAGTAAGTGAGGCAAGTAAATGTTGCATGTACGCTGCGTTCGCGTCAACGCCTCTATTTGTGTTACGCCCACTGGCGGCGGCACAATATGTCAAAACGCCTGCCACAACAACAACAACAACAGCAACAACCACGGCAGTTTGGGAAACTTTGTTGCTGCCGTTTGGACATTTGATTGTTGGCCCTTTCGTTAGAGTGTGCTCTTTTTTTTTGTAGAATTTTTTTATGGATGGATTGTTCATCTCAACATGTGTTGTCCTGGAAAGCACAACAAAATTTGCCATAAATATTGAATTTTATGGAGTAGTAGTTGTACACAAATGGGTTTGTTGTCTTAACGGGTCAACATAGGCGTTGGCTGGCCATGAATTGCGACTGCCTGCGGGTTTATTAGGGCAATATTTATGGCGCCGCATTCCGCTTGACATTGTTTTTGCAGTGAGTTAGTATTCCAAAAAAGTGTGCTCTCAAGGAAGCTAGTCGAGTTTATGGGCTGCTACAAGATTTTTTGAGTTATATGTCGGAATAGTGTAGAGCGGAAAGCGTTAGAACTGGAACAGTTTGCATACATAAGAAAGCTTTGACTATTCCAAACTGCTTCACTTAACCCCTGAATCACCTACATCGATCAACTTCAGTCTACCTTCACTTTGCCCACAACTTCCTTATAAGCACACGCAATGACATAACAATTCCTTTTTACGAATAATATATCCAAAAAGCACGCCCAGCACTTTTATCATTTGTCAAAACATGTCATTTTAAAGAAAAACCCATTAAACATTTACCATTTACCGAAAATAAAATATTTTCCAAACATTATTCGGGGGGGTGGGGGAAAAAAAAGCTGTAAGAGCAATAACAAGAGCAAACGACGAATGCTCTGCCAATCAACATAAATTTAAAATGCAGTCAGGAAAAATGTCCGAACATTTGCAAAACAAAAGTGAAAGTCTAATGTGATATGGTCAGATTACAACTACAACTACAACTACAGGCAACATGCCACAACAAACACACATAGATACTCTCGCACATGCACAGATACACCTACACATGTGGGCATGTGTGTGTTTGTAATTTTCCGCGCAAAACTTTTATTACCATAGATTTGTTGCTTCTGTGTTTGTTGTCGTTGTTGCATGTTGTTTTTGTTGCTATTGTCGACCATCAACGTTAGTTACCCGAAAAATCGGTTTCATTGCAGCCAGGCGGCAACGACTAGCTAATACTCTTTCAGGTAAAAAATGCAGTGTCAAAGTAAACTTGGTCTGGCCTTTCTTAAAGAGAACCAGTCGGAGGCAGACAATTTTTCTATAATATAAAGTCAGAGGCAAAACCTTGGCAGCTTAAGGATCTTCCAAAGCTTGGTATATGCGTTCAGTTAATGGGTCTGCAGTACTTCGCCGTACAAACAAACTTCATAATGCATAGTAGCCATTAAGTGCCAACAACCCTTACTTTTCAAAATGTTACCAGCGTTGATAAGATCCAACAATGGCTGAAGAACATTGAGATGGCATACCCAAACCTCAGGGGATAACAACATCGTAAAGAGGTCAACAATTGTTTTGGAGAAGAACGGTTTAAGTACGAGAGCTAAGTACGAGAGTTAGAAAATGTAGGAACTCCAGCTGGCCCAGAGTTCGCACAGTTCTCTATATGTAAGCTTACTCCTAAAAGTCATCCTTAAAAGTTTGTAATCCAATATAGTATGTAATCTTTGTAGTGTATGTTTGCTAGGGATTCATAGGTTCAGATTGGGAGAATCACCTTCTCTACCTTTTCCTACATTTGTGTACGATGAATTCCGACCACTTCAGTAATTGCTACAGCAAGTGCCGACCACCGAGAGCGAGTGAACTTAAAGCCAGATACAAGCCTTAATTGCCGACTGATAAGAATCTATTTCTTGTTTAAAGCTTTGAAGTTGAGAAAATCACAAGTCTCTTGCTTATCCGAGAGCTTTACAATTTCGTAATTTTTTTTTTTTGGTGCCCTTATAGCCGAATAGAATTCTTCGATTTGAAAGATAGAACTAGTAGCAGTCTCTCGAATAGAATTATGGTTGACATTCATCGATTTGAAGGATTACACTAGTAGTAGTTCCCCAAATAGAATTGTGATAAATATTCTACGATTTGAAGGATAATCATTGACTTATTAACTGCCTGGCTATCCGATGTGCTTGAAAAGGCTGACATTGCATTATGGTATCTTATAGTAAGGTGTCCATGCACTTTTAGAAGACTTCCTAAGAAGAATGGTATAAAGCTCTAAAAGCTTCCAACATAATGTTCGGGTAATTTTCACTCTCACAGTACCCAGCTTACAACTTTCCACCACTACCGCCAAGATCTCAGCATTTTTACAGTGTTACTCAAGTTGACATACCACTGCATGCATTCAATATACCCCATCACTTTCCAAAACTAACAGGTATCAAAAAAGATCAAAATGCAAATGCCTAAGACAAGCATTTGAGCATTTTGTTAGACAGTGCAATCCCTGCACCACCAGACCCGACTCCTCCGCCACCACTGCATATCTCCCGCTACCCCGAAAAAAAAAAACAAAACAAAACCATTTACCCAACGTTTTGTTAGACGCTCGTGTCTGTGTCCATAAAAAATCAGGTTGTGGCTTTTCATATGAACCACAACAATTTGGAAATGCGAGTGGTTGAAGTTGAAACTGAAGTTGCCGTTGTTGCTGAAGTGGAGTGTGCGCCGCTCTAGTTATGTCAAAACTATTACCACAGCAAATGCTAGGAGTAGGAGTAGCAAGCAGGAGAGCAAGTGGTATCACTAGCATGAAGCGGCTCCCGGCCGCAGACGTGTGCATGAGGTGACTTGAAAAATTTTCATACTACATACCAGGAAAAACTTTAATGCTTTTGGTATTTTTGGCCAAAACTGAAAACAGAACACGTCGGCAGCGACGTTGCCGTACACACTGCAACCGTGTCTGTGCCTCTGTCCGCAGACTTGTTAAGCAAAATGTTGTACATATGTGTTGGATGCTGCCCCCCCGCAAGCCCTCATTGCGCTTTTATTGCATGAAAATAGCTAGAAATTGTTGACCATAAATCTCATGCGCCGAAAAGTCGCTCCAAAAAGAGTCACCAAAAACGCAACAAATTTGATTTGACATATCAATAATTTATGAACAAAATTATTTGACTTGCAATTTTTGGATGCCAAACCGGAAGCATTTTATTGCATCTGTTGGCGGCTAACCGTAATTACCAAACTACCATAATTTTGCTCATAAAGTTTCGATGACCAAGAGCCGCTCAATAAGTTGTCTAAGCGTCGCAGATCCGACATTATGTCGATTAAAATCGGTGTTAAAATTTATGCAACAAAATTTTTATGCGATTTTTATCACACAAACAACAAAGCCAACAACAACAACAACTAACAAACATTGCTCCAGTTGTCCAGTTGTTGTTGTTGTTGGGGTTTTTGGAGCTGTGAGGCGGCCACAAGCAGCTGCCACATTGGCGCGGTGTGTGTAATTGTGTCTAAACAAGCGATTTATTGGCAGCCATATATTCAAATATATGTATGTATCCATCCAGACATGTCCATATATAGCAGCAGATACTCTATAGTTACATATACACATGGCTACATACCTATATGCATTCATATGTAACATTTTATATCTGAAGTGCATATTTTTGCAGCATACCCTGTTGGAAAAATGGGCACAAATGTCGGCCAGCTCCTGCGATTTCTGCTGCGTTTTCTAAAAAGCCATTATACGAAACTTTACAAAAACAAGTTTGAATTTCGAAAATTGAGTACCAGAAAGAGAGGTATTTTTTTACCATACAAAATTTATGAAGTAGACTATATTGGTTCTATAAGATTTTGATATAGAAGATTACCAACAAAAAGTTAAAGACAGGTAATGTTGAGTCTTTCAATTTGTCAGAGAAAAAACTTATCATAGATTTTGAAGAAATGTGTTGAAAATATTATTTTCGAAATAAATAAATTTGGATTATTTTTTATTTTGAATGACTGAAGATTTTAGATTCTACTGTGCTTCGCGGTAGAATAATGGTAGCGCACTTGCCTCTAAATCGGAAAGCCGGTGGTGCGATCCTAACCTGCAGCACTGCAGATTTTGTCTCGCAGTGGTATAGCTTGCAAATAAATAGACGCTGATTACCAAGCAAATTCTCTTAGTGCCAACGACGTTCGGATTCGTCAATAAACTGTGCGTCCCTGTTCTCTTCGAACAGCTATTAAAAGAGCTGATATCTACATGCTCCGCGCTGACCATATTACATAGTTAAGGGAATAAATTGAAAGTTATAATCAAATTCCACAGCATTATTAAAGTTAACTTAATAATAATTTTAAGCATTACAGATATCTTCAGTTGGAACAGATTGTCATTAAAAAGGTTTTTGCGCTTTTTGAATGCTGCAGATTTTAACAGATTGCTGAATGTCACACAACTCATTATCAAATCATCAATCATTTGATTGATCTGTCTCTTTGCGATCTTCTCACCGTAGTTGATGTATTTAAACCTAGCTATATACAGAGTCAATAAGTTGTCATGAAGTTGGGAATAGAAATTAAACTAAATTAATCTCCAAAAAAACTTGCACTTCAGATAACACTTGTGCGTGCGTGCCAGTTTTCGTACTGGGCATGCATATTTCCAAATATGTTTTGGCCAAAATGTGGCTCTCGTTTGGCAGCCACAACTACCGTTTTGCATTGACGCTTTATTAATAGAAATAAATCAAGTTTTGCACACCGACATCAATTAGCTGCGACTACTTGGCCAGCTCATGGACAGCTTTGGGCCAAGAGACGGACTGCCGGCAGCGCTCCACCGCAGCAATAACGCCAACTGCAAAGTCGAGTCGTAGTGCCGTGGCATGAAGCTGTTGTTGTTGCTGCCGCGCTGCTGTTTTGCTATGCAGCAGATACAAATGTATCTGTGTATCTGTATCTGCATATGCATAAGCAGACAGACCCACACACAAGCACACACTCACACACACGCACATACTTGTTAATAATTTGCAAAATGCATTTGTCTGGCGATAACATGAGCCAGATACGAGCAGACAACTCGAGCACATGTTCATTGCACCTGAATTCTGTCAGATTGTCTTGGACTAGCTTGGGCGTAGTTTGGATGGAGGCTGTTCTGAGCCACGCCTGGCGCTAGTTACTTTTTGGGCCAACAATTAGACGCAATTCGATTGAGAAGTTGCATACATTTTTCAGGATTTCTTGTCTAACCTTGGCTGCCAACGTTGCTATGAAGCTATCATGTGTGGAACTCTGCTGTGCGCTGCGCACAAATGCAGTCAAAGATTATGTTTGTCATATGTTATGCGTCTTATGAAATCTGAGCTTGTTTTGGTCTTCAAGCAGCATGGGGTGCCTGCAGTGTCTGCCACAGGGCGCTAATCAATGAAGAAGCTGCCTGGTACATTAATTGTGCGGCAGCAGCAGCATCGGCAGCAGCGGCAGCAGTCGGAGCACAGTTTAAAGCAGATAAAATTTATTAGATAACAAATAAACAAACTCAGTCGGCGTCACAGACTGCGTCTGGAGTAGATAAAAAACCAAGAAGCAACGTTCTAAAGAATGAAACGCACAGATGCAAGTCAACTGATAAACGAAAGCCAAAAGCAATTCATAATTTTTACTTTTTCTGCCGCTGCAACAATGTCGCGCAGGCGTAATACGATACGAAAAAAAAACTCGACGAGTTGAAATAAAAGTCATCCCGAAAGGGTTGCCCATGGACCTCGGGTCGCCACATAAATTCCAAATACCAAAAGAAATAAAAATAAAAAAACGTAAAAACAAAAACAAAGAAAACATAATTTCTCGTATGCCCGTCTACAACAAGCTTCGCCGCATATTTTAATTTATATTTCGTTAATTTTTATGAAGAGTTGACATTTTGGCCCAGTCAAGAATCTCAGGACCGCCGTGCAGCCAGAGAGCGGGTCTCAGCGCCTGCTGCAACAACGTAGTCTGCCGCCATACATTGGCCTTGCTTATCTTTCGTTTAGGCCGCGCTTCAGTTTCGTAAATACTTTCAAGACATTATGATAAATCATTTTGTTTTTTCAAGCATTTCGGCTTTTATGCATTTTTGGCCAAAAAGGCGTGCTTATCTTTTGGCTTATTTGTGTGCTCTACTGGAAAAATGCATATGCGATATGAATGCGATTAAGAGCTTATGCGTTGAGCAAATCAGGTTGACAAATAAATATTTTTGCAAAAGAGATACCCGTTTGTCGACAAGTTGGCTTAGGATTTTGTGAAAAGCCAAAGCTATCTTCAAAAGTAACGCCAGCTTGAAATGCCATTCTATTCTCTGTCGTTGCTTTGGTAGATTCTTTTAGAATTTATTAATATTCTTAGAGAAATGTAACTACAAATCGGTACGCAATTCTTCTCTAAGATTATTGACACTATTATCTGAATTTTATATGAAAGCGTTCTTTCAAGAAACTTTACGATATTGCGGCGCATCGCTTCCCTAACATAAACATTGCCAATTATTGATAATTTTAAAAGCTAGGATGATTCTTCTCCTACTTTACTAATTCTAATTCTGACTTGATTAATAACAAAGTGAAGTTAGGATTTGATTTTAGTTGCTCTTTCAGTTAGCTTTCAATTAGACAGATTCAATGAAGATTAATTTTAATACTTTTCTCTACATACATTTTCGTACTTGTTTATTTTATAAAAATTTTTCTTACAACTCTTTACAATTTATATTCAAAAATATTTGTCAGCAAAAAGTATGAGTTCTCAAGGTGAATTAAATTGTGCCAGAACCGACGATGAAGTGCCACAGCCTGCCGATATTTATTAAAAGTTGCCCAAAATCTTATTTGAAATCACAAACATGCTAAGCCACAGAAACTTCGTTGTCTCTGTTATTCAAAATCTTGTAGTACACGATTACCACAAAGAATATATATAAGTGGAAAACTAAAAAAGAATTATAAATCATATTATTGTATACAATTTAGTACTATATATTCGTTTAACTTACAAAGAGGTATAAAAAATATGAAATATGAATTGAATTGCATTTCCTGACTCATATATGCTAGCACATAATAAAAGATTTTGACAGGCAATGTGGGTATTTGTATAAGTAGAAAGGAGAGTATCAATATTTTCTTTTTCTGCAAAGTGTAGGAAATATAAGAATTATATTTTATATAACTAAAAAATTTAAAGAATACATACCAATACACAACCCACGAACAAGAGGAATTCAAATACTGCACAAACCGCAAAAACTGTGCCCAATATAAGTGCTCCTGCATGCGGTCCAGCTATACGGAAAGATAAAAAGGAATTAGAGAATAATGTACTAGAAGAGTTGTACAATAAACCTTTCAAGATAACGAACAACCATAAGGTTACAATGCTGCTGTAGATCATCAGGTATATGCTGGCAGTTATGCAACCCATACGTAGAGTGCAGCAATGACAACATGTGTCCGATGAGTAGGCACGCAGATTATTCATATTGAAGAGTTTTAAATTTTCAAAGATTTACGAGTTTTATATGAAGTTTAAATCGAAAAAATATTGACTTTAGATTTCAAAGCCGCACACTAACAGTCGGTACTACTTGGCTTGAAATTTCATATTTTTTTTTGTAGAACTTGTCACAAATTAAGATATTGCCAACGATATTTAAAATTTAGTCATTTCGAAAAATAAAACTATACGGAATATTCAAGTTTTTATTTTATGTGCACATAAATATCACGTTAATATTGTAAATAAACATTAGATCTTATCGAAAAAGTTTCGTATATGGCAAACTTTAGCTTCTGATTCATTCATTTAATGAATCAAGTTGAGCAGGCCAAGCGGCATCAAGTTGCTGTTAATGCAAGAAGAAACAAAATCGTCTCGACTGATATAATCTTTCGTACAGAAAAACGAAGCGAAATAAAAATAAACCATAAATTGCTATAAATACGTGAGCCAAGTAAACCTTTTTTTTTTGGTTTTTTTTTGTTGGCTTAAAAGCTGTTGAAAAGCATCTTAAAAATTAAGAAATTTTCATAGGTCGTTGTATATGATGATAATGATGTTGGGGCAGATGTTGATGATGATGATGATGATAATGATGTGGCAGATGCATCAAAGATAGGCAGCAACTCGTTGAGGGTTTTTGATCATAAAGTTGCAAATTTTGCGCTGCAGACCACAGTGCGTATGCTTAATAATCACATGCCAGAGCTGTTTGCGTATCTATGTAAGCGTGCGTGTGTGTGTGTGCGTGTGTATCTGCTTGCAACTCCCACATGTAAACAATTCCAAAAGGCAATTGTATAGCCAAGTTTTGCCACAAAACGCACTTTACACACAACGCTAATGTGACATTAAACTGATGTAATATAAAATCCGCTTATGACACCCAAAAAAAAAAACAAAAATAAAATAAAAGACAGACACATAGATACAAATCCACACACACACTCACTCACACACATACTCGCACTCCTACAACAAAGGCAGCAACAAAAACACTAAATACCTTTAAGTCTGCTTTAGAAAAAAAACGCCAAAACAACAACAACAACAGCAGCAACAACAACAGACATCGCTTGGAAATTGAAAACCAGCTAAGAGCTCAGCTTAAATGCCCACAAACGGAAAAAGAAGCAGCGCACAAACGAATACAAAAAATCGAAACAAATAATTTCAAATAAAATCAAATTTCAAAAAATGCATAAAATTATTAAATGAATTGTTTGTGGCAGTGACGTAGACTGCGAGGGGGATAAAAAGAGAGGTGAGAGCAAACTTCAATACTTGGTTTCTTTTTCTATCCTATAATACTAGTTGGCATATGGTTCACTGGGTCGATTAAGTAGAAGAAAGCCATCTCCAGCATATCGTCAGAGGCGTCTTACAGGCGAAATTTCAGACTTGGAGTGTGCTGTGTTTACTTTTCACTAACTTGAGAAGAGTTTTGCCGATAATTAACTATGTATCAAAGAGTCTTACAAAGAGCATAGAAAGTATTAGCTGGTGTGCTCCAAAAAACCGCCTCGACAACGAACTAAGGGGTTTGTTGATCTAGGGAGTGCCTATGGCACAAAACCTAAGCAACGATCAATCTGGTGCCACGAGTGGTTAGGTAGCCTACAGCGTTTTTCTCCTTGCTGACCATAGAATAAGCACCTTCGGAGTGTATCGTGGTGTTTATGGATTACTACCCAAATGCAGCTAAAACTTTTGTACTTAACGTGGAGCTGTGTGCCTCAGATCCATAGACATCTCTTATCAAAGCTGAAGAATACGAGCAGAGCAGAAGTGTCTCTTCATTTTGGAAGTATCGTGGTGCTTATGGTTTACCAACCAAATGCGGGTAAAGCTTTAAAGCTTGGGTTGGATTTGTGTTGCTCAGATCAAAAGGGAAGCAGTGTCTCTTCATCTTGCAAAACTAGAATATGCAGGTTTTTCCTACCAACGTCATCGCATTATTTCATATTCATTTTATGCTTACATATTCGATCATCGAGATTGCAAGACAGCAATATCAGACTTCATCAAACTAGGATGCAGTGATCCCAAGTTGTCTGACATAGACATATGGTAGAACTATACATCTCAAAGTGCATCTCAAAGAAAGTTGCCTTTAAATTATGTCTTACCAAACATATCTGTGCATGACTCAAAAAAAATGCAGTCAGCAGGAGTCCAAATGAGCGCGAGAGCGTCAATTAAGCAAGTGCATGTAAGAGAGTTAGCACATTTGCGTGTGCTAACTGCGCTGCGGCCTCATCTTGTATGTCTTTCTAACACTGAAAGAGAGAGTGCATCCCAATAAGAGAAAGACCAGTGTTCAGTTTCTCTCATTTTGCTGCTTTTCAATATTATTATACTGGTAGTTCTGCTCTATTTGTGGCAAACTTTATGTAGAAAACAACACCTTAACTTTTATAGCAATACAATGCGAGAAACCACAAGAAAAGTCAGCAGCTCCTTAGATTCTTTTTCAAAAATTTCACAAACTATTTTGAAAACTCATGGTTTTGCTTTAAAAAGTTTAAACCTGACAAAATCTGCTAGAAATAAGGAAACAATACGCGGATAGAGCAAATCGGAAGGTCTGTGGGGGGACTCAACCCAACATTTGTGTAGCAGTTGCATGGCTAGCAAATAAATGTAAGCTATTTAGCTAGAAAAATCTGTTTTAATTAAGAAACCGCCGTTCGGATTCGGCTATACATCTATAAAAAATTCACCCATCAGGCTAGGAATACGGATTAGTTTTATTCTATTTTTTCCTCTTTATCATTTATTATTTCATAATTTTTGGAATGTTTAACTTGTCTAATCTTAAGTTCAGCTGGACTTAGTTGTACCCTTACATATTAATAAATAAAAATAAATACATAAACTGTAGCGCCTTTGGAGCGCTGACCATGGTCATTGAAGTGAAGCCACTCTTTAATTAAGATACTCTTTTGTTCTCAGTGTACAGTCTGAACAGACTGCTCTACTATTTCGAGTATCGATTTAGCATTTAAGATAAGGCCATTTTCTATTTTATTGAACATTTCTACACTTTTATACATTACAAATCAAAATCGCTTAGTCCCCCCGATTTCTAAATATCAGCTCCTCCACTGGTTTCAAGGTTTTGGTAAAGCGTAAAAAAAAGAACTCATTTAGAAACAATCAAATTACTGTAGCTGCTGCTTTAATAACGTCACACATGACAGTTTTAGATCGACCCGCCCCGACTCCGCTTTGGGGATTTGCGGCTACGAAACGACTCTTGTCAGGTGTCTAATTCGAATGTCAATGTCGTCGTTGCGTTTGTAAGCAGCACAGCAATATGATTCCATATGGAAATATAATAATAATAAAAAATAAATGCGCGTAAACTTCAATAAGGCGCTTTGTGCACGCTGCTCCCTCGCTGCCTACTGCCTTCCAAAAAAAAAAAAATTCAACACCAACGCCAATGTAGTTCCAAAAGAAATTAAATAATTATGGCGCAGCGAGAGCAATCTTTTGTAATTTCACTCGATATATATATATATATTATGCTGCGTAGCATAAAACTTGTTTCACAAGATCTTTTTTGGCCAAGTGCCGCAGCGTTTTGGCCATCGATCAATGTTCGAGTGGCCGTACTTCAATTATGCGTAATTTAAAAGAAATTAATGTCGTGAAAGAAATTACTTTTCGGTGGGATCTTTTTTACCTCCTGCGTATGGTCGTAAGTTTGCTTACGTTGTAGGCATCATAATCATAATATTATATTTATTATTGGTATTAAATGCCAGGACGTACGAAATATAAGGAAAGTTTGTTTGTAGGCAGAGAGTTGATTGAACTCGTAACGTTGCGGAGTTGTAATGAACTTTAAAAATATGCTATTATTTTTTATTATAAGCTACTAATAATTTTTTTTGTTTATAAATTTAAAGTGCAGCTTTGTTGGAAAATTAGCCTAAGCTTTATAAGCAGTGAAAAAGCAGAGTGAGAGAGAAATTACCAAGTTGACTTGAGCAATCTCTGCGAATTTCAGTCTCAACATATTGAGTACACTCGAGATAATCACCTACTGCCCGTAACTTGGTCAATTGTCTTATCAAGCTGACGCTGAAAATGTGACGTCTTACAACAACAACAAGTAGAAGCACAACAATATCGGCAACAAAAGGATACACACTGACAACCTTCAATTATGATATATATTTCATGAAAGATAGCCGAAAAATGTGTACCGCTTGCTGCCAACGCCAAACCCCTTGCTCGATTGTGATGCGGAGTGGGCTACATACATATACTTACCATGGTATTCCTTCTGGGCACATAACAATAAAATAAAGTGCAGTTAACACATGACTTGGCGCAAATAGTGTCACAATTTGATAAATGACACTCGTTTGTCAAATGCGCGGCAAGAGCAAGAGCAAGATCCACAAAAGACCGCAAGACCACATATGCGTATCCAACACCTAACCACAACGGTTTTGGGGCATGTGGCGTGGGGTAGACCGACACACAGACAATGAGTTGAGCGCGTATAATATGAACTTTGGCAGCGTTGTCGGGATGTCGGGGTGTCGTTGTGTTTGTGCTGCAAAATTACCCAAAAAAAAAAAAATAAAAAACGTTTAAGCCAAAAACGTCTTGTCAAGTCAAGACTCAAGTCTTCAGACAAGTCAGTTTGTCAGCCCTCGGAGGTGTTCGAAATGCGCTCAAATTCGGGCTCACACCAACACACGCACAAAGTGACGAATGGCCTGAACCGTACGCGGTTTTGGACAGCTTTATTATGTCTTAATTTCTGCTCTGAGCGATTTAGGCGACAACCAACATGTTTGAGGCCCAACCCAGCTGACAGATCGCTACATTCCTATGCCACACACAGTAGTGGGTCAACTTAAGTTTTTTCTTTTTATTTTGTTTTTGGGGCGTGTGCGTTGGACACGGCTCCAGAACAACAACAACAACAGCAACAACGACGAAAAGTGTTTAAAAATTGAATTTCAGTTTTGTGGCCAAAAATTAATTTCTTCATAATGCGTGGGGCTTGATGCATTTTTTTTTCCGAGGCTTTTCTTCATAATTTCTTAATCTCTGTTTTTTTTTTGTATTTGTTGCCTTGAACTTGATTGGCAGCAGTGTTGTTGCATTATTGTTTGTTGTTAACTGCACCCAAAAATTGTTTTTAAGCCACAATTCATTTTTGAGGTGGTCTGGGCTACGTTGTAGTTGCCAAAAAAAAAAAATACAAAAAATTTCACAGTGGGCGCAACGCTTTTCGAGTGAAGTAACTCGAAAAATGTTGGTAATTTTCGATCAGGGCTGCAAGCAAATTTTTATTGTTGGAATCCTTAAGTATAAAAACTGCAAGTATAGCGACTCGTAATCTCCTACTTACTGTTAGACTATCCTTCACCTTGATGTTGCCGGTTTTCTCAACACTAATAAGTTCGCCTTCTCTTCTTGCTGCAGTCATCTATATGTTTTTCGGAAATTCGAAAAGAAGTGACTAGAAGCGAAAGTTTATACCATAGAATTACTCTATCTCAAAGAATAAAAGAGAAAAGAAGAGGGTCGCTGCTGAGATTTTTGTAAATTTCGACTAGAAGTCTAAGTTCACCGACTCAACTACTCTATTTTGTAGATATATTAAAAGGAGAATGTCTGCCGCCCTATGCGTCGACTAGAAATGAAAGTTTGCAACGTACAAGTACGACTTCTGAAAGATGATAACAGAAATGTTGAGGGTCGAAGCAGTGTAGACTTTCTCAACACAAGTAAGAAAGCCGAGTCTTCTTGCTGCAGCGGTCAGGATGGTCTTTAGAAATACTAAAATACTTCTACTAGAAGCGAAAGTTATAGAATTACTCTATCACAAAGAATATAACAGAAAAGAAGATGATCGCAGCAGTGTAGATTTTTGTTGACAATGGACCGGGTGGTTTTGAGAATGCTACTACTAAAAGCGAAAGTTGGTACCGCCAAATTGCCCTATCTCAAGGAAAAAGTAAAAGATGCTGCCATTTTGTATTCCTTGCTATTTTTTGTTTTCATTCCAAAAAATCCTTCAAAATCCGCCTCCAAAAACTTCCCTTCACCCCACAATGCCTTCCATAATTTTCTGCCTTTGCAGCCCTGCAATTTTATTTACCGCTAGAACGCGTACAGTCTCACAGCTCTTGAGACATTGGATCTGTGGAGGTCTGAGCGAGCGCGCGCGCGCGCTCATGTTCTTGTATGCCAATCAATACGAGCACCACGGCCAGATCATCATCAGCAGTAGGTGTAACCATAAAGTTCGCGCTTGGCCAAAGTGAAAGAACAAGTTTGCCAAGACGCAGCTCAACGTTTATGTAAAGGCCAAAGTCAAAGTCAAAGCCAAAGCCGGAATAAAAGAGCGAACGCTGCAATAACAATTACAAACACTTAAAACCCAACGACGACGACGACCCAAAACTGTTGACGATGCAACAACGCTCTGCAAGCGGCGGCAATGGAAATCTGAGTTGGATTTTGGGGCGTGGCGCGGCGTTGTCATAAAAGGCGTGTAGGCCAAAGAGGCCGCTGGGTATGAGCAACATTTTTTTTTTGTTTTTTTTTAACTCAGCTTTACCAACTTTACATAAAGAAAATAGGCTAAAAAAGTGGCACAAACTAATGCAGTAAGTGTTGGCCAGACGATGATGATGGTGATGGCCAAAATATAAAAGCCACAAAATAAAGTAAGGCTCAAATTTATATACAAAAACCGAAATCATTTGATAGTCAATAAATTAAAACATTAGTCAGGGCGCGACAAGACATTGTCATTGTCACACATGGCGTATGCGTAATGCATGGGTGACACAGCGACAGAGACAGTGAGTGGCGGAGTGGGGGAGTGGGGCAGCAGCCAAGTGTGTCTGCGTGCTTGAATAAACGTGTTAAAAATAAACAGTTGTAAAATTGAGCGCATCTAATCCCAGTTGATGATAAATTATGACTTAAATCAGCTTTTGTTGAATTTCGTCTCATCATCGGGCGAATGGAAAATAAGCTAATATAAATGGAAAACGCCAAAAAGGTGCCACAGGTTAAATATCTACTCAAAGAGGAAATCCCCTTTTTTCTTGCCTCTGGAAAAGGTGTCACCAAACAACACACAAACAAAAGACTAAATGGATGTCGTCGTCGTTTTTGTTGTTGTTGTTGTTGCTTTGTGTGTGCATTGCGAATGAAACAAATTTTGTATGCAAAAGAGCTTAGTTCGGTTCATAGATGATTCTCTGGCACTAAGTTGCGGGTGTTGCTTGTTGTTTGTGTTGTCGTTAGTCGCTGCTTGTTGTTGTTGGTTGTGACATTCAAATGTGCAACATGATACGGCAAATATAGTATGAGAGACAGCTGATGAAGCTTAAGCTCAGCTTTGCAGCACAAGAAAATGTTTAGAGCCAAATTGATGGCATATTCTTGGCATATCTCTTCTTGGCTGAATGAAAGAGAGAGCTCAAATGTGAGGAGGCGAAAGTTCAAGAGTAGAGAGTGGCGATTTATGTAGGTAGTTTGTAGTTTTATATTACCTCAGAGCATAACTTATTACTACAAAGCTTTCACTTTACTACTACTCAGCAACGAAATCTTCTTGGGTTAGTTGAAATTTGCGGATCTGCACACGCAGCTGCGGGTTGTCTGAATCCCCAAGTTCAAGGGCCAACTTAAGAAGCAGCACATATGCTTTCTTGTTCAAAGTTTTCTAATTATGATTGCTTGTCTTGTTGTTTTTTTTTTAGTGATATCGCTTGCGTTCTGTTCTATATATTCGAAAATTATGATTACTATATTCGGAATGATCATGCTATAGATCAGGTTGGCAAAAGTGACAAGTGCTTAAGCATTATTTGCAGTGGATGCCAAATAGAGAAATGAAAAGAAAACAAGTATTTCATATCCTGCTTCAGATTACTTAAAAGTCTGAGCTACCTTAATCTACTCATAAAATATTTGATATTTTGATTTGATTTAAAAATCTTGTATATTTATAAAGCTTATTTTCCTTTTTTTTGGATATAAATGAATAACTTTTCTTTATATATGTATCCTGTCCAGTCACACTTAAGTTTAGCATGAGGTTGGAGTTATTGAAAGATGTTAAGTTGTCGCAACCGTGCATTCGTCTACATCCGAAGTCTTAGAAATTTCTGGATTAAATAGTGTTCCTTCGCTTCAACAACTATCTTTCGGTCTTAGAGACAATGGCACTTACGACAAGCGATTCGCTGCTAATATTTTTCTTAATGCCAAACCCAGAGCCAAATCAATACAACCCCAGTTGAAGTTATTGTAATGAAATTTTTATTAGACGACAGACAGCTTTCTACAATAATTTTAATTGTTTAGCCAGAGACCCATTAAGTTAAATACCAAAAGAGTTTTTTCTCCCTAAATGAATAATATACCCACCCAAAACGTATAGCCAGCACTGCCTAATCCTTTTAGCTTTATACTTTTCACTTTGCCGATAATACCATTTGGCTTATTTATTTACTGCCTCGTTTCTTTCAGTGTTGTTCGTTGCATGGAACAATTTACCAAAATAGAAAAAATTTAACACTGAACTACTTAAGCCCACAAATGATGCATTTTCCATGCAACAGCCAAGCAACGACATAATTTAGACTTTTCGCCTTGCCAAGAGCAGCACAATCTCTCCCTAGATAAAAAATTTATAAAAAAAAAAAAATAGATAGATATATGTACCACGACCAAGAGGCATGAAGTAAAAGCTTAAAAGTAGAAGAAAATGCAGCCCCCTTTAGGAACAGAGTTGCCACTGCTTGGACTAGTAGTAGTAGCTGCTGCGGCGGGAATTGCTGCTGGAACTGAAGCTATTGTCTGCTGAATTAAGTGCAAACATTAGCAGCACACAATGCTTGGGGTTGGTTGAGGGGGCGGTCGCAGAGAGCGTACTCCCTGCGTTAGAGGAGCAGCAGCTGATGATGATGAAGATGAAGATGACGTTGGCGTTGCTGATAATACCCCATAGAGACTTTGCACCTAGACTAGAGCCATGGAACGCATGGAACGTGATAAAGCTTTTTTTTTAACATTTTTTGTGTGAGTGTATCTATGTGTGTGTAACTCTGTGTGTATCTATGTGTGTGTAACTCTGTGTGTGTATCTGTGTGTGTGCAAATGATTATCAATCATTTTGGGATTAAAATTCCTTGTGGTGTTTTGTCACTCATTTGTTGGTGTGAGTGTGTGTACGACATGGGTGTGTTTGTGTTGTATCTGTGTGAGTGTGTGGTGTGCTTGTGTGTATTGTATGTTAGCGGCACGCTGTGCCCGAGATATATCACATTGTTTTCGATTTTGTTGTCGTCATCAATAAACTTTATAGGTATTTAGCATAAAAAGTCTTTCACTGCAATGGCCCGCTCACCTACACACACACACACACTCGCTCACATCTAACAAGTGCACAGAGCAGTGTGTGTGCGTGTGCGTCTATCTTTGTATCTGTGTGTCAGTTTTTGTTGCTGCAACAACG
The DNA here is from genome assembly GCA_035046065.1 of Chymomyza procnemis. Taxonomy (NCBI): domain Eukaryota; kingdom Metazoa; phylum Arthropoda; class Insecta; order Diptera; family Drosophilidae; genus Chymomyza; species Chymomyza procnemis. The sequence continues at coordinate 30,349,612 of JAWNOJ010000023.1, forward strand.
AACAGTCTTTGTGCCTCTTTTGAGCCAAAAGCTAAGAGCTACAAACAGGGTTAAAGTGTCACCCGCCGCCAGCGCAACGACGTCTCCGTCTCCATCTCCGTCTTCGTCTGTCAACATCTTTGGCCCTCTTACTAACAATATTTTCTTCTCCAACTGCTGCTGCTGCTGCTGCTGCTGCTTCTTCTACCCAGCTCCTAGATCTGTTTGCGTTTTCTTTGGCTTTGGCTTCTCGCTTTTGTTTTGTTTTGTTTTTTAGACGATTCTCACGTTTGTAACCCTGACAAGTGGATTTAGCGGCATTGATGTATGAGTTTACAGATAGTTTGACTTTTTTCTGTTTTCCCCCCTCCATCCCACTTCGCTCTCTATGCATTTTGTATCTTTACCTAGGCGACGTTTTTCCACTGCTGCTTCTTCTTCTTCTTCGTGTACAACATTTTATTTTTATATCTTTAACTTTATTTTCAAGCTATAGCTGCTGCTGCTGTTCTGACTGCATATATTTAAAATTGAGTGATGCTGCTAATGCCTGGTAATTAATATTGTCTAGAGCACATAGTTACAGATACACACACACAGGCATAGATACAGAGAGACCCACACACAGTTGCACACATGTGCGCTCAGCTGTTCGCCATAGATAATGTATCCAAAGCTGTAGCAGCGCAGGTTCGTTCGGGTTTTGCTGTTTTAGTCAAACCAAGTGATTTGAATTTTTTTAGTAAAACTTACTAAATTGAAGCAAGTTGAAGAGTTTTTATAAATTGATGGATTGAAGCATTGGTATTAATCCATGTCAGACATGGTCATGGCAGATAACACATATATATAAGCCTTTCTATCGTTTCTCAGAGCGGACTAGTAAAACGAATTGAATTTAATGTTTTGAATATATTTTGCAATTTGTTGTGGAATGATGACTGACAGCATTCAAATATTGAAGAACATTTTGCGAAGTTCTTTACTATGAAGTTTAATTTTGCTTGGACTAAATAAAGAATGCGGGTTCGGTAGCTAAGCGATAGTGGAATCGGTAGATTGGTGGTTCGATGCCAAACGGCAGCACTGATGCATTTGTGGTATAGCTAGCAAAATTTTTTCTAACTTTACCTTTTTGAGAAACTTACGTCCTCTACTAGAACCTTACAACGAACCCTGTTTGGCGCCGTTTGTTTAGCTCTGTCCCATATTGTGTTTCCCTGGGCCAGTTCTTGAGGGTTGGATCTCCCCCCAGGGGGTCGCCTTAGGTTTTCCTATACGTTTGCTGCCTTAGGGATTCCAGTCCAGTGCCATCTTGACACTACTGCTTGGGTCCCTTTGAGAGCCTGATCTATCCCGTTTGTTGCCAGCAAATAAATAGACGGTAATTACCTAAAAAAATCTTTACTCATTAATGATAACGTTCGAATTCGGATATAAACTAAAGGTCCCACATCTTTTCGAAAAGCTATTCATAGAAATATCTACATGTTCCCGCTTTGTACCGATGACCATAGTCAAGTAGAAGAATTTTAAAAACTACTACAAAAATAAGTATATGGTTGGTAAGATCTGAGAGGAAGCCGCAGTGTGTTCCTTATAGTACAGAGTACGGATTTTTAAAATAAATTGTAAAAAAAGAGCTTAAAGCTGTTTCAGACTTTCGAAGAATTTTTCAAAATATGTATTCCAAAAAAGTGCATAAAATAAAAGCTCTAAAAGCTGGTTTGATACTTTTGGACTTTGAAACATGTATCTTGCAGTTTTAACATAACCCGCCAACATTATAGTTGAAACTAATAAATATAATCAAAATCTTAAATTACTCTTCATAAAAAAATTTTACATAATATGTTGTTCCTAATTTCATAAATCAACAGCTTAAAGCATATTTTACAATAAACATTATCTGTACACATAAAACACAAAAAAGTAACTCTTTTTCATTTTTACAGCGCTTCATATCTGAGATGTTTCCAGAGCATATCCCATAGTTGGCTGCTAACTTCGTGAGAAACCATGCGAACCTAAAACCATTTTACGACTATTCCAATGAAACCAGGTAAATCAACAACAACAACAACAACAAAGACAAAAAATCATATATATAAGAAGTGTTCCGTCTGTGGACACTGGTTTCATGGTTACATAGTACGTTCCACATTTAGATATTTATCAGAATATTTAGGTTAGCTACAACATGAAATAAATCAAAAGATGCGAAAAGCCGCGACACTTTTTTTCTAGGATCTCAGAGTTTGCTTTTGTCATTATGTAAAGCTCAAATGTAACAAAAAGTCGCGCATATAACTTACACACGTGAGAGATCTAAGCGCGTTGATAACCGAAACTTAGCTCCAACGCTGCTAATGTGAATACTTAAATACTTGAGATTATTACGTACAAGTACATGATGTGAGTTTAAAAGTTTTACTGGGAAAATGTTGACGTGTTTGCCTGCAACTAGTAGATTCCGTTTTAATTTGCCAATAAATGATTTTTCTGTGCATGTGTCGTCGGTTTCTTCAAAAACTTGCCTACCGTTGTGTATCCCAAATTGGTAACCAAAACCAAATCCTCAGCTATTATCACGGCAATGCATAAATTCAAATACGTACCACATTTTTATGAGAGTTTTGCCAGCAGTTTATTAAGGAAACGCGCGCTCATAAAAACCACCTAACAAAAGCGAACTTGAAAGAACCAGCGATAAAAAGTACCAAAACCAAAAATAAAAGAGAACGATTTTTAAATGTTTTATATTTCTCGGTTAAATTCCTTATAATTCTTAACTGATAGCCAGCTGACGAAGTGTCGACGGCATCGTAAAAACTGCAAACTATAAATCATGACAGTATTTTACAACCCAACCGCGCCCTCTGCACACAGCGTACCTACACTATTTACCTGAACATTTATTGTTAACTCTTTAAATGTTGTAGAACTCGCATTGCGCACAAATTGTAGTTATCTCAAAGGCTTGGCTTATTCTAACTGCGGAAATGTCATTTTTTCTTTTTTAATTAACAAAAAAAAATTACTTTTTTTTAGAATTTAAGTTGGAATTGATTACACAGCTCAACATGGTTGGGTTGTTGCAAAGTCGGGAGACTATCTGCAAAGTAATTTGTGTTCTAAGTCGCAATTTTGGGTTATCTACTCAAAATGTAACATTTTCTGAGGTTGTGTATGGAAATTAAACAAATGTTATGGTGCGTTTCTAAGATTATTATCTGTCTTTGGATTTGGTTTCTGCGTAAAATTTCTAAAAGTAATCATCAGTGCGCAGAATTAAAAATAAATTGAAATTAAAGGCGGAGAATCTAGATATCTCCCTCTCTGGTACAGAAACCCACAGTTTATAGTCAAATCCAAAGGGATTTGTCTTTGATTAGTAGAAATTTTGCTAGGTAACTAGCGTCTATTTGCTAGCTATGCCAATGCTAGTCAAAAGCAACAGTGCTGCAGGGTGGAATCGAACCACCTTCTAGTTCAGAGACGAGTATACTTCCTACAGGATAAGATTTTTATTAACTGCTACTGTCATCGCTCCAAAGGCGGAACTTGGGGATATCTTGCTATTAAGATCGGAACCTACGATTTATAGTCGTATCCGCAATGATAGTGCTAGGCCAATGCATGCAGTGGGGCTGTGTGATATCGAGCTACCGATTATTCGCTTTAAAGGCAAGATATATTTTTTTTAATTAAATTTATTGACCTAGAGTACTATTGTCAACATTGCAAAGACAGAATATGGGAAAAGTTTTATTGTTAGAAGCGGTACCTACAGTCAATAGCCAAAACCGAATGAAGGCGTCATTAATTCATAGAAATGTACTTGGAGCGTCTTTTTACTAGACAGAAACATCCTGTGTTCCTGTGCGGCTCGAACCACCGTTCGGGGTTACCACCATGCTATCGACAGCCACCAAGAGGTCTTAAGATCAAAGCAAAATGTCAAGAGCACCATCAAGAAAAATCATTCTAAGCTTGTAGACTTTCTTGTTAGTTCTCTTATCATCCATCTCGAGAAACTCCTGAGTTCCATTTTTTTTTTAGGTCAAACCCTACTTTTAACTAATTTTAAGTTGTTGTTGCGCTTCACCACCGTGGATTGTACTGACATAATTCTGCGATCGCAAAATTTAAAAGATTACAATAGATTTTCGTCATACCATAGCAGAAGAGCATTATATTTTCTTAGTTTAGAGTAATTTTTTGTCGTTTAGTGTAGCTCAGTGCCAAAGTCTGCTGATTAGAAATCTTTTACAGTTTCTTTGATTTTAATTTTCAGTTGACCCAAAAAAAAAACTGAAAGACAAGTATAAAAAAATAAATTTTGCGAATATTTTAAAATTCATTTAACTCCTTTTTTCGCGAAGCTTGTTAGAGCGCTTAGAGTAACTCAGCTGCAGCGAAAGGATTAAGTGTGCGACTAAAACCATTGGATGCAGCAGGCAGCACCACAACATATTGATTAGGAGAAATGCATTTTAGGAGCGGTATTTGACGTGCAGCTGCAAGTTGGAATAATGTCTGCTCAAGATTGAAATAAGAAAACAGCTTAAGTTTTATGGGATACGGTCAAAGCATTCGAAAAGCAGCAAAAAATAATATGTTTAAGTTTATGAGGTGAGGTAAGAACTATGGGAAAATCGAAGAAAGAATCGTAGGATGCATGGCTAGGTATATAAGAAAATTTACGAGACTGTATTTGCTAAACTCATGGGACCCACCTCGAACGGGTACTACATATGATTCAATTGGCCGAAAGTATCTTATGCATTTAAATATTTATCAATTGTTCGTTTGTTCAATTGTTATCTGCTGTTAACGCAAAGTATGACAAAGTGGGCAACATTAACGCTTTGTTTGAGCCAAGTTGACAGACGCATTTGGTGCCGGCTTGCACGATCCGTTGCATATGGCTTGTAGAAAGTTGAAGAAACTTATGACAATTTCATACGAAGCACTACTTTATCAATGTCAGAAATGACGAACCACACCATATCATCAAAAAAAAAAACAGAACCCCCCAACTTGTTGAACAACAAGTTTTGTTTGTCAGAAATTGATGTATAACTGGCACATAAGGCCGCCGTCATAACTGGGCTTAAATGTTAGAAGACTCTGCGCGCTCTACGTGCTGACAAAGTCTAATTGCCTTTTGGTTTGCTTCTGGGAATGCCAAAGTGAGTTGTACCAACAACAAAATAAAAATTAACAACAATAGCAACAATATTATGGCCATAAAACATGCCTAGATAATTTACATGTTTTTGTTTCTGTTTTTTAATCCAAGCAAGTCATGTAACTTTACACTTAACTACAACAACATGCATAGCCTAAAATGTGCGGTTCAAAGTTGAAGTAACTTGACCTATGTAGGTAGTAAAGTTTAGGTTTTTGGCCATCTTCAAAGTAGACAACACTTTGCTGGCCCAATCAATACGACTTGCATGCAGTTTACCAGCCCAGCTGGCAGCTGCCTGACATTGTGAGTATCTTTGGCAGCCTAAAACGAAAAAAAAAATTAAAACAAAGCCCAAAGTACGGCAAAGCTCTAAATAAATTCAAAGTAAGCCAAACTTTAAGTTGAGCATACGAATTCGCCTTAAGGCGGCTTAAAAACACTTAAAAAAAGTTTATAAGCGCCAACGAGGCGCATGATGAACGCCCAGCTGTGAAAAAGTGAGTAAGCTTAGGGTTACAATGCAGACACCGCACTGCAGTTACTCTATTTAAGCGAGCAACTAAGTGCAGTTTACCTTGTAATTAAACCATTTTTAAACTAAGCTATATTATGTAATATAAAACTGATCCGCAGTGCTGATGGTTGAATTTTTTATAGAAACAGGAATCTGAAAACAGAAAGTAAGATAAAAGTTTAAACTTTTTTTGGCAAACTAGCCAAAGAATCAGCGTCGACCAAGTTGGGGTTTCTCAGATCGGGATTGTTCAAAAAGAAAGAGATGCATTGAAGTAGACCGTTCGGAAGGTAGGGTTTCGTAAAATTTATAATAGTTAGCGCCTAAAACGCGTTAAGGTTCGAACAATGCATTATTGGAACTACAAGTTGGTAGTGCTAGAGGTCGAAATTTACGAGTTACGCTGGATGGAATCGCCAAAGAAACCTTGTTAGGAAAGTTGTGTCAATGAAACCGAATAAAGGTTTATGCAGAAGTATTACGTCATGCTATGTTCTACGTTCATTTAGAGAAGCTAATTTTGTAAGGCGAAGTCTACTACAAGAATTGTAGGGCTCCCATATCGAATTTAGGGATGCCAATTTAAATCCCGAAGCGCAAAATAAAAAATTCTTTTTGAACAGACAATGGTATCATGACTGATTTTCTTATAAGCCAAAATGCTGTATACAAACTGTCGATTTAATATATTGTTGTAATATAAAGTTGTTTTCTTGTCTGAAAATTAGATCAAGAGATAAGGGTCATTGAACTGTCTAGTTCTACTAGTAAGTCGATTTTTTTTTTTTGAAACAGCCGTTGAAATATTAACTCAAAACGTTAACTAAAGTTGTATGGGTCAAGTTTTCGAGCAAAAAGTTAAGATGGCAAACTATAACTTCAGCGAAGTCTTTCAAAAAAAGTAACATTGAATTTCTTTCAAATACTCTTTCCTCTTCAAGTGTTAGTCTTGCCGCTTTGTGGCTACTTTTGCTAACGACTTAGAGCACAAACCGATACTTCAAGCCCCTTACCAACCAGTCTGTAACATGACAGAGTGCCAGCCACAGTGTGTGTTTGCTTATGGTGACTATCAAACTGTCAAAATTATGACATTTGAAATTTCACACAACAGTAAAAAAAAACGTTTGAAAATCATATAAAAAAAATGAAATGAAGAAAAAAAAACGAATTTTTATGAGTGCGCAAGATCTGTGAAAAGCCAAGCCAAGTGTTTTCAAGCTCGAATTGTCTGTTTTGCTTTGAAAATTTTCAATTACAGTTCGTGCCAAAAAGCAAGAGATCAAATTTATCAAACCATGCTGGATATATATATATATATACGGATATATATGTGTATGATACGTGTCTGCTGTCTGTCGCTCTTGTTGGCCCTCTGTATAGCTGTCAAAATACATATTCAAATTGTTTAACATGAATTCTGCTTCATATTACTGCAACAACAACAACAGCAACAACGGCAACAACAAAAGCGTCAAGTGCGTCCGCCATTTTGAGCTTACACGCGCCAAAAAAAGAAAAAAAAAACAGAAATAAATTTTTACTTGAAATCTTTCGTCTGTCAATGAATGAGCGCGCCCGAGAGCAGCCAACTTTTTTTACACTTTTTACGAATTTATTTCATTTTTTTTATTTTATTTTTTATTCATTTGTTGATTTGTCGCCTTTGGTGACTACTAAACAATTGTTGTTGAGCGTGCAAAAAAAATAAAAAAAAAATCGAAAGAAATGAAAAAAAAGAAGTATCTACAAAAAAAGTAAAATAAAATAATTTCATTTTATTTTATTTTTTGCTTTCAGGCAAAATTAATATGAAACCAAAGCAAAGAGAGCACGAATTGTAGGGAGTTTTTTTTTTTTTTTTTTGTAACGTTGATTTGGCGTCAAAACATTTTTATTTTTATCGTTTAATTGAAATTTAATGATAAAGCAGTTTCAACTTATGTACGGCGTGATTTTATTTATATTTTTCCAAGCGCCGTGACATACGGCTTAGGCCGGAGTCGGATGGTAACATTGAAAGATATGGAAATAAAGCAGCAGACAAGTTGATGCTGCTGCTGTTGATGATGATGATGATGATGATATTGTGTGTTTCTCGGCAGAAGGAGCTAATGAGGTTGCCACGGCAAATTTGGCATCGGAAGTTGCATATTTGCTAATGTTTCTTATATGTTTTTGGGAATTATGCAAAGTTTGCAAAAATTGTTAGCAAGCGGAATTAGTTTTTGGAAATTGTAAGATGAGTTGGCGATTTCGTGAATGTAGAAATTTTTTGTTATAATCTCGACTTGTGCATGCAGCATGGGAACTGCAATTTGAGTAGGTGAAGAAAGAGTTAACTTTAGAGTGAATGGCAGAATTTAATATTTGGTCATGCTGTATTTCAAAGAATACTTATAATACTTTTTAATAAAAGTTGAAACAATGTATATTTTTAAATTGATAGGCAGCAGTGTTCCTAAGCGGCACTAGTTAAGTTAGAACTGAATAATCTACATCGTAAGGAAATTACTTAGCTTATTTTATTTGGCCATGACAACACGTTGTGGGGTTACAGCTAACGCCGCCTGCTTTACCCGCAACATCTCTAGTTGGTCACTCTAAATGAAGAGAGGTACTGCTCCACTTGGTCTTTCCATCTGAGCTTTGGTCGTCGCCTGCGTCGTTTTTCGCATCAAAAACCTTCTTCGCTGGAGCGTCTTTGTCCATACGTTCGACATAGCCTAGCCAACGCAGACGTTGCGCCGTAATAGGCTGGACGACATCTATGTCGTTGTAGAGCTTATACAGCTCAGGGTTGATACGGATGCGATAGGCGTACCCCATACTAAAGGGACCGAAGATTTTGCGAAGAAATTTTCTTACTAATAAGGAAATCAGTGGAATTAAAATTATGCAAAAAATGTGCACGAGGTGAGCTAGATTACGTAAAAATGCGCAGAAGTTTTTATAATAATACAGGTGGCATTTTGAGATAAAAGTAGCTAAATATGCAAGTTTTTATCGCAAGAGAGTAACGAATCATTTAAAAATTACATATTCGCCAGAGAAACTAGTTAGTATTGAAAAAATGATACCATGTGGAATACAATGCTATAATTTCTACACTTCGAGCCAGTAAAGTTTTTCAATTCCTTCACAATTGCCAAAACTTATACTTTTCTTAATCTTCGATTTCAACAAGTGCAGCGCATTCAATTGTTGCCTTAATTCGCTTCCGCTACTAATTTGCTCACTTTTGAAATTCGATATTTCGCCAATTTTTCATTTTTTGATGAAATTTTTCGCTTTTCAAGCAGAGTGCGTGCTCTTTTTTTTTACTGTCAGCATTGGAAATCGCGTTGAAAAGCAAAACAGCTCAAGCAACAACGAGTGAGCGAGAGAGGGAGAGAGGGAGGGGAGGGTAACAAGAAATAAAAATTATCAAAAGCTGTTAACTAGGCACAAACACTTCATGGACTTTGCCGGTCTTGAAACGAAGCTGACGGAGCATATTTCTTTTTTTCTTTTATATTTATTTTTTCATTTATTGTTTGGCAAGCGAAAGGTGCTTCAAATTGGTTCATTGTGCTTTATTGATTTGATTTATTTGTTGTACAAAATTTGCATATAAGTGCAAAATAATTGATTAGAAAGTGTGTGTGTGTGCCTGTTACACTTTCGCTGACTTAATGGAGGAGCTACCACCATGTCGTGCTTGCAGACGTCAAAACAGCCAAAGTACCAAATGTGTGTACTCGTTTGTCGGAACCGCACATATTTTCCCCAGAATTTCAGACGCAGCAACAAATTGTTATTGAAGTGCTGCTGCATACAAACAACAACAAAAAATACCACAACTATAGGCGGCAGGGGGGAAAGAAAATCCCGTAGTGAGATATAGTGGAAAAAATAAAGAAAAACTTGAAATGAAACAAATAGCGACAAAGGCCGCAAGAAACCGCCGCCTTCCGAACGCACATTCGGCAGAGCTGTCAAGCACTCGAAATAATTTTCGTAGAAATGTTTCAAAGCGAAAACTTTTTTTCAACTTGAATTTTATATATATTTTTTTTTATTTCTATTTCTTCGAGGCAGCAAAGTTCTTTTGTTGAAGGCCAAGAAGAAATGTATGACCACGACGAGTAGGCCAGTTTTCGACACTTGTAAGTGTGAAACATGGTTAGGAGCAGCTGGAGTGGCGAAGGGCAAGGGGCAGCATTTAACAACGGGTTGAGAGGCTGTCAGCCAGTTAGATACACCCAGCCAGCCAGACAGCCATGCAGCCAGAGTCAGTCTGTCTGGTACGAGAACCGCCGGCAACCACTACCACCACTCATCATCGCCATGCACTCACTCACTCACTAGATTCCTCGCTGCCGCTGCCAGCAATTTGTTTTCCCACTTACACTTTAACCTTTTTCAAAGCGGCTCTGTGCCACACTTCGTCTTCAACGCCGCCAGCCACCGTCATCTTTTCATTTCGACGGCATAATTTCGGCAACTATGTACTATGTATAAAGTGAAAAGCGTCATGAACCGTCTGGCAACTTGTCACTTGATTTTCTTATGAAATACGTCAGCGGCGAGTAAAAACAAAACACCAGTCCGAGAAAAAAAAAAAAAAAACCGAACAAAACTTGAAGTGGTTTGTCAGCAACATTTCAAACAAAACGTCGGCGTCGGCAACTCTTCTGTCTGCAATATTTGTGACAGCCAGCAAAATGATGAAAGAGAAAAATCAAAAGTCCCTCCCAAAAAAAAAATGAAAAACAAAATGTACAAGTCTTATATGTGTGCATACCCCCACCTTCGAGTGCTAATGAACCCTTTGCCTAATGTGTAGCCAAGTACAAGGGGTGAAACTTTATTTTGCAAGACATCAGTTCTAGAGAGAAGATGATATGAGAGGTCTAGATATGGTAGTGTCCAGTGACTACTTGTTGGTGGTGTACAGTCAGTGGAATTAGCCTATTGGCCGTAACTAGTATTATCTTGCTGTCATTCTTGGCGTTCATATCTCAGTTAATAATCCCAAGACTACAAAGTTTTCATATTGCTGTTCTAACCATTGCTGAAAGACTATTTCTAGCTCCAATTCCGCACTCACATGATGTTTTATAATAACAATCATTCTAAGAACTATTCCTAATTCCGCACAAACCTTGAAAATTTAATCTTTTCTAACTTACGATTTTGTAGTTATATTAATATAAAATAAAAAAATCAGATTCAAAGAACTAGTTCCAATTTCCCACAAATTTTTACAGAACTATAATATATCCTAGCTTACAATTTTATAACTTAATAAAGTGGTTTCACCCAAGACACAAATCTTCAAAGAAACTACTACTCTATCCTAGTTTATGATTTTATTCTATAATAAAATGTCTCCGCACAAGACCTCAAGATGATTTTTACATAATTCAAATCATCAGTACTAAAGTTATAATATTCCAGCAATATATCTTAACTCTCTTTATATTTTAGTGGAAATGCAATAAATGCTTGTCTCTGCTAGATTTTGAGTTTACATCAATATCTACTGCACTCAGTAGTTTTGGTCCAAAACGTTGGCTTCCGATATATAAACCTGTTCGTAATTTTTCCGTAATAACAATCAAATTCAAATTACTATTCCCAATTCCGCACAAACCTTTAAAGTACTCCAATTTTTCCTAACTAACAATTTTGAACTTTAATAAGGTGGTTCCGCGTAAGATCTCAGATGAATTTAGAACGTTGGCTTCTGATATTTTAAACTGTTCGTAAACCAAAAACTTAAAGATCATCGATACACTACTCCGATTCAGGCAACCTCACCATGATATGAAGCTTGAGGTACACAGCTTTTAGGTCTTCCAAAGATCAGTGTTTGCAAATGAATGTCGGGTCTACAGTGCACCGTCAATAATAAAAGAATGTCATGCATAAGTGCACAAAATATCACAATTTCAAAAGATCTCAGCGATGACATGCATCAGAAGCAAAATATCTGTTGAAGAACGTTGAGCTATGTTACCTAACTTATTAGCGTATACCTTAGATTTTAATTTCCGAATCAACATCTAAGAGTAGCAAGAGTAAAATTTTACTCTCCCAATTCGATGGAAGTGAATTGAAATCACAAAAAAAAATGTGCAATTCTACTATTAAGAGCTCTGGCAAAGCAGCCACTACAGCAATTGCCTCTCCATGAAGTCTCTAAAAATTCACACTAATCGTTGTACGATCTCCAAAGCACCACTTTCCATCCATCATAATTTCTCATCATATATCTTATTTACACTTGTTCCATTTTGACTTTCTTACAGTTTCAGATAGTTTCAATTATTCGCTCGCTGAATCAAAATGAATCACTTGCCAACTGATTCATAAGCAATCTCTCACTTCTTGTCTTCAATTTTTCCTGTTTTTCTTTCGAACTCGTATCTCTCGAAATGAATTCGTGTAGCAAAACTTGTACGACAAATTTTTATTCATAAACATAAAACTCATTGCCATATATTTTGATGATTTTAATGCACACAAAACTGCGCCAAAATTGATGGTCACCAAACGTGTTGGACTGGCTGCTTGCGACATGGCATAAAATGCTGAGCAGCAGCTCAACGGAATGTGTGCTGGTGCCAGGCACCTTCAACTTGCAACTTGTGGCAAGTAGCGGCAACAGCAGAAGAGCTTAAAGTGACAACGGCAATGTGCAAGCTCGCACTAGAGTTGGCCCATTTAAAATGCAGCAAGTGTCACCATTGACTGAAACGAGGCGCAATAAATATGTGTGTGTGCGTGTGTGAGTGAGTGTGTGTGAGTGAGTGTGTGTTGGTGTGTGTGTATAGTGTATCTGACATGTAGTATATAGAGTATGCGGCAGGCTATATACATAAGTACAGGGGCTTTATACGGGCAAAAGCATGCACATGCATAGCATTGGCAACAATGCAACAAAACGTTGCATAGAAGCAGAATGACATAGAACAGCCCCACCCACACCCGCACTTAATGCCGCGCACAAACTTTGCATGCCATTTCTTTACATACATCTAAGTAAATATGTCAAATACATACCATCTATGTAAATGAACAGGATCGGAACTGGCGAACACTTTTCCAAAATTGCACATATATCAAAATGAACTAGTTCATTGCAGCTTTTGCGAGTCGTTTGAATCGAGAAAAAACGCAGATTTTTAGGAGATCTTCCAAAATTAAATAAAATGTAAGCTTTTTTGTGTAAACGGATCCTTTTCTCGTCTTACAGATTACGATTTAGGTATTAGGTATCTCGACAATATCAGTTATACAGACATTCTTCAAAACCAACTGGAACTGTGGGTATGAGAACAAATGATGTACAAGTATTTCTTAAAACTTAAGCAAAATGCTGAAGGATTTTAACATTTAGGCACTTTACAAAGCAAACTGCAACTTTGGAACTGTTGTTATGCTTATTACTCACTGATTATGCCAAAAGGATTTCAATATTCCAATGACCCATGATTATCAGCTATTTAGCTATTTTTGAAAATCAGCTGGACGTTTGGAACTGCTGTCATGCAAATAAGAACTATTTCTTAGCACTTACTGATTATGCTAGAAAGATTTCAATATGCCAATGAGACCATGATTAGCAGTTATTTGATTACGTTCAAATATAGTTTGAACCTTTGGGACTTGTTTGATGCTTATAAGAACCATTTCTTAAGACTTACGGATTACGCTTGAAGGATTTTAGTATCTCGACGAGGCCATGATTATCAGTAATTTAGATATTTTTCAACTGAACCTTTGGAACTGCTGTTATGCGAGTAAATGGTGTGGTACTATTTCTCAAGACTTAGGGATTAAGCTTGAAGGATATATCCCAATAAGTTCATGATTAAATAATCTATTACTGTCGTAATCTGTCTGTGACTTCAAAATAGCGAAATCGAAGAGAGAATCTGTTAGTACTTCTGGTGAAGATAAAATGTCTAAAACATTAGCAAAAACTTTTGATCGCTCTTCTGTATAAAAAATATGGAAAAATTTGTATCCTTGAAAAAGTTTTGCTGATAAGTATTTATATTCCTTCACAGCTGGTAGGCAAAAAAATTGCAGCTATTACAAGCCAGAATTCTGAGTATAAGGAAGTTTATGTTTTTTTAAACAAACTGAATACTCAACGGATTAGGAAATTATTTTGCAAACTTATCGGTAGGTCTTAAGAAGTTTTAAGAAGTTGTGTGGAAGATAACAAATTGCTGCTATTAGAAACGTAGGGCGTGAATTCTGAGCATAAGGAAGTGTCGTTATATGTCAACAAACTGGTTCCACTTCGAGCTAGTAAATTATATGTTGCGTTCTTGTTGGCTGGTCTTTAATATTACCAAAAATCGAACCGATCTACCTAAGCGATGAACAACGCGGAAACATAGTTTCTCAGTTTTTCTCCAAATGTGCTGCTATAATGCGAGCCATTTCTGCCATAATACTTCGATATCGAAAAGTTTCGCTGCAAATCTTAGCCACCCGCTTCGACGAAAATCCATCCCTGAACGAACATATTTGCATGTGTAAGTTTGCTTTAGCCAAGACACCCAACCAACCAAGCAACCAGCCATCCAACAGGCTGATTCCACTGCTTCCTCTTGCTGTTGCCTTTGTTCCTGCTACCACTTTGCTTTTTGCGTCTCGTCATTTAAATAACAATAAAATTTGATGACAAGCCGGCAACAGTGTGCACCATGTCCGCTCACCCTTCACTACCCAGACCCACTCTGTGGGTATATATATGTGAGCGTGGATCCGTATAGCAGTAGCTCCACCAGCTTTGGTGCAGTTTTCGATCCAGCCTTGCCACTACGTCAAGTTGATTGGCTTTGCCAATGTAATAAAGACATTCGATGCCTTTTTAAGGATTTCACTTTCGCATTCTAGTTGTAAAAGTTTGTCGCATCGTGTCCGGTTGTTAAATATTATAAAGTTCTTGTTGGTAGCCTGGTAGTATTATGGTACTTGCCTCAATCGATTCATGGCAAAAGTTTTGACAAAAGTGACGACAAATGTTTGCCAGAGACCGGAGACCAAAGTCAGGCAACGATGCCAACATTGTAAAAAGCAAAAGCAATTTTCTTAACAAATACAACAAGTTTTAATTAAGAAATTGCGCGTAAAATTTCTTGGTTTAGTGTAAAAGCGTTAAAATTATGCGAAGCTATGCAAAACTGTGTTTGGGTGGGGGAGGGGCGAAGGGGACTTGGGAATGGGAATTTTAAGCAAGTTTTTTAAAATAAATTTTAATAACTGTATCAAATGTGAAATTATTTGAAAACTTTGAAAGTTATTTTGTAAAGGAAATTATTTTTGACTTGAGAAATATGTAGGATGTAAAATGATTTTATTTTAAATTTTAACTGCGAGTTTTGGTATGCTGCAAAGTTAAGAGAGGTTTAAATTGAAAAAATGTATAGTTCGAAATACAAGAGAAAAAGATAATGCCTAAGAATATTATTTTTGACTTGAGAAATAGATAAGTTCTCAGGAAATGTTTATATTTTATATGTGATTTTGACGAAAAAGATTGATTTGATTTGATAATATGGATTGAAAATTTAATAATGCTTAGTTTTTAAGAAATTTATGAGATGCCAATGGATGTGTCCATCATACTTGATTATTATATGTATTTTATTTAAGAAACACTGACACAATAAAATAAATTTACTTTTGAAGTAAACATTTTTCAACAATAGTAAAAGTATATTTTTAACAATTATTTTTATTTTTTTTTTGCGTAAATTTAGCAAATTAAAGCTCAAGAATCTTTCCAACTAAATGAAACACTGCACTAATTAAGCCCTCTTATTATCATTTTAGATGGAAGCACTTTCGAGAACATCTACTATGTCACGATTGAAGAATTAGTGCGACAGGCGGTATGTACATATTTTATAGCTAAAATAATATCAATCTTTATAATTTTACTATCGTTTCCACTTTTAAAACTGTAAACTTTAAAAAAAAAAAATTTTAAATTCATGGTACATGAAGCATTTCCTTCTGTTTCTGAACCACAGTCTCGACACTTAAAATTAAAACAATAATATCTGTATCTACTACCAATAATTCTTACACTAAATTCTGTAATCTAAGGAAACTGCAAATTTAAGAGATTTTTGAAATAAAAATATTGAGTAAAAATGTATAGTTTGGGATATAATAGAAAAAGATAATTCCTTAAGTATCGCAATCCAAATGTTTAGGAATTTATGAGCAGCAAATCGATATGCATACAAAAGTACGTCATATAGTAAAATTTATAACTTCGAAGCAGTTGGTTTGCTTTTTACATTCCTTGTTGGGTCTATTCTCGAAATTCCCTAGATCCGTAAGTTTTAACAGATTACGTCTTTGTAAATTCCCTCAGCATAATAGCAAAAAATAGCAACGCATCTGTGTGTGCCACAGTCTCAATACTAATAGAAGCAAACTGCGCTTGGAAAGATTTTGAAATCTAAATATTGAGTTATAATTTATAGTTTGCAATATAATAGAAAAGCTCATTTCTAATGCATGGCTTTAGAATTTTTAAGCCAATGCAAACGATATGCATACAAAAGTACGTCATATAGTAAAATTTTTAACTTCGAAGCAGTTAGTTTGCTTTTTAAAATATTTGTGGTTTGATTCTATTCCCAAAAATTCCCCAAATGCAAAAGCGTCAATGCGTTTGAGTCCTTGTATCAAGAATAAAAATTCATATTGAACTCAAGATTCCCTTCTGCATTATAGCCTACAAACCTCATTCAAATACTACTAATCTACAACCCTAAACAAGATATCACAAAGTCTATTAAATTGCTTTTCAATTTTACCCAAATTACCGGTCTCATAACTAATGATAATTCGCTTATGAAAATACGCTTAAATCATAATAGCCAAAATATGCACTCGAACACATAATTAGCTTACCAACTATCTCTATGCGAAATGAGAGCTCACTAAATAAATATAATAAAATATATTTTGCTTAACATTTTACGCCAAAAACGCAATAATAACTCAAATTAACGAAATGCAAATAAATAATCAATGAAATGAAATGAACGTTTATGCATTTTTAAATATCAAATGAAATTTTAATAACAAACGTTGCGGCTCCAATGTCTGTATGTCTGCCTATCTGTTTGTCTGTCAATTAATTTTAGCTTTATATAAATAGATAATATTATGTGCGATACTTAAATAAACTCATTTTCGAAAAACGAAATAGTGAAAATTTAATCGAAAATGAGTTATTTACAAATCAACAACAGCAACTGGCAAGCAGCGTTGTCGGACGGTCGATAGAGCAGTTGAAAGCCAAGTCGAAGCTGAGCCCCAAAGGCAATGCGGTAATTATTTTTTAATGTAACAAAATAATATCAAACCAAAACGATCAAGTCACGCAAGTCGGGCTCCAAAAACCAAAAACAAAAAAAAAAACAGTCCAAAGAGTGGAAAAAATTAACATGCCGTATAAATAAGAAATTTTCAGCAGCACGAAAGAGTTGCTTGGAATTGGAGTCGGTATTGGGAAGACGAGAAGCTGCTTGGCACGCATAGCCAAAGTTCCTTGGCTGCAGTGCAAGATGCGGATAATAGTCCAGTGCAGTTACTGACCCAGAGCTGGACGCATGCGACTTCCGTTTATAGCTCACGTTTTATAACATTTTGCAAATGTTTTTTTTAGTTTTATGTTTTTTTTTTGAAGGAAACTTAAAACCTTTAACCGTTAGAGCGCTGTGCCCGATTGTCATGCAGCAGATTCAACGAGATAGTCCAATTCCCTAATAAAAAAAAGAGGCAACAAATTAAAATGCTTTAAGCGCTTTCCACACCTAAACCAAAAAGCCCGCAATTAATCAATTTGCACTTTACTTTTTGATTATATTATAAGGGAATTCATTCATTTCGACAATCTTTTGTCGGCTTTTTAACATATCTTCGGTACGAGTTGTGTTTTCACTCGTTTCATTTCTCGCATTGTTAACTTAAAAATCTCTTTATTTTCGTGCAGTTTACAAATGTCTTGTCATTAGCCAGCGTCCATGGCGTTCATTTCCACACTTGATAAGACCGAAAGCCCAAAGAAGCGACAAAACAGCGGCCGCGTAGATCTCCGGCTGCACGTTGCAGCTGGGGGGAGTTCCAAAAATCACTTTAAAATTAGTGAAAGTGATTGATTTTTCCCACTTAATTTTAAGGTAGACAAAAACAATTCAACAAACAGCCAACAACAATGGGCCAAGAGTAATGCCGATAATCAGCTAAGGCAGCAGGCGTAGCAGGCATTTTCTTTTTTTTTTTTTTTTTGGGGCCAGACAGCCTAATGTGGCCAGCCACATGGTCGCGCGAGTTAGCCAGCCAACCAGCCAGCCAGTTGGTCGGTCATCTATACTGTTATTCAGTCACTCATTCATTGGGCCAAATTGGCTATTTGGCGCATGCGTCAAAGCGTTTAACTTTTCTTCTATGGTTGTTGTTGATGTTGTTGTTGTTGCACTTCCGTCAGGTTTTTTGGCTAAAACGATTGGATACGAGTTAAAAGCGTTGGAGTTGTTAATGAGCTGTAGTTGCAAGAATGCAAGTTAGCTGTGTGTATTTTGTTTTGTTCGACAAATGAAACTAAAGATTTGGTAGAAGCGAAGACAAGACTGTGGAAGACGATAAGACTGTAGAGGCGGACGAGACTATCAAAGAAGACAAGACTGTAGAAGCAGACAAGACTTTGGAAGAAGACGAGAGTGTAGAAGAGGACAAGAGTATGTAGACAGAGACAGGACTTTAGATGATAAGACTGTAGAAGCAGGCAATACTGTAGAAGACGACAAGAATTTAGAAAAATACTAGATTGAAGAAAAACAAATATGACTCTCAAAGAAGACCAGACTGTTGAAGCAGACAAAAAGGTAGAAGACACAAGACTGTTGAAATCGATAAGACTGTAGAAGCAGTCAAGACTATCGAAGAAGATAAGATGTAGATGATATGAAAACTGTAGAAGAAGACAAAACTGTAGAAGACGACAAGACTTTACAAAAAGACCAGATTGTAGAAAAACAAACATGACTGTCGAAGAAGACAAGACTGTTGAAGCAGACAAAAAGGTAGAAGAAGACAAACTGTAGAAGACGATAAGACTATAAAAGAAGAAGACAAGGCTGTTGAAGATGACATGAAAGTAGAAGACCAGACTGTAGAGGCAGACAAGACTACAGAAAAAGACAAGAGTGTAGAAGCAGGCAAGACTGTAAAAAAAGACAAGTCTATAGAAGAAGCCAAGACTGTACAAGAGGACAAGACTGTAGAAGCAGATAAGACTGTAGGAGAAGATAACACTGTACAAGAGGACAAGACTGTAGAGGAGACAAGACAGCATAAGCTGACAAAACTGTGGCAGTACACATGACTCTAGAAGAAGCCAAGATTGTAGAAGCAGGCAAGACTATAGAAGATGACACGACTTGAGAAGAAGACAAGACTGTAGAAGCAGAGAAGAAAAAGACATGACCGAGAAGATTTTCGATGAAATGGTAAAAAATTCAAAAGGAGATGTTTTTGTTTGGTTGAACAAAGGACAAAAAAATGTGACGAACCTAATGCTGCTGCGCTACTTTCATAAAAAAATCAAATTTTAAGCCAGCTACGAAAGCTTGTTCCTGTTTTGGCAGCAGAATTAACTGCTTGACACTGCTTGCCGCACATTAGTTCTGCCCTCTCTCTCTCTCTCTCTCTCTCTCTTGTTATGCTGCGCTTCAAAGCAGTTGCAGTACGATTTAGGCCAACTTCTTGCCAATTACCATAAAGCGCATCAACTCTAATTTGGAAAGCTTTACTAATTAAATCTCCATTACTTATTGATTACAATGCATCAGGTGAAATTTATTCACTAAATTGCTAACAACTCTGTGTTCAATTTAAAAAGCAGCAACTGCAATAAGCCTTCATTTTGCTGCCACACAAATAATAATAATGTTTTTAAAAGAATTCTTTGAAATATCTAATAAATGTTGCAGCTACTCATTGTGTTCGTTTGTTGACTTTTTAATCTAAAGACGTGGCATGCAAACATATGTATGTCGTATGTTATACAAATTTGCATAAATTCTGGGGCAACAACAGCAGCAATGCCGCAATTGATATAGTAAACCGCAGCTCGAAGAATGCAACAGCAAAAACAAAAACAACAAAAAGTTAAACTTGCAACTGCAACATGTTGTGCAGGTCATTGTTGTAGCTTGTCGTTTGACATTTTTTTAACTTAAATGCAAAGCAAACAATAATCGAGAGGAATCGTTAGATGTCGACTTCTATATGCACTTTTTGTAAAACAATCTCAGCAATGAAAGAGAGCAAAGCAAGAAAGAAAAAAGATTTTTTCTTCATCCTTCAAACTAAATATTCATCAAGGAATTCCCCGAACCATTTATAATTCATTTCCCCGTGTTATGCCATCCATAATATCTCTCTATCTGCTAACATATCGTGTATTCTAACAACTCTTTAGGTGTGAGTTCAAAGCTTCGAGAAAGCTTCGTGTCTTTCAAGTCCTTCTTTCAGCTTCGCGGCATAAACCCCCAGATTCCTAAACCCCTTACCGTTTCGACAGAGTCACTCCAACTGCTGAAATACAATATACTCCTAATAGCCCTTAACTATAACTTCTGCACCTTCCATGTCCTTCAATAACTACAGCTTCACAACATATTCTACGGAATCCCTGTCAACAGTCACTCCATCTGATATTCGATGGACTCCTTATCTGCCTAAACTATAGTGTATTCTAACAACAACTAGTCCCAAGTGTGTTAATGATGTGGCAACAAAAAATAATAATACCAAAAAGCCAATGCAAGTTTATTGATTTTCTTGCAGCAAAAAAGCTATGCCACAATTTTTCACATGCCACAAACGAGCGTTGACGTGTTTGCAGCACATTAAATTGACGATTAGACTTAGTGTGCAACCCGCTACACCACTGCCCCTCTCTCTCTCTCTCTCTCTCTGGTAAAACTAGCTTGCTAATCATGGCAACAAAATTGTATGCAACTTTATAATATGGGGCGTGTAGCATGCCCCTGGCTGTTGGCGTATAGGTTTAGCCTCCAATAGAAAATGTGTTAATTTAGTTAGATTAAAAGTTGGCCCAATACTGCTCCTCATTAACTTGGCTTTAAGAGTAACAATTGAAAAAGTAAGAAAAAATAAATTATGTTTGTTGTATATTGCACCAAATTGCCAGACGTTGTCAGGCAGCGGCGGCACACTTGGGCACTCGTTGCAAGTATGGCTGCAACCACCAAACGTGTCAGCTGCTGCTGCTGCTGCATTGCCATTGTCATCAAAAGTGCGCTGAAGTGGGCCAACACAAGTGGCAGGCAGGCAGGCTGGCCACCACAAACTACAACTCGTGCACGCACGTTGCCCTTACCGCTTGCCACTTGCCGCAGTGCCACATTGCCGATTGCGTTGTCAACGCTGGCCAGCGTCACAGCGTTTGGGTTACTTCATATGACCGAAACGAGCGTTCAACGTCCAAGTGCACTTAAATGCACTGCGACAAAATGCAGCCGGAGCAGCAATACTCAACACTCAAAGCCAAGACCAAATGAATGCAGTCACTCAAGTGCCTTCCAGTTGCAGTCACATTGTTGTCCTTGTTGCACAAATCAATGCAATAATTAAGAAAGCAAAAAAAAACACATATATATTCATATGCGTAAGGTAGGCCCTTGAGGCAGTCAAAGGCAAAAACAGGAAAAAGCTGCAAAAGTCCACCCCCAGGGTTGGCAACCCCCAATGCATTATTTCGTGCAAACAAATGTTCCGAGTTTTGAGCAAACAATGCAAGGCATTTTAAGCATTAAGTTACAGAATATGGAATACACTTGCCTGCTGGCAGCTGCTGCAAATCTGCCGCAAGATCAGCAATTTACTTATTCATAGCGTGTGCCTCGGAACTAGCTCAACTTAAGGTAGTTCCCCTACTTTGAAGTCTACTCTCTTGTTAGATTTTTCAAGCTTTCCAAAAATTTTGTCATAATACAACCAAACAACTTTTACAAGCAAACATTGAACACTCTATGCTTACGTACATGTTGCACATGCAACTCATACCACCTACATACCCGCCTGCCTCTCGAGAGCTATTGATGAACTTTTTGTTTGTTCTGCTCGTTAGCAATTGCAATTAGGAGCAGCAGCAGAGTTGCCACCCCCAACGAACGTCAGCAAACCTGACAAAATACTCGACAAATGTGCGTAAAACTTTATGAATTCTAATGTGTGGGCGTGGCAGTGTGTAGGCAGGCGGTTAACATCTATGTAGCCCTTTATCTACATAAGAACATGCGTTGCTCTTGTACACGCTCTTGTTAATTAGTCTGCCCCGGCACACAGGGTGAGTGCAACTTCCGTCGAACGGTGCAATACGTCTGTCTGTCTGTCTGTCGGTCGTGCCGTCTCAGACGGCGCTTGAGTTTCTACAAATTCCTACAACTTCTAAGGGCTACCGACCGCATTTGGCACTTATGTGAGAGATTTCATATGGCATGACTAACATAGTTGTGGGTCTTGTACACTAAGGTTGGTCACGTTGGAACAATATTATCTTGTTCTGACAGCTCTTCTCTCAAATGCTCCAAATACAAACTCATTGTTTTTATTTGCATGTCAAACATTTTAATGTTTTTGTCTGTTTACTTCTGCTGTCCATACAGACACACACCTCGCCGCCCTTGCCGTCTAAGACTGATGATGATGATGATGATGCACTCAGCGGAAGTTGATTTAAGGCTTGCACATAGTGGAACTATTAAATAAATCCATAAACAATCAGCATATAAATTTAAAATAATTACTTAAAAACAAATGAAAATTATAAAATAAAAAAGAAATTATCACATTTTTTCACCAAACATATTGAAAGACAAGTACATGAACATGGCCATTGACATGCAATTAAAAAAACAAAAATAGTTCGCATTGAATGCAGAAATTATGCTCAAAAAAAATAAAAATAAAAATAAAATGCTTAAAATAATTTATTGTAAATACAAAAATAAAAAAAAAACTTATTAGCATGATGATTATTAATTAATTGAAAAAGTGAATGAGGCATAAAATGTGCAATGAATAATGAGTGTCCGGAACAGAACGCAGCGACAAAAAAAAAAAATACAACGATAACTGCAAGTAATCACTTTATATGTGTAAATGTTTATATAAACATGTGCAGCATATGCAACATTTCGTTGCAGAATATTTAAATTATTATTATTGTTAATACAAAAAAAGGGAAAAAGAAAAAATTGATTAAATTAAGTAAACAAAGAAATTTCATTAATTTATGACGTGCGTATTGTGCAATTTTGTGGGTTGAACATAAGAAGTGTTGTAGCTGTTAATCGTTATCGAAATTGATTGATTATAAATAGATAAATTTTTTTATATAGTTAAATTGCTAAATAAATTGTTTTTTAGTAAGTTTTTGGGTATATTTTTTGTATATTATTTTAAGTAGATAGTTTTTTTTCAACTATTCGATTTATGAATTCACAGTAGTACATGAGCACATGCATATATCGGGCATCGTGCTGCTTAGAAAAGCATTTATTATTAGCGTCTTTGCAGCACAAAAGAGTTACTATAATTAAATTCTTTCTTGCTTACAAATATAAGCATAAAATTACTTTATTTATAAAAAAAAACATCTAAATGCAAAAAACTGTTTTTAACTCAATAAAAAACTTCACAGCAAACACTTTCCGACTTGTATATTTATTAATTAATCAATTTAAGTTGCAATTTAACACACCCAACCTAGACACATTGGAATATTAAGTAATTTGCCGACTTTGCAGACCAATTATATGGTATTTACATAAAGATTCATAATTTTATTATTTATGTTTATAATTTGCTACATAAAAATGCCAACAATATAGCGGTATTATGCTGGGTTATAAATTAAAAAATAAAAAACATACAAAAAAAAATAATCATTTCCACGCATTTGCGTTTTTTTTTTTTTTATTCTAAAGTTTGTATCTACGCGCTGCGGATTGCGAGTGAGGAAAAATATCTACAAATTGGCATAACTGGTAGCCGTCTGAAAGAGGTAGAGGGGAGCAAGCAGCGCAGTAGAGGCTTCAGCAGTTGGTTGCCGAAAGGAAGGGGGAAATGATAGGGGCTAAGTCTTGGTGCTTGGCAGTCAGGCAGGTGAAATTTATTAAGCGCAAAACTATAATTAAAGCAAAGTAAAAATTATTAACAGACGCGCAGTGCAAGTTAACTATGCACACACACAGATACACACACACACACATGAGAAGATACACATGGTTACGCTTTTACAGTCAAGTTAACAAGTATTCAACTATAAGGAGAATACAGAGATACCTTACCATTTAAGTTCCAGGCAGCGGCCACAGCTACCCTCGAGTCTTCCAACCTCATCACGTTTTTCTTCGACGCTAAGATACCACCTTGACATCGTTTGTAGTCATCCCTTCACTTACAGGAGTAACTCTGTAGATGTGGTAGCGAAGTCTTTGGCTTACTGCGAATTCGAATATTTTCGAAGGCATCCGCTAATTGCATGAAGGCATCATGCCTATATTTGTGAATATCCTCAAATCGTAGTACTTTTTTCGTTAATATTGGTGGGGGATCTTATCTGAGACTTTGGTATTAGTATTGTTTGGATTGTTAGGAACTTAGGTAGGAACTTACTAAAGGGCGTAGGCCCACCCTCGTTCATACAATACAAAGTAGTTTTTTGAGAGTTTTTCTTAAATATGCAGGCAGCGTTTGTTGAACACTTCAAGACTTGTAGCAAGTCCTTTATAGGTAAGACAATCTATAAAATTCGCTTTCTTAAGAAGTAGGAACTGGGGGTAGACATTTTTCGGTTATGTTTTTAAAATATGCAATGAGGAGGCAGTCACAACACATTGAGATCGTGCGTAAACTTTAAGCGCCCAGTGTATGCAGTTCTTCAGTTTTTCTTAACATTCGCTTGAGCTGAGGCTCATGGTTGATGCTACCGCAAGTTAAGGCGTTTGGGCAAGGTGCAAATTCTAGCAAAACGTTTTAATTTTATGCAGAAATCATAAAAACGCGTCAGGTGAACAAGATTGTGTAGTTTGTTGTACTTCTTGCTGGATAGATAGTCTTTCTAGGCTGGTTTGCTTAATTGTATGTAGTTAAAACAGAAAAAAAAGATGAAGAGTGAAATAGTTTGTAGTATCTACAGAGTTGAAAAATGTTGCAGTCGAATAATTTACTAAAATATATCTACTATATGCTGTGGTGGTTGTTGTATTGTTATAGTTAGCTTGCGCAATTACGCTTGAGGCTTGAGTTAACGCAGGGAAGTCATAAATAATACGGCCCCTAGTTAAACTTTTCATAGTTAACACCTTAAGCCAGTATTTTTGGGGCAGCAAAACAAGCTAGGCTTTTGCATGAGGAGCGGCGCAACAGATTAAGTTGCGCTTGCGAGAGTTTAATAAACTTTACGAACTAGCTAGGTCAATGTATCAATGAAAGTGCGGCTGATTAATGAGCTCTATATAGAGAGTAAGCTTCGAAAAAAAAAACAAAAACAAAACAATTAATTAGCATAAGCAAGAACAGCAGATTTTTGGCACACTTTAAACAAATGCTACCTTAAGTAGACTGCTACCCGCATGCTAAAACTACTCATAAAACGAGTACAACTATCTACTCATATAGCTAGATACTCAATCTGCTCAGTTAGTAGTATATAGACGTTGTAGTAACTGCTCATAAGCCATAATGAATTGCTTTTATGTACGATCGCTTGCTGTTATCTAGAAGCTCCATGCTGTGCAGCACATTTCATGCCGCTGATGAAGTAGTGAACTGCTTCTACCCAGACACTGCTGCGGCGCTGGCCGAGATTCGCGTGTCCAATTGTGGGGCGGGCGGTGGCGGCGTCGGCATGAGTAAGTGTTTTGCTTAATTGCCTATGGCTTATTAGATGCTCTACGCCACAAAAGAATGCTCAAATTAATTTCGATCAAAGTGAAAAAAAAAACGAGTCAAAAAACTTGCCTCGAACTTGAGATTATTTGTCTGTTTGGTGGTCTGTGAGTGGTCCTAATGATGATGGCGTTACGAATCTAGCTGCCTGCATAGATTCCAGGCACACAAACAATTACAAACCAAAAACTATTTTGACTATTATTATTATTATTATTGTATTGGCTTTGAACTGTATATAGTGTTTGTTTCGTACAATAGAAATTGTTGAACGCTGGTGGTGGCATTCAAATTTGGTTCGAACAATGCGGAATCATTAATTAAATTTCCAGTAAATTTTGAACTGTTGACCGTACTGGACAATCGCTAAAAAACGCCATGAATGGTGGCCGAAAAACGTAAACCTTGATTTGTAAAAATTCAAGGAAATTACGTGCAAGTTTATTATTGCTTTTCGTTGGTAAATCCAACTAACTAGCCCAAAACTTGTAGCCGCTATAAAGATTGAAATGAAATTTCTTTTTATGCGAATTTTATTTTTGAGAAAAAACGTGAACTGACATGAATTTTTAATCAGCAATATGCGTCATAGCACACGACGCATGCAACTACATATTATAATAATTTGAAGAAAAAAAAATAAATCGTAAATTCCAAATGAAGCTGGTATTCTTTTTGCTGAGTAATTGGCTTTAACGTGGGATGGTTGGTCTGGCATATGCGATGATGTTGATATTGTATATTGAAAGAAATACAAATGGAAAATATGTAAGAAATATGTCGAAAAATAAATATCCGTTGAAGATGGTATGAAGTGAGTGGTAAGCATATAATAAATATAGATAGTTAAAATAGAATAGAATAGGTCAGAATATGTTGATAAGAGCTGAGAACTGCGAGGAATATAGAATGTGAGATATGAAAGCAAAGGAGTGTCGCAGTTTTGCAGGAGAGGCAAAATTGTACAGCAAGAGAGTACCAGAGAAAGTCTAACAGAACTACAGTGTTCCGAAATAACTTGAAAGTGTATCCTTTAAATATAATACAACAAGTGTTGTGCTGCTAATGTAAGCGTTGACCTAGCTGTCTGTATACTAAGTTTGAAAAACTTCAATGTTTTAAAAACACCTGAAAATGGCAACAAACCTTCAGATTCTTGTCTTAATGGCTTACAAAACATCGTTTTATTCCTTAATTATAAAGGAAGCTTTTCTAGATAATTAGTTCTTTGACAAAATATATACCTTACGGAATTCAGTACAGCTACTTGAATCTCTTAATTCGTCTATAAGTTTGGCAAAATAGTGTTTCGAAATCTATTTCTACCAGAATTTCGTTAAATCCTTGTAAAATGTAAACAAAGTCGAAAATCGTTAAAGATTGTGAGTTAGAATTAGTTGGTTTCTACCAGTTTTTTTTAAATAATTATTATATCATTATTATTTTATTTTTACGATTTTTTTTTTCATTTTTACGCAAAATATTCCTTATACATTTCAGTAGTCATGCTCGACAAAGTTTCCTGATTCGTATGTTATTGCCTACAAATCTATTTCTACCAAAATTTGATAAAAACCTTTTTACTTCAAAAAGCGTAAATAAAATCTCAAATCGTTGAAGACTGTCAGTTAGAACTAGAAATCAAATGTGTACAACAATCATTTATCATATATATATATCAATATCTTCTATCAGTTCAATCAATTTTTGCAGCTTTTGGCACCGCATGCAAAACATTCCTAACCAAGCACACTAGACTTGACTTACTATACTATTTCGCATATAGAAGAAATTTCAGTAGAAAGCATCCTAAATTGCTTTAAAAATGGAAGAATTCCAATTGTTAATCGATTGATTCCGATTTCAAGTTCTTAAGTAAGCTCGCCAATACGATAATTGTTATCTATTTCGTTTACACAGTTTTAAGATCAATTTTGAAAAAATAAAAATCCTAATAACCGTTTCGCACTTTTCTAAATTAATCTAAAATGTTTCTGAAATTCTGTTAATTTCCAGATAAAGTTTTAAGGAAAAAAATCACATTAAACAAATGGATCATAATTTTAATCATTTTTTTATATATTTTTCTATTTTAAATATATTTTAGAAAATATTCCAACATTGTCTTAAACATTTAAAAAGAGAGTTTTGCTATTAACCGTTTCGCACTAATCTAAGTCAATCCTAAGATTTAAAAGTACTTAATGTTTAGTAAATTATAAAATTTATAGATATAATCAGAATGATCTGAAATTTTTATCGCTTATTTCGAGATTTTCACTGATGTTGGCTGTTTTTTTCGCCATTGTTGAAAAACTTACCCCATAAGTTTGTTCTACACAAAAAAACACCTCGAACAGAATTGATTCCCATACTTAACTACTTCTAACTCAAACTGAACTAGTTCCCTTTAAAAGTATTTACACTCCAACAATACACGAATCGTCATTTCGCAAAAAAATTTCAAGAAATCTTCCAAATCAGCATTGATTATTATCGATGATTAGCATAATTGGCTTTGTAACAATGATTTGGCTTTTCTTGCCGGTACAACATAATTATGTAAAAGGTCATAGACTTTGGCTTCTTAGCCATCAAGTCCACCAATGTGGATTGTCATAATCTGACTAAATAAATTATGCAAGATTTCAACAAAAATACAGCAAATTCAATAATGAAAGAAATATACAACGCTCTTGTTGCTACATTGGCCTGAGAACACAGTTGTTACCAAATCTACAACAATTATTGTGCCCAAAAACCCGGAATCTGTAGGCCGAAATTGTTGTAAATTAATTTCCAAATTTATTACACATTCCTTTGCCAAATTATTAGTATTACAATCGGGGAAAAAAAAGTTCGCTTATAATTGCTTTGTAAGTCGAAAAGAAAAAGTTGAACGGAAATTGAATTTGAATTCACAGCGTTCAAGAATTCCAAGTGCAGAGAAGAAATGAATGGATTTGGATTTGGACCTTCATTGACTCCGCTAACTGACTGACTGACTGACTGTACGCTGTTGCCCTTTAAAAACCAATTAATAAATTTGAAATGTATTCGCTGCAGGTTGCGTCGCGGCCTGCAAAGTGTGGAAAAATGTTATGTTTATTATATGAACGAGCGACGGAGACGATGTGGCGCAGCATGTTGCAAGCGGCAGAATGAAAAGTTCTGGGCATTGTGCACTGTGCACTGGGTGCTACGTTTACGGGAATATGCCCGTCGACACTCGTCTTGATCGTCGTCAACGGCGTCGTAGTGTTTGTGTTCTGGATTCGGATTGTTTTGGGAGGGCGCAGTCCAGCTGGCCAGCTGGCAATGGGGCACAGCACGAGTTGTCAGTGGTTCATTTTTCTTTTGGGGGGCTTTTGTGCTGCATTGTGTGAAAAAGCAGGAGGAGCAACAAAAGTGAAATAAAGTGAGAAACAATTTATTGAGAAATTTGTACAGGTGGCGGTGAGAACATCAGCGCCTGGTGAGTGGCTCACCATCGATTGTTTAATGACTTTATTTATGAAGCACAAGCGTTCCCAAATGTATGTAGTTACGCCGAGCTTGCAAAGCGGGTTAATGAGCAAAAGCTGGCCTTCTGCCACAAGCAACCAGGTTAGGCCAGACAACATCATTAGCAAACCAGTTGGGCGCAAGAACAAGAACTTAAAGGATTAATGTCAGTTGGTTTACAAAGATGCTGTGCAACATATATGGAGCACAAAGCACTGGACGCACTGCTGATCATGTCACTAAAGTTGATAACAGCGATTACTTCAAATACTTGACATATTGTCGAAGCTCACCTACCGTTCCAGGTATGCGCAGAGCAAACACCAGCCACAGCAGCAACAACAAAAACACAAACGGCGAGGAAGGCAACCCTGACACATGAGTAATGGTCACGCAGGCAAATTTATGACAAGTCACATTTCTGATGTGCTCGTTTATCAATGGCCGTGACAGGCACGCGTGACAAGGCACTGCGACTGAGACTGCAGCACTGCACCACTGCACCACTGCACCACTAACTGCAGCAGTCCGAGCCTGAGAGACAAAGATGAAGCGGAACAACAAGTCGCTGCAGCAGTAGTGGCGGCCCCAGCAACAGCAACATCACCTTGTTCCCATGCAACGCTCTGCTCTAAACTCAACTAACTGACGGACACTCAGAGTTGAGTTAATTATAAACGACGAGCTTTTGAGCATGTCGCTCAAAGCTGTAAAGGAAGCGCGCCCTAGTCACAGCTACAGCTAATCCACGTTGACTGATCAAAAGGCAGCCGAGACTAGGTCCGAGCAGTTAGAAGGGCCTCATGCTTTATATTAAGTTGTAGTAAATAGTAGGCAAGGTCAAGTTGAAGTGGTAAGTGCTAAAAGGCCGTAAGAGTCGACTTGGTGGATACTCTGTGCATGCGTGGACTAGTAGTAATTAGTTGGAATTCAGAGTGTTGCTTCAAATTGCGCACAATGAACTTTATTAGGTTTAAGCTTTTTTACGAATTTCTGTTAGGGTTCTACCGGGTATTGCTTGATCTCACGATGTCACCATTGATGGATGTTCGAAAAGAGAAGGGAACAGCACTCTATTTGATTGTGATTATTGCATCAGGCTATGATCGTGATACCTGTTATCGAAGAGGAAGCATAAGTTTTCTTTGTAGAAAGAGCGCTCTTATTGACGTCAACAAACGTCCACCTCGTTCAACCAGCGAATCTCTTCATAAGCATCAAGCACAGCTTGCTCCCATTGCTTACAGAGTCTTCCCTGACAGCTAAGAATTTCTGTTGTACTGCGTCTTCCTTGATCTCCTGACGTCACATTAAGGGATTGTCGAATAGAGAAGGCGGCAGTACTCTATTTGATTGTAATTATTGCATTGCGCTAGAACTTGGTACCTTTCCAAAAGTTTCCGAACGTAATAGGATTTGCTCTTTTCTTCCAACTCTTGCCACAATTGCATCACCTCATAAACATCAAGCACTCCTTACTCTCATTGCGCATAGAGTATTCCCTGGCAGATACACGACCTGAACCCAAGCTATAAATTGTAAAACCCAAGCAATAAGACGTTAGACATCGAGTGAGCAAGGAACAGAACAACCAGCCAGCTGACCAGCAAGTCAGTCAACCACGTACAAATGGCTTACAAACTTTTTCTAGCTCAAATCAACAAAGCAATTCATTTTCACGGAAAGCAGCCTCTTGTGATCTTCACACATTATCTAAGCATTCGCGATCCGTCGTACTGAGGGGCTCCAAAATTTAAATGACAATTCGCGGTAATAAGAAATGCAAATGGCAGCTGAAATAAATACTAAAAACCAATAATAATAAAAATACATGAGCGTGGGCATTGAGAATGGTAAAGGCTGGACTACGGTCCAATGTCCCAGTGAAGTGATTAGATCACAATAAAATAAAATAAGCGAGAAGAAATGCTGCATGTAGCTTGTTACGTTTTGCATAAACTGTTGCGATTTAGCAGCACTCAAAGTGAAAAATAAGCAGCCAGAGAGACAGTACGTACTCCATTCCCAAGACAGCCACAGTTGGGCCAGCGATTCAAGCCATTCAGTTTTAGTCAGATAGCCCAGCACCAGAGTGCTGGACCACTACTCTTCAGGGCCAAGCCGTTGAGGTATTATGGTGCCATTCGTATTGCATGCGTTTGATGGCATCGTTCTGGGTAAAGAAAGCAGCTTGCCTTTTCATTTTTATTTTTGTTGCAACAAAGTTACCTGTGATACCTCCACATTTCCATTGGAGCTGGCCGTTATATGCTGTACGTATTGTGTGGAGCACACCTACGTGTGACAAAAGTTTTTGCCACACTTTTGTTGCCATCAGCATGTGGGTAACGTTGTAGGCCATTAGCACGCACGGGTAACGGAGACACTTTGGGTCTCAGTGTCAAGAGTCTCGCACAATACCACAATCCGACAATCCTCACAATACCACAAACAAGACACGGGCTAACTCCTTGCATGGCGTTGCTCGCTTGGTTGGCTTGACACTCAAATCATGATCAAGTCTTGACAAATTCTGTTGTCTTGCTTTAGTTGTGCGATTTTTATTTGGGCCTGGCTTTTATATCTCCTCCTCCCATTTTGCACATTTCATGTGCAGCATTAGCTTTAAGCGGAGGCGCAGTGGAGGCAGCCTGGTCGAGTTACTAACTAAAATGACTCATAAGTGCTGGAAAAAGCAACTAATCGGAAATGAGATCAAGTGTAGAGTGGAACACTCCAAAGCGCTTGTAGTGTGTTGAACTGTGGGTTTGGGTTATGACTATATAGAAGGTTCTGGTAAAACCAGATAAAACGCGTGGCGAACCGATCAAGTGTGTTCATAGAGACAACTCCTAATGACCAAAGTTGCTAGAAATTTACATTTTACAAGCTCCGACATGTGTGCTCGCTAATTTCTGTGGCTTCCTTGGTTTGCACAACACATGTTCCCCCCCAAAAAAAAACAGAAATACCTTATAATAATCTTTGTGAACTTTTGGGTTAAGCACAAACCACACAAAAATTCTTCCAAGCGCTCAACTCCCTCCCATATGCTCCACGCTTGCCTGATTTTGGTTTTAATATTGGCTGCCACAACATTTCTCACACTCTCCTTGCACACACACACACTCACTCACACACCTGATGGCCATCATAAAATATGCCAGAAATGCCACACAATCTTAAGGACAT
The DNA here is from genome assembly GCA_035046065.1 of Chymomyza procnemis. Taxonomy (NCBI): domain Eukaryota; kingdom Metazoa; phylum Arthropoda; class Insecta; order Diptera; family Drosophilidae; genus Chymomyza; species Chymomyza procnemis. The sequence continues at coordinate 30,382,011 of JAWNOJ010000023.1, forward strand.
GTTGCACATACACACTCACACGCACGTACGGACACATTATCGAAGATTATTACAACAGCTGGCCTTTTACGCTTCACTGAAATGGAAGTAAAAATTCATTCAAAAGTCAACGCTTTGACGCAGCTTCCAAAGTTCCCAGAACCTATGGCCAGACTACCATTGTGCGCTGCCAGCCACTCCACTGCCTGCCTATGCCTCCCACGCATATTGCCGTGATTTTCATAATTCAAATTGACCGTGGCCCAGGCCACAGGATAAGGCTATAACATCTTGGGTGCGCTGCATAATGAAATTCACTTTGTTTTCTTTTGGCATGGCCATTTTTTTTTACATCGGGATTTTTCCTTAGCCGCTGCTGGCCGCCACCACCGCTGGGCTACCAACTGCAAATGCCATTCAAGCAGAATAATGCAATATAAACTGTTGCAGCTTGAGCAGAGCTACTCAAGCATAGTTTGGTTGGAGTAGACGACCGAGCAACGGAGAGCAGTTGCCATTACCCAGAGCTGGCTAAACTCGATGACAATCGACAAGCCCAGGATTCTCGTCGCTTCAACAAGCTTCAGCGTGTCTGTGTGTCTGTGTGTGTGTGTGCAAGTTTTGTGGGCTGTTGGCAAAATATGAAACCACAAAAGAGTTGTGGAATCGGAGGAATCGTTCATGTCAATTATTCCAGTTAAGTGAGCAACAAACCAAAGGCGGCGGCAACTTGCCAGCACTTGTGCCGCCCCTGCCAACTCTGCCAGTTACTCTTTTTTTTTTATCTCAAGCAATTTTTAAGTGCATTTTGTGTCAAGACGTTGTTGCATTCTTAAACTGTGTCAACCAGCAAGGATACAGAGCTCACTAAATGTTTATGGAAGCACAAAAAAAAAAATATGTAATTCAATATTAGGTTGCAAAAATGTGTCTGGCGGTAATTCAAGTAGAGCACGTACAGATTTCTGTGTGAAAATTTTCCCTGCCGGCGGCTATAGGCTATAATAGTGTTTGCCCCCACACTGCCCCTATCAAGATATACGGTTGCATAAAGTTGACAATGCAACATGCTTAGAAATTGCCAAACCCATAATAAAGCAATAAAACGGCTCAAGGATAATAAATACAAATACAGCGAAGAGAGAGAGATAATATAAACAAAATCAAAAACAATGATAAAACACACAACAAACAAGCAATTCGGATCGTTGAGATCAGTTCATGCTGATCCCTGTAGCAGCAGATGCACTCAGTGCAGCGTCTGCATCAAATTTCACATGCAATCAATGACAAATTTATGACTTTGCCTGGAATTGCGGCAACAGCGCACTTAAGATGTTACTGCTGGCGTCCGACGTCAACTGCTGGAGTATGTATGCACTTCACTCAGCTAAGAAATCCTTATTCCTTGTTACATTTTTCGCGTGCTCATATTTCTGTCAATTTGTTGCATACTTTACATTTATTTTCGACTGCTACAAATTGAGTTATTTGAGGGCACATCCTGCAGCTGCTTGCTGCGTCTCGGCTCACAACTCGTAGACTAGTATCTATTTCACGCTTAGAGTATTGAGTCTACGCCTTGTGCCAAGTGTCGAGCAGGCAGAACGTTTAAATCCCACTTGAATTAGTTTAAATTGCCGACAAGAGTTGATATTTCCTTTGGCACTAATATGCATTTCCGCCGGACTTTGGGATTTATGTCTATATACAAATTGTTTATAGCATTTGATGGCTCATTGCAGGCAAATTTCATGGGTCTTGCAATGTAAATGTGCTGTTGAGTGGAGCACTCAGCTTAAGGAGGCATGGATTGTGTTGGGTAGAATCTAAGCTGCAGACTTTCCAAGAAGCTGCTGAAGTGAGCTAGTTGCTTGTGAAGACTCCAACCTCATCTACCAAGTGCAAATTCGCTTCACCCTTGCTGCCTAATGGCAAACTCTTTAAAATGTCATAAAGTGCTTATTGCATTTTAATGCAGTCGGCAACGCCTGTCAATTTTTGACCCCCCTTCTAGTAACATTACGACATAATCAGTTTTAGATCTAGCAGTAAGTGGAAATGAATTTTCACAATATAACACACACACACACACACACACCCAAACACGCACACATAAATTATAATGAAATGCAAGAAACGCAAACTTAAAAGCCAAGTAAAATATGCAGCCCAAACAACAGCAAAATAATAACGTCAAGCAACAACGTAACGTAGCAAATAACGTAAAGTGCTGCCAAGGGCCGGCAACGAGCCGTAAATACAAGTAGCAAATAGCTCAAGACGCTTAAGCAAAGCAAAGGCTGGCAAAGAGGTGTGCCCATGTAGGAGAGCAGCAGCACAAGTTGGGGGGAGGGCAGTGAGTTGCTTCCAAATGAAAAAAAAAAAAAAAAAAGCTAACGAAGTTTTTGCAAGTAGTTGTTGTTGGCATTGTTGTTGCTGTTGCGGTGCCTGCCTGCTGCCAGCCAGATGATAAAGCAGCCTGATAAGCGACACGCGACCAGTGCAAAAATGCCACAGCACCAATACAACACGCCGGACAACAAGGAGTCACCAAGTGTACGATAGCTCTAGTGTGCGGGGGAGCTGCTCCGATTGTGGTAATAGGCGGCGAGTAAGGGAGAGAGAGTGAGAGAGAGTGAGAGAGAGGGAGGGAGTAACATACCTGACACAAGTACAGTTTGTTTTATGCCCGCAAATTGGTTTACCAACGGAGTAACGCCATGCATCCCAACCTATAGCTATAGTCTAGGCCCAACAGACAGGTGTGTGCAGTTGGGCAATATTTTTAAGGCAATGGTAGACAGGTAGTGCGAGGGTGGCTTTTAATATTGCGAAAGATGACAATAAGTGCTGACGCAAGGTTGTCAAGGCAGCTTGTGAAGAAACGCATAGTAGAGATTGAAGAAGGAAACTGCGTTTGACGATGGATGCGTTGTGATAAACGCTCGATTCGCTGCAATGAACGCTATTTTGTCAGGTTGCTGGAGACATTCATGATAAATTGAGCGATATCTAAGTATGTCTTGAAAGATGCACAAAAGAGATAATTGAAAAAAATATTCCGCCCTTAGAGTTCCCTTTCAGTTTCTTCAAACAAATTTCTTTCCCAGATATAAGACCATCCTGCGAGAGAGAGTTAGAGAGAGTTCAGACCTAGCAGCTTGTTGTGTACCATTCCTGTCTTGCTTACATCTATGCACTAACTTCAGCGACTCGCAATCGAAGTATCTCTGCACAATGAAAACATTCAAACTGTTATATCATTTTGCAATTATTAGTCTAAAGTTTTGAAAGAAAATGGTTTAGAAAATCTAAACAACTTCATGACAAAAATATCGTGGAACATGATCTTGCAACCCACGCAACCTTTAAGTCATCAACATCACCGACACCATCACCTTTTGGTATATTGCATTGTTCAGTACATTCACAAAGACATTGCCCAAAAATACTAACGACAGTTAGACGACATTCCCCCAGCCATGTCTGCAGTTCCGTTTTGTGTACCATGTCAAAGACAACGCCCCCTACCCTACTACACCCTACTCCTTCTGCACCATTCTGTTACGTTTCCCGTCTATTCTTATATTAATTGTCACGCATATGTCTGACCCCTGTCGACGACCCATGTATGTACGGCATGTAAGAGCAGGCCCATGCATATATATTGTATATATATACATTTTTTTGGTCTATTGAAAAGCTAAACCACAAAAATGTAACCAAGTGTTTTTCAGGCTACTTACTCAAACCGCTCCCTAACAAAAACCGTAAGAGAGTACGAACACTTACTGTGTTCTTGTGCTTGTTTGTTCTTGTTACCATTTTGTGTGTCATTTGTGGGCTGGAGGGAGGAGGAGGAGTTCGTTCTAGGGGTTTTACCAAGTAGTGCTCTATAATGTTAATGTGTAAATATGTGGCTGCAACAGCCGCAGTCGCAGTCGCAGCAGCAGCAGCAACATTAAAAGTTCGTGCAATGTCGTCGAGGTCTATGTAGAAGAGTCTATGCAAGTTTTGTAAGACCCGTACTACATCTACGTCTCTAGTTCTACTACGTCTGCTCTTGCTCTACTTGACAATTACCTTTGCTACATGTGTTGTTTTTGTTGCTTTTATTATTGTTGTTGTTGTTGTGGCTTCTTTCTTTACTTTCTAAATATTTTTTCTTGCTCGAAATGCACAGAAGGCAAGCAAAACTAAACCACTTTATGTATGAGGTAGACCCAACACAACAAAACACAACCCAAACAGACGTAAAACCTTTTGTCTCTTGCCTAATGTTTGTATCTGTGTTGTTGTCTTTTTTAATTGAATGACAGCCAAATGTTGTTGCTGTTGCTGTTGCTGTAGTAGGAGTTGGAAAAACAAACAGCAACTACAAATAGCTGGCTACCATATAATATGTATAGTAGCAACTCCCCCTCCATACATATGGGGCTCCCTGCAACCTGGCTCAAAAAACTCTTTGCCAGCTGCTGCTCTACTCATTTATTAATGCAATTAGCATTTGCATTTGTTACAAACGCTACATTTAGGTTTGTTTTTCGAGTTTCTGGCTCTGCACACAGATTATATTAGATGTGGTGTCATACCGTGTGGTTTCACAAGCATCCTCCTTGCCACTTTCCCCATTCTTGCGTCTTATTAACAGTAATACGGTTGCACAATGACGCTAGACATATGCTAGACAAATACTAAGTTCCCTGCTCGAAATCTTTTTAAAGCCAATTTCATTTAGGACATAAGTTACAATACGTATCTATTGGTAAGTCTTTAAGTCTTTCTGAAAAATCTTTCAGATATCTCTTTTTAGGTACTTCGACTACATACTTCTATATCACTCAAACTCAAAAATATACCGCTTTGAGCTTCCTCTGCCTCCTATAATATAACCGACTTCGTAATATGCCCTTTGTATGTTGCTCTGCCATTTTCTTTATACTCCTGCCATCGCGAAATCCCTTCTCGCTTTTAATCCAATAGCAACCTAACAAAAACACACCCTAAGTAAACACACTTTAAGTCTTTCCGAAAAATCTTTAAATTATTTTTTTTTTAAGCTTTTTCCAATATGTATAAAAATATCTCTCAATCTTTAAAATCTTTTTGCTTCCTTTATCACTTTATTTACACAAACTTACAACATTGCCGCCGTCCTGCAATAGCCGATTTCAAAATAGTCCCGTCCATTCCAGTTCATTTGCCACAAGCATCTCTTTCATACTTCTTCCAATTATATTTCTTCAAAGATTGTACAACTTAGATATTTCGCTTAAAGAATTCTCTGCCACTTTCTTCAAACATACCTGCTGCATTGCCTGCTAAAATACTACTTTCTGTGGTATACCCAACTTTAAAGTATTTCCACTTAGCTTCCTTTGCTACTTTCTACATATTCCAGCCATCCCCAAAGTCCTGCTCATAGTTTTCATTGTCAACCTAAGAGCAACCCGGCACTTCATTTTGCGAAGAAGTTACAAACAACCACAGAATTCCATAGACTTTTTGAAGCTCATTTTCATACTTTACAATTCTTCCAGAGTTTTCTAGAGCAACACCAGCACTTTACGCGACTCTTGCAATTTTCCTACCAAACTAGCTTTCTTCACAACACTTAATTAGCCCTTACAAGCTTCCAGTTTCCAGATGACGTGTCTACAAGCACTTTACACTAATGTCAAGCGAAATAATGTGAAAAAAACAAAAAGAGTGCTCAGCTCAGGTGAACCAAAAATTGGTCTAGTGCCACAAATTCCCAACTTTCACCCAATTGCCAATTGACTCGAAGTGTTTTCTACGAAAACTGCAAAAAACCCACAAATGCCGTCAAACGACTTGATTTGCATGACAGCATGTCCTAGCTGCTAGTGGTCTCCTGGGAGCCAAGAGCCAGACCTCCAAGTCGGGTTGACTTTATGCCATCTGCTTGTCGCAACAAATCTAGTTGAATAGTTAAAATTAGAGTGCAAATTATCGTTAACATCTAGCTAGGCGTACACACCAATGCGCATAGCTACCACTCGAACACATAATACCCATTCCCTGACATATAAGTATGCACATATCGTGTATATGTATATGAATATATAGACGATTTGCAGCAGATTTTACTTAGCATTCAGGCATAATATGCACCATTTACACGCAAGTTGGCGGGTATGTGTGGGTCTTGGGTTTATAGAGTCAGCGATTAGGTTAAAGTGCTTATAGTCGTTAGCGGAACAAGATTAAAAATAAAAAATGTAAAACTTTATCAGTAGTTTTTGACCATTTTTAGAGTTACTTGCATCAATACAGCTGAAATTTTTTTGGGAATCTATATAAAAACTGCTTTGATAACGCAAAATCTCCTTACAAAATTTCGCTGTTCTTTACGTATTTTATGATCCCGAGATTGGCAAGATTTCTTAGTAAAAACTTTCTTTCTTTTTAAGAAATCTCCCAAATTTTATTTTTAACTTTTGTTCTTGAGTCTCTCAGATAAGTCTTTGAGACTTTTGCAGTTTGCTACGCACAATCTTAACTATAATAGCGTAAAACTCTTTGAAGGTTAACCGATTTATAAGAAGAAGCAGCGACGCAATGATGTTTGGCGAGCAAACACCTGGCCAAACAGTCACCTTTTGGTCGTGTTTCGCGGATAACATGAGCACCCGTGCTCAAAAATATTTCAAGCTATCGTGTCGCTTTTTTCGGCGATATTGACATAACTGACCGATTATTTTCAATATAAAGCGAGACTATTTCTTCGGGTTCTTGAGGTCTATAGCGATAAATGCATAGAATTCTACGAGCTCAACCTATACTTAAGCGTGGTGGTTGTTGCTGTTGTTGTAGGTGTTTCGGAGCACCAGGTATAGTTTGGGCTTCCGAAACAGATGGGGTTTGGCAGTCCTTGGGCAGGCCGGAACCTGCGTCGATTCCAGTATGAAGGACGGACTGCCGTGGGAATCGTGGTGGTTGTTATTGTTGTTGTAGCTGTCTCGGAGCACCAGGTATATGGATCCGAAGGGGGGGTTGGCATTTCTTGGGCAGTCCTGGGCCTGCGCCTATTCCGGCCGTGGGAATCGTAAGCGTAATGGTGAAGGAAATTCTTAAAATTATTCAACTTTTTCTATTTTCCCGAGTCAGAATTGAACAAAATATGTATTTCGTATAAACTGAAAACCATGTTTAGATTTATGCATGCAACGAAACTTAGAATATATAAAAAACTTGGAATTATAGCCAAGTCCGGAAAACGGAATAAATTTCTTTTTCTCATTCGAAAGATTCCAATTTTATCAAGCTCAAGGCCCGTTGTAAGTTTCATTATCTGAATCGAAAGATCCTAATTTTTTTTTTTGTTTTTTGTTTTTGCAAAAATTGAAATCTAGAACTTCTAGCGTGCAGATATGTATTCGCGTCTTATGCAGCGAAAGTTCAGAACTTTATCAAACCCAAGAACGTTTTTACACTTGGACTGTTTTTGCATAAACTCAAATCTAGAACTTGCCCATACCTCGTACAGATATTCCTCTCCAACAAGTCTTCTGTACCCAGAGTTCGCACGCTCCTAGACACGAATTTGATCGCATTCTTTTGGACAAAGAATGCGCTACAAAACGCGACAAACATTATTAAAAACTTTGGCTAATGTCAAAGGATTACATAAAAAACCAAAAAACATTTAAAAATTAAGTAACGCATAAATCATTTATTGCGATAAAAATTTAATAGCCTCTTTGCTGCTACACTGAAAAAATGCACATTAACAATTTTGACTAGTTTTTCACGATTTAGTTGGTCGTGTAATCCGTAGCTAATGCCAGTTAACTGCCATATATAATTTCCATTTTGAGTAAAACTGCCAATAAATTTTTAGCTTAAATTTCAATGAGCGCCTTTCGTAACCCTTTTTCAGTTGCTGAAGTTTTATATTTCTTTTTTTTCTCTCTCATTTTAAACACTTTAGAGCGTGAAAGCTTAAAATTTTTGCATGTTTGCCTGCAGGTTATGTGTCATGTTCGTAGTTCATTCTGGACTTAAGAGCAAACTTTGGGGCAGCCAACTATGCCTGCGGCGGCGCAGGTTAGGGCAGCTTGGAGCATGTGAGCCAAAGCCACAGCCAAAGTTGCGTGTCAAATGCGTTCACAATCAAGCGAAATATTCGAAGAGCGCGGGAACGTAGGGTTTTTGGGAAAATTTTAAGCTCTATGGAAAGGGCTAAGCAGCAGGGGCGTGCAAGCGCAAAAAAGTTGTTGAAAGAAAAGATTAGAAATTCTGACGGCTACTGGTATAAACAAATCATGGCAGCACATGCTTGTGCCGCAGGATATGTATGCAGGCTACATGCACTTATCGCAGAGCCTTATTGATATAAAGCGCGCTCCATAAATGCCATGACGAACTAAAGTTTCCCAGACGAACTTATCGAAATTTATGAGCCAGTAGCGTTTATCTTAACTTTTAAAGATAAACAAGCAGCTGAGATTTTCTCTTGCTTGCAGTGACCGTATTTTAACACAATGCCCATACCGGGCAGTTGGCTGCAAAGGAAAACCCATCTAGGATTACCTGGCCGCAGCTAGCGGCAGACTGCAACTTCCGATGCTGCAGGCTCTTTGATTGCTTTGCATTTCATGCATAGTTAAGGCGCGCACAGGGCATGCAACAAACAACAAACAAAATCAAATGCCTCAATGACAGTGCCTGAGATTACAACTGCCACTGCACGGCGATTTTCTGCATCATTTCCCAAAAAAAAAAAAACGACAAAAAAAAGGAAAAGAGCAATCGAAATAGTCTGCTCAAGTGGTTGACAGGATACGTGTGTTTGCGCTGACGGCGCCTGCCAGTCGATCGCCCGGATATGGGCGCTGTGGAAATTTAAACAAGTGCAACCAGCAGTTGCAGCTGCAACACAAATTGTTGCCGCTCCTGTCTGTGAGTGGCGTCCAACTCAAGTGCCGCTAGAGCGCTAGACGCGGCATATTAAGATATCAGCAACGCTTTAATGCTCGCTATGTGATATAAAGTATAGAAATCCATTCTTAGAGACATTTACATGCCACACAGTGGCATTAGTTGCACAGTGTATCTTTGTACTTAAGCACCGCCGCACATAAAAGGCCATCTAATCGCCACTTTCTGTCACATTGATGATAAAATTTGGGTCAACTTTTAGTGGTAGTAGCACCTTTTCAGCTCTACACTCCACTGCTCTTAGCGGCGTACATCTAGTACATCTATGGCGTCTGGTGGTTATCCTTCTTGAGCACGGCTAAGATTGCTCACTGCACTTACCGCCGTCGCCGTCAGAATCCGCTCGTACTACGTTTTTATGTCTAATGGTTTGGGCTACCAGTTTTCTCAGCCTTTTTTTTGTATTTGTGCCTTCTCGCTTCTTGCTTCACCCTTTAGATTTCCATTTTTTCCCACTTGCCGCTCCCTGTATGGCATGATTTTTATGTGCCGTCCCTTAAGTTGCATGATGCCGACTTAGTCGACGCTTGTTCCTGATAGTAAAAGTGGGCCGAATAGAAGTAGTCGTTGTATGGTAGTTGTAGTAGTCGAAGTATTCGAAGTTGTTGTTGTTACATTTGCTATTGTTGTAGTTGTTGCAGCTACAAAGTTTTAAAGCAAGAGCAATAGCATTTGTGGTAGTATTAGTAGCAGCGAGCCATATCCTTTTTATGTTGTGGTTATTGTGAAGTCAACACTGAGCGAAATAGTTGAGTTATTTCAGAAAGAGCGCTGTAGAGCGTGCAGACTATTTCTTCATACCTTTTGTCTTTACTTAGCGCTACGAAGAGATATCTCTCTTAATAGCTGTTCGAAGCGAATAGGAAGCTACAGTTTAGAACCAAATCTAAACGGCGATGTGAAATTTTGTTTTCATAAAATTGTATATTTTATTTACAATGTTAAGTCAAAAATTAATTGGTTTTTTTTATTTGCTTCGCTAAAAGTGCTAAGCATTAAGCTGTATATAATTTAGTTTCAATTATAGAGCATGATTTGATTAAGATATTCTTGCCCAGAAGTTTATTAAGTATTTCGCCAAACTGAGAAGCCATTATATATTAATGTTCTTTAAATCTTTCTTAAACAGCAACTTTTAATTGAAAACCCTTCAAATTGCGAGTTTTTCAAAAAAGTTTATTTATGGGAAATCAGCCGATACTATAACTAGATCATAATGCAATGTTTATCAACGAACCAGTTTTTACGTTCTTTGTCTACTGCCAAAACTCAATGTCGATAGTTAGCAATTTTTGGAACAGATTTTCACTTAAAATTTAAATAATATTCTGCCAAAACTCTTAGTAAATGAAGGCCCGCTAAAACCTGCGCTTTTCACACATTTTTTCTCAGTGTAGCTGCGGCATATCCTCGCAAAAGTATGCCGCAGCTACTATCGTGCAACAACATAGATAGATAACTGCTATACTTTCTGCTCGACGATGCATAAAAAAGGTTCAACTAGTCGAGCTAGGCACTGCTAGTCAGCTCTATGGTAAGTGCTCCATGGCCATGGGAGTAGAAGAACCCACCAACTCTTTTCACAGAATGTGTGTTTTTTATGACAATGGCCAATTGCATTCATTTCGAGCTACTGTTGCAGCCACCAAAGCCGCCACAGCCGCTTTAAGTTGCACGCAAGCAGCAGCTGTAAAAGACACAGGAAAAAAAAATGGAAGGAAAATGTGGCAGAGTCGACACGCGGATAAAAAAAAGAAAAAACAAAAACGCATATCAATTGACATTTGGTGGTAATAAAAGGCAAAAATTAAGCGCTCTAGGCCGCGGCAACATGTAGCTCATTTTTATGGGTTTCCAATGGTCGCCACCGCAACTATTGATGGGGGCACACGAAATGGGTATTTAAAGTGGCAAACAACAGTTGCGGCAACGGCTGCTGTCTCTAACCTCTTGACTCTTGTCTCTTGACTCACTTATCTGCATGATAGACAGTGAAAGGGTTTGCCGACAGACAAACAAATTAGTAGCTGCGATAAAACTAAGAAGAAAAACAAAAACTTCAAATAGAAATATGTAAATTTTACTAATTTGTTATCGGCGCGGCAAGTTGAAAACCGCCAAGTGGCAACATTTCAGGGCCGTAGAGCTCTACTAGCTCTAAAACTCCCTACATGCGTTATTTTTTTTTTTGCCATGATGTGGCAAATTCAAAAAACTAACGAAAAAAATAACAAAAGTCAGTAAAACTTATATGATAAATACTTGAGAGGTGCTCCAAGTATGCCGCCAAGTAGAGTGCTTCAAAAACAATGGGCAGCAGCACAGTTCGTGATTGGCATAATTTTTTGTGGCACTTGAGTTATTATTATATTCCGAAGGTGTGAAATAAATTTATACATTACCAGGAACCAGCAAATCGAATCAGAAAAAAAACACTAAACGAAACAGTTAAAAATCAAGAGAAACAACTTGAAACATGAGCCCAGAGCATCAAAGTTTAGCCAAGGCTAAGTTTAATGAAACACCTACAGACTGGTATTACGACGATGCCATGTGAAAAAATATAAAATATAGTATTGCTGTTGTTGTTGGAGTTGGAGTTCGTGTTGTTGTTGCCGTTTCCCGCGCTGCTTTTGCAGCCGGCAATGGGAATGGATAAACCGTTGAAATTAATTGCAATTTATGATGACGTTTCAACAAAAACAAAATATTAACACCAACCAAGCAGTCAAAAGTGTAAGTTAAATACAAAAGTAAAACATAAAAACAAAAGCTAAATAAAGTTATAAAAAAAATAAAAATAATAATAATATTGTATCTGTGCCATTAAAAAACATCAACAACAACAGCGACAGCGCACAAATGAAAACAAAAACAAAAAACAATACGCAGGTAAGCACAATAAACGTGCGGCTCTTAATTAAGTCATGGCTGTGTGTCTGCTCCAATGGATCGGCTCTCCGAAGTTGTAGTGGGCTTTGAGTGGCTACATAAAGCGCTTCCCGCCACTTCCCCAAAAAGCAGCAAGCAGCTGAAGAAGCTACAGCTCTGCAGCTAGAAGTGCCCGCCCGAGTTGCACAAATATGAAGCAAAAAAACATTATTTATTTTTTATAGAGCATACTTGGTGTGTGTGTGTATGAGTGGGTGAGTGTGTGCGTGTGTGTGTGGCAGGATGAGCTGCCGCAGTAGCCATATTTGAAGTGTAACGAAAATATTTCAAAATGATATTGTCATCATTGGAGAGCTCACGCAAGTGCGTAGCACTCATACATAGTGGTAGTAGGCTTCAGTTTGAGTAGTATAAATTGAGTAATTACTTTGAGTATTGATTGAAGACTACAAATGATGGACAATTGTGGCAAGACCTTGATGAAATATGTGTCAAAAAATATCAGGTTCTGAACTTGAGAAATAATATCAACTTCATGAATTCACAATTTCTGGGAATAATTAAACAGTCATCAAGCGCGTTTTGCATTCATATCAATTGCATTTTATTTTATTTAAGTTCAAAAAATAATATCAATTTCACCTCACCTTTCTTTTCATTAATTTTAAATTTAGCTTAATCGTAAATATTCTTAAAAAATATCTTAATATCAAATCTGTCTTGTAGGCAGGCTCCACAGATATTGCAAATATTTTTAAAAAATATCTTTACGAAAAATCTAAAACTTAAATGTATCTTCGAGGCGCAAAAGATATATTTTATATATATTTGAATGTATATTTTATTATATTTTTGAAAATATCTTAAATCGATTGTTTATAACTGTGTTCGATATACAGACATTTTATTGACGGCAACTAACATTTACTTACTTCAATATTCATTGTGATTAAGTCAAAATCGTAGAGAGATATAATCTTCGAGGCACAGATGATATTTCAGATGTTCTTAAAAATAATCGTAACAAAATATCCAATGCTTAAAAATGATCTTGTAGAAATATTTTTTGAAATTATCTTAAGTAAAAATATAAAGCTTAAATCTATCTTCAAGATACAAAATGATTTCGAAAGTATCTTAATAACAAATCTTTCTTGTAGGCATCACAAATATTGCAAATATTTATTGAATAGCTTAAGAAAAAATGTAATGACTTAATCCATCTTCGAGATACATATATTTTATTGGCGGCAACAAAATATTGCTAAGATATCGGTAATCATTGTGATTAAATAAATCAACTGATGTAGCTTTTACAGCCGATACGGGTGATCCTGGCTGCTAGCTGCTCTTCCAGTTGATACGGTAGAATTTTGTACACACTGTCAAAAGGATTATTTTGCGCATATTTGATTGATATGAGCTCCTTAGCGTGAACAGGAGATACCAAGTACCCACAATAATCAGGTTATGCTCATCACTTCCTCATTAATCGCCTACGGGTCAATGCTCCTCAGAGAAGAAAGAAAATTAATTAGAATCATATATATTTTACTCTGTTCCTTCTGTTGAAAGATTTAAGTGATAAATCCTTATCGAAACTGCAAAAAGCTATTAAAAGTGTCAAACCAGTGCTGCGGCATAAACTCCGCATGAAAATAATAAACAATACAACAAAATCCAATCGCATAATTTAAGCTTAAGAATATTCTGAAATATAAAGATGTTCTTTCATGAAATTCACTCCCTATATAATGTTAGAAGCCTCTAATTGCTCTAACTCTAACAAAACTCAGTTAAGCAAGTTGCTATCTTAAGTGTTATTTTATAATATTGTATTTTATATGGAACGCATTATGCAAAATGACAAATTCAGAAGTGATCCCAAAGCTGGCCGACTCGAATGTAAGGCATTCCCTGGGTATAAAATTCTCTCGAGGCGCCAGTGCTGTTAAATTGTTTATAAACTGTGCACTGAGGATCGGCTTACCAAAGCAATCGCTCAAGTTTCGCTAAACAAAATTATACTTGTCATTTGTAAGAAGACTATTTATAGATAATTTAGCTGCAGGTATCGCATTTTTTCTTGGAAAAGAATGTGCTCAATCCATTTAAAGTGTTCTTTTTGTAATATTTATCTAAGCTATCGTTTTAAATAAAAACCATTTGTGTGATTCAAAACAACGACTTAGCTGCCATTCCCAGAACTGATGCAATAGCTTTCCAAACAATGCAATTTTCTTATTTAAATTAACTCCAATTATTTTCAAATAGTCTCAAAATGTTGAACCAGAACTTATCAACTCTATCAATTTTGTCAATGATCAATGCAACATTTCCTGACTGCACATTCCATGCTTTCATACGAAATCATTTTAAACAATTTCTGTTGCAGTCTTTATTGAATAAACAAAATCCCTAAACAATGCTGGCGTATATGCAATTCGTGATTCTCATTTGTAAAATGCCAAACTTTGTTCCAGATTCACAAAAGAAATCAATCAAAGGAAAAAGTTTCGTACCACGAAATATTACTGCGTACTTCCTATAAGCCATAAGTCGCCACACCGCGCAAGTGTGAAATACGTTGTTGTAACCACAAACGTAAGAAGCGCAGGAAGACGACGACGCTGTGGCAGAATGAATGAAAAAAAAAGCCAACCGAAACGAAAATACCGCAAAGAGGTGGCAGGCATAACGGACGCAAAAATAAAATGACTAAAAGAAACACTTTGAACACAACTTGATTACTGCCTCATTTAGTTTCATTTAAGCCAAAAGACTTTACCAAGAAAAAATACATTGTTCACAATAAAAAAAATGCTTGCCAATTTTTTTTTTTTTGTTTTTGTCTGCTGCGGTCAATTGTTGTAGTAGTCGAGCGGGCTTAAATGAGAGCATTTTGTGTGTTGTGTTGGCTTGTAAAGCAAAAACAAGTTAAGCAGCAGCGACAGAACAGCGATCAAGACTTTGGCTATGGCTGGGAGCTGAGGTAGGGCAAGCCTCAAGCGACAATAAACGGCGACAAAAGCAACTAAATTTGCTATGACGTTGTCTGGCGTATAGCGCCAGCAACAGCTACAGGAACAGCAACGGGACACAACGTGGCAACATTAGCTGTCGCTTGACTGTCGCACGATCGAATTTCACATGCGGCGATATTTTACGATATTGTCTCAATCAGCGCGAATCGTTGAGCCAGAAAAAAAAAAAATTTCTGCCAAAGAAATTCACACCAAGCGTTGAGCAGGCAGGCAGTGGAAGAAGCAATAACAAAAAATGCAAAAACCACAGGCAGAAAATAAATTGAAATTTCTCGGGCTGTTTTGGGGATATTCAATGAATGCGCAGGCGTGGCTATAAAAACAAGAAATTCGCTAGAGATTAGCTTGGAGGCGCCACAGCAAATTGAAATATTGTTTGTTGGCGTAATGTGAAATTTTGGAAATAGAAATGTTGCGAGTGCGACTGCCAGTGAAGAAAATGTCAAACATTTGAAACAACCAGGCAATAGATAGTTAGATACAGCGATACAACGGCCAGCGCAAGAGTTACAGATACAAGATACATAATTGTATCTAGCAGGTTTTTGTGCTGCTGCTGCGGCGGCGACGACGGCTGCGGCTGCTCAGCAAGTCAATGACTGCGAGAGCGTAATGCTGCGAGAGAGCGGCCGGTGTGAATGTGTGCGTGAGCAATGCATCAATACAAGCAAAGCGCTCTCTGACAGGCAGTTTTGTGCGACAGAGATGCCAGATAGCCAATAGCGGCAGCGAGAACAAAATAGCTGACAAAAAGAGCGCATGAGAGAGCATGACTGATCGCTGGCGCGTGTGTATTAGTGAGCGCCGAGAGCGTAGACTGCGCTTGTGTGCGTGCCTCAGAGAGAGAGAGAGAGAGAGAACGAAAGAGAGCACGCGTAGCATTACCCCTGCGTACACTCAGCGGCGACAGCTACCTGCAGCAACAGATACTTTTGCATCTTTGGGATACAAAAGTGCATCTAATGCTCTACTACAAAATGTGGGCTCAATTGTGGGCTTAGCAGCAAACGCTCGATTCTCAAAATAATGTTTACCCTAAAAAAACAGGCTCAACTCTGTTATTTTTATACCAAAAAGAAAAAAATCTGTATTGGAGTTGAAGGTATTTTATTTTCTTTTTTGGTAATTACTCGACGCTGTCAAAACAGGCAGCAGCCAAGAGCTGCAATTAGTCGCAGTTTTTGCTCAGTTATTTACTTAAATAAATGCCAAAGCTGTTAAAACATTCAGCGACAGCGCACACAAATCATTAACAATAATAATTCCTGCAAATATAAACAGTTCCAGACAATTTTAATAGCCAAATATGTTTGTTAGACATTGAATATTTTTTTTTGCTGGCCACAGTAAGCTGTAAAAATAAAATTATAGACCAATTTATAAACATGAATCGTCGTTCCAGTCAAAAGCCAAAAGCAAGCCAAACGCGCTGCGCACTTTTCGTGTGTTTAATGAAGGGTTTTGGGACTTAACTTTTTTCGCTTACATTTTTTTTTTCGGCCAACACACTCGCGCTTTGCTCTAAGTGGGTATTAGCAAAATGCTGAAAAATTGCGGCCTACAACAACTACCAAAGTTGAAATAAAATGAAATCTTTAGCACAAATTGCAAAGAGCACACACAGCACGGACAATTAGAATAGTCTGGCTGAGTTTTTGTTGCCAGTCTTGAGCTTTAACTTGATTATAGAGTTTGGTTTTATTTTGTGCGTGTGTGTCTGTGTATTTTTTTTTTGTTATTCTTACTGAATTGATCCGCTAACAGTTTCGCACGGGCATTTTTTTGTTGAGCTCTTTAAAAAATTATTAAAATATTTAAATTGCGCTTAGGAAGTGGACTATTAATAAAAGTGCTAAGCATGCAAATCATTTTATATAAGCTTGAGAAAATATTGCTCATATTTTTAAAGGCGAAAATATATTTGAAAGTGTTTGATTTTTAATGGAGATGGGAAGTGAATATAAAGTTAATTTAATTGAATTTTTTGGAGTAGCTAACTATGCTCAATTGCGTTTTTTAATAATGTTTGGGCTTAAATGTATTGACTTATTATTTAATTTTAGTGCTTAAGTAATATATTTAATTTTTAAAAAATTAACAAATCAATGTCGAAAGAATTTTAAAAATATCTTTTGTAGAGGCAATATCAAGACCACAGCTGAAAGTTAACAAACATTTTTGAATAACATTTCACACAAAGTTCAGCCTTCTTCTCCTCCTAAATTTAAGCTTTTTTTATACTTGTATTTATTTCAATATTAATTATTCAGTATTTACTCTAATAAATAAAATATATTACAATCAAATTTCTAGTACTTTCGAGAATGCAATTATTTATTTTTTTCCAAATTAAATTATAGACCCGCTGTTTGGCCATAAATAAAAGCAATGGGAGTTTTATTGCAAAAGCAGTCGACTTTACAGTTCGGTATAATTTTGCGAGTAATATTGATATATATTTTAGATTACTATTTTGGTCCATCACTTCAGTTTGGCATTTAGGAGAAGTATATGAGGGAACACGCAGATAAAAGTATAAAGTACAAAAAGTTTTGTTTACTTGAAATGAATTTAAAATTAATCGTTCCAAACATACTACGCGTCTTGAAGGAACGGCAATTGCTTTAATTGTTTGATGATGATGATGATGATGAAGATGGCAGAGCAACATCTTAGGAAGTGACTACTGAATGATCTCCCCAAGCAATTACTATATGAAATAATTATAGTTTTTATTGTAAATTCATCCTTTACTAACTCCGATCTAATCGGTAATGCAAATATTTGTACTTCAGGCCCGAAACCTCTCGAATTCAATTTTATGCGTAAATATTTGCTTATATAATTTTTTGTTTAAGAAATTTCACACTTAAATTTCAAAGCAAAGATACTTGACTATTTTTAAGATTTTCATATATCATTTTATACTGAAGAAAATTTTTTTTATTTAAAATATTAAATAAAGAATAAAAAAAATTGTATAATATCTTCTTTCAGATGCGACTGACTGTCTTATCACTGAAGCACACATCACTTGGAAAATCTGCAACCAAACAAAACAGCAAATGAATATAAAATAAGTACTCATCGCCAAGCCGCTTGGGTTACTCTGAAAGCTCTTTATTCTCAACACAGAAGTCACCATATTCAGAAGCCTCGAAATCACTCTCTGCCGGACTTATCGGTTGTAGCGGATTCACAAAGAACTTCCACAAACATTCGATAAGCTTTAACTGCGCTTTGCTTTCGATTTGTACAGAAAATCAAATCTTTCCGTTTAAAACCAATCGGGGCATTTTCGAGTTACCAAATAATTATATTTTCAGAAACGCCAAGGCACATCCATTATTCTTAACAGATGACAAATCTTTTTAATGAAATAAATATATTAAATATAATCATAGAAGCCATTACGGCCGTAATTTTCAGTTGAAGTCATTCTCGGAAAACAAGCCGAATTTGTAGAATTTATGCTCAAATTAGTTCTTCATTATATAATTTATTCGTTTTAAATAATTTTATTGCAACTTTTATTTTGTTCTAATATTTATTTATTTATTCAATTTAATGTATACAATTTGTTATTGAATTTCGTGTACAAAATATGATACAGTTAAATATATTCGCCTATTTACTTTAGCATTAAAAATTTTGTAACTACAAAATATATATATAATACAAAAAGTTTAAAAAAATTTTATGTTATAATTATTAGAAAATAATTATAATTTTAGAAATTGTTTATAAATGTTTACAAATTTTTTTGGACTAAAAATGTAATAGTTAAATGTTAACATACAAATGTTTTTGGAGCAATAAATTTGTCGTTAAGTTCAAAGCATAAAATTCCACACATTTTTGTTTTGCGAAACTTTCAAGTTACCAGGCGAACAGCAAAAATGGCATGTTGCTGCTGTTAATCAAATGTAAACTAATTAAACATAATCAGCTGTTTGTTAACTTAGAAGCTTATTCTCTTCTTCTTCTTAAACAGATTCTAACGGAATCATGTAAGCTGTCGATCAGCTGTTTGATTTATTGGTAAAATGTAAGCAAACGCAATTTGCAGCAGCTGCTGAGCTTAACAGAAACATGTTAACTTACAAGGCCAGCACGATTCAGCTGTTCAACAGCTGTTAAATTATAAACAAATGCAAATTGTCAAAATTGCAAAAATTTGCTGCTCGCCTGGTAATTCAAAGCTGTGCGAATATTCAAAAAGGCCAGGCCAACTGCAAATAAATATTCAAAATTTTGTTTTTAACGATTATTCCTGATTTGATTTAAATGAACGTTTTGAATTTAAATTTTCTCTAACTGACATTATGCATGTTTAGTTTTTGTGCGAGATTGTCCAGCGATTAGTTTAAATCAAATTCAAATAAATGCGACCAATTAAGCGTCAAATTCAAAAAAAAATTAATTTTCGTTAAATATTTTTCAACATCAAAATCCCACTCAAAATTAACCTGCTACCAGGCGAGCAGCAAAATACGTAAGCTGCTGCTGCCAGCGAAAATGTAAACAAATCCCAAATTGAACTGTTTACAGATGTAAACGTTTGAAATCTGCGAAGCCTCTGCCAAAGCCGATCTTTAACGGAATCATGTAAGCTGCAAAAGCTTTCGATCAGCTGATTGTTCATTTGATAAAATTGCAAACACTCGCAACTTGCTGTGCTCGCTGTTCGCCTGATATTTTGTTGCTGTTCGCCTATGCGAGATGAGGGTTGCGACCTTCAAGATTTTTAAATTTGAATTTTAACGCAGATTTTTAAAGTTTACGTTTTCGTTAACAACTTTCAACATGTTTCACATACACCTAAGATTTTTATACAGTCCAAGAAGCAAATAAAAATTTGTGTTGGCACTTTAATATAATTGTAGCTCAGGTCTCATCTAAATTTTAATATTTTTAATAATATATTTATTTTTTAAATAATTTCTCCCATTAAAAATTTAAACTCGCATAATTATTATTTTGTAATATTGAGAGCATTATTTTGTATATATAGTATATTTATTTGTCTACCGATTTATTTTTATTTATTAAAATATTGTTTTATTGTAAAATCCAAACATATAATTATAATAAGTTGCAATATTAATCAGACAAATAAGCTTAGGTGTCTCTTAGTCCAGCACATCCAGCAGAAACGGAAGTCAGTTATGTTGGGTACAAAGTAATTATTGGCTTCTTGAAGATCTCTTTGAAGCTACTCTTTCCAGTTACTCTGGTGTAGCTTTTAATGCTTAAAGATGACTTAAAAATCTGTATCCTAGGCTGATCTGCAAGTATATAAAAATAGATAGAAATATTATTTAGACACTGATGATTAATATCGATTAGAATTATTTTCTCTAAAATATTATAGGATTTCACGTTAGATTTATGCTCAAATGCCATTGACTTTGTTCTTAGCCATTCCCCTAGAAAGTCATGGTAATAGGATCATAACGTTAAATAAAATAAATAGGATTGATTTATACGAATTACCAAAGCAGTCGTTATATGATATATATAGTTATTATTAATTTAGGGGAACAACTGAGTGCAACTGAAAAATAAAATATAAAACTAATCTGTCTCCCTAGCCGGAAGACCGAATTTTTTATAGATACTTGGAATTAAAGTACAAAAATTGGAAACAGGAAGGTAGGGCTACAAGTCAAATATTAAGAGTTACACATACATTTATGGGTATCTTTATGAATTTTTTTTATAGATATCCAAGCCGTAGATAATAATTTCCTCATTTCGATATAACATGCTTATCAAAAAATTCGCATTACCTAAAAAAGCTATAAATCTCACAAATTTCAATCTAAAAACATTTCCGATTCTTTAAAGTCTTAAATCCAAAACTATAATTTTTATACTTTACTTTTGTAACAAATTTTTATTTAGGATCTGAACTTTTTGCACAAAAATAAGATATTTTTGCTAGGTTCGACCGCGAAGAACTTTCATTGGGTCTCATTGCTTCAGCATAGAGCTTCTGGTTTTAGAAATTTTGTGCCTGTTCTTCAGACATAATTTCCCCAAACCATTTCGGTTTGAGCCACTAACTAAGTTGACCACTTTGCAATTTTTTGACCCTATTATTTGAGAAATATCTTAAGCCCGTTCCCAGCAAGCCAATGCTTTCTTTTATTTGGTTTTTGCCAATTCCCATATATGATGTATTTTGTGCATCCATAAATCTATGAACTGCTTCCAATCCAAACACAAGCAATCCTTAGCAAGCTGTTGCTCCTCAATCCAATTAAGTAGTAAAATAGTAAGTTATTTCGATAGCGAAAACATTTATGAAGCCTTCGCAAGTTGTTTATTTATTGACTTTCACTGATTCCGGGAGGTTGTTGTTGCCTCTGCTGCTGTTTTTGCCGATTTTGGCCATTTTTGCCACCAGGTAGCCAAGTTTAACGATAGCTTACCATAAACATTTTGCCAAAATGAGCACCAGACTAATGCCAAATACTCTACCAGAGCTGTAAGAACTGCTGGCCGTGCTGGGCTATGTTGGGTCATAAGTTGTGTGTTTTTTTTTTGGTTGGCCTAAAGCGCACATGGCCACATAAATCAAAGCGACCAATAAATATTTGCGGCATACAGACTGAAAAACTGAATAACCAGGAAAGAGCAAACCAGTGGAGCGAAGTGAGGAGATTGGGAGTCGCCATAAACGCGTAATTAACCTCATTTTGTGCTGGAGCACAGAAATGTGGCACAAAAGTTAATGTGCATTTAGCTCATATATCAACCCCTACAGATATGAGTGTTTAGAGGATATACGTTGGGATACAAGTGAGGGCGGTTGGAATGGCTTCCGATTCGGCGGCTACAGCAGCAACAACAACAATAGCGGTCTAACACTCAACTTGAGGTTAAGCAATATTCAAGGCAAATAGCGCACAATGCAGCAAAAGTATCTTTAAGATGCACTTGAGCGTTCAATGACGTCTACGGCAAATACACACACGCATAGGAGCAATGGAGCTACACAAAAGTCAGGGACAGAGGTGCAATCAAATTTCAAAGGGATTTCCAGTTTGAGGACTTTTAAGCGTAAAGAGCTGCAGAAGGAGTTTGATAAATCTTAACTTCTTGGTAGCGTACTTGCCTCTAAGTAAGTAAGTTCTCGGTAGTAGGATTGCACACTGCAGCAATAAACCGACTCGATATGTCAAGCAAAATCTGTGTTAAGATAGCTTGATAAATACTTTGATACAATCCTAAGTAACAGTTTGCTTTATGGAATCACTGCTTTACGATTTTGACAACTCAATCTACACTATGCACCTCCAAAATTTGTCAAGATCTTGTTAAAATCAATTTTTTTTTTCAGTTGGTGGAAATTGTTCCAAGAGATCTTGAATACTTGATATCGAAATAGTCTATTAAGTTTGCATTCCCTCCCCACCATTTGTCTTAAAATGCTCTTATCATTTTTGTGATCTAGGCGTTCATACAGACGGACAGATGAGCATGCATATAAAGGGTGTTTTTTTTTAAATTGCAATAAGATTGCACTATTTGCAAGCGTTTTCAGGCGTGAGTCTATTCATGATGAATTGCCAAACCAAACTAAGAATCAAACACTTGACAGCTGTGCGGTCGCCATCTTGAACAGTTATGCCAATTTAATCTTTTATACCTCCCAAAAAAAACACCCTTTATCAACCTTCAGTCATACTGATCATAACACCCATTACCGAAATGGTAGACTAATCAATGCAAAAGAGACCAGATCATCGGTGATTGCTTTGTCCTGGACAAAATAAGAAAGCCACTGTTAAGCGGACCTGCGGACAAGGCAGAAATAAACATTAATCAGTTCCAAAGTTATCCATAATGGCACAAATTGAATATAAACAAGCTGTCCACAGAAGCAAGCATCATATATTAAGTTGGAAAATAGGTATGTGGTTACAAAATGGCGGCGCCAACCATCAATACAGTTGGGCAAAACTTCAAAGCGAATTGCTGAATCTTTAGGCTTCAAATGGAACTTCTAAGAGTTGCAGTCAATCAGTTCTATACTAAGGGGCCGCTTCTGACAATTGCTCCCCGCGCAAAACGCCACTGGGTAGACAATTTATTGTTTTTATATAAGAAATGCCTGGCATTGTTTCAGTCAGATGACGCGGGCCAGGCATATGACTAAGCCCGCATATCAAATGAGTTGCTGCCGCTGCTGGTGCTGCTACTACAGCTCCTTGCCGCCGCAACAACAAACTGCCAGCTATTGCTTTTTAGCTGGCAAATTCCTTTTGTACATTATATGTATATACAATATCTATAGGTATGTTTCGGTATAGCAATAATGTAATGCAAAGGCTTGACAGCTCTGGTAACTCTGGAAGAGTATATGTTGCCTGCTTGATATAACTCTGCTTGTTGTTTGTTGTATCTTGAGCCTGTCACACGCACTTTTCACTTTGCATATCAAATGCACAACAAAAACAGCAGCACAGAGCCACAAGGATATTGGCAAATGCGATTTCAGCGATTGCCAAGATGCTGATGCTGATGCAGATGCAGATGCTGTTGCTGATGCAGATGCATCCAACGTTGCAATGTTCCATTGGCATTTATAACATTACTTACTACTCTACAATGATGATATTCATAATTTCTATTTTGCTGGCGTTGCCTTTTAAGCGAAAAATTTTCTATTTCACCAAAACGTTATGAAAATTTTGGCCTCAAAACGCGCTCTGTGGAAATGCAATACAAGAAGCAGCCAGCGAGCCAGCCAGTCAGCACCAATAACAGAAATCAGTTTTCCAAAGCCAAAAAGCAACAACTCTAACAACAAACAAACAGCAAACAAACAATACATAAATTATGCATTACAAACGTGCTTCTGACCCATTGCCATTTTCTAATTCAATTAAAAATTTTTTTACATTTGAATACAATTTCCCAAAATGCTGAGTGAGTATCATAAACTGGCTGCAGGAGCAGCAGCAGCAGCAGCAGCAGCATCAGCAGCAAAGTGGGAAAGTTATCCATAGCTGCATTCCCAGTTGTGTATTTAGGCTAGCTCTGCACCAGAAGCTGTAGTTGTTAGTTTACAACAAACAAACAGCAACCGACTCGCTGCAACAGAAGATACACAAGATACAGCAGATACAGACACTAATTTGACATAGTTATGCGAAACGAAATGAAAGCTTTTCCTTTGCTGTGCCTTCTGCCTTCTGCGTTCTGCGTTCCTTGACTTGACTGCGGCTTATGGAAATGTTGTCTATGGCAACAAAACTGTGACTGTGGCCAACATGGCGTATGAATAATATTTTAGTTTCCCTTGTTTATTTCGCACAGCCATTGTCTGCGGTTGGTCATCCTCATCGCATTAGTTAGAAATATGAGAAGTTTTTTAGTTGTACTTTTCAAATTACTGTAACTAGACAGCGAGTAACTAACAACTGCAAGTATTTTAAGTTCTTTCAGTTGAACAAGTTAAGAACGAAGAAGGCTACGAAATACACAAGCCAGAGATGGCCAACTAACTTCAATGCCCCAGAGAAGCAGCAAGCAAATCAAAAAATAGTTAAACTCACAAATTTGCTTAACTTCAATAAATGCAGCATAATTGTCTTGCCAATTCTGCGCTCATTAAGCAAAAATTTTGGCCAAAATTTCTGCTACTAATTAAGTTAGCTGAGCCAAGAGTACGAAAATATGGTTTGCCAAAAGTTCATTGCACCAAGCAACATTACATGGCATATTTCATGCATATGTAAACATGTTGTATTCCCTACTTTTAGGTTCCATCATATATACTATATATACAATATATATGTATCCATAGATGTATGCAAACTTGTATATAATATTTATAACGCGTAGAGTGCGCTTAAATAGCAAAGCACTTTGCACTCCATGGGGTCGACATATGCCGACAGAAAACGCCGACGACTACGACGACAATGATGGTGACGTTGGACTGCGACGCATAGAATGCCAAAAGCAATAGCGTGGCGTATGGGTTAGGTTAGGCTGTGGAGGGGTACGGCACTACGGCTGAAAAACCGAAACGGGTTGCTGCCTACGGCGGCGACGGCAGCGGCGGCGGCGGTGGCGGCGGCACATGCCAAAGTAATGAAATTTAAAAATTCATAAAATATTCGCACCACTAAACAAACAACACAGAGACAACGGCAACAAAATTTTGTGAGGAGGCGCACAACAAATGGTTGCAAGTGTAACTCAATTAATTAATAACAATATAGTAAGCAACAACAACAACAAAAAAGTACGGCAACAATTGCAGCAGCAGCAGCAGCAGTAGTGGCAACAGCAACAAGCAACATTAACAAGAACAACAAACAAAATAATTAAGTAACAAAAGTTTCATATTTGCAGTGCGGCACACACAGATACACACAATCACACTCTCACACAATCACACACACAGAAGTATCAACAGAAGAAAAAACATTTTCACAAAAAACCCAGGAAAAAAGTTATGTTCCAACCAAGAGGCAGTGGCGTCCATGGGGGTAGCTATTCCTCGGCATGCAGGACTTTATTTTATTATAAAAATAAATAAATAAAAAAATTGAGAAACACTCAAACTGTCAGATGTGGGGTTCGAACCCACGCTCTCTTGCGAGAACCAGAGCTTAAATCTGGCGCCTTAGACCACTCGGCCAATCTGACTTTGTTGATTTGACAAACTTTTTAAACAATTTAAGCAAACAGTTTTAGAATCTATTTTTGGAATGAAAATTTTTTATTGAGTTTTCACAGATTTTAAATATAAATTCCTGTAAGTCTACCAAGAATTTTAGTTCTTGTCCGATAAATAATTCCGTTTCGTGAATCCTTTTTTTTGGAAGCAATTTTTTAAAGATTTTGTTTCATGTGAGTCCCCCAAGGATTCTAGTTCTTGGTGATTGTCCACCAATCGGTTTTATTAAACACTCTATTGTCCCAAAGGCCCGATTCGGCCAACGTACCCCTTGTAGATTTTGGCGCTGCATGACTATCTTTCAAACGAAATCTATTTAAGGTTTATAGTATTCCTCGACGAGGATGTGCATATCGCCTTAGGTACTTATCGTAGACATCCGACGTCAAGATTCCACCTTTCCTCGCACACTTTTGCAAGCCCAAATGTCGCAGTGACGTCTCCAAAAGCTCCCTGTCCTAGATCAAGTATCTCTTATGTGTCAGTTAATATCTCTTCAACAAGGTTGCTCAGGTTGTCTGGAATACAACACGTGGAGAATTGAAGAGCTGTTGGTAGCAGAAAACCTAACATGCAAGTATCCCTCCTCTTGGCAATTCACATTTTATAATAATGCTTGGAAATTGTTTATAAATTGTCCAAAACATCTGAGCTAAAAATCTTACTATTTTACAAAGCAACAAAGTGGGTTACATATTATATATAAGATATATTTGAAATATAAAGGGTAGCATGAAGTTGAATATTTCCGAAGAATGCGCGAACAGGCAAAAATACGAAAAATTACAAATCGAAAGAAAATATACAATGGAGAGATAGGAAAATTTAGACAGAAATCAACTTTTATAAATTTAAATACCAAAAATGAGAGAGGGTGCGTGCGTTGGATTTGTACAAAAATGTAAAATCAAAAAAAAAAAAACAGTAGATTGATGACGCAGGAAAACTTGGAATATTTGGATGTAGGGCATATGAAGAAAGAGAAACGAAACGAGCAAGGGGTGCAGCCCTTTTGTTACTTTGAAGACGACGCCCCAAAGTCTTCCACTAAAGAGATTATATTTCTACATAACTTCATTGGGTATCAAATCTGTTTCTTAAAGAGCGCAAGTTTTGGATAAGCGATAATAGAGACTCTTACATTTTAATGAATGATCTCTGATATATAATTTGTTTAGTAGCTATAATTCTGATATCAGCTGTTTCTAGCTCCAAACTCTTGAATATTCTGCTTTCGAACAAATAAATTTGGTGGAAATTATTGAAATATATTATATTAGCTCATTTGGTTATAATCGTTTATATATATTTCTTGTAATTTATTAACTTTATATGCTTAATGCCTTACAATTAAGACAATTTTACGTCTACGTCACTGACTTCAGCAACAACAATAGCAACAAAAGCTACAAGCAAGCGCATTGGGCGGGTTGATGAGAGTAAGATGAAGATGAAGACGCAGCTAAAACAGAAGGCAACGGAAAAAGTCAGGCAAAGTTTTTTGCACGTGAAACAAACTGAAAAGTGATAGAAGGAGTGAGTGGGAGAGAGAGATATGTAAAGGGTGTTACTTTTTCGAGGTATAGAACTTTAAGTTGACATTAGTGTTCAAGATGGCAAGTGATTTATTTTCAGTTGGGTTTGGCAACATGTTATATTCGTCGAATGGGCACAAAACGAGATTGCCGTTGTTCCCGATTGTCACAAAATTATCCCTTCGAAAAATAAAATTCATGTCAATTGAATAATTCATCGTTCTAGACCTCTAAAAAAACACCCTTTACAAGTGAAACGTATAGAACGACATGACGAACGGTAACTGGAACGTGTGGGAAGTGGGCTGCTGAAACAACAGGCAGCAGGCGAAGAACTTTTTTAATGTAATTTTAAGTGGCATAAGTCGACAGCCAAAAACACACACTCGCACACACACACAGATACAACACTCACACACGTGCACAGCGAGCGACAGGTGTATGAAAATGGCAACTGGTGTATGCGGTGTGTGTGGGGGTCAAAATGTATTGTACGGGTCATATGTGGGTTAATACGCGTGTCGTCGACTTGGCAGCGAGTAGCGGACAACAACAACACAAAAAACATATTCCACATTAATTCAACATAATAATTAAGCCCAAAAAAAAATAATAACAAAAAAAAACAAAGTCGAAAAACAACAACGAGCAAGCAAAAGATACAAAACTAACTCAAACGGAGACAAATTAGGTTACATTATTTAAAAGTTAAAATAAGGATAAAAATCTTGCACAACTTCAGATTTGTGCAGCAAGCAAATGACATTAAGTGGACACTAACGAAAAGTACGAAAAGGAGCAAATGAGGCAACAGAAGAAGTACAAGCGGTTGGAGGCAAATGGGGTACAAAACAGACAATACTTTACCTTTTTAATTTTTTCAAAGAATTTTAAAACTAGAAATGAAGAAATTTTGCGATATTCTGTAAAACAAGCAAGCCCATGGTAGCTTAAGTTGTATCGCGCTCTACAAACAAGTGGTAACCGAATCGAAGATAGAGATATTTGATTCTTGTCATATAAAACTCGATTTAAGACGAATGACTACCAACGTTGTAGTTTGCAAAAATAAAAAAATGCAGTCTTGTAACTATATTTATTTGTTATTAATTTGGAGTCGCATCTGGCCAATCACAGATTACAAAAAACCAACATAAGAGAATTAAACATAAACGGCTCCCCAAATTCGATGACGACCATAGAGATTTCAAAAAACGGTCACGAATAGGACAATGAAACGTTAGAACCCTTAAGGAACCATCTTGATTAGCACAGTTCGAGGAAGAAATGGAGAAACTGCAGATAGCGATAGCTGGCATCCACAAGGCAGTGGACGGATTGGCAGACCCAAGGCGACCTGGAGAAGATCCATCCTTCAAGAACTGACCCAGGCGAACACAACATGGGACAGAGCTAAACAGACAAACAAAATAGGGTTCGATGGAAGGCTCTTGTAGAGGCCCAAAGATCCCAAGCGGAATAATAAGGAAAAAAAAAATTATTAATTTGGAGATACAATGAAGTACAATGAAATATTGAAACTAATGCTTATCCCAAGTCTGCTGGTTGAATTCTTAATCGATATGCATTGTCTCATATCCGGGGCTGGCTAGGAATTTGCACTTACAATATCAAAATTGCAAACAGGCAGTAACATAAAAGTTTAACTATTTCTTAGCAAAGAAAGAAAGTCAAAAGATTAACGTTGATTAAGTTGAGTTTTCATAGTCGCTGATTGGTCGTAGTTCTGCAAAAAATGGGAATTGCCTAAAAATTTCAATAATTACCATTTTTGACAGATTTTCTTCAATTTTTCCGCATTTAATCATACTTTGTACAGTACCAGTAAACTTTAGAAAGCTACAGAGTAGAGCATTGAGTCAAAAAATTGTTTCAAAATAAATGAAATGTTAAAATTTTTCTAAAAAATCGATTTGCTGCCAGTGTGTTCTATGAGAGTTTTTATATTTTGTTGCCTAAATTTCAGTGAAAGAAACTTTTACCAAAAATATAAAAAAATACGTGAATTAAATAGATGACAGAACCTTTATTATTTTGTTTCATTTCAAAACCTTTTAAATAAGATCTCGTACGAATAGAATATTGGTGCTTAGTTTACTTGAGTTTCTGACCAAAAATTAAATATCCCAAAACAATTTGTTATTCAACACCTTTTCTTTTTAAACATTTATAGCTGCGGGCCGATAATAATCCTTGTTTTTTTTCGAACAGTTGGCGAAAGATTAAAACATAAACTAAGACATTTAAGATATTTCCCAAGAAACATTAAAAACTACTTAACTTGAAGAAAATCATAAGCAGAACATTAAAAAAAAAACTGCAATAGGAGAACCCGCAGTTGTTGCCTTTGATGTTGCCAGCCACATACTGGGCCAGCAACAGGCTCATATGTGCATTGTTTCTACACAAATGCATGCAACATTAATATGCAATAAAGTTGCTGCAACATATCCGATTCAAAGCAACTCTAGTTAAAATCAACTTTTACTTAAGTTGCACGAAAAGCAGCGCTTAACATATTAAAATAACTTTTATTGCGGCAAAGTTCTAGCTGTTGCAAGTAGCTGGTAAGTTACGGTGGCACGCAGCGTTGTTATTGTTGCACACACACACACACACACACTAATAATGTTAAAATATATTTAACGTGCAACTATAGATTAAACATTTTACGACAACTAAACTAAAAACTGTAACAACGATACAGAGTATGCTGAGCTGCCAGCAACTTGCAACATGCCACTTGGTTGGCGTGCCACAGCCAAATAGCAGCAGCAGCAGCAGCAGCAAAACTAGTGCAATGCCAAAAGGCTGGAGGGGGGCGCACAGCGTACGAAAGAGTGAGTGCGGAGAGCAGCCTGTTGAGTTTGGCCGGCCGGCTTGCTGGCTCTCTTTCTCTCTCTCTCTCACACTCTCTCATACTACAAGTGTGTGTGCATTTCCCCTACTTTTGGTGAGAACGAGAGCGCACTGATGTCTGCTGCGTGCGAGCAAGTGAGCGACAAACATGCACATGCATGCATGTGTTGCATATGTTGTGTGTATATATGTGTGTGTGTGTGTACATGCAGGCCAGGAAATGCATTTGCTGCCAGGAAGAGCACGCGTATGTGTATGTGTGTCTGAGAGAGTGAGTGAGAGAGCGTGGGGGCGCTCATAAAGAGCAGGCGTGCTGCATGTGAGAGCATCTATGTCTATGTATGTGTGCATGCATATGAGTTTGTTGGTGCATTGAAAGAGTGCGCTCACACACACACACGAGCACACACACAAGCACACACGCAAACACACACTGATACTTTTTTGTCTGTCTGCTGCTGCTGCTGCTGCTGGTGGCATTGTCGTCGCTGCCGCTGCCGACGCTTGTACGAGTTTGAAAATTTCAACGAGCCAACGGAGTCGCAGCGAGCCAACTTCGCAATCATTTTGAGTTGAAACGCGAAGCGGTAAACATGTTTTAGAAAACGAGCTCTTCCGCAAGCAACACAAATATAATAATTCAATTCCGTCGACGACGTACTGCGACTTCGACTTGGCGTTTTTATTCGAAAAATTACTAAAATCAACAAAAACGCGCGCGCACACATAAAACAAAAATTTTTAATAAAAAGTGTAACTAAAAAGCAATATAATAATTATAATCGCATCAAAAGCAATCGCTAAGTGCACGAAAACGTAAAAGATACAAGGATTACGGGTTTACGCGTTAGAAATGTTTAAAAAAGCGATTTACTTGCTTAACTTAACGCAAATAAAATAAAATCAACGAAATATGAAAACCAGAAAGTGTTAAAGTTAAAACCCAAAAAAAAAAAAAATAAAAATCCAAAACAAAATTGATTTGAAAAAATTGCAAAAAAATGCACAACTAACGGCAGTCTAAGGCGGCTGACAAAGTAATAGAAAATTAAATCAATTCAATTTGTTGCAAACGCTAACAAACTGCACACACACACTCCACTACACTTCACTCCACTCCACTCCACACACCGCACACACAACAACAACAACACAGCCAACATGTCAAGAGGCACAACAACGTCGACTAGCTGCAACATGTTGCGCCTGTTGCTGTTACTAACACTTGGCGCTGCCGGCGCGCATGCGCAATGCGCCTGGGAGTTTGTACGCACCACTATGGACATCAAATGTAATCTACGCACATTGGATGCCAGCGCACCGTTGGATTTGCAAGTGGCGGAGACAGCAAACCGCCTGCAAGTGCAGTGCAGCGAGCAATTGTTGCATGCCAGCGAGCTGCCCAGCAGCGCCTTTACGCGTCTGCAGAAGCTATCGGAGCTACGTCTGGATGCCTGTAAGCTGCAGCGTGTGCCAGCCTCAGCCTTTGAGGGACTGATGTCACTCAAGCGCCTGACGCTAGAGACGCACAACACTGTGTGGGGTCCGGGTAAAACGCTGGAGCTGCATGCACAATCCTTCTATGGTCTGCGCGAACTGAACGAGCTACATTTGGGCGACAATAACATACGCCAGCTGCCCGAGGGCGTCTGGTGCACTATGCCCAGCCTGCAGCTGCTCAATTTGACTGCCAATCGCATACGCTCCGCTGAGTATTTGGGTTTTTCCGAAAAGCTCTGCAGCGGTTCGGCCTTAAGCAATGCCAATGGTGCTGTCAGTGGCGGCGCCGAATTGCAAGTGCTGGATGTTTCGTACAACGAGCTACGCGCCTTACCCGATGCTTGGGGTGCCTCCAGATTGCGCAGATTGCAAACACTCAGCCTGCAGCATAATAACATAACCACCTTGGCACCCAATGCGCTGGCCGGACTCAGCTCGCTGCGTGTGCTGAATCTGTCCTACAATCATTTGGAATCACTGCCAGCCGAGGCCTTTGCGGGCAACAAGGAGCTGCGTGAACTACATCTGCAGGGCAATGATTTGTATGATTTGCCCAAGGGTTTGCTGCATCGTCTGGAGCAGCTTTTGGTGCTAGATCTGAGTGGCAATCAGCTAACCAGCCATCATGTCGACAACAACACCTTTGCCGGACTCATACGCCTGATTGTGCTCAATCTGGCCAACAATGCGCTAACACGCATTGGTGCCAAGACCTTCAAGGAGCTGTACTTTTTGCAAATACTGGATATGCGCAATAATTCCATTGGACACATAGAGGAGGGCACGTTTTTGCCATTGTACAATCTGCATACACTCAATCTTGCCGAGAATCGTCTACACACATTGGATAATCGACTCTTCAATGGACTCTATGTGCTGACCAAGCTGACGTTGAACAATAATCTCATCAGCATTGTTGAGCCACAAGCTTTTCGCAACTGCTCCGATTTGAAAGAACTTGATTTGAGTTCCAACCAACTAGCTGAAGTGCCCGAGGCAGTGCAGGATTTGAGCATGCTTAAAACTTTGGATTTAGGCGAGAATCAAATTTCTGACTTTAAAAATGGCACCTTCAAAAATCTGAATCAGCTGACTGGTCTGCGTTTAATCGACAACCGCATTGGCAATATCACCGCTGGCATGTTTCACGATCTGCCCAGACTAAGTGTGCTTAATCTGGCCAAGAATCGCATACAGAGCATTGAGCGTGGTGCCTTCGATAAGAACACTGAAATCGAAGCCATACGTTTGGATAAAAATTTCCTCACCGACATCAATGGAATTTTTGCCACTTTGGCCTCTTTGCTTTGGTTAAATCTCTCCGAGAACCATTTGGTTTGGTTCGACTATGCCTTTATACCATCCAATCTCAAGTGGCTGGATATACATGGTAATTACATTGAGGCATTGGGCAACTACTATAAACTGCAAGAGGAAATACGCGTCACCACTTTGGATGCCAGCCACAATCGTATCACAGAGATCAATGCCATGTCTGTGCCAAACTCCATTGAGCTGCTCTTTATCAACAACAACATCATCAGCCAGATACAAGCCAACAGTTTTGTAGACAAGACGCGATTGGCTCGCGTTGACCTCTATGCCAATGTGCTGTCCAAAATCTCGCTCAACGCGCTGCGCGTGGCTCCCGTATCGGTGGATAAGCCTGTGCCCGAGTTCTATCTGGGTGGCAATCCCTTCGAGTGCGACTGCTCCATGGAGTGGCTACAACGCATCAACAATCTGACCACACGTCAACATCCACGCATTGTCGATCTGCCCAATATCGAGTGCCTCATGCCCCACAGCCGCAATGCACCACTGCGTCAACTCTCCAGCTTGGTGTCCAGTGATTTTGTTTGCAAGTACGAGGCACACTGCCCGCCCACTTGCCACTGCTGTGAGTACGAACAGTGCGAGTGTGAGCTGATTTGCCCGGACAACTGCACCTGCTTCCATGATGCCACTTGGTCTACCAATATTGTGGATTGTGGCAAACAGAATCGCCCAACACTGCCAATGCGCATTCCTCATGACGTCAGTGATCTGTACTTGGATGGCAACAATCTGCCTGTGCTTGATGCTGGTGTCTTTGCTGGCAAGCGTAATCTGCGTGCGCTCTACCTGAATGCTTCTAATGTCATGACCATACAAAACGGTAGCCTCTCAGAGCTATCCATGCTGCGCACTCTGCATCTGGAGAACAACAAGCTGCAAACTTTGGAGGGTCATGAGTTCCGTCAGCTGTCACTGCTGCGTGAGCTTTTCGTACACAACAATCTGTTGACGCACATTTCCAATGCCACATTTGCACCATTAGTCTCGCTGAAAGTGCTGCGTCTGGACAATAATCGTCTTAGCTCCATGCCCATGGCACAACTGGCCAATCTGCAATATCGCAATAATCTGCAAGGTTTGACAATTGGTCGCAATGCCTGGTCCTGCCGCTGCCAGTTTCTGCAGGAGCTGGCACAATTCGTTTCCGATAATGCCATTGTCGTGCGTGATGCGCAGGACATCTACTGTGTGGATGCGGGCGTCAAACGTGAATTGGAACTGATGGCCAACTTGGGTGGCGGCAACAATGGCATTGACTGCTCCGAGCTGCTCGATGCCAGCGCCAGCAACATTTCCGCTCAAGACATAACTGCCGGCTATCGTCTGCCACTGCTGGCCGCTGTCTTGGTGCTCATCTTTCTCATTGTGGTGCTCATCATTGTCTTTGTCTTCCGCGAGTCGGTGCGTATGTGGCTGTTTGCTCACTATGGCGTGCGTGTCTGTGAGCCACGTTTCGAGGATGCCGGCAAGCTCTACGATGCCATCATCTTGCATTCAGAGAAGGATTACGAATTTGTTTGTCGCAACATAGCCGCTGAACTGGAGCACGGACGTCCACCGTTCCGTCTATGCATACAACAGCGCGACTTGCCACCACAGGCCAGTCATCTGCAGATTGTGGAGGGCGCACGCGCCTCACGTAAAATTATACTGGTGCTAACGCGCAATCTGCTGGCCACCGAGTGGAATCGCGTCGAATTTCGTAATGCTTTCCATGAGGCGCTGCGTGGTTTGGCACAAAAATTGGTCATAATCGAAGAGACAAGCGTCTCTGCCGAGGCCGAAGATGTCGCCGAACTGGCGCCGTACCTGAAGTCTGTGCCATCGAATCGACTGCTCACCTGTGATCGCTACTTCTGGGAGAAACTGCGCTATGCCATACCCATTGAGCTGTCGCCACGCGGCAACAACTATACACTGGATCATCATGAACGCTTCAAGCAACCCGTCTCGCCGGGCATGATCTTTCGCCAAGCACCACCACCGCCTGCCTACTACTGCACCGAAGACATGGAGGCCAACTATTCATCGGCCACCACGGCCACACCATCACCCAGACCTACACGCGGCGGCGGCGCACCAGCGCGCATAGTCGATGCCATACCCATGCGCCCACCCTCGGAGCATATCTATCATAGCATAGAATCAGAGTACAGTGCCTACGATCAGCATGAGGCTTTGTCCATGATGCCAGCAGGTGCCTCAGCAGCCAGCTATATGCATCATCATCATCATCAGCCAGCACATTTGCTGGGTCCACATCATTCACATCAGCTGTTGGCGGGCACCAACTATCGCCAGCAGCAGCAGCAGCAGCAGCGTTTGCTACAGCCGCAGCCACAATGGCGTGCAGCAACCATGGCCGCCAATGCCACTGCGCCCACAGCCAATACGCAGCAGCAGCAGCAGCAGACAGCTCCTGTGCATCTGCGCAGCGGTAGCGGACTTAGCCAGGCCAGCACTAGCACGCAATCCACGGCAGCCGCAGGAGCAGCTGCGCAGGCGCCGCAACAGCAGCAGCAGCAGCCAATGGCTTCAACTTCCGCTG
Organism: Chymomyza procnemis; assembly: GCA_035046065.1. Taxonomy (NCBI): domain Eukaryota; kingdom Metazoa; phylum Arthropoda; class Insecta; order Diptera; family Drosophilidae; genus Chymomyza; species Chymomyza procnemis. The sequence goes on from JAWNOJ010000023.1 coordinate 30,417,396, forward strand.
CGGCAGCGCAGGCAGCTGTTGGCGACAATAAAAACTTGAGCAACAACAACAACAATGGCCAAGCTTTTCTGGTCTAAACTCAAACACTCACAACCCCCACCCCGTACACTTTGGTTCCTTGGTATATGAGCGGCCATCTTTGGCCAACATAGAACTACGCGCTTGCATGCTGGCTCGCTCGCACGCCTTGCCGTTAGTGTGTGCCAGACTGAGATGGCAGCAGGCAAAAAGCTAAAAAGCAAAAACAACAAAAGACTTTTTTTCTCTGTGTGTTTGTTGTTGCATGCCAGCAAACAAACACACACAACACACACACACACACATGCGTACTACGTATATGTTTAGAACTATTTACTAAAAAACAAAAACTTAAATAAAAAACAAAAAAATTGTATGTAAAATTTATGCGATAAAAACTTATATGATAATTTACTAGAAATGTTGCAAAAAACACTTTCAAATTCAATGTGATATATTAAATAATAATATTATATAAAACAGAGATGAAATAATAACTTAATTTTTAAATGTACTTGTAGTTATAGTCACACTATATAAAAAAAAACTTCATACACAAATTGTTTGCATTAATTAAAAATTCATAAACACAACATCCTAAGGCAAATCAAACAATAATTAACAAAAAAAAAACGATTGTATATATAAAAAAAACAAACAGTTTTAGTAGCGAAAAAAACCATTTAGCGCACTTATTGTATTTATGTATTATTGTATAGCTGAGCATAACTAAATTTATAAACTAAAAATAAATAAAATGTATTATTAAATTAATTATTACAATTTAAAGCGAGCAAAACAAAAAAAAAACGTATATCGACAAAGAATAAAAACAAAAACATATTATGAAAAAATAAAACAAAATATTTGTATTTATTTTAGCTGCCGTTTATGCGTGCACACAAAACTGTGAAATTTGGCAACATTGCCTAAATTTTGCTAAAAGCTGGTCACACTGACAGCCACACACACACACACACACTGACTGATAGTTGCGTATTAAAAAAAAAAACGTTTCAAAAATGTTGCACAAAATTAAATACACAGCAAAAATTCTACTAGCTAAATTTTAAAATTTATAAAAAAACAACACACACACACACTATAAGCTATATTGTTTATAAGCAAAAACTCGCACGCACTTTCGCATAAACTGCATTTGCGCAAAAAGCTCCCCTATTCAAGTTAATTGCTTGTAAATAATTATTTATAAATAAAATACACAAAGTAATGCCATATAGTGCATTTAATTTATTATTTGCTAAAATTAAATTAACCTGCTTTTGAGCAAAATTTTTTTGTGAAAACACAATTATTATTTATGCAAACTTTTGCATTAGTTTTGCAACATCTTTTTTTTATTTCAATATTATTTATGCACGCGCATAAATTTAAATTTATTGATGCGCAGTTACAAAAAAAAATTATATTACATTTTAACTACAAAACTAAACAAAAAGATGTACATAAAAAAATGAAATAGCAAAAAAGAAATAAATATATATATAAATATAATTGAAAAGCCCAAGGCATCTATTAGCAAGCAACTCATAGTAAAAAGCAAATATGCAAGAATTATAATAAAATTAACATGCAATTTATTTTCAAACATTAATTACGAGAACGCGTGTAAATTGTATCCATGTAATTAGCGCGAATTCCAAGCAAGGCCAATACAAAACAAAAATAAAGCATATACAAAAAATAATAATAATAAAAAAAAAACATATATATTAAAAAAATAAATCACTCAAAATGGCTTTTAATTTGGAACTTGCATTAAAACCAAACCCAGCGAAAACCAAAATTATTTATAACCCATACATGTGGGTCATCAAGCGGCACTGAAACAGCGTGAAGGGGTCTATCGGTTTTGTTAGAGCGTTTGCTCTCCGGCGGCAAGCTGCATAGAAAAGTGACTTTGACGCTGCTCTTTTTCAAGACAGACGAAATGAAGAGCTTATATTTTTTTAACTTTATTTGAATTTTTTTGAATTGAACTGAATTTGCATGTTTCTCTCTAAAAAGTCATTATACTGAGAAACAGCCATAATCCGATGGCCCTTAAGTTATTATTATTAAATTTTTAAATTAAATATAACTGAGCAACAGCTCAATGTTTCATAATCCAATGCCTTTTAACACAAAGAACTAGCCATAGGAGTTTCGTCAATAGAAATAATCTTAGAAAAAGATTGTAAAGTGCGAAAAGGATATATAGATCGTTAGAAATAAGCAGCAGAGTTTCCTAGAAAAACGACTTCGATTACGGCTTTATCTATAACAGAACTACTACTGAAGTTAAGAAATCAATCAATAAATGAACAATAAATTCCTTTAAAAAAATTGGTCCAAACTAGCTTGAATTTCTTAACTTCCCACGTACTGCATGAAATTTGTATATAAAATGAAGATCCCTACAAACGATAATTATAAGCTTGTTTCTAGACTAGAACCAATTTCTTAAGAGTTTCGCAACCTTATCAAAAATAATCCTTTTAATGAGTTACTGTATAACGTGCACTTAATCCAGAGCGTGTTTAAGTTCTTTGTGGGTCTTCTAGAAATCTAAAGTTTACATGCTAGCTTGAAGTACTAGGTTTCTATCGAAATATTAAACAGACTTAAGCTTGTTTCTGGAGAAGAACATATTTCTTAAAAGATTCGTAAACACATCAAAACTTAATTTTTTAAGAAGTTACTGTATAAAGTGCACTCGTGTCGGAGAGTGATAGGGTATTTCAGTTCTATGTGGGTCTGCACAACAAGCGAAGGCAGACCTAGCAACAACATCTGTGTCTCTTGAGTGAATACGAATCTATCAAAATATTTAAGAATTCTAAGCTTGTTTCTAGAAAGAAAGAACTTTCTTAAATCTTTTTTAAACTCAACAAAAAATTATTCTTTCTAATAGATACTTCCAGCGAACGAAGATAGATTACGCAAGCATGTAAGTGTCTCTCGTTCTCAAAGTCTTAAGCCTAGCTTCTTAGCTTGAAGTACTACATTTCTTTCCAAATATTTCAGAATTCTAAGCATGTTTCAGAATAGGGAGAAATTTCCTAAAAGTTTCATAATCTGTCCAAAAAATTATTCTATCAAAAAGATACTTTCAGCGCGTGCACTCGGCTCAGAGCGTGAAAGGGTTAGGTTTAGGTTTTGATTTAGGTTCTTTCTTGATCTCTCAGCGATTCTTCTCGAAATCTCAAGTTCACATCCTAGTTTGAAGTAAAACATTTTATATTTTTTTGTAATTGTACAAGATGTACAAACAGAAGATGTATGCTCAAATCGATATGCCTTATTTGAAGAGAAGTGGGTAAAGTAAGTCGGATAAGTCTAACCAATATGTGTTTCTACGGACTTTCGAAAAAATGTAACAATACAAAGTGCATGCCAACTTCGTACATCGCCTACACAAGCCCTTACCAAGTCCAGACTTGTACAAACATATGAACGCGACGATACTGGCTTAAAGCCAGTTACCAAACATCCTAACCCTGACATTTTATTGTTTATTTATTTAACGGGGCACATTTAATAGACCAAAACTAGCAGGAAATACTTTGCCAGATTCGGTTGCAATTGCAGTCAATATTGAACGAAATCCGTTGATGCCACATTTTGGTTGCGCCACAAAAGCAAACAAATAAACAAACTGCATATTTTATGAGTACAAAACTTTTTGTCATGTAATGCACTGAAATCCTGGCACATGGAAGCATGTGAGTGTGAGTGCATCATGGTGTATGTGTGAGCCACTTGCCTTCGATGGAAAATTAAGTATGTCAATTTGCAGAGGCACAACCCGCTACATGCCCCCACTCCAAAAACGTATCAACAAACAAAGTCAAACTGAGTCTAAAATGAAACAAACTAATTGAAAATCAATAAGTAGTTGGAGAAAAATTGTGGAAAATCGCTGTAAAAATGCAACAAAAAACAAAAACACAAAAAGAAAAACTAAGGAAAAACCAACGAATTTAATGGATAGCAAATTGCAAAAGCAACAACATGAGGCTAAAAGCTTGTGCCACACATGGTCTGTACATGCACTTTTTTGTTGCAACTGAATTACGTGTCTATATCGATATATGTATTCGTATCAACTGTCCATATCTTGTCAGCATGAATAAATGAAAATGAATGTAAAAGTCATTATCATAATTTCGGTTTAATTTTAAGAAAAAGTAAGTAATGCTAGGTACAGTTTTGTTAATAAAAAATGCCGAGCGTAGACGACTCTGACATAAACGTACCACTTTGCTGAAGTTAAATCAATAATATTTCTTCAGTGATACATACACTGGAGACGTTGATTCAGATATGAATTCTTCAGAAATGAAGAACTTTGAGAAAAATATATATTTTACGATTTTGCTTATAGGAACATACGACGGGACGACTCTGACGGTTATAAATTCTGCAGAATTGAACAACTTTCAGAAAGTGTTTCTTTTGAAAGAAACAACATTATATAGAGAATTTTAAGTATTAATATCTGGCTTAAATATCTGAAAAAATTACGATTTTGCTTATTTCATTTAGCAACTCACAAGATCTGGAAAATTGACAGCAATTCTTGCAGAAAAACTCAATTTATGACCGATTTGCACTATGGCAGCTAAAAGCTTTACTAAACCGCTTGTGATCAAACTATAGTTATAATACTTAAGCCGAAATTGATCAGGATCACTTGAAAAACGAAGGAATTACAGCGATTTTTGGACGAACATATGGATATGGTTATATATATTCTTTAGTCACCCAGGTCATACTTCAGGGCATCTTCGAATTTTGTTACCAACAGATGGATATGGTTATATTAGCTTATCTAATCATTCTGATCATACTATAACTACATTTGGAAGATCTCCGACTTTGCTGTATACATTTTCGGCTTGATGAAGCTCAATACACTTTGCACCACGAGGGCTACATTCTTTGGTAAACCGATTACGATCAAAACTATAGTAAAAATACTAAGTTTAAACCGAAATTGGTTAGGATGACTTGAAAATCAATGAAAATACAGCGATTTTTTAATGAACGGACGGATATGGTTACATCAACTTCCGTAGTCCAGAGATCATACTTAAGGGCATCTTCGAATTTTGCAACCGAACAGATGGATATGGTTATATTAGCTTATCTTATCATCCTGATCATACTATAGCTACATTTGGGAGATCTGCGACTTTGCTGTAAACATTTACGGCTCGCAGCAAGTTATAACTATTTGCGACATGACAGTAATATGCTTTGGTAAACCGATTACGATCAAACTATAGTTAAAATACTAAGTTTAATCCGAAATTAGTGAGGATGACATGATTCCATTGAATAAATTTCTCAAGTCTCACTTTAGCAAAGTTTCAGGGATCTCCGACTTCTACCTTCGAACAGACGAACTCTCTAGTTCCTCAGATCATACTTCTTATTTAACTTTAGGGGATCGCGGGCTTTTGCTTTCAAACAGACCCATATGGTTGTACCGACTCTGACCCTGATCATATTTTAGCTAACTTTAGGGGATCTTCGATTTTTTCAGATGCTGCACCATATGAGGTAGGGTATAGATCAAGAATTGATGTTTTTAATAATCTAAGAGAATTAATACAATCTCTTTTTCAGTGTTAAATTTGGCAACTTTCAACATAATATTATTTTGTTACAATAATTTCTGTAACATATTTTACAAACCCATAAATATTTATGCATATTTTCACTTTCGCTTGTGGCACAACTTAAGCAAGTTTTTGGAAAAAAAATTTGCATCTTTAACTCGCGGCACACGGTAGATACCCAACAACGTTTAATTCAACAACGACGAGCTTATCTTTAAAGATCTATGCGTATATTTAAATTTTGTTTAAACAAACTGTCAAAAAGTTGTTAAGTCTGCTTATCACTGCCTCAAGGTCGCCCATTTGTAAACTGCCTGCTACTGCGCCATATATCATGGCCCATATTAATCATATAGCGCTTGCAAATAGAAAAATTTAAATAAATTTTGTTAAATAAAATAAGTAAATTATTAGCTTATGCCACACGTTGCACGTCAGGTGAGCAGCAACGTTTTCAACTTCAGCCGCAAGCTTTGAGCCAGAGCTTAGCCCGCAGCAGGCGGGAGGTTACAAAAATTGCACATTATTAAAAATGCATTTATGCAAATTTAATTGCTTGGGCGTAGACTTGCATAAGACACTGTAAGCAGCGGCAGTTAATGGGCCAATGGCATTAAGTAAGTTGTAGTCTTGTACGAGTAGCACCCCACTTCAGCGCTCCTTGCAGCTGTCTTTGGGGTTCCTGAGAAAATTGATTTGTTTAATAATTAAAACATGCAAGCTCGACAAACCTTTGCACATGTGCAGCACAAATCGTTCTAGACTATAACAACTGCCATGTTGTTGTTGCTGTTGTTGTTGTTGTTCTTGTTGTTGCTTGTCGCTGTTGCAACTTGCCTTATAAGGAATTACATCCATGTTAAACTGTCACTAAGGAATTTGCAATTAAAGCACTGTTGACAGCACTGCCTGCCAGTCGATAAAACTTTTATACATTTTTTTACTTTATAAAGTATCTCACTTTATTTTTATTTTTTTTTTATGTAACAACTTTTGTATCTGTGAGATACATAAAGCCACCGACGCCGCCGCCGCCGCTGCTAAATTGTTGTTAACTGCATTATAATGCGACCCAAGGGCTTGAAAATTAGTTCAAAAGTCAATAAAATTTTCACAAAAATGACTGCAGGCGAAAAACCAATTTTGATTTACAATATGTATCTCACTCAATGTGCTACACTCTATCTACTATATTGTAGATACTTTTATCAAACTTTTTTTTTTTGCTTCTGTTTTCACCCGAGGCGAGGATAAAGTGAACACAAATATTTATGCTAGATTAAAAAACCGAAAATTAATACACTAAAACAACAACGATTATGTGTGCTATACATGAAATACAATACAAATGTACAAGCGCTTACACACACTTTATAGATACACACACACGCACGCATGCACACCCCTTTTTTTGCATGTAAACAAATGCAGGGTAAAGCGTTGGGTATTTACGAAATTTAAACCGTTTTGTTGTTCTAAAAGCTTAGGAATTTCGTGAAAAGAGGAATGAAAAAAAAAAGATTTTGAGGCGAGAAACTAAGTTTATCAGAAGACATCTATTGCAAGATACAAGTGCCAAAAGCAGCAATTTTTCCAATGGATCTCAGCAATGATGAAGCTTTTTTGGCGGAGTACTAAAGTTTGAAGAATCGCATATGGAGTATCACTTAAAAAAACAGAGCTCAGAAGGAAAAACCCTATATTAGATATTCTTACAAGATATTTTCTTGGTGCACTAAAAAAGATAATTAAAGTTAAAATAACTTAATTATAAATTTAAGCTTGAAAAAGTAGGAGTTGTTTAAAATAATTAAAGTTAAAAAAACTTAATTGCAAATTTAAGCTTGAACAAGTAAAAGTTGTTACTACTTAATAATTCAAATTTCATAATAAAAACAATCTTACCCCTTATGCTTCATTTTCAAAGAATTACTTTAACTTTAGAATTATAAATCGCTAAACGAACTATAAAGCAGCTGGTAATACCAAGCAAAGTGGTATCTACCAACTACAAAGCTGCAGAGTATTAAAAATTCGCAAGAACTCAATTATCTCGCCTTAGTTTCAAGAGGCTTATATCAATGTAGGGTGGGTTTCTGTTTAGGTTTGAGGTATTTAAGCCCGCCCCTTGTTGTATACTCTTTCAAAAAAAAGGTTAGTTTTTTTAAATTTCTGTATATATATATATATATACACGTACATATATATTGTGTGTAAGCAAATATTTTGCATATACCATTCCGTTTTTACCCTTTTTATTGTTGTTGTTGTTGTTGGGCTCTCCTGTTTGTTAATAAAAAACGCAAACAAAGGCAACATCAACATGGTCAGGCGGTAAAAAGGGGGTCAATAGTTGAATGTTTTAAAGGAACTGGTTCAATGGCAGGTTGTCGTTCGTAGAGGCAGCGAGAGGTATATATATGCCGCAGGCGGGGGAGGGTAGTACGCAGCAACAACTAACCAACTAGTACCAGATATTTGCATACGCATAAATAGACAAAAGCCAAAAACAAGTTGGTCGCTCGCTCTCGGTCGCTTGGTCAGGCGGTTAAGAACGGCGGCGGCCCCGCTTTATAAATAGTATGGATGGCACGGACGGAACGACGAACCAGACGAACTACACGTACTTAAAACAGTTTGATTGTCAAAAAGAAGAAAGGCAGCAAATCACACAGACTAATGCAATATGCAAGTGTTTTTCTGTGTTTCCAGCTTTTCCGTTTTTTTTTTGAGTTGTATTTGTTTTGCTTTTCACAGTGTGTGTGTGTGCGAGTGTGTGTGTGTGTGAGTGCTTGGCATTTTTATCTTAGCTTTGGCAATCTGCGTAAAATTATTTATTCATATTCATAACTTTTTCATTCTTATGTGCGAGTTGTTCCATACGCTGACTGAATGACGCACTGACTGACTGACTGACTGAATGCAATACCAACAACAGCAAGCCGAAACCCAAATGCAAAGTACCAAGGCAACCAACCCTGCTCCTCCCACTTCAAGTAGCGCCTACAAAACGACACCCATGCCACTTTCGCATAACATGCGCAGCCATTTCCCACGGCATCAAAATGTTGCCAGCTTTGTTGTAGTTCCTCTGCCGGTTTGGTTCTTGGATTGCTGCCTGCCTCTTCTGCCAACTTCTGCTTTCAGTCTCACCTCGCGTTTTTTTTTTTTTTTGGCTTATAGCGAGTAGCGCGCACTTCCTTCATTTGCATTACAATGATAAACTCAAAGAGAGTCCGTGTATGTGCAAATATTTCTTATATCTTAATTTTCAGCTCTTTTCGCAGTTTTTGAGCACTTTTTTCTTGTATACACTGCAAGGAGAATGTGTAAGGGCTATGTCGAGTGTATGGGCCACCCAAAATGCTGGCAAAACCAAGCGGGGTGAGTTTATCTAGTTTTTGTAAATTTTAAACAGTTTAATTTTAGATAGCACTTGCAGATATCTTGTATGCAATATTCATCACCCTGTAACGCCATGGGCAGTTATGTTGATCCATCTGCAATGGCCCTGGTCAGTTGTCTGGAGAGCTCAGCTTCATATCTTGTATGCTTGATCCACCCCCCTGTATCGCCCTGGTCAGTTGTCGTTGGATGGCAGATCTTATCATTCGGGTAACTAAATATATTTCTTTTTTAAAGCTAGAATTTTGGAAATATCGCTCGTCTTTCTGTAGTTTATGAATCCATCAACATCTTATTATGTAAATTAGCATCTTACAAAAGTTTTTCTTCGGCAGGTGGACTCTTTTTATCTCCGATAACATCGACCAAACGATAGGTAACTAAGAGGCAGTTAATATAATTAAAACAAGATCCAAAAACTTCGGGCAGACTGTTGTACCCTGGTGTTTCTGTAGTTCTTGGGTACGTTACAAAGAAAACAATGATAAATAAGCAAATGATAGATTTCTATCGATCAAGCTATCATAATCTTTAGGAGACTTAAGAAGCTACAATTGATAAATGGTTTTTACATTTCGCTTTTATTTTGCTCATTTTAATATTATTTTTGCAGCTATGCCTTGTTTGTAAAAAACAATATGAATAGGGTGGGCCATCTGCTGGTTTGTTTGTTGAGATAGTTCTGTTCTACAATAATTTGAAGTAAAATACGTATGCTTTTGGATGTGTCTAATCTGAACTATAAGTAGAGTTCATTCCTCAATTTTTTTTGTACAACAATTGCTTTAAGATTCATTCTAAGTTCAAGTCTTCAAAGTCAAACCTCAGCTTTGACAAATTCACTTTAAACTTCATTAAATTTGTATATGAATAGGTTGGGCCATCTGCTGCTTTATTTGTTGAGATTTTCAAGTCCTTCAACTCTAAGCTCTGCCAAAATCATCTTCAGAGTCCCTCAAAATTGTCTCAACTCCCTGCAGTGTACTCCGCATTCGTGCTGTTTCGCCTGCAACTGTCCCCCTGACTTGTTTGCTTATTATGTATTTCATGCCTCGTTTGAAATGTTTCTTTTGATTTTAGTTTAAAGTGACAAAAATCATAAAAATAAACTGCGCTCTTTTAAGTTATTTATGGCGGAGATTTTAACTTTTGATTTTGGATTTCTGCATACAGCAAGCAGCTGTGCCAAAGAACTAATCGCATATGTGGCCGCAAGTCAAGAACTGGGCACACAAATCAATGTCTTGGATTTCAACAGCTCTTTAAGTTACAGTAGCTTCGACTGGTGCTGACTACGGGCTGACTACTCGAATCTCGAAAATCTCATGTGGAACAAATTTAGCCCAATTTTGGTACAAAACTCAGAATAGATGGAAAAAAACACATTTTGGTTGGATCGAGTAGCTTAACGAGCGAGACGGACGAACGGGCGTACAGAGGGACACGGCAAAGCAAAGTTCAAGAATCGAATGCAAGACAAATGGGTTATCAAACTTAATGCTACGCTCATTAAACATAAATTTAGCATAGACACAATACACTCACTCTTTATGCATAAGATAGTATTCTCTATGTTATAATCCGAAAAAGGGGCGCGGGCGCGCCAAAAGCGGCATAAAAATGTGTCATCAATGGCGCAAAGCCAACCCACACGCACACACACACACACACAGATACAGACACTCTAACACAGATACTCACACACACATGGCACACATGCTTAATGAAGCCATCAACAACAAAAAGCTGTCAACTCTGAATTATAATTTGTAGCTTCGGGTTTGCTTCTCTTTTTTGGAACACAATTTTTGGAATTAACAATAATTTTTTTTTTGTCTTTTCTGCTTCTTCTACTTAGCTAATTGTTATGCAATCGTCGCTTCGATTAGAAACAAAAAAAAATGAAATTAAATATTTTACCAACGGAAATGCCCAGAAAACTAGACGATGACAAATGATCAAATTGTATAATGTTCATATTTTTTGGCAGCACACAAACACAGGCCACATACTTTATATGGTCTAAATTTATTAAATTATTTCAAAACTCTTGCCAAATGGGCATCTATTTATTAAGATCAAAAAATAGAGCTCATAACTTAATTATACAGTCAGTCTTGGGTATAGTTTTGTTATAAGAAAAATATAATTTATTAACTTAGTTTCAAGGCCAAAAATCAACTTTATAAATCTTTTATTAAATGAGAATTAATAACAAAAGCTATATATCCACATAAAAAATAGTTGGGTTTTGGTTTTGGCAATTTCAAAAATTGCTAAAATAAAGTGTTTTCTTTTTTTAAGTATAGTCATTTTTGGCGGCGACGGCCAACTCTACTTTTAAGAGAAGTTACAGATCGACTAATGTTATACCGCATTTGAAGCCTTATTTCATGACAATTTGTACCATGGAACAGTTCAAGCCAGAAGAACTACTCAATTGAGAAATCTCTAAGTGCGTTTCGTGCAAAAAATAAAGTTGAGAGTGCGATGTTTTTACGTAAAATTTGTGAATTCTTATAATGTTCGAACAAGACGGTCCGACTGAAACATTCAGTTATCGTCATTCTGGTTATTTCAATAACAGACTTAAAACTAATATAAAAAAATGGTTGGAAGAAATGAAAGCAAGGCAGTGGTTCAATCTAGAGGGTTTTAGACACTCAAAAAGATTTGTGTGCGCTGATAAAGCGAGACACACAACTTAGGTCACTTTATGGAGCGTTGACAGGACACTTTCCCTCCAACAACTATTTACACAAAATGAGCTTTGTTGGCAACAGAACATGTAGTTTGTGTAAGGGGGATGTCGAGTCAATGGAATACCTAATCGCTAACTGCCCAGCCCTTGCACAAAGGAGAGCAAAGCTCAGTACGAAGGACCCGATGCACAGCTCCCAGACTGGTCTGAATCAGTTTCTGAGAACATTAAACTTGAACTAGTAGAATGGGGACACATAAGCCACACGAGGGTCGCAGTGCTGAAGGGAGTAGACCCAAACTCTGTCATATATTCCATAACATTATCGTCGTTCTCAGTAGTTGGGCATCGCTTTGATCACCCTACATAGCATATTTCCTGTCGGTATGAAGATGTTTCCGTACGAAATCCAAATGACACACATACTAAACCCAACTGACTATACGCGTCGTCTGAATTATGACAAATGGATGATTGAATTGGCTGAGAACGAACTTGACTTTTGAAAAAAAACATCATGTCAGATGCAGTATCTTTCACGTTAATTTGAAGTGTAAATCATCAAAATTGTTGATTCTATGCCACTGAAAACCTCTATACATTTCAAAAACGTTACTAATTTAAACCTATTTTTATAAAAACATTGGTGGAACAACAATAACTGTCAACGGCGAAAGTTATCGAGAAAATCGGTTTCATACAACAGAAAATTCTTAATAGAAGAAGTACAGCATGTATGCCCTCAAAAAGTGATTGTTTGGTGTGACATTGGTGTATTTGTATGTTCAACGGTTCTAAAACTTTCGAGGTATTTTCATAAAATCTTTCAATTTATTCCATTTCTGCTATCAATTAAGCATAAATCTTTGATGTATTCAATTGTAACTTTATATCGCTCAAGTTTAGTACATTTTTGTTTCTCTAAGTTCCCATAAAATTCCGTATCTATGGTAGGACTATCTTTAGATAACTGCTATGCACATCCCGATCTATTCGTTTACCTTAGAAGTTCTACTACAATAACTTTCTGCTGCCTGGATTTTTTCGTTACTGCCTTTCGTGGCAAGCTGTCTAGGTGCCACTGTAACTTCAGCCACTACCTTACCACACATTGAGATTCTCACTGGTCTGTTTTGGTCACTTGTGCTTATCATTTTCCGTTCTATCTACCCGCGCACAACAGCTTCCATTCTCTGCCTCTACTCTACTGCTCTCGCATGTGATTACGTATTTCAGACTCTACTAGTCTTTTTTTATGTACAAATCATCAACTTAATTATGCTTATATTAAGGTTTTTATAACTGCACGCTGGCACGCTGACTTTTCACATGGAGGGCGCACTCTCTGGTCAGCTAGCTCACTGGGGATACACCAAGTGCTCCGGCCAGTAGCTCGAGTGCTTTACACAACTCGACTTATTTGTAGCCAAATGTATAAGGAATGTGTGTGTGTGTGTATGTGTGAGTGTATCTACAAGTATGAATGTATCTATGAGTGTATTGTCAAGTGCACTTGTGGCTTATTTGCATATAGTAGGCACCACTTTGGTAATTGAATTCAGTTAGCTGCTGCCGTTTGCCCCGCAAATAAAAACATTCATGGGATGTACCACAAGAAGGGACAACTCACGCGCTCACGCTTGATTGGAGGAGCTCATTGCAGTATGCAATCTAGTAACTAGAGTCCATGCCTGTCTGTAGAAACTGTAGGCATGGGTTCAAGGTTAACAAGGGGTAGTGTTGTGGAGGACTGACACCCAATATTTTGCAACAAACTGTTTGACATCTGGGTGCCATGGGATGTGCTATGCCTTTCTACAGCCACCTACCCCTTCAAATATGTAGACCAAAATGTTGGCAGCGCTGCAGGGTATCTACGTGTCGTAACGTCAAAAGAATTTCTTACAAATTTTTATGATTAACTTTGAATTGCTTGGCCACAATTAAGCAGAGAACCTTTCTGGACACTTGACAAATAAAAACAAAAGATGAAAAAAAAAGAAACTACAGTTACAAAATAAGTAGCAGGCAGACAAAAAACCGATGAAAGAGAGAACGAACGAGAGAAGAAACAAAAAAAATGAAGTGCTTAAGGCAACAAAGCAATATGCAAATGTGTTTGATTTGAATTCCAATTAGGCAAAAACTAGAAGAGGAAGAACTCAGATATAGTTAAAATATCCAATACAAATGAATGAGGAGGCCTCCATACGCCATATGCGTAAGAAGTGTGTGTGTGTGTTGGTTGTGTTTGAATTTCGAAATTGTAGGCATAAATAATTTTCTTACCAATCAAAAATTTACTAACAAGCTGTAAAAATGTGAGTGTGTATGTGGCGGAGTATCTGTGTGTTTGACTGCATGTGTGTGTATCTGTATGAGTGCGTATAAATGTGTGTGTGTGCATAGTCAACTTATGCAATCATTGAATGAACGACTTAAATTGTAAGCAAGTTGACAGGGCCAAAAGTTATAAACGAATTCTGAACTCAATAAATATGCAAAACTTATTGGTAGATACCAGAATTTTAATACTCTACCAAAAAAAAAAATCGGGAATAAGATTTTCAAGTAATTGCAACATGATTTTAAACTTCAATTGTAAAGTAAGCTGCTTTGCTATTTCTTACAAATTCTGATAAAAATGGCATTACGATGAACAAGCTGTCTCCCCTAACTTCGTATATACGAAAATTTTACAAGCATCAACATTCTTCTACAAAAATAAACAAGTTTCCGGCAGAGAACAAAACCAAGATACACTTTATGCAGGGTAAACAATTGAAATATGAAATAAATTATTAATAGACACTTCTAAATGCATAAATGCAACAATGCCCATGACACAGGTGTTTACGTATGTGTGTGTGTGGCTGCCACAGTGCACACACAATCTGAGTGTGCGTGTGTGTGTGTGAGCACGCACTAATTGACTTAAAAGGACCACCAAGACTTTTGTTCATGCCATCGTCATTGCTATTGTTGGCAATCATTAGAATGCTCTGCCTGATTTGACTCATTGGCATTGTCAGAAAGGATGACAAACGACACATCTAAGCAACTAGCCCAGTTGTCTGTCTGTGCGTTGTGTGTGCGCCTGCACATCCATTGTTGCACTCCAATCCCTGTGCCGCTGCAACGTGACTCTAGGCTGCCCCGAAACCAAACCCAAAGGCAAATGGACGTGCAGCGTCTAGAACTCCAATCCCCACCACTTGTGCTATGCTGATTGGGTTGCACGTCTATGACAATGCAACTCCTTGGATATGGCTAGCATGTCGTCTTGCATAACGCATCGTACAATTATTTGATAATATTTAACATGGCAAGCATAATTACGACTTGTTGTCAATATAAAATAGGTTAAGTTTTCGTAAGATGTTCGTTCCCCCATGGGCTGTCTCTACCAGCAGCTGAATGTCTGATAAAAGTTGCATATGCCTGGTGGCAACTCCCTCCCCCCCTACACAGCACATGACAAGCTAATTGAAATTTCATTAGCGTTTTCATGTAGCCACCCTCTGGTTGCCGTAGAGCGGCCCTTCCTTCCTGTGCGCCCCACTGTGTGCATCAGGTGGCATATCTGCAACGGGAATCGATGCACACAGTAATAATTTTGTAATTTATTATTAATAATTCATAACACTTGAATGGAGTTTTATACAATTGTAATGTTTTTTTTTTTTTTATATTTCGACTTGATAAGATTGTGGTTAAAATGCAGAGAGGGCCGTATGAATGAATATTTTACCAAATTTGGCTGCAACCAACTACTTATAGATATTGTTTATTTTCAATGGAATAATTATCTTTAGATCAATGAAAATATATGGAATTGTTTACTGCCTAGGTGGCTAGTTTGAACGCAGGCAATATGGTTTTTATTGTGGAACACTTCTTATATGCGTTTCTACACTCTGCTGCAAGGTTGAATTAGTCGATCCCTAGGAAGCATATGAGCAGCACTTTGTTTTTCTAGCATTTTATTTTAAGTAGGTAACTTCAAATTCTACGCCAAGTTCATCTGGAAACGATCTCAGGTCTTGGAATGAAATGAGCTACCACTAAGCTACCAAGGTACAGCAGATATAATATTAGCAAATTTGGCAAATTCGCTGATCGAGACAGTAAAGTCTTTTTATTTTGAGCAGCGCTGAACCAGTTACTGGCTTCAAGGTGTTTCGATTCCTTTATGGAATACTCAAAAAAATCAAAAATGCAAAATAAATGATTATCGTCAATTGTGTGGGATTTAGAATATGAAAAATAATAGTTAAGATTGAAATATTCCTAAAACGGTAAGAAAAAACTCAAAATAATGCTTTCTGTTTTTAAGGCTGCCCGATATGTGCAACCATATTCGAACCAGCCGATCTCAACAGTAATAGTCATTTCGAAAAAGGTCGTCAAATGCTTTCTAATATGGAACACTTTATGTATTCCCAAGGTTGAGTTAAATTTGTCAAGTACATAGAAATAAAACTAATTCCATAATAATTTAATTCGAATACGAAACAATATTATTTCAACTTTTAGAATGCCCGAGATCATTTTGTTTTTTTTTTTTTTGATAATCAAAGAAGTATAAAGGGCAAATTGAATAAGTCGAGTTAAAGAGCGGTGCAGTAGTCTTAAAATTTAGAGAACAAAACGCACATAATACTATCTGTTTTTAGGGTTGACCAAAAATCCAATTTATCTATATCAAATAGCCCAATTACAAGACGTTTAGAGAAAATATAAAACCATTTCGTGGGAATAGTTTTTAGTAAAGTCGTCTATAGCTGATTATCTATTATTCCTATTTGTTTTTAGAATAGAACTGAAAAAACTGTTGATAGAACGCGTAAGTAAATCGCCACATTTTCTTTAACAATGTTGGCACGCTTTTGAAGAAACATAATATGATATGACGGGATTTTAGTTAACATTGCATTTAAGTCGAGTTTTATATGTTATAATTCTTTTCTCTTTAAGTTTTCTTAGTTTTCCTTTTGATTGTGTTTTTAAGTTTCCAAGTGCTTTCACAACAAGCAAGTACAGTCGCCTGTTAGTATTTTCTACAGACTTTTCCAACACAACATAATTATTCAAAATCTAATCGATTACTTCCTGTGGATTAGCAGTCAACGTATACTAATCTAAAATGCGCTCGTTATCTCAGCCAAATTTGACCTCAATGTAACTTTGCATTAAACCTTTCACAAGTCTAAACTAAAATCAAACTGATTAAATTCTGGAGCTTAGCCCTGAGCTTTGTTGTTGTTGCTGCTGCTGCTGCTGCTGTTGTCCTAATCTAAGCTGTGACACAATCAGCTTCAGTTCATTTAGCTTTTATTTTGCCGGCATATGGCTATCTCTGTTGTGGGCTGGCTGGTTGGTTGGTTGTCCACATGGCTGTCTCTGTCTGGCTGTCATTATAGCTGTTGTTGCCGTCGACATGGCGATAATCAAATTAAATTCTTACAAATTAGAGATACACGTGAGTTTCCTCGCTGTGTGTGTGTGTGTGTGTGTATCTGTGTGTGTGGTATGACATAAACTGCAACAAGCCCGGGAAAAACGCCCCCTATTGGAGTGACAAGGCGACGGGCGACAATGGGCGCAACACCCGCTATACACACACACACACATGTGGACACATACAAAGTCACAGCTTTTCAATTATGGGTGCGCCCAGGGCGCACAGACGCAAAACTACATCTAAACGTTGACAAAGAGTTACATACAGTCTGTGCAAAAATTTAATGTACACTCTTCAATTGTAACTTTACAGCATGATTAGTATAGTCAAATTTGTAGCAATAAAAAATTGGGCTGAATCTGAAGACTGCCTAGAGTTGAAACCATATTGGTTCGAAAATATTCGACATGTTTCGACTAACTGCTTCGTCGCTGTCTATAATTATAGAAGAAAATAATCCCTAAAGGATTCCTATACCACCTTCACATTATTTTCCTCTCCATACCACTAAGTTCACAAGTTGGGCATTCTTCAGAGCTGACCAGACGTGAAGATACCAAAAATATCATGTTAAATATAAAAAAATTAAAAATGTGAATTCTGAGCGCTATCGAGTTCAGTCGGGGATTCGAGAAAAAAAAAGAATTAGAAAACAAATTGTTTTATATGTATATTCTTTACTTATGAGAAACTCGAGTTGAATATAGGAGGTACAAAAGTATATGTAAGCTTATGTCTTCAAAACAAAGTTGTTTGGTTTCTTAGGCTTCTTACATAAATTTAGCAGCCAAGAAAGTTAATATAATGAATTCTTCAATATTCTTCAGTTGATTTTGCTATTTAAGACTTACTTTTTGACTGCTTTTGTATATTCGACTAAGTGTTATTAATTGAAACATAATCGAAGAATCAAAAACTCTTATATTATTTGAACACCTGGAAAAATTGGAAACGATAAGAGATATACCATCCAATTCAAATCGATTTGAAGTTTATGGATTCCTATTCACGACTTCCTAAAGCTCTTTATTACCCTTATTTTTCAACCCGTACAAAATAATATACATGGTGCTTAGGCATGTCTCTTATCTGTTCGACAGTAGGGAAATCTCTAGATATCTGAGTTTGCAAGCGTTAGAGCTGTCACCAAAAAATGTTGTTTCTTATTAAAATCACTGCCAGAGATCGCTTTGCCTAAGCGTTTTTTTGTTTTTATTTATTCATTTAAATAAATATTATAATAAAATATTCTGACACAAGTCTATTAAAATCTGTCTTTGGACCATGAACACAATAAGTGAGCAGATAGCAGCATACAGGATACAGTATGGCATATGTTACAGCAGTTCATTGCTCATTTATTTCGAATATAACAATCTACGAAGCTAAAATTCTCGAAGATAAAATTGGAGCGACCTTTAAACATTTTTCATTTCGCTGCTGACGTAAATATAGAATAGTTCCTAATACAAAATTCCAATAAAAATTTCTAAAGAAAAACGAAAAGTTCGAATTCGCGAACAGGCAAGCATACGAAACCCCTTAAGGGTGGAGGTTGGCAAGTGAAGCGATCAGCCCCCTAGTAATGGGATAAATTAGAATCTTCTTTCATTTCCGTTTTTTTTTTTGTTTAATTTTACCCACAATTTGCAAGTGTGCGTATACTTTGCATACAAACTGTATTTAGATAGTTTTGAGTTACTTGGCTGTCATTTCGGCTTTTGTGGCTTACAATATTATGTTTATTGTTGTCGTTGTTGTTATACTTGTAGGCATTATATGGAAATGCATTCTAAATTATCAATGCAGGTAATTGCAGCTTATCAGTTATGCTCAAGGCTTAGGTACTGCAAAGTGAGACAGACCACAGATATGCCACCACCAGCAACAAAAACAACAAAAGATACAATAATAATAGCTACAACAACAACTTTGACATGATATATTAGCGCATAAGTGCATTGTCGTGAGTGTGTGTGTGTGTGTTTGTTTGTATTTATAAGGCACACGCCTTTATTTTCTGTTATTGTTGTATTTTTATTTTTGTATTTTTATCTATCAATAAAAAACATTTGTTATTATTATATCTCGCCTGGTATCTGGTGAGTGAGCCAAAGTTGGCAGCCGCACTTAAATCCAAGTATCTGGCAATGCATTTTCAGTAATTGCATTTCATTGATTTTTATATAACGGCCAAAGAGTTTATTGCATTTTCATTTTCATTTTGATTTTTCGTAAATAAACACACACAGATACACACACACACACACACACTAGCTAGAAGCTCAAAAGCTGTCGGCCAAAATGAAAGAGTGTCAAATATGTCATAATACTTATCTAAATTGCACTCGCACACACACACACTCAAACACATAGATACACACATAGCCACATAGATACACACACTTACAGAGACGCTGCCCAGTCAAAGTCTCACACACAGATACTCGAGGCAGCTTTTATATGCTTTCTTATATAGCAACTTTGTGTGTGTGTGTGTCATGCACGCCCACAATTGTTGGCTTGGCTGCTCTTTAAATATTTATCGTTTCAGATTTTCAACCCAGACTAGCCGGCAGCTACTGTAAGTAGCCTTATTTTTGGTAAAGCACCCATACAGATCTCACACTCTCTCTCCCCACACACTCGGCATCCTTTGTCATTTGCACACAGCTATCCAGCCAATGCAAATTGCAAATATATTACTCTGCTCTGGTTTTAAAATTGATTTGTAATGCAGCTGCATTTATTATGATTGCATTAGCTAAAGTACTCAGGCAGAGATAGATATGCATATTGTTTATATTTGTATCTTTTGCATAATAGCCGGTTGTAAGCAACTAGTTTACTTTGTTGCAAGTGGCAGTTAAATTTTAAATAGCTTTTAAATACATACTAGCTAGTACGAGTCTTAAAACTCGTAAAATCCAAGTGTGTTCAATCGGTTACGGTCTTAAGTTATATTTATTGCATAGTCTGCAGCTTAATCTGGATTTGTGGAGCGAAATAGATTGGCTGGCGTAGAATGGGCAACTACTAAAAAAAAAACCAACAATATGGCGCTTGTAAAAAGAAATAAAAATTTATAGAGCTTTTTAGGCAAAGAAACAAAACACTTTTCCCAAGACGTTTTAAAGGTGTGAAAGCATCTATCAAATTGCTTATATTTTCTTATATCTCAATTATTTGTCTAGATATTTTCAACGAAATAGATTGACTATAGAATGGATAGACTATAAGGGTGTGAGAGAATCTATCGAATGCTTTATATTGTACTATCTTTATGTTGTCAATATTTGTATAGATATTTTGAAGTACTTAAACGATTTAAAGAAAATGGATTGACTTTAGAATGGATGGACTACATGCACTTTATCCAAACGCTTAAAGGTGTGAAAACAACTAACAAATGCCGTATATTGTACTTTCTTTTTATTTCGATTATTTGTATAGATATTTTGAAAATAAGATTGACTATAGCATTTCATATATTTTATATGCAAAATACAAGATCTTAAGCAATATAACAACAAAGTAAATTACTAGCAACTAGTATAGTGTATACATATGCTATCTTTTTTCTATAAACTACTTTGCAATAGTTCGGTTTTGTTTATTTTGAAAAAAAATACTGCGTGGAGCATTGATGCATTAAGAATCAGAATATCAAAATATTCAAATTACAATATACAAATAAAAATTTCTTAAACAAAATATTATAGAATTTAGTTGATATACGCAAAACTGTCATAAGAAAACAATGGACTCGTTTTCAAAAACAGCTACGAGAACGTTTGCATTAAGATCATAAAGTTAGGATGGTTTCTTCAGACAGAGAGATACAAATTTGTTTGGAAAATTTACTTTCGAAAGCTATTCTGATGAATCTCAACAAATTTAGTAATCTTCTAGCTGAACTAGCATGTTTAGTTGCCTTAGTTTAATGGCATAAAATTTGTTATTTAATAACTTAAAAATCTCTTAAGATTGGGCTTTAAAGTGCAAATAGTTGTTCATTTGGCAGCTCCATCTAGGAGGAACTTAATAATACATATAAAAAAATATAAATAAATAAATATTATAACATTTTACATTTTAAGTAAAAGTTTCTAGTTCGCCTCATATGAGAGAAGCTGCATACCTATGAAAACTTCACCCGGCAGATACTATCCTCACTCTTTCCTAATATTCCCTTTTTGTTATATTATTAAAATTTAAGATTAAGTTATCCCATATATAATAAATAAATGAGGAAAATAATAGACTTTTTGTCAAAGGAGATTAATAGTAAATCAATAAACTAAATGTTTAGACATTTGAATCCGATATCATATAGTTAACTATAGTCCTTGACATAGCACATTTCATATATTCAGAGGATGATGTATTATCGAAGTCAACGATCATTATATATCTTTTAAATTATTTTGGATTATAATTGAAAAATATATAAAAAAAACAACAAAAAATGTGACTGCAATTTACGCGTAGTAAATGATTAAAGATGCTTACCTGGTAAAATAATGGTTCACTTTAAATTCTTCTTCAGACTCTACCTATTCTTTTGTACTTCGTTCATCAAAATGCCAATGGATCACTCCAGTCAAATAGTGTTATAAGTTCACAGCTACAAAGAAATATAAAAAATTATTTATGATGTTGATCTGTTTCATCTGTAACTTATTTACTCATATAACATGCCATACAAATGTTTATTTTAAAAGATGATCTCTTTCTGTTTGCATATGATAATAACTAATATTAAGCAAATAGGCGCAGGCCATATTTTTTCTACATAAATGATACAAAACAACTATGATCTCTTGGGTTTATTGATTAGCTTAAGAATAAAGAAAATATCAGATTACAAAATTAAAAATTCAATGAATTATAATGCTCAGCTCTTATATGGTATAAAAATATTAAACCAGAAAAACACAAAAACTATTGAAAAAAATAATAATACTTTAAGTAAAAGGAAAAAAGCAATAAAATATGCGTGTATACATTCTTTATTGGTTATCTATTTATTTATTCTCTACATTATATTTCCAAAAACTGAACTCTTCGCCACGTATCTAGTGCAAAAAATCGAATTCAGGCCATATCTCCGTTTTTAGTTGTAAATTTCCAATAATTTCTCTAAAAAAATTTATATGTAATACGAAAATATTTTTAAGTTATCGTCTATTTTCGTTTCTATATGAATCTAAAACTTACTTGAAACATGGTATGATTATCTGAAATACTAGATCTTTGAAATTATGAGTTAAGGAAACACCTTATGATTATCTGCACTTCTAGATCTTGAAATTTATAAGAGTTAAGCAAACACCAACTGTATGTAATATGGTAGTAAATTTTTTACAAGGCTTGAATCATAAATGGCACGATTTCCGATTAGGAAAGCCTATATATTATAAAAAAATTCCATACTTTATTTGTATGTCTTCTAAAATTCATAGCATTTGATAGAATATTTGTGGAAATAAATCATTTAAATGTGAACATAAATATGGCAAATAATTTCAAACAAATCAAAACTGTCTTGAAATATCAGAAATAATCGAACTTTCTAGTTTGTACCTAAGAGTCAGAAAACTTCAGTCCCTCGAAGTGGAATATACAAAATATACAATTCGAGACATATTTGGTTGAAATTTTATTCCCAACTTAAAAAGTGCAATACTTTTATTGCTGCTGCAAACTAATTGACACTTTTCATAAACAATTAAATTGACAGATCTATGGATACTATTAGTTCGCATGTTGGTCTGTGAACTTTCCAACACTGAAACTTGCTCACAGCTGCAAGAGCGATTGTTGTGACAGTTCCCCCCAAATATTGATTTTGTTTATTAGCGTAGAGTATCAAATTTTGCTCAATTTAAATATCTTGAATGAGAAATTGAGTCATTGAGTTTACTATATGGCATATGGCATGATTTGGTACATAGTACGAGTAATTGGGATCTGCTAAAAACTACACAAAAGTATATCTGTGTGTGCGAGTGTGTGTAATCAAAGCATTATATTTGTGTATTTGTTCGAGTTGCGGCTTTCTGTTTGTTTATCTAATTTCGATGTTAAATGGAGCTGTCCCATAGATACACTCCACATCGGTGTCAGAGCCCGTAAGTCTTCTTCCAATAAATGCCTAACGCCTGACTGTCTGCATAATTGTGTACTTAACACGAGCTCTTTTACACTTCTCCCCGCTATATATGTGTTTTTCTGTATGTATTATATCTTCGATAAACAAAAAATCGAAACGACCGACTGACGGACTGACTGAGCCGACAAAATGTCAATGCAGTGCAGTGTTGCCTTTATCAGTGTATCAGCAAAAGGCACGAAATCATATTATCAGCAACAACAACAAAAACTCAGTTCCAAATGTTTCATCTGCGATGTGGACCTGCGGGGTGCCGATGGCTAAATACTCTACAGGAGGCCCAAAGCAGTGCTGCCTATGTGACTATGATTTTAAGAAGAAGTTGTTATCATCGTCGTCATCATTTATTTGTTTGATTGGTGGAAACTTTTTTGTAGCATGATTTTCTGGCCGCTAGGTGGCGTTAAAATATAAAAACTATTCGGGATGTGAATTTTGTTACTGTCCGAATGAGTTTTCTGCTGCTGCGTACTACCTCTAAAACAAAGCGATTTCTCATAAATCAAAAGTTGTAAGGAACACTGCTTATGCTTGCATAAGTAGCATTGGATTATTTTCTTTAAAAAATCAAATAAATACTGGAAACTTAAACTTCCAGCGCAAACTAGCAGCAGAATTGGGTAAAATTATTTTGAAATGTAAAAATAATTATTTGAGTACGAATAATAATATGAAACTCGTGATGGATAATAATAACTTTTTGTTTGATTTGGAAAAATTCTTCGTTTCTAGGCACAAACGAAACAAAGAGAATTATTTCTAGCATTCGTAAGCTTAGGAATCATTGAAATCTATATACTATACAACGTTAAACTTTCGAAGTACATACAGAACCGTTTTGCTGGCTTAAAAATTTATAGAAATTAGAATTATTTTGAAATTGAAAAAAACATTTGTATAAAAACTGAAGCTTACTTTAACTAAGAATTGATAATGTGTTGTTTTAAAATCCAGAACTTGATGTAGAAATGAATATAGAAATATTACAGAAAAACTGTTGTCAGCACACACTACGGCCTTTAACAATATGAAATTGGACAAATGAGACAATTACCTGGATTGGAACTTTAACCGATATGATTTAAGCGCAAAATGTCAACAGAATTAGCTCATAACGCCCCGAAACACTGTATTATTTAAAAATTAAATTAAAATAATAATATTCCCTGTGTGCCTCGATAGCGTAGTGCTAGCACACTAATCTCTCAGTTGGAAGGTCGTAGGTTAGATTCCGCCCTGCAGCACTGGAGCATTTTTCTTGCTAGCAAATTAATTTGGCTATAAGCTGTAGATTCCTGTTCTCTTTGGTCAGCTATTAATAGAGATATCCCAATGTTCTGCCTTTGAAGGACTATTATAGCTCTAAGTTCTCTCTTCCAATCAGTTATTGTTTATCTAAATAGATTTTTATGGAGTCATCACACTTTGCCCAATAAAATTTAGTTACCGCAGCTCCGAGATTTCATAAATCCAGCAAAACTCTATCATAACAAAATTTTCTGCTGCACGTCACTAACTCCACCACAAACTAGAAGTACCCCTCCGAATAGAGTATAGCAGCAAGCAATGGATTGACCATAGCACAGCGAATTGCAGTTGCAGTTGAACTGATTTTTTTGGTGCTTTGACTCGAGGCAGTCTGTACGACGTCATCGAAACCATCGCCACCAAAAACCCATCGACAACATCGTTGACTATATCATATCGCTTACGCGGTAATGAGTTATGTACGCGATCTTATCCAGACTCGGCGCACTGCAGCAACAACTGAAAGGGTGAGTAGTGAGTGCACGGGTGGCATACGACTACACGGGGAGCTGGGGAGGGGTTGGGGCCAGTTAAGTCGGTTATGGCACAGCAACGAATTTTGTGGCAAGTACAGAGACGTGTGCGCCTGTAATCAATGCGTCGTCACATTGAATGGTTTGTTTAAGTTCAGTTTACTCCATCCAACAATGTTTATTTATACATCATTTGTTGTTGTTCGTCTTCTTATTGGTGTTGGTATAGCTCATATATGGAGGGATATATGTGTGTGTGGAATATATGCATATGTATACGATGTATGGATGACATATCAACGGAAGTGCGTTTTGAAAAATATAAACAAAAATTGGTGTGGCACCTGGTCCAGTTATGCTTTTATTGGAATGCAAGAAATAAACTTTTCATTGGATTAAGTTTGAAGAGTTACAAGATTTGGGGTAAGCTTTATTTACGGGAACTCAAGCGATGGTGACTAACTGTACTGTGTTTACTTCAAAATGTGTATCGAATTTTTTTTTATAAAAATTATGAAATTGAATCGTACATTTTACTACTTATTCAAAAAATCATCGATTTTACATTTTTATATATAATTGGAAAGATAATGGAATCTATTATTTTGCTTGTAAAATACCTGTAAATCGGAATCGATTTTCGACATAAAAAATCTAAATCCCTAGACTACGCTCTTCACTCCACAGGCGTAGTATGAAGATTTCTCTGCTGTTCGAAAAGTAGAGGGGCCTCCAATGTATAGAGATTTTCCTAGCTAAATGCGTTTATTTATTTGCTAGCTATGTCAGTGCTAGACAAATGCATCAGTGCTGTAAGTGTGTAATCGTAGCGCCGTTCGGTTTAGAGGCAATTGCATTTCCCCTGCCCACACTTAATCTTAGACATGGATCCGAAAAATCACATATGTAAACTACAAGTCGTACCTTATGTTGCATAGAACTATCAACTCTATTATTTCAAACCAGAGCTTTGATAGAACGAATTCAGAACTTTTTTCCGTATAGCTTAATGTCATCTCAAATTATTATGTTTCTTATTATTATATATTTTTTTCTATACTAAGCATTCCGACTAACTAATCAACCGAAAATTCCTATCTATTATTACATTTTTTCTAAATTATCTTTTGCTGAACAATGCCTATTTCATATTAATCATTTTGTTTTATTTACAAGTTCTCTTTGTGTTACTCTTTTTCTAAGCTTTAAATAATCGACTAATAGAAGCTCCCACTTTGCAGCCTTTTCAAATAAATTTCTAAAAAAAAAGTAAATAGTTTTCTATAGCTTTCATCTTTTTGTATTGCGCGGAATTTAATCCCTTAAACATGATTTTGCATGTTTTTAAAAGTCAATAAGGCGATTTTTTTCGATATTGGTCATTCAACGTTAATATGCATTCAAATAATAAATAAAAGAGAGGTTTTGTTTATAGAAAACATAAATAAAAGCCTTTAGCATATATTAAAAACGATATCTATAAAAATATGGCCATGCTTTACGTGAGAAAATATACAGCAAACAACTTTTTTTCTTAAATAATTATTTCCAAATGCATAAAACAAAAAATATGGGTAGTTATATGTAAAGCGGGTTATTCTTTAAATGGAATTTAAATTTATTTTTATGTCAAGATTAAATATTGATTGTGCCCTCTTTTTTTGTTTCATTGAGAAGTGGTTTGATACAGTCATATTCGTTTTTCTCGACAAATTTTGTGTTTTTCTGAAAGTGGGAAGACTGAATAAATATAAGGTTGTCAAATATCTCCCTTCCGCCTTTTTGTCTTTTGAATTTCGCGGCTATGTACAAAGCGCTACAGAGCTCGTATCTGGCAACACTATACATAATTTGAAAGGTCTTGACATAACCTACAAAACGACGCTACGCATGGTTAGTTTGGATATTTCGTTCAACAGTTATAGACGTGTAAACATGGAGTTCACTAACGCCGAAATTCGCGCTATTTTAAAGTTTTCCTTCGTTAAAGGCAAATCCGCTAGAGAAACGTTCCGTGAGATTAATGGTGTTTTGGGGGATGGTACTCTATCACTTCGAACCGCAGAGGAATGGTTTCGACGATTCAGAGCCGGTGAAAACGACACCATGGATAAGCCAGCCGGCGGAAGACCTGTGACGACAAATACCGATCAAATCATGGAATACATCGAGTTAAACCGGCATGTGGCATCTCGTGACATCGCCCAGGAGATGAGAGTTAGTCACCAAACCATTTTAAACCATCTGCAGAAGGCTGGATACAAAAAAAGCTTGATGTTTGGGTGCCGCATGATTTGACGCAAAAAAACCTTCTGGACCGAATCAACGCCTGCGATATGCTGCTGAAACGGAACGAACTCGACCCATTCTTGAAGCGGATGGTGACTGGCGACGAAAAATGGATCACATACGACAATATCAAGCGAAAACGGTCGTGGTCGAAGGCCGGTGAATCGTCCCAAACAGTGGCCAAGCCGGGATTGACCGCCAGGAAGGTTTTGCTGTGTGTTTGGTGGGATTGGAAGGGAATCATCCACTATGAGCTGCTCCCATATGGCCAGACGCTTAATTCTACCATGTACTGCGAACAACTGGACCGCTTGAAGCAGGCGATCGACCAGAAGCGTCCAGAATTGGCCAACAGGAAGGGTGTAGTGTTCCACCAGGACAACGCCAGACCACACACTTCGTTGATGACTCGTCAGAAGCTACGGGAGCTCGGATGGGAGGTTTTATCGCATTCACCATATAGCCCGGACATAGCGCCAAGTGATTACCACCTGTTCCTGTCCATGGCGAATGCCCTTGGTGGTGTAAAGTTGAACTCAAAAGAGGCATGTGAAAAGTGGCTGTCCGAGTTCTTCGCAAATAAGGAGGGGGGCTTCTACGAGGGAGGTATTATGAAGTTGCCGTCTAGATGGAAACAGATTATCGAACAAAACGGCGCATATTTGAACTAAATCCGATCACTGTATCACTTTTTATAAAGCATTGAATAAAGAGCAAAAAAGCGGAGATATTTGACAACCTTATATAATTTGTTTTACAATTAAATTATTTTTTTTTTATTAAATATAAACTTTTTTACTTACGTACAATGTTTGTATTTTTTTTTGGGACAAACCGTTCTTTAGTAACTAGCTCAGATTAGCTCCTCAGGGGACATCGCTAAGCAGACGGCACAAAACAGAGTCCGGTGGAAAGCCCTAAAGTTCGAAAGTGGAATAATAAAGAAAAAAAGTAAACAATGTTTCCAACGAAAATTCCACTCATATATAAAATATATAAATAGAATATATTCAAAAAAATCAAAGATCAAAAGCCTTTTTGAATGGGTTTTGCTAAAGAGATCCGTTGGGCAAGCAGTGACCCCAAAGACTACTTGGTTCAAAATTATTGCAGTGCTAGAAAAAGGTGATTACGCCTTAACGTTGGTTACCAGTCGAACTCTCTACTCTTATGGTTTAAATCTATTTTATATAGGCAAACTCCAATAATAAAGACAGCAGTTGCCTTCGTATACAATATGCAGTACTTCCTTGTACATACCGATTTTTGACTCTTCGACCAACTCAAAAAACCGCTCCGTGGAACGCGTTTCTGCATACGAGATGAAATCATGGCAAAATCTAAGATGACGCAGTTGACCATACCGCAAACCACTTAGAAAAATATTTCCAAGATTGGATCAAACGCTGGTATAGGGAAGATTATCAATTTTGAGGATTTTTTCTTTTCTAAATAAATTACGTGAACTTTTTGATCAAGGTAGTATGTATACAAACGCTCCGAAAACCGCATACAAATAATCGTGAGACTTCCGCTTCAACAGAGTTTCAATTCTAATAAAACTGAGCTTGTAGATGATCTTAAACAAAGTAGATTGCTACGTGTGCAAGAAATCTTAATCGTCGAAATACATATTTTTTAAACTTAATTAGTTTTTGAAAGAAACTTGAAAAAAACTTGATTTTTTACAGCTGTGCCAATAACAAGCAAGAAAAATAGGTAGGTGGCGCCATAAAAAATTCTATTTTTTAAGTAAGCAAACCCAAATACCATATAAATTATACTGTTTGGATTGCGGAGTTGTGCCGAATATAACGAAAGTCTTTGTTCAAAATAAATAAAAAAAGGGGAAAAGAACCCGTCTCTAAAATGGTGGTTCGATACCACGCTAGCAGAAAGACGCTATTTATCCAAGAAAAACCCGAATAATTACGGGCACTACTCTTGGATACGGCTATAAACCTTCGGATGTTTCTCCATTTCGAATAGTTATTAATAGATAAAGAGATATTCCATGCTACGCACTAGAACTGAAGAGATATACTCAATTCATAAAAATTGAATTGCTACTATACGGAAATTGTAGACATTCCCAAGATTAATATCAAAAAAAATCCCCCGCTTTATAAATTATCACCCAATACCACAAATATCGGAACTTTATGAAAAATTTTATTGTTGCCAATTATTGACACACTTACGAAATGCAGCCCCAGAGATTTCAAACAAAAAGTTGCACTTTATATTTGCACACTCCATATACTATACGAATATATTTATACACTTCATATATCATTTGTTTATGGTTGTGCCTTGATGCTTGTTAAGTTTTTGAAGGCCTGTGACCAAAGCGACATATGGACATGGTCAATATGTCAGTTTGAGCGAACATTTTGAATTGTTTGTTTATTGGCACGACCGATGGCCCTTGGTTCGGCAATGGAAATGGAAAATCGTGGCCTATGTGCAAATATCCCGTTACAAAATTTTATTTCAGTTAAAAAGTTCGTAAATATTTAAGAACAAAAAAACAAACCGATTTTTATATACACGAGAGAGAGAGAGAGAGAGCCTTACGATGTGTGCCAGATTTTTTTCGTTGCTTCTTCTTGGTTACGATTGCTTTTTATGACGGCTATGTATGGGTATTTTATTTTGCCTTTCGGACTGCGCCTGCTGATAAGACTCGGGTGGGTTGGGTCTGGGCTGTGGAACTAGGGTGAGAAAAATATCTGACAAGCAAATAAACAAACAAATATAGATACAGATAGAGACAGTCTGTCAATTATATAAACAGACAGTTGGTTGACTCTACAATTTTCCATTTTCGTTTTTTTTTTTTCTCATTTGTTAGTTGTTGTCTTTTATTGTCAGCAGAAAAATAAAACCAGAAAGCGACCAAATGCCGACTGTATGTGTGGTGTGCCAAAGGGGGCGTGGCAGTGGTAAGTGTAACTCACATAGCTCAAGTTGACACTTGTTGCGTGCTGCATGCCAAGCAGCTGGGAAAAAATGCCACACACAACATGCACACACACTGAGCCACATAAAAATGTGGCACAACAATTGTAAAAGTTGTGGGACGTTGCAATTTTGAGGGTATAAAAACTCCAAAGCGCAATATGCGGAAGTAGTTAAAGTTTTGCAAACGAAAAATTAGTATTTCGCAAGTCCCAGCGCAGAAAGACTTATGTTTAAGTTTATTGAGCTTAACCTTAGACCTGGTAAATCCGCCATAGATCAAGTCTTCACACTGCGCCCAATCCTGGAAAAGTCCCACGGATTGACACACATCGTCTCTTTATCGATTATAAAGCTGTAATTGTAATTCATGCGAATTTCGTGTAACAAATTATACCCTACGAGGAGAATCCCAAACTGTCAGGGTGTGTATGCTTGGTATTTATTGGAAAAGTTCATGAAGTTCACCTTTCCAATGAAGGCGCATAGGACAAATTTGAAAAATCATTTTCATTCCAATACCCTGTTTGTCTCTTCTTGGATTCGCCCTAGCTGCTACTGAGGCGTGGGTATAGGAGCTCAGCGGTATTTGCCAAGCATTCTTCATGTCTTCATTAAGACCCACTTGTTCTTCAGATTCGCTAAGCAAACGCATATACGGATCATTAAAAGATCTTTAGGCTGCGATTGGCGTAATATGATGGCAAGGCAGTCTGAAATTAAGTTTTCCTTAGCGGCCTCTTATGACAGATAGAGCTTTCCGTGCTGCCAGACGCTTTTCTTGGATACCGCACATGACTCTTATAAGTCTTATCAGAAGCTGTTTTTAAGCAAGTTATATATCGTCCTGTGACGACACAGATGTCAAAACAAGCAAGTCTGCAGAAAAGATTTCTGTAGGGCGCCTCTTATGCCAGTTAGAGATGTCATGACATGACTCAAGTCTTACAAAAAGTTCCATAAACAGTTTATATTTAGTGCTATGATAATCCTTTACTCCAACGAAGAGCCAATTATGATGGCAAGAATGTCTGCAGCTAATTACGAAACTCTTATGCCAGGTAGGGATAGAGATTCCTTCCCGGACGCCACACATATCATGAGTCTGAGTTGAAGAGTTTATATGTAGTTCTTTAAGATCCAAATTATTGATAACTCAAATACATGTCAACGCTCCACTGAATTTTTCTCAAAATACCACTCTCTGTGTTGCTCCCTTCAGAAAATCCAAATTCCAGATGTACTTCAACGTACTGACGTCAGCACAATGTATCTTTATTTTGGTCTCGTTTTTATTGTAGACAGACATCAAAAGACACACACACACACACAAAACAATCCAATTGCGAAACTTACAAAACGCGCCAGATCAAAGTGCAGAAAAGTTCTACTAGCAGCGGGCAGCTAAAAGGGAAGCCTACTCAACCACTCCAAAAAGCCACAACTTTAACCATTTGACCGCAACTAAATGTTGCATGAGTCACACCACTACACAGGCCTAACATATGCCAAAACAGTCGCTTCGAAAAGTAAACACATCAAAAGCACAAACAAACTCAAAAACGACAAAAAAAATGCTTTTAAGTGAAAAAATGCGTACCAAAAGTGTTGTGAATGGAACTATGTGAAATATGCTACCAAAGAAGAGGCGTTGGAAAAGGCCTACGAGTGGGGTTGGATCTTGCTTCCAAAGGGGGCCAGACGCCCATGCACAACGACAAAGTTGAGTAAATATTTCTGTTTCCTTTCTTTACGTAAAATTGTGCATAATAACGCTAATTAGTTGGGAAGAAATCAACACTCAAAACTCAACAATGGGCCGGGTCAAGCCACAACGGAAACACAACATAAAAATTTATCATTAAAAACAAACAAATTTTGTGTGACAGAAATTGTTTAATAGCTCAATTTGAATGCGATTGAAATGCAGGCAAAAAAAAAAAAACAAAGATACAAGAAAAAGTAAAGAAATGAAAAGGTTTTTCATAAGTTGTAACCAGAGTAGGCAGCAGCAGAAGGGGCGGCAGTGTAAAGCAGAGTTGTTGGTGTGGCAAGTTGAACGTGCTGCGGTTGCAACCACCAACTGTCTGCATACGTCTCGGCTCTCTCTCTCACTCTGTCTCTTCCTCTGTACGTACAACTATCGATTTGAAATGCATTTGAAACTGTAGAAAGAAGAAAAATTATAAATTAAAACCTTAAGCTACAGTTTCCGCCCAAGTCGTCGTGCAACCCTGGGCCACACTTCCGCTTGTCATTTCAATTTTTGTGGTTAACCAAAAACGTATGCACAACGACTTGACATTAATTTTCATTTTCATAAATGTTTTTCTCATAAAATTGTTGCGCATTGTAATGCAATCTTATGCGCTTTAAAGTGCATTTTCTTTAAAGAAAAATCTTCCAAAAACAATTAAGGCCAAGGCATTGCATTTTTACTAGCTGCGGGTCTACGAGAAAGATTTTTCCACAAACCGGATGCGCTCATTAGACTTTATTGTTTATATACAAGACGTTCTTCTATGTGAGGAACAACTACTCAGACAGCTTGGCGTCTTTGGTATTTGGGTCAGCATGTGCGCCAAGTGTGCGCCCTATAAGTACCCCCCAAGTAATAATTGTTGCCAAAAATAAATAAAAATTTATAGCTTACTTAAGCAGCAGCTATTTATTGTAATATATTCGAAACGCGTCACGAAATTTGCCAAATCATTTAAAAACTAATAAAAATATGATGGGAATTTAAATGATTCATAATTTCGGACAAAGCTTTCTAAAATATGTTTTTATTAGCGAGCTAAACTCTTTCGAGTTGAGGCAAAGTCTGTCGCTTGAATCGCCTTTTATTTATGTGTAAATGTGGTATCTGGTTTTGTAAAAAAGCCACTACTAGTTGCTAGGGATATAATGAATACATTAATTTAATGCGCTTGTCAATTAAAGATTAATTTATTTCAACAAGTAAATAATCTGAGATACCTCAAAGAGACAGAGCCAGCTCGGTAAGTCGCAAGTTTTTTTTTTCTTTTATTTAATGCTTAAGAGATTAGTTTATAATTTTATTTAAATGAGCATATAACATTAACTGAACTTGTCTGTGTAAAATTTTGTGCTGTTGTAAGCGTTGGGCTCCGTCGAGTTATATTGTGCCCAAGTCATACTGTCATTCTGCTAAATACGCTTTCAACTCAGGTTTTTTTTTCGAAACTATTTTGTTGTGCACCTATTTTCATGAAATATGTCAACTTCTGTTTGAAAATTACTGGAAAGAGGGTAACACCACGGTAATCTCTACCCCCAACGTCATTTGGGAACTTGAAACCGGCGGAGAGAGATACAAAACTAACCACTTCAAGCTATTCCAACGAAAACTGTCTGCAATGGATTGTCAGTTCTGGAGATCATCGCCTGTGGACTAAGTCTAAAAAAAATCATATCCAAATCTATAAACTTTTTTAACTGGATATTAACTATGACATGAACCAAAATCCAAAATGTCTAGAGAAGAACGCTAGAATTGCATACCCACAATCCACAGCTCAGTGAGATTGTAAACATATCCAAAAATCGGTAAGCAAGACGTTCATAGAATAAGTGAGTCCCAGACTAGATATTTAAATTATTATACATTTTTCTGAAACAAGCGTAAGTCGTTCTCATTCAATACGACGACTTTAGTTAAAATATTGGAAAAAATATCTAAGCCAAAAGGTAGATGCTATCTACCTGGGAATATTTCTATAAAATGTAGTCGCTGTGCTCTTCGACTAGTTAATTGCTTAATTAGGTAAATATTGCACAAAGCAGGCATTGTTAGAGCAAAACGTGGCCAAACAATTTGTGCACATAGTAGTTGTGCACTTTTGCACAACAAAGTGAATACCCCAAAAAAAAAAATGTTTTTCAAGCCTCTAGCTATCTGCACAGCTCAAAGATACAAGTTCATTTAACAAACGTAAACTAAAGCGTACATCCGGAACGAATTTGTTTAAATAAACTTTATAAGAGCGGAAATTGTTGCACTAATGGCCCCACCAAACCTATACAAGTGGGTGAAAATTGAACTGAAGTAACTCTTCAAACGTAGAAATCAATAACAAAGCCTTTGGACAATCTCGATTACTTGGCCTTAACAAACTGTGTGCATCAATGCAGCTGGTAGACGGCTCAAGTAGCTGAAAGCCAACTGATTAACAATTTGGTGGGCATTATTTTGTTAGCAACTCATTGGCGGGTCTAATTGGTAAGCAGTGCACTTGGTGCAGTTGGCGCTTGGCTTGGTGCAGCTTTTGTTATGACAAAATTTGGAACTGATGCTTGTTGGCAGCCGTAAAAAACAAAGCTAAATGGGCAACAATAACAACGACAACAACAACAAGTAAAAACAGCTGGCCAAATTGGTAGAAAAGCAAATTAGTAATCAAGCAAGCAGCAAACACTTCAAATGTATTTGTATCTATGTATCTTTGCATGTATCTTATGATATCTGAGTGTGCGTGTGTGTGTGTGTGTGTGCGGTGGGCGTTAGCTGCACGTATTGTGGCCAGGCCAAAAGTGACCCACCTCAATTGCTGCCGTGCTGCGAGAGTTAGACAACAAATAGTGACTGCTATGCATGCAATCTGCATCTAAATTGATCGTAATAATTATTGTATCTGTCAGATACTCGTTGCCTGTTTGCTGATATACAAATACGAAACTAGCTCAAGTGGATTTTTTTTTTTCATTATATGCGGCGCAATCTTAAAAAACTGCGTAGATACAATATTTGTTGCATGCAGCAACATGCTTCTTGTATCTATGGCTGCCTACTTGGCTGTAATTTAGCAACGCCACAACAACAACAGCAACAAAATGAGTTTGTTTGTTTGCTTTGTTTGAAGTTGAAATGGCTAGAAAAGTGAAATTTTTCATTAACGCACAGAGGCAATAACAACAACAACAGCAGCAACAACAACTACAAGCACAACAACAACGGCAACGTGAGGCCAATTGAATGTTGCAGACACAGTGGCAGCTTACATCTCGTCTATGTATCTTTAAGTTACTACAAAAGAAATTACAATTCGATTTGGTTTTGATTTCAATTGAATTGGTAATTGTTTGTGTGTTTATCTTTTTTTTCTTTCATTTTTGTATCTTGGCTGCTTTTCTACCCGCAGCACGCCGCCTCCCTCGCATCAACAAGCTGCTATTATTTTTTTGATAATTATTTGCTGGCCGCTCGCTCGCCTTGTGCAAGTTTATTGATTCTGTTTTTGACTTTTTGTTTAGATATATTTCCTTTTATTTTTTTGTATTTTTTTGAATTTTTCAATTGATCTAAGACAAAGCGCATTAAATCTGAAGTGCTTTTCCACATAATTTTTCCATACATTAGGCATTCGGCTCAGTGACCTAATTTCTTTTAATTTGCTGCAGCAAAGTAGTTTTTGATTTATGCGAATATTTCTGCTGCGATTGTCATATAAACTTTCAACTGAATTGAGCAAAAGAAACTAAAAATACTTGAAGAAATATGCTCAAGATCAAGTTATAACAATAAACTTGGCTGGTTGGGTAAATATGTGCAAAGTGTATGAGATCAGGGTTAGGCTAATGGACGTTTGCTTAATAAATTCACTTGAATTAAAGAAAAGTCTCTTTTCTTTAAATTGATAAACTAAAGCAGTATCTAGAGTAAGATATTTTCTACTGAATTCTTTATTAGCGCAGCCAAGAATTGACAGGCTGGTCTACACGAAAGATCAGCAGCTACAAAGACAGCATTACAAAGATAAAGTCTTTTCCAGCCAGTGTATGTAAGCTTCGGTATACAAAAGTTGCCAAAGCTTCCACTTGTCATTCAAGTTACTCTTCCTTTGTTTACTGCTCATAAATATGTTCATATATTTTGTTTGATTATGATAGTTACCCATGATTTGCTGTCTTTTTGATAACCCGCAACAGAAATATTTTAATCTCTTTTAGACGCTTTCTCCGCTCTTCCTATAGGACTAAGTAACTGCAAGTGTCTGCTTATCAGTTACTAATCGCAAACACGTACAACAGGTATGTATGGTCATCAGATGTGAGCAGAATTTGTATGCCGTTTAAGACTAGTCGCTGCTATTATAGGCACAGATACTCTGCCGCAAATTTGCACGTACTGAGCTGTTTTTGTCTGGAAAGTCTTTAGACACTCTGACAGCAAAGGGATATGGAGTCGCTTATAGCTAAGATGAAGCAGTTGAGGAGATACTTTAAGGACAATCTCTGTTTCTGTCTGTGGATAGTTTGTCACATATTCGAGTTGGAGGCTTACGCATATCAACGCTGCATCTTGTTCGTTGTTCATTTTCGCCACATTAGAGTTTTTGCTACAGTGTATCGACTAGTTGAAATCGCTGTATGTCCTGCCAGATATAAGCTCAACAAATACAATCCCATACACGAAAGACATTTTCCTAGAGACTTTGAGATACTTTTCAGCGGCATTGCGCATAAATTGCCAATGCCGAGTAGCAGCTGCTGCGGCAACTATATATTCGAGAAACTAGTTACGACGAGGTGCTTAGTGAGGGCCAAGTGGGGCACACATTCAGATGCTTGCAACGCGAATGCGATCAATGCTCGATACGTGTGGAAATTGCTTTATAATTACCAACTTGGATACAAATACCAATAACGAATCAAAGAGTTACCAACCAGCCTGCCTGCTTGTTGCCACCACAATGAAAAGGAAATTCGTTCGTTTTGTTGCAAGTTTGTCTGTTTGTGTGGCAGTTGCAAGCAACTACTACTAACTCTTTGTGAATTGTATGTCAGTGGTTGAAAGAAGTTGTGCGTCTTGCGTTGAGTGAAAAGCGCGCAACAGCCGCAAAGACAATAACACTGGTGGCACCAACAACAACAACAACAGCAACTGCGCGGCGGCATTGAATGCGCCGCAGCGCTGCATGCAACATTGAAAAGAATCACTGCAATTTGCAATTGTACAGGTGGAAATTTATTTTGATGGCAAGTGCGATAATGCCAAACCATTTATTTTCACTCGCTCTTGGCCGAGGCCAAATAAAATTTTCTGCGGGTTGGCCTGGCCCAACTGGCCAACTTGACCATGTTGGCCTGTTTGGTAAGCCGCTGCCGTAGCCAACACCGCCACCAGCAGCATGTAGCAACAGCATTACCATCACCAACGTCACCGTCACCGTCACCGCCACCACTGCCACAACCAGCATCATTCGCATCCCCATCATCATCATCATCAGCAGCAGCAGCATCAGTTCAGTCCAACTTGCCTTGAATTTATTGGCAAACTTTTCTCGATGTTTGTGTGAAAATCTCGTTGGCATTGGCATTGATGACATTGCGGGCGTACTTTAAAGCAAGTATCCTCATGGATACACACACACACACACACGCACACGGAGGCAGTCGGTAACGAAAGTTTAAAGTTCACTTGGACGACTGTCTATTGGTTACTCCTGCTTACTCTCTCTCTCTCTGTCGCTGTCGCCCTACCAATCCCTCCCGCTGTCTCACTCACCACATGAGCTGTCAATGCGCCTGGCTTTGATTAATTACATAAAACGCTGCAGTGCTTCCAAACGACAATTGCGAGGGTTGCCACAAGCGTACAGACAAAAAGAAATGCTCACAGAGCGATTGATTTAGTCGGTGGGTGGAATTGAGAGGGGAATAGAGAATGAGTGAGAGAGAGAGGTAAGCGTGCAGACAGCTGGTGGAATCGTTGAAGGCTTAAATTAGGCATAGAAAAGCTAGCAGACGGCAGGCTGACAAGGCCAAGAGCCTGCAAGCCGTCAGAAGAAATGTTTGAGTTGCTACTGAGTCTACACTGAGCGAAAAAACCCAAATAATTAATGCACTCACAACCCATTCTTGAAATGAGAAGACGTAATCGACTTCCCAAGAAAAGCATACCAAGTACACTTAGTTTCCAAAGCTAATTTGTAATCATTTTTAAATGTCTTCGAGGGCTACAATTATTTTCTTGATATCGAGTTTTAGAAAAACATGCAAGCACTTAAGATTTTATTCATAAATTATTATAGTTTTTCGCACTTCGCCAGCTCTCGAAGTGCTAAAAAAGAATAATTTTCCAACTCTTGTGGAAATTCCAAGTTTCATTCATTTCAGTGTTTTAAGAACTTAGATTATCATACCGGAATGTATTAAGCTTCTTAGCTTAAATCTATAATTATTGACAAGCTCGCACATAATATTTCGCTCAACTGTCTCGCAGCCGCTAATAAATAAATTCCCACTCTCAAGTGGTATTACCTCCACAAGCCCCACGCAATTTACTCACCCTCCACTCTTGCCCAGAAGCGATATCCAGCACATTTCAAGCATTTGTTCATTTTCTGTTTAATTCATTGTCCTCCCCCTCACATGGATTATCCTTAACACAGTGTAGCCTTGGGGCATATTGCATGCTGCAAAGACAATCCAATAGATAGTTGCAACTTGCAACCTTTGAAGCTTACAACTTTTTTTTTTTTTCTTTTTTCTCTAATTTGTGCTTTAGGTGCTCTTTGCTGTGACACTTCAACTAAGCAGCAACGTCAGCTTATGTTGTTGTTGTTGTTGGTTGCAGGTTGTCAGTTGTCCGTTGTCGTTTGTCTTTTGTCATTTATTTGTTGCAAGCTTCAAGGTAAGCTGCATTGACATAATTAAATTAATTTACGTGGCAAACGGCAACAACTTGCTGTCTAATTGGCAGCAACATATGTGTGAGGGAGTAAGAGAGGGCGGAGGTGCATTGTGCAGCAGCTGCAGCCGCGGCAGGAGTTGTTGCATCTATGGTGCCCAGTTGGCGTTGGCTTAGCCACTGTCCATATATCATGCATGCTTTGACTGGAAACACAATTAAAATGTCACTCCGAATGGAATTATAGTGAGCACAGTAAAACTAAAAAATAAAAAAATAAAGAGCTTAAGCTAAACAACAACAACAGCAACGCGAGCTGATGGATTAGTTATGCAACTCATTGTTGCAACTAGATACAAATGCAACAAGAGCGGTTGCTATGTGCGTAAGTTTGTTGTAGTTGTTGCAGTTATTGTAAATGTGACATTTGCACATTTCGCTGGCAGCGGCATAAATCATACGCACTGTTGAGCGTGTTATTGTTGTAGTTGTTTGTGGCAATTGCCGTTGCTGCTGTTGTTGTTTTTGTTGTTGCCTATGTTGCATGCTGCCGTTGCGCTTGTCAAGCTATTTGAGTGCAACGCGCAAATATTGTCAAGAGCTGGCGCATCTCAAATGCTGCTAGCTCGTTTGATTGTTGTTGTTGTTGTTGCCGTGTTGCGTGGGGCACAGCTGTAAAATGTCAAAGTTGTTGCGGCGCTACTGCAGTGCAATGTTACAGTCAGCTCGGAAAGTATTCGCACGCTTTTTAAATTTATATTTCGAAATCACTAAAGTTAAGAAAACTAATGCAGCAGACGTCAAAATTGAAAGAGGCGCATCAGCTTGCTCCTAAACAGAGCTTAAGGGAAGGCTTTCGTTGCTTAACGCAACAAGCAGTTCAAGCAGTTTAACTTTAATCTTTTCACTTAACTTAAACTATATTGACCTTAATTATTCCTATAATTCGCTTATTCAAACATTATTGCGAAATCCAGAATTGTTGCGACAGACGCTTTGCAATGTTTATGATCCCTAAAATCATTCATCGCTGCTGGACTTGGATGTTATTTACTGCTCTGCTCACTCCCACTATACTCCTTTATCATTTTATTTCAGCACCTCAACTAAATACTCTTATTTTCCGTCTATCTGGAATAAATAATAATAACTAATACCGAGAAGTATCTCAGTGTAGCCAAGACTCCAAATTTCTTTGAGAAGTTTCTATTGTCCGGCCCACTTAAGTTAGTAAAACGTCGGTCTACTTCAACTAACCTCTTAGAACTTTCTTCTCTTAATTTGAATGGTTTTGCGGAATAAAACCAAACTGAAGTATATATACTGACTTAAGTGAAGCCTTTGTAGTCCGCTACTTTTTAAACCGTCACATTCGGGTTTTTCGTCCGCTCTTTTAAACTGCTTATCATCTCATGAAACTTACAAAAACTATGCGATAAATTACAGACCCGACTGTAGTTACACCTTTTGCTGCAGCAGAAACAACATCGACTTGTCACCAGTCTTTGGTTCTATTTGCTATTTGTTGCTTGTCTCTATGTCTTTCTATCTCTTCGAATGTCGCTGTGTGCCTACGGGTTGTTTGACCTAATTAATACCAAAGTACACAGTCACACGCAAAAGTACACACACAGGTACACATAGCCACAGCAAGTTGCACATGGACACATTCTAGGTACACTATGCAACAAATGTGTTGCACTTTTCACAGCTACAACGATGAAAGAACAGCAAAACAAAAAGCAACCCAACTGGGATCGGTCGGGGCGTTGCCCGACAATAGGATACACTGCAGCCACATTCCAAACTTTGAAGTTGTGATGTGTCAAAGAAAAATGTCAATGTAGCGTTTTTGGTGCGGTTCTCAGAAGTCCGAATTCTGCGAATTCTGCGATTCGGACTTCTAAGTAACAAAATACTTTTTTTTCGTCTTAGAGAAAGTGCGAAAGAAATATTTTTGGCTTAAATCTTTGGTTTGGATTACCAACAGGATACATTTGTAAGAAGGCCATTGGACAAAAGCTGCTGATTATGATAAAGTTCACAACTAGAGATTTGGACCAAATAGATATGAAGTTTCATGAGGATTATCATCTTAAAAGGATTTTCACTATAATTTCTTCAAATTTTCTTCTAGCAAAATTCACTTCTTCAATGTACTTGACAATGTAGAGTAGCCGCTTTGATGGAAAAACCTAGAGTATTGCAAGTCTTCTGGCAACATTGAATATTGACGGCGTGGACTTTAGCTGTGTCTATGGCAAGAAAACTTTTTCAACGTTTTTTTTTATGCTCCCGGCTTCTACGTTGCAGCACTTTGACATGTTGCACGGCTATCGCACAAATTCCGGTTGCAGATGAGTCAGTCACAAGAAAAATAGAAACGAACAACAACAAAATTGAAAACGAGCTGTGAAAAGCAACAGAAACGGCTACCAAAAGCGTCCCAATGCAATTCAGTTAAGGAAAAGTGCGAAACAAAGTTTCCCGTGGTCACCTATAAAAGCAGAAGCTGTTGCAAACTTTAGTACGCCCGGAAGCTAATTTTGAGTGGTTTTTTCTATTAGTCAACTTATTCGGGACACTTTATGCATTTCAGGCAAACACTACAACTTGCCCTTAAAAATGGTAGGTGGACTTGGAAAAATTAGATTTTTAGCCTGGAAAGTCTTAAAAATATACAACTTTTTGTAAATGCAGATAAGCCGTAGAAATATTGCATATTTTGCAAAATAATAGTAAAGCAATTTCTATTGATTTTTAAATGCAAAAAAATTGCTTCAAAATCAAATGAATGCTTTTTGCATAGAATATAAAAATTTAGGCAGCTCCTAAAAATATAAATAATCTTTTAGATTTATTAGCAAAGCGGCTCAAAGCCTTAGGGGGGGATTATTATAGATATAAAGCATTCATTGAAAATGCAAATTTTTTTAAAACATTCTAAAGAGCTTCGATTTGATTACTTCACCTGAGATCTTTACGATTTTGCAGATATATAAATCTTAACTAAAAAGCAGTCTGCCTGCTGTGAAACCTACTCAAAGTTCAACACAATCAAAAAGATAGTTTGCAGCAACGGCTGCCGCTTTTATCAATCGGCACTTTAAGTTTATCTTTGCTTAAATCGCAAATCGTTGTATCTTCAAAATTGTCACTTAATCTTTCTACTTTTAGCGTGCTGCAACTCATAAAAATTGTTTGAAAATCGCTTTCAACCAAATCGCAATTGTATTCCCGCTAATGAGATAGTTAAACATTAAGTTGTTTATGAGTTGACAGCTACTGTGGTATCTTCATATGCTGCTTGAAAGTATCTATCAGTTTGTGGCGATGCTTTAAACTAACTTAATTTGCATGCCACATGTTGCAGCAGCAGCAGCTTTATGTGGCATTAAAGTTCAGTGCCTTGTTTGCTATTTTAGTATCGCATATATTACTCATACGAGCATCGATAGCTAGCTGCTTGCCAGCGAACGAGAAAGTGCCGCTGCAATCTTAAACACTTAAAC
Organism: Chymomyza procnemis; assembly: GCA_035046065.1. Lineage (NCBI taxonomy): Eukaryota > Metazoa > Arthropoda > Insecta > Diptera > Drosophilidae > Chymomyza > Chymomyza procnemis. The sequence continues at coordinate 30,459,982 of JAWNOJ010000023.1, forward strand.
TAATTTTTTAAGACCAGCTGATCTCTTAAGCAAGTCATGACGTTCAGTCAAGTCGGTGTGATTAATGTCTGTTAAGACGCGCGCACTCAACTTTAGCCAAACCAAGTGCTGCAATGACCTACTTGGCGACTTGGCCACTTTGACACTTGACCAAGTCGATTAAATGGGGCTATAAAAACAAAAAAGTTGAAAACCAAAAATTAAAAAAAAATCACAAATTAGACGCGGCGCGTTATCGTTTAAGCCGCGAGTACAAACCGAATTAGCATAAATCAAGTGAATTGGCAAAATCTAATGCCAAACCTTGACACAACAAAGCCAATTTAGCTGCAACAGTCGAACGCAAGAGGGCGCCAGCAAAAATTAAGTTAGAAGTTGCTCATAATTTACAACCGTCACCCCTTGCAACAACGCCACTGCGCACAGCAATTTATTTTTATTTATTTTTTTTTTTTTGATTACAAATCAAAGTCAACACGCACAACGGGCCAAGTCAAAGCCAGCAGCTGCCAATTGCAGTTTGCAATTGAGTCAATTTGTATCTATGAGATACATTTTGCAATGTGCCAGCGCTGATTAACGACAACAAACACAAGCTCATAAATTCTTACTCCAAATGCAATTTTCAACATACATGCGCGCTCATCTCAAAGTCGAATCTCGCGTAAAGCCGCCATTGTGAGAATGTGGGCGGCTTGGCTTGTCTGGCAAAATTTTGACAGTTTGTTGCCGCTGATGGCATCGCATGCTACGGCTCAAGGCAATATTTTGTCAACACTTTGACACTTTGCGGCAAGCTGTCAAAAAGCTGAGCGCTATAGAACACAGTTGTATGTAAGTTGGTTTGGGCGGGGGAAGGGGATAAGCTGAGGAAGTGAGTATGGCATAGATACAGCAAGAAATATCCGCGCAAATTGTTTGTAAAACTTTAATTGCAATGTATTCTTTTAGTTTATGGACAGACTCTTGGCTTACGTTTCCAACTAGGTTTGGTCGGGATCGGTAGATATTTGCCTAAATGACCTGTGCACGTTTAGCACATCAGCAAAATAAATAAATTGTAGCTGTGTGTGAGTGTGTGTGTGTGTGTCTGTGTGTGTGTGTGTGTGTACGCGTGTGTGTGCAAAGTTGCATCGTGATTTACTTATAGAGCGAACAAACAGCTCCATGTATGATAGCCAACTTTGCAGTCCTAACGCCTGTGTACGGCTAATTTGAATACCCTAACGCAGGTTATATGAGGTTCTATGCTTCAAAAGGCAACACATGGCATTTGTTTAGAGTTGTTGTTCAAGGAAGCTGCAGATTTTTATACCAGAAACCTGCAAATCCTTAATTCTGGAGATATTGTATCTGAGAGTTCAGCATAATATCTTATTGATACTCAATATGCTACATGTAATAGTCATGGCGTCTAATAATTATAAGTTCCACGTCTTACAATAACTCTTACCATTTCCTCTCTTACAAACCATCTATGTAATTAATTTATTTCTCTACTTTTGCTTAAGCTCTTACTCGGATTTATTGCCTCTGAAGCACTTCTTAAAAAAGTATCTTTTGTCATTCCAGTCTTAGTCTTCGAACTCACGCACTACTATTTTGTAGATTCCTTTTCGCGTCTTATGCGCAAAGTATAATAACCTCTAAGATTTCCTATCCTAAGAGCGATCTATTCATTATCTTTCTCAATCTCTACCTTAACTCATCTTGATGCGCCTAATCGAGTAACTTCGAACAATCACGAGCTTCAAAAACCCAACTTGCTCAAAGCTGATCTTTTAGCTAATTCGCAAATAAATGTTAAAAGTTCTAGATTACTTTCTGTTCTCATCATTTACATTGTAAGCCCGAAAGTTCCAAGCCAGCCACAGCTGTGAGATGCTCCACATCTCTACAAAATTCAACCATTGGGCTAGGAATACGGATTAGTTCTGTCGAATGTCATCAAACTAACTGATATCTGAATGATATGAATGAACGTGATTCAATTCCGTCATTAAATTTTTAAAATGACGAAATCGTATTATAATAATATGAAAAACGCCAGAAAAGAGCATCTATAATTCGCTGCTGAAATTTTATTTAAATGTCGTTATTTCTTTTTTTTGGCTTCCACAAAGTAATTAAAATGCAAAGCCACGATATGAAGTGTATATAGTTTACTATGTATGTAACATATAATATACTCTATAAACTCGGTTTTATTTCAACTAGTAGTAATGATAGCAATAATAGAAACACGAATATGTTGCATATAGTGGTAACGTTCGTGTGTGTGTGTTGCAGTTGAAAAGAAAGCAAAGCAGCAACTTCATGCAGATAAATTGCAATATTAGCCGCAGTAAATGTTTTGCTTTAACTTTAGAAATTGGCAGCATGTTGCATGAGCGCAGCAGCAGTTGCAAGCAAATGCCAGTTGGCATTGGTGGCTCCAAACTGAGCTCCAGCTTCGAAGTGTGCTGCTGCTGCTGCTGCCACTTGGCCACTCGATTTGTTCAACTAACTCCTGAAGATGCCGACTCCGGCGAGTGCTCCTGATGGACAACAGTTTGAGTAACGCGCACAGTTTGAAATTCATTTATCATTTTATTGTGGGAAAAATATGCGCCCATTTCGTAGTACTTCCTAGAGATAGTGCAGTGTGTGTGCCATGGGTAGCAGCAACAAAGAACAAACTAAGAAAAAAAAAAAGCAGAGTATCCATGCAACTCAGCTGCGCTAGAACTGCTGGATATTATTTCTAATGATTTCGAACAGTACGCTGGTGTAGTTTTCTATTTTTTTTTTGCCTTGCTCTCTGGGACTGTGAGGTCCAACGACTTGCATTTAATTTTGCATATTAATTTTGATGGCAGTCTCGGCATATATGTGGCTTTAACGGCCACCACTAGCTGGGACTTGGCCTTAATTCAATTGCTGGTTTAATAACAAGACGCACATGGATATGAAAAAAGTGGCTAAAAGTGGCTACCATTGTGTATGTGCAGCAAATTAATTTGGTTAGAAGGAAGAGGCGGCAACTGGGCAGCCTTTCTCTTTTTACTATTTTTGCCAAACGATGTCATTGACAGATACGCACACCGTCGAACTAGAAGGATCTCTCTCCCATTGATGGGCACTCTTGCGGTACCAAAAAATTCAAATTAGTTCAAATTCACGGCAAAATCTAATTTAAATGTAGTTTTTGCAGTAGAGTAAGCGATGTTGCTTTGGAAACTATCGATGCTATCGCAATTTAGCGTTACTGTACCACTATTTTGGGTTGTTAACTTTCAAGTATTCAAATCGGTTTTCATTCAAAGACAATGCTGACAATAACAAGCTAAATAACGGCCAGATACAGTTTTGGAGTAGCAGGTTTCTGCCGACTTTTGAAATATCTAGCACAATTTAATGACAATGTCAGTGTTACGGTTGTTGTTGTAGCTGTTTCGGTGCACCAGGTATTGTTTGGGTTTCTGAAGCAGAGGGGGTTTGGCAGTCCGGGGCCTGCGTCGATTCCGGTATGTAGGACCGATCGTCGGTCAGTGTTACGGTTAAGATGGGAAGCAAGTTCTAATCTAAATATAAGGTAGTCATTTCAGAGTACGAGAGAATACAAATCAACTGAGAAACCTTGAGTCAAATAAAACTAAAATTAACAAAGTAAAATTTATCGAAAATAAATATTAAATCTCCAAAGAAAAGTAAAAATATTCTGCAACGCCAAAAAGTACGCTAAAAAATCGTTCCAAAACTAGAACTTTAAGTGCGTTAAATGCTCCATTTCACACTCCAGTAAAATCTGTCCAAAGTTATAGTTCTTACTGCAGTACAGTCAAAAATGATATCCTAAACTGTAAAAAAAAGATCAGCCGTCTGGCAGAACACACAAGATGATGCTACAATTCTTGTTAAAAATCCAACAGCCCAAGGATGCCAAAAATCCGACAGACACCTTTTGCCACACGAATGCACCACCGATAGTAGATAAAATAATTTTTTAAAAGCTCGAAGCATGCTTGGTGGGATTTTCGAATCGAAAACTCACGCCGAACTTTTTAACTTGTAAAATATTGGCTCAGTTATTTTCGAAAAAATCCTTATTTATTATGGTTTTTGTTGGAGATCCATTTGGCAACCGACAAGCTTTTTATCGCCGTCTGGCAACGTATAGTCACTCCACGGTCGTCACCAAGTTTACACGCATCAGTTGCCAGATACATAACATTCATACTATTATAAACAGTTAATTAGCCATATTTGATCAAACAAATAAATAAGCAAAACTATTACCAACACCTTTTAAGTAAAGATATATAACATCATAATAATAATGTTGTCTTTTCGATATCACTAAAATTGCACATTACAAAAATTTCCTCTGAAATCTTGTTCAGTATATAATAATAATAATAATAATAATAAAAAAAAAAAAAAAAAAAATGGGTTAATGAATTTAATTTTATTTACTGCAAGCGCTGCTTGAAGCAGTTGTGAATTGTAGAGAATAAAAATTAAAAAAATTGTTGCCAGTCTCTTATAGAAAAAAGCTTGAAACCTTTAAACAAAAGAATATTTTCAAAGCTGCAACAGAACCCAACTATTGGTTTTCTCGGTTTTAACATAAGTCCACAAAACAAGGCAATATGAAAATGAATATTTTTACAATTTTGTTTTCTTTAACAAAAGTTAAGGAGCCTTAAAACAATTAAATTCACACTTTTACTCTTTGAAACACTTAATAGAGTTCAATAAACCAGACATGCGGATATACATACGTATTACCATAGATCCCGAAAGGCAAATCTGCAATTTCATAACAATTAAATTTGCAAATCATAAAAAAATACGTTTAATTTATTTAAATTGCCCATAATTACGTAGAGTTAACTTCACTGCCAAAAACCCCATAAAAAATGCTTAATATGCAACTTAATAAGACAAACTGTAGATGGGACCCAACTGCAACTGGCACTTATATAAATTTATATTTATCAGAAGTCTAAAAGTAATACAATTCTATGCAGCTAACGCATACACTATAGAGATTGTAAGAAAATCGAGTTGAATATGGGAAGTAAAAAAAAGTATTTGTAAGCTTACGTCTTCAGAATAAAGTTGTTTGGTTTCTTAGGCTTCTTACAAAAGTTCATCAACCAAAAAAGTTTAAGATTTAATTTTTGGCTACTTTTTGATATACGGCTATTGAATATTTTGAACACCTGCAATTTTTTCGATTTTCGTTGACGACTTCTATCTTTCAAGCATTTTTTAAAATCGTACAATACAATACAAAACAGTCTAACAGCCTAAAGTAGAATTTTAAGACACTTTCCTATTTATCTAAATAATATTAAATTCGGAAGTCGAAATTCGATGGTGTTCTCAAAACGAGTGCCATCAATATCGATTCACCTTGCTCCTTTCTGTCAAAAGAGGGTTACACTCAGGCAGACTTTATCATTTCTGACAAGCCGATACAAGTAAGAGTATTAAAATCACCGTATAAACGATCATATTCAAATGATATGCAAGAACGGCAGCAAACTCTGCGTATGAAATTGAAAAATATAACAACTCAAGAATTTATAACTGTGTCTGATCATAGCAATTAGCGTAAGTTTGATTTTATTGCCAGCAACTAAGTCCGAAAAAAAATAAAGAATCGAAAAAACCGGAGCAACAAAACGGAAAGTGTTCTACCCCGCTGCCACAACAACAGACCCCAACAGACCCCAACAGATCCCAACAAACTTGTTGCGTAGAGTTGCCTTTGCCGCCAATTTTGAGATGCATCTTCAACACACACACAGAGCTGCGTGACGTCGTCGCCAGCCAAAGAGAGTAGCCAACCACTTTGAATCCCGATTTCTTGGTTTCTTGCTCAACTCCCCGTACACAACTTGGTGGGCATTTAATTGACGGGTCCGAGGGAGGCAGAGGGAAGCTGAGCTGCGGTCACACGCAGCCAAAGAGCCACAGAGAGCATTCATAATAAAAGCCAAGGAATGAGTAAATTAAGAATTATGGCTTTTGCATGCAAATTCGAAATTTCCGATACACAATAAATTACTTAAAAGTGAGCAGAGGGCAGTTCCACAGCACAAAAAAACTATAGGGTATATACTACTATATATATATATTTATATTTGTACAATTTAAACTTTTGCATTTAAAGATATACACAAAAAAAAAGTCCAGCAGTGTAGGGCTACTTATGAGTTATGCGCTTATTGGCGTTGAAGAGCTTATGGATTTGGTATGAAACCTTGAGCGTTGATGAGGCAGCAAGTCCAACAACTGGCCACCCAGGTAACCAAGATATGTAGCAGCAACTCTGCTGATAAAGGTCAGACATCTGCTCAGAGCAATTATAGAAAACTCAAGGATACGCAGACAAACAGACAAATGCGACTTGTAAATGTTTAATCAGCGCGGGTTTTGCAGATATGCAGAACGAAATATTCAGGGCAGTTATGGACATCGTTGTTGGACACATCAGGGTTTCCCAGCCACAATTATGCACAACTTGAGTCGCTGCAAGCAGCTTAAACATAATGCTTCCAAATTAGGTTTTTTTTGTGTGATAATCTTTGGAAAGCCTTTGAAGTTATTTTCAGGAGGCGGAACCCCCAAATGAAGCAAGATAATGTACATGCTGCTTCCAGTTCACTCAGCCCATGTCCCACTTTTAGTAACTCATTTATTTGGCTACTATACTTGTTCGATTTTTCTAGTAATAAGAACGTTCGTAAAATCTGGACTTTTGGAAAAAGGTATAATATGTCCGATTGCATCAACAATTGCTAGATTACTGACAGCTTGTAAGAGTTTTATGATTTTTCATTCGTGAGATACCGCCTGGTATGTTTGGGGAGAGTATGGTAAAAGGATTATTAAGTAAGGATTATTTGCAGCGCAGCTACAGCTAAAATTTACATGATATTATCTAAAAATATTAGCTTGTAGTTCTATTGATTCAAATAAAGGCCTTAAATTTATTTTTTTTAATTTCCCTTTTTTTTAGTTTTTTGAGATTAGAGCAAGCTCTTGAAATTGAACACTATACAAGGTCTGTTACCTCTAATTATTTGTAAAAGTGTATCGAAATGAGATATTATTCTGTAAAAAAACTGATATCACTTATTTGAAATTTTTTGTAATATCAAAAGAAAAAAACGCTTCGTCTAAAATATTTAGCGCGTACGACGCTGCGTTGGAAGAAGCAGCGAATATCTATTTATTGACGTTTATACGAGTTTTTCATAGCTCCGATGATGTTTCCATAAAAAATGCAAATGGCAACATCGATCCCTGTTTCTTCAAAGACGATGATAGAGCAGCGACAAGCGTCAATGACGAGCGTTATCGAGCAATGATAACAGATTTTGTGATGAACGGTTTGCTTAGCTTCTGGTTTCCATATGATGCAACATGCCATACTGCATATGTCAAACAATGGATTTAAGGCCACCCGATTGTTTCCCGAAAGAGTCCTATCGAAAAATTGTAACTGGTCAAGAATCAATTTTGTGGGAATATTTCAAATGTAAGTTATACGCTGATAAGCCTAAGAAGATAGCTTAACTTGTTGCCAAAATACGACGACAAATTGCAGTCATGACGGGCGATATATATGGAAATGGAAAACGCCTAAAAAGCACACATTTTGTGCTCAGGACTAAAAGTGGTCATTTATACCAAAAGTAGCTCAAACCTTACTCCTTGAACCGCAATGAATGATTATCAAATCAAAAACAAAACGAATGTTTTCTTTATTTACGTTTTACGAATATGTTTCGACTATGAATTTTCGATTATTTTGGCAGCAGATCTTATATGCAGCTGCTCCATTTAATAGATCTCAACAATTTTGTAATAACTCTCGAGAAGAAGATAATAATAAGCGGAAATAACAAATGTTTGTTTTGCTGAAGTCATTGGATGAGAAATGCCTATAACTAGCGAGGGTGCTGCAATCGCTGCTTTTCGCTTAATAAGTTTTCGAGCAGAAACAATAGAACATTTTAGAATAAATTCAACTCTGTAGAGCCGCACAAATCAAAATACTAGCCGAGGAATAAAAGGTCAAATTATAAAAAAACTACCCCTAAAACTCCAAATTAATCCGATAAACGTAGCAACATATTTGTAAAATTTTTGCAACATTCTGGATCTCGCTTCATGAGCACTTTTCCTAAGCGAACTATATATGTAGAGAGCTTAACTATTGTAGATCTTAAATTGGAGGATAACTTGCAGCTGAAGTAGCAAATAAATTTCAAGGTTTCGTATTATAATTAATTTTTTAAGTCTAGACAAGCGTTGACTTCTTTCTTTTTGGGTTCGCTGCAAACTAACTATACAATTTTAAAACTTTTTCTTCTTTTCTTGTACTTTTAATTTTTTATTTTTAATTTATAGTCGCTTGTTTAAGCATTTTTAGAGGCTACCGCTTTTCAAGCTTGTTTATCTGCACATTAAAAACATGATTTGTTATGTTTTTAAATTTGATACATTGTGATGCTTCCCCCCTCTCTCACAGACTCGCTGCCTCCTCGTTTTTAGAGTTTTATGTATTTTAATTTTCAATTTAATTAACTGCATATAACTGTTGTTATTTGTGTTGTTTTGGAGTTATATATATATATTTTTTTTGGGATAACAATTCCCAGCATTTAGTTTTTGTTTTATAAACATTTAGATGACTTAATTAAAGTCGAGTTGTATTTATATTTGAAAAAAAAAACAAAACAAAAGCCATTAACAAGCAATTAGCAGTTATTATAATTATTAAACGAAAATAAAAATAAAAGTTTTGCTTTTGTTGGTTAGTGTAAACTAAATTGGCTTAGACTCAGCTGCTGGCCGGCTAATGCCTGCCTGCGGGCGTTAATTAAAATAAATTTTATATTTGGACAAGTTTCGGTTTAGAATTTGCATGTTATTTAATAACTGTGCGAACGTATGCTTAATATACCAAATCACACCATTTTTTTTTCGCTTATTTAACGAAAATTGTTTCGTTCGGTATAAAATTTATATGCAAAATTTGCATTTTCTCATAATTTTGATGAAACAATTTGTAGTTTTTAGACGCAATGCCCAAAAAGTATAAAAACCACAGCAGAAATACTAAAATTTATAGACAATGTCGCGGCACATTTTATGGCATTTCATTGATTCGTTTAATTTATGCGCTTACCCTGCCCCCTGCGCCACTCGCCTAAACGTTGTCTTTATTTTTTTTTAATTGTGTGTTGACTTTGCCATTTCTTAGCTATATAGTTGATCTCATCATAAATTTATTGCCTTTATCTCTTTAGGCAGATCTTGAAAATAGTTCCAAAGAGTTCCAAAAACATTTCGTAGATTCTCATAATATGCTAATTAAAATGGCTCATCAAATAGCTTGGCGGTTGCTCAATTAAACAATATCGACATCTAGTTTGTCTCAAATTAGCATATGGTTTTTATAGTAGTGGGTATACTCCCCACCCCCCACACATTGCTCCACGAATTGGTATAACAAATTAACTACAAACATTTATCATGTTCAATTTGTTGTGAGTCGCTTTTTGTAGATCTACATCGTACGTTTGAGAGATTTTTATTTAAATTTAAGCGATAATCAAAACGCCAGTTAGGCAAGTTTTATTCAAAATTTTTAAACAATTTTTTTTTGTGATTTTTAATTTTAAATTTAATTTAATTTTGCATTTTCATACGCATAAATTCACTTTGACTTTCATAAAAGTGACAGTTTCTAATGTCAAACATTGTTTTTGGCACAAACCAAACAACTAAAAAACAAAATGCTATAAATTTTTATATTGTATTTAACATTTTTGGCTGTTAGAGCTTAAAGTTTATTTGGCTTAGGTGTTTATTGACAACGTTTATGGCAAGTTTGTGTTGTTCTTGTTTTTTTGTTTTAGTTTATTTTGCTATTAATTAATTTTTTTTAATTTTATTTAAGTCAAGTTTCTGATCGTAAAATGGTTTAACTTTATTGATTTATTGTGGGTGCACCTGCTTGATCTACGGTGGCAATTGCTATTAAAATCAAGTCTTGTTATTAACATGCAACTGCCATTGGTTTTTTATGCAAATCTCTATATGTCCAAAGCTCGCTCGATTTGCATAAATATCTGTAGATTCGCAGCGACGACAAGCTGTTAGCTGCGACGCTTTGAAAGTGTCTTAACTAATAACTAAATATTGCTGCGAATTTGTTGATAAATCTAATATTAATTCTTTTATGACATTGTCAGCGCATCTCTTTATGGCTTTTAAAAAGATCATTAGTCTTGAGTTGAGCTGGGAGTGCCGAAAAATATATAGAGAAATAGCCGATTCGTAACTTAATGTGGAGTGCTGCCAATGAACTGTCTTGGCACCATTTCAACGGTATGGAAAATGGGTCGAATTTTTGGGCAGATCTCGGAAAAAGTCTAAAACTGTAGAAAAAGTTTTGCAAATATAGAAAAGTGGAATACAAGCACTGTAGTCTATTATATGGCAAAAGTAGCTCAAAGCGTAAGTTAAGTTTCTAAAATAGTTTAAAAATTGTTGTGCTTCTTTATCCCTTTATGAATTCGTGTGTGCTACTTCTGAGATACAGGTGTGAGCTCTCGGTGTTCTTCAGCAAGCATTCCGCGAGACCCTGAGACGCTTTTTCATCTTCTCTTAGCGTTCTTCTGCAAGTATTCCGATTTAGCATCACGTCATTCCTTAGACTCCTTTTAATATAACGGAGCTATATGGTTTTAGTGTGAGCTCTTGGTGTTCTTCAGCAAGCATTCCGATTAGGGATCCTGAGACACTTTTTCATCTAAACAAGCTATATGTTTTAAATGTAAGATCTTGGCAATCTTCAGCAGACATTCCGTTTCAACATCACGTCATTTGTGAGACACTTTTTCATCTAACCGAGCTATATGTTTTCAGTCTGCCAACCCAACGATCATTTGTAGAAACTTTTATGAATATTTTCATTTAAAATTTATATCCTTCATAAGAGACACCGCAATTTAGATGCGGCCATAAACTGCAGGTCCATGTTTTTCAGTCTGTCTGCCCAACTACCGCTAATTGGAACTTTTATGAATATTTTCATTTAAAATTAGTTTTTTGCTAATTATAGACACCACAGTTAAGTTTCGGCCAGAAGCTGCAGGCACACAGTTTTCTACAAATTCTTCGCATTTCAAGTAAATAATATTTCTTCTGCTTAAGCTCGTCCATAGATCGGTCTTAGATCATTCCGTAGCTACACTTAAAAACCTCACTTGAGATTTAAAAAAAGTCACAAACTGTTTCGTAAAAGAATTCAAATTTTCGCTTTTAATTCGCTTTGAAAATGGTATAACATTTTAAAACGTATGCCTTCAAGCCCCAAAATCTATAAAATAGGCTGGAAGTAGTAGCAAATTTTAAACAATTTATTAAAGAATCTCGTTGCATCCATCACAAAGTTTTGATGTATCTTTAAAATATATTAATAAATAGCAAAAATGGTGCAAAAATGAAGGTAATATTTTACAAAAAATAACTAATACCAATAACTAGATCTCAGTCATGCCGAAAGAGAAGACAAAAGTTCTTCAAGGCGCGGAATTAACAATTCTTAAAAGTCTTGGTTGAAAATATTTTTGTACTAGTCTCTCAATCAAATCTCCTTATAATATTTAATGAACATCAATGGCTTTAAAATAAGACCAGAGCTTAGGTGCGCATACGTATAGTTTCTACTTGGTTCAGACAATAAATCATTTCAACCAATTTATTAAAGAATATCGATATATCGATCACAAGTTTATGGTGTAACTCTAAAATAAATCGAAAAAACGTTCTTTATTGCGATAAATTGGGAAGGCGAATAAAGGCGAATAAAGACGAAGTGAACGACCAAAGCTCAGATGAAAGGACCAATTGAGGATGAACCTATCTTCGCTTGGAGTTACCAACTGGTACTAAGGCGCGCACAAAGCAGGGGCGCCCGGCGAGAGCTAGCTCCGATAACGGATTGTGATGGCCAACTTAAGTAAAGTTAAGCAGCTAAATAGTCGAAAAAACTCTAGAGTGTGTTGCTACGCTACAGCTGTGGTTTCTTACATGACAGTAAACTACAGATACCACATCTTTGTTACTTCAACTAATACCGAACATCGTCGATATAAAAATTGTTCCATTTCGACTTAAATTTGCGATTTTCAACTTATCAAAAAGTTAACAAACATTGATTTTTCCATAAACTTAGCTGATATCCCAAGCGTAGCATACATCTTTATCTACAAGTCCTCAAGTTATCTTCAAGTTACAATTTCAATTTCCGGATTTCTTTCAAACTATTCATCTCAAATGTTGCTACTTAAATCAAGCAAGCAGCAGAGCAGCCAAATTCCTAATCACTTTCAGATTAGCCAAAACAACAACCGAAATTACTAAAACAACTATCAAAAATACAATGTACAATGTTTATAAGTCTGTCTCTCCGTTTGTCCGTTTATCTCGCAGTTTATCTCTCTGTCTGTTTATTATTGTTTCGTATGTTTTTTTTTTATGAGTTTATCAGCAATTGCTGCTGTTCTCTCCCTGTCTCCCGAGTTGTTGTTGTTGTTGGATGTTGGGTGCTGCTAATGTTATTCTTGGACCTGCTAAGCTTCCTTTCGAAGCGTAACATTGTCGCTGTCGCGACATCGTTATAGCCGTACGTTGGGTATACGTCTCTGAGCGCGGTCCATATCATTTTGCGGCGTCAGTTCGTTAGCTCCACATCAGTCCAAGTGGCAGCCAACCAGCCAGCCAGAGTCGTCTATGTCTTGTTTGTGTATGATTATGCCCGGAAGCACTAATTACCTTATTTACACTTTTATATCTCTGTGAGACGTAAGCAGCGGGAGGGATAGCGGGAGAGAGAGAGAAAGAGAGAGAGTGTGCGCGGCCGTGTGGTTTGCGCATGCGCCACATGCCTCTATCGCAGATCGAAGCGCTGCTCAAACAAGATCTTTTTCAAGCAAACTGTTGTTGATGTGTGTGTGCTGGAAACTGTGGTTTTTCAATGTACCCCTCTATCTGGCCAACTATGGAGCAGCAGCCATAAACCATATGGGAAGTTTTGTGTCTCTAAAAGCGGATGTTGTAGCCAGCCATGCAACATGGTGTATTTGTGGCTTTTATTGCGAAAGCGATTTTGGTTTGGAAACCACAAGCAAAAGTGAAAATTTGCAACTAATATTACATATTAAGGTACCACAAGCAGCGAAAATCTTAATCAAGTCCTGCAGTTATGGAGCAAACAATCAATTGCCATGCCATGTCAAGCCTTAGCATACCCATACCAGTTGCAGTTGCAACAAATCCAAGATCGCTGGCAGGCATAAGCCACTCACTCAGTCACTCACTTACTCCATCAGTTGGCCAGTTTGCGAGTTACTCGTTACTCGTTTTCATGTTGGCTGCTGATAAAGCCGTTTTGGGTGCAGTCAAGCCTAACTTGGCTACCGATCGACTCCAATATGCCTCGGTGATTAAGTCATGAATCAGTTGTAGCCAAGTAGCCAAAGAGAGCGACTGCCAGCCATGGCCAGCACAACAGTTAGGCGTAACGGTTTCTATATAGTCTGTCTGCATTCATATTGTTGCTGCTCCTGCTCCCATTTGTGGGCGTGTGCCCGCAGCACCAGCTCTAAAAATCAATTTTACAGCAATTTGTGCGCCTTAAAATAAAATTGTTTTTCATTTTTTTCGGGTAGCCAATTTCCAATGTCAAGTCAAGCCAAACTACGAAAATGTTGCAGCGAAAGCCGACAGAGTGAAAATTAACATGTCCAACTGTAGGCTGAGCAGGCGCCAGCCAACAGCCGGACGCAGTCTCATGCCCAGCACAGGCAGTGACGTAGATAGCGACACAGACATTCTGTGAGCAGGTGCTGCTCCATTGCATTCCTTTGCGCACTTGGCGCATTTTGCATGCCAGCCAGCAGGCGATCTGGCTGGTTCAGAAATCCGGCATGAGTCCAATGTTCATTGGGCAGACTTTTTTGGGCCTAACGAATCGGTAACCGATGAGTTCGAGTGCTGTATGCAATTTTTTGTTTGCATAAAATTATTTTTTACGCAAAAAACAAAAATAAACCAAAACATAAAATAAAGAAATAATAATAATAGTTATAATAGTTGGTATAGGGGAAGCTTGCATGCTCTTCGGTAATGTATAGTCGGTTGCCTGTAACTTAAGGTGTTCAGTTATTTCCAAGGAAAAACCAAATCGATTACAATAAAAAGTATTCTATGGAAACCTTATAGCGATTTTTAAAGTGGAAGAATTGTATATGCACGCTTTTGACGGAAATCAAGATAGGCTTTCATTAAAAAACACTTTTGGCATAATCTGCAAATTTAAAATTTAGTTCAACTATTCTAGTAATGCAAACGTGGAAGAAGTTTTTAAATTAGGACTCCATGAATGGAACTCAAGAGCTTAAGCTGAGGTACTTGGTCTTTAAAACATTTTCAATCGTACTTTAAATCAGAGGCACACCTTTCAATCAGTATTTCTCAATCTTATACCGAAAATTGAAATATAATCCGCTAAGAAAAAGATCTACTATAACAGGACTAATAAAAGACTTGCCTGATTTTTTGGCAAGAGATCAGCATAAGAAAGATATAAGAAAGAATTTACTTTTCAAAAATGAAACTTCGGATCCTTAGAAAAAATATAATTTCTATGCGTGATGTACAGATGAAAGAGTTAAAGCTGCGTAGAACGGAATACGATCGAAACTATTCAAACTCCATTAATTCGAAAAATGTATTTCCAAAAAGACGTTTTGCTTAGAATTTTAAAGATCTTATTCCATTTATCTGTAATAATGTATTCAATTAAAGCTGCGAAGAACAGAATCTGATCGAAGCTTTTCATACTGCATAATTTCTAAATATTTATTTTTATATTTTATTGTCATTTTGTTAAGAATTTATAAGATTTATTTTGAATTTATATGCAATAATAATGCAATTGAATACTTACTATAGATATTTCAAATATATATAAACTAAGTTCTATACAGAAGCAGTTTCAGGATGTTGTATTTAGAGTAAGTTCATGCATTAGTATAGCCGGCAGGACCCAGGAAAGTTTTTGTAAAATATCGATGTAGGAAAATTCTTCCAGCTTTGTAACTTAACTCAATGATCCACCCAGTTTTGAGTAATACATTTTTGGAAATTCCGAATTCTCCTAAATACTTTTAAAAATGTGTTACAGCCAGATGCAAGTTCAATCATAGTCTTGGTAGTTGTTGCTTCCAAGCAGTTAGGTCTACCGAAAATGATATGCCTTTTACTTATTAGACCAACGAATCTTCTAGGTATATGTACTATGTTGCCATACTTGAGAACCTCAATTCGTATATTCTAACTATTAGATACCCAAAAGTTTTTTTTAAAAAGTTCATACGCTGATGCGAAGAATAGCCCTAGACGATACTTCTATCTTTACTCCATAGTTTACTTTCAAGCGCACTTCAAAGAGAACACAAATTTCGTAACTATAAAAAAATTAAGAAAAAATATACCACTCTTTTTAAGTTTTATAAGAAACAATTTATATAAATTTAAAATTAAAATTGAAAATATACATCATATACAATGGAAGCCCCAAGAAACTTTGATGTCCTTAAGTTCGATGGCTTATGTTAGGTCTCAGGAAGCATTTCACCTTGAAGACGAATTGTATTGAAGGTTTTCGCATCAAAAGTTCTGCATTGTTATATGAAGCATTTATGTATCATTTCTTCTTTTTATAAATACTTATCTCTTAAGGTTTCAAGGTGATTCTAGGATAAAATGTAAGGTACTCAGCAGAAATGTAGAACGCAATCTAAAAATACTAAAATCTCTTACAATCAAATATGTTTAAAGCAAAGCAATATCGCATTTCAGTTTAGAATAAGATTTAATATATTCCAACTCCAGCAGATACATAACGAAAACTTTAATATCTAAAAAGCTCATTTTTCTTTCATTTTCATCACAAAAACTCTTTTTGAGTTCGACCACTACACATTCCAAAACCACAAATCTATAGATTTCCCTGCACTAACTCGGTCAATTTGAGCCTAAACTGCCTATTTCCTCTATGCAAAGGGCAGCAGCCATCGAAAGTTAAATATGCACGGAAGTGTATGCGGTTATTCATATTTGAGGTTGTACTCAAAAATCCGTTCTAAATTTTCGAAACAACAAAAGTATCGGAACATTGTTTGCATTGTCCGTTTGGCTGTTTGTGTGCCCCTCGAGTCTGTGGCAGGGTCAACAAGTTAATCACATTGTGTGGTATGAAAAATAATAGAATTCTTATGGCCACAAAATTGTTGGGAACGCGCACGCGTTAAGCTTAATAAGACAACCCGTGTTGACTGGGCCACTTTTGGTTGTTTGGTTGTGTCGTTGTGCTTGTTAAGAACTGGCTTTTGGCACGGAAATTGACGTTTAATGCGGCCCAGCTGTCTGGCCTTTTTTGGCCAAGTACAGCTTGCTGGCTGCTAGCCTTTGGCGTTCAAATTGGCAAATTAAGTCATACGCCTGTTTGGCTTAAAGACTCCTTTTTTTTGTTGTCGCTGGTAATTTATCTTTTGCAGTTTCGGGGGGGCTCGAGCAATCCCGCATATGCATATTGCAACAATTATTGATTTATTGGTATGACCAAGTTACAAGTTGCCTCAGCCAAAAACACAACAGAAAGAAAAACAAAGCTGCCGCCAGTGGCTGCCAAAACCCATAACCATTATCAGGCCATGCGAAAATCTCAGAGGTTCTTGACGCGTAACGCGATCATTAGTAAATCGTACTAATGATGGGCTGGTCTGCGTCGAACCCATTGGTAATTGGAAAGGCACGCACATTAGGGCGTGGGCATTTAACTAGAAAGCCGAACATAATATTCAAAGAAATAAAAACCGATAAAGCTATAAACTGTAGAGCGCCGTGGCAGAGAACTCCAATTAAGCTGAAAAGTGCCAGAGACCTTTCCCTGGAGCTACTAGGCGTTAACCGCATTAAAATTTCACGCCTATGAAATTGAACATAAACTAGTGCGGAAAATTGCCCACGGCCTTTCGTTTCCCAAAAAGGTTTTTGTATTTTGGCTACGTTCCTTCCCCCCACAATTCCTTTTTATGAGCACATTATGCTTAACGCTTTAATCATGATTAAAATTGGCATGAAGAGAAAAACAAAAAAAAAGTTGAAAGTGCAAAGCAGCAAATGATTTATATCTAACTTGGCGAAAGCTACAAAAGCTACCTTGAAGAATGGCATTAATCTTTAAAGGAAAATGTAGTTTTTGATGAAAGCTTTTTTTTGTACGAGCTGTGCAGGCTACAACATATCCTCGGGCAGGGATTTTCCATACTCACTCACGAGTAATTGTTTGCATGTTTTCCGCCAATTAGTCACGCATATTTTCGCAGGTTAACCCATTTGTAAAAACTTGTTTTGTTTTTGCGAATTTATTTGCGCCAATCAGTGTCATTAAATGCCACTTACTCTTCATTAGAGAATATTAATAATTACGTTAGGAGCGTTGAAGTACCTACGACTTAAGACACAAGGATTTCAACAGATTAATGTAAAAATTTCAAAAAATGAACAAAAAGAAGTCCCACTGTGTCTGAAAACTGACATAAATGGAAAGAGTGTCTATATGTTATAATTACGAGTTGTGATGAAAGAGCGCTGAGTAAATCTCCAAGCACCTATATTTTCGAAACCACTATGTTGAGCTAGACGATCGATTTAAGAACGTGACATTCTTTATCTGCCGCTCTAAAAACCCATAAACACACACTAGATATTGCCAAGTGTTCACAGCGTACTTCGGCGGGCAATAGGTTCCTGCATCATTAATTTGATAATTATTCACCCAAACCGATTCAGCAGTATCTATCAACATCATTCAGTTCTACAACCTAGCAGTATCTAGGCTCATATTTATCATTTATAAACAATTTTCTCTTAATTATTTGGCTTAGGCTTTTGTCAAAGCGTCGCTTTTTCGGGAAATATGCGCTTATCAGCAAATCACTGGCTACATCTACTTCCAAAATGAAAAGCAGTTACGTAACTAGGTTTTTATCTTGACAGACGATTCACATAGCGCAGACACAAAGAAGCGAAACTAAGAGCCAGTAGTCTACATTGGCAGCTTAGTGTATCCCTAAGACTGGAATATAAGGTCCTACATCTTAATTCCGATCTGGACTTATATTATTCAAGTATAGGAGAACGCCAGTAACAACACTCATTCAAGGAGCCCACACGAAGAAAATCCAGAGAACCATCACCGGCACCGGGGACCTAACACGCCTATCTAGCCGAACTCGGGAATAAATCCCTTATGGAACTATACAATATTTCTCTATACGAAAATTTCAATTATTACAGAAACATCGACACATCGGTTACCACAACAGGTCCTACAAAATCTTCACATTACCAGCGACAACTTCCTACGGAAAGACTTGTTGCAGCCACCAAATTTAATGATTGTAAAATTATGCATTTTCATGCCACACAGTTCACTGCAAAGTTATTCAATATATACTCAAGGTAGTTCAAGTTTCATTATGAAACGACACAAATTAACTTAAAATTGAATACTCGATACACAAGTATACCGAAAAAATAGTAAAAAAAATAAAAATAAAACAACAATAAAAGCAATAACCACTTGAGGCCAATACCATTCAAACCGAGTTCCCTTCAAGAGCTCTCTCGTTGTATCTCATAGATAGTTTTTGCTTTTTCGCCACTAATAGATACGTTGATGCATTTTACGTTCACTGGAATTGCCTTTTACATAATTTATTATATGGCATATATGTAGATTGTGGTAATTAAATGGAATTTAATAAACATAAACATTAAAATAATGTGCCCTACCTTTCACGGCGGCAAACGGAAAACGCTCCCCACACAAACCATATAAATGGTATATCGTATGGTATCCAACAGATTCAACAATAAGCGGCCCAGATACTTTTGTTGAATTAATTAGAGTAAAAACGGCTGATGGACAGCAGCCATAGTTATTATGTATATCTACATATATATTTTTTTTTGTAATTTTTTATAAATCAAAATAATTTTTTTTATTTGTGTAAACGACTCGTAAAAAGAATTCAATTCAACGAAGTGATATGAAAGAATTGATTAATAATCATAGCGAAAACCACAAAAGAGCTCCAATACATGAATGGAACGGCTACTGCCAAAACCGGGCACTGCCCACAACAACGACAACAACAACCGCAACACCAAAAGCTACAGCAATGACAACAACATGAGCTATTGGCAGGTTAACTTTACGCAATTGACGAAAATTGCATACACTTTCTGGTATTCGAAGAGAAATTTTGGCAAAAAAAATTTCGAATTATTTTAAGTTTTACTGCTTCGATTTTTCTTCAATTCCCAACTTAAGATGGTTTATATGATAAACTAGCAAAACGCAGCCAACTTAAGAAACAATTGAAAAATGTAACCACACATTTTGCCAATTTTACAACTTAAAATTTTTCTCTTTCAATATACTTCAAGTGCTCCTTAATTAATTCGATTCCGAGCTGAGGGTATGTCTTTGAGAATATGTTAGAATTATTATGACAACGTCTTTGCACAATGTAGTCCCCAAACGATATCTTCAAGCATTATTCGTCCGAATTGTATGGAATATGTTAGACACTGAAAAAAGGTTTTCAAGAAATTTGCCAGCTTGACTGGGACTCTATAGAGAACAGAGGAAGCGGGCATACAAGAAATATATGGCACAGTATCATGAAGTGTTACAACGTAGAAGAGTAATAGGCTACTTCTATTTGATTTGGACACCTTACCGCGTGCCTGGGCTACTCCAGATGTTAAAGTTAGTGATTGTATGTTTGCAAACAGAGATTTTTCTTCTTCTTTTTGATGCAAATATTCTTGGATTGCAACCGAACATTTTTCTAAAGTTCAAGATCTACGCTGGCTTAGATTATCTTCGAACTGCAACTATCTTATAGTTGACAAAATAGCTTAATAGTCAGCAGTCTAATTTCTGCCCACAAAAGATACAAATCTCACTAGAAAACCACTTTCACGATCCATAGCCGTCAACAAGCGATAGATCTACGTTGGATCTTCAAACTGCAACTCCCTCATAGTTGACAAAAAAAATTGTATCCCTGAACACTTTCAGGACATATTGCCGCCAACATAATTCTGAATCGATAGATCTTCGTTGGCTCTTCAAATCGCAACTCCCTCATAGCTTGATTGTCCAAACTTTTAAATATATCTCCGCTTTTAGGATACGTTGCTCTTGTCATTTTACACATACACTCGCAATGTAAGTGTATCCGAATTACTGGCTACTACACCATGGTCAGTAAAACGAATGTTACCCGGCTGCCCAATGCTCTCGCCGCCTGGCCGCGCTGTTTACATTGTTTGTGGCGTACATCAAGGCCAATTGGTTGACTTAAAATGAAGCTCAATTGTAGGCTTGAGTCCAACACATGCCGCGCTGCTCCACATTCTGTACTGACGTACTGACCGGCTGACAGACGGACACACGGACACACGGACAGCCGGACAGCCGGACAGACGCTCAACATGACTAGCTGACCGACGACCAAAATCCAAGTTACTCTCGGGCGTGTACACTGACGTTACCCGGTTCGACCATTCGGGGCATACAGCTGACGGAGTTGGCCGAAACCAACTTGACTTTGATTCAATTTCCATATGAAAACATCGATTTGCGTTTGTGCGCTCGCGTTGTCGTAATCAAAGTGTTGTTTATGGAACACGTCCGGCGTGTGTTGTCCCTCGCCCCCTCTCTATGGCCAGCTGCTTGTAGAGTAAAAATTGCCCGAGGCAACAATTGCGAGCGAGCGTCGGTTGAAAAATATGTAGCAACGATTACATTTGCCTATTGCATGGCTCCGCAACCAGGCTTTGTGCTCTCTTATAGACTTGGCCACAACCCAGCCGGCACTAACAACCGCAGCAGCAATGACTATGTCTACGGCTGGTTGGCAAGAAAACAAGCGCAGTTGCGGCCAGTTTAGCTGAGCTCGGCCAGCTCGAGTTATGATTGAGTTCTAATGAGTTGAGAAAAATGTATCAAGGAAAACCAGTTCCTGGAATCGCAATTAGATAAGTGGGTTTCATGCTTCAAACGTGAACTACTCTACAAGAAAGCGCGCAAACAAGCGAAACCAACAATTGTCTATAAGCTAAACGAGCGAGTGAGTAGCTGCACTCCAGTCGCTCCATGTGATCGAGTTTGGAGCGCTTGTCAGGAAATGGAAATTGTTTTCCACGGATCGCTGGAGCACACGCTTAAACAACGGCCAGGGCGCAATAACAGAGCTCCGATAACCACAACAAATGTGTAGCGCATTTTATATAATAAGGCGTTAAAAATATTTCGCAATTTAATTCATTTTGTGGGTAGTGCAAAATTACCATATAAGTCGGGAAACAAGTTTTTAACTGGTGTGGACACTTTGCGTAACGGAGTTGGAGTGCAAGGTGAAAATTTGTAGCAAATCGACGAAACAACGAGCTAAATTGTTGTTCTACATAGAAATGATATGGCAAAGAGTTGGAAGGTAGGTATCAACAAATGACAAGTCATATAAATTTTCAGCAATTAGCTGGAAGAACAATCTAAGCAAATCAGCTGTGAACCTTAAAATTGATCTTATGGAAAGTCTTTCACTCTAAAGCGAATAAATGTTAGTACACTCAATTGGCTGTTAACTCCTTGAAAAGTCACTTCAGAACTGTAGTCGTGAGCTTGTGACAAGCTAACTCTAAAGCATATTGCCTATTTGAGATTACTCGTTAGTGTTGCGTATGAGATTCCCGAAAACTTAAACTTAAAGCTAGCTATATCAGCAGATAAACTAAGAGTACTTTATCGAAAAAAGAGAAGAAGCTTCCACTTCTGCATTGAACATCATCTCCCCAACCCCAATTAAAATCCCGCTTTCAAGCTCAATAAGCCCTACCGTAATAAATATAGAGCTCACAGAACATATCCCATACCAAAATAAACATGCACTTATTCACATCTTATCAGATACATTAGCTTCCTAAATACGCCTTCCTCAACGCTACCATTTCCAGTCTTAATTCTTTCATTATGTCTTGCTGAGATCTCTAAAACAGGAAGTTGCTTGCAACATCGTCGTCCTGCTGTCTGTGGCAGGTGTCGAAATTGACAGATACAACAAAATGCGCGCTGAAATGTAAACACTAATAACAAAATTGCATATTAACAGCAGACAGCAAGTACCAGAACCAGAACTACGTAGAGTTAGTGTAAACCGGAACTGCCATCAAAGTCTTGGCCAACCAACTTGGGTGGAGTTGGGTAGGGAGGTGCACCCGTGTAGTACGGCGCATGTTGGCCGACTTCAATTTAAATTTTAATCGCATGCCTAATAGACAAACTTAAGAGTAAATGTTGCAGCTATAAAGAGACTAAGAGCTGACTTAAATCATGCCAACATTTACAAAGTACTTTACAAAGGCAACAACAAGAACAACTTGAACAACTGTAACAGCAGAAAAAATAATAGCAGATTGCAGCGAGCTGAAAGCCGACAATAAAATACTCTATAGAGCTCTTTTTAAGCAATTAAAGACGAATTCGTGAACACAAGTAGCATGGGTACAAACGGCTCGTAAGCAGTGCCAAGTTGCCGCTTGCAAGCAGTTTACCAAGCAGTCTGATGCTTGTAAGCAGTTCACCAGGCAGTCGAATGCTTGTAAGCAGTTTTTAATCTATTTTTAATCAAAAAACTAGCGTCAAGGCGAATAATTCTGTTCCTCTCGATATGTTTTCGAGAACTCAGCCGCACAATTTGCTTTCTAGTGTAAACGTATCTAACATCAATTGCGTTTCGATTAAATATTTACTACCCGAAAAAAGATTATAGATACATCTTAGTTCCAAAATAACTACTGATATTTTCTGCATCTCCAACGATTGTAAGCCCCTTTTGTACACGATCTATAGTTCAAGAACTTCATTCGAAAAGCCACTGGAATTTTCTGCTTTATACGGTTATCAGGCACTAAGTCAGTGAAGTCTAGCTGCGCTCAGATGCAATAAAGCCGTTGCCTTTATGTTAAAGAACAGCTCAGCGGAAATTTAGTTTCATTGAAGAAAAATCCATACGAAAGTACTAGTTCTCTAATATATACCGAACGCATACTACCCTACATACCGCCCTGCCTAAAGGGTATAACAAGTCACACACGCACAGTCATGGACACGTCGTCGAGCTATGGCAAACTTCCGATCACGTTGCAAGTCAACAGAAAATTGCAAAATCTTCAAGTCCAAGCCAAAGTCCAAGCCAAGGCTAAGGCTGAACAAAAAGGGTTTAAAAAAAAAAAAAAAAGTTAATGGAAGCAAATGCATCAAAATGGTTAATTGGATCTGGAACAGAGCAAATGACGAACACTTTTAGTGTTTATGGCAGTAGCCAAAGTCAAGGCGGCTGCGACTCTGGTAGACTCGAGCCACTCGGCCCAGTTGCAAGTGCAGCCCCGGCAAGCTAAAAGATTGCGGCAGATACAACAGCAGCAACGAAGGGTGTCGACAGGAGGGGGGCACTACGTGGCTTTGATGTTGTTGTTGTTGATGATGGCGTTGAAGTTGCAAGTTGCAACAGACGCAGCAGCTGAAGTGGCAAGCGTGTTGTACACGACACGCATTAGCGTGAATGAAGTAGTTGCCGTTGCCTTTGCCATTTTTTAATCGAATCGAATGTGCCTACATGTATATAGGCATCATAGTTAGTATGGAATATGTATCTATGTATCTACATATATATCTCAGCAAGCAGGCAGTTCGTATGTGTGCGTGTGTGTGTGTGTAAGTCTAAGACTGCTTGGTCCCAGACAAATGTGCTGCAAAATTAATGGCAGTGCAGCTTTGCCGGCGCAGTAATTTCCATTAAAGTGCGCATTTGCTGTCCAGGCTGAAAGGCCATTTCAGCACTTGCTGCTCCTCCAAACAGCCACACGACCGGCCAAGCAGCAGTCACTCATCCAGCGCCGCGCTCTAGTCCGCCCAAGGTGCTTTCGTACAACTTCCGTGTTCCATACCAGCTGATTGCTAAATGACAATCGTCTCATAAACCCCATAATGACCAGACTGGACTTCTTTGCCGTTGGCTGCACTTCGCTGCAACACAACTAATGAGATATCTCAGACCTTCATTATGAGTCGACGCTATCATCTCTTAAGTTGATGAAAGCTTGGGAATTCAAGTACTTTGAGCTATTTTATTGAAGACACTGTATATATAAAGTGACAAGCTTGAGCAGCATAGGAATTGGCAGTTTGTTTTATAAAAAGCCCATTATGGCTGGGATTTTTAACAAATGGGCTGTCAAAAGTGGTTTCAAACGTATAGCCGAAGCGCGAATATTGATAGACGGTATTTAGAGCACTACTCGAAACACAGAAAGAATAAATTAGAAAAAACTGCAACATGGGGTGCGGTGACAGGAGAGCAAGTATAAAGATAGACATTTTGAGCACTTCTCGCAACCGAAGAATAAGTAAATAGAAAATACTGAAACAAAATCGTGATTTTGGCTACTAGACTTTAAAAAGTCAAATGGTTCTAGTAACATATGGTCAACCTTGCTTGAAGCAATCGCGAGAAGTTTTCTATTTTTCTTCCTTCTGAAGCTCAATCGCCCTTACACCAAACCTTTATCGGGCACAGCAATACCAATTCGCTTGCCATAATCTTGAGCAGATCTCAGCACAACTCGGCTCCCACGTGCATTTGCTTTAAAACCACCATCTTGATGAAAGCACTTAACTAAAACTAAGCAACCAATGCCCTCGACATACTTTGCATATACGTTTCCTTTGACCCAAGCCCACTAAATATGCTCTTTATGAGCAAAGTAGCAAGTCCTTGGCCAGCAAGCCAGCCAAATGCGTTTCTAAATAACTCAGCTAAACAAATCCTCTACATCCAGCTACACACTCCAGTTAAGCAGCCCACAACCAATCGGCCAGGACAACACACTGCTGTCTAGAGCTGGGCCAGCTCTGAGAGCTCTGGATGCTTTACAAGGCGGAACGCCGTAAAGTAGGTTGCGCATCATTAGCACAACTAATGGATGTTCACTTTTCTTGCGCTTGCCGCGTGCAAGCAAAGTGTTTGCTGGCTAGGATGGGCCAGCAGGCTAGGCAAGCGAAAGAGAGGACGCGAGCTAGTGTGACCAGCTTTATCTTTGGCTAAATTGCAGCTGTAATATGCACACAGCTAGAAATTTAAATAAATTAAAATAGTTGGAGTGTGTACAAGTTGTTGGCAGTCAACGATTGCCCCCTGTTGCTCATAATGAAGTTAAGCAGGGCAAAGATGATGCAGACGCAGGCATTGTAGCTGCAGATGATGGGCTTGCGGTTGCAGATGATGACGATGCTCAACAAATAGACAAAGTGTAGTGAAATCTTAAGTCGTGTTCAGCATGTTTTCGCTTCCGTATTTATTAAATTCTAAATACCAGCTGATGGATGCACTTAACTGCAACTTATGGATTAAAATATTTCATGTAGTTAACAATTTGTTTGTGTGCGTCGAAGATAACAAACGAAATCATGGCTGGCCCGCACTCTTAACTGCTTACTACTTGCGAACTCTGCACGTTCTGGCGCTTTGGCCAATTTGAGTGATTGCATTGCGCGCATTTAAATGGATATTTTTTTTTTTTTTTTTCATCTGAAAAGATGCTGCCGCTGTACTCAAACAAGTTCTTCGCTTTGAGCCTAATGGACTTTTAATCTTTACTACTTGTACGAATTTTATTTAGAAATGCCGCCCCAACACAAGTCAAGTCCAAGAACAAGTCCAAGTACTTGATGATGTCGCCGTCGTCTTCGTCTTCGTCTTCATCGTCGTCGTCGTCTATTGCTTTAGCCCCAAAACTTTTCACATCAAACTGGGCCAATTGACAAAGTCATGTTGATGCGTTTAAGTTAAATTTTCTGTCCTATGTGCAACTGCTCAGACATTGGCTCGTAAAAGCAAAAAAAAAAAAAAAGAAACTTATAGAAGATTCGCCAAATTGTCAAAGTTTGAAATTTTGTTGCGCTCGAATCAATTTAGTCAACTCGTTCTTAACTCTCAACTCATGCTTGATGATGATTTACGCTCGACGAAGCGTAATTAAGATTTATGCCCTTAACTTGTATCTTTCCAAGGCATATGAGTAATATGTTCAGTTTAATTGTTAGTTATGCGCTTTTGTAATTCTGCGACATTAAAACTAATTAAGTAGAAAGAATTCCTATAAGATTTATTTGCATCAATAAATGTGCACATTACTTTTGTACGAAATTTGTATGTGTAAATTAAGACAATTAGTTGCAGCATTGACAAGGCCACAAAGTGACTGACTCCCTTTGGATATGCATGCATTCCACCGAACAATAGCAAATATAATATGTCAAATCAAAATATTTATTCCCTTGGGGGCACTTCTAGGCAGCATAACTTAATGAGTGTTTGGGTTGGGGCTCATAAAATTTATTTAGTTTAATGGACGGTAAATGAATAGTTTGACTTGGGTTGAAGTTTTCAGGCAGACGGCATATTGTTTGGGGCGTAATTATTTGTTATAAGGAGTTGGAAGTGGAAACATTCAAACGATAACTTTTTCGAAGCTTGAACTTGCCATATAGCAGGGATGCTCGCAGAGATCTGCACAGGCTTGATGATACTAGATACAGCTTACGTGCAGCCTACATGAAGAAAAAACACTATAAGATGGAAAGAGTGTTATCCCTATTGTTTACCCCTGCTCCGGAGTAGAGTAATTTGTAAACAGCGATATGACATAGGTTGCTGGCCATGTAAAGCTTGGGCCATTTGATAACTCTCTTTTTAAATGTATATTTCTAACCTTGTTGCGATTCTTCCATGTTTTGCAGTGCCCACAACTTCCAACAAACAATGACAAAATCCTTCTACAAATATATGCTGAAGTTATGCAATTAGTATCTATGCTATAGTTTGTTCAAAGTTGGGGAGTGCAAAAAAAACAGATAGTTCCAACTGCTCATCAATCTAGCCACAGGTACTTCAATAATTTCTGATCATTCCTACTGCTTCATTTGCACTAATTCCGCAAAAAAACAGTTTTTTTTTTATTAATTTGCACAAACAAAAATAATAACCCAAATCGGTAATAACCCAAATCGGTGTTAATCTTGCGGATTACCCATTGAAAGTATGACTCCAGACTTATATTTTCTTGTGCTGCCTATTATGCTTAACCCCGATTTGTAACGATAATTGAATTTCAGCAAAGCAATATAATTTGGAATTTTTGCAAGTGCCGAGTGTGTAACACGCCAAAAATCATCACAAAAACACAAAACGATCAGTTCTTGCCGCATGCAGCATGGACTCCGAAAACATGAAATGTAATTGCAAAAAAAGATGCAAAAAAAACCAAACATAAGGTGAACAACACATGCAACAAAGCAAAAACCAAAAAAGATAAAAACAATAAGTAGAGCTGCGGCAAGCGTGTCCAGTGGCATGCGGGTTGTTCGAGCTTGCGTCTTTATTGTTGCAACTTTGGGCGCTGCAGTTGCAGTTGGCGCTGAGTTGCTGCTGCTTTTAGCTCTGCTGCCATCATGTGCAACACCCTAAGGTATCAGCCGACAAAATGCTAAAAATGTATTTACCACAAAAGCGGTAACGCCTTGCAGCCCGCTGTTGCCTGCTCCGCTGCCGCGACAATAATGACAACAACAACAACAACAACAGCGACGACGATGAGTACGGCGCTGCCGCTGCTGCTGCCCTTAATGGATCCTCAGCACTTTGAGTGATTTATTTCACACGTTGATGAAATGGACAGCAATGGGCCGCATTTTGACGTTTATTGCAGCAGTGGCAACACACACACACACATACGCACACATGCAGCTACACACACGCACACGCATGCACAGTTGCAACAAAAACTCACACAGATACAAGCAGAGTCCGAGAGGAACGCAAACTGCCCACGGCATGTGTTGAGCGCATGCGCAAACTTTGCAAAAGACGATGACGACGCTAAAGTCCAAGATATTGCAGTTGTTAATACTCTACGTTGGTGCATATGGGCGGCTTAAAGTGAGATGTTCGCTATAAGTCCCAGAACAATCCGCATCTGTAATGTATCAAACGTGAAGATAAAATTTTGTGCACAACTAGTTTCCCAAATAAATAAATTTCAAATTATTTCGATTAGGCAAGTTTTCTTCGTACTCAAGCAATGTTACCTAACATCTTTTCACTCAAAAAGAAAAGCTACACTAATTTCTGATAGTGCAACAAAAATTCGTTGCTCTTTAGCAAGTTTCTACGCGCATGCATGCAGCTTTTTATTACAATTGCTGCTGCTGCGGCTGCGACTGCGCCTGCTCTTGGTCAATTGTTGTTGCACGTCTTTTGGTAATAACCCCAACTGCGAGCTGCTCCTTTAATAAGGCTCCCTGCCTGCTGCTCGTTGGCATTGGCATTGAACGCATTTCCTGCGCTCTCATCCTCTTGACCAGCCAATCTTCTACGTTCTTCATCTTCTTGTTGTTGTTTGCTGCATATGCAACTTGAAACTTGTTCTAAAATTAGTATATCTGTACATATTCCCTTGATTGCAACTTAATTAGTTAATGTGACCAGTTAGCATGCCTATTTGCCGTTTTGGTAACAACTGCAAAGAGGAAATACCAGATATTGACCCCAAAATAAGTCAACGGAGCTGGCAGCCAGCAGCATCTGCTGAATGGTAAAGTTCAACGCCAAAAACCACCCTCGAGAAAAGTCAATTTAACACATTCACTACGCCTCTTAAAAATGTTGATATTTTAATTAGTTGCGCTCTAAAGGATTATCAACAGCCAAGCCATGGTTTCACCCACTCTCAAGCCAGACCAAGACCAAGAGCCGCAGCCAATGAAGCGAGCAACATCAAGACCAAGCAGTACTGCAGACAGCGCTGGAGTCATAGTGAAGGAAACAAAAGTGCCAAAGGGCAAACCAAGCGCACTGTGACTTGGTTGTGGCTTTTAGTTTTTGGCCATAACCATGTTAACGTGTGCAGTGGTGTGGTCTTCAAGGGGGTACTCCTGCCTTTGTTTAGGAAAAGCAATAAATTGAATTTTGTTCAATTTGCAAAGACCTAAAGTTGCTTGCGTGGATGGGAGTGCCTCAGCAGTGAGCACATCAGTATTACATAGTAAAGGATGATCTGCAAATTTTATGTTTCGCATTTGTAAAAGGATTGATGAGCTTTAGTATATATCTATGTAGAGTAATCGGGTTTCCCAGAAATGTTCCTCATAATTGCAACTCATCCAAAATGGCTTTAAGAGTTTAGTTCACATGAGGAAATTAAGAACATCTCATGCAAGCTTTTACTCCTAAACCCCACTGGCAGATAGTGATTTTCGAGGTTTTCGAATAAGGGCGGTAGGCGGAAAATGGATAACCTCCCACAAGGTATAACTGGATAGAAGATACGAGGCTCTTTCCCAAACAAAGTAGAGTGGGTATAAAAGAGTTGGACGCTGGAATAAATTAGCTATGAACCAAGCCCATTGCTTGGTAAATCCATACGCTCAAGCCACGGGTCTATTTTTTGGAATGGAGTCTGTGTAGTCCAATGAACAGTGAGATTTTCTCCAAGGGATAGTCTGCTTTCGAGTCATTCCCTTAAACACTCAATTTTTCTTCGAGGAATTAACAGCATTCGAGTAATCATCGTGCACAGCGGATTTTAAGATGCCAGACACATGAACAAATAATACTTTCCCAAGGAATGAAATTGACCACCATAACGACAAGAAATATTTGAAAAAATCCTAAAATTGAGGACCCAAGCTTCACGAGCTTTTAAGGGAATAAGCATAATTTTTCAGCAACAATCTAGAAACTTCCGATAAGAATTTTTGCGATGAGAAATATTCTTTAGAATTCAAAGTGAGGGCTCATGCTCTTTAAGCTGTTAAGGGAATTTTGAGCACAATTTTTCATCGATAATCTAGAAACTTTCCATAATTTTTTGGATAAAATATTTTTTATAGTCCTAAAAGTGAGGACTCATGCCCCACCATTTGAAGCACAATTTTTCACCAACAATCTAGAAACTATCCATTAATATTTTTCCGCTAGCATTTAGCATTTAAACCGGAAGATCGTTGATTCGATTCCACCCTGCAACTTTGGCGCATTTGTCTCCCACCGACACTAGGAAAATCTCTTTTAATTAAATATACGAACAGCTAGTGACAGAGCTATCTTCATGCTCCGCCTTTGGAGCAATAACCACAGCCACAGTCTATTCGCTTCCTTACACTTTTCGTCTTTTACAACCACAGCCATGTCACTCATTCTCCTCCGGCGTTACCCATATGCCAGCTCGCATTAGTGTCTACCTACAGCTTTTATTTTTAAGACATTTTATTTTGTTTTTTTTGTTTTTTTTGCAGTGTATTAGTCTTTTTTTCATTTTTGTTTTATGACAGTGCACTCACTTCACTCTCCCCGTACTGCGGCAATAAGTTCAAATGCCAAAGCATAGACTAAATGCACACCTAAGTAAGATTCCGCAAGGTAAATCTTAACTCAAGGAAATGTTGCGCTTAATATGAGAAACTTAACTAAGTGGTGACTCGTCGTCGTCGTCATCGCAGGAAAGCTACAACCCAAAAAGTAGGTGTAACGGCAACAACAAATACCAATGTGTCTTTTGTTATTGCACTTGGAGTCCCGCAGTCCTCCCCCTAATACTGCTGTTGGAAAAACGCCAACGCATTTTGACAAAACAGCAGAATGGTATGGCTCTCCACCTGGAGCTGCCTGCTGCGTCTGTGGTACCTGTGTAATCTCCTGTGTGTTTGCCTGATTTCGACTAATTTGATTAAACAGATTGAGTTAAATATAATAGTCTAGGCAGGGCAACCTGCCACATAGTGCATTGTATGTGGCATATTCCCGCTGGAAAGCTAACAAATGCTGCCTAATTCAAGTGTTGCATTTATTTTGTAAACATTTCAGATGTACCCACATGGCACGATTTGTTTTGATACAAAATATGCCGGTTGAGCACTGATAGCACTTGAGTTTACCCCCGCCTCCATCTGCGGTAGGAATTGCAGCAACCCAATCAATGTATTGTGCCACAAGCCCCGTCCTAGCGGCGGCGGCGGCGGCGGCTGCCTGTTGCAATGTGCGTTTTGTGTGCACTTATGCGATCATTTGTTAAGTGTCATCGCGCCGGCATATGGGGAGAAAGAACGCCAACAAACAACAAACAACCAACAAGAGCAACCACAGCAACAACAACAAACAAACAAAACAACAACAAAGTGCAGCTCGTAAACAAGCGAAATGTTGTTGCTGTTGTTGTTGTTGTTGTCCATGGTCATGGTAAATTTATGCACAATTTTTCGCGCTTTCAAAAAATATTTGCATCATTAATCGTTTTGCAGCAAGTTGCAAGTTGTGTGTTTGTTTGTGTGTGTGTGTTGGTTGCAAGGCGGCAATGTTGCCGTCTTCTTCTTGTTGTTGTTGTTGTTTAGTTTGAGGCGTTGTCTACAAGCCTAAACTTTAGCAAAGACCGCATCCCATGGCCAAGGCATTAAAGGCATGGCCTAGGTCTACCTCTTTCTCTGCAACACAGCTCTTCATATCTTACGTTGTGGCATGCGGGTAGCGCAGTCGTTGCAACGTTGTTGAAATGTTTTGTCAAGTTTTCAATGCTCGCCTAGAACAACAACAACAGCAACAACAACAGCAACAACAACGGCGACAACAATAACTAACACATTATGGCCAAAGACGTTTTTGCAACAATGTGGCATTTGCCCTTTGCATCAAGAGTGAAAGACAACAACAACAATAGGGCGGCCAACAAGAAACAAAATTAAAAAAAAAACTCTCAGCTATCCTATCCTATCCGTTCCCATCCAATCCTAAAGAGAAAAGAAACTTATTTACTTTTTTGGCCACAATGAAAGTTCGCGCGCCATAATAAACTTCAAAACTGGTTAAATCATAACACCCAAGCTGCAGCACCACTGAACGGTTTGAAAACCACAAAAGTCGTAAGTCAAATACGGGTTGCAACATGTTGCCAGACACTGAACACAGTGTAACACCCAAAAGCCACCCACCACAAGCGGTGGGCACGCGACTCTTGCAACAGCTGCTGTGGCACAATGGAACAAATCTAGACAGAATGTTCTCTATGTATACCAAGCTCCATTGCTTTTATGTTCAAGTTTTTTTCCTGGATCTCCGAAAATGAATCTAACAAAGCGGTAATCTCTGTCAGGCGTATGAGGCGCCTAAAACAAAAGTTAGATGCGGGCAACCTAAAGAATCTGTAGCACAAGTGTTACACCTTAAAGTTTGTCCCAAGATCACTATATGCGTTTGGTTGTCGGGTACGGAAACTATCAACGGTGTAAAATAGAAATCTTTAGTATCCACATAATCTGACAAAGAAATTGAAGTTCGCATACCCATAGCTCAGTAAGAGCTGAACATGAATATTCGTCACCATGAAGTTGACCTAACATCACGGTGAACTCTGACTGGCGCAAGAAGCTCGTATCCATATTATGTCACTTAAAAAGACACTTAAGCGAATCCTAAAAAAGATAATTTAAGATTTCGAAGTAGAATATATATTCACGATTAAGTAGCACTAGGGGACCAACTCCCTGCTCACTGTATTTTTCGGGTTTTTCGATGTATACTCAGTATATTCAATATATTCACAATTAAGTAGAACTAGGGGATTAATACCTACACACTGCGCTTGCTGCGGTTAATTATAGAGAATAAAATTATATACTGAATTAATTGCATTTCCCGGTTCAGACTTAAGCAGAGTTGCGTCCAAGAGATCTGCTATTCACCCGTCATATTTAATTCCGAGGCATTCAAGTTTTACTCCGAAATATAAAACAGACTAAATAAATAATCCTAAAAAGCAATAATATACGAATAATATACACACTTCCAAAATAAACTTGTCGCTTTACTGCGTATTCGCAGAAATATTTCTTCAAACTCAATATTTTCATATACAAAAATAACAATTTGTCCCACTGTGCAGCCGCTGCCTTTTTCGACAAACTCAAATAAAACAAGTTTAGCAGCGGAAACCAAATACACCGAAAAACACAAAAAAAGAAAAAAATGAAACGAATAAAATTATCAAATGTTTAATAGACTCAACGAGCTAAAGTCTTGCCACACTGCAGCGTTGTTGCAAGTTTCTAGCGCTGCCGCTGCATTACAAATGATGATGGATGAAGTTGCAGCAGGTCCAGACCATACCAGACCAGGGCAAGTGTGTGAAGCCCTGCCCAGACATAGTTTTGGATTCAGTTGTCGGCTTAGCAGCTTCAGCAGCCAAAGGAGCAACAGCAGCAAATGAACTTGTAAATTTTGGTAGCTAAAAACTTTTCCCGGAAACTTTAATATTTACAACTGGAGTTGGTTACGCTTTTTCCAGCGTAAGGAATGGGTTTTTAACAAGGTATATAACTACAGTGAAGTGCTAAAGACAAAGTCAACACAGGAGTTGCTGGTAAGGGTATTAAGATGAAAGCAACAAGTCGCTTAAAGCTGAAGGATTAAGTCAGGAAGTTTGATGGGGTTATGCATTAAAAAGTTGAAATTGAGTCGACTTGAAGGTAAGGTTTGGGATTAAAAATTGAGAGAAATCAATAAATTCATTTCCAAAGATGGAGCATGGCCATATCTGGAGCGACCTTAGCCGAAGCCGAACGGTGGTATCTTTTAAAAATAGAGATTTACCCTCTATGCCCATGCTAGACAGGCTTACCAATGTTGTAGATCAGCGTGACCATTTATATATATCGTGATCGATACACGCCCATTTGTGGTGCATTATTGCGATTCATATATGCTAAATTCTACTTTTTATAGAGTATACTCTTACCGTACATCTGACACATCATCCGATTGTCTCGCTGGCTTCTACACACTAAGCGTGCCACACACATTGTAAACTTTCCAAAAACATTTCATAACAAAAACAAAAAAAAAAAAGGAAAAGAAAAATAAAACTCCCAACTCTCTACTAACCGAATAATCTTTAGTTCTTGTATTTCAGCGCTTGTTGAAAATGTCGTCAAGATAAATCTGCGTAGAGATTTCTGTTGGCAAGATTTTTCTTTTGCTATCTGGGCCAAAGGTTAGCATTTTCGCAGGCACACACAGTTGCATATAGATACACACATACACACACATTTGGTGGCATGTGGCATTGACATACGCTACGCATTTAGAAAGCGGCAGCGGCAGCAGCAACAGTGGAAACCCAACACTGTGTCACAAGCCAACTCTGGCCAGAGAGCACTTTATCCATGGGTGACTATTTTTCAAGTCAAATACCAAGTAGAATACCATCATTGCGATTTGGATATTTTTGTAATAATAATTTTTGTAGGAAAAATGTTAATGTTATTAATTAAAATTAAAAAAAAAAAATTACGATATTCAACACAAAAATCACAATTTCCAAATATTTTCAATTAAGTCAAAATCGCGAGTTTCAAAAATTTGATATGGAAAGCCTAAAACAAAGATTTGAGCTCTCAAAATTTGTTGAAAATATAATATATACTTTGATTTCTTAATTAAGAATCTCCAAAAATAAATTGCCATCTTTTTTCAATGAAAAAAAATTGATAAATAAAATTGTAATTTTAAAATTTTGAAAAAATAATTTATTACGATATTCAACAAAAAAATTACAATTCCTATTTATGAAATAATATTTAAATTTACGGGTTTCAAAAAGTTGACTTGGAAAGCCAAAAAAAATGACGTGAGTTCTCAAAAATTTGAGATAAACCACACGCTTCAGGCAATAGAAATAAATATACAAAATTATAATTATTATTTAATTTACTAAAACTCAAAATCACCAAAGAGAATTTCGATTTTTTTTTAATTATTACCAAAGATACTACCAAGATCTTCAAATAAATTCAAAAAGCATACTCATTTTTTTCGATATCTTTATTTATTATAGCTTTTCCTGCCCAAAACTTACCCCTATGCATTGGCAATGTTTTGCAGTCTTACCCGCATTGGTAGTCCCAAGCTGTTCCAGCACCCAACAACCAAGCCCACATTTGCAGCCAGGAAAAAACACAAAAGCCCAGAAACACAACTACAACAACAACAGCGGCACAGCAATCTCGACAAGATGCCAAACCACGCCACGCACATCAGCAAACATTCAGTTTCGACTTTATCGAACTATAAACTGGCCCTGGGTTGGTCCTCCAAAAGACAACTCACATTGTATGAACCATGGAGCCAAGGCAACAGCGCCAAATTCACGAGGAGTATCTATGTGCGTGTGTCTATGTGTGTGTGTGTGTGGTTGCGGTTGTGTCGATGTCTGCGTCTGCCTCTCAATTAATGATGATCATTGTCAAGGCTTTGGCGTAGCTAAATAGAGGCAAGCGGGCAATCTGCACAAAGTTGCCCCTGCCTCAATGTTGCGTAGGAGTTGCCAATGCCCGCCCGCACACTTTATGCCGTTAATGTTTGTCTGTGTGTGTGTCTCCCATGTTGCAACATGCCATTTACAAGTGCAGCCACAAGAGCAACAACCAAAACAACAACAACAATAGGAATAACTGCAATACTCTATAATATGAGATATGTAGACGGAATTAACTAAACAAAAGAGCATTCTATGAAGTCGGTGAGGTAAGAACACTGAAGGGACACAATCTTCCAGTCTTTGTTTCGGATTTATCAAACAGTAATAAGTGCATCGATCGTAATGGGAAATAATTTTTTAAAGAGTTAAAAACCTGCGCAATTTCTGAAGAAGGAAGTCAAATTATTATACTTTTTTCTTAAGGTCTTCAGACCTATCACATAGATATGCTTCACTTTCTTTAATGGGTATTTTGAGATAAGAACATTTAAGAGAAATCGGCGGATGTTGGCGGATGTAAGAAGAGCTCATTAAGGAGCAAAAAAAACTGGACCATTTTGGAAGTAGAAAGTAATATTAATTTTCTGTTTTTTAGGATCTTGAGTACACATAGATATATTTTGAAGTCATTTCAGAACACTGATAGAATCTCTTTTTTTGTTTCGTATTCAACAAACCAAAAATCTTCCAACGATGGTAATAATCGGTTATGGCGGAGCTAAGGGGGAAGAAAACTTTGAAGAGCTAAGAACGCTAATACCATTTTGCTGATTTTAGAAGTTCGTCAGCACACATAGATATAAACTTCAATTGCTTCAAGGGATATTTTGAGGTAACAGAATCTTCAAATCTTTTCTTCGACTGCATCAAACAAAAAAACGTGCAAGAAGCCTGTGAATCGGTGATAGCCGAGGTTAGGAGAAAGAATTGTTTAAAAAGCTTAAAAGCAGAAAATAAAATTATATTCTTATTTTTTTTAGGTCTTCAGCAATCACATGAGTGTGGCATTTCAGCACACTAACAGAATCTACAATTTCTTGGATATATGTTTCTTTTTCGAATGACCTCAAAGTCCCCACTCACTTCAAACTTTATTATGTTGATAAATGTACCATTAGACAAGCTGCAGCTTATACCACAAATACTCAGCTTTCCACACAACTAGTTATCGCACTCTTAGAGTATCTGTAATTCTGCTAAGAAAGTCTGCTGCCTCTCCTTAGCAGTTTGCACTATCAAGTTTTAGGCTTTGGTGTTGTCGCCATACCAGCGTCGATTATGTTGTCGCTCTTGCTTGCTTGGGTGCGTCAATTTATGAGTTCATTGTGCATTGCCAAGTATCTAAGCGATACTCTTAACTCAAAATCATGCATCTGACCTCTTTTAGAACCACATAATGCTATCCACATGTACTTAAATGATGACAGCTACCGATATGTAATGCCAGCGTCCAGCGCTCATAAATTGAGCATAAAGCCATAAGGCTCTACAGAAAATTACGCCAAATTCCTGGCATGCCTACCTACTCCTCTCTGATGCGTTCGACAATAATAATTTGTAGGTAGCCGGCCAAGAGATCGTTGAGACCAGATCAGACCGACAATTGCCCTTTGTTGTTGGCTGTGGCTGGCTGTGTTTGGGGCACACGAAAAAGAAATCACAATCTCATTATGGCATACACCTTGGTTCTGGTTCTGGTCTTTGTTTTTAATTTTTTTTTCGTTAATATTTTGGCAAACTTTTTTTTGGTTTTTTTTTGTGGCGTAGCAGCAGCCCCGCAAACATAATTATAAAGAGCCTTAAGTACTTGTTAACAAGTTTGATATCTGCTACGATTTACATGCTGTTGCCAACTGCCAACTAACCGTGTGGCCACACCGTCCTCCTGATACCAAAGAAAAGAAAGCGCTGCTGCTGCTGCTGGTTGTTGCTTCTTTTGATGTTGCAACAACAACAACAACGTCATATTTGATGTGTTCAAGGCGATAAGTCCAAAAACCGCAAGATGCTTATAGGACTTGAACGAAATATAATACAAAATTGTGCCAATAAAAGAGCAGACAAGATACGAAAGTTGCGAATTTTAAGCAACAACGTTTTCATAATATAATGAAAAGTTAGGGTATATATTGTACAATATAAAGAAATTGCGTTTTCCATTTATGAAGACTTGAATTTGAAGTAGTTACTTCTCGCGATCAATGCTTTGTTTGTTCGGTGAAGAATCAACACAGAAACAGCGTTGCGCAGAACTTTTTTTCAAACCGAAACTGCTTTACTTTTACTGTCAAACATTTACAACTTTTACTGATAAACAACTCATACAACAAACAAGCAACCAACTGAAAACTCTTCACAATTCCATATGACAAACAATATATATATTCACAAATATTATTAAACATACTAAGCCGGTATTAGGTATACATAATGGATCACTGGGATGAAGTAAACGAGTATGCTGCGATTGAAATTTTGAAAAAGATACCACGATTTACCGATCAGCTAAATTTGGCGAAAGTGCATCCAAACATGGCCAAGGGTTTTGCTGCCATGCACCGTTACTGTTTTGTAGAATTAAATTTGGATCTTGATCCATATTATTATAAGCTTTATCATGATATTTTGACACTATGTGGCGAATACATAGAGACATTTGAGTGTCTGTTCCAGTTTAATATCTGTGACAAGGACTTGGAGCGTTTGGCCGCAAATTGCCCGAATTTATTTTCACTTAAGATGTCCATAAAATCGAGAACGAATTTAGGCGTTTCTTTGCAACGGTTACACAAGTTGGAATACTTAGAGATTGTTTACAATGGCAACGATAATGAAACGCCCAACGCTGCTAGTTCTTTGTGTAAAGCCTTAAAAGAATTGCAAAATTTAAAAACCTTAACTTTGGTAGGCTTTCCGTCAGATGAGCGTAAGTACACTTTTCAAAATCACATCAAATTTTTATATTTAATAATTGTAATGCTTCAAGTGATTGAGTTAAAAACGCTCACAAAACTTGAAAAGCTTAAGTTAAGCTCGCCCGATATAGATATATTGACTATATGCAGCCCGTTGAAAAATTTACAATCCTTGCAAGTGATCGCACCCTCACTATATATCACACCACACAATCA
Source organism: Chymomyza procnemis (assembly GCA_035046065.1). NCBI lineage: Eukaryota > Metazoa > Arthropoda > Insecta > Diptera > Drosophilidae > Chymomyza > Chymomyza procnemis. The sequence goes on from JAWNOJ010000023.1 coordinate 30,498,693, forward strand.
CATTTGGGAATTTCCCGTACTCAAGAAACTTGTGATAAGTCCTTGCGATGGACTAGATCTACCAATTGCTCCTGAACTTAAACATTTGGAAATTTCATTCGATTTACCCAGCAAGTGCTTAAACAATTTAACCACATATTATGGCGCAAAATTGGAAGTTCTTATCATTAACAGTTGGAATTATAAATTAAAAGTTTCAGATACTCAATACTTTTGTGAATTTTCTGCACTTAAGGTGCTCAAATGCTCGCTTGAAGAAAGCCACTGCATCTGGCCGTTAACATATTTGAAAAATCTAGAAAACTTATCACTGGCCGTTGCCGAACTAAAGTTTGAAGATTTCCTAAGAATTCTACTACAATGCAAAAAACTGCGAAAATTTGATGTGAGTAAGGCTACAATAATGGATTCAAGTAATATACGTTGCTTTAAAAATATTATACGCCAAAATGTGGCAACCCCGCAGGATCCTCTGACCATAAAAATTAATCCGTCGCTGCCGTCGATAATAAAGGTAAGCGTATGGCTGTCTATATCTACTATGTTTGATTTAATTTTTTATGATTTCTCGATTTTTGTAGATTGTAACTTGTTTGGTTGACTTACCGGGAATAGCTTTCAAAATTTAAGAAAATGTATATCATAGATTGTTGTGACTTTAACGAATCATTTGGTAATAAATATAGAACAAAAAAATGGAAAAGTTAGTGTCTACGCATCATAGCAGGGAGCGGGCCTTAGGCTTTATTACCGTGGGCGTCGGCAACGCACTTGCACCTAAACCGTAAGATCGGTGGTTCTTCGATTTTATACTGCATTTGTCTAGCACTGTCAGAGCTAGCAAATAAATAGACGTTATTTGCTTAGAAAAATCTTTATAAAGTACAGACAGCACCGCTCGGATTCGGCTATAAGCTGTAGATCTCTTTTCTCTACGACCAACTATTAATAGAGATATCTCCATATAGTCCAATACGACTTAATTCCAATATTGTTCTTCCATGGAATTATTATTATTTGCACCCAACTTTTCCGCCATTACGAAACATTATAAGTCATTTCCCCCAAGATACTTCTCTTAGCCAATCAAGCGCGGGAAAATATAAAAATTAGTTGAAAAAAACCAAAGGTAGCACGCAGTAAAACTCAAGAGATCAGATGTACGGCGACTAAAAGACGAATCATTAACACAATGTCTGCCTAACCATTAGCAATTAATTAAAAAATTAGAATATATTACGGTGGAAACGCTGATAAGACTGCAACAACAAAATACAAATATAAAAAGCAGGCATCGTTGTTATCTGAGACCACATCTTTGGTCAGGCAATGGCATTCAAAGCGTATTAAATAAATTGAAAATGCCATAATGCATGTATACTCCAAATGAATTTGAATCAAATTTTCCAACCAAGAGCAACATAGATGGTCTGGCCTTTGGGTATGCGGCGGAGCGTACGGAGTTGCCTTAAGAGATACAACTGCTCAAAGAGCTCAAATAAAATGTTGCATATTTACGAGCTATTTATGCATATTAAAAAATTTTCTACAAAGTGAGTCGGAGCAAGATGAAGAGAGAGAGAGTTGGGTAAAAAGAGATGTTGCGCAACTGAGCGGGCAACGGGGTATGCACAGAGAAAATATCATAAATAGATAACAGTAGCTGTATCTTGAGCTTGAACTGGAACGTAGCAAGCAACATACCAAAAATGTTGCATAGATTTTTTTTCGTTTTGTGTGTTTCTTGAGCTTCAATTTAATAAGAAGGTGAATCCAGCTACAAAAAAACAACCAGAAGCAGTCTCAGCACGCATGGTAGCTGTGTGTGTGTGTGTGTGTGTGTGTGCCACGTCTATGAGTCGCCTCCATTTGGACTTGCAGCCAGATGCATTTTGCTGATAAAGATTTGTCTGTTTTGATTTTTATGATGCGGTCACAAAAGCCAGTTCGTTGCATCCACTGCATCTTGCCACAATTTACAAAATTATATGCAAGCCATTGGCATTGGCAGCGCCACCTCTTACTTGAACATAATAAAAATCATATTTGATTTATCAAGAAAATCATCGTAAAAATAATCAACAAATTTGCTCATCTACCTTGGCCATGACAATTTCCTTTTAAAATGCTCATAAAAAATGTATTTAAATTCGATAAATCGATAATCGATGCAATAAATATAAAAATTAATACTTGAAAAACTTACTCATAATTGTAAGATTTTTATTTCGTTAAGGCAGAAAAGATATTGAGTTCTGTTGTAAGTTTTATTGCGTTTAAATATAAAGGCAAGTAATGCTGAAAGTATTTGAATTAAACTTGTTTTTTAATCGGTAAAAATACAATACTAAATTTTACCGATCTCGTAAGCACTCAAAGAGTACGAAATTCGCAATAGCCTTATTTTTTCGACCGATTACCCTCATGAAAGCTATAGCATACTGTCAAACAATTTTGATCAAATTCAGTGCATTGATTACAACTTAAAATACTTCCATACGAAATTTATTAGGAGAAGTTCAGCTGATTTGATATAGTTAAGCGACACAGTGTTTGGGAATATCCAAAAACTCAAGGTATCAAGCGGATATTTTTGATTATGCGATTAGAAGCAGCTGAATTATGAACCTAAAGCTGTTTCATTTTTTTGAGGAATTTCAAAGCATTCCTATATTCTTATATTCCCGATATCAAAAAATTAAGCTTTAACTTGCATACCCTCACAAAAGTTGCTCTTGTTTTTACCATTTCCGAGGTGACGCTCATACACAATGGATTTTGGTAATGTCAACTTCTCCAACTGGGTGTTACACACCCTCCTCCTCCTCCTCCGTCCTCATTTCTGAATAACTTCTTCTCTGGGCTTAATATATCTTTGTACCGTCGAAAAAGTGCAAATTCTTATTTCTGAATTATTTCCCAAAAATATCAAGATTAATTTTCCAAAAAACTATTATTTCATCTGACATAAGTTTATAAGCGAAATTGGAAAAGTATTCGCTTACCTACAAATAAAATTAATCCCTTGAAATTTCGTTCTTAAGTTCTTAAACTGAGCATAATATCATTAAGAGCAACGGAAGTGCTCTGAGTACAGAAAATCCATATTCAATTCTGTGCTCGCAAAAATATGCCAAAGAAGTTACCACCAAATAAATAATCATTCACGTTCTTTGAGAATTTCTACTCTAAGTTCTACTCATGACTTGTTATTAATCAATTTATAGATATCAATAAAAAACAGCAAAAGTATAAAAACTCAAAAGCAAAATACAATTAAGTTGCATTTCGAAACATGCAATATTTTCAACGAGCTTCCAAATAGTTATCAAGTTGTCAGTGGAACTGCCTATAGGAACTATCTGTAATAACAACTGCTCTGGCATATGTTTGCTGCTAACCAAGCAGAACCCAGAACTTGGTGGAGGAACTTGCAAATGCAATTGCGTGTTGTCATTGCAGCGTTGGCAGTGGTTGGTTAAGGACGCCGAGAGAGGGGCACCAACAAAACCAAGGCAAGCTACCTACACGCTGCATGCATGCCGACAATGCAATGCAGGCTATGGCATGTTGCACATATTGCAGTCAGTATGCGGTGCAGCGACGGGGTTTGGGTTTTGGGGTAGTAAGGGCAGCCATATATAATCGCAAACTATGTCATAACCTCAATGCATCAATTACAATGCTGAGCCCACAAATTATATGCCTTCATTATGGAGCACAGAGCACAGATATTGCGCTCTTGTAGTCACTGTCCTTGCAACATGTGGCATCCTTACAAATGACTTTATGGCAAATCGTTCAAAACATAATAAATGAGCTACTATTGGAATTTAGCGCATAATCAGACACCAGCTTGCTAATATGCAACACAATGTTGCATTCACAAATAGAAATGTGTCAGTCGGCGTTGGCGTTGCCAGCATTGGCAATGTTTGTGCAACGTTTGCCACATCGCGATAAGCGCCTAAAACAAATGTCATAGCTTGCTAGAAGACTAAAGATACACAGAGAGCGGTATGGTGTGCAGGCAGAGCGCAAAAGACTTGAAACAAATAAAAAAAAAAAGCGCTTGCAACAAGCTGCAACAACACAGGTAGCAACATGTGTATACAACAACGCAAAGCCTGAATCTGGCTACCGCATTTACCTTGTCAGACTAATATGATACGAGTTGAAGGTAGAGTGCCTGGCAGACATGCCACAGCATTGCAGCTACTTTCGCCTCATAATTGATATTTTTGTTGGCCAGAAAACCAAACAACCACAAAAGCAACAACAGCAACAACATGTTGCCCATTGCGGCAGATAACACTGTGCAACAACTTTACTCGCCTAATTTATGTAGGTAAGTTTGCTCGTTACGTATGTTGCAGCGCTAAGTTGTGGAACATGTGGTTCATCATCATAAAGATGTGAACTGTGGTTGATTCTTTCACAAAAATCTTCTCAGCCAAATCTATTTTCTGTAAAATAATTCGAGACCCTAGTCAGATTTGGCCAAAGTGAATTCGTTTTTGTAAAATACTGCACTCATGTTGCACAGTGTAACGTGCCACAGCCCACATGCGCATAAGAATATGTAACTGAATCGTAGAATTCCTTGCTTGCGTGGTTGTGATTTGAATTTATAACTTTGCCAACATAAGTTTTTGATTTGCCAAAGACAAAGCCATCTATCAGACCCATTGCACTGCACACACACACACACACAAACAGCGAGTTGTATCTGTGTGGCAGTGAAAAAGTATCTTTATGACATTTGTTATTGCATTATCTTTGATTTAAAACCAATTCATCAAATTGCCAACTGCAATGACTATGATATTCCATTTTAAATTTCCCGACTTATCCCAATAACTTTGTTGCAACTTGTGGGTTGCACTAATTGATTTTCTTTTTATTTATTTATCATCTTTTTTTTATGGTTTTGTTCTTGCAGCTACAAACATGAATAATGATCAGTTTGTGGCACAACTAAATATATGGTACTATATATATGTGGCATTAGTTGTAAGAAAGTTGTTGCAGTTATTGGCTGGCGGCATTCATAAATCATAAATATGTGTATTGGGCTGGGAAGGAGTTGCTTTGGGAGCTGGCAGCGCCTTTAATGATTGGACACTTTTTGAGGCAGCGTGTAAGCGAAGACTTTGGCTTATTAAAAAGCAGATTTGCTTAAATTAATGACATTAAAGATATTGCTTTGTTTTTTATTAGGACGAGCTGGATATCACAGCAGTCGTCGTAACTCTACAATAGAGTCTTTGCAGAAGCAGCTAAAGCGATGCAATAACCTCAGCTGAAGTTTCCTAAGACAGCATGCTGCTGGGCACAATTCTCTAAATCCTGTAGATACTTCGGAAATTCCATTCCCCTAACTATAGTCATCGCTACAAAGGCGAAGCATGAAGAAATCTCCTTTAATAGCTGTTCGAAGAGAACAGAGACCTAACATGCGAGTCCGAACGCTAAATAGTGACTCTTTATTTGCTAACTACGCTAGTGCTCAACAATGCTGCAGTACCAGTACGCTACCGAAGCCCAACCCCACTTAGCAGTGCATTTGCTTTACACAAAATCTACAAGCACAAAATGTACAACCCTATATTTCTACAAATCCCTTTGGCATGTTTGCGACCTACTGTTCCAATTAATTAGATCATCTTATTGGTACAGAATGTACACGGTTAGCGCGCTTTTAACGCTTGTCATGCAGTGATCCCGTTTTGTTGCATGTCCCTCAAAAAAAACTAACCACACCTTGAACACGAAAATCTCACTCAAATTGATCACAAGCAATTTGTAAAGCATTTTCAGTGTTCAATGTTCGAAATAAATTTCCACACACATTGCGGCTGATTGGAAGCTTTCGAGAGGGCTATTTGTTGGTGCTAAACCTGCCCCGACACTCTCAACCAAATTTGACAGCTGCCTGAGCATAGCAGAGTCTTAAGCTTAGTGTCAAACACAAACTGGGAAGGGGGGACAATCTATAAACACAGCGACTGATAAGAGCACACCTTCAATGTGCCGAAAACTAACTTCAACTATTTGGGTCAAATTTTAGGCGCACATAGATACACAGATACGGGTATATAGAGTAAATACGGATGCGAGACATGTGCGATATAGCTATATATATTGTATATATCTGGTTTGTCTGTGTGCAGCTCAACTATTTCCCTTTCAATTTCAACAGTAATCAAAACTGTCCACTTTGTGTCATGTCACACGCGACAACAACAGCAACAACAACATCATTGCAGATACTTCACATAAACAAAAGCCAAGCTCAGCTGCGCTCTGTTGCTATACGACTGCCAGTTACACTCACAACACACACACACACACACTGCCAACTAGTCATTCAATCAACTTGAACATGGGTCAGCGACATATAATATAAAGTGCGTCGTCGTTCAGCGCTGCTTTCAATTGTCAGCCAGCAGCTTGCGTCGGATTATGATATTCCCTAACTTATAGATACTTTTTTTTTATTGTCTCGCAGCTTGGCTAATTGCCGCACACGCCCATTTTTCGTTTGTTTTTTATTTTCCAAACCTGTCAATTGTCTGCGGCGCCATTAGCAACTACACTGCCAGCCAACGCCAATCCTGTCCAGAATCGTTATGCATGCAAGCAGCAGTTTGCCATGTGTGCTTGCACCAACGTCTGTCTCATTGACCAAGTCGAATGCATAAATTAATTAAATTACATTATAAAGTTGGCCAAGTTTGCAATGCAAAAAGCGGCACGCATTTGTCGCATAATTACAACTTGCTGCGATTCCAGGTTGTTGCTTTGATTGGAAATCGTTGTTTGCTTTGGACGCACGTCGGCCAAAATGCATCCCTCTCTTTTGTCCACAATCTGCATTTTACACTTTTGTGTCGCATGGCCACCCAGCAAGTGAAGAGCGACCATGCCAAATGATTTGCATAGCCAAAGTTGCAGACTGGTTGGTTGGTTTGAATTGGATTGGATTGGATTAGTTGGTCGCTGCTGGAACTACCTGTTTGGCGTTTTCCTTGTATATTTGCTGCTATTTCTTTGAATGGCACTGAGAGAAATTTGTTGGGTGTACTAAGAGGCTTGTAGGGATTTCAAGCAACGATCTGTTGGAGGCGTATATACAACTAAGGTTTCAACTGGATCTTTAGTTGGTTAGGTGCTTCTACTTGTGGAATTTCACTATTGATACAGTGTGGCTCAGTGTAGATTGCTCAATAGAAGCACGAAGCGTTTGATTTGAGCTAAAAATTTACATATTGGGTTTGGTACTCAATGGGCCTATCTCTCTCTTGAATTAGTAGGGGTCTTGTGAAAACGGATTTGGTCTGGGAGTCTAGGACCACGCAGGTGAAAAATTAGGTTGGCGGTCGTTTGCTCACCAAAGCAGGTGCCTCCTGCTTATCAGCAAGTTCAAAGCTGCGTAGAAAGCAGTAGCGAATGAAAGTAATAAACTTCAAATAGAATACTGAAACCTACACTGAAACCAACATCGAATGCTGAATCCCTACCTCTTTGATGTAAGCGAACTTGCAACAGCTCGGTTTGCTGAAGATACGCCAAAATCGTTGAGTATTCCAAAGCTAAGTCTAGCCAATACAAAAAACAATATCACTTCTTTTTCTAGTCAAAATTATGAGAGAAGACTTCATTTGTGGGCGGATAAAGCATTCTCAATAGCTATGAATGAATCAATGGCTCAATGAAGATGAAGACGGAGATTTCTCAAATATATAAAGTTGAAAGTTAGCTCCTTGAGCTAATATCTTGTAGGCTTGCTCTACTACAAATACAGTTCGAAGTTACCTGCTCGAGGTACTTAATATACTTCACGAATTTGAGCGATCAGCAGTTCAACTTCTTTAATATTTCCTTAGTCAAGTTCCCCCCGAACATAAGAGAAGAAATGTTTCTCATAAGAGGACTTCCAACTTTTGAAAAAGCGCCTAGGCGATTGAACCAATTTCTTACTGTCAAATTTTTTTCTCAGTGCATCCTACACACAGCACTGTGTGTGTGGTACATTTTGGTTCTGTTGCTGCTGTGGCTGCTACTGCTGGCGCTGGGAACATGTCGTCCAATTACTCCGTTCATTCAATGGCGTTTGCATTAAGTGGACGCGTTAATTACTCCACACGGCAGCAGAGCGCGCACAGCTAAAATGTTAATTAAGTGATATTTTCGGCACCAGTCAGACATTGTCATTATGTTCAACCACTTGCAACATAATGAAGTTCCGCTGGCCATTGCATATACAGCATGTAATTAAGTTGTGCGCTGACTTTTGTGCAGCAGTGTGTGTGTGCTTGTAGTGTGTCTCTTTGCAAGCTTTTGCGGAAAAACTTTTTTAAAGTTTGCAAAGCGTCAAAGTTTTACTCCGAAACTTGCTCAAGGTCAGCAGGCACTTACAGTGAGCGCCATAAAACAAACAACACTGAGAGCGTAAGTGAGTGAAAGTCCAAGTTGAGGCAAGTTAGTTTTTTTTTTTGTATTCTTGCTTTGTCTAAATGAAAGAAAAACCATTAAATAGGCTTTTTGTTTTGTAGATGCCCTTCCTGGAGGCGATAAGCAAAACATTAGACTTGCATTCCAATTCATGCCGTTCCAAGCATTCCCTGCACGCTATTTTCATTTAGCCCAAAAGGCAAAACAAATAAAAATGATTTATAATGCAAGTGGGGAACGATCAGGTGGCAGCGGCAGTGTGGCAGCAACGGGGCCACCAGCAAGCGCCGCATGAGCCTAGAAAAATGCCGCCAAAAGGCCGCAAGATACTGCCACATGGAGCTGGGCAAATGAACGGATAGTGAGGCTGCTGCTCCTCGGGACTATCTCATTTTGAACGCCGACCAAGCTAAAAGTCTATGTTAACTTTGATAAATCGCTGCACTACTAAAATGCGATAAGCGTGCGAGCGCGAATCGCGCCAAGGCAGCCAACTACAACTATAGCTGCAGTTGGTACCGTCCCGGCCAGCTTGGGCGACAACAACATCGTTGATGAGGCACACACACACACACGCGCGCGCCTGCGCGATAGGGACAGTGGCTACTGTGAAAGGGATGCGATCGTCGTCGTCATCGTTGCTCCTGCCTTTTGGCTCGCCTCTCGTATGTTGTAAACGCATGCGCTGATTGCAATGCGATAGTAGAGCTCAGGGAACTGCAGCAGCTACAGTAGATAGGACACCAACAGCAGCAACAACAATGAAGGAGAACAAAGTCACAGAGTCGCCAAGTGGCCTCAACACGTACTTATGTACTACTCCGCTAGTGTCCAGCAAGTACTTGCCACAATGATATCTGCATGTCTATCTTAGATGTGCACACACTCACACACGCATACACATGCACTTTGATATAGACATGCAACACACACACACACACACACACACACAGTGGCAGCTAGGCGTTGAGTGGTGTACGCCTGCGTGGCATGGCTACTATTCCGCCTTACATTGCGTGCTGTTTGTGGCAAGTCAAGTGCAGCAGCAGCAGCAGCAGCAACAACAATAACAACAACAACTCCCAAGTGTCACACACACACTCGCATACAAACGTACACCTGAGCTCTGGAAACTCTGGTACAAGCAACCCAGCAAACATTTCTAACAAAAGTTTTGGGTGTACCAAATGAATCCAAGTGATTGCGATAATGAAATCGCAAGAGTAAAAGTTTTGTCGTCTACAATCCACGAAGTCTGTTGCCTTTGCAACATCTCTCCTGCTCTCTCTTTAGTTGTCACTTTCACGAGCTTGTTCTTATCTTCATCCACATTCTCAGGCTCATTTTCATCCTCATCGTATTGGAGTTCTCTTCGATAAAACGTTACTCGTTTTCTTCATTCAGACGGTCACATGGTAGTTTGTTACACCTAAACTCTTAGGAGATCCAATGCTATATCTCTAGCAAGAAGCTTTCTCACCACCATACCATCAAAAATTGGCAGAGAAAAGTGGCAACTTTCATTGGTTTGGGAAGCACTCCCAAATATGAACTCATTACACACCCACCGAACCCACCATAGTCACATCATCATCATCATCGTGTTGGACTTTTCTTCGAAGGAATTTACCTCTTCTTCTACATTTGGACGGCCACATGGTAGTTTGATACACCTAAACTCTTAGAAGATCCAATGCCATATCTCTAGAAAGAAGCTTTCTCACCACTATACGAGCAAAACACTGGGAGAGAAAAGTGGCATTGGTTTGGGAAGAACTCCAAAATATGAAAGGTTACCTATGTCATGTATATTCTTACACACTCACCTGACCCACCAAAGTCACATCATCATCCTCATCGTGTTGGACTTCTCTTGGAATAAATTTACCTCTTCTTCTACGTTTGGACGTATGTTAGTCCTAAATGCTTAGCAGTTCCAATGTCATATCAATAGATCGAGGCCTTCTCCGCATTTTACGATGAAAAATTGGTAGAGAAAACTTACACCCTATCTATGTAGTGAATTTCTTAGGATTGAGAAAAACTCGAAAATATTGAAGCTAGTTCTTAGCACAGGGTAGCCCATCAAACCCGCTATACAGTCGCAGTGTTGTCTCGGTCTTGTTCTGTTATCACACTACTCCCCTGTCCCACAAACAACTGCAGAGACAATCTCTTGAGCAACTTGCAGCTCAAAAGCCCATCTCCTTGGTTGCACTACTTGTTCATAATATTGTTGTCTGGGTTATTTTTAAAGCGGCTTTACCGGCCTATCTCTCACTCCTCACGAACCCTTGAGTCCGCGGCGTACAGTTGGTGCGTTCAGTTTTCTTATCTAGCGCCTTGAACTTGTAATGTTGGTTATTTTGTGCAAATATTGCGTTAATTAAAATATTTTAGTTGCGCCTCGTTGATAATGGTCAACGTCACCATCAACATCGCCATCGCCATCGCCATCGTCGGAGACCCAAGCAATGCATACGTACACAACTTGGGGCCTTTTGCACTCTTAACTGGACGGGTGTTGACGTTGGCTAAAGAGGCTCCGGCCACCGCCGACACCTTGTGCCACGAACTTAATGTGCCGAAAGGGGGCAGCGCTTACACTAAGTTGCATTGCGTTTCTTACTCATTGTTTTTTTTTTTTCTCTTTTTATTATTTTATTTGAAGTTATCTTGCGTATTGCGGCAAGTTGGCAGCGCGCTTAGCCCAGCCCATGGCAATGCAACTCTGCATTGATTAGATTAGCCAAAAAGCATCTATAAGTTATAGGAGAATTGCCAGCCAAGGCATATACGCGTCAAATATTTGCATTAAGATGCCAGATAAAAGTTAAAGAAGAAAATAAAACATTTATAATTACTTAACGCATCTTATCGTTGGCTACTTCAAAGCGTAAACCAACAAAACCAAAAATAACTTTGATAAGAGCTATGCTCCTCAAATCGAATCCACGAAACAGAATTCTACAGTCTTGCAGTTCAAAGTGTTGCGCTGGCGGCAGCCACAATACCAACAAATTCAAGTCAACGAACCCACAAATGGAGCACAACACAATATTCAAAGTGCCATTGTATATAAGTAGATACTCCGTACTATCTTGGCAAAGTTGAAGCTATAAAGTCTTGTGGCGCATTTGGAATTGCACCCACGCATTTGTTGTAACAAATTTGTGGCGCGTTCCTTTGTCGCACGTGACTGCAACCAAGGGCCCAGACATTTCGGCAACCAAGCAGTACTCACTCAGTAAGTGTGCAACGGACCAGCGCTCTGGCCGAGTACGTCCAGTGCGCAGCGAAAGTAATTGATTTCTTTTACAGTTGAGACAGTTTCAAACTGAAATGGCCACAGCTTTGGACGCTCTTGCTCCCAACTTCCTGTTCTAGTACTGTTTTACCCATTCTATTACAACGTTTTCATGGCTTGACTTGGGGTGTTTGTGGCACGTGTAAATGTTCAAAACATGTTGCGGTTTTTTGGCTTCCAACCAACCAGCCAACCAGCCAGCCAGCCAGCCAAACATCGAACTACCAACACTCCCAAGAACAACAAACACTTTACGGTGTTTTATTGTTGGCTGCCATGAAATGTTTTAAATAAAGATTTTTTATTGTCAATGGGGAAATAGTGTTGCGGCTTTTGGTCTTATATCACCAACGAAAAACACCTTTTAGGCGTTGTAAGACCTGGCGCGGCTTCATCGACTTTAATGTTTTGCGGGGACTATTGGAAAGAGGCCGTGAAACAGGAAACACATGAACTAAAAGTCAAGACTTAAAGTAGATGAGAGTGAAATGTGTAGTATGCCTGAACTGCATGACTAATACAAAACTCTGGTAAGCAGTGTGGGGTATCAAGACTGTGTACTTACTCCAAACTCCGACATGGTGTCTGTTAGACATATATACTATGACTATGATGATGCATATGCATAAGGCTTGTCTCGGTACATGTGGCATGTTGTACAATTTCACGACAAAGTGACTCAATGGGGTTTGTCATTAGTGGGTTGCACGATACCTTACATTCGTTATGCTGAAGAGCTGAATTTTGCGAATTTTGAGGGGGTAGTGCAGAAAGAATCTCCTAATCTTAAGCAGATCATGTTGTCGAATGAAAAATCGTTATCCATTAAATAGTTCTATGCTGCAGTTCTAACAATAAAAGCAGCGAATTACGATGTGAAGCAGAGCTGTACTTTAGGTATAGCTGGTTTCTTAAACCAGCAAAAATCTGTTGGACAATCTTAGATCTTAGTTGAGGTCAAAATTGAGCCATCGTGTTACCCAAGCTTCCTCTGCGAGAGTTGAGTTGAGATTATACAAGTTTCGAAATCGAAACGACACAGAACGCGATGCATCGATTTCTAGCAGTGTCCTGTGATGCCTCAGCTTACAGTCTTACATGAAGCTCTAAGGTGGCCCATTTTTCTTATTCCGTACTAAGCTGGTGACAACGAACATCCGTAATTGTAGAATAATTTTCAATTGAGCTGTGTATCCCAAGATATTTAAGTTTAACCAAGCCATAAACGTCAGAGACGTATATAGCAAGAAATATAGTAAGTTATTTGACGCAAAAGATTCTTGAAACCAACTGCCTTTCGCCTTCACAGATTCTGCCACATTAGTATTCGTATTAATCTTGTGTGAATCCCACACATTCTAAAATTCGAAATTCAAAGTCATTCCAATGCGTAAATAACGTTTTCTTATGCCTATTTGTAGCAATCGATATGAAACACGCTTTTGTTACCAAATCACCCGAGGCTCTATTGCTTAGGGTCCGGTCGCTCCCTCGAGTCCAATCAATCTAAATGGTGCTACTTAATATCGCTTAGGTACACATCTATCTGCCACATTATGTTAAGCAGCCATCGCATGCCAAATGTTTTGCTCGTAGTACCATTGGGAGAGGTACGAAAACATTAATCGAAATGTTTATAAATTTGATAGATATCATTTTAAAGTTGATTAATGGATCGTAACTAAATGGGTTTTACGAGAAAGCGTTAAGCGTTAAATCTATTGACTAACTTGAACAGAACTGGCACTGAAATAGTTTTGGTGAAAACATAGAGACGCCTGCCTATTAATGAGTTCCAATGCTTACAATGATGATGCAGTCCATGCATGGATATATATGTGTATGCGTGGCAGCAGCAGACAAGTCTGGGTTCAAGTCGGAGTGTAAAAATGCAAACAAACCGCTGACGAAAATGATTTATTAGATGCTGCACTTGACACACAGCCAAATGGATGGTTCCATGATGCCATTACGGAAGCGGGGTGTTGCAAAGATTCGAGCTGCAGTTGATGCCACAGACGCAGACAAGTGTTGGTTATGAGTTACTCAACTTGGGGCATGACGGTGGCTGCTGTTGCCGCTGCTCCTGCTCTGTGAATGTTGCGTTGCTTTGGCTGCTGGCGGCAACATGAACTGAGTTGTTGCTGTTGTTGTTGTGGGGTTGTTGCAGCCGCTGATGACGATGATGATGACGTTGATGATGAGCAGCAATGATTTGATTTGCTTATAGTACTACTACTATACAACGAACCAGGAGTCAGTCAGTCATTTAGTCAGCGTGAGTAAGGATTGAGCATGGAGCAGCACGCACACACACACACACACACTCTGGCAGCCTCATGTGGCAACTACATTTATATGCAACATGCGGACTGGCAACGTGTGTTTTGTAGCTGTTGATGAATGCCAATGCTAAAGCTAAAGATGAGCTGTGGGGCAGGCAGTACACTGAGAGCAATTTCAAAGATTATTACAAGTCTGGAGAGGATCTTAGTGCTGCTGGGTTGTTGTTGATAGGATTCTGTTTCGAATTGCACATATTCCAAGAAATACGGACAAGAAATATATTATTTATTTAAGACAACTCTTAATCTCTAGGAATTCCTTTTCAGCAGTTCTTTTATAGGGATGGGACTCCATAATGTTTTCTCTCGCAGTTGCAGGAATAAGAAAGGGGCCACACCAGGGTATATCCTTGATGTCAACTTTTTAAAAAGACGCGAAAAGTGCTCGCAAGCCTTTGAAAACAAAAAACGTCTGTCATATCCGCCTATGTCGAACTTAATGGCACCAGCATAATAGTTACTCAAGCGATACACCGAATTTGAAGAATTACTGACTCCTCTACTAAGAGCATTTTTGTGTATCTTCCCTAGCTGTTTTTACTACAACTTCAATATCATCACAGTGGGCCGAATCAACTGCTGATAAACTAGTCACCTTGGGCCAATATGTCTAGCTGACATAATGTTATATATGAGGATTTACTACGAATATGCTGCTAGGATTGGGAATTCATTGAGTAAGCAATTGATTTTCAAAGTATATTCTTCTTCTTCTGTTCTAAATAGTCCCAACCTCATAAAGAATTAGTAAGTTCCAACGCGTAGCCTAGCCTTCGTGGTGGCCATAATACATTTCTAACCTCTTTTCTAAATATTCCCAACGGCTCATTATTATGGCCGTCGGAACATGCCTAACCTCGAAAAGAGTGAGTGAAGTTCTAGCCTAAGGGGTGTTCATAACAAATTTTTCAGCTCTTTTCCAAATAGAATCAGAATGCTGTACAGAGCTTTCATATATACCGACGCAAGCAAATGGCTCAAATATTTTGCAAAGATCCCAAGTTTCAACATAAAGTTTGAAATTTGGGTATTTCTAAAAACCCATTATTACGGCCTTCGATATTGCCTTCTACACTCATAAGAAGTTAGTCAAGTTCCAACACGTTAACCCCTATGGCTATATTCATACTTGCGAGATGGGAACTCTATCACTTGGGCTTTTAGAGACTCAAAGGCTAGTCTTGTAGAGAACAGAGCCTAAAGCGCGGACGTCGATCCCTTTACCAATGTCTTTGAAGAAGGTATATCTGTCTAGACAAACATTCCCTGTGATTATAACTGAAACTAGGAATCAGGGAGATACTTATCTTATTTCGAGCGAATAATTGATATTGCAAAGTTCCAAATTTATAGTTTTATTTTCTTAGGTAAATTTCTTGCAGTGCATAGATGGTAGTGTGGCCAAGTGCCTTTAAAATGTTGTCGTGCTTGCGTGGGCGTGGCAGTCATAGGCAAAAAAAAGGCGTTGCGCTAGCTACGCTCAACAACTCGACTTGACTCCCACTTGAATTTGCATTACAAAGGCAACACAAATTGCGCTGCTGCTCTTTCTGCAGCCGCAGTCTTGTCGTTGCTGCAGTTGCTCCTTGGCGCAGCCAGTTTTGTGCTAGAAAGCAACTAGCAGCATCCAGCCAAGGTATGGGCATGGGTATGATGGGAGGGGGTACGTACCTACATATAGGTAAAGCTAAAGGTTTGTTTGCCAGCCCGTAATTGAATATTGAAATGCATTTTTCATTAGCGGCCCAACAACAACAGCAACAACAACAACGACAACAACTCCCATTCATCTTGGCGTAAAAGCAACAAAAAATACATATAGATCTCGCTATATATATATATATCTCCCGGTATGTGTGTATGGACATTGCGTATAATGAAAATTCAATTAAACTTTATTACCTTTAGCTGCACTTGCTTAACCTCTCGGCTTTCACAACTTTAACCGCTTGGGATTTTTGGTCCATTTGTTGCATTAATTCTAAAGCAGCTGCTTAAGGCCAAGTTAGTACTGTGCGTTGTTGTTGTTGCTGCTGCTGCCACTGCTGCCGCCGTTGCTGCTGTTGTTATGGCAAGTGGCAAGCAACAGCTTGGTAAATTGCATGCTTTTGTTAAGATTTTCCGCAGAAAGTTTTTTTCTCGACTTTTTTGTATTGTGTGTGTGTGTGTGTGTGTGCGTCCTGGCTGTGTGTGAGTTACTTGCCGACAAGTTGTTGCAGTGTTGCAAAGTGTTGCCTTTTGTCGTTGTTGTTGCCTGTTGTTGTTGCACTTTGTTACTGGTGCTGCCAACTCGACGACAACAGACACCTTCATATCTTTTAATGAGAATAAATTGATGTTTTGGGTATTTTGTAGCTAGCTTTTTCCATGCCTTTTTTCTCCTGTCAACAAACAGCAACCATGGCAACCCAAGGCAACAACAAGCCAAGCCACCAATGCAACAGGGGCAACATTGTTTAGCTATTTGTATGGAAAATAAACTAACTTTTTCTTAAGCAAAGCTGGGCAGCAACCAACTTTGCATAGCAAAAGTGTTTGCTACTCGTCGTTATTTATGCATATTGACAGCTGTGCTTAAGAGTGCGACGTAGAGATTGGTAGCAGTGCAGAGTGGAATCCCAAAGAGAAAGAACGGAATGCAATCCGGAAAGTTTGATGCTAATTAATGCTAAGAAGTATACAAAGGCTCAATGAACGCGGCAGGGAAAGAACTTCGAGAGAAGAGCAGCTAAGAGAAAAATCCATGAAAATTATGCTCTACAGGGTAGGCCATTCAAAGCGAAAGCAACGTGCAACGTGCTGTCTGTTGCTGACTTATGTCATACCATTGGAAGTCGTTCCAAGAAAATGAATACCATGGAACAATGCATACCGAAAGAACGTGATGCACTTGTTCAGCTTTCCAATTTTGAAAACTAAACGTGCGTGTTCAGACACCGAGCAGGTCGTTCCGAGCAAAATACGAGTCCGTATTGAGGAGAAGTCGCGAAGATTAAGTTATTGTAGATATCAGACCAAACTTCGTCGCCTAACTCGTGTCGCACGATGATAACAGATTTTGTGATTATCTGTTGTTCGGCCAAATGGTTTGAAAGGGTGCGGGTTCCAACAAGATGACTGCATATGCCATATTGCTTATCAAACAATGTCAAAATGATCATTTTGACAGACCACCGAGATCACCTGATTTAACGCCAACAGTTTTTTTTGTGTGCAGATATTTGAAATAACCAGACATACCCGACATACCAGACCCGAAATTGCAGTCATATCGACCGATGCGTTGGCCAAAACAATGGAAAATGTTTTATTAAATGCTTTCACGTTAAATGGCCAAATTGATAAATATCTTAAGCCATCATTAATTTTTATGATTTACTTTTATTTAGGACTTAAGGAGATAAGTTTGTTTTGTCAGATTTTTAAATAAAAGGTAGTAATTGAAGTAGCTCTCTATATGAGAATTTAGCAAGAGGCTTGAACCTACTCATTACGTATACGCCACCTAGTACTACCATTGTCGTTGAACTTCATAACGAAAAATGCGCTGCGTTTTAAGCTTTTTAAATATATTTTTAGGCCTTCATAGAACTAGAAATTCGACTTATTTTTCGTCTGCCTGCAAGCTATATACCCATTTCCCAACTTCAGCAAAAACAAACCTGAGAGCAACAAACAAAACTTCAGCTAAACTTCAAGTACCCTGTTCCGCATATAACAAACTTAACTACTATGCTGTTGTCCATGCCTGACTACTTGCATACTCCTTCGTACACCCATTTAATCAGCACTTTTCTATTACTATTATAATTTGAAACTTTCGCTTCGTATTGCTTATGGCATACTTAGTAGCTCACATTATAACGCCCCGGCACGCCCTACAAGCGAAACCCGATTCCGTAACCAAGTCCAAGTCCAAGACTCCACCAACTTCAACTGCAACCAGCCAAGTATCTCAAGAAATCAGCTATTATCGAAAGCAACCGCACAACGACCCTTTTAACTATTAAAAGTGCCATTAAAGCAGAGAAAAAATCGAGAAAAAATGAAACGAACCTATTAAAAATGCACCACAATGACTATATTTCCCAACATTTCAACTATAAAATAAATGACAGGCCTGACTGACTAACTGACTGGATGACTGGATGACTCTGTATGTAGCTGACATGGCATGCTCCACTTTCTGCACTGACTGTGCTCTGTCTGCTGAGATAACGCAATGATATTGACCCAAAGAATTCAACTCAAATGAACTCAACCGAACCGTACCAAACCGAAAAACCTACTGAACTGCACTGCATGCAAAAACTGAAAGC
This sequence comes from Chymomyza procnemis, assembly GCA_035046065.1. Lineage (NCBI taxonomy): Eukaryota > Metazoa > Arthropoda > Insecta > Diptera > Drosophilidae > Chymomyza > Chymomyza procnemis. The sequence continues at coordinate 30,517,121 of JAWNOJ010000023.1, forward strand.
TCTGACAGTCACCAACAACAGCAGCAACAACAACAATAGTTGCAACAACTGCAAAAGTTAAAACTTATTATAATTTTAATGCAAAACATTATGCGAAAGTATAAAATTATATAGCAAGTAGTATCTACCAGAACAAGTTGCCACAGCAGCAGCAGTTGCCGCTTACTGTTGCACTCACTGTTGCAGTGTTGCATACTACAGAAGAAGTGAGTGCCTCTTGTTACTGCTACTCACCATAATTTTAAATGGGCAGCAGCCGCCGCAAAAGAATCAACTGTCATAATGACAGTTCTCTGTTTACGCCACTGCCAAAACTCTAATAATAATGGCAACCCAAGTCCACGGTCCAAGTCCGAATACGACTTTGAGTTTCGAATCCGGTTGACCAAGAGACTCCGCAGACTTTTTGCTATCTGGCTGTCTGTCTTAGCAGCTACCATTTGGAAACGAAAGAGACATCGTGGCCTTCTCTTTTGCGTTCTAATGGAGGAACAAAAAAAAACGGAAGATAAACTCATTGGAGTGGTACAAAAATGGTAATACTCTTGCAGATCGTGCTCAATAGCGAAATGGTAGGGAAATTCTTGAAATACCAAAACTATGCTGTTTTGCACTAGGTGAAGTGGGAAGACAATGGGTAGGTAGCCTCTTGATTATTCCAAACGAAATCAGCTGCATACGTTTAGAATAATAATAGTTTTGTTACAAAAATAATAAGAAAGTGCTGGCGCCATCTAGCGATCAAACTGTAAACATAATTTTCAGATGCTTAATTTTACGTTTGCATTGAAGATTTGCTTTGCTTTTTTTTACAAATTGCTGGCGCCATATAGAGTTCAATCTCTAAACATTATTTTTAATAATTTTTAAAATTAGCTTTTTCAGAAAAGGTGCTGGCGCCATCAAACGGTCAATTTATAAGCGTAATTTTTTGATTAATTTTATTATTAGCTTATAAAAATTGCTGGCGCCATCTAGCTGTCAATCTGTTGATTTAACTTTTTAATAATTTTTTAAAAAAGCAATGATCAAAATATTTGCCTAGGAATCAAAAAAATCAAGGCCTATTAATAGCCCTGCTTCTTGCAATTGAGGACAAACTTACTTAAAACTTAGGAACTTCTGCTAAACATTTGCATTTTGATATATATCTTAACATAAATGACAAAACCGCTTTTAAATTCTGTTTAAAAAAATATTTATTTTTCTATATTATTTTTGTTCAAAAAATACATTATACTTTACAGTTTAAGCCAAATTTAAGGCGGATCTTTCGTTAACACAAAAAGTTGTAAGTCCATTGCAGATATTCCGCGCGTAAAAAATTGTTCATATTAAATCGCAATCTTTTTAGTTCAAAACTTAACAAAATAATACAAAATTTAGCTTAATCACTTGATTACTAGAACAAAATATTTGTACTCGTCTAAAAGTTAATGCAAGTCGGAGCCAATGAAGCAGTTCCTTTGAACTCGGCATATCTCATGCTATAGATTGATCTAGATTTTGATAAGTTGAAAGTTTCTATACTAAGCAAATTGTAATACAACAAATTTTGAACTGTACGTCTCAATGGATTATTAGAAAAATTAATTTAAATAATTTTGCTCCAATGTTCACGGGCGAAATCAATTCGAAAGCTATTAAAAGCTTTTTACAGTAGATTATCTGAATAAACACATAACGATAATATAGTACGATACAAAACGCCTAAGTCACTGTCTCCAAAGCGTATTGCCAATAAGCGAAAAAACATTTCGAATCTTTTAAGGACTGCACTCAAATTAATAAAGTTGATTATTTGATGAAACACATAACGATACAACAGAAATAAACGAAATCCACCAGTAAGATTGTATTTAGCGATTTCCCAAACTGTTTGAATTAAGTAAGATGGTAAAGGAATCGAAAAAATAAAGATTTCTAAAAAAAAAAAAACAGGATTTCCGACTAAAATCAACATCAGAAGTAATTGCTAAAAGAACTACTGGTTCTTGGAACTGGTACGCTAAAAGACAACTTTCAATTAAAAAATCATTATTAGGAAACTAATAGTTCTTAAATATCAAAACCTTAAGACCAAAACGATGTCATTTCCTGAACGTCACGTTACAAACTGCAGTAAAAAGTTCATGCGACTCCCTTAAAGTTCATAATTATTATGTGGCTCCAGATTGTTCGCTGACTCGTTGTCAGTTTTTGTATGCCAAAAAATTTTCCAACTATTGTTATTGTTGATTTTGGTTTCACTAACTTGATTAGAGGCCTGTCCAACTCTGACTAGATAACTGGCAAGCCGACTGACTGACGGACTGACTGACTGGCACTCAACTTGACTCCTTTTGTTGCGGCAAATGTCAATACAACGGCATCGCCTTGACTTGGACTCATTGCTGCAGTTGCAACAAATACAACTACAGTAAAACTTCAACTAATACAACATTCGAATAGATTGCAACCCAAAAAAAATAGAAAAAAAACTCGTATTGGCGGCCTCAAAAATGTTCAAAATTTTTACATTCAAACTTCGTCGAAATGTCCAAGTGTGGCAGAGTGGCTCTGTGTCAGTGCCGTGCCATGCTGAGCCGACATTATGTGCTTCACTGACTGACTGACTGACTGACAGAGACTGCAGCACCAACAACAACAATAACAACTTGACTTGCAACTAGCTTGCCTTGCCCCGTGCGGCACATTGTGTTGGCTAGTTTTTAATATTTATTTTGATGTGCGATAGATTCGTTTCGACAGGTGAAAGGCTAAATTGTCAATTTGCAAAAGTCAAACGAAACCAAACCGTATAAAATAAAAAAAATAAAAAAATAAAACCACATAAAATTTGGGTCGCTTGTTTGGGCCCATTTGACTTGCATTTGATTGTTGTTCTTATTGCGCTTCGTTTTCATTTCACTATGCAAATGGACAAGGGTGTAGATTGGATCTATACCGAAAAAAGGGGCAAAAAGAGTCCAAGAGATGCTTAATTCCAGAAGAAAATGTTAAGAGCCCAAGCATGTTTTCCTAGTAAAGTTTAAGAGCCCCTGTGAATATAATCGTAGATAATGCTTTGCTATGTAGGGGGATTCTGAAACTTTATTTCATTTCCTATGAACCTGGTTTTTGTAGATAATAGCATAAACCCATAAATTATTTTTGAAAATAAAATTACGAAAATACCAAATTATTTTTATATTTTTTTTACAAAATCTTTCATGCCATCGCCTCAACTCAATTGCTGATATCCTAACTCCCTTCCCAGGTACGTCACTGTTGTTTTTGTTGAAGGTCTTAACTGAGTCACTCCCGTGCCAGTTGGTTACCCTAGGGTCTGGACATCCATCTAAACTATCTATAGGTTTATGCTGTTCGTTCGTTGGCTCAATTGTTTATTTATTTTCTTTTGTTGGTTTAGGTTTTTGTTGTTGCAGTTGTTGTTGTTGCTGTTAACTTGGCCAACTTTCATGTGGCTCAGATTTCAGGCAAATAAAAATTTTATGAAAAAAATTGTGCACGAAATCTGTAGAGTGTTTCAATTAAAATAAATGGTAAAGTCAACGCTAGGTTTACGCTTGGAAAATACAATTCTTGATTTACCTAAAATATTCCAAATGTATTTTCTTATTAAAAGTTAAAGTTGGTAAATAGTTGTAGTAATAAATGATTTGAAATAGTTGTTGGGCTTGATAAAGTATCAATGGATGTGTGCCAGAGTGCAGTACCAGCAGCTAGCATGCTGTAATATTTGAAGGAAGTTATGTAGATTTTGGCCAAATCTAAAGATTTGCAATATTGATAATGGCAATAGGCGCAATACGCTTTTGCAGCTTTACCAATAAGCAAAATAAATAAACGAAAACCGCATTTACTTTGAGTAAATTGAAAAAGCCTCTTTAGATTTCGCCAGAACTACCTTGAAAATAAATTTTTAGCTTTAAAAAAGGCTTAGGTATCGAATTCTATAAAAAAAAATATTTTTCTTTACAGAAAACTAATGTAAATATACAAAAAGTGACTTACAATTTTTTTGGATTCTAAAAACAATTTTCATTTTTTTTCTTACCTTTGTATATTTTTGAAAAAAAGTTAAATATGTATTGTTCGAAATAGTAGAAATAAATATTAAAATAAGTTGTTCTATATTACATTTTGTTTTAAATTTCTTATTCTGAAACTTAGTTTGCTGATTTCAATTTTTTTATTATTGAAATATTTTCAAAATTTGGTTTTCTTATTTAGTATTGATACGACTTTTTGAAACAAAAAACCATAAAAAGTCAATAGTTTTAATCATTAAAAATATGATAACAATTTTACAACTTCGTTTGAGACAGTATTGGCTTTCTCACCGTATCGAAAAAATTCGTATACTTAATAAATTGCTTAATATTTGTTTATATTTTTTGTAAAAGTGTAGGTGACCAGAACTATTTTCATGCATTAAAAACTGGAGAAAAAAGGAACAAGGCGCATACATAATATAAATAAATATAAACAAAATTTTTCTGTAGAAAATATGAAACGGAAATTATTAAATATCATAATAATTTATATATATTTAAAAATTATATTAAATAGACTGAAACCCACACGAAAATCCATTTTCAATGATTGCCAAAATAATTTATACTTTTCTTAAGATGCACTTCTAGAGACTTTAGATGATCTAATATTTCGTTTCTAGCAACAAATATTTTTAAAGCTTCAACACAATAAATACTAATTTTCACGATTTTAATCGTAAATGTCTATAAAATAGGTGGAAATCCCTTTTTAGAGAATCTACCCATAGCAAACTTTTGCCAACATGCTCCATACTTTTCTGCAGCACTTCTTGAGACTTTGGAGGCTATATTATTGCGTTTCCATCGTTATCTTTCAGACGAATATAATTAAAGTATCAACTTAATAAATACTTATTTTTCACGATTTTAAACGTAATTGTCTGTAAACTAGGCTGAAACCCACGTACACAACTCAATGATTCCCAAAAATATTTTGTACTTCACTGAAGCACGGCTAGAGACCCTGCAGTCATGCTACATATGATAATCAGAAATCTGGCTGAGGACGACGCTTTATTTACATATGTTTTGCTTAGAATTCATAACTAGTTTAAACAAATATTTTACTTGTACGAAATACATTTGGTCAAATATCGTTGATTTCTTCACTTTTACAAATTTTTAGATAAATACTTATGATAAGGTTAATAAGATGCAGACGCTGACTGACGAACTTTAGCAGCAGTATGTTGGTTGTTCTTAGTATATTGAACAGACTTCAATGGAATGAGAAAGTTTTGAATGCCAATTATATGCGAAGGATCTGTCTTTTTCAATGTATGATTCGTCAACATTTCTCGTACAACCGCGTTTATGTTAACGTGTGATAAGACGCGTCTGTTGGCACATGTTTTCGCCATAGACTTACAATAGAGGCACCCGAATCGTATCTCGAGATTCTGTTGTCGACGATGACGTCAAATTATGACTTCTGCATATGAGATCGATTGAACGTGGCTTGCCGGCCACAGCTTTTCCAACATTAGCGCCAACTAATATAAATTGCCCTTCATACAAGCTGAAGCACTACTAGTTCCTTCTAGTTATAAAAAAAAACTGCAATAGCCTTTTACTTATCCTTGAGTACCCCTCATCAAGTACAGTACCTGCAGCAATCATGATTTCTAATCTACTATTTATTAAGCCATCAAAATGTTAATAAAAGCAGTTCAGCTGTTAAGCGATTTTGAACATCTTAGACATTTAGAACTCCTCCCCTTCCCCCACTGGAAAAACCAAGTTGTATCTTTTCCCTTTGGAAGTGTAGAAGCCAAAATGCTCTTAACTTTCAAATTTATATTGTCTTTTATATGCTGCTTATGGCACATACGATTAACGAGCGTATAAAAGAAATGTGCAGTCGCAGTCATAAGGAACTTCACAGTCGGTCCCTAGCAAAGAACGAGCTCCCACCCTTTTCCCAAGTATCCTTTGAAGTGCGCTAGTATGTGTGCGTGTGTGTGTGGCAACCTTTTCGCTTGCCACGTTTGTTAGTTTTGCGATGCATCGTTTAATTTTAACGCTCAATTTAAAATGTTTTATGCAGCAGCGCGAACGCACACACAGCTACACACTCACACAGATACAAAATCACACAGAGATACACACCCACACACTCTCACACATACCACACACATAAGTAGATTGAGCTGCCAACATAGCCGCCACCCATGCAGGACAGAAGCAGCACAACAAGGAGCTGTCCTTTTGCACGTCCTTCTGTCTATATCAACTGAAGGACACCCGCTACTCCGACTGCATGCAATTATCTTTGCATTGCTCTCTCACTCTCGCTGCCATTTGCTGCACCCAAGCCAGCTACTGCTGCGGCTGCTGCTGTTGTCCTGCATCTTTTGCCTCGTAATAAATTAAGCTATCAAGTGTCCTTAATGTACACACTCACACACACTCGCACACACAGCAGCAGCCGCAGTCATTTAAACGTGGGAGCCGCACTTAATTTATAAGCAAACTATACCCTTACCTTACGGGCGCAACCAGCAAAAACTTTCATCCTGCATAGAGTATCCAGCAAAACGTAACGCACTGGCGACTGCAATTAAAAAAGTTTATATTTTTATATCAAAAAAAAAAGTGGAGAAATTTATATAAATATCAAGATAATACAAAATGAAATAAAATCACAGCTCAACAAACTGCAGCAGGTGTTGCATATGAAAATTATACGCTTCATAAATTGCTTACTTGCCACAGTTTGAGGCAGACTTGGTTCGGACCAGCCAGCCAACGAGTGGCAGGCATAGCTCACTGACTGACTGTTTGCCTCACTGGCTATAGAGTCTGGATTCTCTTTTGATTTTTTTTTTTTTTTTTTTTGGTAATTTAAGAAGTTTGTCAACCTTTTTTACTCTCGTAGTCCCCCAACCCGACTGTGTGTGTCATGTGATACTTTTTGTCTTGTGTTTTTTTTTTTCATACATCTCCTTACGGAGGGGAGAGACCTTACTGCTAACGTCTTAACTACATCTTTATAATGGCTAGCAATCCTGGCATTTGAGCTACCTGCGCGTCAAATTAGGTTGACAATATTGAATCGGCTACAGTGAACTACGCGTTGGAGAGAAACAAACACTTTGAGGTTAAGAATATTCGATGGCTTTTTTACTTTGAGACTTTTTAGAATAAATTCAAATAATCTGAGTTGATTTTGTTGATTTTTCTGCCTGGGTATATGTTATTATTATTAAATCCATAGTTCAGCTACAGTAACGATAAAATAAATAAATTTACTCCCCTTGACTATGTTCATCGCTCCAAAGGCGATGCATGAAGATGTCTATATTAAAAGCTGTTCGAAGAAAACAGGGACCTACAGTTTATTGTCGAATCCGAATCCGTTCTTGTGACTCTACGGTACAAAAGTACCAAAGTAATAGCTTCGAAGTAAAAGTCCCTTTTCGACATCTTTCAGTTTCAATATGTACAGCTGCCGAATTCCTTCAATTTAAAAGAAAGAACTTAATGTTCGTTGAATAACACTCAATGATTCTGCGAGCTCCAGTACATTCCGCTACAAAAATACCTAGCTTTAGTGTCTTTCAAGTTGTACCTTTTCGACATCTCTCGATTTCAACATATAGAGCTTTTGATTTCCTTGCTTTCAAGCCAATGATTATTCGGTCTCGTGACGATCCCGTACAACAATACTTTACTGTCCTGTCTTTCAAATAGTGACTTCAAAGTGAATTGCTTTCCGATATCTCTCGGTTTCAACATGTACAACTTCTCATTTTCATCCATTTAAAAGAAAGAATTTTTAACTCGTTGATTCACATTCATAGTTTCTTCGGGCTCCAGTGACGTTGCGGTAGTAAAATACCTAGCATTCATGTCTCTTAAAAGTAGTTTCAAAGTGCGAAAACGCTTTTCGACATCTCTCAGTTTCAACTTCCGATTTCCTTGCATGCAAGTTGAGTCACACCCGTTGATTCTTCGGTCTGCAGTGACGATTCGGTACAACAATACTTTGCTGTCCTGTCTTTCAAGAAGTAACTTTTCGACATCTCTCGGTTTCATCATTTGTGGCTTTCGATTTTTTTGCATTCAAATTAAATAATTTTTTGTTTGCTGAGTCACACTCATAGATTCTCCAGTGGTCATATCTCTCAAGAAGTAGTTTCGAAGTGCGAAGTCGTCATCTCTCGGTTTTCACATGCAGAGCTCACGATTTTCTGGCATTTAAAAGAAGCAACTTCGTGTTCGTTGAGTCCCAAACAATGATTCTCCAGCTTGTATCATAATAGAGCCAATTTTATAAAATGCATCGAATTATTGTAGCTCCAATATACTAAATATTTAAATGATTTATATTAATTTTTCTTTTCAAAAATTTTAATTGTTAATATATTTTCAGTATTGTATCTTTAATTTAAAGATTCTTATTAAATTTTATTCTTCCGCTGCCTAAGATCACGGAAAGCCTAAAACTATATGGAGTAACGACACTCCCAAACGCAGCTCGTTCACGCTGCCGCGTATTCACTGTATCTATGCATAAAATTTTATACACATTTTAAATGAAAAATCACTCCTTAGTTTGAAATTTTGTGGGAATAAACTCGTGCATATGTCAAATTATTTTGAAGTGTTTGGACAGTTTTATTATTTTTTCCCCGTCTGCTCGCTTATCGCTCTTGTGTGCCAAAAAAATAAAATAAAAATAAAAAAAATTTGATATGTCCCTGGCTTGCATTTCGGAGTGGAGGGCGTTACACGAATTTTATTGCTGCAATTTTGCCAAGGGCGTCAACTTCCGCGGCAGCTGCGCCTCAATAGTCTCCAATATATGCAGCATTCTGAAGCTTTCTACTCCAATTTCAAAAAGTCAAATTCTATAACAGTTCGAAACCCCCCCAAAAAAAACCCGAATTTGCCTTTTGACCACAAAAGAATGAAAATCAAATTTCAAATATAAAATTTCTAAAGCCATTAGTTGTGGGTTCTTGCTGTTGCTGTGGAATCAAAGCGCGTGAAATAAAGGCATTTGTAGTCATATATCGATATCATCGTAATCATCATCAACTCCGTCATCATCTTTGTATGTCGCGCCCCAGCCGCCTGCAGCTTTTATGTCTGTATCAGTTTTCAAGCTCTGGTTTTCGGTTTGATTCTTTTTGCGGTTTTCTAAAAGGCCAAACCAAATTGGTGTTAAATGCCTTAAGGTTTCAATTTTCAAACAATTGAGATAAATCGGAAGTTGCCAGCTAGCCCTTTGATTTCTCATTTTCCATATGCGAACAAGAGTATCTTTTCCATAATGCATATCAGTATGCATAATAATGTTAAGTAGATATCTTTGGATATCTCGACGCTATGCATATGAGTGCGGGCTTGCACCTTGCGGCGCCGCGCATTATCACTCAAGTCGTAAATTTTGTGAGACATTGTTCTGGGCCTGGGGCTATGTTCTGGTTCTACAAGTTTATACGATTTTCGTGTCTTAAGTGCCGTAATTTTAGTTCGTTTTTAACATGTTTTGATCGCATTGCTGACAAATTTTTAAGTGCTTTTGTTTTTTTTAATTTTTATATTTCTTTATTTTATTTTTTCTCCTTTTGAGTCTCCTTGTTTAGTCTACGCTTTATGGACAATCGAAAGGCAGCAAAATTTAACCAGCGAAATGTAAGTCTCGAATTGGAGATACTCTTAAATAGGAATTTCTGCAAAATAGTTTATGATTTTCTGTCTACTTAATCTGCTAACTATCTAAAATTTGGTTTGAGAAAAATTCCGAAAATTCCTCCGGAAACCAGTTTTAAAATGAAACTAAGCCATTTTTGTTTTTTTTTGCATCTTATAGATGTTTGTAGAAAATATATTTTAATCAAGAAAATCGTCGTAGGAATATCCCTCATACCCAGCATCAACTTAAACGCTAAAAGGTCGTGGCAACAGACCCCGTTAATTTAAGACTAAAGCACTCCAGGAAACAAAAGAAAAGCACTTCCAAGCACTACATGACGTGGTACCAGTCCCAAAAGGTACAATGAAAGTAAATTGCTACCCGATTTCACTTGATATCGTAATAATATTTCTCAAGGTATAAAAGAAATAATGGATTTTGCAGATTGGAGACAGCTAAAAAGAGTCTCAGTCAAGACAAAAGTTTCTAAAGAGAGGTCAAGTTTAATTGTTTCTGAGCATAAGGAGAAGATCTCTACTGTAAAGTATTATACAAATTAATTATTTTATTTTAGGAGGCCAAAACAAACTATTATCGGTGTACAGCCGACATCACCAGCTCTCGGCAGGCGCCCCTTCCATCTGAGTTTGAAACGCTCCCCTTTATTGATTGTCGAATTGAGCAGCTTTTCCGCTGGAGCTTCTTCAGAGATAAGTCCAACACGGCCAAGGCAGACGTAAGGGTTGTCTCGTAATACGCCGTATGACATCTATGTTGTGGTTCATTCGTCTCCAATTCGAACAAACTTTTCGTAGAATTTCTTTTTTGACACAAGCCAGCTCTGTACGTCATTGAAAATCGCGGGTCATATGTGCGTCTTGCAGAGCGTTAGTTCTGTGCAACGAGTGAGGTCTGCATACTAGGATCATCGAAATCCAACTTAGTAAAAAGTCCTGCATCGACAAAACTAGCACTCTATAAAATGCTCATCTCAACCGCGCTTTGAAGCGAAGTTGAGTTATATCAAGCGACAAATTCTTTGTAAAATTTTCAGTTCTTTCGAATGCTCCGATTGGCCTGATTCTTTGCGTAATCTCAAGAGTAAAACTTGCTGTCAGCTAGGTTTCAGTCAAAGGGGGAATCCCTGTCTCAAAGGATTGTTAAAGCCTGCTCGTGGCATCACTGCTACAAAGTAAGCAGCGAGTTGACGTGACTGAAAAATTTCTTTAAAAAAATGCTAACCACAAAGTTTCCGATCTGAAAGTTAAAGAACATCCCTGAATTAAAAGTGGACTACGATTTAAGATTATTATACAAAGTAGTTGGTATAATTGCCGAAGCTAAAGAAGCACTATTGGGCTGCTCACACGCTTCTTTCCGTCCTACTAGCTAACTAGAAGGTAGCAGTTATTAAATCGCGGAATTTTATTGGAATTATGAAACTCTCATACCATTTTTATGTTTCTTCTTTCAAAAGTAAATAAAATCCTAACAATATATTAACAGATACCGTGAATTCCCACTAGCTAATATGCCACACTAAAGTGTATTTAAATATTTCTTTATAAAAATACCGATTGGGAGCTAAATCTGTAGAGAGGAGGTACGTTTTTCATTTATTGGCATTTGGCTTCTTGGCTGCTCTGTTGCGGCTTTGCTAGCGTTCAAGGGACCTTTCTTGGTCTACATGTGTGTGTGTTTGTGCGTGTGTGTGGCATATTATAAAAGAATAAAAATAAAAATTAATAAGAAAAAATAAACCAACACACATGCTTAGCTATACAGATATTTATGGCATTTATGTTTTCATTTGGCATATTTCTATAGAGGATTCTCAGCCCAACGCTTTAAGCGCAACTTCAAAGGCTTTCGAGCGCCTTGGCTCGCTTGACTTAAATATAACTACTTTAAATTCCTTTCGAAATATTTTTTAGCAGCAAAAATTAAGGGCGCATTTGGTTTTTTTTTCATTTTTCGCGATAATAAACTTGTGTCAGCCAGTGTACCATAGAGCGACTGTAAGCGACCAATTTATTGGGCCATCAGTTACATGCCAAATTTATTTTAAAAACTGCACTTTCATAATGAAAAAAACGTTAACGCTATTTTATTTTCATTACACATAAAATTAAAAAATGCATATCATAAAAATAAAAAATTAAAAAATAAATAAATACGCTGCAGCGACCACAAGTCAAGCTCGACACAAATGTAATTTCATTTAAATCTCGGCACTTTTGTACAGAGCGCGCACACATAAAAACAAGAAAAATAAAATGCACTCTATATATGTGAACTATGGTATATGGTAGGGCTGGGGTTATATTATATTTTCGTCATATATGGTTTTCCGAACCATTACTATAACGGCTTTTGTATGGCAACCGCCAATGGCCGACACAGTTCAAACTGGGCTAATGACAAGCTTAACGGCGTGGGTGAAAAATTTACAAAAAAAAGTTTAAAAAAAATAACTTGACGCTAGTCGTAAGAGAGATCGACTTGCAGTTACACTTTAACATTGTAACATTCTATTTTATATAACTCAAAATCTCCTCTTAATGAAATAAAAATCAATATAAAAAACAAAAAATATTACTTTTGGTATCATCCATATTATGAGCCTTAAATAAACTTTTTTTTTGTTGTGGAATTTTAAATATTTTGCAAAAACATCTTCCTATGATTCGCAACTGCTTTCAACAGCTGCGTGTATAAGATGCAGCAGTTTTTTGTTCTAATTGACATTCAATATAATTAAATAAATTATATATATATAATTTCCATATTTGGGATATTTTTCATCAAGTCACAGAGCAAATTTCTGTATGGTAAAAAAGTAAAATAAACAACTTAATGTTGAGAAGTTTATTCTGAAACCAGAGAAAAAAGGCGCATTAACCCTTGAGTATTTGGGTAAAGACGTTTCTAACAATTGTCGTGGATTCTAAAATTCATAATTTAAATAGAATTCTCTTAGTAAAATTGGTTGACCCACTATTTCAAAATGTGTGTAATGTCCAAAAGAAGGAACGGAACTCCAAGTTCTGCTAGGCTATGAAATCTAGAGCCACTTTTGAGAGCGTATGCAAGTTTATTTTAGTTGCCGCGAATATATAGTATGGGAGTTCTTCGAACTATCTCAAAAAAAAAAATCAAACAGTTTTAGATGCACAACTCGGTTGGTTCTAATCTAATAATCACCAAAGTCGCTGGTATGAGGGATTGGATATTCCCCAGCGCTGTGTCGATTAACTAAAACATATGGTAGAAATATTTTTCAAAATTTTAACTATATTAAAAGTGTGTGTGTCTTTCGTGAAAAATGCTCTTAGAATAAGTTAAGGTAAAAGTTAATAATAATACAAATAATATTTTTTGTTTTATTCTTCACAGCTAGAGACAAATGATTTTTGCGTTAAAAAGTTAGGACATCCATCTTTAAGAAATTTTCAATTTACTCTTTCATTGTGAAAGAAATTATGTAGCAAATACAAAAGTCAAACTCAAACCAATTTTGCATTTTTTTGACAAAACGGTCCAACAAATTAAAGGTATTTCACTTACCCTTTGCTGTAAAGGGTATATACTGTTTTTGTGACGACAAAAAACTTGAACAGCAAAAAATATTGGCCCACAAAAATGTTTGCCCAGATGGATGCCAACCTCCATGCCACATGGAAGAGTATAAAATATTGAACAATAACCCAAAAAATCAAAATGAAATCCAGAAAAAAATGCAAAATAAAACCAGGTAAAAATACAAAAAAATAAAAAGAACAAAACTTTATACAATATATTATGTTTACCAATAAGCTAGACGCATTGTGATTTACATGCTGCCACACGGGACGGGGTGAAGCGGTAAGGGACTTGCAACTGAACGCGCCACATAATAGATTTTAAAAATGATTTCATGCAAGTTCTTGCAAAACAGAAGCCAAAGCAATACTTGTGCTTTTTTAATCAAATTTTTATGAGTTTTGATTCATTTCATTGATTATAATCGAAATCGAAACTATGTCAATATTAAAATTTAATAAACTTGAAAAAATATTTGCTAAAACTTGATTTTAGCTTTATTTACAAAACACGATTTAACTTATTATTTTTAGTATTTTGTAGTTGTCTATTTACTTTGCTATTCAGTCAATATTTAAATAATATGAAAAATTAAAATATGCATTTAATTGTGGACATTTTTGGGCAGAAACGATTGCATGAAATATTAAATATTTATTTGAACGGGCTTACATACAGGCAGTGTTTAAGGGAAATCGGCAACGTTATCTACTAAAAATGTTTATTTTTTGCTCTTTGAGTTTTGAATTGGCATCCTAACAGACTTTGCCTTATAAAGTTACAATCTCTAAAGGATCGTAGAACATGCCACGTTCTGTTATTTTTGATTTCTTGAACTCTTACACACTTCATAGCAATTTTTCTTTTGTTATTCCATCCAGAGTAACTCGTAATTTTCGAACTATATCACTTAAATTTTGTAGATCCAATTATGCATTGCACGATCCCTCTCTCGTCTTATGCGCTAACTCTAATAACCTTTATGATATCTTAAGAACGCTCTATTCAATTCATCTCTTTCTTTATCTAAAAACTCAGCTTGATTCTCCAAATCGAGCAAAAGTACTTCATTTCTTAATTTTTAATATTATTTAATTATAAGTTCAACTACACTTAGTTGTACACTTCGTATATACAGCTCTGAGACCCATCTGGTTTCAGACCGCAAAAGCTCTCAACTTCAAACGTTCGCAAACATAATGTCTCAGAATTATTAGTCTAATTTCCGGTCAAGCACGATCCCTACTAAACATTTACTGCTAGCATCAAGCTAAACCACGTAACGCGCATTTCTTCTTAGAAGAAGAAGTCTCCCCAATCATATCAATTACTTTCCCCATTCTCCGGCAATAGAGTTTCAGCCAGACTATATATTTTTGGTTTGAGCTTCATATTCAAGCTTACGTTATCATAATACCAAGTGGCTAAATTCATATATTTCGGAATCATGGGTCTTCAATTGACGTATCTAGATATAAATTTTTCTAATGCGAGTCCCCCACACACTAAATTTGCGGTACACCTTAATTAATAATAAATAAATAAACGTTTAGATAAGCAAAAATTACCTAGTAGAAAGCGAGCATACTTGACAAATGTAAGCTCTGGTATTTAATTCTTCGCCTCTTCGTCAGTTCGAAATCCATAACTTTACGTAAAAAAAATCACGTAATGGATGAGTGCAACCTTCTTCTAAATTATCAGAATGTATAAATATAAAATCGCAAAACAACAGAGGTCTACTAGGTAATTGCCTAGAAAGCATCGAATTACTTTCGAAATAGCGTGCTTAAAATTCGTATCCGTAAACAGGATTCAAACGTGCCTTCAGAAATTTAAGGAGTATGGTTCCCAGTTAAAATTATAAATCTCATGAACTCATAAAGTAAAGCAACTGAAAATATGAAAGCAAAAATATAGTTTCAAAACAGAAATTTAGCCCCCCTGTCGTGATGAGCCAATTGTAAGCACAGAATCGAATTCCACATACCCTACAAATGCAAAAAACTAAACGAAATATTTGTCTCATTTCAGTGAGATAATCAAGTCCGTGGAGAATTGATGCTAAGACTCAAAAACACCCTAAGTTGCAGTGGGATGACAATTCCAAACAAAAGCGAATTAATATTAATCTCATGAACTCGTAACTTAAAGTAACTGAAAAAGTAGAAACACTTGTGATTTCAAAAGTGATTTCGTGACGAGCCAAGCTATTGACACGTTGAATTCAAAGAACTTACCAAGATATATGTCACATTTTACTAAGAGTATGTAGTCCGTTGAGAACTGATGCCAAAACTCATAAGCGGCGCCCAAGTTTCACATAAATATCTAATCAAAAAAATATGCACACAAAAAACTGAAGCCATGACTCAGCGAGAAAAATGTTATTAATCTCTTGAAAGATAGAACACATATGATTTCAAAAGCAGCAGCTTAACCCCAAATACCTTAAAATCCCGTCGTGAGCCAATTGGAAGACTTTAAACTATTGATCTCTTAAATCCAAAGAAACCATAAGTGGGAGGATGTAGTCCGTTGAGCACCGAACCGCAGAACTAAAAAAAACCCCCCAGGTATTCATCTAACTAAAAACAATTCCACACCAAAAACTGCACCCTTGTTATCCTACTGAATGGGTCTGTGTAACATTAACCCCTTTCGCCTACAATTACCTGCGGCAATTAATTCTTTATTCATAACGACTAATTTGGATATTCATAAAAGTGTTGTAAAACACACGAAGGACAGCCAGCAACATATCTTCGTTATGACGTTGCGAACCTAATTACCAATAAATTCTTTTCAACACCCTGAAACAACTTATGCTCAAGACATTCTCTGCCAGAGTAATTACTCTGATTATTACAAACATAACAGAGAGAGAGAGAGAGATATGCATATGATGTAGGCGCGCAGAGGCGAGCGATGTTGCACGTATGTGATATGCCTCGGGTAGTGGCGGGGCATGCCTTCAAGCTGCTCAATATGTCACGCGCTTTGTGCAACAACGACAACATGCATAGACGCCAGCGGTTAAGACGCAAACAAGGGGGGAGAAGCGCAAACGCCAACGAAGTGGCACGAAGACGAGGACGGTGCGCATCAAAGTGATTAATTAAAACATTTTTGCATATTACAAGCATTTCGACTTTGAACTTGATGCGTTGTTTTGCGGATGTTGCTGCTGCTGTTGCTGATGATGATGATGGTGGTGGTGGTGTTGGTGTTGCCCCAGACACAAGAGGTAGAGGCATATCAACCGCACGCAACATGTTGTCGGGGCCTTGGCTCTGTCACTCAGGCCAGAGCCAAGGCTGCAACTTGCACACATGTGGCAGCAACTTAAAAGTAAAATTGTGTCGATTTCAATAATGCAAACGACCCATTACAGAAGCAAAACCCAAAACGACTCAGACGGCTCAGAGGTTCCAGACTGCCTGCAGGGGGAGGGGGTTTTCCTACACTGACCGCAGCCAAGACTACGCATCCCTGAGTTACTTCGGCGCAGGCATTGTCAAATATTTCATTAATTAAACATGCGAATGTTGCACATTTTAATTTCGCACAACACCCGGTCACTCTACCCCTTCGGTAATGCAACAATTTTTACCCTCCGGCTAACTAAACGGCGACACTCTGTCAGAGTTATACGAGGCTGCGTGTCAAAAGACATAATTTGCTACATGACCAACTTGGTTGACGACGCAATGACGGACGAACGGTCGGACGGACTGGAGCAACTGTCTGGACTACTTCTATACGAATGGCTGGACACACATCAGAAATGATCGAAGGGCAACAAAAAAAATTATATACTTATTATATATAACATAATGTAAAATTATGCTTTTGTTCTCGTTTTAAAAAAAAAAACAAAAATCTACATATAACCGAGTGTTACATGAACTTGAATGTCTCTCACAGTCTCTCACACAAGAACATACACACATGGAGTATGTGTCAGGCTGATTGACACGATACTGCGCAGCACTCACTGTATTGCGGCTTGTATGTAGCGCTCTGCGCAAAACAGGGCTGCAGGAAACTATTGCAGAACCAGTGGTTCATCAATATTCACATTCACCTTTTTTTGTATCTGGTACTGCCAAAATCGAGATTATTTTAAGACAAACGCTGAAGTTATATATATATATATAAATTTATTTAATCGAATTGGAAAAGTATTACTGCTAATGTTGAACATTCTATTGGGTTGCCTAAAAAATAATTGCGGATTTTTTAAAAGAAACTAAATGAATTTTGAATAAAACTTAGAATGAATGTATATCAAATATATAATTGCCATTTTGTTCGATAACCTTTTGCCATCTTCCTGGCAAATTTAGTATGCCACGCTCATAGAACTTCTGGCCTTTATCTGCAAAAAACTGAACCAAGTGCGATTTTATAGCCTCATCATTGCCGAAAGTCTTACCATTTAAGGAGTTCTGCAAAGATCGAAATAAATGGTACTCTGATGGTACAAGGTCAGGGCTATATGGTGGATGCATCACAAGTTCCCAGCCAAGCTCACTCAGTTTTTGGCGAGTGACCAAAGATGTGTGCGGTCTAGCGTTGTCCTGGTGGAATATGACACCTTTACGATTGACCAATTCTGGTCGCTTCTCCTTGATGGCTGTATTCAATTTGTTGACAGTAAACATCCGATTTAATCGTTTGGTTCCTTGGAAGCAGCTCAAAATATACCACACCCTTCCAATATGACTATATGAAAAATCCGCAATTACTTTTTGCGCAACCCAATATATAAGAGGATGTAGGGCTTGATATTCCTTTGGAGATTGTAGTGTGTGACTTACCCATGTTCACATCTAAGATGTAGGACCAGCATATTTTTAGCGTCTTACTGGTAGTTATTGAAGACTTTTTCAACATGACTAACAATTTGGGTCACACCTGCTGTATAACTCTATTCGAAAGCCTATCTAGACTGGGAACTGTGGCGTAATGCCTCCAGAAGCCACCTAGACAATTTCCAGCGAGCACAGTCTGTTATCTGTGGAACGGGAAGATTCACTTTTATCTCAAAATCAAGCACGTAAAAAGCGCAACTCACATCCGAATAGTTTTACAAGAAAACTAATCAGTTAGAGTATTCATTCGCATGTTTAGTCCCAAGAAAATTAGAAGATTCAATAAATAAAGAATTTCATATAAAAAGTATTGAAGCAGATTTTGCAACGATTACTCCTTAGCAACTGATATGGCACTGATGGACCATTGTATGAAAACTAAAAAGTTATTGCATGATATTTCAGTTATTTCGGAAATTAATGGCAGCAAGTTTTATGACTTAGACCACATAAATAAAATACCAAATATTATTCCAATATAGCAATATATTCGATTTAATATGTCATTGCGAATGCAATTAAAAATAAATTCATACACCTTGACTATGGTCAGGTAGGTATTTATTATTTTTTTTTTAGATTTATCAAAATAGTGAATTTCAGAAATGAACAAAAAGATGCTCGTAGGATTAGACTTGCGGCAGAACTCGAAATTTCGACATTCTTATCTATTTTTAAGAGCCAGCAGCAGCTGTTATGATAAAAATGCTTCACAGGGCGCTAGTTCTGACAATATAGTAACCAATTTACAGATTCAGATATATTGTAGATCCAAAAATGTGTATTATATTGTACAGCAATAGGTGGACTAAATCACTACAGCACAAACTTCAGAGAGGTTGGTAATCTTAGAGGATTAGCTGGGGTTTGCTGCAACCAAAATCGCATTAATATTTTATTTTAAAGACGACAACTTAGAAATAAGAAACATATCCCTTGGAATTATCTTTTTTTAGAATGTTACCACAGTTACCAAGACATGCGCTTACCAAGTCATGATTTCATAATAATAATTTCCCTTTGAAATAGTTTCCCTTTTAATTTCGAGTTTTTCTCTATTTTTGCTGCAGCCCTGTTGAACACACACACACACACATCTTCGAGTGAACGTGCGTATGTTTGTCTCTGTGTGCCTGGTTTTTTGTAGCTGCCACTTCTCGTTTTTTTTTTTTAAATATGTTTATTTTTTAATTTTGGTTTTTTTTTAAGCTACCTTTAAATAAATTAAATAAAAATTATACAAGTGGTGCAGCATAATGAGCGCTGGCAGCGCTTTTGCAGTTACTTTTGCCTCAATGGCCACACGGCCGCGACGGCGGTCAATGGCTGTTGTCGGTGGCAGGCTGAAGTTGCAGGGGCGAGCTGAGGAGCTGTAACAGAAACTAGTGTGGCGGCAGATTCGCGGCACAGGAGTCCACTGGGCCAACGGTGCATGTGGCACGGTTGACTGCACAGCGTTGTGTGCGGGTTGCACACACACACGCATGTGTGAGGCAAAATTAAAGTGTTGTAAAAATTAATTAATTTTGCAAATTATATATTTTATTCATTATGCTACACTGTATTTTTTATTAATACATTTAAGCCTGCGCAACGTTTATGTGGTTGGCTGGCTGAGCGACTGCGGCGGCATGTAGGAGCTGGCACAGCTTTGAGCTTAACAATGGACAAAATGCTGCATGCATAAGTTGTATCGTGTTGGCAACAGTTGTGCTAATTTCCGCATCTTTTAAATGCTAATTCGGGAGGGCTTAGGAGTTTCGAGTTTACGATGAGGCAACAAATGTCAATCGTTGTGGTAGCGAATGGGGTAGATAATCTATCTTTTGGAATAAGTATCTCAATAAGCACTTAATCATATTTTACGCTCTGTTGTTGTGGTAGTCATAATTGTGCGGGCTAATTCGAAGGCATTTTTGTAAAAAGAGAGGAGTTGCTTTTACAGAAGTACATCTACAAAATTACATAAAAATTAAGGAGCACGCAAGTTTTGCCTGGCTCAAGGATTATGGCTTATATGCTTGTTACTTTTATGTTATGAGTTAAGATGTTGAATTCGATAAACTGCTGCAAGTACGCAGCTTATCGATTTGCGATAATAGTTTAGTTTCACAACAGACGTCGAAATAAATATCCAGATAGTCCATTTAAAGTCGAAGTAACGTGCAACTCTATAACTTTTGTCAGGAAACCAACTGAGCACCACGCTCAATCTAGCCAGACGACGATCAGACAGAACAAAAGGCATTTTAGTCCCAGACAAACAGCTGTTGTGGGGGCCGTAGTCCACGGTAGGCCATTTAAAGTCGCAGCAACGGGTAACTCTGTAAATTTGTACAGCGGTTACAGCTCGACATAGGTCATACGGCATCGGAAACAATTTATACCATGAAACAGTTCAAAACAAAAGAATGCGCTGAAATTGTTCAACTTTATATTCAAAATAACTTATCGATTGTGAAAACAATATGAGTTTTGGGTAAAAAGCAAAGTAAAAATTGATAATACTATCAGATGTTTTTAGGCAAAATTTGCGAGTTCTGGTAATGTTAGTAATGTCAGCCATGCATATAGAGTAGCAACAATAGGTTAGTCCGACTCACATAGATCAGAATGATCCTTAGTGTTAGTAGCAACAATACGTTCCGAACAAAATATAGAGGCCATGCGAGCCGGTGTTGAGGAGAATCGGCGAATAAAGAGTTTCAGTCGTTTTCAGCAGTTGGGCAACGCTCGGATACTCTACATCGTCTAATTCGTTTCAATTTGAAGATGTTTGCGAACAGAATGCAAATGGCGCACAAACTCAACCTAACTGACTATGTGCGTCGTCGGAATTATGCCAAAATGGAACATTAAATTGGCTGAGAACGAACTCGACTTTTAGCAAAAAGTGTAATTAAAAGGATACAGCACATTTTATGTTAAATGGAAGTCTAAATTTCGGGTTCTATACCACCGAAACCCCACACTTAAGAACAGTCTCTATACGCTCAAAAAGTGACTGTTTGTACGAATAGGATGAACGGTTCCTAATTTTTCGAAACGTTACCGTCAACGTCGAGAGCTATCGAGGAAATCGCTTTTATGGTACAGAAATCCATCGATTTAACGAAGAATAGCTCAAAAAGTCTGGTATTTGTGCAGATTTTGGGAAGAGAATGAAGCATCTACAACCGTCAACGGCGAGAGTTTTCGAAAAACTCGAAACCCTCAATTAATCGAAGAACAGCCTCTATACGCTCAAAAAGTGACTATTTGGCGTGGTGTTTGTGCGAATAGGATCAACGGTTCCTAATTTTTCGCAATCGATGGTGGAACACCGACCGCCTACGGCGAAAGCTATCGAGGAAATCGCTTTTATGGTACAGAAATCCATCAATTTAACGAAGAATAGCTCAAAAAGTGTGATATTTGTGCAGATTTCGTAAGCGATTAATATTTGTTTTGGGACGAGAATGAAGCATCGACAACCGTCAACGGCGAGAGTTTTCGAAAAACTCGAAACCCTCAATTAATCGAAGAATAGCCTCTATACGCTCAAAAAGTGACTATTTGGTGTTTGTGCGGCTATGATAAGCGGTTCCTAAATTTTTAAGGACGATGATGCAGCAGCGTTTTCCAGCAATGATAACAGATTTTGTGATTACCAGATTTTTTGATGTCTGCCTATTGTTTGTGAAAATGTTTTAAATAGCTTCTGGTTCTAATAAGATGGCTCAACATGCCATACTGTACGCCAAAGGATTCTTATCTTAAAGAGATCTTATCGAAAAAATGTAGAATTTGACTGTCCAACGCGATCACCAGATCTAACGCCAACAGGTATTTTTTTGATGCAGATATGTGAAATCTAAGGTATACGCTGATAAACTTGGGACCAGAGCTTGAAATAAAAACAATTAACAACGCTAAATGACTACAAAATAGTGTCGCACTTTTAAACATTAAAAATATTATATTTTTAATATCGCAAAAAGCATTCCCATATCATTAAGCTTTAAGCTCGAATTCCAGCTGATTATACAAACGATACAAGCTCATTAGGCTTAACATAAGCTTAATACTTATAATATTATTTTGCAATATATACACATATATATATATATATATGTACTTAAACCTTTAGACGTTATTTAAACTCTGCATAATAAATATAATTAAAAATGTTTATCACCTTTTTGCAATTTATAATAACAAGCAGCACGTCGCGCTGCCTGCCTGAACCCTTTGGCCATGCAGCGGGATTTAGATGTGAGCAAAATAAAAATAAATAATGTATTTAACATTTGTACAAATTTTTCGTTAAAAAAAAAGAATGCCAAACAAAAAAAAACGCTACTAATGCGCATATGGAGGCATTGAAGCACTCAGCGCTTTAGTTCCAGTGCTTCAGCGATTTGTTTTAATTGCCTGGCCAAGCCGGGCAGCCAGCCAGCCGGCCACTCATTCAAAGAATCAAATAAACCAAGTTTGCCAAACGAGCAAATAACCCAACAAACCAAGCCATTCAGCAAAGCTGTCGGAACACGGAGAGTGTTTGACTGCATGGAATGTGACGATGACGGTGACGGTGGCTGTGGCGGCGGTAACTACAACTTACTCACAGCCTTAAACCCGAAATTCAGATGAATTTGTATCATTTTATTTTTTTGGGTTGGTATTTTTTTTTTTTTGTTTGGTTTGGCAATCATTCGAAATGCAGAAAAGCAGAAGCTCTGTGGTCAACACTTTCTGGGGCTGCTGCTGTTCTAAATAAATTATAAATTTTGTTTTCGTCTGAACGACTCAGAGCACAAATCAACTGCTTAAAACTTTTTTAAAACTTTTATTTGTATATTTTGTTGTTCGCTGTTGAATTTTTGTGGCATGAAATGAGAATTTCTTTCAATTTCGGCAGATCAAAGCGCAATGGCGCACACTATTCTGTTCGAATTCGGATTTTTGCGGTGGCGGTGATTAAAGGTGTGGCCGTATATCACAGAAATTGCAGCAGCTTTGACAGCTTGAGCTGACTTTGTTTTGCATCTTGTCAAGAGTCAAAGTTATTTTTAATTAAAAACTTACACGACAAAAAAAAGGGAATAAAAAAGGAATCAAGCGCGTTTCTAGAAACCGCTTAAAACATCTTTAAGCTTTGTGTGCTTGGCGCAGTTTTTCAAGTGGCTTGGCACTTGGCACTGAAAATTTGTTGGCAGCTTTTCATTTTCATTTTCTTTTTTTGCCTCAGGCAAAGACGAAAATTTATTAACCGACATTTTCTGCGTCAATGTCGCGCCAATGTCAAACACTGTTGCACTTGTATGCGTAAGTGCAACATGCGCGTGTTTATGCGAGAGTTTATTGCGATTTCCAAATGAGCACTGACTAGCTGCGTATGATTGGACATAATACTGTGAACCCTGAGGAACTCCGGCAGAATTGATCTTGATATCAGATTATTGCTAATTATTGCAGGCAAGTTAAATCTCATAGACGGAAAGCCATAAAAAACATGAAGATCCAATTAAGCAACGTAGCCATTGAAGCTTCCAAAAGCGTTAAGTATTTGGGCTTAACTTTTTCTGCCAATAATAGATTCAACATCCATGCTGACAATTGTATTTCCAAATTTAATAATGTTATAGTCAGTTAATAAATGTTAAATTCGAAAAGCTGCTGTATACGGTTTACCTCAGACCAATTCTAGCCTACGCTGCACCAGTGTGGACTATTCCGTCCAACATTTCAAGTTTTCAAGTTGAAAAGTTTGGAAGAATAGATAGAAAACTATTCAGCAGCACGTACAACATTTTTAGACCAAGAAACCAGTACAAATTCCACTCTCATCAGATCTATTTGTCTAAGTTCTCCAGCAATTTTCACACCAAAAACAGCACGAGCACTAATCAGTTAATTAAAGATTTAAGCCAAATGTATAATACTAGTAATTTGAGTAATAACTTACTGAAAAGGACTGACAACACTTTTTTTTTTCCTTATTATTCCGCTTGAGACCTTAGGGCCTCTACAAGAGCCTTCCATCGAAACCTATTTTTGCGCCATCTGTTTAGCTCTGTCCCATGCTGTGTTAGCCTGGGTCAGTTCTTGGAGGATGGATCTTCTCCAGGTCGCCTTGGGTCTGCCGATCCGTCTACTGCCTAGTGGATGCCACCTATCGCTATCTGCAGTTTTCTCCATTTCTTCCTCGAACTGTGCTAATCTTGATGGTTCCTTAAGGGTTCTAACGTTCCATTGTCCTATTCGTGTCCGTTTTGAAATGCCTATGGACGTCATCGAATTTTGGGAGCCGTTTATGTTTAAATCTCTTGTGTTGGTTTCTGTAATCTGTTGAGTTTTTCGATCGAACTGCTGATTGGCCAGATGCGACTTATCCCAGTGGTGGGGCTGCCACCTGACGCCTTCTGGGAGTGGCGTCTGCGCTCGGCTGCGCGGCAAGGCTGGGCGATACAGTCTTTTAATTGTTGGCATCATTCTAGCTGGTCTTGTGTTGTTGCTGTACGCCGAAAAGCTATGAATGGCGCTTGGTTCTATGGTGTACCCTCCATTTAGCGTGAGTACTCCATCACAGATCACATATCTTACAACCACGTCTGTGGTATAGAATAGTGTTTAATTATAAGCATTGTTAATTGTTTTTTATGTTAATAAAACAATGCTAGAAAAAAAATAGCTGCGCATGATTTTTGTTTAATTTCTGTCAAAAACAAATAATGAAAGAAATTGTTGCACCGAACTCATCTTCAAAACCGGACATTCGCTTTTCGAAAGCGCAGCTGCTGCATTTAGCGCTGATATAGCTATGTGACTAGGTAAAACTCTATTAATTAAAGATATCACTTTTCATAAAAAAAAAGAGAAATGCTTATTTTCATCATTTTCGGAAAGATACTGGAAGACTTAATTTCATTTTCAAAGTTGGCTCCGGAATAATTGCCACATCTTTAAGAATTTAAATTCGAGCAGTATGAGGATATACCGGAGCTTAAAGATGATACCATTACCATTGGCTATGGTCAACGCTCCAAAGGCGCAGCATGGATATATCTCTATTAATAGCTGTTCGAAGAGAACAGGTACGAACATAGAGCGTCTATTTATTTCCTTGATATGTCAATGCTATACAAATGCAATGGAACCACTGAGCTTGATTCATACACAAACTAAACCCTTTCTTTTTCCTATCCAACACTGGCAGCGTCGCAGTGCTGCAAAACGCTTTCGCATAAACGCATTTTTTACGTGCAACTTCTTGCTTTCACTGGCTGCCATAATTATAATTAAGTGCTGCAAGCGCACGTTGACTTTGCTTTGGCTGCCACACGGAGCCACCCGGAGACACCCGAAGTCAAATGCATGTTGCCACCAACGGTTGTTGCTGTTGTTGTTGTTCGTATTGCCGGCTGATGTTGCACCCCCAAGCATACTCCACACACACATGCACACGCTCAGTACATGCCACGCTCGAATTGTCATAAAATGTTGAACGCTAATTGGCGTCTATGTGCGCGTCGAGCTGTTGCAAGCGTCTGTCTAAGCACAGTCACTGCGAAAATTATTCAGATTGTCGCAGAACTTTTTTCAATTATAGTTCCTAACTACCTTCATGCTTCCATAGTTTAGAATTTTGCGATTTCAAGTTTTATCGTATGACTTTCTTTTAGTTTCAGTCAAAAAGAAGTAATGGGCGGCGAACTTGTCTTCAAAACAGCAGTTTTGATGCCCTGAAGCAGTATGGGTAAATGTGCACGATGATATAACTTCTTTTTTTCCTTATGATTTAGGCCATCGTATGCTATTTTGCTCATAATATGTAGAATATTTTCAAAGCTTTCGTAAGCCATTTTAAAATTCTCTTAATTCTTATATTTTTATGAATAAAATTTGCTAGAATTAATTGCCTCAAAAATCTTTAGAAATATTCTACATTTTCTGAGTAAAATATAATAAAATATCATATATAGCATATCTTTGATTCAGACATATTTTTGAAGGCATTTTATTTTTTCAGCTGAAGAAAACTCCAAATTTATATGTATATCAGCAAGAGCAACTTTGTCTCTCTACCGGCAAAAGAATTTGTTATTCATTGAGAAATGTTTGTCAATAATAATCTAATCCGATAAATGCTTATAATATATAGGATTTCCTGCTACTTTCATCATATTTATCTCAGCTGGATTTTAGGCAGGATACTTCCTACACCAATAATATCAGCCTAGAGATAAAGCGAAGAATGACTAAAGGCATTTCAATGGCCCAAGTAAGCAAATGTGGAGTGGAGACCTTTCTTAATCGACAAAACAAACACTCTCTGACGGATACAGCTGCACAAGAGAAAAATTCTCAAAATCTTCAGTTTCTTTCGGATTGGGGACAATTAACGCATATGAACGAAGCATAAGCTGTAAAATGTATTACGGCACAACGTCTGTGTTGGCTCGGCCATGTCGTAGGTAGACGCAGATGCCTCAGCGAAGAAGATTTCGATGCGAAAGCCAAGAAGGTTTTCGATGTGAAAAAAGGTTTTCGATGCTAAAGTCGACGAAACAAAACGAAGCTTAGATGGATAGATCAAGCGGAGGAGGACCTATTTTCGCTTGGAGCGACTAACTGAAGAAGGCGCGCGCAAAGCAGGGGCGCCTAACGACAGGTGTGCCATAACCCGATTTGTGACGGCCAACAAAATTAGAGAATAATTAGAAATCGAGAAGTTGCATAGAAATCTAACAAACTATTATAGAAATAGCTGGAAAAATAAGTTATCAAGTTATCCCTATATATTGCGTGAAAATGGTTGAAAGTCGGTTCCAACAGTAATATCATCATCTCTTCAATGTCTTCGGTAAGGGAAAACTTATTGCAAGCAACAAAAGTCGTAGCATAAGTGTACCATTAATTTTCGCTGCTAGTGTAGAGTGTGTGTATCGCTTTGTGGCGCCTCCGCTGCCAGTTCTTTTGTTCCATGCGTTATGCTTGCAAATGTTTTGCCGTTGTTACTAACAAGTTTTTCCCTAACTCTCTGCTTCTGTTATTCTGTCGATCTAAGGAGCGACCTTTCTAGGGCTACCTTTAAAAATTTCATTTTCTATTAATATGCCACACTCTCCGTCCACATATTAGTTGCATGAATATGAGCGAGAGTGAGAGAGACGATATGAATATTTGTAGCGCCACAAAATAACATATTTCGCTTAACAGAATTTAACACCTTTCTCGGCTTTGCGCGCCCCCCCTCCATCTACCAACTGCCTTTATCAGAACTTTATATGGCAACGTACATGCACTTGAGGTGCTTCAAATTTGTATACATTGCCGTGAGTTTTGGGGCATGTGCAACACACATTCGTACATACCCATTGGTATATATGTAAATATGTGTTTTCATGTATTATGTAAAAATATGTGTACGTAGATAGCAGCTGTTGGCCCTGGGGTAAGATGATATTGCAGGAAAATGCACTAGAAGAGTTTAAATTAAATTAGCAGGAGCTTGGTTAAATCAAATAATTTGTGTGGAACTTAAACTTGTTCCAGGTTGTGTTAGTATAAAATAATATTTTGCTATGTGAAGATGGGTTGCATGCCTAATAGATAGAACATACAAGCTGCAAGAGTTGGAGAGATATTTTCAAGATATCTTGTGTAGTTTTGAAAATCTCAAGAGATCTGTGGGCGATACTTGTCAATATTTGTCTTCAGAACTTTATAAGGACAATCGACTATGAAATAAAAAAAATAAAAATAACAAATTTATTTTCCTTTACTATGATCAATGCTCCAAAGCACAAAGCATGCAGATATCTCTATTAATAGCTGTTCGAAGTTTGTAGCCGAATCCAAAGGGCAGTGTCTTTAATAAATAGAGATTTTGTAAGGTAAATAACGTCGTATATTTATTATCGACGGTCACCTTCCAGCTTAAGTTACGTACGGTTCGAAAAAAATTATTGAAAAAAAATAAGACATCGATTTGGGAGCAGTTCGCAAGCAACGAGCCCCGAGCAACAGCACAAGAGATCTATCTTAGACAACAGAATATGCTAGTATTACCTAGTTCGTAGTCATGCGGCTCATACGCCAAAAACGAAAATTATATTTGCTCCAAAATATGTTATTTTGTACTTGCTCAACTTCAGTCGTCAATCCCAATCCAAAGTCAGATCTTGTAGAAGAAATATTAAACACTGGATGAACTGAAAAGCAGCTAATTCTACACTCCCAACAGTATTTGTGTCTGCTTATAGGGGCTTTGTGCTTGATCGACTAAATCGCCAATCCCAAACCAAATTAATATTTTATAGAAGAAATTAAATCATTGGAATGCAGTGAATTCTACTCACTCACGATATTTAAGCAGTCGAATTAACTTCGTTTAGTTATTACGTATCTGCTGTCGGATGTCATTTCACTTTAAAATAGAAGACCTCCTCCTACACAAACCAAACGTATTTAAAATGAAAAAAACTTCGCTTTTTAGAAATCTCAGTAACCCCAACGTCTTTTTGAAGCACATCTAAGAATTTATTTGAAAGTGCATTTTAAGCCTCGAAAGTAATGCAGGTCCTAGTTCTCTTCAAAAAATACAGATATCTTCATGATGATGATTGTCAATGGAAATACATTTATTTTATTTTGTATGCCTCGAAAAATTAAGTAATCCTATAAAGTCGTAACTATCCAGCCCTACAAGTGAAGTATTTTAATCTAATTGCCCTAAAGCTGAAAAGGCCAACAATTAGGCCCAAGCCAACAAAATGCAATTTGTTAACGTTTGTATAACTCTATGAAGTTATTTAATTTACAATAGAAACCATGTCTGGATAATTTATCTAAACTTTAATGGCAATGTTATTAATATATATATATATATTATATTGTATAATGCAGCAACTTGTTAGTTAAATGGGAATTTGTAAAATGTTGCACATATGGTAATCCTTGTGGAACATCCAATTTGCAAAAGAAAATAACAATTTGTTGTTTTATGACGCAATATACAAAATCAGATGTGGTAAATGCATTAACTTTGCTCGTTTAATTAAGTACAACATTTAAATGAACGAGGGCAGTACAAAGATTCCAAAGAAATGAAAGTAAAATCGTAGAAGCTTAAATCTTTGTTAATTGGAATCGAGAAAAAAAAAGATTGAGTGCCGCATTTGGCTATGATAAACTGAATAACCGAACGAATTATTTCTACAAAATGCCTCTACGGGTCTATCGGAGCTATATCATATACCAACTGAAAGAAACTTAGATTTCAGAACAGATAATTTTTTTTATAAGTTGCCGCCATCTCTTAGACGTTCATACAACGCACAAGGGGCTTCGTCAACTTCTACCGATTATTTATTACACAAAATTTCCGCGTACCCGAACTTGCCTTTGTACAGAGTAAAAAAAAATTATTATTATTATTATTTAGGAGTAAAGTTTCAGACAAGATTTTGTCTCAAAAGACGCTTAAAAAGTATAGTGCACTCTTTTTACAATCAAGAATGCCACTTAACCGCAACAAATGAACTCAATGAGTGACAACCCCAAGTTTAACCTTAGCTTCTTTTTTTTTTGTTGTCTATTCTGAATAGACTTAAGACTACGTAATTTCTCTAGCATTTCTAAAATACATAAAAAACAATTTCTAATTATTATTGAAACTCTCAATTTGAAGCTAAACTTGCGGCAACCAACGCACACAGCTGCTTGAAGCAGTTGCGAACTATAAGTAGCTATTTGTAAAATATTGTGGAAAGTGTAACTGCAAGTCGATCTCTCTTACGACTGTTAATTTTGAACTGTGTTGGGCATTGGTAATAGGCGTTGTAGACGTTTGTCTAGTTCAACAAATTCAACAGACGAACCCATTGAGCAGCCCTCGTTATTAAATAGCATGACTGCCGGGGCCAAATAGTTAGGTTAAGTTAAATCGTTGATGGTTTGCGTATTTGAAGTCAGTTTGCATTTTGATGCAGTAAATTTTCGACAATTTGGTGAAACATTAAGCTAAACATTTTGCTGCTGCTTGTTTAATTATAAATGGACAGCAGGAGGTACTGTGGGACAGAGAGTTGTGCCTACTACAGATATACAGATGCAGCCATGTATATAAAGTAATTGCCACCGCAGCATGGGCGCATTACACGCTCGACAAACATGCGATTAACAGCAGCAACAACAACAACAACAACATTTTGGAGGCAATGCCAAAGACATTGCCACAAAATTTATGCCCAATATCAGAATGCATTTGGCTTGCAACTTGCAACAGCTGCTTGGAGCGAGCGAGCTGAGAGATGCGCTCTCGCTCTTGGCAGCGACTCTTAAATTAAGTGTTAATTAGTTAGAAATCCGCAGGGCGTCTGGCAAGCCTTTTGATTTACATATATGGCCTGACATGGGGTTAAGAATTTCCCATCAATTTTCACGCACATCCTTGCAACAAGCGGCGGCCACAATAAAAACAACATCAATCAAGCTAATGATCTGTGGCGCAACACTTACTAGGCGTTGGTTATTTTGATTGTGTTTTCTCTGCACTATAATCAATATCGAATTTGTTTTGTAATTGCTTTTCTCTTTTTTCTCTTTTTGGGAAACATTGTTTCTCATCTGCGGCCTTTTGATCCTGCGCTGTCATGTAAGGATCGCAGCAGCAGCTGCCCCCAAGTCTAGACCTAATGATTGCGCATAATTTTTTTCATCTTTTTTTTGTGTGTTAGATCTCACACTTGAGTTTGACTTCTAAATCATTAATCAAGAAAAAAATAATAACGAAAAACTGCATTTTGTTTTCTGTTTTTTTTTTTGTACACGAACTTGCGCCGCTTTCTTATAGACTGACCACATCATCACTCATAAAATCAATCAAATTAACTATAAATTTCTCGTAGCTTTTTTGCATTTTCACATATTACGCGAAATAATGCATTTTAAGGCGCCATAAATATTCATTAGGCCCATGAAGAGTCTTGGGGTGGTTACTCTTCTGCTAAACACTCAGAAATATAGCTCGTAATTTTATGCGCCGCACTAAGGACATTGCTCTTGGCCAAGTTCGCGATTTTAGTGTGGTCCCAGCGGCGAAGTGGCTGCTTGCACGGTAGCAGATCTCTTAAATCGCTAATAATAACGAAACATAAAACAAGTTTAGACATTGTAGTCTTTTTCAACTACGATTCTTCAGATAAACATCAGCAGCCCATGCTTAACTGCCAGTTCCATGTACCTCACGGCTTGGCTTAAGCATATAATAAAACTTTAATGTTAATTAGCATTTAGAAGAAGAATTTTAAGTTTATTTGGAAGAGCAATTTGTGTTTAAGTAACACTAATCATTCCCTTTTTATAAATAAAGGGATTAAGTATTGAACATGCAGCACTGCAACAGTTGTGAATTATAAGCGTGTATTGAACATAAGTAAATACATTGCACTGCAACAGTTGTGAACTATAAGCGTGTATTGAACATAATTAAATACATTGCACTGCAACAGTTGTGAATTATAAGCGACAACTATTGCAAATGATTAAGCTTAACATTTCTTTGTACATGCTACATGACAATTAGCTGCACTTAAATTTTTTAATGAATATTCAAAATATTCGGGCAGTTTAAGGAAAGTATCGTCATTTATAAGGACATTTTTTTTTAATTAAAAAATTTGCAAAAATTACTATAAAAATTATAACAAACTGTGCACACAGTTCAAGCCAAAGTAACTTTAACATTTAATTTAAAATATATAAAAACTTCAAAGCAAATTTCATCAATTCGTATTTCGTTTAAAACAAATTATTTTCTAAAAAAAATACGCTGCAGTACTGCAGGTAGCAATTACCACCTTTTCGCCACAAAGTTGCCAGCAAAACGAAACAAAGAATTTTTAGGCTTTTGTCTATTTATGCAAAATTTTTAAAGATTGACCTGATATATTTAATGGTCATGATTATAACGAACCTTTGGAGGAAGAGTTCTCGAATAATTGAGTTGGTCCAAGCTTTAGCTGTAGAAGGCTTATTCGACATAAATCAAGCCGATATTAATGAGCAAGTTGAGAAACTCAGTGGAAAAGTCTCAATTGAAATGGTTCAAGATTGTAGTGTTGAACATGACGTTGAATCTGACATGGAAAACACTGAACCCAATGTATACACATCTTAAATTGTTGAAGAGCGAATTGTAACAGACAGAAAACTGGGTAACCATTTTCAAGGAAATTAAGTTATTTTAGATTGTGTTCTTAAAGGTCCACAAAATTTTAATGAAGTATTAAATCAATATGAAGCAGTCTACAAAGATATGACTAAGAGAGAGAAATAAGCAATAAAAGCTTATTTCAGAATAAAAAGAAAACATCTTTCTAAGTATTGTTCGAAGAAAAGTAGTAGTTAAACCACCAGAGACATCAAATTTTCTGTAGAGACAATAATAGATTACAATAAAATAAGTTTGCAAATTTCCGATTTTTAGGACTGCATCAACAGTGCAACAACTCAACTACTTTATATCAAAGATCACGCATTTTAGAACTATCCGTCTATATTACAACTCAAAATACACACAAAGCTTTGATTTAATTTTCCTTCAAACGAAAATAGCCCACATTGAAAAATGTATTCCTACCAAATTTCTATATTTAAGTTCTATATTTCTCCTCCAATTCAACCCCTCGACTGACAAATGTAAGTTAATGTGTAGTCAAAAGTAGTTGGCAACTTAACCCCCTGCTGTCGTCAGTAAGTTACTAGTAATTCGCTACCCACTGCATACTGCTGGGTATTTTTTTCACTGTCGTTTTCTAGTTACTAACCAGCAGCAATTTTGAAGTTATAATATTTCCTAACCACAAATAAATCCAATTTATTTGCAAAAATAGTTTTGTTTAGTTTTACAATACGGAAAAATATGCGTTCATGCACAAATGAAAACTCAGTTTTCTTTAATTCAATTAAAAGAAATTTCTTTTTGAGCGTAATAAATTCCCACAAATTGCATGAAATATATATATATATATATATTTTTTTTTTGAAATTTACAAAAGAAAATCTTGCACAATCAAAAGATTTTCGAACAACAACAACGACTACTCGAATTTGTTGTTGACAAGTCCAAAAGACATTATAAACATATTGTATGTGAATTGGTTCGTTCGTGTTTGGGAGTCTTGTTATGAAGATGGTAAAGTCATAAAACTGTTGAGTTGCATGTAAATCTCCAAGGCTTTTGGCCAACTCGTCGTCTGGTCAACAAAAAAACAGCAAGCCACAGACGGACTGACTATGTGACTCCTTGGCTGGCTGGCTGGCTGGCTGGCTGGCTGGCTGGATGGATGGATGGATGAGTGAATGACGGAATGAAGCAATGCTGGAATAACGTTGTGACGTTACGAGTTTGGCCATTTGGTTGCTTTGGACACGTTGCAGCTTTTGGGACATATGCATTACTATTCTTCTGGGTGAGATTTATATTTTTCTTTCTTCTTATTTTTTTTTTTTTTTTGCTGCGCGTCTACGTCTCTGACGTTGCACAAGTGGCGTTATTTTATATTGTGAGAGCAACAAACCAGAAAAAATAAAAATTCCAAAATAAATAAAAAGCAAAACTCTAAATAAGTTGGGCTGGCGTTGAGAAAAGCGATGTGTGCATACTCTATGGTAAGGAGTGAAACTGAAGAGTAATCATCAGTTGAGACAGGGCGATATCTTTAGTTTCTGTCAACTTTTTTTATGATGCTTGTTGGAGATCTATTAAAATTCCACGTCGTTACTATGAAAAACGCATCCGGTCATTGTTTGTTTTTTTTTTTTGAAGAATTACCATATATTTTTATTAAAAGACGTAAAGTTTTGCTATGAATCAGTTAGGAAATTAAGAAATGAGAAACAATTTTCTCTTGAAAACGAATCCAAAAAATTCGTATTTGGTTAAAAATTACCATTTTTCGGGTATATCTTCAAGGGAAACGCTGATAAGCCAAGGACCATAGCTCAACCGATACCTTGGCTAAAAAAATTGACCACGTCAAAAAAAGAGCACATTTTGTGCTCAAGGCCAGAGGTGGTAATGTACGTCATCTCATATTCAAAAAGTAGCTCCAACATATCCCCTTGAACCAAAACTGAAAACGAAAAACATTTATTTTTTGCAGAGACAAATGCTTTGACTTTAAATTCTATTTCGATTAAAACTCTACAGAAACATCAAAAACAAAATAAAGAATCGAATATTATTGTTGTAAATGAATAGATTTAAAAAAAATAAAATCAAAAGCGATTTCTTCACATTTAAAGACGAAAGAAAAGCCGAAGTGCACTTAAGTACCAGTTCACATTTTTTGAGTCGCTTGGAAAGTGTACAGAAATATGTTCAATCACCTCAAATAATCAAATTTTTCGAAAGACAGTAATCGTCATAGGTATTTTTTCAAGTTTCCATAAATCAATTCAGACGTCATAAGTTGGATAATAAGTTTCCAGTCTTGGCCTTCTCACAACAGACGAACTAAAGCTGAAAAAAAACACTCATTTGCCCAACTTTCCAGTCTGCATCCCTCTGTCCCATGTCACTAACCTTTTCAGATACTTTGAATACTCTGCAAAATTTTAAAAGCGCATATAAAAGAAGTTCCATAAAAAAAGTGCAAAAAAAGAGCTTAAAACGAAACCAACTTTCGTGTAAAGAGCAGAAAAATCATATAATCGTCAAAAGTCACAGGAAACATATGCAAATGTTCCGACGGACAGACGTGTGGCCTTTTGTCGTAGCTTCAGTCGTTGTTGGCGTTTGTTGTTGTTGTTGTTGCTACCTTTGGCTGGATTCTCGACAACAACAATATAGCCATATATATATATATATATATATAGGTAGTCAAGAGTCAGCAACAACAAATAACAACTCCAATCGCTTTTGTATATATACCCTGCATGTATTGGATAAAGGGTATGCCTGAATTTTATGTCTTACAAGCGCAAGAAGTCGAGCAATATTATAGATGCACAATTTTGGGCTACTAAGAAAGTTCTTCGGTTTCGGTGTGGTTCAAGACCTCCCAGCAGCTGGAAAAGACGAATTATTTTTGCTGAAATTGCTGATAAGTACGCATTTCAGACAAAGCTATGATTCAATGGCTAAGACCACAAATACTATAAATCAAATTCCACTCCAGTCATAAAATGTCAAGGACCTATTCCCCTTGTTCATCGCTTTAATGGCTGCAGATATCTCTATTAAAAGCTATTCGAAGAGAACAGTGCGCATACCGAACAGAGCCGAATCCGCTCAATGAAGTCTTTAATTATTTGCTAGCTTTGTTAGTGCTACACAGAATGCAATACTGCAGTGTAGCATCGAAGCCTCGAACTTTGGGTTTTGAGGCGAGTCCGCCCACACTTTTGATATAAAATTTTAACTTTATTCACACAGCTCTCCAGTAGTACGAAGAAATTTAGGCATTATTTCATAAAGCTTGGAACTTCGCAAAATTATTCTTATTGCTCAAATGAGATAAGCGAAGAAATCAAATGGCGAATCGGTCAACAAACAATTCAGCAAATCTAATCCAATGCATTTTGGGAACAAGCAAAGGGCGATTAGTTCCACAAACAAGAAGTCTAAACCAATAAGTCTAATCCAATAAATTTTAGAAATTGTAAAATAAAAAACATTGTCAGATTTTTGGTCTTCCTCTAGCTGTGAAGCCTCGAGGATGCCATTCCAGTAGGGCGTGGAGGATTTTTTTTCGGAATTTTAGCGTAGCGTATGACCCAACTATCCGTATTTGCGCTTCCCGTTTTCTTTTTCAACGGGCTGTTGCTCGCTCAACTTGCCACAGTCGTTGGTTCGATATAGTTCTGGGCCTGTAGATGCGTTTTATGTTAACGACTAATTTTAGTAGTGCAACTTTATTTTTGAGTTTTTGACGATGGTTTTTCAAAGTCTCTACTTGCTTTTCGAAGACGGCTAACTGCACCGAATAATCCCTTATATAGTTTCGATTTTCACTACATGTTTTCACATAAAACAAACTCGCAGAATGCAAAACTCCTAAGCAAATTCCAGCAGCTAACTAGGATGCAGCTTGGAGCATTGCTGGTCGATCGCAGAGGAATGACCTTCTGACAGAATCATATTGACTTTTGCTGCAATGTATGCCCCAGTCGCTTCAACAGCCGCTGCTCTGCTCGTCTTTGCTTTTGCTGCTCTACCCCCACCTGGCTGCCCCTTTATGCTCTCTTCGATTTACCCCCCTACACCCCCACCCACACACACACACACACACTCATTCATACAAATTTTGCGCGCTTGACAACGTTGAACAATGATGTACTTCATGTAAATTTCACTAGCCGCTTGACTGACTGACTAGGGGTCGTTTGTTGATATGAAAAATACAACAAAAGTACATGCAACAGCAGCAGCATGCAACAAACAAACAAATGGAAAAAAAATTTGAAGAAAAAACCTAAAATGTTGCATATGTAGAACTGCGCATATGTGTGTGTGTGTGTTTACATAACTTTATTGATGGCAACAATAAATGCTGCCGGCTTGCATGCCACGCTTGTTGCAACAAAGCCAGCAGAGTACCAACAGCAGCAGCAGCAGCAGCGGTAGCGGCAGCAGCAACAAACTGCAACAACAACAACAACACACACACACACAGTGTTGCATATTTGTATAAATTTAAGTTTTAGATACGCGACTGAGTGCCGCAGACTGCGGCAGCAGATGTTGCATAATACAATTGAATTTGTTAAAACAAAAGCGGCAAACAGAAGAAAAATCTGCGCTTCGTTCTCTAGCCCCCCTCTTGCCCGCCAACAAAAACAAATTGCATTTCAGAATTTTCATTTTTAACAACGGCAGCAGCAACAACAACAACAACAACTTGCAACAGCAGCCATTTTCCAACACCCGCCGCCTGTGGCAGCATTGGCGTCGTCGAGCATCGTTATGCCATCAAATCAAAAAAATAAAAAAAAAAAAATACACAGCAAGAAAAAATGTTGACTGCTAAAAGGGCTGCTGCACATGCGGCAGCAACTTTTTTTTTTTGTTGCTGCTCTTCGGTGCGGTAGGGTACGGTTCGGTTCTGTTGCATTGTTGTTTGTTGTTGCATGTGGCATGAAGTTGACGAGTATGAGCTGAAGATGTTCTGTATGGAAGCTACTGCTGCCGCTGCTGCTGTGGCTGCTTTTGTGCATATAATGAAGATTTGAGTGGTTTGGGGCGCTGATGGCTTAAAGTGTATTGGATTGGGTATTGAATTGGCTTATCCAAAGAGTGTGATAACAAAATTGAACACGGTGGGATAGCACTATGAGCATAGATAGATTGTAAAATAAGAAATATATATAGATAGATATACTCTCTGGGATACACAATAGTTGGCTGCGTAGTATTAAATTATTTTGCAAGAGATTTCGTTAGTAAATGCAGGAAGAAAATAAGTTGTGTTGCAAGAACTTTACATATTTTCAAGTACAACTAAGTACAGCTGACACTGTAGAAAAACAATACTAAAATAAAGAGAAATATAATGATAACGAGTAAAATATAATATAAAACTAATCCATTTGTCCAGCTTGATGGTTGAAGTTTTTAGTCATGCAACAAACATCTCACATCTGGAGCTGGCTAGCAATTTGGAAGAAACATGTTTCAACTCATTTCTTAACAAAAGGTTTTATAGTTCGTGATTGTATTGCAGATATGCGATTGGGCGGAACAAGATAAGTTGAGATAGAGAAACAGATGAAGGCTTATGAGCTGCCTTTTCTATTCATCTGCTACTCTATCTTAACTCAACTTGATTCGCCAAATCGGATGGATCATAGTAGAGGTTATAATAGTAAGCGCAATAGACCCATGGGGGTCGCAGTGGCAAAGGCGTAGGCCCATACCCGTTCATACAATAGTAAGCGTCTTGCGAAAAGGAAAATTTGCTAGGATTTATGAGCATATGAATTACTCACAAAGATCAGCAAAAATAAACAAACCAGGCCAACTCTATTCAAGATAGATCTGTAGATCTCTAAACATAGAATGAAGATGTTGAAGTACCAGAAAGTGTCTTCACTTAATGACTAAAAAAATAAAATAAATTTGTGCCCCTTGACTATGGTCATCGCTCCAAAAGCTTGTTGAGCATGCAGATATCTCTAGTAATGACTGTTCCAAGAGAAAAGGCACTTACAGTTTATAGCTGAAGCCGAAACTATCCTAGGTATCTAACTATCCTGCTCTACAAATGCAATAAAGTTCTAAGTTAGAATGGAAACACAGAGCTCTGAGTTTAGAGGCGATTGCGCTACCAAAGACCACATGGTATCACTTAGTGACCAGTTAGAGGTATTATCAATTTACAGTTGATACAAAAATTCTATTCTAAGAAAACTTGAATGGGAATAGCATTCAGTTAATCTTTCACATATGACATACTTACCAAAATAATAATAATAATCGTTTTTTTTTGTTACCAAAAGTGTAGCCTCGGAAGCTAAGTATTTCATTTCTAATTCACTTTTTAATTTTTTGTCTCTAACGTCAGATATCTGGTAGAATTGGTTGCTGTGCTATTCTCAACGCATCAAGTTGTTTTAAATTTCAAAGACTTTCTTCACTTTAATCTTTATTTCAAGATGATTTCAAAATTCCAACTCACTTGTTATTATATTGCGCTCTTCAAAGTTACGCCAAGCGCAGTGATTACTCCTGTAATTGCTCTTGTTTGCGAGCGGGCGGCCATAAGAGATATCAACTGTAATTCTGCAATGTCATTCTAGATATGAATTATTTCTGAATATCTTCAAGACTAATAAGTCACATACGCCGCTTAATTCCTTTCATACCATCCTGAGGTTCTTTGAAAAAATGCACTCCTAAACCAAGTAAACTTCAACAATTTTACCTTCTAAAATTTTTGATTTTACATAAAACTCCATTAAACTCGGTTTATCGAAATTTATGCGACAAGCCATCGGCTTAAATGAACCCTCGGCAACCCTGGTAAATCTCATGCATATGTTAATAGAAACTATACCGTTGTCGGTATGCCTGCTGCAGTTGAGCCCTGACCAACAACAGCAACAACAAACAAACAACAACCATAACTTGCAACTCGTTGTTGCAAGCTGAATTGTGTTTGTTGCGCCGTTTAGAATGTCACTTGATTTTTGATTGATTGTTGTGGGAAAAACTGCTAAAATATTTTTGCATAAATTGAATAGCCACAAAATGCAACGCGACAACAAAAACAACAACAACGACACAAAACTGTGCAACACTGCAACAGTGTTGGTCAAGCCTATGCTGAACTCTACTCCATTTGACATTGTTTATGTTTTTATTAAAACCTGAACACACTGACTCTTTTTCCTTGTTTTTTGTTTTGTTAGTTTTTGCAACATTTTTAAATGCCTGTGCATATTTTTGTTGCAGGATAAAATATGATAGGGTATATGACATAGTATACCTTCGGAACTAACTGACAACTAACAAAAATACGAAACCTATAGTTACGGAATATTTATCGCTGCTCGAAACAAATCAACAAAATCACCTTAGCTATAATTTCGGCCTAAAACAAAAGTATGAATTTTCGAAGCATAACTTAAGAGATTTATTTTAAATTCCTTTTGCGAATACTTAGAAATCTCCGAAATCTATATACAATGTTGGAATTTTCGAAGTACGCGCAAGTCCGTTTTGCTTGCATTAAAAATTTGAGAAATAAGAATAATATTGAAATGAAATAGAAATCGTACCAAAACCGAAGCTAATTTCAACTATGAATCAAGATTTAGCTTTAACATTTCAAGATTCAGAACTCATATCACCAAAAGAATGCTGCATTTGCTTGTTTAATTCTTAAAAATAAATAACGAAGTCAAGGCAAAAACCGAAGCTAATTTCAAGTGTGAATCAAGATTTAGCTTTAACATTTCAAGATCCAGAACTCATATCACCAAAAGAATGCCGCAGTTGCTTGTTTAGTTCTTAAAAACAAATAACGAAGTCAAGTCAAAAAAGCTGAGTCATTATATTATGGTATTAACTCAATTCTATGGATTTGAAATAAAGCTACTATAAGCCCCACAGCACATCGGTTTTGGCTATAGCTCGATATAGCAAGAGAAGTTTTTAGCAGATATATTTTCTTTTTTGAACAATGTTTGACCAACAATACTTTGTGATTTATAGGTTTTGCTAAAAGAAGAAACGCTCTTACATTAAATAAAATTCTCAGTCTATTGATAATTTAAAATCTCATAAAGTATCTCTTGCGTTTGGAACCCCAAATACCATGACCATTAGGCATTGATTGCTTTGATCTTTTGCTCTTCGAGATTTAAATTGGGATTCTAATATTCAATTGTCCACTATTCTTGTAGAATTCGCCTATAAATATGTTTTGTATAAGCTCTTACAGGAGTTCATTGACTATAACACAAAGTTTCTTTTATCTTTCCATCCAGAGTAAATCGTAGTTATCGGCCTCCCTAGCAGTACCATTTTGTATTTCCAATTATACATTGCACCATGCTTTCTGCATCTAACTATAAAAACCTTTTGGATTTCCTATCATATGAACGATCTATTCTATCTATATCTTTCTCTATCCCAACTCATCTTGATTCGCCGCAACGAGCTTCTTTGAACTATGAAAATCCAACTTGATAAACGCTGATCTTTCGGCTACTTTGTCAACAAATGTTTAAACTTTTATGTTACTTCCTGTTTTCATGCTTAACATTGTACATCCTAAAGTTCCTAGGCAAGCCCCCGATGTGAGAAGTTGCAATTCCAAACCCAACAAGCTAGGATCAATTGTGCCTGCAGCGCAATATTAATTAGTGTAGACATGTTAGTGTATATTTTCGTCGGTATTTTCGTATAATCCCCATTTTGTACACTTTGTACCGTTGAAACAAAATTACAAAGCTAGTCGGGCGCATATTAAAATTTGCATTTTTTACAAGGCAACATTGTAGGCAATAAAAGCGAACAAAATAAAAATAAAAGCAAAGAATTTCAGATGAAAAAAACAAGCGAAGTTTGTCGTAAAACTTGGCTCTATGGCTTAAAAAGAAAGCATAATTTTAAGCTGGCCAGAGCTAAGAACAACAACAACAACTGCAACAACTGCAACAACAATAGCCACAAGAGCAACAACAACTGCAACAAAAACACAAAGAATAACGAGCTGTCTTATGGAGCGCGCATTGCTGAGCATTAAAAAATCAAATTATAATAAAATTGCAGATTAACTGAGCGCAAACTGCTGCACAAATCGTACGAGTTGGACTCGTTAAGAAGCGGAACCCGGCAGAACCACAGCGAGCCCAGTAAGTCGTCATCAACGGGATGTACACTAACTCTGCGTAGAGATGAGCATGTGAGCGAGGACATGGCTAATGATGGGCATCACGCATAGACACGATTTCAAGTGGGCTTTGAATTGGCATTGAAAAGATTTGCTAAGAAATATAATAACAATGAAAATAACTTGAAGATTTGGGCGATAGTTACTATGAGCGAGATTTTGATTTCAATATTAGAGGAAGCTCTAGTACTTTGAAGCTTAATGATTTGAAATCAATCGGTTCCTTACGAATTAAGCGACGATTATCGCAACCGAACAAACCAAGAGCTGTATGAGCTCTACAACGACATCTTTCGGCGTATTACGACGCTTCAACGAAAAATGTTCTCGATGCTACAGACGACAAAGAAAGATGAAGCGAACGATCAGTGCTCAGATGGAGAAACCAAGTGGAGAAGGAACTCTATTCACTTGAAGCGATCCACTAGAGAGGGCGTGCTCAAAGCAGGGGCGGCTGAGGTCGGCAGTAACCTAATAATGGATTGTGATGGTCAACTAAAGAAAGTAAATTTAAGAATCGGAAATAGGAACTAATCGTGCAAACATTGCGAAAGGATTTACAACGATTAACAAATTAGAAAAGATTGGAAAAGAAAAGATTTTGATGGTCAACTAAAGAAAGTAAATTTAAGAATCGGAAATAGGAACTAATCGTGCAAACATTGCGAAAGGATTTACAAGGATTAACAAATTAGAAAAGATTGGAAATCACTTGTAGAAATTTTAAGCGCATAAAACATTTGAAGCTTTCAATGTAGTAAAGTTTTCGTCCAATAAATTGATACTCCCTCTCTAAAACGGTATTGCTCTAGGACACAATTATGTTGCAATCTAAAAATCGCTTAGAAACAAATCCTATAATTCCCATAAATCTTTATAGCAATGGCTTGCGACCCCTAAAAAGAAATATACCTTACAAAGTTGTAATTGAAATTCTTACAAAATTATCCCTATTGTCAAGTCGGTTCCGATCAGAAAGGCGTCTTTAAATCGTGTAAAATGTTGTGCTTTGTCAAGGCGGTCGCTATCAGACAGGCGACTTCAATTCTTGCCAAATATTATCTGTTTTCAAGCAGGTTCGCATCGGAAAGGCCTCTTTGATTCTTTCAAAATATCAAGGCGGAGCGTATAGCGCCTTGAATACTTGCAAAATGTTCTCCGTTTTCAAGTTGGTTCGGATCAGAAGGGCAACTTTAATTCTTGCAAAATGTTCTCATTTTTCAAGGGGATTCGGATCAGACAGACGCTCTTAGATCTGCCACTGCAGATTCACTTCGAAAATACTCTCGATTCGATTAAAAAAAATGCGAGAATAAAACGAGTTAGTTTCTAAAAATAATATATATAAAATTAAATGAATCCATGACCTTTCATTTTTACCCATAGGAATTAATTTTTGGAAAATGCCCAAACCACATTTTTAAAAATTTAATCGACTATTAACGCCAACTGCGCAGACTTATAAATGATATTTACCGACCAATTTCATCTTTTAGCTTTTAGAAAGCTATCGATATCGAGTTTTAAATCTAATTTGAATAAGTTTCGATCTAAGAGAAGAATTGGAGATTCTACAAAACTGTAACCAATCCACATCTACTCGAAAAAGTTCCATACTCGAAAAAAGTGACAAAGCAGCATCACCATAATTACTATAATTTTCT
This sequence comes from Chymomyza procnemis, assembly GCA_035046065.1. Classification (NCBI taxonomy): domain Eukaryota; kingdom Metazoa; phylum Arthropoda; class Insecta; order Diptera; family Drosophilidae; genus Chymomyza; species Chymomyza procnemis. The sequence goes on from JAWNOJ010000023.1 coordinate 30,560,336, forward strand.
TGTTCTATGCAACATCTCCGCAGCCCAATCCTTGCTGCTCTGCACACTCACGCCTTCTTAAATCACGCGGCACTTGGAACTGCGCACACGCTGCAACTGGCCATGACCATGTGTGCGTGTGTGTGTGTGTGTGAGTGTGCAACAAACTGCAAATGCAACAGTCATGGAGGCAACAATTTTGAACTGCATTGCGGCTTGTTTGTAGCTTGTTGGCTACTGGACTCCGCTGTCGCAATGCCAAGTTAGTAAGCCACTCAGCCAGTTAGCCCAGCCATCCAAGTCATCCAGAGAGTCAAGTCATCCAGTCAACCGACTAGCCATTGCCGCTTGCTTGCCAAGATTAAGTCATCATCAACATTTTGCAGTTGTCAACTGTTTAAATTGCCTTTTTGTGGCTGGGCCAACTATTTGATGGGTTGGCTGCTTGTGTGTGCGTTTGTGTGGCCAATGCCATTCAGCCGGAGTGCTTAGTCCGTTGACCATTTGGCCATTAATGAGCCTTGCAGTTGAATGGTTATGCATGCAACCAAAATTTATATGCCACAAGCTGAGCTAAGGCGCTTATATTTGGTCAACAATTTGTAGAGCTAACCAGGTTTGTTTTTTTCAAATCCAGTCCCAAAGACTTATCGTGGGCCAACGTTCACCAATGCGGATGACACACGCTTTGGAGCAGCTCCAAGTGTTTATTGCATTGACACTTTGCGAGACGGCACCAAACCCATTGCCAGTCTCGATTCCCGGTACACTTTCAAAATCATAAATTTTCAGTTTGTCACTTTGCTGCATTGATATGGCAGTGCATGGCGACACAGACAGGTCGGTCAGACGCCTTGTCCCCTTACCCTTGCAACCACCACCGCCAAGCGGCATGCAAATGAATGATGCACTGCAGCCGTTGAAAATTATAATTGAAGCGAACAAATATATATATTTCTTTCTTCTTTCGTTTTTTTTTTTGGGTTTAATGGTGTCAATGCTTATCGCTACCAAAAGCTACAGCAACAAGAAGAAGAGCAGTGAAAATGCCGCTTAAGTGCCATACAAAACGTTTTCGAGATGAAGTCATTAAGGGGCAGCAGCAGCAGAAGCAGCAGAATCATCATCAGCAACCGAACAAAACGGAAATCGTTATCAGCACTTTGTTCATTTTTGTATATTTTTTTCGATTTTCGATTTCGGCATATTTAAAATTGATATTTTACAAAAGATGATGTCGTTTCGAGACTGTGCGTGCCTACGAAGTGTGTACACACTGGAATATAGAAGTGCAAGTACATAATACACAAGTATACTCAAAACCCGTCAAAACTTTTATGATCATCTCAAAAAAACGCTTTTTGCCATACGTCATCTTTGATTGAACTTTGGGCAGTGCTAGTTTGTCATTTGAAATAGATTTGCTGCGTGGAAAAGAATATAAACCTTGAAGGTAATCACATTATCAGCCATCAGGTAAATGTATAAAATCTAAAAGAGTAAAAGCTACAAAGTAGCTGCTCCCAATGAGATGATCGAAACTGCTTGAGTTAAATTTAAAAAAAATCTAAAAGAGTGCAAAGTAGTTACTTTCAAGATGTAGTTACAAGATATGTTCAATTATTACAACAAATCCCATCATAAAATCATGTTGCTCAACTGCAGTGTATAAAACTAAAGCAATATGCCAGCATTCCATTGGTTGCGGCAAACACTTTCCCAACCCGTTGCGTTCGTAATTGCAATGACATTTTGAACTTTGGACAACTTAAAAATGCGTTTCCTCTATAAAAATTTGTTATCTCTATAAAATAATTTTTTAAGTGAACCAAAAACATGCAATATTCATAAATTTCTGTTTTGCTATGTTCAAATTTTTTATTGTTTTTTGAGCAACAGAAAATTACTGTACATGATTTTTAAGATTTCTTTTTTTTAAACATTTTTATTACAAAATGCTATAAATATAAAATGCAAAAAAATATAAATAATTTTTTTTTATGGCTTAAGTGCTGCATTGTTTTGAATTTAATGTTTTTTATGTACAATTTTTAACACTTTGTTTAATGAATTTCTGTGGTTTTACAATTTAATTTGGCGCAATGGATATAAAGTTCAACTATATCATAAACTGGCATGATTTTAATGGATATGAATAATGTTTAAAATATAAATCTTAAAAGTTTTTCAAGGTTGCTAGAAAATTATGCTGCATTAAGTTATTAAGCTAAAAATGTATAATATTCGATAACTATTTTGGTTTAATGGAAAATGCAGAGTTATCAGCATTACCGACATCATCTCTGTGTTCTTTCTAATGACTCAGAGGTTTTCAAGAAATTTATGCTTCTTCAAACAGTTAATAAAAAAAGTTAAGAAAATATCAAATTATTTATCTTAAGATGAAACAGATTTAGTGTGTTGTTTCGAAAGCAATTAAAAAAATTTAATTTTAAAAATAACTTCTAAGATTAGACACTCAACAGCAAAAATCAAGATATCGTCAGGTGATCCAGAAAATCTTATCTTTCTGCCAGTTCTAAATTAATTCTGGAACTTTTTTAATTAGATCATCAACTGTTGGCTAAAAAAATCAAAACTAAGTGAAATTGTAGCTTTGAAGATGCTCAGTTGATCCTCATACTCATATCTGTCATCTCTTCAGTTATAAATATATTTTACTACAGGCTTAAAAATATCAAGACTAAGACCAAACAAATTGAAATTATGAAGAACATATCTGTCATTTCTACTTTAAAAAATCGGTTTCAAACAAATTGGATTTAAAAACATCGTCAGATGATACTGATAATAATATCATGCGTATCTTCTGTCAGTTTCAAATTTATTTTCGAACTTCTTAGATTAGATCATCAAAAAATAAGATGATTAAATTCGGATTTAGATAAAAAAAAAATGAAATTTTGAAGAACATATTTCTACTTTTAAAAATCGGTTTCAAACAAATTGGATTTAAAAACATCAGATGATACTTATAATAATATCATTCCTCTCCTCTGTTAGTTTCAAATTTATTTTCATGCATATTTTATAATAATATCATGCATCTCTTCTGTCAGTTTCAAATTTATTTTCGAACTGCTTAACTGACTGCCTATAAAAATCAGATGATTAAATTAGGATTTAGATCAAACAAATTGAAGTTCAAAACATCGCCAGATGATGCTTTTTTTAGAACTTTTTTAATTGCATGAACTGATTAAGAAAGTCAAGTCGTCGATCAAACAAATTGGAGTACAAAACTTGGTCAGATGTTTTATTCAGAATTTTCAACTATCCTGACTGTTCTTAAAATATATTTTCTTTCCCAAAATGGTCTCGAAATATCAAATGCAGACTAAAAAGAATGCACAAAAATAATGAGTCTCGAAAAAACCTGATACAAATCTTTAAAGTTGTTAAAATCTCTTTTAGAGATTAAAACAAGACGATTCTCTTGCAAATTAAGTTCTTTTAGCCAAATTTATTTTTTATAAAATTAGTGGAATATGCACATATACTATCTGACAGAATCTTATTAAACATTTCTTGTAAAATGCAGGAACTAAGCAGCTAGAATGTATGGTAGCATTCTTGGCACCTAAAAATCTCAAAAAGTAGCGCTTCTTAAATGAAACGTTTAAACAAAAAAACCTTGTAGTTGACAAAAAAACTAACTTAAAAATCGGTTACACTCTAATGGTTGTGTCAACACATACAAGAGCTGCGGTTTTCACAAATTAAACAATTGCTTTCTTAATAGCTTCTCACTTTTTACAAACATAACTGCCACAGCATAGCTTTGTTTTGTTGTCAATAGTTTTACAACTTTAGCGCTGAGTTTTTCTCAAATCTTTCATTAACAACATACCCAAAAAAAAATAAAAGAAAAACATAAAAATAAACTACTCAGCGCTATTTCTAACCCACAAAATATAATTCATGAGTCAGAAACCCATTGCCAGTAAGTTCAGTTTCTCTCGTTCTCGACATTGAAATGGCAAAACCATCTTCAAATTGAGTTTAACTGACGACAGCAAAAGTTGCTCGTCTTACGAGATAGTATTTCTGACGTCTAGACAAGAAAAAGTCTACCAAAAAAAAAACCCCCCTGCCAGGCTACTGCTTACTCCTCAACTTCAACTACAGCTTCAGCAATAGCATCGTCATCATCACCAACATCATCTTCTCTTTGCAACTTCAACTAGCTGTAGTTTTTGGCATTACTTGCACAGCCTTTTAGACTCACGTTATCATCTTTCGCTGAGGCGCAAAGACGAGCCTTGTTTGTTGAGCTGCGTGTAGCAGATTTTCCGTTGCACGAGGAAATTTAGAAAGTACGCACTTGAATGGTGTCTATGTTTGTGTCTTGGCTTAGCAACAACAGCTGTTGCACACAAAAGGCGCTCAACTGCCACCCGCGCTTTTCGAAAAAAGGCCCATGAATAGTTTAATTAAAATTTTCCTTAAAGCAACAAGAAATCTTCGTTTTTTTTTTGCTTTTGCAGTTTGTCTGCAACTGGCGAGACAAGAAAAACTAACAACAACTTGTTAAAGTTTGAGATTTTCGCAAAACAAAAAAAAAGAGGAAAAAAAACACAGCCGAAGAAAGACGTCTTGAAGTTTTTACTACTGTCTTAGGGCATTTCCCCGGGCAATTTTGTCCCACTTCAAAACAAGCCAGTGAACCTTTCATTTATGTGTTGTGCGTCTAGACAAAGTTTGTATCTTTTGGCGAAAAGATATTCGAAAGTAATATTTTTTTTGTAAAAGTTTAAACTAAAGGTTTTAGGGCGCATATCAAAAGACCCACTTTGCCGCTTAAAAAATAGCATCAGAAAAAGTCTGTAAAACGCACATTTATCATATCATTGCCAAAATGTAAACTAATTAAAAATTAAATTATAATAATGTATTTTATGTTACAACAACAAAAGCAGCAACTCGTAAAAGTAGCTCGTAAGCTTGCAGATGATTCCAAATAAAATTGTCATAAAAATCAACTTTTTTTTAATCGAATCTTTAGCTTTTGACAAAATCTGTTTGGATTAATTTAATGACCCAAAACCGGTGTCAAATTTTTATTTAGTGCCAAAAATTTGAATTATGCATGCGAGCTTCAAAGACAAAGGGATAACGCGGATGCAAAAGCCATAAATGTCTATAATCTACTACTGGCAGAGTTCTCACAAACAACTGTCAACTTAGACCTAGTTTCCATACCAAACCTCTGGCCTCAAAGCAAACATCGTTGTATTCCACTGCGCTTTATTTTTGCACTAATTATGATAGTTGCTCAGTTTATGTTTAAGTTGAAATCTTCTAATTTAGCGGAATTTGACCAAAGTTGAAAGTTAAACTTTATTTTCGAAAAAGTTTTTCTAATTTCTTCTGCTAACCAGCCGAGTTAGCATCCATAGAAACATCTCTTAAAAGGGTATTGCTAGAGTAACGTAGCGCATTCTCTGTTAAAGACCGAAACCATAGGACAACACACTGATCAGTGCGGCTTCAGACCTGCTTAATTCACCATAGACCATGTCTTCATATTCCACTAATTCCTGAAAAAGACTCACAAAAACGGTTCGGCTAACACTTACTCTTTGACGATTTTAAAGCTACACTCGATACCTCGATTAGGGTTCCCAGGCGTTTCCTGTTTGAGTCTGGTATTCCTGCAAAATTGATTCAACTGCAGAATGACATTGAGCATCACCAGTGGCTCTGTCAAGGTAGAAAATATAGTCTTCGAACCCTTTAATACCGATTGGGGTTCCCTGTCTGAGTCTGGTATTCCTGCAAAATTGATTCGACTGCAGAATGACATTGAGCATCACCATTGGCTCTGTCAAGGTAGAAAATGTAGTCTTCGAACCCTTTAATACCGATTAGGGTTCCCAGGCGTTCCCTGTCTGAGTCTGGTATTCCTGCAAAATTGATTCAAATGCAGAATGACATTGACAATCACCAGTGGCTCTGTCAAGGTAGAAAATATAGTCTTCGAATAATACCGTTCAGGGTTACAGACAGGGCAACTGCCTATCGTGATACCTCTTCAATTTTGCAATGTATAAGGTACTATGGAAGGCTTCTGTACATCCTACTGACACTGTTTTCTACAAGAATGTCCAGCTTCTTGCGTACGATGATTGGGCATTGTAAGCGAGATATCAACGCGCCAGAAGCATGGGTTGTGTCGTAGACATCTGAGCTACGCTTGAAGTTTTTTTTTTTTTTTTTATTCTTTGTCAAATTATGCTGCAAAATAATACCACAAAATAATACAATTGATGCAGTTAGATTTGACGCTCCTATGTGAAGCATAGGGCGGACATAAACTCCTTCCAACGCCTTCTATCTTGGGCGACACTACGCAATTCATTCCACGACGCTCTCTCCTGACTTTCTGCAAGCACAGTTCTCACACAGTTCTGTCGAGGGCGTCCTCGGCGCCGGGTACCCTCCGGATTTCATTGGAAAGATCTCTTGGCGATATCTTCATCTGACTTCCTAAGCGTGTGACCAATCCAGGTCTATTTCCTTCTTTTAATTTCGTTGTTGATCGGAGCACTTCTAGAGAGTATCAGCAAATACTCTTGAAGTGCTCGAGAAAAAAAATTATTTCGCCATAGAACACTAATCAGCGAAAGTGGCTCCTGCTTGGCTAAAGAGGGCAAGATAAGGCATATGCTGTCTTCAAACTCAGATGTACGGCGCCTAGGGCTCCATGCTATAGTGGACAGCTATACTCTTTTATTTGTCAAAGAATAGACGTACCTTGACAACGCCGTGAACACCGACAATAATATCAGCCCGGAGTTAAAGCGAAGATTCTTATTTGCCAAGAGGTGTTACTATGGTCTACTATGGTTACTATGGTAATAAGTAGCGAAGACTTTTTTGGATCAACAAAATATGGTGTAGAATCATGGGTTCTGTTGTGGACGAATCCTTCGTGAAATCTTCAGTAACTTTCGGATTGGGGACGTGTACCGCATACAAACGAACCATTAACTGTATGAGCTTTCTAACGACATAGATGTCGTCCATGACTGGGCCATGTCGTTGATATGGACAAAGACGTTTCAGCGAAGAAGTTTTTCAATGCGAAAGCTAACAAAGGCAGACAAAGGGGACGACCAAAGCTCAGTTGGAAAGACCAAGTGGGGGAGCAACTACCTTCCCTTGGAGTGACAAACTTTAGAAGAGCTAGTGAGGCTGGCTGTAACCCGAAAACGAAGTGTGATGGTCAATGTAAGTAAAAGGATTGTAGCTTCATCATCTCTACGTTTCAATCTAAACAACTAAACATTGTACAAAATATGGATGCTTCTTTATAGAATGCTAAAGCTTCCTTTAACTTAATCATTTGAAAAAATAAACTACTTAAAGAGAATGTTTAAGTCATTCCGTAGTTTAAGTCTCTTTAATTAATACCAGATGCGCTATTTAAAGTAACTACTTCAGAGAATTATTTATTATTAGTTATTTTGTAAATTCTCTAAAGAAGCAGCTTATATTATCTATATGAGATAGAGAGAGAGTAGAAACTTATGCTTAGACTCTTTAGCATTTTCGTGGCTTCAAATGCCAGCAAATCGTCATATATTCCCTAAATTCTCCGCAGAACTAGCAATCTCTGGGCTTCTATTATCCAAAATATTCTGACAATTCAATTCAAAGTCAAAAAAGTTTTGCGCGAATTACAAATTTTCCAACTTCAAGATTTTACAGAGTATTAACCACACATTGAAAAAATTTCGACGATTTTGTGGTTTTTTTCTTTTTCTTAATAAACTCATAAACTCACCTTTAACAATTTGGAAAAGAACATTACACTTGAAAAGAATCTCTGAGCGACTTGCAACATTATGTGGCAAACAAAGTTCAAAGCAAAATGCCACAGCAAATAAATAGTTTCCAGGGAACAAAAAAAAAGAACCCAAGCTGTTGGTTGAGAGCGGGCACGGGCAATGCGAAAAGTGCGCTAAACTGGAGCATTGTCTGTAAGATTGGTGGCACGTTGAAGCTGCTATTGTTGTTGCATTTTGCTGTTTTTGTATAGCAAGTTGCACATTCAGTTTCAACGTGCGGTTATGTGCGGCAATTAAAAGTCACAGAGTAGACATAAACATGCTTGGCGCTCATCCCAAAAACTGCAGGAATACAGCGACTGCTACCACACGTTGGTAACGCAAATAGCGCAAGATGTTGCAACAACAACACAAAAAAAAAAAAAAAGTTACGAGCTGTTGATGATAAAGGGCCACAGGGCGACAACGTCGCCAAAGTCAAAATACAAATGGGGCGCCAGTGTTGCAAAGTTATTGGTTTGTTTGCATCTTTGTTAGTCAGCCAGCCACCGGGCTGCGGTGGTGCTGACTGTGGTGGCGTCTGTTTTATGGCTTAATTAGAGAAGGCAGCAGCCACAACAACAACATCTTAAGCTGCCATGTTGCAACACGTTGCCTAAATCAGCGTGAACCATAACGCTTGCAGGGAGGGGGGCGATGCAGCAAATGCAGCTAAAATACGTTGATAACCTCTTAGGCAGGCCAAAATGGTCAACACTTTGAGTTGGAGTTGGCTGAGAGCCCAAGTTTGTAGTAGTTGCTGTTGTTATCGAATACTCTGCCAGTTGAAGGAAGCCAAAAAGAACTTTGCTCAAAAGAACTAGTTCGAAAGCATGATATATTTGAAGTGAAGCAATTAATCTAGTGTTGCAAAACGCCAAACAAAATGCGGCAACTTCAATATTGCAAGAAATCGCTAAGAACTTTAGCAGTTCTGCAAACCAACAAAGTGTATCTTCAAGTCAGAAAGTTGCCTGCCTCTACTGCTTCTTCTTGTTGCATTTTCCTTGCAATTATGCACGCGACACATGTTGCAAGGTTACACTTGCTAAAAATGCAAAAATACCGCGCTTGCAACATTGTCGGCGTCAGCGTTGGCGTCCTCATTGGCGTCGGCGGCATAGTTAACTTAATGTTATGGTGTTGGAAAGCCCCGACTGTCTAATTATCATTACAACAACAATCACTTGACGGCCGCGGCAAAACATTGCCGGCGGCATCTTGATAACGATCAGAACAACGCCAGCAGCGTACCTCATCATCATCATCATCATCACCAACATTATCAACACCATAATCATCTGCGCGAATAGCGTAGAAATCTTGTAGAATAAATATATATTTTTATATATATAAAGTAGAAGACTGTGAAGTGCTCTCCGCCCAGTGCGTCAGCCAGGCTTGACATACAACGTGTGGGTTAGGTTAAGGATTGAGGCGTGTTACTTTTAGTGTTGTAACTGATCGTGTAGTTGAGATAGTTAATTACACTATAACATGTCTGACAGTCATATCATACACCCCCAATAATTGTTTTTGTTTTGGGATTCTGGGGTTTTGGCGTACACAAACAAAGAGAAGGGGAGCTACATCTATATGGATATGCAAAATCGTAGCATTAGTATGTATCTAGAGAATGTAAGGCGAGTATTATGTGTAGATATCCGAATTTCGAGCTCTGTAATGTATTCTCCATGCGCATTTCATATTTAGAACGCGTTTTTCGAAAACATAGCTAGGCCAAAAGCAAGAGGGAAGTGGCAAAAAAGGCTGCATGTATAAGGTCATGCAACATCTAAAATTAGTACGGAAATAATTCAATTCGAATATCTTTTTGACATCTGCCGCAAGATCTATGAGGTATGCTCCATGTGCATTTTGTATTTAGAACGCTTTTTCTGAAAACACATAACTCGGAAAAAACTTTACTTATGGAAAAGCGTTATCTCCAGCATCGTTCATCAAGATCATGCGTGTATCCTGCAATTGTGAATAACTCTCTTCTGATGTTATTGCTAGATTATTGTATTTTATTTTCAAAAACTATTATACGAAAAATTAATTTACAGCAAAACCCCTATCAACAAATTTTATATGAAATCAAAAAATCCTTACCTTCCCATTTGTTTGCAAACGTGTTTTGGAATGGCCCAAATTTTTTATTTTTAACACATAATTTTATAACAAAACATTACCAAATATTGTTTTTTCTTGTGTTTTTTACCAATGAAAACAAATGTATCTTAGAGAGCTGAAGCGACACCTAAGAACTTTGTAGTTTTCATTCAAAGCGACTTTTCGAAGAGATATAACTTTTAAAATCTTTAAAGCGAAAATAGATCGAAAAGGAACTCGCTTCTATTTTATTTAATAAAGCTATACTTTCGATACAAAAAGAAATCACCAATTTTTGTAGATTTGTAAAAAATTGTATAGTTTTCTAACGAATCATTTTAAAAGGAAAAATATGAAACATAACGTTTTAAAACTTAAAAAATCTTTAATGGGTAAATAGATCAATAAAGGTAATCTTCGCTACGAATTTTTTCGAAAAAAAAGCCAAGAAAAGAAATCAGCAGTCTTTGGTGATTAGTATGAAATTTGTTTATTTCAAACTATTCAATGTTTTTTTCATTTCTAAATAAAACAATTAAAAAAAAAACGTAAATTCCTTATAAAATCTTAAATGTTTTTTAACTGTTTTTTTTTTCATTTAATAGAAATGAAACCATATGTGTATGGTCTATCAATTATATTGTTATTTTGCTTTATTTTGAAAAAGACTTATCCACAAATCTCTTCTAAAAAAAAATCACTTGTACTAAAAAATTAATAGTTGAGCTCACTGAGATGACATGATTCTTTCGATAAGTTGTAAAACGAGCACAATTTGTTAAAGCTATTTTTGTCATAGAACAAGTTAAGGTAAGTAATTCGCATCATTTTGTTGCTCGAACTTGAAACTTTTAAAACAATTACAATAAATAACTACCAGAAATTTTATTGCAAATTCTACAACACTTTTGTAACGATTAAAATGTTTGCTATCGATGACTGCGGCAAAACATTCCCATAACTTCTACAAAAGCAGCTAAGCCGCATTATGGAACTGACTGCGAGAGACTGGAGAAACCTAGTACCCCTGGTCATACCAATAAACACCTGACGAATGTGTCGAAGCTGTGCTAAAAATTCAAATTGATTTTACGCACAGGGAGTTTCCCAAGAAAAAAAATAATAAACAAATACTAAATGTCATAAACTGTATAAAATAGTAATTGTTTTTCAAACTAAATGTAGACTTGATGTTGGTCATAATAATCGGGATACATAATGCTGGCGCACAACATGTGGATGCCACATACTCCTCGTATCGCATCGAATGGAGCTAAATACAGGAGGCAATGTACTTAACTTGGCTAGTAACACATCAAAAACGCAATGCGCCAATGCCAACTTGACTTGGAGACCCGCACGGAAGGAACTTCAGGGGCATGCTGTGCTGTGGCAGCTGCAGCTAAAGCGTAGAGTGCAAAATAACATACAGTGCCTGCAATAAAACTTTCATAACTCTGCAGCTAATGGAGTTCGAAATGCTGGCTCGTAAAATATTTGTTGTTGTCGTTGTTGGTATAATTGCTGTTGCTTGCCTGCCGGCTTAAAGTTGCAGCGGGGAAGCAGGCTGGGCTACTGCTCGCACCAAGTAGATAGGCAGGTAGGTAGGTAGGTACAAGTCCTGGGCAAGCTGCAGGCCGTTAAAGCTCAGAAATTGTCATAAAAAGCAACAACAAACAACAACGACAACTTACTAGGCGCTACCAAGGCTGTGTGGCAACATCTCTTTTTTTTCAGTGTAATTTTCTACTGTTAAAAGTGCAACAACGCGCAGCAGAACGAGTACGACGACAACATCAACGCAGATAGCAAGCATGTCCATAATAATGACCAAGGGGGGCTGGGGCCCATTTTAATTGAAATCACAACAGACCAACACCGAGCGATACCTAACCAAAGCAATCGAATAAATCGAACAAATCGTACAAATCGAAAGCCAACACAAACAGGCAAACTTTGCCTAAAAACTGCAAAATAATAAATTATAAAAAAATTTCACAGCTGCAATTATTTTCGGTGGCTCAAACAAGAAAAGAAGTTATTGAACTGCGACTTGGGCCTCAAAACTTAATCACTGTGAATTGTGAAAAGCCAATGACAGCCTCCGCGCCAATAAAGTAAGAAATTCCCCCCAAAAAAAAGAAGAAAAAGTGAAAGAAATGGGTTCAGTTGTAAATTTCGAATACCCTGCAAAAACAAAGGCTGAATATTTTTATATACAAAATATGCCAAAAACCTAATAAAAAAACAAAAAAATTCTAAAATTTAAATTTTTATTTAATATTACATTAAAAAAAAAAAAAAACATAAAAAGCACAATTAAAAACTCCACAAAATTCTATTAGAAATTAAAATACTATTTTCAGCTTATATTTTTGAAACGTTTGTATTATCTTATGTTGAAATTTTTAACAGTGCTACGATTAATATTAAAAAAATAATAATGTTTGGCAAGAGTCGCCTTATTACTTAATTTTTTGCCATATTTTTGGGCTTTGGGCCACAGCACTTGAGAACCATTGGATTGATAACTGCCTTTCGAGGACGTTCGGAACTAATAATTTAAGTAATTTAAGTAGCCAAAGGCCATAGAAGCCAATGCTTTCCTCTTCCAACTAGTTTATATATTTACTATTATTATCTAGTTTTATAAAATAATAATAATAATTTAAGTAATAATATATAATTTTTTGTTTGTTTTAATTAAAAATCTATGTTTAAATTTTTTTAGAACTAGTACTGATATTAAAAACGTAAAAAATAATTTAAAATAATTTCTTTACAAAAAGTACTTAGAAAAACTTAAATATAATTTCTTTTGTTGTATTTATTTTTTATCACTCATTGAAAAGACAAATAATTGAAGTAAATTAATTTAAAAAATTTGTAATGCTTGACGAAAATTTAAATATATTTGCCTCTTAATTTAATCATAAGATCATAATCTTTAATTATGTTATTACGAAAATTTAAATATAATTTTATTTTTTTGTATTTGTTTATTTATCGCTTATTGAAAAGACAAATAATTGAAGTAAAATTAAATATATTTGCTTCTTACCTATGCCTACAATTATAAGCCATAAATAATTTTTTTTCAACTTTTGTATGTTTTTACTTTGATAAACGCTCATAAGCAAAAATACAGCAAAATAAGTCTGATTTGAACTTAATATATATGTAATTAAATTAAATGTAAAAATACATAACATTTGTGAAAAGTACTAAAAAATAAATGTAAGCCAATATTCAAAATTTCCACAAATCGTTAAAAATGCTAGAAAAACGCATAAAAAATAAATTCGTTTTTTTGCTGAAAAAGAATAATGATTATATTGACAGAAACCCGATCGGACTTATACAACGAGAGATACAGATAATTAACGCAATTTATTGGAAAAATAATGGATTGCTTTTTTCTACAGCCAAAACTCCTACAATTACTTTTGACGTAAAAACTAAATCCAAAAAAAAAAAATTACAAACCGGTGATTAGCAACTTTGAATATTTCTGAAAAAGAACGAAAACTTCGAATTTGAAAACAGGCAAGTATACGAAAGATTAAAAAAAAAGGAAAATTTAAAGAAAAGAAAATGCTCGAGTGGAAAAATTTGAAAAAGATATACTTTCGAAAAAACGAAAAAATTCTAGAATTAGACATTTAAATTAATAATAAATTGACAAAAAGAGGCAGCGTTGAATCTTAGCAGGCTTGGGGTCGACAAACGAAACGAGCAGCTGGCGAGACCCCTAGTAAATTAATAAAAAATATGTGTAAGATATATAAAAATTTAAAAAATTGTAATAAAAACAAAGTAAATAGAGAGTGCTTATTGTTAATTAAAAGTTATGAATTGCGCTAGTTTTTGCGAAATATCAAAGAAAACGCTAAAGAGTGTAGTTCGGAAAAAGTAACGCTTTCGACACTTGCTGGTCTGAGCTATTTCATTTTATGGATGCTTAAAAATAAACCAAAAAACACAACTAATTTATATTAATTTTTGCCGCTTGAAAGTAAAATTAGAAATCATGCAAATCCTTACCAGCAACTCAACGGTGCATTCCGCTTCACTTAGCCAATATACCCTCACTCACAAGTAAACCAAAGGAAATGTAAGCAAAACAAGAGAAGTGTGCAGCTTACGCCCGGAACTTCAACAAATGTCAGATATTTACAAGTAAAAAGTAACAACTACTTAGGGCCGGCAACAGGCGTCAGGCCTCCATGACAGCGTCAGACCCCATAACTTGGGCAGCGGGGATGTGGTGTACATGTGCAGCTTTTGGTCTAAATGTTTGTGGCTTGGCTTTTGCTTTTGTTTTGGCTTTTTTTTTGTAGGCGTCAACCTGCTCTTTAAGCCGCATTATTTATGCGCCTGTGCAGCGATAACGCGCTTGCATTGACCAGCTTCAATAAAGACTCTCGAAATGCAGCAGAGTTAAGAGTTGTGGCAAGAGTTGCAAGCTACAGGTTGCTGTTCTTCTTTTTTTTGCCTCTGCACTACTTTTAAGGGCTTACTTACTGCACTTAAGCGCTGACCAGCTAGCCAAGCAGCCAAGGAGTTCCACAAACCAGAGTCAACCAAGGCAGCAAAAATATGAGATATTTCTTATCAGCTGGTATGCATCTGTGCACCTCGAGCGATTCCTTTTGCTGCTGCTGCTGCAGTTGCTTCTCTACTTGGACTCCGTTGCTGGCTATTTACTTGTTGCCTCCACCCCACTCAATTCATACCTGCCGCAACGCTGTCTTTGTAGCACTCCAACAGCGGCAGCGGCAGCAGCAGCAGAATTCGCTTTCAAACATTTTCATCTCATTTCGTCTTGTTCCTCTGCCATTTTTTCATCTCAAAAGCTGCACGCTCTTAACTCGCTGAAAAGAAGCTGCTGCAGATTTATTGTCTTTGTTTTTGCTTTGCGTTGCGTTGCGTTGCCTGCCTGCATCTTCTGGTCGCTTGCCCCATGCTGCATGTTATAATAATAATCATAATATCAGTCGTAAGTGCATTTGTATCTTTCTCTCAGCTGGCAACGGCAGCGGCACAATTCGTTCGCTGCTCGCCAGCACTGCCCTGCCTCTTCCGTCGTTGCACTAAATACCAAGGAATTGCCTGCCTCAAGCGGCTTCTAGTTGGTTCCCTTTAATAGGCCTAACTCAGCTCTAAACTGCACTGATTTTTAATATGTGTTTGGAGTACTACTTTATTTTTTTGTTATTCTTGGTGTTCCCAATCTTGTTGCTGTTGTTGCCATTATTGTTCTTGACTTGGTTTCGATTTCTTTACTTAGAAATGCACACTCTGTGTCTGCAAATCTTCTAGCAGAAGTTGAAGCAGTTGAGGCACAGTGGGCACGAAATAAGTTATCAAATGTGACAGTTATTAAATGCGCCTGGAAAATGCAACAAAGGCCATAAAGTTGCACAAGATATATTTCGAGCGCGTGACATTATCATTGCGAATGGAAGATTAGCATACTAGAAGAAGAGCATTTGATATATCGCAAAGATGAGCGAATAAGAAATTGTAGAGAGACGCAGAAGCAGTCTGTACAAAATACCACTGACTAGTTAGCTTCCTCAACTTGTTATATTTTGCAGCAGGAAACCATTTCAAGAGGGCCTCAAAACGTACAAAAATCATCATAATCTGCAGTATCAGAGATTGGGTGAAAGCACTTGCTCAGTCTGCGCTTAGAAAGACAAAATGCACATCAAGGCTGATACTGGCCGATACTCCCAAGACCAACTGCTCCAACTGCTACATTTTAGAGACAACTCGTCCCACTGTCTGCATACATACACATCCACATATATATAGATAGATATTTATGTGCTGCCAAGGTTACATCCTAGTTACACAAATCCATAACTAAACTAGTGCAATATTTGTATAATACGATGAGGCACATACAAAACTCTTTGTATACAAGATTGCAAGTCCTGTACAGGGCAGTGTGGGTAAAGCACAGGCAGGCAGCACAAAAACACTGCCTCATTTAAATGCTTATCAGTGAAATCTGGATGAACAAAAGCTGCTGCTGCTGCTGGTGGTGGTGCTGCAGTTGCTACTCGAATGCCAACTACCATGGATGTACACTCAAGAGTGCTATACGGCGCAAATATGCACAAGCTACCAGCGCTGTTTAGGATTGAGGGAATCTACACACACACACGCATACAAACTACTTGGCTGCTGTTGGGTTTGGTTAGCAGAAAAATGAGAAACCACTGAGATAAAGTGGCAGAGATTTGCAACAAAAGCAAAAGCTGCTGCTGCTGCTGGAAATTCCAACTTGGCGTATTTGTATTTGCAAATTTTGGTTTATTCATAGCTTTGGTTATATCAACAGCAACAACAACAACTACAAGAAGTACAACAGCAGCAACTGCAACAACTACAACAACTGCAACAACATTGCTATTTGCTAAACATAAGTAGTGCATTTCTTGGTGCGGATGCATGCAGACACACGAAAACCGTCCCCACAACTTTTGTGCGTTTTCCTTGAAATAGACACAACTAACTATGAAATAGTTTTTCGCTCTCTCCATTTTTTCCTTTTTTTTGGTATAGCCGCAGCTAGTTTCTTATCAGATCTGCCCACGGTGCGCATATATTTCCGCAGCTCTCATGCTGCGTATGCCAGCCGTTTTCCCTTGGCCACGCTTTGTCCCAGCTCGCATGATGCATCATTTTTTGGGGGCACTCTAATCTACGTGCAAATCGCTGGCATTAAGCAGCTTGGCCCAAAGTTATGTTGGCTGCCTACTTGGGTAGCGCATTTTATTTGTTTTAGTTACATTTTTTTTTTGTTTTTGCTCTAAGACTTGCTTGGATCGTCTCTATCTAAATCTTTGAGTGATTTTTTAATGTACAACGCGTCGTATGCGTAACATGTTGGAAATTTCATGCACAATTTTTTTGGTTTTATTTTTGTTTTCAATTCTTAAGCAGCTGTCAAATTGACTCATAAATATGCAACAAATATAACTCAAAGACGAAGACTAACACACACCCGCACACACACCCGCGCGCATACACACACACTTAGTTTAGGCCCAATATTAATATGTTTACATTAAAAAACTGAATGCTCGATTAGTCTTAGCCAGTAAATAGTGAAAGACTCGACTTGTACATATGTACGTGCTATATACACACACTTGAACACACACACAGCCGTACACACACGCACCTTTGACACGTGTGACCCACAAAAGTCAGCCGTAGCGACGTGTGCCATCAAGTGTAGAGAATTTTGTGCCTTTTGATAAATGTTAAAGCCAAAAGCGAACCTAACTCGAAACAAATCCCATCTACAGTGAGCACTCGAAAGTTACGAAAACTACAACAAATTTGTAATCAAGTTATGTGGTTAATTAAGAGAAGGCAAGAGAACTTAGTAATTAAGAAACTATCTTAGTCCAAACAATAAACTCTTAAGGGAAGTCGCTGTCGTGCCTATAGGTTCTGCCGCATTACAGATCTCTGATTGCTCAAGTACAGTGGGCACTTCGTAACAAACTTTATAACTTTTGACAGAAAACATACTTGACCATCACCCACAAGCTCGCCAGACAATGTCGATTTAAAGATATTTCTGTACAAAATCCAAATTGCATACAAACTAAGCCCAAACGAGAAATTTCGAAAAATGGTGATTTTGACTCAACCGACAGTTCACCCGAAAGCCGTCAGAACTATTTTTGTGGGAATATTTGGTGCCCAAGGTATATGTTGATAAGCAAATAACCATAGCTCAAAGAGAAACACGACGCGAAATAGCCATAGCCATATCGACCGATACATTGGTCAAAACAATGGAAAACGCCGAAAAAAACAGTACATTCTGAGCTCAAGGGCAAAGCTGGTCATTCATGTGATATCATATACAAAAAGTATGATTATCAAAATGAAAACCAAAAAATAATGTCTTTATTTATTTATTTTAGAAACAAATAAATGCTTCCATTTTATAAAACATAAATTCTTTTGCATGAAAAAACTTAAAAAAAACACCAACAAAAGTGACTATAATGTGTTCAAGAATTTCAATAATGGGTGGTACATCTTGTGCTTGGAATTTAAAGCAGCTATCCTCAGACGTTGACAATTGACATTTGCAAAATGAAACACTTTTCGTTTAAAAATTAAAGATTTTTTTAAACTGCAAAAACGATTATAGAACTGGTAATTAGGCTAGCTGTCATCTATTTAGCCATTAAAAAGAATTTTTAATTCTAGAAAAGATTTCAAGGCAAGTCACTGCCCAAGCTCGTGTTACCTTTGTCGAGCAGCCACTGTGCTCATATCAGAAATACTGTTGCACAATTCATTCAGCCATGTGGAAATTCCAAGGGGGGGAGAAATATGTACAATACGAAAGAAAACCCAAAGAGCAGAAAAACTGGCAGGGGGCAGGGGGCAGGAGCCAAACAACCAAAGAAAGTGGACTTCGTTTGTAGTATTGCTTGTTAGAAATTTATAACCGCAAGCGTTGCTCTTTAATTACAAACGACAGAGAATTCATTTCAAGTGTCTCAATTTTGACATTATTAATGTTTGCATGCCACCCAATATGCAACAGACGCCGCAACATGCTGCAGCAAAACACAGTCGCAGTGCAGTGCCAGTCGGTCGGACTGGGCTGGGTTGGGTTGGGCCGGTTTTGGATTTGGTTCTGTTGGCCATGAACGCGCACAAATCAGAAACATGGCAATATGAGCAATAAGAGTGCGTCTGATGTACGATTTGGCTTTAATCTTTTTAGAGCATGTGCGTCGCCTTTGCATATATACATATGAGCGAGTGTGTGCGAGTGTGTGCGTGTGTGGCACGTTTAAGATTTGCAGTTATAGATACCAATGCCACGCACATGCCATACAAGTGCCAGGCACTAGCTCCATAGACGCCTTAAGCTCAAGCGCCCCGAAAATAAAGCGAAAAAAAAGAAAAAAACAAGAAACGTAGCGCTGAAAAAATATCAAATCAAGTTTCGCCTTTTGCTTTAGTGACTTATGCCAGCGACAGATACACTCACACACACAACCAGCATCCTTCACGGAGTGTATGGGTACTAACTTGGTCTTAATACCATAACCCCAACAGCGCCTCTCCCCCACTCCCCCACTTTAAGCTAGGCAGCGGCATTGCGCGTTACTAAAAACCATAAACCGTTTCAATATCGAACACGCGCGCTCACACACTGAGACCGGAGCTGGGGATATACCAACTCTTGCTGCTCCACGGTTACTCCATGAGCAAAAAGATACATCGCACAAAACTGCGAGCTTAAGTAACTGGAACACAGCAGGATGACATTTCCATTGAGCCACAGTCAGGCTCTGGATTCTGCTCCAGTTTGTTAGGTTCGAAGTACTTTTTGTTCATTGGCGTTGCTCCTCTGTTTCCCTCTCCCTCTCTGTCTCTCTCTCCCTGTCGCTCTCTGGCTCTCACTCCGCCTGTTGCCTACGACATTGAGTTAGCCTCAGCAGCGACGACAAAGCGCCAAAGATATAAGAACAAAAAAAAAAAAATAGTGAAAATAAAGTTTAAAAACTCATAGAAGTTGGCTTAACCGGTTGGAGGCTCTGCACTTGCGAAATACCCTTTATTTGGCAGATTTCGGCAAATATTTGGCAAGTAACTTGGATTCTATGTATTTTCAGGCTGGGCGGGCTGCACAGCTTTTCCGCTGTAGAAATCTTAGTACCTCGTTTCACGGCCGCAAATCTAGCACCCGTAATTTTTTGTCTACAAGAAAAGCCTTTCCAAGGTACGCATGGAGTTACGAATCTGCTATTAAGTAGTTTCGTACGGAAACCAAAAACACATAACAAAATTTTTATAAAATTACAAAAAATCTTTAATTTCTCGCTAAAATAAGGAATTGAAATATACTGTAAGATTTTTGGTATCGTTTGTTAAAGATTTCTTCTAGTTATGTTCGCTGTCGGCTTAAGAAAAGGTTTTCTAGAAAAAATGTTAAAATTACTAATTAATTACCCCAAAAATCTTGCAGCACTACTCGAATTTAAGAGTTCTAGGCAAGTTTCCAAAACTGAGGGATCTTGAACGATAAGTATAAAAACCATCAAATGCCTGACTTCATTATTATTATTCTAAGCTAACTTTATATATTATTATTATTTTGTATTGAAGCGAAAATTTTTAAAAATTTATAAAATATTTTTAAATTTTTACAGTTAAAACGCAAATAAATTTTAAAAATCTTTCATTTTTTACCAAATGCATTTAGTTTATGTGCTGTATCTACGATAAAATTCTACAATACAATTGATTTTGAACGTAATCTTTAAAGATTTAAACTAAAAATGACTAAAAATTGTTTTTCTAAAAAACAAAACAAATTGCAAATTCTTAAACAAAAAATATTTGGGTAGTATAAGAGCATTGGTTTTGAAAATAAGACTTGAAGTTTTCAATTAAAAAATAAAATTAAATTACGAAATATAATTGTTCTAAGAAAAAATATATACTTATTTTGGAATCGAAAGCATAACTAAGAATTGGTTTTGAACGTAAGTCTTGAAGATTTTAATTTTTTAAAACTTTAATTATCAAACATAATTTCAAAATCTTTCATTTTTTAGGCATATATTTTTAATATAGCACTTAAGTCTCTTTTGAGCGTGTTCCGAGAAGCCCCGAAATATTTGCTACATCTCTCTTCTCATTTGTTGCCACAAAACTCCCAACTTACAATGCCAAAGTCACTGTCAAGTTGCATTACCAAATGCAAACAATCTCAAAACTTTAAACCATGTAGGGCATGCCATATAACCAACAACACTTACTCCTAGGTTTAGCCTAGTATAAAGTCCTCGCACTCGCACTCGCCCTCGCCCTCGCCTGCACAAGCCATAATACTTGCAACATGGTGGGGGGTTAAGCGCTTTACTCTGTTCTGGTATTTATGTGCCGCAGTCACAGAAAATTTATGCTTTGGAAGTGCAAAATATATAACACAAAACAAGGCGAGTTGTATGAAAGAAAAAAAAAAAATATATACAACACTTACAAAGTGGGGGAGCTTGCCGAAGTCTCGCAAACACCCGCTTCCACAACGACAACAATGAGTCTATGAATGAAAACGTTTAGTGCCAAGGCCTCAAACGACAAATAGCCAAGTTAAGGGAAATTAAGACTTTTTCGATTTCTGCGGCACAGCAGCAACTCGAGTTTATTTGGGAAAAGTGGGAAAGTATTCACTTATTTTTAAAGCATTTTTTGTGCACGAAAAGTAAAAACTTTTGATCACAGCCGCCACACGCGGCGTACAAGTAATTGATACTCTGCCGCGCGTCCATGAGACGACGCCAGCTGTTGCTCTATCCGTACAGAATTGACAGTCTTCGCTCTGTCTCGCTCTTTGGTCTATAGGCTGATGATAATGACTTTCTTTAATGCCTTTTTCCTCATTTAAGTTCCATAGATACACACTCACACTCGCACGCAGTGTCGGCAATTTGCCATTTGGCTTTTAAAACTGGGCACAGGCTGTGGCATTGGCTGCCACGTTGGACGGAAACCTGCAGCACCAGTCTGTTTGGCCACCCAACGCAAATGTCAGCTGCCTGCCCCCGCCCCCCTTCGTTTACAGCAAATTGAGTTAGTATAATTAAATATGACATTGGCAAGCGTATATCCGGCAATGTGTGGGTTGCCTACAATGATGCCCGGATTGCCTGATTCCATTGCTGCTGCCGCCGCCTGCGTGACAATTGAAATAAAGTGTTGACGCTCTTGTGCTCGAGACTCTGACGCGCAGTCAGGCGACAAATATCATATGCAGAACATGTCAGGGCGCAGTTACTTCAAGCACAACAGCGCATCATATACATCATATAAATATATATCATATTATAGACTGTGAAGCGCTGGAGTTTCCGTCGGTCTCTCTCTAGGCAGCAGCATTAAACGCTCCACTACCAATGCAAGCAATTTACAATTAATGTCCCCATAGAGCTCCCCCCCCACTCTATATAGATCTTTATGTATTTATGGTATGCATTGCATGTTGCATGATTCTATATGCGAATATATTGCAATTGTAGACTACCAAATTCGCGTATTATGCGGCGTAACTGAATCAGAATGCAACTGCAACATCTACAACAACTGCAATAGTTGCAACAACAGCAAAGGATGGCAACAGTAGCTACAACTGACAAGCCGGGAAATGCAGCCAGCAAAACTATGAAATTGCTGTACAATATAAATGCTTGGCGGCTGTGTGGGTGCAAGTACACGCATCTATAGCGATCATTGGGGGTATTCACGCTGTAGTAGTTGCAAGACGTATTTCTTGACTGCTATTATAAAAGGCGTGGAACACTCAACATTATCTCAAGCGACAAAGCGCCTCATTACAACATCAACTCAAAAAACAAATACCAAGCGGTTTTTATGTTATATGGTCACTCCGCTAAATCAGAACATACCAACTTTTAGCGATTGATACTTGAAGCTATAATAGAAAATAGAAATATTATTACGATCAACTCCATATACATATCTTTAAGATTTTTTAATCGCACAATTCTGACGGTCAGACTGTGGGCCAAAAATATCGGGAATTTCTTTATATTTGGAAAAATCTTCATTTAATCTTTTAAATCTATTTCGTCTTCTTCATAATAGGCCCCCTGTGAGGCTATAACTTATGCCAGCGTGTTTTTCAGTTTTCGAAACAGTCGCAAAACTCTTTTTCCGGCATCGCCTTCAGTTCCTTTTTCGTATCTACTCAATCGATCCTAAACGTTCACCATGAAGTCGTTTTTTTTTGAGTTAAGCGAATAGTCAAAAGTCATACGGAGGCGATTGTGAAACGATATAAGTCGAATTTTTGCCAAAATGATCACAAAGTACGAGTGTGGTGTGCGACGGTGGCATGATGGCAAAACCAACTGTTTTCTGGCCACAATTCTGGCCTTTTGAGACGAATTGCTGCACACCAACGACGCATAACAGTCAAATAATATTCCTTATTAACAATTTGACCGTTTGGTAGAAATTCAAACTAAACCACGGCTATCGCTTCCCGGTCGTATCTAAAGATAACTTTTTACAGTTAGCTTGCAAAACTATACCCACAAATTGTCAAATATTTTTGACTTTTAAGGCAAACATTTTTTGGTAAAAGTGCACTTCCTAAAGACTTCTTACCCTTAGACCCCACTTCATCCACCACTACCGCTGGCATTGGCTGCACTCTCGCACAGCATCACTCACGTTGAAAGCTCACATATCATACACACAGTGAACACCCCTAATAAATTGTCGCTTGCTCGAGCAGACCAATTGCAATATATCCTATCATTTGCACGCATATTTCAAGCTGCAACAATTTGAGGCAGCCTAGCTAATGCTGCGGCAACGGCAGCGTGTTGCATATGCTTCATTGCAGTCAACTGCCACAAAAAGCGCTAAAGGGAGTGTCGTCGTCATCAGCGCAACAGCGACGACAACACCAACATCAGCAACAACAAAAATGCACAGGACAACAACTGCAGCAAACTGAAAGTGTACAACTCCAGCGGCGCTGTCCGCACTACAAAACTTTTGTTAGTCTACGGTTTGGGGCATGAGGCATGGGACATGCCACTCTACACACATGTGCCGCAGCGCGATGAGGCACGGGGTGACAACGCAGTAGAGACGACAGCCGACAGCTGTGAAATATGCCGTCAGGCATTTGAATTTTGCATAATGCACGCCTCCCTGGCAATAGTGCTCGCCATGGAATCTGGTCGCCCGACGCCACCATCGCCATCGCCACCGCCACCGTCGCCGCCACTGTCGCCGCCAACGTTGATGGCAACGATGACGTCGACGACGGTTCCTGCAATGTTCCTGCCTGATTTGTATGCAATCATATTTTTGGGTCGCGTACATGCAACGCTCGACTTGATGATACTGTTGGATTACATTTAGGATTGTTTATGTTGTCATCTCCTGGGCAAGGGCCATGCGCAACAATTGTGCATGATATACGATGGCGACAGTCATGACGACAATCATAATGTTCATAATCACAATGTTAATGATGTTTATGCTAGTGACAATAATGATGTTGATGCCTGCTGCCTTAAATGCCACTTAGTTGTTCATCTGCTGCCCACATTTGTGGCGCTTACAACAAAAGCATCCACCAAGACAAGAGAGCATTGCCAGTAAATCAGAGCGTGTCGCTAGGTGAGCATCGCCGAAGTGAACATATCCTTGCGAGAAACGCTACATCAAGAAGCCTTCCACAAAAGTAAAGAAAAATTGAAAAATGTAAGTTGGATTGTTTTTAAAAGCGAGGGGAAGATATATTTATGATAGCCGAAGACCTTTCTGCTGAAAAATTGATAGATTTTTTGCCAAAATTTCCTACTAACAAAGTAGCAGTGTCAGCAAAGCCCCGTATTGCGAGGTTATATGAGCGTGAAGCTTTCCTAACTGCTGTGATAACTTAGAACAGATGAAAAATTTGGTCATAAGTAATGCAAAGATTAGGCTCTTTAAAGTATCGACACTGGTTTTAAAAATCAAACTCTATTACAGATAATATGACAATGCGTTAGAAATCTTTCAAACTTGCTTTAAATCCAACATCGATATTAAGTTTGCCGCATCTGAGACGTATCCAAAGCAAACTAATAGTCGGTTTCCGGAGTTCTATTTTGTTCTTTATCAACGCCTCATTCGCAGAAACAAATTAAATCGGATAGTAATGTCATACAAAAAATATTCATCATACTAGATGCAGGCCAAAATGTTGAACAATTTCGGGGTTCAAGACTAACAATTCTCAGAAGCAGCTTTGTGTTTATTTTTCTCATTGAAAGAAACAAGAAAAATCTGATATTATTGTTGTCGGAAAAATTTTCATAATACTGGATGCAGTTGAAACTTTCTTATATGACAGTTCTTTTTCCTGGATCAGTATTCTCAGTTTTGTGCATATTTTTTTTCATAGAAAGCTGCTCTGTTACTATAGTTAGGTTCCTGGATACCCAACACTATCTATTTGCTTAATTTGCTTATATAAAGAATTAGCAAAAATCGCATTTTAATGTTGTCGGTAAAATATTCATTGTACTGTATGCTGTGCAAAACTTATAGCCAAACTTTCATATAGACAGTTTTTGTACGTGGTTTCCGAGTCTCACTTTTACAAAAGTGAGAAAGATTTTGAACAAAATGCCAAATGTCAAAGGAAAAAATTTCTATAATTTCTTCTAAGCTTTCTTCACAGCTTTTAGTAGACGTTATGTACGTTACGCGTTGTCAATCTTTGACGCCTTCCTGGCCCTTCTACAAAGTATCAAAAAGTACAAGATTAAGGCAACATCTTTATAAGACGAATAAATTATATCTTTGAACGATCAAATGCAGCGAAGGTGGTTTCTAATTAAGTGAGTAAGCTTAGATTAAGTTAAGTAAGCTTAGTAAGTTTCTAAGCTTAAGTGGAGTACTATCATATCAAGCGTTTTTGATGCGGAATTGAAAGCCCTGCCTAACCGAACAAACCGATCGCTTTCTTAATCTTCTTTGAGTTTAAAGCTTACTAGCTTCAAAGCTATTGAACGCAGCCTGTATTTAAATTTTTTTTTTTCTAAATTATTCTTCTTGACGTCCGTTGTTATCGCTCTTAAGTCGAAGCAGAGGGTGATTTACCTACTAAAAATGGCATCTATTTGCTAGCCATACCACTGCTAGGTAAATGCACCAGTGCTGCTAGATGAAATCGAATCATCGTCTACAGTATAGTAGAGCTTGTAAAAAAGTTATAACTTTTGCATTTCTGCAAGATGCTTCACGCAGCTCATAAAAACTTCTCAGCGTTTAAATCGTCTAAGACTAACAAGAAGCCTTTTCAACGCACCTTAATAACTATTTACTCACATTGTTCACATACTCTATCAAAGAGTAATCCCAAACAATTTACTGCCTACTGTGCAAAGCTTGCCTCACTTACTAATGCAGCTACTGTTTTTTTCTCTTATTTATATATTTCGTTGTTTATTTTTGTTTCAATTGCGTAGGTTGCACAGTTAATCAGTAAATGTTACTGCCATCGTCGCTGCTGCTGCCGCTGCCCACTGTGCAATTGTTATTCATAAATTCCCAAATTGGAAAATTGCATCAAATTTTCGCAGTAATCTTTAGCAAATAAAAAGCAAGTACACAGGCGGCTGCTTACAATTTAAAATAATGCGCACATTGACTTGCATTCAAGTACTCAACGCGTAGTTAGTGTCATAGCAGCCAGCTTATAGCCTGCTGCATACCAATTAGCATTTTCGCAGCAATTTGCTTTTTAACACTTTTTCAATATGGCGTCGGCGACGCACACACACACAAAATGGCCAACCATGGCCGGAAGGAAGGAAACGCCATTTTGCAAAAAGTATAAAACACAGAAAAAAACTTTAAATACATTTACAAAAAAAAAAACAATAACAAAAAAATTAAAACCATTTTGTTTTATACGTTGCTTTGTGCAGCAGCTGTTGCACCAAACAAAACGAAAACAAAAAAAAGGGTTTTCAAATAATAATAAAAAAAAACACACATTAAAAGGGAAAAAATAATAATTTAATTGAATTGTAGCGTAAAAAATTTGCACATTGCCTTTGAAGCGTAAAAATAACAGTTTGCATTTTTATTTAAAAAATTGTTTTAATGCTTTAGTTTGTGTTTAAATTAACGGAAACTGCTGCCGGCAGCCGACAGCCGACAGCCCTACCGCCGAACTTGGGGGCATTGTTGGCTTAACTGTTAACTACATATACAACTGTATGAATATAACTGTATCTGCAACTGTAACTGACCACCACTTACAGCTGAGCGCACAGCAGTAGCAGCAGCAGCAGGAAAAAAAATGAAAAAACAGAAGAAAAACGAAAATCTGCATGCAGGAAAACAACAGAACATCAACAAACAAAAAACGAAACGCAAAACAAAAGCACAAAAAATTATTTTTCAATTTCACGCTTCAAATAATTTACTAATTAGATTTGCATTTAATTTTTTGGCAGCAGCCACCCACCCGCATGGTAGCCACACACCACAGCCACAGATAACTTTACCTATAAACTTGGCTGACTTGGCAAAGTTAGCCAACAGCAAATTGTTGCAGCTAGCAACAAACTTTTTTTATGATTTGTTGTTTCTTTATTTTTAATTGTTGCAACTGTTAGCAATTAGCAAGAATTTGCCTCCAATTGAAAAAACTTTGACTCATCATAATTTGCATTGCAATTTGATCAAACGGTAAATTTAACGACAAACAATTGAGCCGCCGCACGCTGGCCAACAACTTTAAGCCAATTTAAGCCAAAACCCATGACAGACAAAAAGCTAAAACCCAACAAGCCAAAACAGATACCATTGATTGTATTTGCATCTTTTAAGCATTCAAAAACTTGACAAACTGCAAAAGCGCAAAAGCGTGCGAGTAAATCCCAGCGCATGCGAACCCACTTAGTAGTAGAGTAAGCCAGCCAGCCAACCGATCACCCAGCCAGTCAACCAGCCGACTCAAGACAATGATGAGACGACTGCCAATGCCAGTTCCAGCATCTCTTAAACTAAATTCATTTGCCTTTTGTCTAAGCGATCGATCTTTCAATCAATCTTGCATGCACACCAAAAACCAACATCCACATCCCCAACCAAGTGAACCTCTCTAACTGGAGCTGTAGCTGTAGCTGCATCTCTGCATCTTTATGCGAATCTGTAGCTCCAACTGCAACTGCAGCTGAGTCAGCAACATGCAACAACATTTGCATTTCGTTGAATGCATCAAAATTCAATCAAAATTAAAAATACAATACAACAACGCCAACAACAAACAAATACGACAATTGCCAGCGTCATGCCAAGTCATGAATCATGCCAGGGCCAGGAACCTCCACGAGCTTCATATTGCCCTACAGGCAGAGGGAGCCTTTTATGGCTTCTATTTCATTGTATGAAGCTGTTTTTCCCCCATTTTTCAATAAGAGTTCAGAAATCCCAATATGATCCCTACACTTTATCTTGAACAAGACTAAGATATTGTCTACTCACACCAATAAGCGAAACATCTAAACACGATGAGAATTTTGCTAGATTCTGCTAGATTGTTGAAAGATTTGACTCACAATGTAAACTGTTTCACAAAGGATCCGGCGAGGTCACAAAAATTTACAGGAAGAAATGCGATTTCTAAGCTTGAAATCAGATTCTAAGAACTTATCATAAACTTTAACTTAAAAAATGATTGGCCTTACGTGATGGAATGCAATTCATGAGCTTGATGACAGATTCTCAGTACTGTAGCTGCTCTACAACTAAGTAAGCATCCAACTAAGAAGGTTGAGACAAATTCTTCAGGCATGTGATGAATACTACCAACTGAAGCTTTTAATAAATAAAAATTGACAGTTTGTAGTTTTCCACGAGAAAAAATGCAGCTAGTATAAAATTCTTAAATCAGATGACAGATTCTAAAAACTGTAGCTGCGACAAAAGTTAAGAATTCAGTATAAAACCCAAGATGATGGATTGCAGCGAGTCATCTTGGTAAAATCTTAAACAAAAGACAAATATAAAGTACTTAGTTTATCATCTATTAAGTATGAAGTTGGCTGATTCAGCTGGGATTAAAAAAAGTAGAACAGAAGACAACAAAGCCAATGATCTTCAAAGTAAAACATTAGGATGACAAAGTAAAAGACGACTACAAACTTTATCTCGAAAACTTTTGAAAATTGAGCACTTAGCCAAAACTTTCCAAGAATGTATTGTAGCCTGGTTGAAGAAAAGACTTAATAGATTATATAACTTACAATTCGTCACTCTTAGTTCCCAAAGTAGAGCATTTACAAGTCTACAAATGTCAATGTAATCTACACTTAACTACTTTTAATTAATATGACGTGAGTGGCTGATAGTTGAACTCCAGAAAAAAATAAAAAAAAATGCAAATACCCCAACACACACACACACTCCGACAAACTTTGACTCTATTAAGGACTGAGTGTGACCATAAAATCAGATGAAAAACGAATGAAAACTAAACGAAACGAAACGAAAAACAAACTACAAAGTAAATGCTAATTTAAAGTGAAGCTTAAACTAAAAATGAAGTAAGCCGAAAATTCAGCTGAGCTGAAAGAAATGTCACCATTAAGCTGACATTTAAGCAATTTCAAACGTTTTGCTAACAAATTTTACAGCAGTGCCAAGCAGCCAAGTGAACCGATAGACGGCAGACGGACTTATCGGACGGAATAGTCAGACAGCTGGGGGGGGACAGACGCAGAGGGAGCAGAAATCACAAGAAAAATATCAGCAATGACCTTTTGACATATGCTCGCTGACTTCTTAACTTTGTCTCTTATTTTGCTGTCGTCGTTGTAGTTGTTGTTGTGGTAGTTGTCGCTGTGCAGTTGTCGTGCTTGCCACTCATATAGGGCGGGTGGCACACACACACCCACACACACACACACACATGGCTACCAATACAAATGCACACAAATAAATTTGGCTCAAAACAACTGAAACGAAGGTGTTTTAATTTTAAACAAATTTTAATCATGCAGACACTAGATGGCGCTGGTGAAGTGTAGGCAGATGGCGCCAGCAACAAACTAAATCTATACCGCTTGGCCCAATTGTATCTGTATTAATAGTTGTGCGAAGAGAATAGGGTCCTACAATCTATAACCGCATGCGAACGGCGTTGTCTTTGATGAATAGAGATTTTTCCAGGGTTGAACAGAACAGCCTTGTACCTAATGCAAAAATTGACAAAGCAATGAAGCAGTAAAATTTTTATAATGAAATTATTGCTAAATAAAGTAATTTATACTCAGTAAATTTGGAGAATCGATATTACTTGCGAACTTTTTAAGATATCTAAGAATATTCTATTATAAGAAATATTAATAGACTGTAGGCAAAAGGTACCGAGAATCGATTACCGTTGTCTAGTGCATTTCGAATTCCTTCCAACCGAACAAACTGTTAATAAGGAATATTAATTGCGTGAAGCAATTCGTCTCAAGAGTCCTAAATTATGACCAGAAATCAGCTGGTTTTGCCATCATGCCACCGTCGCACACCACACTCGTACTTCGTGATCATTTTGTCAAAAATTCGACTTATATCGTTTCACAATCGCCTCCGTGTGACTTTTGACTATTCGCTTAACTCAAAAAAAAAACGACTTCATGGTGAACGCTTAGGATCGATTGAGGAGATACGAAAAAGGAACTGAAGGCGTTGCCGGAAAAAGACTTTTCCGACTGTTTCGTAAACTGAAAAACACGCCGGCATAAGTTATGGCATCACAGGGGCCTATTATGAAGAAGACGAAATAGATTTAAAAGATTAAATGAAGATTTTTCGAAATATAAAGAAATTCCCGATATTTTTGGCCCACAGTCTGACCGCCAGTATTGTGCGATTAAAAAATCTTCAAGATACGTATGTGATGAGCTGTAGTTGATTGTATTAATATTTCTATTTTCTATTAAAGCTTCAAATATCAATCGCTAAAAGTTGGTACGTTCCGATTTGTCCGAGTCACCTGGTATCATAATAACCTCTTGGTTTTTTTGAGTTTTTTGAGATGTTTTCCTATTTTTTTAAATAATTTTTCCAGTTCTTCCGCTTTAGATATATCGACCCCTTCGTCTATATATATACACACACAAAGTCTCCTACATACATATATTTCACAGCGAGACATTTTACAAATGTTTTCAATTGAATTGCTCTGATTTTGGCCAAGTTGCATTTGCAATTTTTCTCTCTTTTTTTCTTCCAACTATTTCTTAGTTTGTCTATGTGTAAGTGTGTCGGTGTGTGTGTGTGTTAGCCCGTTGGTGCGTTGGCTTTAACGGCGCTGCCAGCGGCAGCCGAAAATGTCGTGATGATGGCAAATTGTAAATAGCTTAAATGGTCTAAATGGTTTAAATGATTTCAATAGCTGCTTTTGCTGCAGTTGAAGTCAGCTCTAGGATTTGGCTATGGCTTTGGATACGATTGCTGCTGCTGCTGCTGCTGCCGCAACCCTGCCCCAACTGTTGCAACTTCACGCGGTGGCAACCAACTACAACTTCAACAATAACAACAACAACAAGCAGCAGCAGAAAGACGACTCGTTGTTGGCTCGTTTTCAATGGTAACAGTTATCACACAAACTAATGACATGAAATTAGGTATTGCTGCCTGCTTGCTTGCTTTTTTTCGTTGGCCTGGCTTAGTACACTGGCAGCAGGGCTTAGACTCAAGCAGACCGAACCTGCGCAATCCTGCGCTCCCCCAACCCATGCCATTGAGAAACAAAGCACTGACAAAGTCAGCCCAGCCAAGTCCAAAAATTGTCGTTGCTTTGTGATTTTTGCCTTGGCTACCTTTGATGTTCCAACTTGAATTGGAATGCACTGAAAGAAAAAAATTCATTTTTGTGGTGGGTGCTTGCCTTTCATTCAGGCCATCCATTTCCAATAAACGACAAAAATTTTCAAAGAGATGACAATCTAACAGCTAGATCAGATAACTGATTAATAAGACACATTAAAAGTCACATTTCCATCAACTTGAGGCTAATTAATCAATCAGCTTTGAGGAAATTTAAACACTGAGATGACCTTTAGTCTTATCATCTGAAATGTTTGAAATATATTGCGTGGTAAAATGTTGACTCAACTTAATTTAATTTGGTGAATTTTTTAAACATTTTCACATTAAGATAGAAGATAAGACAGAGTATAGGAATTCTTGTCGCTCGTCAATCATTTTGTAGTCTCAAAACATATAAAATTTCCTCCGAAATGCATGGAAGAAAAGTATTCAAATTTTAAGTTTTAATTTAAGCGCCCATATTAATTTAGCTCAAATACCTTGGCGTCATTTGCTAACAAAATCAACTTTAATTATGGAAACCATTTTGTACTATAGAAATAGTTTAAAAATATATATATTTCTCGAAACACTTTGCAAACCATTTTTGTAAAAATCCGACAACAATCCAATCCAACAATTTAGGCAACTATGATCGCTACGCAAGAATCGTCATATATTTCAAGTAGCTTTATTATCTCAAGAACTTGCTTGAGAAACCATAAAGTTAAACAAATATTAATTAAATTATTAATATTAAATTAATCCTTTGTCGATAAAAGTCTATTGCTTTAATGTAACAAGATTTATCCTTCTCTTTTTCCATCTCTTTAATTTAATTTTTTTTTTTGTGTAAAATTTTACACTTTTTCTAAAAATGGGAGAAAAATCTATTAATTAAAAACTGCTAGATGCGAATTTTCCTACTGTTTGATAAAATCGGAAAAATTTTTGTTTGTTTTTTTGTGCCAGATAGAACATTGCGGGAGCCAGATAAGAACTCAGCAGCAGAGTCGTCAGATTGTTTACCGAACTTGAAATTTTCAGGATACTTCCTGTCGTAGATTTTAAACTTATTTCCACAGAATTTCTACATGTAAGTCAAAAAAAAAATTATCGATTATGAAATTGTTATCGTTTTGACCATAAGTCATGAAATGGGATATAAGTTAACATTTTATAGGCAAAGAATGATATCAGGAATTTGCACAAATTTAAATGGGATACAAACTAACATTTTATGGGATAAGAAAAACGATATTAGGATTTCATTCCAATTCAAAAACTTCTTTTAAAAACAAAATTTTTAATATTAAAATTATTTTGCGATTTGAAAAAAATATTGAGACTAGACTACTTTTTTGAGGATAGATAAGCGCCTTGGGGTTTTTCAAGCAGAATTCCATAAATATGACTTATTTTCGTGACTAAATCCTTAAGTAAGGAAAGAGGAGACAAGCTTCAGTTTATAGAAGAAGAATGATATGAGAGCTTTATCCAAATTTAGATGGGATAATATTGGTATGATATGAGGAATTCATTGATACTCTTAGTATTGAAAATATTTTGTAAATCGAAAAAATTGAAATTAATTTTGGTTTGAAAAATATAGAGTATACTACTTTTTTGAGAAATTAGACATAGCGCCTTTTGGGGGTTTTTCAGCATTTCACTTCAGCACAAGCTCTGCAAGTGTATAAAAAAACCCACATCTAGCCCTGACTTCGAGTCCCCCCCAAAAAAAAGTCAGCAACCGACGACAACAACAACAATGGAAGCAACTACAAAAGACTCGATGCCGCAACATTGTGGCTTTTGTGGCCTCCGCTACTTGAGATTTTATTTGTATTGTCAACAGGGAAATGCAATATTTTTTGCTTATTGGTCACATTATTATAATTTTTTTTTATTGATTTGTGCTACCAAAATTATCGCTGCCGAACAAAAGAAAAAGCGGTCCACAAGGCAAAGTTCATGATCTTCAGCTTGTTGGTGGCGGCATGCAAAAAAAAAAAAAATAACAACAAAATAATAATAACAACAACAAACAAAGGGGAGAGAAAATCTATAACAATAAAAAAATATTTAAGAAAAAAAAGAAAATCTGTAAGCATTGTTTAAACATTTCCTGGTGAAATCTTAAGCAAATATTTGCAAAGTATTCACGAGTGAAGAGTATTGAATAGATTCTAGCAAAATGTAGGGCAACTTCAGAGAGTAGATTGAATTATAGTCGCTCATTAGGCGCCTTTAGCCCTTTTACTTCAATCACGCGCAGAAAAATGCAATGAAAAATTGAGTTGGCCAAAAACATTTTACAATTTTCCATAAAAGGAACGAAACAACTGAGAATAGAACTTTGAGAGATAAAAAAAAATAAATGAAGAGAGCAACAAATGGAATGAAACAGTGATGTAGTCATATATTTTTTTTGGAGGGATTGAAAATAAAAATAAATTTATATAGCTGTACCTCAAGTAACTGACAGATTTTTAAAGAATGAAGTATAAAATAAGAACATTAATATTTAAAAAAAAATTAAGTTGTTCTCATACCTGATTATCAAATTTAGTCTTTTGTAAGAATTTCTGCATTCATATTTTCTATTTCTAAAAATCTACAAAGCAAATATGCCATTTTATGCAATATTTAAATCAAAGAAGTTTGGTGGCAAAGTGAATCGCTTAGCGATCTCAATATTTCTGAATTTTGCTTAATTAATGATAGTTATTACTAGGAAAAGATTAGCTTGACCTTAAACAAACTTTTATTGTGACTATAAGTGCATTCTGCAACATTCCGTAACCGAAATAAATATTCAAAATTAATCCCAAATAAAGCATTAGACTGTGAAACCGGCTGTTTTAGGAATTGAAGAGCTGATTGAATATATCACAATTCTCATAATTTACTTAAGTTCCCACTGAAACATTGGCCCTCAAGAGACTAGGTAAAAATGCATAAAGTAGAGCTGTCAGTTCTTATATAAAATGTAATGTCCCAATGCAGCAGAGTGTACCAAAGTTGAGTTGTTTCAGCGAGAAACAGTGCCAGTGACAGTGACACCCCAAAGCGCAATCCTAGGAAACAGTCAAGTTGTTGCATTAAGTGGGGTTCTGATTTTACTCACTTAGTCTAGGAATAACTATATTATAATAAACAATTAAACATAAATCGTTACAAAAAGACAATCCAAAAAATGTCTCGGCTAATTAGATTTTTTTCCGATAAGACGATCGAAAGCACTTAAAGATCTACTCAAATATACTAAACATGTATGATATGCCCTTTGTTTCTTTGTTTCGTCGAGGAGCATATGATCTAGAATTATAATACAAAAGTACCTAAATATTCAAGAAGTAAACAGAGCCAGTGAGACGCAAAGACAAATTCGATTTTTTTTCCTAACCCAACAAAAAAACACACTTGAAAAGTTTAACAACCACTCGAAGATGCTAAAAATTTGTTACTTGATCTTGTTGAGTAGCATATGATCTGAAATTATAGTAAAAATAAGCCTAAATACAAGCTCGAAAAGTGAGCTTAAGTAATTAAAGAAAACCTTAGAAGATACTAAAATCTGTGTTGACAGTTCCTACCCACCTATCAAATAAACCCTTTTTTTCTATAAGAGACCCATAGTTATGCTTAAAGCAGATGAATCCTATTCTTCTCCGAACAGCTTGCCAAAGAACTTTCCTACATCATTCTACCAAACATGCCCTCCGACAACGCCACTGCATTGCACAAAAGTAAATAAGAAATAATTTAGATCACGAACTTGTTGTCGTATGCAAATTAATCAAATGTCGTTGAAGCCCTGAGCCAAAGAATCTATCTTAAGCCCAAATGGTAATTCAATAATGTCAAAACAAGCCAATGAAAGCAATTATTTTTCCAGCTGAAATCGTAAACCAATTGACCAAAAGCTTAGATAGATCGCTAGATCCACACAAATAAAAAAAGTATTAATTACTAAGAACAAAAGCATGAAAAACAAATACTTAGTAAAAATATCAATATACATATTAGATAAAACAAAACCCATAGTTGCGCACCCAGGGTGGTCCTCAACAACGTTCTACAGCAAAGTTTTTTGGTTGACTCTCTCATTGTGGGGGCATGCTGATACTGTTGGCCATGTTGTTGTTGTTGTTGTGCTCTATCTGTCTGTCGGTGGGTTTTGGTAACTCAAGTCACAGACGGCATTTAACCAATTTAATATTATTATCTATGATCTTGTAGTGTAACAGCATTTTTCCCAACATCGTCGTCGTCGTCTTCGTCGTCTTCAACGTCGTAGTCGTCGTCTAGTATGCGCTGAAATGTGTCGCTTGCTCTGTAATCAGAACCAGAACCAGAACACTGAGTTGTGGTCGGCAATGTGGCTGGAGTGAGTGTGTCTTCCTAGCTGTAGCTGCATTTGCCATTGACATGGAAAAACGAAAATGAGTCAAATATTTTGTATCTCTTTGCTGCACTCACTGGTTCATTCTGCGTTCTAATTGGCGCTTGTAGTTTGGCTTGTTAAGATCTCGAGCAGAAATCAACTCGAGCTTATCTTACACATGAAATGAGCACTGAGCATTCCAGTGTTGTCAAGCGTCTGAAATGTCTGCCTGTTGAGAGCGTACGTAGTCTACCGCCTGCCTGCCTTTGCCTGCCTGCCTGCCTGCCTGACTGTCCAAAGTGGTAGACATTGATGCATGTTTATGTAACCGCAAATTGATTTTACTTCCAACAAAATTCTTCAACTGTCTACCAAGTGTATTGTCACTATGGCAGTTGTTGTCTCTTTCGCTGCATGCCTGCCTGGCTGCCGCAACGCCTCTATAGCTATGCCGCCATCTTTGTTGCACAATTCCTTGTCGGCAGTTGCATCTTTTGACAACATTTTATGCCGTAATTAACAAAAATTCTCTTCTCCTTCTCTCTCTCTCTCTCTCTCTCTCACACACACACTACGAACTGCAGTTCATAAATTTCCAAGACTTTTGCGACTCTTGCTGTCTGTCTGTCGCGTCTTTCAAGCTCTTTGATTTTATTTTGATAAATTTTGAGTTTAATTAATTACTTTGTTGCGGTTTATCTAACAAATCTGTATACGTTTTCGTATTCGTATTTCAAACTATTTGTTTTTTAAGTTAATTGATTTTTGGTTTCCTGCTGTGGCCCTTATTGTGGCCCATTTTCTGTGGTAACTGGGCCAAAAATTGTTGTAGCAGCCATATTATACGGTTTGTTGTGTTTTATCATTGTTATAAATTAAATTACCCAAAAAATTTCGTATACTAGTAATATAAACATTTTGTGGTTTTTGCGTTTTGCTCTAAAAACTTTAATTGGTTTTTAAAGCCATTGTGTGCGTGTGTGTGTGTGTAAAAGCCATTTTGTATGCAGTCAGTATTATTTATATAATCAGTAATTTTTGTTAAAATATGCATGAGAATTTCTTGATTGAGATAATTAATAGAATTTACACAAGCATTTTTTAATTTAAACGAAACGTATACGGGAATTAAACAAAAATAGGATTAAAATAAATACAAAATGGCAAACGTTAATAAATGCTAACGCAAATATATAAAGTTATTAATTTATACAGTTTTGTGGCTCAACTGTTGTACTTTGGGTTTGATCTGTACAAATTGGGCGCTCACAACAATTTCTTAAGCTTAAAAACCTTAAGCTTGTATAGTTATCGAAAATCGATAAAAAAAATAGCACCATTTAAAACCATAATAGTCAGCTTTTTGTCAAGCTGACTTATATGAGTTGAATCAAGTCGGCTGGATATATGTTTAACCTACCAAAACTGCCCATAAACGATGGCAAAGATGAACTATTTAAGGATATATATATACTCATTTAGGAATTTTAAAAAATAATGCTGGCTTTGTTCAATTTATTTGAGAGGATAAAATCTATGCCGAATGCCTCTTAAAAGCTAACTGCTATATCACACAACTACGCAATACTACTGCAAGGGGTTAAGGGGATATATACGTTGTGGTTGGTCGGAAAATCAAGAAAAGTTGTCTTGAAAAAGTATACCCAAATTCTAAGTAAGTTACGTGCATTGAATGCCAATTAACGAAGCTAATTTTAGTTCTTTTCAACTAAATTTTGCTAGAATCTATCCAATACTCTTCGTGAATTTTTTGCAAATATTTGCTTAAGATTTCACCATTTAATGTTTAAACAATGCTTACAGATTTTTTTTTTAAATCCTTTTTTTTAACAAAATTATCTGAAAATCTTATTTTTCCGAAAGTGTCGTTGCCGTGAGCACGATTGCAAACAAACTATTGAACCGATTTTCTTCAACTTTTTTTTTTAATTACTCATAATTAAGCGAGACTATCCGTGAACGATGTATTTTTTTTGATAATTTTTTTTTTCCATCATAGAATTTATGAAATAAAATTTTGTAATGACTTTTTAGAAAACTGCTGCTCGTTTTTACAAAAAGTTATTTTCACGGGCTCCACACATCTTTACATTAATAAAAATGTTAGAGATTATGATTTCCTCTACAAAAGAACTGCATTTCTTGGGAGTGCCACAACTCCATCATTTGTTGGTATTGCATGAATGCATTAAAAAACTTTTTCTACTAAACATTATGTTCTTCAACAAGCTCACAACACGAATTCAATCCAACTTTCTTGTATTACTCGGCAACAAAACGTATATAACCCCGAATCCGTTTTCAATTTTTAAAACTCATAAAGTAAACAAATATATCGATAAGACTTAACTCATTATTTTACGAAATTTTTTTTCAGCAACAAAAAAGTGCATAGCAGCACTCAAATCGCTTCAGAAGAGTTCTTTGAGGAAAGACAAAGTGCAGTGAAAATGCATTTGAGCATAAAAAAGCAAGCGTATCAGCAATCATACAAAAAACTTCTAGAATAAATGAATATCTACTAGAATAGAACATCTATGATATAAAGGATTTCAGACTAATTTAAAATTAACATTTTGGAGTTAGGCGAAAGCAGTATAGTAACTTAATTTTACAATTAAAAATTGCCCGCAACTTAGAAACCAGCAACTTGTTGGCTGCAATCATATTCTGAACTCTACAATAAATTAAAACGAAGGTGTGCCGCTTGACTCAACGCTTCAAAAGCGGAGAAACGAAAGATCTCAATAAATAGCTGTTCGAAGAGCACAGCGAACTACGAACGGCGCTGTCTTTAATTAATAGAGATTTTCCTAGACAAAAAGCTTTTATTTGCTAGCTATGCTAGTGCTAGACATATGCAGCAGTGCTGCAGCGTTGAAGCGCACCAATGATGAGGCGTGTAAGCTACGCTACCGAGGCCCACCAGCGCGCTACAATACCAAATGCAGATCTGTTTACTTTTTCCTAATTTAACTAACCTGGAAGTTCTACTGAGAATTAAACATCTTTAAGTTGCTACACTATTCCTTGCATGAACTCAACTTGCCATAGTTGAAGACTTTGCCCATTACCACCACTCACTTGCCCATGCAGTCCAATTCCAGCCTTTTAACCTATTTTGCGTCATTGCAGCTTTCGTTGTAAACTACAAAACCCATCAAAAATTTCAATGAGCATTGGACCATTGCAACCAACAACCATTTGAGTAGCGCATACAATGCTCCTCAGACTTCTCGTATTGCCTATTGATGAGGTCAGCTGGCCTACAGCATTTTAGCACTAGCTTTCGATTTTGAGGTGCACCAACACAACGCTTACATCAACAGATACCAAAAAAAGATACCCAGCCAAACAAAACAAAACAAAAAAACAAAAAAAAAGAAAGAAGCAAAATCCTACAATTGTTACAGGGAATTTAAATTGAAGTAAAAATGTGTGCAAATATTTACACATACCAAATGTCCATGTATTTCGGTCGGATCGTAAATAAAAGTAAAGTTGCACTGAAATTGAGTTGCATTCAATTAAAAGGATTTTCGTTTTTACAAAGTGCGTTTTGTAAGCCAAATGCAGGTGGTTTTTTTTCGATTTTGGTAGGCCTATGCCTCATATATAAGTGGATGCGGGGTGTGCGGGTGGACTGGCAAATACGAGTGTGAGCAAAGTAAATAAAAGTGGACATGTTAAATGTTTTTGTACATGACAACAGCCAATATACAAAAGACAGCAATTTTTACCAATAGGCCGGGCAGTTGCCCAACAACAACAACTTGCAACAACAACAACTTGCAACAAAAGATTGCATAAGTGAAGCAAAATGCCAAATAGTTGAAAGACCGACCACAAAAGAAAGACGACAACAACCACAACCAAATGGATGAAAATAACAAAATACTAAACGAAAAATTTGCTAAAAGAAGACGAACAAGAAGCAGAATACTTGAAATTGAAAAATTTTACCATTTCAAAAATTGATTAGAAGCTTAGCAACATTTTCGTAACGGGAAGCAGTAAACTCCAGCCAATGCCGACAACGTACAACCATACAATGAGAACGACAACAACAACAACGCCAACGCCAGCAACATCATGAACAACATGGACAACGAAGTAACTCCTAAGAGCGAGCTAAAGACGAAGACGAGCACAATGTCAGTGGCAGCTGTCAGTTCCTAGCTTTACAACAATGTCCGAATACTGTGTGTGGCATACTCTAGCCAAGGATATCTGCAATCTTATGGAAAGTTTGAATGATATCATTACACAATTTGTGGCATGCGAGTGGATGTTTCTTCTTCGAGAATGAAATGTCCCTGAAATCGACAAACTGGTATGCACTCCTCAAACAATTTTTAATCTCTCCAATTTTTAATCTTTACACTTTTGACAGCATACGATAGCTTGAAGGAACTTGACAGCAACTACGTTGTTCTTTTATCTAAATTCAAAATGTTAAGAGTTTCCTTAAAGCCTATAAAGAAACCTTCTTCCAGAAACCAACTATCTGGCATACTCCAATCAGGCACATCTCAATAGCTTGTTGGAGCTCAATAGCAATTGCTTTTCTCTTTCGGCAATCCCTACATCAACGCTATCAGCGTTTTTTAACTTTTGTACGCTTTTTGATATTACTTCCAGTCGAATCTTAGCGCGAAACTACAATATTTATAGACGCCATAGCGGTCACCACGTCACCAGAAGATTCATAACTAAGCATTTAGGAATCAGTGCAAGCCTCCTGCATGTTTCGCTGGCCAACTGCTG
This sequence comes from Chymomyza procnemis, assembly GCA_035046065.1. Classification (NCBI taxonomy): domain Eukaryota; kingdom Metazoa; phylum Arthropoda; class Insecta; order Diptera; family Drosophilidae; genus Chymomyza; species Chymomyza procnemis. The sequence continues at coordinate 30,600,872 of JAWNOJ010000023.1, forward strand.
CTCTAATATTCCGCGGAAAGCCGAATTCTTCGGAGGTACCTAAACTACTGTATGGCAGTGCCCAAGCTGAACTTTATTTATATCTAAAGACCTTTTACTATCTACACTCAATATATCAGTTATCTGTAATTCTTCTCTTAAAGAGTATGTCAAACAACAATTCCTAGCGAATACTTATAAAATAAGTGTAGGGTTGCCAGCATACTGCACGTTTCGCTCGCCAACTGCTTCTCTAATATTTCATGGCAAATCCATATAATAAAGAGACGCTACCAAACGCGCAAACCGAACACTTTGGAAAGACCTTATCCTCTGTTAAGCAGTGCCCAAGCTGAACTTTACATCTAAAGACCTTTTACCATTCACACTGAAAATTTGGTTTAATTTTCTGTAATTCTGCTCGTACTGCGATTGCCTGACTACAGTTCCAAACCAGCCTTCTACATGCTTCGCCCACTAACTCTTCCATATAATAGAAAGACATTACCAGACCTAAACGTAGGCCTTACACTTGTTGAATTCTATTGCCAGCTCCACAAAGACGCGTGAGTTCGTTGATTATCTTATTCTCTGCAATATTCCATTAAAACTCATTCTGGTTAGATTAATAAACTCTTTATATTTAAGTAATCTGACCTTAACATCAGCGATAGCATGGTACATTTTTATTGTGGCATCTGGTCACACTGAAAAATATTCGTGCAGCCAGAAGAGTTATGTTTGCTGAATTTCCAGGTAACTACAGAGGAGAGAGATTAAAGATCATAAATGGGTCTAAAGTCTTATAGTTTCTAGCGACTTTACTTAGTTATCTTTTTTACAATTCAAACTTCAGCATACGTTTTTATGCGTAGCTACATAAGGTACTTGAAATCTTGAGCAGACATAGCGTAACGGATCGTCCTTTAAAGTCTTAGTCTTTAGAGTTTCGACAGCTACACATGCAAGACCCTGCCTTTTCAACCTCTTAACCCTCATTCTAGATCCCTACCGATGCCTTGCGCTTCTCAAGAGTATCAAAATTTTACCATTCCAAAAACATAGCTTCATATATACACTGATTATGGTTGTATTTGCTGTATGTCGTTGTCGTTGCTCTCAAGGATATGCGGGACATTGCAACGTATGTCCGTCCTTGTGTTCTACCGTCTTTCGGCTGTCTGTGCGTCCCAATGTGCCTCCCCCCCTCCTGCTGTACACCCGGCTCGGCCGCTTGGCGATATGCTGTGCATTGGTCTGTCTATAGCTGTCGGCATGTCCTGTGTAAACGTGTTGCGGACAGCCCCAGCTTAAGTTGCAAGGATATTTCTGTTTGTATGGCAAGTTTTGTGTTTGTTTGTTAGCTTCGACTGCAGTTGTTGCTGCTTGCTGCTCCAGCTCCTCTGCAGCGCCCACAATTTCTTCATTGCTTTGTTGCTCAATATCGGTACAGTGCCACACACCGACACACACATGGAGACACATGCAAACTGGGTCAACTCTTTTCGATTCGGTTCGTTTCGTTTCTTGGGTTATTCCCTGCGTATTTTTTTTTGGGGGGCGTTTTGTTTTTTGTACCTTTTGCTGCTGTCGGCAAAAAGTTCTTTAACGTTACACACACACACACACAGCAGGTGAGTTAAGCCAAAGCCAGAGCCAAAGGTAAGGCGGATCTATGCGGCCACAGTCGCACGTAACTGCAACTATCTGAAAATGACGCCAAATTACCAATGCAAAATATCCTGGTACCATTTACCGTGAGCAAATAAATGCCAGAACACAAGTAGCTGGGAATGAGAGTGAAATGAGAATTCAAGCATTACCACGTTTTCGGCAAAATTTGCCACCAACTGGTTTTGGGGCAGAGTCGTCTTGCAACAGCTGCAGGTTGTTGAGCAATTTTTGAAAAAAAAAAAAATAATTTACACTTTTTTTCTTGCATTTTCTTTAGTTTTGTCAAATAGTTGCCCATGCCGCTTATGTCAAGTCAAAGTAAATCCACATATTTTCATTAGTTTCGTTTAGTTTTTCTCGACTATTGAGAACAATTAGTCAAAAAAATTTTTGTACAGAAAAAAAAATACAAATTTTTCAGAAATTGTTTCAGAAAAATTTTGTTTTTTTTAGTTATTTGTTGTAAATAAAGATGGTGCCGCCAATATATAACGAGCTAGGTCGATTGGCACGCGATTTATTTTATCGCGGTTATCATACAGGAATATGGCAACTAGAATGCCGCACCAAGTCCAATGCGGGATTTGAATTTTTTACCACTGGCATGGCAAACCAAGAGGTCAGCAAGGTTATTGGTTCGCTGCAGAGTAAATATAAAATCGAGGACTATAATCTAACATTAACGGAGCGATGGAATACAGAGAACTGGCTTTTTGGTGAAATAATGCAAACCGATAAGTTGGCAGAAGGCTTGATGCTGGCTGTCGAGGCTAAATATCAGCCAACCAGCAAGTAAGTTTTGTTTCTAAACCAAGTTGAAGAGCAGCTATCCTTATTAATGTTTCTCCCCCCCTCCCTGCACCAATCCTGCACCCCACCATCACCGCTACCAGCGAGAAAGAAGGAAAATTGAAGTTAGGCTATGCCGGTGAATGGTTCAACTTTTTGTCCGACATTAGCTTTCCACAGGGACCAATGCTCAATGCCTCGATTGTTTTGTCGCACGAAAAGCTGCTAGGTGGTGCGGGTCTCACTTTCGATACTGGTGGTACCAAATTGGAAGGTTGGAAAGCAGCCTTAGGTTGGCTCGACGAGGGTCTGGCCATACATGGCGAGGTGTAAGTACCATAAACGCGTTATGAAAATTCTCTTAACTAAACTAACTACTATATTTGCAATAGCATAAATGCCGAAAGCTGGCTGGCATCGGTATTTTATAAATATTCCGATCAAATAGATTGCGGCTTAGAAATTCGTAAAGAAAAAACCAGCCCAGAGCGTCCAGCCGACACGCCTGAAGATCAACAGCAACAACAAGCAGCTGATGCTGAACAACAGGATTCCTCAAGTATAACCGTGGGTATTGCTGGAATCTATCATTTAGATGAAGACGCTCTAATACGCGCAAAGATCGATTCCAATTTGGAATTGGGGCTGGGTTATCAGCAAAAAATGCGCGAGGGAATTACATTTACAATTTCTTTACTATTGGAGGGTAAGAATTTGAAAGATGGCAGTCATAAGGTTGGCATCGGCCTCGCTGTTGAATGCTAAGTTCCCAGGCTTCCATACCGAAAATTTCAAACTACGCAACGTTATGTTATTTTTGTATCTTTATTTCGGAATATTTGAAATGGGGCAACTTAAGAAAACTGAAAAAAAAAATGAGATTGAGAACTACGCTGGGTAAAGCGACGTCCTTGGAGAAACAAATTAAGCAATTTTAGCCGTACTCTTGGCGAGCACAATAAAGAAGTGAGAGAGGAGGAAAAAAAGCTAAGATTTGTGCAACTCAAGGCATGCGTCTCAATACCCAAAAAAGTCTTCTCCCCTTTGAGACAATGGACAAATTCCGTGGAGATTACGTTAAGTAGTAGAAACTGGAGACATTTGAGCACCTCGTCTGTATTCGCAACCGGAACAGAAACCCAATTGCCATTCGATAGTGTTATCAATGTCAATGTTTTATTTTTTGGTTCAAAATTCATAGAGTTATAAATTTATAATAGCGTTGTTTATAAAACTTTTCAAAAAAAGTAAAAACAAAGTGTGCTTTTTATCTCAAAAAATAAGGTGCTTGGCTAAACCGCTGTCCAAGCTGTCCAAGAGTGAAAGAAAAATGTAATGTTTACATCTTGACTGACTTAATCTAAATGCGCTCAGCACTAAATAATTTTTACTTTTATTTTATGCATACAAATTCCTAGTTTTAATTAGACAAAATTTACTACAATGAGCAGCAACTTTGGCGAAAAACCGAGGGGAAAACCAAATGACTTAATCGCATTTGGGGCGACTTTGTTGCTGTACTATGCCCGCCCCAGACATTTGCCATAAAAATGCAAATGCAAAACATTGAAACAAGGCCAAGAGAGAAGACATCAGTGTCTGTGGCGCATTTGGAAGTTGTAGTTGGTGCTGTTGGCCAGTGATGAAGTGCAGGAGTTACGCCATATCATGATGTTGGACGCTGGTTAATGCCATGGCTAATCCGCGCAGTTACGTTAATCCCAACTATTTTGTTAACAAACGAACATCAAAGGAAATAAAATGTGCAATAAATTTAATTTGCACGGAGCAAAAAAAAATACGCGAACGAGGGAAAGAAGTGTACATGAAGGGTATGAATAACTTTTGGGTGTAAGCCGTTGCATTTGGCATAACCCAAGTGTCCAAATACGAAGCAGAATGCAGGCAGCATAAGTGCTCTGCTATGGCTCTCGACTAGCTTATACACTGCAAACTTTTTACCCATAACCCGACTGCTACTAAAGAGTCTTCTGATCTGACTTGCATGTCGCACAATATTTTCTAGAGAAGCAATACTACGCGGCAATCAATCTTCAAGCTGCTGAACATTTTTTTTTATTCAAAATTCATTTTACATTTACTTATTATTTTTTAAAAAATAATCTGCTTTTAGATCGATACAGTGATTATGACGATCCTCGATCAGTTTGATACCCCTTGTAATAATCGGCCGTAAGTTCCTAAAAATAGGTGCCAGTTTTGGCAATGACTTTAGCTTTGGAGTGAAAGCGCTTACCAGTGAGCGATCTTTTCAGTTTTGTGAAGAGGTAGTAATCGCAGCAAGCTCACGCAATTTCAAAAACACTGAGATACTGCTGAGTTGATGACAACTTCAGAAATCAAGCAACTTGACATATGCCAATGAAAATCTACATATGATCTTTTGCACCATGAGAGATGTCAAGTTGAAAATACTGATTGCTCCTTCTATATGTCAGGCCCGAGACTTTTCAAACTGCCAGGTACTTGTCCCGCTCGACGCTACAGAAAACAAACTCTTTTATCAACCTAATATACCCAACTTTGGCTAAGAATAAAAAAAAAAAAAAAAAGAACTTGCTTATGTAGCACTTGCAAGTTTTTATCGCTCGACTTTTATCGCCAAAACTTAAAGTTGCCAAAAAGACAGAAGACAGCAAATAACCAACTCAAGTCAACTCAACTCTGCAAAGAGAGCTAGAGTGACGACAACGAGCATCGCGGTGAAGAGAGAACGACAGACCCAGAGAGTGAGAGGGCGTTGAATTTAAGCGCATTGTGAACTTGCTTGCGAACTCAACACTACACTTGATCAAAATGCCACAAAGCGATTTGCATATTTTAATTAAATTCGCGCTTTGGCCGGAACCAAACAGGAGAAAAGCGCAACAGACAAAGAACCAAAGCGTTCAGTACGGGGGTTGGTGGAGGCCACGATATAGATATAGAACAAGGGCTGACATAGGGCTTGAACAGTGCTGGCTGGCTGGCTGACTGGAACTGGCTTGTTGGTGTCTTTGCTATTTTTAAAATATGTGAAAAAAAGTATGTGCAACACATGTGACCACAAGCGTATTAAATTTTGCGCGCAAACCCCCCCCAAAAAAAAAAAAACCCAAGAGAAATTGAAAAAAAGTCAACTAGAGATAAAAAGATAGAAGAACTCGGCTAAAAGTGAAGTGGGGAAGAAGGCCAAGTGGGTTGGTTTTAAATAAAGGTTTTATATGCATGTCTATGATGGAATTACTGCGTCCTAGGTGTAGTGGCTGTGTGTGTGTGTTTGAGTGTGTGTGAGTGTGGGTGTCTGTGTGTGTAAAGCCAAAGGTAGACAGTCAACAAAGTCACAAAGTGTCCAAAAGGTCGTCGCAATGCACTGCACAAAAATGTCAGTACTTAGCTAAGGGCAATGCGGCGCATACGCAATTTAGTCTAACTCAAAGTTGAGAAGAATTCGTTGAAGAATTTGAAGTTCTTATTATCAACAGAAATTCTTATATTTTTCGAAGCATCTTCGGCCTAATGCAAACACAGCCTAGGATTATCATACAGTTAGCTACAGATCTAGACTTCAATTGGTTGAAGAATTTGCATTTCTAATTATCAACAGAAATGATTAACCTAATTAGCCTAATTTAAATTATTGTATTAACTTTCATTAACTGCAGTAAATAATACTATACGCTTGAGAAGTACAACATTATGTGAGATGACTGAACATATAAGACCTTTACACATTAGGACACAAAAAAGTAATCTGCAAGTCCCTAGCTGTTGATGTATCTTTCTTCCTATCGGGGAAATACCTAAATTCTAGCTCTTTTAAAGTCTAAACGAAAGTATTCTATATACTTCTGTAGTAAATTTTGGTTTAAACGAAGCGTTTGTCTGAAAAAATTGACCAAATGTAGAACAAAGAAGACACTATCTGGTTTCTTTTTATTTAAGCGGGTTGATCTTCAGTTCTTTTCAGTTTTCAGGCTCTTATGTTCAACGAGTTGAACAACTTGTTGAAATCTTCTATAAGATGCACCTTAAATTGCCAAAGATCCAGAACAATATTCCCTCCATTCTAACAACCAAGCTCTTAAGTTCAAACGCGTTGATCAACTTGTTGAAATCTTCTCTAGAATGCACCAAAAATTCGCAAAGCTTCTGAACAACAACCAGTTTTTATAAGAATATGATATTCACGTGTAAAATCGTAATGATCCCAACCACACTCTTAAGCTTTAAAAACATTGATACCGGTTTTTACGTATTATCTCTCTCGAATAATTGAAACTGAATAATTAAACCATTTTCCAGCTTATCTACTATCATCTGTGGCACTTGTTAGTTGCTTATGATCTTGAAAGTTGAATAATGAAAAAAAATATATAACATAGTTTAGTTGTAGATAGTCTATCGGTTTTACCAGATTATCTCTCTCAGCTGATGGATACTACCAGCTGATTAATTAATTAGAAAGCAGATAAAAGGCATCATCTTATCTATCATAACTTATTAGTTTTTTTTGATTATGAATGTAATCGAAAAGTACACAATATTACTTTGCACGGGCCAGTATTTGAATGAATTTAATTTTAATCTGAATTTACGTTACAATTGAGCCAATATCAGAAAACTGACGAACTGATAAAGCAGAATATTTTGTTATCCTCTCAAATAACTCAAAGCAATAACGTGATACTTCAATTCCAACTTTGAATTCAAATTCTACGCAACAAATTACTCCCACCGCATTATTTCAAGAACTCACCTGGCCCCGGTATTTGTAAATCTTTATTATTGATTTCAAAAATAAATAAAAATATGCTCTCTCCGCTTGCCTTCCCTCTATTAACCACAATCTTTACCATTTGCATCAACTACAACTCTGCCTAGTTACTCCATAAAATATTTTCTCAAGTAATCCATATGATTTTCGCAGTTTATTCAAGATGATCTTTGTCGTAGAGACGTGAAAATCATTTTCGGCTCTTTCAACACAACACTACAGTCCATTACAAAAAACACCGTCATTCCCTATTTATCTTTCACCGAAATATGTAGTTACTGCAAATCCATAAAACAAAATGCAGCTAAAAACGTTGTCTACAAGATAATGTTCGTAATTGGTTTGATCAAATGAACTATAATCAGTTAATCTCATTTCGTTTTAGCGCGTTTTGTGCAGTGTAGCCAGAAGACTAAAGCTGTCCAAGCAAGCTTAGCCATATTGCTGGCTGGCGCTGTTGTTGCTGCTGCTGCTGCTGGTGCTGCTGTTCCTGTTGCTACATGCAACATGGCCAAGCGCAGTGCAGCATAAAGTGTTAAATTGGATTAATCCACAAGATTTACGCTGCGGGTGATATCAACATGGCAAGCAGGCAGCAGGCAGCGGCAGCAAGAGCAACAACGGCAGCAATTACAATACGCGCAACATAGGAAGTTGAACAACGCGGCAGCAACATGTTGTTGCACAGCTCGTGGTGTTGGTGATGTTGGCATAGCCACTGCAGTTTCCATAAGCAGCGGCAGCCACACTTAAGCAGCGCGGCAGCAATTTTATTAAAACCGGACGCGTACTTCAACACCACCGGAAATACACACACACACACACACACACACACACACACGCGCGCGCGCACGTCGTATAAGTGTGTCAACGTGCAACAATCGCTGCCGCAAATTTATATGCAAAATTAGGATCTACTATAAACTGAGGGCTGCGGTGGCACGTTGCAAGATGCTAACAATGCCCAGCCACGTTGTGTGCTAGTTGTACAACAAACAACAACAACAACAACAATGACGTTAATAATGACTTGGCATTAGCAACAACAACGTGCAACACCGCTGTCAGCCCCGCTGCGGCATCCACACAGCAAGCGCGTTGATTATCCCAATCAGCAACACTTTACCAGCGTAAATCTATTTAATTTGCCAATGCTTGGTAACTGCCGCTGCTGCTGCCGCTGCCGCTGCAACCTTTGGCGCACTCATGCAACATGACAGTAAAACTGCTGCAACTTGCCGCAAATCAGCTGTTCTCTCGCGCTCTCTGTGCGGCTTGTTAAATGTAATTGAACCTGTTCTTTTGAGTTTTGTTTCTATAATTTATTATTGGCGCATGAGTTTGAAGCGCAAAAAGATAATAGCCCCTCGCTAGATCAGGCACATCATCTTAATCAGCATCATGATCACCATCACCATCGCCATCATCATCATGTACAGCTACAGCAACTTCATTATGACATTGCGCTGCGCTCTCTATTCCATGTGGCATGCGAAGATCGCGCGCGTTTTGTAGAATCGTGCCTGACGCGTAATTGATTATTACGAGCCACAACATGCCGGCATATAATGATGTATTAGTTAGTTGAACCACCGCACCAACCGGTTTAAGTTTCGGCCATGAAAAACGGTTTAGAATTAGGCACTCTGATTACATGCTTCCATTGCGCTTGTACACAGCTCTAGCTCTAACCCGATCTCGCAGTGCGTTCAATCTCATGTAGACAACAACATGGCAATCCTCGACTGACAGTGCCTGCCTGCCAGCCAGCCTGCCTGCCTGCCTGCACTTTTAACAGTTTAAGGAATGTTGAGTTGTTGTTGAATGCGGTTTTGAAAGATATGTAAACCGTAGATATGTGCAACTAAAAGTGGCATAAAATGGGAATATTCTATGCATGTATAAGGCAGGCAGATGGTCAGTTGGGTTACACAGAAAAAGAGAAAAAAAATACTATATAATGAGTTGTTGCGCTACACATTCAGAATTACTGATTTTTTATGGTCGCAATTTAATTCAATTGTTTTGCCACTAACGGCGAACGTGTGGAATCTTTGGGAGAATCAATGAGGTTATGATTTTTTGCTTATTAATTCTGCAGCATTTAAAATTCTACAACGTTGGGTTACTAGAGACAACTAAGTGTATGAAAATCTACGTTAGATATTAGATACGGTCAATTTCGAACTAAGTATATGTTTGATTTCTATCGAATTGTAAGCGTGTCGCCGCCATTTTGAAATTTAAGCAACAATATTTTAAGTCTGCATTTGTTGCTATAGAGACAGAGCAAACAAGCCAACAAATGTCCCACCCTTTAATATTTCGAAAATATTATCTTGTGGTGGCCCTCGGTAGCGTAGTGGTAGCGCACCGAAAGGTCGCTGCTTCGAGTCGATCCCACAGCACTGATGCATTTGTCTAGCACTGACATAGCTAGCAAATATATACATACACGCTATATGCCTAGAAGAATCTCTATTAATTAAAGATACCGCCGTTCGGATACGGCTATAAACTATAGTTTCCTGGCCTCTTCGAACAGCTAGTAATAGAGCTATATCCATCCTACGGCTTTGGAGCGATGGTCATAGTCATCATGGCTAGCAAATTTAAAAAATTTAAATAAAGTTGTTATTTAAAAAAAAAACGTTAGTGTTTACGTTTATCTACCAATTTTTATAGTACATTTAAGGTTATTCACTTTTTGAAATGTAAAACATGCAAAATAATCAATTCTTGAAGGAAATGAAATATTATAAAAGTAAGTCCAATCTGGCTTTCATATTTCCTCCGAAGGCTTCACTTGTTATAAACATATTTTTCAAGACAGAAAATTCTCGAATTCCAAAGCCCTAATATTGTTGACAACTATTGTCTTTAACAATGTTTTGCACCGACGCTACCCAAATTTGAAATCCCAATAACTTGCAGACATATAAATGCAGGCCACAGCGTTCAAACTCAATGCCAGTTTGTCAATGTCAACACAGATGAACTGCTGGACTCCACATAGCGGAGCCAACTGGTCATATCTAATGCGTCGTGCCTGTAAAATGGATAACTGCAAAGGTGCAACCAGTCATAATTCATGCAACTCAGAAAGTCCAATTTTAATTGCTCGACATTAAACGATCGACGCTGGCAATGGTAATGACAACAACACCAACAACGACCCCAAGTTAGAGAGAAATAAACAATAAGTCCAACACACAGCAACACCAACAACACCAAAAATATCAACCAAAAAAAAAATGGAGCTTTAGATACTTGGTATCTGGTATGTTGCTCCCCAGTTGCTGCTGCTGCTACCCAAACAATTGCAGGGCCATAAAATATGCGCATTCGTGCTACATTTGGTTGCGTCTGTTTGCTCCGCTTGTTGTGTTTGCATATGCGCGCAAAAAGCTAAGGCCAAGCTCTATACACTGCTCGTTGGGATGGACGCACGGGAGACGAGTTGGTGCGGGCATATGGCCAGACAGCATTTAGCGTACGATTTGGCGGCGCGAAAAAGATAAACTCATAAATTATTGCATTGAATGTCACTTGGTGCGGCAGTCGCCACCGCAGCGACAATGGTGAAGGCAACAACAACAACGACATTGACGCTACGTTGTTGGAGTATCGAGCGGCGGCAGGAAACTGTGCGCAGCAGCACCACAATGCCCTGACCGGCTGCTTGGCTGCGCTTGACTTCTATATACACTGCGGCCACGGTTTCGGTCTCTCGCTTAGTTTCTTGGTCTCGCTTGGTCCAGCGCATGTCGTCGACGACGTCGGCGGCGATAATGAAGCCCATTTTAAAGTCACTACCATTCAATGCGATTTGATTTACAATCCCATTTCGATTATAATCGATGATGATGTGTGTGCGCGCTTCAACTGTGCCATGAACTTGCATATAAATACCAATCTGTGTCGTTGGTGTATATAGTGTATGGAGTTTAAATGCTAAGCAGTGCACACAGCGCACACCGTCATCACCAGCATCAACAGCGAAGCATCAGCAACCCCTCCAATCAGCAAGAGTTGGGCCACAATCACAGACGACTTTAACGTCATCGCCACCGCCACCGTCATAGCCACCAAAAGCAATGCTGCAATGAACTCTCTAGCGGTTTTTCCAAGGAAATCGAAATGGTTTGCCTTTTGGTCTCTGCTCTGTGTGTTGCTCTGGTCTGCCCAGAGGCCTTACAGCAGTGGTGGTCGTGCTTGTTGTTGTTGTTGTTGCTGTTAGAGCTGCAACTGCTGCTGCTGCTTTACCTGTTGCTGCAATTGAACTTGAATACGCTTTGGATGCCGCCAACTTGTCAAATCCAATGAGTAGCAACAACGGCAAGCGGCATAGGCAGCAGCACTCCCAGCCTAACGAAGCAAACACAGATGCTGCAACGATGGTGGCAATTGTTTTGATGCCTGTCGATAAAACGTAAGGAGTATGCAAGCGGAACAGCGATTATAGGGTGACTCTTTGAGAGATAAACTATGTTGGGTGATTCTTGAGCCGCCAACTCGATCAACCTATTAAGCTTTGGTATGATTTCAGATATATTTTATTATCGATCAACAAGCAGCGCAGAAAAATCCTTAGCAGCTTTGTATATTAAAAAAAAAAAACATTTCGATTAGCGATATATAGGCTATCGGCCAATCAACTTAAGCTTTTTGTAATGGAAATTAAAGTAACTCTTTGTATGATCTTTTTGGATCTTATGAAGTTGCAATTCTGTAGGCCAAACATATATATCGATTAACAATATACATCGATCAATCAGTGCAACATTGTAGAACGAAGTTTAAAGTTCTGCGAACCAATTTGTTTGTTTACGAAAATGGTGTAGCTCATGTAAGACTTTTTTAAAACGGCCTATGCGAAAGTAGTTATAGCTTAAAACAAGCAATCGCAGCTCACTTATCGCTTTGTTTGAAATTTTTTATTCTTATTATTTGAAGCAACTCTATTTTTAGGACGAACAGAAATTGTGACTAAACAATTATAGTCCTTTGACTTTTGTGAAATGCATGTAACTTCCTACGTCAAAAACAAGCTACATTTTAAGAAGCAAGAGATTGCCAAACAATTATCCCCTGTGAGTTTAAGGTAATTTTCAATGTTAGAAACGACAATAATAATGCAAAAAAATTGTTTTATAAGCCAGTGCTAAAGTTCTAAAAAGAATAAAGCTACAAAGCTGAGAGGAAAACTGCCAAAGTTCAAGCTCATTTCGGAATGGTTTTTTAAACCAATTTGTATCTGTTTCTATGCAAAACCAAGCATCTAGCGAGCTGCTTAACGTTCCAAAATTCAATACACAAGCGCGCTTTATGCTCACATCCGACTAGCACCCTGTACATCATAACTAAAATAAATTCTATAACAGCCAACAAATCACCCTTTGCTAACTTCACACAAAGCCCTGCCAAATCATTCGGGACAAAGTCAAATCAAAAACCAGCAGCAGCAACAAAAGCCCTGCTGGACCGTCCGTCCGTCCGTACACAGTTTTGTCACGTGTTGCAACAATTTTTATGGACTTTTAATTGCAGCTGACGGAAATTTCTATGCAACAAAAGCAACCAACTACTAAACTCTGCTCATGCCACCCACGCAACATGTTAGATTCTCAGACTTTAGCACTTAAATTTATTACGGCTTAATTGTTAATGTTGTTTTCTAGTAACATTTTTTTTTTGTTATTCTTCCTGTTTTGTTGTTTTTTTTATATATATATATACTCTCTGATTACGCCTTCTACTAAATGTGGCATTCATATGTCTTAATTTTGGCACAACGTAAAACGCCTTCCCAATGAAGTTGAAAACAATACGAACGTTAGGCGTGCCCAGGCCGGACATGTACACATGGATACACTTGCACACACACACACAGTCATGCATTATACATGTGGATATTTTGGAGCTGTGCAAGTTCTAGCTTATTTATTATGTTCCGACTGCAACGCCTACGCAATTGCAATGGAAATGGCAATGGAAATGGTAATGGGAATAGGAATGGCAATCGTAATAGCTTGAAAGCATTGAAGTATGGGCCACCAAGGCATTGCCAGAATAACAGAGAGAAAGAGAGAGAGATATCTAGAGAAAGATGCAACTAAGCAATTAGTGCAGCAATGCAGCACGCCCACAAAGTGGCTAAAGTCTGGGGCTATAAAACTAAATGGCCTAAACTAAAAATAGTTGCAAATATGGCACATTGCACTTTACATTCATAATTTCAAGAACAATTTTTTTGCCCAAAACAGGATGACAGTGAGCTCAGTGAGCTGGTGTCTGCCACAGTGGCTCAAAATTTTGTTACAACTTGTGAGAAATTCTATTGCAAGCTGTCTTGGTCTTGAATTTTTCATTTCAGCTTAAGCAACTAAAAAGAATATGTTTTAACTTGAAGTGAGTTAAGTAGTACAAATACCAGCTTGGCAACAAACTTTACTGCCCACTTGACAGTGGCTCTTAAGTCAACTAACACAAGTATCGACAGCTTAGTTTTAAATAACATTCGAATATTTACAAAACTTCAAAAAAACCAACGTTGACAGATTTTTTCCAAATCGTAAAATGCTGGAACAAAAAAAACTTAAGGTACTGTAAGTGCACATATTGCATATGGTAGGCATAGCTGGTCAGGTTGTGCCGTGTGCCTTGCCAGAGCAACGTTTGGTTGCTGCAGCCAAAGTGCAGTGATAAATCAAATTGTCACTTTTGTATATTTGCGCCAGATGACGGTCAGCGTCGCCAACGTCGTCGTCAGATACCCCGCCCCATTGTACCCAGCAACATCGTCCCTTTGGCCAGCATGCATATATAGTATGCATGGCTGTGTGAAAAAGCAGGCTTTTGGAAAATTTGAATATGCCTGCTGCAGCATGCGTTTATACATATATATGTACACGTAGGTAGTTGCTATATATAAAGATATGTGCATATGCATGCGTTTCAATTCCAGTTTCAACCTGCCCCGTTGAACTTGAATAGACATTGCCGCCTGCACTTGCCGCAGTCACAACAGCAGCAGCAGCAGCAGTGGCAGCAGTGGCAGTGGCAGGTAGAGTCGACAATTCAGTTTGCGTGGACGGCCATAATTATTATTATTTTGATTATTGCACGTGAAAGATGACATTATTAACATCATTAATGCACTGAAGCCTGTTTGTTGCAGCTGAGAAATCAATGCCATCTGTTTGTAAGAAAGACAGTGAGCAGGGGAACGCTGTTGGCATGTGTCGCAAAGTGTACTACACTGCAAGAAATTGCATAAAAGTTTATGTTGTTGTTATAAGCAAACGTAGCATATGCTGCTGTTTCAATTGTTTATTAAGCTGGCGTGTAGCTTGTCTTGTCTTGCACAATTGAAATGACAACAATATTTTACATGAAATCCCCAAAGAATAAGCGTAAAGCTTATAAATTTATTTAAGAACAAATAAATACCTTACAATGTGCAAGCATACATGCATGCAGCCATACGTATATGCGCTTATGTGTGCTAAGCTGGCCAAGAGTTTTCCTATTGTCAGCTGCAGGCTTATTCCTTGGGGCGTATGTAAAGTCTTTAGTAAATACAGCACAAGCGTTTACTTAAATAAAATAAAATTCAAGCATGTTATCAGCAAATAGTATCAGACATTGTTTGGCAGAGCTTTTAATTTAAACAATTGCAAAATTGCCAATTGTCTGGTGTGCATGGGCGCACGCAGCATCCACCCACGCAATGTTTATATATGAAGTGAAAAACAAATTAAACACTTACGCACATGAGCATATATATACACGCAAACATTATTTAACACTTTGAGCAATACTTTAAATGCCAAATATAAATAAAATCACTATTATTTTGTTTTGCTTTACACTTTTTACACAAAATTAGCAATGAGTCATGTAAATGCCGATAGCACGCGCTGCAACCAATTAGCGCGTTATCGACGTGTAATCATCGGCTTAACTAGTGCATGACTTATCGGCCATTATTTTTTTTTCTTTGTTTATGGCTATGACTAATTTGAATTTTGTTGTACATCAAAGTTAATTAATTAACCATAGTTTTACTTATGAAAAACTATATGCATTGTATTGATCACTATGTTATCCTGCTTGACACGATCTACACGATTACAAGTATTATCGATAGCTCGTGCTGTAACCAATTAGCATGCTATCGCGCTGTAATCATCGGCGTAGATAGTGCATCACTTAATGTTGTTTATTTAATTATTTTACAAAAAAAATTGAGAAGGCTTTCTTTGTAATTTCTCACAGTGTATGCTGCACTAAACACAACATTGTGATCACTTACATTTATGCGGCATGTCAAGTTTGCAGCCGTGGAACGGGAATTGTCCAGAGACGACAACAAAAAACTATGTCCGTGCGCAGCTACAACAAATACGCTGCGTTGTTGTTGCTTTTGAGCCTGCTTGCAACTCAGCCCCGCGCTACATTCGCTGCCCACCCAGCCGCATCACAAGTGGTCCAAACTTCGGCCAAGCGCTGAACAAGTATACGAGAATCGCAACTTGCGGCTGGCACTCAGCGGCATATTCAATCATGTCAAGTGTAATAATTTTGCAAATACATAGAAATACATATACAATGTTGTACATATATAAAGCAGATAGCTGGCAAACAAACAAGCAACACACACGCACATAAACTGACCGAGCTTAGATAGAGAGAGAGAGATGCTGTGCATCTATGTATAAACATATGTAGAGTTTTTTTTTTTTTTGATTTATTATTGCCATGTACTGATGTACGGTTCTTTCACGCACTTGCAACATAATGTGGCATTATAATGTCGCATGTTTTACCCAAACACAAGCACGCAATGCGGTTGTTTTGAATGTGTGTGTGTGTGTGATTTGTTATGAATTTATTATGTGACGGAAGTGCGG
The DNA here is from genome assembly GCA_035046065.1 of Chymomyza procnemis. Lineage (NCBI taxonomy): Eukaryota > Metazoa > Arthropoda > Insecta > Diptera > Drosophilidae > Chymomyza > Chymomyza procnemis. The sequence goes on from JAWNOJ010000023.1 coordinate 30,617,006, forward strand.
TTTTAAAGTAACCCGTTCTTAAGTTAACTGAAAGCCTGCATAAATTTTACATGCCAATGGCAGCAACACTCTATCCCACTCCTTGTCTATTCCAAGCACTTCAGACAGCAGCTGCTAATTGGCAATGCGCCTTTTGACATTTGACTAAAAATATATCTCTTTGAGTGTATGAAAGACAGCTAAAGCATATTTTGATATTTTTGGCACTTTAAGCTTTAAACAAACACACATATCAAAATATATATATATATACAAACTACTGACAGTGAAACTTCTTTGATAAGTTCAAAACCCCAAAAAAGGTGGTCGCAGATAAGTTGCAGACACTCAAATAATAAACGGAAATACAATTTAACTTTATTATTTATGCTCTAACAAAGGTAATATGTGGCTTAAGCCTGCGTAGGCATATTGCTTAAAAATTTAAAACAATCGATAAATGTGACAGCTTAACAATGAGCTATATTGCTATCGATTAATTGTAATTCAAATTTGTCTTAAATTTTGCAAAACAGCACAACAATGCTGTATTGATATAAAATTAGAATAGAAACAAAAATCTCTCTCGTTTTTCCACTTCAAGCCACAAAATGTTAGCGCATTTCAACTTCGGCTAACCGTTGCCACAGCAAAACTTACGTTTATTTAATGGAACGACTGCAGCTCATTAAAAATGTTATGCAGATATGATATGTTATGATATACACAATGTATGGCACTCAAAAACAACAAAATCCAAAGACTTTCTTTGCACGTCCCGCTTGCAGTTGTCAGTATGCCAAGCAATGACATGGGTGTACAGCAACACCCAGCCCCAAAAAGGGTCACGTAGCTACAAAACCAATTCCTTGGGGAAACCACATTGGGCACGGCAAGGTACGTACATATGTCTGTAAGTAACGCTTTAATGCTCATTTGCACCTCCACAAAACAGCACACACTCAGACACTAACCCATGTCAAAATGTTTGGCTTGGTTTGGTTTGTTTTGGTTTATAGCGCTAAAGGCAATTGCTAATATGTTGGCGGCCCTTGAACCCAGCCCCCTTTCAGCTGTATTCAGCCAGTCTTAACTTTGGTTTTAAGCGAAACTTTACTGTTGCTTTTGTTTTGCACCTGTGGGGAATTGCCTGTCACCTGAGCCACGCAAACAGAACATTCAATTTTAATTTTATTTTCCTTTTTTTTTTGCTGGATTATTTTGCTGCCTTCATGCGGGCAGCAATTTTAGCTTGTAGAGAGTTTCAACTTTTTAACATCTCATACTCTGCGTTTCCTGCTTTTTATGCCCTTTTTTTTCCTTATCAGCTTTCTTCATTTATGCTACATTGCATTCGGGGCTTGGACCAAGCGCTTGGTATTTGTAATACGGTGGCATATAACACTTAAGTGGTGGTTGTTGTTCTTATAAGATAACAACAGGCCGTATTTCGAGGCCCACATGTCTGCGAAATAAGTGTTATGCCAATTTTATTAACTGGCATTTTCATTAAAAAGCTAACAAAGATATGGCATGTGCTGTGTGAAGTGCAGCTGAGGGTCAGACGCTAAATTAAGGCTAAAACAAAAGTGCTTCCTTTTAGCCAACATTTTGATAGTATACTTTCAGGCTGTCGCATAAAAAGTCAATACAAAACAATTATACATTATAAATTGCCATTAATGGCTTGCAGCTACGTACAACGGTATGGCATACCCAAATACTTGTTATTTATTAAATCGATTCATTTAAAATATTTGTGCACAATTCTAACACAATGGCAACCATGGCTGGTGTGCACATTGCACACTGTGTGTGGCATATTCAAATTAGATTATATGCAAACATGCTGCCACTCTTTCACTTGCCGCACTTTATTATTATTTGTTTTAAAAATGCTACTAATATTTGCATAATCGCTAGACCACTGCACCAGTAGAGAGAGAGAGCGAGGGAGAGGGAGGGAAAGGCAGTGCGCCAAGTGAGACTTTAAGTGAGTGAGCGGGATGGAACGTACAAAATACGGCAAGCAATTATTTCTTTAAAATAAATTGCATGCACAATTGGTAGCAATAGCAAACAGCAAAAACAAAAGCAAAAACAGCAACAAACACAGCAAAAAAAAAAAAAAAAGAATCAAACAGTCTTTGGGTCCGGAAACAAACGTACGACCACCAAAGTATGCAGCCTCCTGGCTGGTGGACTGCCTTAGCACGACGACGAATTTGGTCAAAACGGCTTTGGAACGTTGTACACTTACTGCAGAGTATATGCAGTTTGTAGGGCTTTTTGTGTCAAGATGGTTTTTGTGTTGAAAAGTTTGAATTATTTTTATATATGATTTATACAAATAAAATTGGAAGGCAGACATGTAGAGTTCTGAAAACATATCCGCTTGCAGATGTTCTCAAAAAACTAAAACGTTGGCGGTTTTTTTGTACTGGCGCCATCTACTCATATTTTGCTTTTTCACACAAAACTATACTTAAAAATAATTGAAATATAAAAAACATTTTAAAATAATTTTAGTATTAAATTCTTTTGATAAAACAACAATCAATCGATGATATAAATAATTCTATATAAAATATTAATAGATCGAATAAAATTATTTAGAAAACATTAAATCCATATCATTTAAAGAGCAATAAATTATTGAAATTCCTTAGTTAAGTACCGCCTTGGATTTAAGCATGAGATCTATATAGATAGCTGTTCTAGAAGCACATTCCGAAAATTAAAGCAGTTGGACTCTTTCAGTACTTTGGTACTGGAAGCAAATTCTTAACTATAAATGATTAATATTAATAAGCACTCCTATGTACTTTTAATTGCTGTATAATTACACACTGCTCACTATTTCAAACATCTCAAAAATGTTGCTTTTCAGTCCACAAAGAAATGTATGCGAGTATTTTCGCCAATAAACAGAAAAAAATATAAAAATAAATGTATTCCCCCAGATTATGGAAATATCTCTATTAATAACTGTTCAAATATTATAGCCGTTTCCGAACGGGGGTGTCTTTCATTAACACAGAATTTCTCCAAAAATAAAAAGAGAGCAGTATATCAATTTTTATATATTTTTTTATTTCGCATTCAAAGTATTTGAAAACTATTCTTACAATGTCCTTAAATTTGTTTTGTGTTCACTCGGAAGGAAGTATTAGTTTAGTATTAAAAAAAAAAAACTATATCGTATTAAAAAAAAATTGTTTCGACTGTTTTCAATCCGTTCGGTCATTGTGAAATGAACATATGGCTGGTGCGAATGAGGACAGTGCTGCCGAACTAAAAATAAAAGGATTTGTCCCAAACCTGTTTAAATTTAAAAAAGTACGTTCTGCCCACAGCAGTACATTTGTAAATTTTAAAAAGAGATTTTGAATTTTTTTTTTGAATATGTGGAGCGTTTATTGTTGTGTTAACTTTTTATTGAGAAATTGTTTATGAAATGAAATGACATGCACTAGTTTGAAAAATTTATATTATTTTTGAAAATTCCCAGTGGTAAGTAATTCAAACTCAAGTTGAAGCTATCAATTGAAGCAATAAATAAGCCATTACGTACAACTAAAGAGTATGCCAACTTCGTAACCCCACTGTTGTATTACTCATATATCTGTTTCGATTTGTGTCATTGTATTGGGCCTGCATATACACAAGTGTCCCTGTGTGTGTCTAGTTATACGCCTCTCATTCGTTTATTTGCATATCGATTTGGAGTTTTTAACAGAACGTTGCTTGTCTGCTTTGTCTTCCTGCTTGCCAAAAGTACAAAACTCATATACATATATCTCTCTCTATATATATATGTTTAGGTTTTATTAGTCGATTGGGGGCTTTGGTTTTTTTGCCTACACAAACAATTGCATAATTGCTATGCTGCTGAGTCTCCTCTCAACTATATAATTTGTGAATTGATTGCCAGACATTGCCAAAGGAGCCAAGTGCAAAATATGCATAAACTGAAAGTATTTTATAGATGAAGATTTCACACTAAATTAAATGCTTCACTATCAGAGTTGACCCATCAACTTTTTAAGCAAATTTTGTACGAAAAAGTTTCATTTTTGTAGCACACTTATCGTCGCAGCACGAAGGCACAAAGTGACTGGGCGAGAGAATGAGAGTGCCTGCTGAAGTGCATCAAAGCGAGTAACGTCAGCAGGCGCGCTCTTGAGTATAATGTCATACTATATAATGTTGCCAGGATCTTGATAGCTGCAGCTATTGATGTGGCAAGGATAAGCACGTGCCATTAGCTTGATTGCCTGTCGAAATGTGTGTGTGTGTGTGCGCGCCTGCTCCTTGAGGAAAATTTTAATTTTTTAATAGTGCCTAAGTGCGTCTATTGTTTGCTTGAGATACTTTGCTTTTAAATTTTTTTTCGACTATAGTCACGTAGCTATAAGTTTTGAGCAACTTTTTGGGGCCCTATAAATAAGTCAGTCAGTCATTCAGTCAGTCAATCATGCTTTCAATTATTCAATCATTCATTATGTCGCTACGCTTTGCCTTATCATGTTGCTGACATTCGCCGACACAAATGAAGCAATTTTCCCTACACTGACAGCAAAAACGTGCAACAGTTGCCAGTTGCCACGAATTGGAGCAGCCGCAGCCGCAGCAACAGCAACAACAACTTCTACAGTTAATTTTCTGTACATTTAATTCGCTTTAAATTATTGTAAACCCCCCGCTTTTGATGTGCAGAGCCCATTAGCAGAGCTAAGCCCCGTCAAAGGTAACTTCAAATCAACTTCGACTGCAAAACTCTACCTCGTTGCTGCAGCGCGCACTCTGCGATCATTTGCAAGGCAAATCAAAGTCTTAATGAATTCATTTCAATTAAACAAAAAAAAAACAACAGGCAAATCCGCCAGCGATAGACAAACTCCTAAACTCTAGCAGACAGTTAGACAAGCAGCATTAATAAATAGTTAGTTGTGCAGCTTAGACTTGGGTAGTACTTGGCCAGGTTTGCATGTTGCCCAAGCGCTAAAGTTTTTTGAACTGTCTTTGGCATTTGAATGGCTTTAATGCATACACGCTCATCAGAAAAAAAACTTGGTGCTATTTTGAATTAATTGATGGAGGTCTTTGTTGCTGGGTAACTTGATTATGGATAAGCTAAATACTAGAACAATCATACTTGAAAACAATTGGCAGACTTGCTCTTTAAGAGCTTTGTTTAAGCACGTAAGCTTGCCAAGGTTGCACTTGGTTAAATATATATTTAAATTTAGTATTCTGCTTATTAAGAATTAAAATTTTAAATTTGCTAAAAACAACAGCAGCATTTAGTTGTTAAAATAATTTTACTCAAATTAATTATTGTTTAAAATATTTATCGATATTTGTGACACACATGCGATTCACGTAAATGTGATTGTTATCGATAATAGGCAAAGTTAAGGCGATAGTTTGTGTTCAAGGCAGTTTCTTTTTTTTAATATTTAATTTTGTGCACTTATGCGCTACTCTTAACTGAAAATATTTGTGGTCAAGATAATCTCTTCACACATTCCATGTTGCAACTAAGCTCTATCTGGTCAATCACCCCACTTTTTTGTGTTTAAATTAATGCAAACAGTTTTTTTTGTTTTCTTTGTTTACTCAACGAATGCATAAACAAGCCGATAAGCCTTAAGCTGCTTAATCGATGACCAGAAACTTGTCAAAAAATAATTCACAGGCTGCTTAAAAAGGTAAATACACAGCACTCACACTAACTCAAATGGCGTATACGTAATGCTATCAACTGTGCAGATCTACCCTTTGGGTCTTAAATGCGCAACGGAACCTGTGACGACAACTACGCTGACTTTTGTACTCCCTGGCGCGCGCACAGATAATGTCTCAGTAAATCAGTGCCTTGGCCCTTACACGAGAAATATTTTAACGTACAATGCAAAAATGGTAGCAAGTTAAGAGGCGAGCTTGCGCTTATCAGTCTACTCGATGACGTCTGCACCCCAAAACCAAAACCAAAACCAAAGCCAACAACAGCAGCAGCCGCAATTGGTTGCAGATAAGCCCAATGAAGACAGCATAAAGCGCCGCAGTTGAAAAATCGCTAAGCGAGCACAAGACACTCGTCTGCATTCGCATCAAGATAAATGCGTATTGACTTGGCCACTCAGCCCAGAACAAAAGCCAGCCAGCATCAGTTAAAAACAAAAAAAAAAAATAAAATCAAAGTTATAATAATGCATAAGTAATTTGCAGCAGTAATCAAACAAAGCCATCAGTTGAGACAGCGGCGGCTGCCACTGCAACAGCTCGTGCCACAACAGCTCTCGCTTTTGACAAGAGTTAATCAAAGCTTACCGAATGATGGCTAAAACGGCGGCAGCCAGCAACTACTACCACTACTCTATAACATGGATGCTATCGCCTCTTTAGGCAGTTATTTATTAACTGAGAATCATATTATCGGCATATCGTTTTTGGCTTTGACTTTGTATAGGCTTTTTAGGGCCACTAAGCCCTCTTGAGTGCAGGCCAAGCTATCATCATTATTGTTTTGATACTCGTTGTTGTTGAAGTTTTTAGTGGTCAGTACTTGCAACTTGTTTCTTGGTCTGCGCTACTTTGTGCGCTGCGTTTGGGTTTGTTCAGCCGTTGTAGGCTGAAACCATGTTTTGGTTTTGGAAGATCTTCAAAACAAAAGATCGAAGCATCTTGAAGTGCATTTATGAGATGAACTATGAACTAAAGTAGATTTTTGCTTTGATCGTTGTATAACAAATATTACAGCCGACATCGCTTATTACACAAATCTGATGCATTTTAAACACATATAATACAATTCGTAGAGTATTTGCAGCGCATTCAACCAATCCAGCTGCTTGAGTTTGCTAAAAGCTAACTCACATCCGCTGCCCGATGTTTACTTGCTTACAAGTTCAACCAAAGTTAGCACAATAGCAAAACCAAACTGAACCACACGTCCCCACAATCACAACCTACACAAACTGTTAGGGTCTGACCGCTAAACAATGCCGCGCGGCAGGTAAAGACCACAACAACCGCACTCACACACTTCTATAGCAAGCGGGAGCGAGCGTTGTGTGGACATGGACATGGACATGGTGGTGTGCTATTGTGAACTAGATCTTGTAGGACGCGGCGGCCAGCCACTTACAAGAAATGAAATCAGGAAGTGTATTATATAATTTTATAGATACTAAACTCAACTTTGACACAAATCGGCTGAGTGCGGTCTGTAAACATGACATTTGGGCTGTAGGAGAGTACGGAGCCAGTCAGCCAGCTTGCCAATGTGGTTATGCTGGATTCACACTGCAAAAGCAGAGCAGAGTTCTTAGCGTAGCATGATTAGGTTCTATCAGAGATTAACTAGAGCTGACGCTCTGGATCATTGTGCCAGCCTCTGCAACAGTGTCACATTGCGGCTTAGTGTAAACATAGCATAACTCGTTCATGCCACAGCAGTGGCAGCAGCTTTAGACAACACAACGTTGCCTTGCACTGGGATGATGCTTATCGCAAAACGTTCAATTATTTTATTTGGTGCAGATGTGGCCAACGATAAAAGTGCCTGATAGCGGCAAAGAGCTCAAGCACAACAACTAAAACACAACAACAACAACAGCAACAATGCAAAGACTTCAAGCTACTTTAAGTCTAAAGCCGACCTGATGCCGCTGCCGCTGCCGCTGCCACTGTTGCTGCTGCTGCGCCTTCATGTTGCAAGTACACACTACTTACTCTCGCGATGGGGCACAATATGTTTTGCCCTACTCGTTGTCGCTGCTGCGGCTGCCGCGGCTGCTGCTGCTACTTTGTATATGAGATTCAATTAAAATTGGTAGAAAAACCGAAGAGGCTGCAACAGGGGCACAAAGACAAAACAAAAAAAAACAAACTAAAATAATTGACACAAGAAAGCAAAGCCGCAAATTCGCGACACAACAGCAACAAAAAAAAAAAAAACAAAAAATGTCATGCAATAAATGCTAGTGGCTTGGCAGGCCTCATAAAGTGTTAAACGTTGCGGTGGGGCCTGGCATCCACTGTGCTGGAGCGCACGGAGCAAAAACAGTTTAGTTTAAGCTGCAATAAATATCGATAAATACAGCGATAAAACTATTTTTGCGCTTTATCGTATAGAACATGAATCGATTTGAATTTGATTAGATTAGAGCGGTAGGGATTTAGATTGCGAGAAATATAGATATGCACAGTTAATAAGCCGTTAAACTTAATGCAATCATAATTTTTATGTGCTGATAGTTAATAGATGTGGCAATAAAAATTAGGCGCATGTTTATTCAGACGTTTAAATGCATATAATTGGGGATAGAGTAATAAATTGTTTGAAAAAAATGATGATAAACAAATAAATAGATAGATAGAAATCACATTGTGTTAACTTGTCGAACCGATTTTGTTTTCCACTGTAATGCTGACAGACTCTAGACTAACGCTGCTTCTACTTGCCCCCAACAACCACTCCCTTCAAATCTAATGTGGTTTTAAAAGCTGTTTAAAATATTTATCGATAAAGTTCTGAAGAACTGCTAGCAAAGCTGCAAAGCATTGAACTGCCAACGCAGGTATCGAATTTTAACGCAACCCAACGCCATATGCAAAAACTCTAAACAATTTAACACAACATAAAACTTTACTCTGAAGCAGGGTGTTCACCCACTCAAACACAAGCGTATGAAACTTGCACAGTGGCAAACTAATTTCATCAAACTCAATTTAAGTATGCCAAGTGAGTTGGTGCGGCTGACTGCCAGACTGACTGTCTATCTGGCACAGAGCTGGAGACACAGAGAGAGCAGCAGAGACTTGCCAGACTGAGTGACTTGCCAGTGACATGACGTACCTTTTGGCATTTGAAAGCTGTTTGAAAACGCGACAGCAGCTGTCGCATATTCCGTCACTTTGTTATTAACTGCGTTGCCCCTTTTTGTAGCTTACGGATTTTTTTTATTTATTTTTTTTTTTTATCATGCCGCACACCACAAACTGGCAGCGGGTCTGTGGGGCTAGACGCAACGCGGCAAATATAATTCAGTTTCAGTTGTGGAAAAATCTGTCACTGCTTTTACGACAGCTGCGCTTCATAGCTACAAACCCAACGGGCTTTTTACAGCTGCGTGTGTGTGTGTGTGTGTGTGGCAGCCATTTTGTGCGTTTGTGTGCTGTCTAATTTGAAGTTGAAACAAGTTGCTGCTACACCTTGCTGACGCAATCTTTCTCTCTGGCTACCATGCCATGGCACCCCCGGTCCAATCCGCAAACAAACTAATCTAATACCAATTTGCATTTGATTGCCATTTTGATTTGATTTCAAATGTTGAGCGCGTAACGCAGCAGCGGCAGCAGCAACTTCCCGCCGGCGGCACACCTCTTGCTGCCTGTTGGAGTTGAAACTTTTAATAACGGCATCAAATGCACGTTGACAAAACAAAAGCAAAAAAATAAAATAAATCGAAAAACAACGCAAAAAAAAAACAGCCAAATGCAAACCCTGACTATTTGCAACACTCTCGATTTGAATGCAAAAGTTTTTGCGGTCCAAACGCTAGCTTCCCAACACTATAGCTCCCTTCTTTTTTTTATTGAGGAACAGCCACAAAAACCGAAAGACTTCAAGTTGATAACACGCTCAAAAGTTTTCACCGCAGCAGCAGCAGCATCGTTGCCAGACTAACTAAATCAAGCCGCAGCTGCAACCAATCTCTCCCTCTTTGCGACATAATGGCACACTTTCCGTTTCCGTTGCCGTTGGACGTTCTACAAAATGGCGCACAGTTGGCGTTGCCAACTTTTTGTATGCCTTGCATTTTATCAATAGCTAAATACAATAATTTTAATTGCAAAAACAACCAACAATAGCAAACAAATTGCAAAAGAGCATTGGCATCCATAAGGCTTACTGCTGCTGCTGCAGTCAGTCAACCCACAATTTCCGCAAGCCGCATTGCCAGCGGCTAGAGCCGTCGAAGTCCTGCTCACTCATTGTCACTGTTTAGTTGTAGTCACTTGGTTGGCCTGCATCGAGTGCGGCTGGTCAATGCCGCACTGTCGTTTTAATTATCTGTCAACTTTTGTTGCCAACTGTACCAAATACTTGCTGACTGTGGATGGCATGGTTCAGTGGGCAATTAATCAAAAGTTCCTTTTGTAAGTTGTTTGCTACTTGTTATAAAATTTAGCAATTTAAAAAGTTTATCGCTTTGACAGCTTGTTTTTCAAACAATCAATCGATCAATTTAGGTAGGTTTTGCTGCTTCGACATTGGCGCCTGAGAGAATTTGAAAAATCGATCTAAAAAGAGGCGAAACTCTTTGCAACAAATGCGGAACATGTAGATATCTTTGTTAATAGCTCTTCGAAGAGCACAGCAACTTACAGTTTATAGCCAAATTCGAAAGAGATTAGAGACTCTAAGCGAAACAAACCACCGATCTTCCGGCTAAGACGCTAGTATGCACCACTACACTATCGAGGCAAACTCTCAAGACTTACTAACCTCAAGATAACCTCACATGCAGTAAATAACGTATCCTTTCTAAAATTAAACTTAATAAACTTCCCAAGCATTAAATGCTACACTTGCTTGCATGCAGCTACAAATACGACCTACTTAACAAATATATACACTTTAATGCTAATATAAACGTAACCAAATATGGCTACAACTTGCTCCAACTCAGTTGGCAATTATTTTGAACCGCATTTATACAAACGAACTACTTGCAACTCCAACCACTGCCCCGTTGCATTTTGATTCACTTTGTTCGCTTCGATTGGGCCATATTTGCCTTTTTGCCAATTTTGCATGAGCTTCACTTTTACTTGAATGCACACAACAAAAGGCCATGTGACACTGCCATTGACAAAATCCAAACAATAAGTTTGTTATTTTTGAGCAGAGTCAACGAACCGAACACAAAATACATAGCACAACCCAGCAATCCAAAATGCTTTTATCACACCACAAAGGCTCTCCCCCTCTTTTGGTAAACTAGTTATGCAATTTGTTTAGACTTTGGTTGAGCAGAATTTAAACTTTTTAAATGTTAGTTTGTTACTTGCACAACGGGGTAAGGGGTATGCAAGAAAAGTGTCTGTAAAAAGCAACAAAAACAAATCGCAGCAAATTCAACAAAGGAAGAGAAAAATATTAGTTTGTTGCTGATTGTAAGGACAACGTGCTTTAGATTCAAAACAGATTGCAATTTTGGATCTTAAATCTTTAATGTGGCTAAAAATTTAAAAAAAGTTATTTCCGTCGCTAGATGGCGCAAGCAAAAATTTCAAATTGATAGTTTTGGCTTAATAATTTTTAAGTTAAAATAATTAGTCGCATATACATCAGTCATAGCTATCCGCAAAAAGCACAATCGGTTTGTTTTCAATTTTTATTTTTATTTATTATCCTTTTTATGCTTCCCACTGATTTTTTTTTTGCCAACTAACTGTCAGTGCTGTCTGTGTCAGTTTGAATTGATTTTAAAAGTTAAATTCCCAAACTAACTTATATTTGATTAAAAAATAATTTAACTTATAAATTGCTAGTAATTATTTTTTGCCAAGCGAGACACTAATTGTTTAACATTTCTGCTCCTGTCACAAAAATATCAAACATTCAAACATGCCACAAACAATTACACATGGTAATTGCATATGCCACAGCCGGAAAACCTTGAAAACAATACCAAAGGCATTTGCATATTTGACAGAACTCTTTCTATGGCAAAAACCAGCCTCACCTCCCTAAAATATACCTTGCTATTACGGCATTGTAGTCTATGCTGTGACATTTGGCCAACAACTCGAACAAACATTTTGACATTTTTGAGCTTTTGTTTTTGGTCAGGTTAGTCTTACACTTAGTTATAATACTTAGATATTTGGTAGACGCAGACGGCATTGGGGCAAGGTTACTTATGGCATGGCAAATTGCTTTTTGGTATTTGACAACTACGATGCTTTTTATTGAACAGCCAGCCGTAATTTATGCAACCTAATGTGAGTTCTTCAAATTATGTACACTTCATTTCATGTACAATATGTGCAAAAGAAAAACAAACCATATATTTCACACTACCCAGACCAAAAAAGCAAAACAAACGCACATCAGGTGCAGAAACTATAAGGATTACAGTGAAACATTTACAGCATGAATGTGGCAGGAGCAAAGAAATTTAAACTAAACTAATATTAGAGAGATAACTGAATCTTGAGCTGGAGCAGTGACTTAACTGATGGAGCAGGGTAATTGAAAAAATAATAATTTCAGATTTAGCACGCAGTATCAGTGCTTTCTTCTTGTAAGCCTAAAATTATGCAATGATTTCTTTTTATGTTTTTTAAGCCCGAAAACTTTTGTGCTTATGGTTATTTTATGTATTGAATGCTGAATAAGACAGCTCTGGATGATATAAATATTCAGGGATTTCTTAGTTCATATCGTATTACAGATATGGGAGTGAGAATGAAAACCATGTCGTCTTTAATATTAGGCCTCATTTAACTCATATTACATCAAAAAAACTTACTTTCTACTTTACAAGTAGAAATACTTCGCATCTCAGATTTGGCTTGTCTGTAGTACAGCTAGCTTGGAAACGGAGTTACTAGTTAGAAACATTCATATATATTTTTGAATAGATGGCGCAAGCAAACCACAATTAAGCTTTTCTTATCTTAATGTACAACGAATCCCTTATAAAAATATATACCAAAGTCATTGTCGTGCGATAAGTTCTAACCGCCCGATAACACTTCTATCGCAGGCAAAGAGCCACCACTGCCATAGTGCATCGATCGATACCATAATGTCCTTATTGCGATAAAAATCATTTATCTAAATTGCAATCGATTAACTTTGAATTCACGCAGGAGAATCTTGACTGTATTGTGCTGGACTGAGGTCAGTATATTGTTTACCTAAGCAGCAGCAGTTACAGTCAGCACAGGGGCAAGATATTTGTGGGAGTGTAAGCACGTATGTGTGTGTGTGTGTGTGTGTGTATCTGTGTGTCTGTATTATGGTGTGCGTCTGTATTTTACTTGCTAAACTCGACAAATTCGACACAAATGTGAAAATGCGACAAGATTTATGCCAAAGTAATAAATATAAATGCGGTTTTGAGTAGAAAATAGAATTATAGCTGGAAGTGCACACTACAACACAAAGGTGCGTATACATAATATGTTAGGAGTAGCAATATATACAATATATATAGTGTGTTTATAGGTGTGTTTCTGTATGTTTGGGCCGCTGGAGTTGGAGTAAGTATGTTGTAGGTGTGCAGTAAATCATTGTGGTTGGCTAGGCAGACGCAATTTATTGTTGCCATTCTTTGGCCCACACCCTTAACAGCTCCCACCCCAACTATATATATATAATATATATTGCTGCCATATGTTACACTAGCGCGTTTATATTATTGAAATAACTTAAATATATGTAAGCAAACAAAAATCTTGCAACATTTGACCATGCCGCGCGTTGGCAAGTCGTGGACAGCCTGGCGCCCAAATAAATCAAAAGAAAGACAAGCATCTAACCTTTTTTTTATTTCCATTGTTCCTGCAATAAACTTAATCTATTTAAAAATGGCTTTTGGCAGTAACCAAAAAATATCATGCAAAAATATGCAATTTCTTTTCATTTTTTTTTCTCCTCCCAACAAGTGTATAGACTCTGACTTTGCAAACAGTGTGCCACAATAGGGGCGTTGCATATCGCACCCACACCCACTTCATTTCAAAAACGAAAGAGCCACAAGCACAACTTGTGTGCAAAAATATGCAAAATTTGCAGCTTTTTCGAATTTATGGTTATTTGTGTTGCACTCTTAATGCTATTGAACTTGCACTTAACAAATGGCATATAACCGAAAAAAAAAAAAAAAAAATCTCATCCCAACAGCAGCACAAGGCATAAGGACACACGCTGTGGCAACGTACTGCAGCACACTCCATTTGGACGATGAAATAAACGTGGGGTTTCTACTACCCACACTGTTTAACCTCTCTTGTTTTTGGCTGGCTTTCAAAAAATGTTAGTTACAGTTTTGTGTATTGCATTTCAATATGCGTTTTTGATGTGAGTCTGTAAATTGGAAAACCAAACCCAACAATGTGGTTGGTAATAGTAGCTCTAGTATGTCCGGTTTGTTGCACTCCAATATGTTGTTGCACTTGGCATAGGTAGGGTTTGTAGGTTTTAGTATTTTTGGCAATGCAGCCAGTTACTTTTGGTACCAAAAGCCGTAACTTGAGATAGGCAAATGTAATCAATTCAAATATACAATATTTACAGCTACAATATAGTATTGCTGCTTTGTTCTTGGGATAATTGCTTTTAAACAATTGCGTTTCCATTTTCACTAGAAAATTGCTATCAATTGAGAGTTATACATTTTAGATGTTCTTGTAGTAAATTGGCTACTTTCGATATTTATGCAATAAATTCTAAAACACTTGGCAACAAATCCTTTTATTGCAAAATACATTTTTCAGTACTGTTTGTGTTCAGACGGATTGGTATATGCATTGCAGTTTGGCAGTTAGTGTACCATTTTTATATGGGGGAAAGTAAATGTAAAGCTGCTTTTTAAAGATAGAACTTTTTTGGACAAAAATCTATGACAATTGTTCCCTCAACTATGCGTATACCATATGGCTTAAGAGATTAAAAAGTCTAAAACAATTATTAATTTGTTAAAGTTCACTTCTCTGAATCCAAACTCAAATTCTCCCATACAGTTCTAAAACAGCAAAAAAAATGTGCTCAAAAAGGCAAAGAAAGTCGCCAAATAAAGTTATACAGCTGCGCTTTGAAAGGGTTGATACATTTCGAATGAACTAGTCTGTGCTGACAATGATTTGTAAAACGAAATGCTGGTAACTAAACAATTTTGCTGAAGTCTAGCTTGAAAATGATACTTATCAATCCTCAACTAAATATGCTAAATTTAAATAAAGGGTTAGTTAAATAGTTGGTAATAGTTAAACTTGATTGATTGATTAAACCTGCGCCCAAAGCTCTTAGAAGAATGCACAATTTGTCTCTCAAGTGGCGTTAAATCAAAAATACAAATATGCACATGTAAGCGAAATCAATTTCGTAATCCCTTTTGCGAAGTTTTCTTTATTACATTTAATTCTTTCTATTATAATAAAATGAAACTTTAACTTTGCCCACTGCGCTGCGTCAGACTTTATTGATTGGCGTTCAAAGAATTTTGAATTATTTTATATTAATTTTGCTTATTTTAGGAATATCTGATTGATGCGCCATTTTCGAAAATCTGGCAAAATGCTGTTTTTATATATGCCAGATAATCCACACCTATTTTATTAACTAAAGAAAATAAAAATAAAATTTGGGATTAACATCATAAAGCTTCATAATCTTATATTTCCCAACAGCAGACCGATTGATATTATAGGGAGCCAACTTAAGAAACAGCTCGGAAGCCAATGATCGCTAAGCAACTATAATGTTTTCGTTTTTGATAACTTTATTTATTGACAATTATTGCAGTGACTAATATACCAACATCGATATAACGATATATGCAAAAGCGATATTTATCGCTTTAGTCATAACTGCAAGCGATATAAAAATACTTTTTAAACTTGGTTCATTGAGTCGTTCTAAAGCAGCTTAATTATAATTGTTACCTGTTGAAGTTTGTCTAACCAACTGTGGTCGTAAGTTACTATAAACTTATTGTTTGCCTAATAGGCAAAAATAATTTTTAATGATATTTACACCCATTCATCAGCACTTTGCTGGCATGCTTAGCATTTTATTTGAGAATAGAAAAGAAAAAAATATATAAAAATGGCAGCATAATTTCTTATAATTTGCTGAATATTTTCCCACATAATTGTCGGCACTAATTAACAAGTAAAATGCATATGCACCAACTAACTGACTGACAGTAATTATTACATGCACACACACACTTGTTGGCAAACAAACACACACACACACACAATTAAAACTGCATAAATATGCAAAAAGTTGAAGAAAGCAATGTCAATGTATGTGGGGGGTATGGCTGGCATTTGTATGCGCTCATGTATGTATGGCATTATAATGTCAGGACAAGCTTTTATGTACGAGTTGAGCTAATCGCTTGCACAAACACACCTATAAGGACACTCGCATACAAACACACACACACAAGGACAGCGCGAGCAAATAAAGTAAAACCATAATTGTTGTACTTGACTACTTGACTTTCCTCTTTTTATGTGTAGGGAGGATTGGGCTGTGGCACTGAGTAAGTACATTTAACGCAGCCTTCGGCAGTTGGGGTTATAAAATATGAATAATGTCAGTCAGCATGGGGCTGATGCTGCTGCCAGGACGCAATTTGATGTGCGTATTTGCTAAACCCATTTAATGTGCCTTTTCAAACATAGCCACCCACTTCCACCCACAGCCACCCACGCACATACACTCACAGCAAGGGATGAGGCACTAATTTTGTTTAATTCGCTTGCTGAGCATTGCGGGTGGTAGTGACTGACTGAGAGTGTCAGGTAAAAGCTGGTTTTAATGCACACACACACAGCACAATTACACAGCAGATAGTTTGTCTTAGGAAAATACTTTTTTGTTTTTTTTTTTTTTTTTGTGCTACCCAACAGTCTGCTTGCGCTATGGATATTATTTTTAATGAAATGATGCGCGGCACTTTCATGGCTCATAACTGCAAATTGGCGGCTCTCAAGTGACAGCACGAAACGAGCTCTGTATGTATATGGTAACTGCTAACTGGTGGCTGGTTGAGTTTTTGTTGCTGATATAGCCTGCTGGGTGGCTATTAGACGTAGCTATTTGCATATTAGTTGCCTGCCAGCCTGTAAAAATATTTGTCAAGCCACAGTTGGTTGCATAACACGTGGGCGTAATTAAACGGCCTACCAAGTTAACTGAGCCCCACTAAAAATGATTTAAAATACAAGACTGTTTGTGGTTGATAAAGAGATTTGCATGCAGACTGGACCCAGTGCCCACGAAAATGTAATAAGAGTTTTATGACTGTTAAGGGTTGTCTTTTATGGCCATGGTTAATAAGCAGCAGCATGACAGCTGCAATTTCAGACGTTTGTGTATATATCACATAAAACTACTAATAGAGCATCGTATTGCAGCAATTTAGTTACAAAATTGCCGACAGCTAGGCATATATAAAACAAATTGCTTTCATTAAGTTGAAAAAAAATAATACTAATTAAAAACCAAAGACAAGTGTCGTTTTTTATTGTAAAGTAATGTGCTGCAAGTTACTTTTTACTAACGTTAATGCTCTTCGCACAATACAAAATGCTTTTATGTGTTTGAATTATTAAGCTTAACAATTATATTTGACATCTCCCTGGGGCAATGTGTTGTCAAGCTTGTTTTAAAATTGCATGCATTATGCTTAAATATATTGTACTTATAATAAAGTAATTGCATAATCAACAAAACAAGCAAGTTTCAAACTTACCGCTGTTGCACGCAAAGTAGCCACAAGGTTGACAAGGACGCTCCTCCACACGACTGACCGACCACATGTCAACGTCAAAGGCGGCGTGTAGCAATTGCACACAAAGAGACACATGGGCGGCAAGAAATTACAAAAAATTACAACAGCCACAAGCACACATATGAAAAACATTAATGCAAATTATAAATTAAACAATACACTTCATTTATATGCTATTAACATGATCAGCACGCCATGTTTAAAATGCAAATGAAGGCATCAATAAATTAACTTACCTGTACATGCGAACGCCCAAGATATGAATTAAATATATTTGAAGGCAACAGACAACTTGTTGCACAAATTACCTGACTTTAATTAAAAATAAATAAATGCGCAATGCAATACAGCTGCGCTCAGCTGATTGCCAATTAGTAAGCTGCAGTTCGATAAATTAATTATCGATATACAGCGAAAAAAATTGTTGCCTAGTTTTCAGCAGCGATAGCCATTTTTTCACGAAGCCACTCATCGCTTGCAGCCAGCTTACTGTTTAATTAAACCAAAGCACACATCGATTAAGCTGATCGATAAAATAAACATCGATTGAGTTGCCAGCATGTTATCGCAGTTCAATGGCAGCGCAGCACAAATTAAAAATTGAAGAATGCTTGCAGAATTTTATGCAAAGAAGCCGAATGTAAACTACAGACAGTGTAATTACTTAACCTTAACTACTTAAATGGCTTAAAAATGTACTCATGCAAGTGCAAGCCAATTAAACATGCATAAAATCTGTAACGGCCTGCAACTCCCACAGCGTTTTTCATAATTGTCTTTGCACAAAAAATATGCATATATATGTATGTATTGTATATTAACTCTACATACTTACATATGTATATTAAGGCATATATACATATTTATGTATATTAAGCGAGCATTGCCAGCTGCCAAAACTCATGTTGCAAACAGAATTCAATTTTTAATTTACATGTCCTTTACAAAAAAAAAAAAATGAATGAAAGAAAAACAAAGACAACAACATTACAACTGCAGCAACAAACGGTTGAAAAAAAAGTACAACCATATATATATTTTACTGATTTAAATATGTGCACATGAGTGCATATATGTATGTATGTGAGAGTTGTAATGAAATCCCTTTAAATGTTTATGAAAAATTCATGGCGCGTGCAAATGGCGCGAAAACAAGTTACTTCTCCTTATGTTCGGTGTGAGTCTGTATGTTGCCCAGCAACAACAACAACAACTTTGCCAACAAGCAACGTCCAGTCACAGTTTAAACACATACACGTTTCGTACGTATCCCTCAAACTGCAGACCATGGCTTGTTGCTCCGTGCTCCGTATTCCCTGCTCTTACACAACTGACCCCAAAAACACCCACAACCAGATCCCAGCACTTTGGCCAGGCTAACTGGTGAAAATGACGGCGCCAAGCTTGCCCGACACGCATGCATTGCATGCAAAATATGTTATGAAAAGAATGCAGCGACGGCTTTTTCTGCATGTACACTGACAAAAAAATGGGGTATGTGCATGTGGTTTTAGGTCGTGCAAAGGGTCAAAGAGTTTTCAATGTTTCATTTTAAAGAGGAAATTTAATTTGAAGAACATGGAGTTATATTAGGTATACGAAAAAATAAGGTATGTGCATAGTGAAATTATTGAGCCTCTTTTACTCTGAACTCATTTCTGATTTGTGTAAAAAAAATATTCTATTAAATTTTATTTTTTTTTTTAATTTTGTAATAAGCGGAATGTGATGGTGCATAAGCTTTATGAGGGGATTGTTCATCATATAAAAGTTTATGCTTTTGTAGTTGCTGTGGAAGATCTGGCAAGATTTTTCTTCAAATCCTAAGAATATGTTAAGCCATATAAGACATTTGCACGTTCTTAAAATAAAGCACCTAGCTTTGTAGAAAATGCAATTTTCGAAATAACTAAGAATATTTAAAGCGATATATTTGTAACCAAAGTGGAATTTTATAGATTAAAAAAATGAATAATTCTTAAATAGTCATAATTATTGTTATCGTTATCGAATCAAATATTTGCAACAATTAACAACAACAACTTACCCAATTTCTCTCAGTGTATCCACGTAATACGGTAATCATGGGTGTTGGTCAGTCGCTTTACACGTGCAGTCGGTATGCTACTACATGTGCCAATAAATGACCCCAAGTGTATGACTGACCGACAATGCTGCATGAAAATCGCTTTCGCACGTGATCACAAAAATGAATCCATTTGTTTGTTAACTCATTTTACTTCAATTATACGCAAACAATACGTAAAAAAAAACCCCTCCGCTCTATATACGTGTACGTACGGCATATGAATGCATTTACTGTACGTATTGTATGCAACACAAAGTAAACTTATTGCTGCAAATGGCGTAAGTCAAAAACGTGCATTCCAAGTTATGCAAGTATATGTATATGTTCGTACTTAGTACAAGTATAAAGGGTATATATTCAGTGTAAGAAAGCATGTCTCCGATCCCCTATAGTAGGTATTACAATGTTGTGCACTAAATGGTGATTATTTTAATATGTCTATTTAATTCTCTCGGTTTTAGGCAGTCTTTATTCAAACTAGCTTATTTTTTCATATTAAGTTAATAAAAATGTATATTTGCATATAAAATATATATATATATATAGAATTGTAAATAAAACTCATATAATTAACAGGTATATAGAAGTCGTTGAAGCTCTCGACCCTTAAGATACGCAAATTTTCATTTGTTCATTTTTTTTTCATATATTATATGTGCTGCGTGTTGCATACTTAAGGGCGCGGGCGTTAAAGCGTGCAACGACGAGCCCTTTTACAATAATAATGAGTATGTAAAGTGTTTGAATAAAAAGCAGGAGCAATTTATTTTTCCAGCTGCATATCAAAAATCAACATGCAATGCCATGAAAGAACTTGTTTAATCAAGAGTGCGTAGTGAGAGATCTGGGCGTGTGGAGTGTAAAGGTTGTTGGAATCGGGATTTAGCCGGACACACATGGAGACAAGTAAATTAAACTAGGAGGCGCTAGTTATACGCAGCGCTTTGGCTAGTCAATTTTTCGATAATTTGAAAAGTTTATTTAATACAAAACGTGATTCAATTACAAAACTGACCAAAAAATACACGCCAAAAACAGTAACACACGCACATCCTGCCAACATGCAACAGTGGCGTAGGAGTATGATGTGAAAAATGGGAAGTTAAAGTGCTTCTAGGTGGAATTGTGTAGGTGGAATAATAGGAACGATAATTAATATAAAACTGATAAGAAATATGTGTCATTCGTTGTTAAAATGTCTGAGAAAATAATTGCAATACTTTGACTTTTGTTAAATGAATTATGTCGGCCATATGACATATTCAACCGAGTTTAATCAAAGGAATAATACCAGAATTTAAGCTTGCTAGTTTAAAAGAGTGAATGGAAGCTCAATGTGATCAACAATCCAATAAATATATATTATTTTGCAAATTGTCGTGTTATTGCTGCGTAATTACTTTTGCTTCAACAATTATACGAGTTGTGTAAATTTCAGAATCCTGAATACGCTAAAAACCTTACGAAAGTACAAAGATATAGTAAGTAAAGGGTGATTATTTTAGCATCCTAATTTTTGGCAACACTGTTTTAAACTGTTAAAGGCGCATTCTTTATTTGTGTTACTTTCACTTCAAAACTAAATCGGCCACATTCGGTAAATTTTATTATGTTTCGGAACACTCTTTTTTAAATTTTTATTTTTAAAAGTTCAAAAGACAATAATATTTTCAATCAATTTCAATTGTTAGCATAACCAAGCTCAAGAAATGTGGCAAGCACACCGATACATCTAAGCTATCGTTCACGTTCAGTTTGGGTAACAATTCAAAAGTAAATTGGCGGCAATTGGAACGTTCTATTATGCTTCAGAACATACCCTCTATGCCTTGGAGCTTATTATTATTATAAAAATATAGTATATTAAACCTTTGCTGTAAGTTTAATTTTTACCAAAAACCAAGCAAAACGAATCAGGCAAGCACATCGATATATCGATAAGCTATCGAACTGTAAGACACGTTGAGTGTGGTTTATAAGCCAACAATGAATTGGTGGAATTCGCAAAATTCTATGGCCTTCAAGTTCCGAAAATGTTCATTCTTAAAAGTTCACAGTTCAAAAGAAAAACATTATATTCTCAAACTTTGCTTGACTGATTGTTAAACATAAACATGCTACAGCAATCGGCAAGCACATCGATACATCGATAAACTATCGAATTCGTTGCCAGCACTAGACTAAGCCACTCCCAAGCACCCCCGCTTCTACGCCACTGACCAGCACATATACTGATAGTGTTTTGTGTGTGTGCGCGCGTGTGTGTGTGTGTCTGTGTGCACATAATGACCGTTGTTCGCTGTTGTCCTTTGGCTCAAGTAAACTAGTTTTTGCTTGTAAAGCGCAGCGTGTGCGCCATTTTGTTGTCGCCCTGGTCTTTATACTTTGTTGTTAGTCTTTTAGTGTTGTTATTGTTGTTATTGTTGCTGGTCATGCTCTCAATGGCGCTTTGTTAATGTAACGGAAATGTAGCAACGGCAGCAACAGCAGCAGCAGGAACCGGATGTGGCGCGTGTTGATTGCGGCCATCTTTTATTGAAAGTTGACATTTTTTTTTTTTTGTTTTTTGTATACTCACATTCATAGCTTCCACCACTTAGCCACTTGGCGAAAGTTTTCATTTGTTTATCAACTTTTTCGCATATTTTTTTTTCTTCCGTCTTGCAGCAAACATAATTGAAAATTGATATTTAAATGAAGCAAGTTCTACCGCAAAAAATTTTTCCACTTTCCAACACTTTGCGTTTTGTCTGCTTGTGCAATGAATTTTTATGCAAATTGCAAGACAGTCAACGCTTGCAGTTGACAAGCCCGCAACGCTTAAGACGCACTTCCAACTTTTTCGCGCCACTTGAGGCACTCTTGCCATAAATCTTTGAAGAGTTGCCAGCACCGCCTGCCACGTCCTTTTGTTCCACTTGCTTGTTTACCTTGTTAGCTCTTTGTGGCATTGCCGGCAGTGTTGAAAAATACTTAGCAATCACGCGGCATTTGCATAATTTGACAATTGTTTTCAAATTGCAATAACAATTTTAGCTTAATTGTTTTGCACACCATATTCTCTATCTTATGTTCCCTCGCTCCCTCTCTCTGTCTGTGGTTATTTGTATACTCTATAAGTTATTAAGTGTAGTTTCATTTGCAAAGCATTTTCAACAGATTAGCAGAGAGCTTAGCTTTTCATTTATTGTCTGAAAACTTAATAGTTGTTTAGGAGAAAAGCTGCTGATTTGTTGCTGCTCCGAAACATTGAACAAAACTGTATCAACGTACTTGTAGCAGTTGGAATTTGCTTCATTTTAGCATTTTAGCCAACTACAAGCTGGCCATTAAAGAATTTTAAAATAAGCTGCCTTATCTGCGGGCGTTTGACGTCTTCTTTATATTTTTCCATTGCACAACTGCAGCTTTTGATATTTTCTTAATCTACAAACGATTTTAGACTAAAAATTTTTTATTAAGTCAGAAAATAAATACTGACACGCGTAAGATGGATTTTTGCGCTGCTTAGGTACCAGTATAATTTCAATATTGCTTTTTGAAGCGCTTCCCCATAGTTTACAGCCGTACGTTCAGCACGGTATTATCCTGTTGCTTTCTCCAGACTAAGCGTAGAATTGTTATTAATACGCCTTTGCTTAAAATGTTGCAGGGTATTCCAAAGTCAGCCGCGTTAGAGTTCGCTTTTATTATACGTTTTATTAGTGCGAAAAGTTGCTCCTTTTGTTTTACATAAAAACTTTTTCAATTCAATTGTAAAATAAATATTTTACAAATAATTGCTCTCTACGTTAGAGTCGACGAAAAAAAGTTTCTATTTTATTTGCCATTTTTTTAATGGCCACAATTTGCCGCATTTAGTGGCAAGGGGCCAAAAAAGCTTTGCCACAGCTGCTGCACAATTAAAATGCATGACTATTGTCAACGCAAATTGCGTAAGGGGGGAGGAGCACGCAAATGGCAAAGGGGCGTTAACAATTGAGTCACCCCCAAAGTTCCCCCCCATTTTTTTTTTTTTTATTATGTTCCCAATGTTGCTGCTGATTGAGTCATATAGACAACAATTTTTGTCATTGTATCTTGGGGAAACTTTTTGGTCATACAAAAACTTTAGAAATTTTCTAAATAATGCACTCAATATTCAAAAGTTTTTGATAAGCAACAGCTGCGTGCGCTGTACAAATCTATTGTGAATATGCGTCAAAAAAAAAACACATAAAAACTTTACAAAGCCAAATTATGCTGCATAGTTGTGTCATCAAAGTGCGTACTGGCTGTTAGAGAATAAATAGTTTTTACTTCCATTTTAAGGTAATGCTCTTAGTCTCTAATTCGCTTACATACCAAAGCTTATCATTTGTATTACCTAAAAACTCATAGCGCCGCCGCCATATGCCGCACTTTTGGCTTAGCAAAACTTCCACTTAAAAATCATAACTACATTCGTTCAACAATCATATGAAATTCAAATGATTTTGCCAAACATACTAAAGAAACAGCAGACTTCAAACAAAAAACTAAAAATAAACCAAAGTCTGGTCGAAAAGCTTTACATACTCGCCACATCCTTCCGTCAAGCAACCCAATTTGCATAACCACATGGTAAAAGTAGCTGCCAGCAGATGGCGCCTGCAATCTACTTAAAATTCGAATGGCTGCAAGTAATTAAAATGTTGCAAAATTATACATTAAATGCCTAAACTGTACAATAATGTTAAACTTGGTAACATCCGACAGGTAAACAAAGCCAAAGCAGCTGCCAAAACGACGACGCACCTGAGCTGGGACTCGACAGCGTCGAGTGCTCCTTTTGCTCTCTGGCTTGACTAACCAAGCCAACCGGCAACTTCCTGTTTTACAATTTTAAGCTGCCGGCAAGCACTTGCACCCAGCAACCGTACTGCACCAGGGACAAACATACTAGTTGGGAGGTAGTTTGCAAGCAGCCACTAACTGTTCTGCGCGTCTAGCCATTTCTCGGATTAAGGATAATCTACATAGAAATAAGCCGAAATATTCGCAATCTTACCGGCTTTTATTATATACATTTTTCAAGAATTACGCATTTTGTGAATATCTGGTCAATAAATGCCCAACAATGCCGGAAACGCCAATAATCGGATGCTTTCAGTGTGTTAGCAAGTGTATAGAAATTTTTTGTTAGGAAATTTTAGACTAAGCGTAAGATAGTAAAAGTAGTTCTTTTCGGTCTTCTACCAAATTATTTTTAAATTATTTTTTACAGCATTCTTTAACTTGTATGCCGCTGCTTTCTTTGGTGACTGCTACTTTGTTTGGATGGCACTTCCAGAAGACTGCAGCCTCCAATACATGCAGTTCCACAAACACATTCTCTTTATCGTAGTTATCACATCGTGAAGTATAGAGTCGATTTCTTACTGGTTGTCTATTCCTTCACAAGTTTCGCCCACGAGTTGTTTCAATTTGTTACAGAAAACGCCTGTTAGAGCCTAAAGACAAATACGAGCTTTTTGACTATGGACCAGTATCGACTGAGGTCCCATGCATCGATCGTTCTTGCCATGTGTCTAATTGAGCTGGAACGTTGCATATACACCCCAGCTTGCCATCAGCACCTGATGCTTTTTTGCTGCTACGATGACTGTTGTGAGTGAATCATCTTGTCTAAGTCAATAATACTAAGAAGCGATTCTTTAACTTTATCAAGATCTCTGCATCAAGATCAATTTTTAATCATCATAAGTGGATCTCGAGCTGCTAAATCAATACTCGCATCAATGAGCCGTTCAACAATATTAAAAAACGATGTTACAGACCTTTGGCAAGATCTCTGCTTTAAAATCAATTATTATTATTGCTTCAAGTCAAAACTCGACAAAACCAAAAACATTAAAAAGCAATTTTCCAGAACTTTGGCAAGATATCTGCTGCTAAGAAAAATTTTTTTTAATTATCTGCTTCTAAGTCAACACTCGTGTCAATGAGCCGTACAACAACATTCGGAAGCGATTGTATAACTTTGTCAAGATTTCGATCCTCATTACTGCATCCACTACATTAAATGTTCTTCGCCTTATGCCTTTAGCGTTCTCTCTTTTTTCCACCAGCTGGCGTGTTCTATGATGTCGTTAAAGTTCCATCACTTCCTGCGCCGAATCTTCCACAAATTGAGATATCTTCGTTCACCCATTAATGGGTACGACGTTGTTCCAGTCCGTGTTAAGTGAAGCGTTGTGCTTGCCACTTTTTCGACCAACATCGACTTGTGACAATTCTACAAAGACTGCAGCAAGTATAGCAAGCAATTTTATGAACCACTCCATTTCGAACCAGTTTGCAACCACTCCAGCTTAAAGTAGTTGAAAACATGAGACACACACACACTTGCGACTACCGACTGTGAGTTTATAAATATGCGTAGAGGCACATTGCATAAATTTTTGGAGAGAAGTGCGCCCAGTAAACGTTTCAAAATATCGTTGCCGGCATTGCAGGCAACACGCTGCTGGCATTTGCCACAAAATAAGGTTTTTGGGTTAAACTGAAGTTTTGTTGACATTTAAATTTGCATAGTAAAATTTTTGTATGCTCCACTGCAACAAATGAAATGGCTGTCATATTTGATGTTTTAACCAAAACCGGAAATGCTGTCAACTGCTGCAGTTGCAACAACACACGCACACACATGCAACTCCCACACACAATTATAGACGTGTGCTTGCGAGCATAACTTGCAATTTACATTAACTGCTATTAAAAATTGTTTTAATTAAAATGTAATTTAAGTTTTGCGGCAGCTTTATTATTACAAAAAAAAAAAAATGAAAAATTGTATTCCCCAAAAAATGCTATAAAATATTTTTGAACCAAAACGCTCATGCAATGCAACCCAAAAGGCAGCTGCAGAGGTGCTACAAGCTGCTGCATGCCCCCGCTGCATTTTTAAGTAAACCAAAAATATGGGGCATACTTTTAAGTGCTTAAGGTAAAAAAATATCTAATCCTAAAGTATGCAACAGTAAAGGACTTAGAAGTACATTTTTTTTTTCTATTTGCTCATACACTTCCTGAGGGTCATTGCACTTATTGCGATCGTCGTATGCAACTTCGACGTTGAACAATATTAATCGTTTAACTATTGCTGAATCTGTAATCTTTTGGAGAACTTAGTGATGCGATTTGTCGAAACATTATTGTCGAATATGGAACACTAAAGTATTTCTGGCAACTGCCAAAGAATCGTATTTTTTTAAGAATGAAGAAGTTGCCACCGTTAGCAAAAATTTAAAGTGCTATAATCAAGAGATCACGCCAATTTTTGGTCTTAAATAATTATTTTGGACTTGTGAGAAATATGATGCAGATAAGGTAAGACGCCACATAACACCAAGATTGACTGTTCTATCGCCTTTGTTTTTTTTTTGGGATTATGCCAAGGATTTTGCTTACTTCTATATTGCGGAAACAATGGCTATAGAATAGTAAATTTAATCATGCAGCTGCCAAATGATCTTAACAGTCAAAAAAAACGAAATTACTGGCCCGTATTTCTTTAATTTAAAAATTCAACGAAACTATTATTTACTCTATGCATCATCATCATCATTCAGCTCTACAACCCGGGGTGGGTTTTGGCTTTCTTAACAATTCTCCTTCATTCCTCTCTGCTGTTAGCAAGGCCGCGCTAGTTCCTTACTTCCATCTTCAGCATGTCAACGTCAATATTGTCAATTAGGCGCTTTCTTGGACAACCCCTGCGTCTTCTATTAACACAAAAAAAAACTAAAAAGCAAAATTTGTTTCCCTAAATTCTCTAAAATATTTTGCTGATGTTTGAATAGTTGGCGCTACTTAAACTAAAACTAGTATTTTGGTGGCTTACATTTGCAAGCACTTTGATAGATAGATGGCGCTACTAAAAATTAGCTATAAGCATTTTGTCTTCTATAAATTTAACCTAATAATTATTTATAAAAACAATTAATTTTTTTTTTAATGACTTCAAAAACGAACGGCCACAAAATGTAAGCCGAAAGTGTATAAAAACTTCGAAATTTTAGTTGACTTTTCAACTACTTTATTATTTTAGTTTTTCTTGACCAAAGTAAAAACTGCAAGTACTACAAGGAAATGGCAAAAATTTCTTTAACATTTTTGTTGCAAGAACAAAATCAACATTACCAGCTGTTTCCGTTAAGTGTGTGTGTGTGTGTTAGTATCTGTGTTTATGTTTGCGTGTGAGTGTTTTGGCCAAACTAAATGGCAATGGCCAAATGTACTTAGTGCCAAGTTAGTAACATTTTTTTCCTTCTTTTTACTTACCTTTTGCAGCTGATGGTGGCGACTAAAAGAAAGCCGTTTCTGCCGCCCCAAGGGTGTGGCTGATGTGAGGCGGACACTTTGCTGGCGCTGGAAATGCACAGTCAAATGTCGTCGTAAATGCAATTGGTAAGAGAACAACCTAAGTTATGCAACCAGAATTTATGCATTGATATGTTAGGGGGACAACAATTAAAGGCAGTTGTGGGTAAAGTGCATAATGTCGCTTCGTACACTAGGTTTAAAATTCCCACCCAAAACTAGAACTGTGAACTGTTTTTTTGCGGCTTAAGTAGAAAATTCTAGCTTCAATACTTTAATTATTGTATTTTGTATTTTAGTATTCTACTCCTTTAAACATTATGTTTGAAATTTGTATATATTTCTTATAAAAAAATATGATCTAACTCAAGTTTAGGATGCGAAACAAACTACCTCCATTTGATAGTAGTGTCTAGCTGACATAAGAGATCCTTAAAGAGAACAGCTCAGATACAAGCAATCTTAACTTTATAATAAGCCTTAGGCACAACGTTATCAGCTTAAAAATGTTCCAAAGATCAGTGTATGTGATATATGGTTCCAAGTCTGGAAACCAATGCCGCTGTAAAACGAAACAGGAATACATACCTATTGCCGAAAACTCAAAATTTTTGCAGAAATCTTAGAGATGACATGATCTAAAATCGAAATAATCATATACAATGAGAGGTGGGCCTCTGTGGCGTGGTAGGGGTAGTGTATACGCCTCTAAACCCAAAGGTCGGTGATGCGATGCCACCCTGCTGCACTATAAATAGCTAGCAAATAAATTGGGAAATCGCAATTAATTTAAGACAATTCCGTTCGGATTCGTCTAGAAACTGTAGATCCCAGTTTTCTTCGAAGAGCTATTAATACCGATATTAGCTCACCCCAAGTGAAGATAGGCTCCTTCCAGCTGAGCTCTAATCGTTCCCTTCGTCTTGCTTTAGCATCGAAAATCTTCTTTGCTGGAACGTCTTCGTTCAAACGAACGACATGAGCTAGTCAGCGAAGACTTTGGCCGTAATGCGCTGGACAACATCAAAGTCGTGGTAGAGCTCATACAGCTCATGGTTTTGGTCTCGAAACCGAAAGGAAGCGAAGACTTAGCGCAGAATTTTTCTCTCACAAACTACCAGCGCAGCTGCATCCGTCCGCGAAACAAGCAACGGAATACCTCTAAAAAAATGCTGAGATTGCGTACTCAATTCTCTGTAGAAGCAGAATCGAATCCAATAAGGGACAAGAAAAAATTGTGGGTTAGCTTATCGTTGTAAAAATCTCACCTTGCTTCAAAAGTTGAACCATCATCTGACGCTTTGAGCGAGCCACCTGAAATTTGAAGTGAAAAAACTATATATATTATCATAAGATTGGAAATATTTTGTATAGAAATCTACCAAAAATGCAAACTTCAAGATTTTAAAACAGTTCTAGTTGATGCCGTAGATTTCAGTTTACAAATTAAATAAAAGAATTTGAAAGAACATAATAATTACATATGTCCAATGCTGAGCGTATTTGTTCTTAAGTGTGTCTTTTGAATGTAAAACTTACGTTGAGATAAGAATTTTTCTCTTAAGAACTTTAACTTAACTCTTAAAACTACTTCTTTCACTTGAAGCGGCTTTTCAAACAGCAGTACCCCCAATGTAACTCATATAAATTTGTACAATCATAATTTATTTTCAACACAAGTTGGATCATAATTATGACTGTATATGCAGTGGTTTAGCTTTCAAGGCGCTCTCCAATACATCTCAAACATACCCACATAAGCAGCTCTTATGCACCGCAAAGACTTTAATTAGTTTACATCCAAGAGTGCGGTTGCACAGTGCCTCCTCATTCCATAAACTGATTCTGATAGTTCGAAACTAAACTAAACGTTTATTTATATATAACATTTATATATCAACAGCCAATTGGCCCAGTTCTTCGCGCCGGTACTAAGGTTATCCAAACAAAACATTAAAAAAAAAAAAAACATTCAAAGAAATACCGGCAGCTGGGTATGGAAAATACAATATTCGTTTTTTTCTTTTCTCAGTTTGTATCAAAACAAAACGCAAATATTAACCAAAATAAATAAGAAGATATCAAAACGTAAGCAAAACAAATTCGAAATAGGCAAAGTGAGAAAAAAAAAATTGAAATTTTTCGAAAATAGACGCGCGCACTTTGCGTGATTTTTCCCGTCAACATTTTCAGTTGAATCTTTTGAACGCGAGTAGACGCATGCAAAGTCGTGAGCAGCGACGATGTAGCCAAAGAAACAAAATATATAAAAATAAATACACTAGTCGCAGAAATATACGAAAAACCGAGAGAAAAAAACCAAAACCAAAAAAAAAAAACTAGATTAACATAGCAAACTGTGCCAAAAATTTCAAAATTAAAGATATTTGCTCTATATGCAAGTGACTCTAGTGATGTAAATATCAAAGAATTGTTACCAAAAAACGAAGAGAATTATTTTATTGTAGCTAAAAATGTACGCACTGAGCGCGGCCCGTAAGGGCAGTGATTTGGAGGTTATGCAAAAGGCTGGCTGGAAGATAGATGAGAATGAAAAAGGTATTGAAGACCCAAGCATGTTCCATTACCACTGCTCTTTCTTAACCACAAAGACGCTTGCTCTCAGCCTGCTATATAGATATAGATGAAGATGATGCGGATGAGGAGCGGGACAATGGTCAGCGCGTCTATTCACGCTGGTGTTATCTACCTGATCTTTTGTTGGAGCAAATATTTTCCTACCTAAGTCCCAAGGAGCGCTACTATGCGAGTTTGGTAACGAAATGTACCGCTTTTTGTTGAAAATCTTGCGAAAAACCGATACCTTTCTTCGCAGGTTTGTAGACAGTGGTATACAGCGTTCTATTTGCCCACGGTTTGGAACAACTTTGTTGTAGATGATCGCACACTGACACGCGCCAAGTACAACTATTATTCTGGCTGGCAGTATTGTCTGGATCATGTGCGCACACAGATTTGTCTGGCACGCATTGGCAAGCATTTAAGAGGCATCGAATTTCGACCTTGGCATAGCTTTAATAATATCTATCAGTTTATAACACTGCTCACATGGAGTATGGATAAGGTGCGTCAAGTGAAACGAGAACTGTGTTCTAACAGGGAGTGACCATAGAGGGGGTCATTTGATGGGAGTAGATCATGTGAGAACGCTCCCAAAAGTAGTTTCTAGACAAAAAGCTGTACTGCAGATTGTGACTTCCCGTAAAGACAGGAAAAATCCCATAGAATCCTTCAGCAGAAGTAACACTGCTTTTTTTTAAGTGCCGAAGGGCGTATGCCTACCATCGTTCATATATTACAATGCCCTCTCTCCAAGACTTAAAGAGGAATCTTTTTGCAAGATTAATCGAGAAGTGAACAACTAAAAAAGAGCCAAAAACTCTAGAGAAATGGTACTAGATAAAGATGACCAGCGGTTTTTCGAACCACATTTCGAGTTCGGCTATGAAATGCTTTTATGATTCGGCAATATCTTGAATTCAACCTAAGCACTACATTTCTTCGAACCTTAATCTGAAAAATCCCGAATTAAATGCAAATAAAGGGTATTGGCTATAGTAACTTCGAAATGCTTCCTAATAAAAACCCAACTAGCTTATTTACTTCGCTTTTGATATTAGTGGAGTATATATATATAGGCCTCCACTTTTTGTATATCTCCCAAACTTACACTCTCTTTCTTAACAGGGCACGGAACTGAATGCTTCACCGGAGCTGATCGGCATGGGTGCGCGTATACGCTCATTGGTCTATCACTTTCCATGCAATCTCTCACAACCCAACGATCCCGAAGGCATCAAGCTCTTTGGCACTGGCGGTCAATTGCTGAAAGGACTAAAGGAACTATTGCTGCGTCTGACCGAACTGCATACACTCAAGCTTGTAGACTTTGTTCTCGAGCGCTTTGAGGCCAACCACCTGCTGGATGAAGTTGTCTGCAGTTGTTGCACAAAAATGCGTATACTTAATCTGGTAAATGTGACCACCACACATTGTCCCATCATGCATGTGGGCTTATTTTTGAATCTACAGGTAAGCAGCTAGACAGAAAACACAAGATTAATGCGACGGTATTATTATTACGGTACAGGTACTCACTATATCGCCGCAAAACATAGATGATGATGTGCTATCGCTGCTGGCGGACACCAAACTGCGGCACTTGCATTTGCTGCAGAACTGCTATACACCAAGTCATCTGACCCTAAGCAGCTGCAGCGTCAAGGCTTGGCGTAATGTCAAACGCTGTAATCCGCGTCTACGCGTGCATCTACGCATGGAAAATCTGGCGGATGGCGCCGTTGTCATGCAACCGGAGGCACCAGTGCATAGCATTACATATTGTGCACCACAGACACGCATAAGCACTGAGGAAGTGCTGCGCATGGTGGATCACTATAAGAACACTTTAGCCGTTTATGGACACGAACTCTTGCCGCGCTTTAGCAGTGCCAAACCCTTTCACAACCGCATCGATAGCGTGCTGCTGCTCATGTGCCGTCAGTGCTTCAACATGGACACGCTGGTAAGCTACGATTGATTGAGTAGTACCCAAAATATTTGCACTACAAATTAGCACCTCCACTTGTGTTCAGGTCATACGCGAGAAAGTCTCCACCTCGACGCTGTTGCTCATAGCACGCACCGCCAAGAATTTGCAGCATTTGCATGTGCGACGCTTTGCCGTCATTTTACGCTGTGACTGGCCACGACATCCCGAGTGGAGTGAAGAGTTTTACAAGTGGTTGCGTCGCAATGCGCGCTCCTATGCCGCAGTGGAGCATGAGATCTCGCAAATATTGGGCTACAAGTGGCGCTTACTCAGCGATCGCGATTTCAAACTATTGACATATAATGTACGCTCCGGTGCCTGAGCTGCGTGGCTGTGTGTCGAGATTTGTGATAAACGGTGTAGAGCTTTAATAGATGTCCACCAAATTGTTATGCGAAATATATATCGTATGTTAGGCAAATATTTACAATGTGCTAACAACAATTTCTTGGGTGGCTTTGGGGAAATACATTTTTACGTACGTTAAAAAAGTACCCAAAACTAACTGAAATTATTGCCTATTAATTTTTTATTTTCTTAAAATTGCGATTCATGTTGGGTTCATTTGGCTGTCGTCGTCGACTTGCTATAAAAGCAGTGCGGGATTTGTGGAAGTCAACAGTTGTGGCTTGTAAAATGAAAGTTCTGCTAGTCGTTTTTGCTATCTGTGGCATGTTGCTAAGTGTGGCTAAGGCATTGCCCACTATAGGCATAGTTGTGCCCATTCCAGTGGCATACTATCCCAGCTATCATCACCATGGCTATCATCATCATCACGGGCATCATCATCACCACGGGCATCATCATCATCATCACGGCTACGGTCGTCGCTATGGTGGCTATTGGTAAACAAACAAACAATGGCGAGAGAGTGAGAGACAGAGAATGCCCGTGATATGTGAATTTGACAATATTTAGTTTAAGCCAAATAAAATACAAAAATATTTATAAATAATTTTTTTGCAAACAGAAGAAATTGCGTTTCATTTATTTATTTAGCTAAAACAAGGGAATAGTTGCAGACGTTGCAGATGATATACGGCATTACCAAACAATAGCAAGGCAAAGTTGCCGGTTATGAGTCTCACCGGCCATGCTCAGGAATATGTTTAAAATATTAACATAATATTCTCATTTAAAACAATTTTACAATTAAACAGTAAAAGACTGAGCAGCTGAGTATTTCTTTGCCAAAAAATACAATAATTCGCAGATAATATATATCGAAAAGCATGCACTTGCTTTGGCTATGTTCTTAATTATGACTGTTAGGTCAAACTAACATTTTCATAAATTTTAGACAATTTTTTGGAAAAACAATGTTGGCTCAATTAAATTATTTTTTGAAAAATTATATCTGCATTGGTACTTCCATCATAGCATTCATACGATTTGATTCATACGATCATAAGATTTTATTCAAATACGTTAGAGTGCTTGAGAATTATACAAAACTTTAGACAATATTATTTGACTATCTTAAAAACTCTATTCGTACCTACTATATAATCTATACAACTTAAAGTTCTCCCTTGTGATCTCGCTGTTCTGGGCGTTCATAGGTATGACTTGTCAAATGGACAACAAAATGCGAACCGGCACAAGAATATGAATCTTTCAAGACACGGTAATCGTGGGTTATGTCATTTAAAAAGCTTTTGACATTCTTTGTTGCCGATGAACTCTTTGGAACTGTACAGAAATAACAATTATTTGTTATGTTCATGTAATTATTTAAAAGCTGACTAATAAATTTATTTCTAAGTTTTTTTTAAGGGCAAGATACTTTATTTAAATAATAATGAAAGAAGAAAGTACAATGAGACCGCGATTTTACAGATTCTCGAACAACTTGCAGTATTTTTTTAATTTAATCTTACTTAGGCAAGCAAATTATTTATAAAATTATTGTAATACTAATATAATAAGGAAGTACAGTGATATCTCGATAGAACACAAAAAAATATTTTTTCAGATTTTTTTAAATTCATCTTAGGCAAGCAAAGAACTTTGTCAAAGGTAACTTAAAATTTTTTAAATCGATTTTGGCTGAGACTAATAACGCATAACATTTGTTTCGATAATAAATTTTTAATAATATGCTGACAGATTAATTTGGATTATATAAATCTGACAGATGAAGAGCCCGATCAAGTGTCACTTGAAGATTAATGTGATGTATCTGAAAATGAAGTCGTGGTATATGATAGAAGAGAGCTAACTATAATTGTATTTTACGTAAAAAATAAACAATAATAAATTTTATTTTGGATTAATCAGGCTTATTTCATGAAAAGGTTCCGCATTTTGTGTTTTCATTCCTCGCAAATCTCCATTTTCCGCCTTGCCGATTGTGGTATTGCTCCATATGTATGTGTCAGTACCTCGCGTGAGCAAAAGGCCACTGTGGATTCGTTGATGGTACGGAACCGGTTGGCGCACCATAGAGCCATGGGGGTAGCAGTGCCAAAGAGCGTAGGCCCAGCCATTTCATACATAATATGAGCGAACCTAACTTTCTAGAATTTTCCTCCGGATATTGCCAGATCCTCGCTTGTTATAGAGCACTTTCGATTCTACGGAACGTTGCGGTTTTCATGCACGTTTTATAATGGAGGTTGCACTGTATAGTATTCTTAATTGCTTTGTGTCACAATTATAATAGAAGCATCATTGTATTATTCTTATTAACTTTGTCTCACAATTATAGGCACACACCTAACAGATATTTTAAAGAAATGATTAATAGATAATAAAGTACTGACAGAGCAAAGTATTTCTCTAATTAAACTAGACGGCTTTGCAATAAAATTCTATGTGTACATATGCGTCATTTATTACAACTGAAAAAAAAAGTTTGCTTAATAGACATTTTTGGATGTGCAGGTGATTAAAAGATATATTATTTTACTTATTAAATATTTTTGTCTATGTATGTCATCATAAAAGTGAAATCAGTTACATAATTTTTATGTACAAAAAATAAATAAGTTCATTGCCCTTGACAATGGTTTTCGCTCCAAAGACGCAGCATGCAGGCAACTACAGTTTATAGCCAATTCCGAACGAAGTTGTCTTTTATGAATAGAATTTTCCAAGGTAAATTTGGGAATATTTATTTGCTAGCTATGCCAGTGCTAGACAGCACCAGTGCTTTAGGGTGGACCACTACCAAGGCTACCGAGGCACCAAATTTTTTTATGCGTCTCTCTTAGCACCCTCGGGGTCCTGTGAAAGCCTCTACAATCTTGTTACCTTTTGTCGTTAGCCTTAATTTTTAAAAGTCCGAATTTATCTTACCAAACTTTAGAACATCTTCGAACCAAGTTAACAACCCGCATTTAGCACCAACCTAAGCTTTTAATTCACGTAAAAGCTTCACACGAAGCTTTCTTTCGCTGTAAAAGCTTTCAACGCAACGACCTTGAACTGCAGCAACAACAACAACAAACACAAATCAATGCAGCCGCCTGCAACGAATAACGAAAAAAAATTCAATGTCAGTGCTAAAGGTAGATGGCCAAAAGCTTCGCCTCCGCTTGCATTTGCCAATTGCATACTTTCAGGCGGCACATTACGTATACGCCACGGCGAACCAGTGAGCAGTGCAATATGACAAGTGAATTTTAAAAATAAACTCAATTAAAATTTGTTACCTAAACATAATTCTAAATTCGAGCAACTTTGGCATGCTCGCGAGCATTACGAAAGCGACAAAAGAAAATAATATAAATTTAGATAGCGTCGAGAGTGGACAAAAGATTTGTTTGCTAACAAACTGTTGCTGTGAGTTGCAAACAGTTTGCTGGCTGATAGAGATGGCGCCGCATGCCAAACGTTGATCATGACCGCGTTCAAAAATGGCATAAATTGTTTAAATATAGCAGCGACAACAACAACAGAAAAATAGATTATTGTGCAACATAAAGAAATCGTAAGCGCTCACAATGAACAAGACAATACTGCACTGGAGCTATTTGAATTTTAAAGATGTGCCCATGGACTTGTTTCTGTACGAAGACCTTGAAGAGGTCTATTTAAAAGAAAATTTTATATCTGTGATACCCAAATGGCTGCTTAATATAACCACACTAAAATTTATACATCTGGCCGGCAACAATCTCAGCGAGCTGCCTGTAGATATTTATTTGCTTGAGAATCTGGAATTCCTTGATGTGTCCAATAATGAACTGACACAGCTGCCAAATACTATAGGTCTCTTGCTGAACTTGCAGCAACTTAATGTAAGCGGCAATAAGCTGACCCAGCTGCCCGTGGGTATGTTTTGCTTTTTTAATGGCAAATGTTTGTGCTTACTATATGTGTTGTTCCTCTTAGAGCTGAGCAATCTGCGCAATTTGGAGCAGTTGAATATTGCCAAAAATCAGTTCAAACGTCTGCCCATACAGCTCAGCGAGTGTGTGCGTCTCAATGAGCTGAATATAAGCGATAATGAGGAGCTGCTGCATATACCCGAGCGTATAGCCAATCTACCTATGCTGCAATCGCTTGCTGCAGATCGTAAGTGAGCTGCAGTAAAATGCAACTAGATCTGAGAGGTTTTTGTTTTTTTGTTTTTTTTTACAGGCTGTGCATTGATTTATTTGCCAGCTGCGCTGTCCAAGTTTATAAATCATGTGCGCATCTTTCATAATACAGCTATCAACTATATACCGATGATCTATGAGCGCTTCTATCAAAACTTTTACGATAATAGACAAAAAGTGACGCCCATGTAAGTTGATGTGTGCAAAGTGCACAAAACTTTGCTATTTACTGTCTCCAACAATAGCAGCTTGCCCAAACACCTTCTTTGCTACTATAACATAGTATTTCTAACAACTTTTTACTACCCCATAGCTGCATACCCTCCAAGGGCCTATTTTGGGTGCGTGAACTGGAAACCAATAATCGTCTGCTGCTGCCTGTTGGCACACGTAAGGTCTACCCTGTGCCTGCGCCAGAGAATCAGGTCACACTCTACGATGATTGTTTGCACGCACTGCAAACGCTTAATCGTCAACTACCTGTCTACGAGAATGCTGCACTGCATCGCCTGCTGCCCGAGCCCTATATGAGTGCACATATTAATAATGGACCCATTGCCAGATGCACTACCATAAATTGCTCACGCTGCTTATATACAACGTATTACTTTATGATAGTCAAGCGGTAAGTTGGATCAAACCAAAAACCAGTTTACTCATTAGACAGACAGACCTATCGCAACTTTTTTGGAAAAAAAAAAAACATACAGTATAGGTGCGAACGTTAGGGTTGAGTGCCAATGTTGCTGTAAATTGAAGCAACTGTGCCTTAACACAATTAAATCTTATGACTTTCAAGTCTTGTGATTGATTGTGATTTGTTGTAAGAATTGCTATAAATTGTATCTCTTCCAGACGTGGCAGCGCCTCCAAGCAACTCTTCACCTGTAATTTTTGCACACAATACTGTGCGCTACAATGGCTCTCCAACAATGTGAAGAAATACTATCAACTGAAGTGGAAAGTATCGGATGATGATGACGATGATGTTGTAGGCGATTAAGTCGCAACGCTTAAGCTTGGCTTAAATTTGTAAATTCTGTATATACGCGTACATATATGTAATTATTAATTTAACATAGTTCTAAATTGTTGGTAATTAAATTATCTGCATAGCAAATGACAACCAGCGCCATTTTATAGAAATGCTTAGCATTAGTTGCTGGGGAAACTCTGATGCATGCCACGCTCATGCACATGCACATAATCGTCTAGCAGACAACGTTGTGCCTTTGGATAGGCCTGCTGACAATCGGCGCCCCGGCGACCCAACTTATAAGCCGTGCGATAACGCTGCGCCAGCGTATAGTGGGGTCTGTAAAACGTTGATAATGGAATTATGTGAAATGCCAAAGTAAAACACAAGCTCTCACCTCAATATCCTGTGCAGCAGCTCTGCATAAAGACCGGTATGCTCCTCTATCTGTGCATTATCGCAGATCAGACGCATAAGACAGGCTGGCCCATTTTGACCACGTTGATTCATATAACTTTCGGCAAATTGATAAAGCAACAGCTGTGGTTCATCTACCACATTCTTCTCTGCTGCAGGCATGCTTTTTTTATGCAAAGCTAGCGGTCCTTTGAGATCACGTCCATCGAATAAATTCCACCAATAGACAGGTGTCTGCGGCTCATTGAATTGATAATGATAGTTCATCAGCCAGACCAGCTGACGCCAGGCGTGTTTCTCTTGAAAATCCAAGGGAAATGCCACACCGGTTACAAACTGCAGCGTTGGGAAAAGATTTGTGTGCAGCTACAATTAATATCTTTTGATTACCTTTAGTAATTACCTTTATAACGCCGC
Source organism: Chymomyza procnemis (assembly GCA_035046065.1). Classification (NCBI taxonomy): domain Eukaryota; kingdom Metazoa; phylum Arthropoda; class Insecta; order Diptera; family Drosophilidae; genus Chymomyza; species Chymomyza procnemis. The sequence goes on from JAWNOJ010000023.1 coordinate 30,655,899, forward strand.
CATTTTGAAATATAAGCAAACGTTTTTGTCTGCGATGTTGCTGCCAGGCCGTAAGATTGGTGTCAGCTTGCAAGAGTTCCAGCAGCAGACACAATAAAGCGCAAATCCAACTGCAATTTGTATTTGTTTAATTTTAATGCAATAAATTAAAGTTTAATTATAATAAGTACATAAAGTTCATTTTGCCGTCTTGCGTGTTACTCGCTTCACTTACAAACTGTTTATGTTTTAGTTTTAGAGAAATTAGCCAAAAGAGGTGTGACAACGCTGCGTATACTCGATGAATATTTTAATTTTAGCAAACAGCTAATTAGCAGAAGAAGTCTGCAACTGCCAGACAGCAGCAGCAGCTTAAGCGCCTGCCAGAAATCTCATTCGTTTAGTAATTTTCAGAAATCAAACCACAATGCGCCAGCTAAGCGTTTATGTGGCATTTAAGCCTTTGTTTGCTTGCTAGAAATGTCATGTTTTTCCCAAGGCTTCGTGTAAGATTTGTAACAATTTAAAATTCCAATTAGAGTTTTTGGACACAACACCGCGTTAAAATTGTAGCCTAAGAATGTAACTGTTTGAGCTGCTTTTGAATTGAAACTAAACTAATAACTAAAGTAGCTTTGTCACGTGCGAATTCTTCAAATATATTATGCATGACAAACAACTCGTTATAACTTTTAAAATAAACATCGAGTTTAGGGCTACAGCAATAAGTACTCATATCAAGGCAGATTAAGACCAAACTTATCTCTTATATTTCGAAGCACCAGAGTTGAGTTGATCATCATTAGTGGCTTGATGATGCCAGTTGAATCTTGGTCTCCGCCTGAAATCTCCTCCATTCTTCATTGAAAAATAAAAGTAGTAGTAGCTCAACAGCAGAATTAAAAAAGAATTGTTTAGTCGGCTACAAAAAGAGGCTACACTGCGTATACGTCTTCGGAAAAAGATACGCGTGAAATCTGAAGATCTTTAAGCTGTGCTGGCAAAATTTCAATATTATAAAGATATAAAAGGTTGCTAAAATAGGAACTATATTGGTCTAATGGCTCACATAATAAGTATAATCTTTTGGGCCACGAAAGAGACGATGCAAAGCGTTTGCGCCAACAAGAACCCACAATGTGAATCTTATATCTTTAAATAAAAAAACGCATGTTGTTTCAACTGCAATTCTTTTTTATTTTAATTAATTTATAACCAAACAATTTACTCTGTATAACGAATTATTCAGCTCCAGTCTTGTAACCATTTGACATACAATATATGTCATATGCCGAGTGCAATTCGCCTCTTCGTTGACATGATGTACGCGGACATCCTCACTTAATGATCCACCAACACTTAAAAATAGACGACAAAAAAGCGTGCAGAAGGACATTTAAGTGGGTTTCGCTATAAAACAAGTTTTAGTAAAGCTGCGCTCCATTTTTCAAGTCGTCTCTTGCTTCTGAGCATTCCATTCAATATATGAAGTTAAGAACAGCCATTCACTAGGCTACCTAACACAGTTAGGAGTTTTCTTAAGGACGTTCCCAAGAATAACCTAAATCCTCTTGCGCTTCTTGCTCACATTTAAACGCTCTCTCGGGCTTAACACGTGCTTCCCGTGAAATGCGTTAAAGTTTGCTGCCTTAGCTACCAGTTGCTGCCATGGTTGCCATAGTTTTGTTTGTTCCATTTATCGAGCAGCGGAAATGTCGAAACACTTAAGTCGAAATTCTGCTACGTAGCTTTAACTGCCATAATATTGTAACCTTTTTCTTTTCGGCAAAAATTATGACTAATGTAGCAGAAATATAAAATCTTCTGTTCAAATTCGCAATTCAATTTGGCAAAATTTTAAGTGTATCAAAATTTAAAGTGTAGACACGCTGAAGATGTTGCGCTTACCCGGTATGCCCATGCTGCCTGGTGCACAGTTCTATAATGTAAGCTGATTTGTAGCCATAAGCATTATGAGTCCTTGCCATATAGTTTCGTTTGTCTACAGTATGGCAAAGCTCGACATCCGCGTAGGCAAACGTTGATGCACTATCAGGGCATACATATGCTCTCGGATCGACGTGAACCGGAGCTGGTGGAACCAGGTGGTCTGTTGATTGATCCAAAGTGTCCCACAAAGCCGACACAGCTAAATACCATTTGGACACCGCGCGCTGTAACCAAGCTGCCGCCTTGGTTGGCTTATGACAAGCAAGTGCTTTGCTTTTATGCCTACTTTCAGGAGCCCCTGACCGAGGTCTATCATAATGCATCGTATCAGGTGCGCAAAGTGAAAATCTTTTATTACATGGAGGATGGCACCATTCAGGTAACGGAACCCAAAGTGGAGAACTCTGGCATACCGCAGGGCTGTCTGGTGCATCGACAACGCATTCCCAAAACGCCGCAATATGAAAATGAGTTCATCTCTATCTTTGATCTTAATGTGGATACAACTGTGGAGATATTTGATCGTCTCTATCATATAAGCGGCTGCGATATGTTTACACGCAAGTTTCTGAGTCGTGCAGGTATCATTGTGCCACCGCAACTGGAGGAACCTAAGTGGGTATAGCCTTGAATTATTTTGGCAACATCTGCTAACAGTTTGTTCCTCTTATTCTTGCAGTGATCCCACCACGGAGCAGCGCAAACGCTCTGCTCTGCGCCAAATGCCCTCTGCGTTACCCAGAAAGCATACGTTTGCACAATTTTTGGAGCACGATAGACATGTGCTTAAGTTTCAGGGCTACTGGGATGATCTATCCGAGTATGGCGATGTGCGTAAACTGGAAATCTGCTACTATTTGGCAGACGATACCATCGATATAAAAGAAAAATTTCCACATAATTCTGGTCGGAATGGTCCCAGCACTTTTCTAAGACGCGACAAGCTGCCCAAGGAGTTTACGGGTCTAAGTCTGCCGGGTGAACAAACTGCTGTCACTTTGCTTAACGTATTGGGCTCCAATATGCGTGACGTTCGCTTTGTGGCCGATCCCTTAAATACGGGTAAAAAGGTAACTCAATATTACACCGATCAGGATTTAAAAGTTGGAGCGGTATTAAAAGTTTTCGGACGCGATGTGGTGCTCACCAGTTGCGATGAATTTACACAACAGTACTACAAACAAAAGGTCTCTCACGTCATGATTCCGTGTGCGCTTTTTTTCTTAATTAAAATCTCTTTGCAGTATGGCATACAAACTTTTACACCACAAAGCGTACCCGAACGTTTCGACGACCGTCCACGTGCGAAGAGCCGCCATCTACCGCCCTACAATGGTTGGGGCAGCTATGAAGACTCCGAAGGTAATTGCATTTCCGTAGAGCCAAAGCCTCCTCAAGCTGACATTAAGAAGCTGTCCAAATATGACGGCTGCATTTTACGGTTTGGTGCCAAATTGGTTTCCACCATACGCGAGAATTGCGAACGCAGCTTTGTCTTCAGCTACTATCTGGCTGATGACAACATACAGATCTACGAGGTACCACGCAGGAATTCGGGCTTTGTGGGCGGAGAGTTTCTAAAACGTGCACGCGTGCCGTTGCCGGGACAGAATAAATTTAGCTCAACACGTCCGCAATATTATCAGGCAAATAACTTTTACATAGGTGCCACGCTGAGCATCAAGGATCATATTTTTCACATTGTGTCCGCAGATGAATTCACGCTGCTATACATGGAACAGCATCCGGAGGAGGTAAGTACTTTTTACCAAACAAACAGAAAATATTCTACAATTACTCTACATTTGTAAATATTTCAGTTTGAAGTTGCCAACGTAGGCAACATAATGAGCAAAATACGTGAAGCAGTGCGTCCCAAGTACAAGGAGTTTGTGCTGCGCTGCAAGCCTGATGGTAATCTAGGCGATTATACAGCGGTTAACTATGAGACGCTACGCAGCACGCTACGTGCTTATCTGTCCAAGGAAGCCATGTGCAATCATGAAATAATTACTGTTTGTCGTCACTTTTCTGCGGAACAGCAGCCACCAAATAGCTACGATCGTCAGACAGTGCGTGCAGCTGCGCATCTCGAGCTGAAACGTGCGCTTTGGAACAATGTGGAAGAACTGACGGAGCATTTAAGCCATATAAATCCCAACTGCAAGCCCTATATCAGTGAGTCCCAAGTGCGCTCCACACTGCGTGGCTGTCGCTTGCCATTTAGTTTGGAGCTGGTTGAGGACATACTTAAGGTGCTGCAGCGCAATGATCAGGGCGACATAGAGGTACGCGATCTGCTGGCTTTCTTCAATACGAGTCGCGATGGCGTGCCTGATATAGCGCCTCTGAACATAGCCTTTGAATTGTGTCCGAAGATACCATTCTTGTACAAAGGTCGTCTGGTCGATTTTACCTGGTTTTTGGACTATCTTGGTCTGGAGAAAGAAATCCTTAGAGCCAACAAGTGAGCATAGCGAGAGCGTTGTCCAGTTATAAAATCGTATCTTGTATCTACATTAAAATTCGTGGCAATGCATTAAAATATAAGGAATGCAGAATTTTGTGCTTAAAAACTAAACGATTGACATTTTCTCTACAGTTTGGACTCAGTCAGCCAGTTGAAAGACTGTGCCTTACGATCCGACGAAGGACTAATAGCCACATTAATTATTGTCGGCCTGTCAGTGAGCTGGTTGGCAGCCTTAATGGCCGTTTGAAGTTGGCTTATTTCCGTGCAGAAATAACCTTGCATGCCGAACATTTTCATCATTTCTTCATAGCGCACTTGAACACCCAGTGCAGAGGGCGGTGTGCTGAATGGAAGATGGATGATAAGATTAGCTACGCTAGCGATAAGTTGGCGCTATTTACTTACATTTGCGTGAGATCACCTTCGCCGCGTATTGCCTCAAAAGTGTCCTTATCGAAACCGCCATAAATGCCATTGTTATTGACAATGACAATGGTAATTGGTAGCTTATAACGCACCATTGTCTCGATTTCCATGCCGGAAAAGCCAAAGGCACTGTCACCTTCCACACAGAGCACACGTTTGCCGGGCGCAAAGTCGCGGCAGTAGAGCGCTGCTGCAACGGCAAAACCAGGGCCAACGCCCATGGTACCAAAGGTGCCGGCATCAAGGCGATGCCGCGGCTGCTCATTGAGCAGCATGGAGCGTCCAATGTCCATAGTGTTGGCACCCTCGCTGACAATAATTGTATCCTTAGGTAACAGCTCGCGTAAATGATGGAAGACAGCATAGTAATTTAGGGGCGTCGTTGTATTAAGCGAAAGCTGCTGCACTGCATCACGATTTTGCTTGCACTTGGCTGCCAACTGTTTCCACCAGGCTTGTTCGTAGCCAAAGCGGAAGTTCACAGCGTTCATTTCCTCAAATAATTGCTCGGCAAATGGACGGATGTCCGATTGAATGGCTACCGAGCTAATAACTGAGTTGTGCAACTCTTCAGGGCAAATGTCTACTTGTATGAACTTGACATCCTTGTCGTAACGTGGCGGGCGACCAAAGTGCAAAATCCAGTTAAGACGTGCGCCCAACAGTAGCACTACATCCGCTTGTTGCAGCGCCAATGTCCGCGCTGATGAAACGCATTGAGCAGCCGTGTCAGAGACCACACCCTTGCCCATAGGCGTAGGCAGGAATGGCAGATTTGTATTCTCAATAAAGTGCCGCAAAGTATTCTCGGCATGCGAATAGGCAGCACCTTTGCCAATAATAATCAGCGGGCGCTTGGCTTTACGCAGCAACTGAGCAGCGCTGCGTACTGTATCGTGTGGTGGATAGACTAAAGGCGCTGGGGGATGCGCCAAAATCTTATAGATTTTGTCCTCAGCGGCTTTGGACTGTAAAATATTGCCGGGAAAATCCAGATAGGCAACACCAGGACGACCGTAGGTGGCATAACGTACAGCTTTCTCAACATGCAGTGGTATTAGCGCCGCTGTGGGCGGACGCGCAGCATACTTGCAGTAAGGACGTGAGAGCTCAACTTGTGGGCACTCCTGAAAGCCACCAATGCCTTCGTGATCTTGATTAGTGGCGCCACCAATAACAAGAAGTGGCCAGCAATTAACCTGCGCATTGGCCATGCCGCCTGCAACATAAAAACAAAAACGCAATATAGCAAAGGGCTTACAACGATTTGGCATAAATCTTACCTGTGACATGCAAAAGACCGGGACCCGAGACAACCAGACAAACGCCCGGCTTACCCGTTAGATAACCAATAGCCTGTGCCGCATAACAAGCAGCCTGCTCATTACGCATACCAATATACTTTAGTCCTGCCGCCTGAAAGGCCATGGACAGCTCAATCACAGGTATGCCAATGATGCCAAAGACATATTCAACGCCCTGCAAGCAACAAAAGCAACTTTAAAATCTTACAAATATTAAGCTTAAACTTGTGTCAAAACAAATGTAACTAGAGTTTAAGCAACTTATCATTTGCCGTTTATTGATTTTAATCAATGCCACAGCAACTGTCGTGCGATTTATGATGATACCACCAACAGGTTAAATGCCTACAAAAGCACCTTTGGAATATGGCATTATCAAAATCCGACCATATCTACATAAGCTTTTATTGTAGCATTTACGAAAACAACAACTACAATTTGTGCTAAGAAAAGAATCAGCAAGTAGGCAGCAACAACAAACAATACAAAGAGCCAGAGGGATTTTTATTGAACTTTGCACAACAGCCAGGTGAAAGATAAGTTGCTAAGCTGGCGTGTTGCTTTAATTTTAAAACTTGATATGCATATATATGCACTGCACTCTGCCTACTTGTAACACGTAGCATTGAAAGAATATTATTTACGAGACAAAATATATAATATTTTTGCTTACCTGTTGCTTCAAAGACTCGGCTATAATTTGCACAGCTTCAACCTCACTCATTGTTACGCTAATAGTTGAACAATTTGTTAACACTTGAACAATTGGTTTTATGTGCAGTTGTACTTGTGTACTTGCTGGCTACCAAAATTATAATCACAATAACATAAACTAACACAATGCTTTGGCCACTTGCAGAATAGGGTTGTTGCTGGCATGCGAATGCTCATATCGATAACACGTTCGTGATCGAAATCGTTTGACGATAGTTTCGTGCGACATGGTCAGCCTAACGATAGCAGCGCCAGCGAGCGGCAATAATGCGCAACAAACAAATATTTGGCGCTCCAATTTAAAAGTTAAATTGTAACAAAATCTAAGTCGAAATTAACAACAACAAAACCTTTTACGCTGACATCATGTGTGGTTGCGCTAAATTGATTGATTTATAGCCATTAGCTCGCTTATTAACATGTGACTAATTAAAGAGGCAATGTGCGAATATTAACACAAAAAACGTTGCGGGGAACAACCACTTACGGGGAGCATTGTGTTGCCTTTTGTTTTCACAAACCAAGCTCAACGATATTGAGCGCAATTTAATTTAGCCTAAATATGACTTGTGTGTGTTGAAACTTTGTTGCAGCTGCAATCACTTTTGAAAACAACTTAAAGCTGCATACTTTTGTTTAAGTTTTATTCAGAAATTGTTACTTTTATATTTGTTTGTAAAATAACTTTGTGATAGTTGTTACTATGTATACAAAAATAATTTGCACTTAATTATCACTAATAGTTTAAACTTTAATAGGACTCGCTTATTTCGTACCCTGAGTACTATATTTATTATGGCAATTAATACTACTACATCACAGCAATTCGTCCTTGTGCAAAACTATAACTTTGTATTGACAATATCTTCACGCGACTGCTTGGACTCAATTTCATTCCATTTCTGTATTTTACCCGAACCGAATATCCAAAAGAATATGGCCGGCAAGATGTAGGCAGCTGCTCCAATGATAAACACCCAATGCCACTGATCAATGGTGTTCTATCAAAAAGCGCATTTAATTAGTTTTTGAGTTAAAATTATATTTCAATACAAAACTTGCCTCATTTTTGGTAAAAGCCGCCACTATAAGCGGTGAGAATATGCCTGGTGTAGTGCCCACACAATTGATAATGCCATATAATGTGCCGGCATAGTTGGGCGCCAAGTCCTGCGAGTTGGCCAGATTGGAAGCCGTTGCAGCACCATTAAAGCCCAGCGAAATGGTCATAATGGCAACACACACATACGGATCGCGTCCAAAATAGGCCAAAATAATGAGCATAATGCCCGGCAAGATGTGTGCTAGAAATACCAACATTATAATTGTTACACGCACAACAACATTTACACTTACAAGGCAAGCAGAATGTTTTGCGCATACGCGTCACTGTCAACCATTCGCGGCGTCGCACCCAATCCGCTACAGCGCCAAAGCCAAAGGCGCACAAAAGACGCGCCAAATGCGGCAAACTGGATAGAAAACCAGCAGAGGCCAGATTAAAACCGAGCACCTCGCTCAAGAACTTAGGCGTGGCAGTAATGAGGAAGAACAAACCCCACATGCTGCCATAATGCAGCAGCATAAGTGACCAGAACGGCATGGAGAATATAAGCGCCTTGTACGGTGGCCATTTCTAAGTTAAGACAAAGAAAAAATTTTCATTATTTAAAGCCAAAAGCTTTAAGCCAGCCAGCTGGCATTACCTTCTTGCTGCTCAGCGTATCACCCAGACTGTTTTGTATATATTCACGCTCCTTAAGACTGATGGTGTTATGTTGCGCCGGTGTGTCAGCCACCAGATAAAACCATACCGCAACTACAACCAACACAAATATGGCTACTATATAGAATGCCCAGTCCCAGCCTAGATTCTCAATAATTACACCACTTATGGGCCAAGTAATGCAGGTGCCAAAGGTGCCGCCCATCAATGAGGCCACAAACTTGCCCTTCTCATCCGGCGGTGACCATTTAGAGACCAAATTATGACAACAGGGATACACAACGCCTGTGAAGAAACCTATAAGAAAACGCACAGCAAATACTGCCATCTTATCCCAGGAGGCAGCCAAAGGTGTCAGTGCGGTTAGTATGCCTGCCAACAGGCAGCTATAGCCGGCTACATTACGTCCACCAAAACGCTCGGCTAAAGTGCCGGCAGGCAGCGATGTGATCATGTAGCCATAAAAATAGGCGCCCAACAGCAGCGCTTGATCCTGCTGCGTCCAGTTGTAGCGCGGTCCATACTGTAAATGCATTTTAAAGCCTTTTAAAAAAGCTACACTCACAAAAAGATAACTTCAAATTAAACAGCCTCTATGGTGTGCACAATGCCGCCGCAAGAGGGCGCATTTTGAAGCCACTGTGTTATCGATAACCTGACAGCAGCTTGAAATAGCCGCTTATACTTCTCAAACCTTGACTGTAACTTACATCGGGCTGTACCACATTTGTTGAATTTTCGCTAGTGTCCTCCACCATGGCAATTATATTAATGGACAAATTAACACGCATCATGTAGCTGAGCAAACAGGCCATAAACAACATTATGGCCACATTGAGGCGTTTGGGTATATAAACTGTTGACAATCAATTAGAATATACAAATTTATTATTTAATTAAATAACAAAATGCTATATATAGCATTTGTTTATTGATCCAAGCTATTGGCATAACTCTAATCAAACGGCAGGTGCCTTAAACATTTGCTTTTGATAAAAAATAAAGGTATTACTTACAACAGGGCATAAACGCCATTTTGTCAGTTGATGGTGCTGCTTCTTGTACTTCCGGTTTTTAAATTGCTGCACTTGCTTTAACGTAACGCAAAAGGCAACGTAACGTTAGCTGTAACGACGCAACAGGAAGCAGTTAATACAAATCCCAACACTTAATGTCAGTTTTGTGCAAAAACACGTTGACAAAATATAAATTATATTTTATTGATCAATGCACGTGAGCTGCATTTAAGCCAAAATTGAGTTCTACTTAACATTCAAAAATATCGCAAAAATTCAAATTTGTTTAAAAAAAAAAAATAGAATACAAATTAAAAGCCGAACTTGTCATGCATGCACTTGCAAGTGTTTATAGTTTGGCAAGCAATATGACCATTGCTATTGTTGCTGTTGTTAGCGTAATTGTACGAAAACACGCTAAACAATTTACAAATTGTTTAAATCGTATGCTTTTATTTTTTGTACAACTCCAAATTGTATTACACTTAATAAAAACATTAACCTTGCCACGAACTGATTGACATGCCACTTGTTTGAGACAGCTAGCCCTGCCACGCCTACCTTATAGATGTCTCGATGCGGTTTATGTGTTGAAGGCGCACGCATAATTGGCTTTGGCATAATAATTGAAAATAAAAAATACAATTTTTTTTGCGCAAAAAAAAATTCAGTGAATTTGGCAAACGTAGAAAACGTGCTAAAAACTTTAGTGTATAACGTATTATTATTATTCATACAGACCCATTTAAATATGTAACTTGCATTTCAACCTGAGCGCTGTGAGTGGAAAAATTTAATTAGCACCTTGGTATTTATTTTTTGTTTATAAAGAAATCACGCTTACACAAGAAAAAGTCAATCTGCATGCTTTGTAGAAAGTTAGTTGACGCATTTAACTGAACAATTATTATATAAACTTTAGGTTATTTCTTGTTATTTGTGCAACAATATGCGCCTGAAGAATATGCAATAATAATTAAAAGCTGATAAATATATATAGTTTATTCTTACTTTGATGATACTTTTTATATAGAAACCTTAATTTTACTTTTTACAAGTAGTTAAAATTCTGAAATTTGAAAGACTTCATATTTAAAAGTAGTAAAATGCATTGTTATTCTGAAAATTGTATAAATATGTAAAATTTATTGAGTTTTTATTTTAATAAATATATCATGTTATTTTTAAATTTAATTATTTTTGGGTTTGAATAAAATATTCAAATAACATTTGCTTTTCTAATCTAACGATAACAAAGGCAGCGCTATTACTGCTATAAGTCGTTTATTTTAATTTGTTTAAGTGTAAAAACTTACATAAAAAATAATTATACATTTTAAAGCTTTACTGTTTCACTTTGATTTCAGCCATCTGCTTGGATGCCAGAGCTGCATTTCAAGAAAATCTTAAATTTGTAAAAAGATTTAACATTTGAGCTACTCGCAAAATACATTGCAGCATCCATTATTTTGGTAGAAACTTTTTCATATTGATTTCAAAGTCAACTGCTAAAGGCTTACCAGAGTATTACCCAATCTTGTGGTTTACAATATAACCTAATTTATAGATAACTATAGATGATATTCGATTTAGACGTGGTCTGTTCTACAATCAAAAAACGCTATGAAAGTGGGGAGCAAATAAGTTTAAAATTTAAGTAAAATCTTTCATAAACATTTTGTAAAAATACGAATAAAAATACAGTAGGCGATTGACCATTTCAACAATTCACCAAAGGCGTGCCCTGCTCAAGCACAGGCAGGTTTCTTTGACTTGAACTTTAGAAAAAAAACCCAACGTTTCTGACTTAAATTAAATTCTCAACTTTAAATATCTCAACTACTGAGGTAAGTAAGTGTATACAAAATGTGAATTTCAACTGCATATACATTTTTCGCAGTGTAAAACCTGAGAGACATTTTTAATTGTATTAGCAGTTACTTTGGTCGCAACATGTGCCAACTCAATGCCTCCAAAAATTTTATTTCTCGGAAAGCGTCATAAATCTGAGTAATAAAATTAAATAATAACTTACTTTCATTTTGCATGATAAGCTATCATATAAATATGAGTTATGATACCTTTTCCAGCAATGCAATTTAAGAAATGCAAAAGTAAATATTTTTTATATGACAGCAACTAACTCTGAATTATTATAATTACATAATTGTATATAATTTCAACAATTTTGATATTCTATAACTTGAGCTAAATATATTTTTTTTTTTTTTTTTGAAGCTACACAATTTTAAGTATTTAAAAAGTAATTAAAAAGTAACTATAAGTTAGAACAATTTTGAAAAATAAGCAGTTGATACAACAAAACAGCTGTGACGAATGCCTAATACCCTTTGGGCCCTATTACATTTTATTTAAATTTTGCTCAACAGCTTGGGAATTTCCATAACAAGCAACACCTTGGTTGAGTAATATTTGAGCTACAAGTGATACTAATTAATTTGTAGAAGGTAATGGCTGCTCTAATCTGGCAAGCGCCTTGCAATGTTGCTGATAACTTTGGCATTGTTTTTGGAAATACACAAAACTGTATAAAACATTATATTGGCATACATGGCACATTATAAACGTCAGATTGTTGCGATAAGAGCCTGGAATATGGCACATTATTAGTGACTGCTTAATCGTCAATTAGCCGTAATCAAAGTGGACTGACTGACTACATATACGGACTACGGTTGCTTTAGAGTGCCATTATAAAAGCCACGATAAATGCTGATTTGATTTACGATCTTAAGAAAGTTCACGTTTGGAATCACGATATCAATGGTTGGAGCAATGCATGGGGCGCGTCTGACGTCGCGTACATGGAGCCTGGAATTAGCCGTAATCAAAGTGGACTATATTTACGGACTAAGGTTGCTTTAGAGACCCATTGTAAAAGCCACGATATATATTGATTTGCTTTACGATCTTAAAGAGAGTTCATGTTTGGAATCACGATATCAATGGTTGGAACAATGCATGCGCCGCGCATATGGAGCTATGGAGCGCGTATCGTTGTATAACCGTGGCACGCGTGATGGAAATAACTTATATAAGTGAATAGTACAATATTTACATAATGTATGCCCCAAAGTCAAACACTCCAACGGTATATTTTCTGGCATTTTCTGCTTTTTACCGCGAATATTTGTTTTTGTTTGAGTTGGTCTTGTTTGTTTTGGCTTAGTTTCATTTCGATTGTGTTTTTTTTTACGTTTTTTGATTGTTTTATTGTTTTATTGTCTTTTTGTTTAATTTCACGTAAAGTTCTGCAAACAAATTCAATGCCAATGAACCGTATCTCATAAAAAAAAACGCAAATTGTTGCAACTAATGAGTTCGCTTAGCAGTTAAATTAATGTTGTAATTATTTATTTGTAGCTGGAATTATTTTTTTGCTTTATTGTTTTTTTCTGTGAACCAAAACCAAACAGTTACAGTTTGTACTAGTTATTCTCATTGAAATCGCATTTTTACACGTAATAATTAAAATTCGAAAATGTGAAAAAAACAAACAAACAAATAAATAAAACAACACGCATTTGCAAGCCGCAGTTACATAAAAACAAAAAGTGTGCAATTTTAAGTATATAATATATATATTTATTAATAATTAAAGGGTTTTTTTTGTAAACAAAATTAAGCGCGCAACTGCACGTTCGCATTGCTAAAAACAATTTAAATTTTTTAGACAAGAACTTTTTGATTTGATTTTTGCTTGATTTAGTAATTGATTTAGGCGGTTTTAATTATGGAAAAATATGACAGACAATGCTTGATTATTTGTTTGTTTTATTATTGTAAGATCACAAAATTTAATTAAAAACAATTAAATTTGTAATGGAATTTTAATTAAAGTGCAATTAAAAGAAATGTTATATATATTTTTTTTAATTTGTAGAACATGTTGCTTGCGCTGCGATACAGCCAAGTATAACCCAGTAAGGGTAAATGCAAAATATTCATAAAACGAAGATATAAACAAACTTAAATAAGTTATATTACATTTGAATAAATGTAAATTTTGGTATAAAGTTAATACAACTTCAAAAAATAACAGCTGATTTGTTCTAATGGTAAAATAATACAGGTAAGTTAGTTAAACTAAAATTAGCCTTGATAGAAATCTGCGAATGGATTTCTAGTTTATAATTCAAGCATGATGTGCTCTCAACTGCCACAAATATTTAAGAAAATTGACAGCCTGTGCCAACAGGCACTAAACAAGTGGCATGTGACATTATTGGCTGAAAATCTTGACCAGCATGGCTTGCAATGTTCCAAGTAATGCCACTTAGAGCCATCAGCCGCAGCTGTTTTGTTGCGGAATGCATACCGTCATTCGAAGCGAAGCATATCTTTCAGCTCTTCTGTATAGTTTAGCCGGTTGGAAACGCTACTCTGTCGTGCCAACATGACTCGGCCTGCTATTTGGTTGTCAACCAACAATGTCCTGCTCATCCCAGCAGACTCGTATTTAGAGGATACACGCCAGCTGTGGCTCAAGCTTTAAAGCCCGGAACTGATTAGCCGTAGCAAATGCACCTCCAAGCGTCCTTCTGGTCGATATTTCAAGTAAGAACCTATGCATTGGCACCCGAAGTCATTAAATTATTTTACTATTGCAATTAATAGCGCCATGTTAAGATAAAGAGACACGCTTTTTGCTCATTTGTGATAATTTTCAGTTAACTTATCTACAATTTATTCATTGTTTTATGCATTTACAATCGTGAATAAACATTACTTTGTTTGGAGTGTTATAAACTCGTATAACAATGATTTTTTGGGAAATTCTATGGCTGAATTCTTTGCAGCATATTAAACTTTACGTAAATAAGTTTAGTAATTTAAAGGAGCTACTTAATATTTTGTCAAACATGCAAAAAAAAGTGCTAAAAATAACAAAGCGCTTTGCCACTGACCATGGCATAAAAAAATTGTATTCTTTTTCTTGGAAAAATTAAATTACTTAAATCAACATTTAACACTTTTGCACAAAATTCATAGCTCAAGGCTGAAGATGCTGCGTGGCGAGCGTGTACTTCCCCACATATATTTGTCTAATCATTCAATTTGTCTTAAGCTTCAACTTTTTTTTTTTTTTTTTGCATATGAAATTTTATTTATATTTATTCTCAAGTTAACTTTTGAAAAATAATAAAAACAAACACAACTAAAATTATATCGAATTACAGCGCAATCAAATCGAATATTATGGAATATATTTACGCACGCGTGTTTTAACATTTTATGCGGTTCATTGAATCGCAATCGAAACCAATTAATATTTTTGAAAACAAAAACCTAAACCTGTTATTATTTAATTCAAATGTAAATTTCACCCAAAAAAAAAAAAGATCACCCCATCAAACATACGGAAGAAATGTGCATATAAAACACGCACAAAAGATAAACAAATAAATTGACAAACTATGAATGAATGAAATTCAAATACAACAAACATTCAATTGAAATGCTAACAAAAATTTTGAACAATTGAGAAAGTTGCAAGTCGAAGTTGTTAGTTGCTGCTGCGGCAGGATCCGTGTATCGGCCACAAATTTGCATAATTAATTTGTGCTTATTTTTGAACTATTATTTTTTATTTTGCAGACACTCAATATTTTGAACACTTTGTATTTAGCCTATAAGCATGCAACTACTTATGCGCAAAATTTACACTTTATTCGCTATTTGTTTTTTTTGTGGGAAATTTAAACTTTTAACACTTGTAACTTTGTAAAAATTTTGTTTCTAACAGCTTGTTGATTTTCTACAGGCACTCACAATATATTTTTGGGTGGCCCGGTTAAACCGGGAGCGCTACTGGCTGCTGGCTGGCGCGTTAACTGAGAACGTCGCGAAACGAATGAAGCTGAATCGCAAACTACCAATGGCATATATATATATACGTTCATAAACTTACATATATAACTAACTATGTATATTATTCGTACATATGTACGCAACCGTTAAGGCAAAACCTCGGGTAGCGTTGACGGCTGACGACAACAACAGCAACAACAAGCTCACGATTGAGGCAAAAGCGTTTTAACGTATTTTTTTTGCAAAAATCGCATGCGATTTTTCAATGCTTAGCCAAAAACAAAATGTTTGTGAAAACACACAAAATCGTGCTAAATTGTAAATAAATAAAGTAGCCGCACCATATGACTAAGTACAAAAAAAGCCAGACTTTGGCTTATTTTTATGATTGCTAAAACTTAAAAATTGATTGTTTTTATTGAGCTTATTTTATCATTATAAAATATATAAACTATGCTCAATTAGTACATTATATATTTTTTTATATATCTGCGTCAGTGCTAAACATTGTTGAATATTTCTTTTAATTAGCGCATTTGACAAATATTGCTAAGAATTCAAATAAACAAAAGCCAATACTTAGCATGTCAACATGTAGCTATAACTATATATTTGATTTTCTTTTGTTTTAGACATAGCTCAGTTTATTGCTATAAGAGAGACACATAAATTTTTATTTCATACCTTACAGCCTGTTGTCGCGTGCAATTTAATTTGAAATTAAACCGCTTCGAGTTCGGCAGCCACATTTTTAAATATTTGTTTAATTGCTGATAAGTTTTGTTTTCATTGTAACTTTGCCAGTAACTAAAATATAAAGTATTACTCTTGCTCTCACGGTTTAAAGCATTATCTTGCGACAATCCATTAAAGCCAGCAACAGCGTATGTGCTTGTTTATCTAATACGTATGTTTTTTTTTTTATTGATGCATTTTGCTGCCTGTTGTAGATAAGCGCTAATGATGTGTGATAACTCTGGGCTGTATCTAAGTTCATAATATTCCAACTTTAGTTTCTTTGAGCAGCAGTTCAAAATAAACGATCGTCGTTGTGCGTTCCGAACAGGCGTAAGGACTGCCACTTGTGCTTTATATATATATCGATAAAAACAGATACCACAGCAAGAACAAATATCGATAATCAAATGCCGCCTTTTAACACTTTCAAATTATTTGTTTATTCAATTTAACAGCAATTTCAAAGATCAACAAGTCTTACATTTTTAGACATTTGCATAGATCATACGTTGTGCACAAATTCGGCCCACAAGCGTGCTATACTCCATCAACTTTTTGCGATTTACAAAACCGCGTACCTGCAAATTTGTTTTTTATTTAAAATGCCATTTTATTTGTTAATTTTGCTATGAAACATACCTGATTTAGTTGACCGTACTTTTTGCAAATATTACCATGCAAAAGCAAACCAACATTTTCCAAGTGTTCGCTTAAAAACTCATGTTTATCGCGTGCTTTGGCATCGGAATGCAGTCGCTGGTATTTGTGCACATCCAACTTGGCGCGTATGGCTATAAAATAGTACTTTACGCATTTTTTATGGTCAATAATATATTGTTATAAATACCGTCGGTTAGCAGCATCCATGCGTAAGTTTCGGGGCACAGTAAATAAGACGGAGTCAGTAATCCTTTGTAGCGCATTTTGGGACAAGAATGTATATAGAAGCCCATGTAGTAATACCTTAAGGATGGCACACTTGCGGCAAGATTTTGCACCAACTCAATTTCTCTAAACAAATAACTTATAATAAATATATATGTATAACAATTTAAGAGTTCTACCTAAGCGAACCATATGTGCCCAGTGATAGAAAACTGTAGTCTGGATCATAAAAGAAGTAAACAGAGCTTACACAACTGGGTAATATATCAATAACGCCCACAGCAATTAGTTTATCGTCCAGCCAGTATTGTTGATGAAATGAACCGTAACCCATGTCCGGACTATTTGGTGACTTCTGGTTCTAATATTAAACAAATATTTTGGTTAAAAAATGTTAAAAAAAAATATACAGTTTAATAGGAATATAGGCAACCTCCAATGGTGTTTCTTGTAAATGCTCTAAATAGCATTTGCAACTTGTGGGCTGTTCATTATGTATGCTTATTTGGTACTTCTCATATAATGCATAGCTCTGCGGCAATGTGCGTTGAAATTCCTCACCTAAAACGTTCACCAAACGTAGCTGTGTAAAGATTGCATTGTTTATAATTACCTTTAAGGGAGATTTAACCAAAAACCGCTGCATACTAGCTGGTGTGAGGCGTTCAGGATTGTCATTATGTATAACTAACTGATATTTGCAATATAATGCGACTACAACGTCGTCACATGTACGCTCTGTGTCACAGGCAGCGACCAAAACGATCTGCAAGAACACAAACGACACAAACACAATGTGTGTACATATAGAGGAACATATGTAGGCATTTCAATGGTGATCCGCAGGGTTTAAACACACAAGCAATGTATATGTATGTATGTATGTATTTGATATAAACTATTTCACGCCAGCTAAGTTTTGCAAACGGTTACCAAGTAGAGTATGAATGTACCTTCAGCTTATGTTTGTCCTTATCACTGACATCGGCCAAAAAATCTGCCAAAGATTTTTCCTGCGTCTGCGGTTCCTTTCTTGGTTTAGCATTAGCTCCTTTTGCTATTCTTCGCTCTAGGCGCATTTGTTTGGCCTTTTTACGAGGCGGGTTTGATCCAACGGCTTTAAGAATAAAATTAATATAATGCAAAGTGTAAAATTAGACAATGCAACATACACTTACATGTACTCGAAGCCTGATCTGCAGTGTCTTCCCTTATTACATTAGCAACTTTTACATTCGCTGTTACCAAAGGATCGGGCTTAGGTGTTGTTGCTATTTTCTGTTGCTGCTCATCTTGCTCTAGTAATGAAGTCACTTGCTCCACATTTATGGCGCTTGGCTTTTTATCTGGCAACTGTGGTTTCTGTTCCATGGACATGGCTATGCCATCGCCATCGCTGCTTGGTAGTGCATCATTCGATTCGCGCTTGCCATCGCGCAAAAATCGATTCATACGCTTTAGTATGCGCTTTTTAGATTTGGTTAACTTGAATTCCAGTGCATTGCATTTAATGGTATAAGATGGGCAACAGGTTGTATTATTTTGTGGCTTATAGCAGTAATGACCACAGCGGCGCCAGCCGCGATCGATAAGATCTTGATAATCTTCACAAGTTAATATATATGCATGCATGCCTAATGCACAAAGAAAAAATTAACCTGTGTTTTGCGAAATACAATAAAGAAGAAAATGCACCACTACACTTACCATGTGATATACTGGAATTTGTGCCTTTGCAATAGCCGCACTTGCTACTCTGTTTGCCATAATATTCAATCAAGCTGAAAACCATGATTGCTAACTATTCGCGTTTGTTCTATTCCATTCCATTAAATAATAAGAATTTTCAGCACAAGTCGCAAGGGCTGCCAATTTAAGCGCAAAATCGATTTTGTTTGTAAATCTAATAAATTTTATTAACTTTTAAACAATTTGATTTGTCTGTATACGTATATTACAAAATTGTGTATCGGACATGTTAAGTTTAGCATTTAAGTAGTAAAGTTATTTAATTATTAAAAATTTATTCCTTTGGTATGGCAGCACCAATCGAATCGAATCTGTCTTAAAATGAATTTTATCGATGTTTGTGCTACAAGCTAAGCGGTTGCTTAAGTTAGTTTTTGAATTTAATAAACTCAATGCTTAATACATAAAAAAAGAGAAGATAAGTAAATAGTCAACAATTTAGAATTTGTTGCAAGTCTTTCATTAAAAAAAAAATCATCGCTTAACTAATAAAAGCCTTAATACGATAAGCACTTTCGATAGCAATTTATCGCAAGCATCGTCATCGCTATTTTGTGCTTTAAGCAATCGCAAATAAGTTTAATTACTGTTAAAGTAATTTGTTTTAAAATCTCACATTAGTCATGTATTAGGACTAGCAAAACGCACATACAAGGTGTAAGTGCAAATTTAACTCAAACTAAAACAATATGCAAGCAACCACGTATGCAAATAGAGCTATTAATATCATGGCAAGTTTTGTATTGCGTAGTATTTGTAATAAAGTGAAAGTTTTGTTTTTGCCCAATGCAAGCATATGTATAAAGTTGCACATACATAGTATGTGGCCGCCAGCTTGGCGGCAGCAACATATGCAATTTTATGAATTAATTATAAAACATTGTCATGTGCATTTTTGATTTTTACTCACAGAGTGCAAAGTTAATATTGATTGTAAGCCGAACGCAATTAACGGCCAATTATCTTCCCCTCTTGACAGCACTGCAATGATTGACGCAGCGTCTGCGATTAAAACAGCTGAGCTAAGCAGCCCCAAACAAGAACATCTCAATAACGACAATCTCGCAAAAAATGGGACAACGACAACCACTCTCCCACCCAATATACCCGCCGATTTGCAACCGGATTACCATAATCTCTATGTCGCTTGTCTGGAGCATGCCACATATTTTGCAAAGGATGTCACTGAATTAGGGCAACGCTTGCACGCTGCAAATCTTGCCTGGTTGGACTTTATTGTACTTGCCAATCGTTTAGTTTTGCAAATCACCTCGTTTGCGCACGAATATGATTTTGATGCTGTCACACCCGGTAATGGTTATCGTAGCTTTGTAGCTGTTGCCAATGCCTGCATAGAGTATGGAAAGAACATAAGCAGTCAGCTGTTGGCCACACGCCATACGATGTTTTTTCGCAAAAAGTTTTACATGAAGGAGGTGGAAGCATGCTCGCAGCTACTCTCCTCCATTTGCACTTGCCTACAGTATTTGCTGATACTGCACGACTGGTCAGCCAACACAGGTGATCTTTTTGCTTGTGGCAAGCATACAGCCGAGCAACTTTTCGAGCTGGGAGATACCATTAATCAGTATTGTTTTTATGGACGTTGTTTGGGCTTTCAGTATGGAGACTCTATACGCGGCGTATTACGGTTTATAAGCATTGGTATGGCCAGCTATTCGGAATCGTATTATGCACAGGCGGCGGACGATGGCACGCTGGTGAAGACAACGCGCAGTCTATGGATTAGTGGCAAGTATCTGATGAATCCAGAAGCACGCGCAAGACGCATAGTGAACATTTCGCAAAATGCCAAAATTGATTTTTGCAAATCGTTTTGGTTTCTCGCCGAGTCGGAGCTTATGCACAAGCTGCCCAGCATTGTAGGCAGCTCCATTAAGGTTAATCGTTTGATTGAGCTGCCAGCTGAACCGTTGAGGTTATCGCGCCACCATCAGACAGCCGACTCGAAAGAAGCTGAAGAAGAATTTGTGGACATACCAGTACCATCAGCACATCTGGGGCCAGGCATACCTGTCACCGTACGCCTGCTTAGTGCTAAACGACGCGCTGGCATGCTGGGCGAGGGCAAATATCGTGGCTGGCACAAACCAACTCCACCCAGTGCCTGCATACTTTTTCACTGTCATGGCGGTGGTTTTGTTGCGCAGTCATCAAAATCGCATGAACTATATTTGCGTGATTGGGCAGTTGCCTTGGATGTGCCCATACTTTCGGTAGATTATAGTCTCGCGCCTGAAGCACCATTTCCTCGTGCGCTACAAGAAGTCTTCTATGCCTACTGCTGGATGTTGCGCAATGTCGAGAGCCTCGGCACAACAGCCAAGCGCATTGTGTGTGCGGGTGATTCTGCCGGTGCCAATTTGTCAATTGGACTAGCTTTGAAATGCATTGAGCAGGGCGTGCGTGTGCCAGATGGTATTTTTCTGGCCTACTGTCCGACCTTAGTTAGTTTTGTGCCTAGTCCAGCACGTTTGTTGTGCCTTATGGATCCATTACTGCCCTTTGGTTTTATGATGCGCTGCTTGCGTGCTTATGCAGCTCCAGCCAAGGAAACGCTGCAGCAGAATGCCAAGCAGGTGGACCAGTTAGCTCAAATACGTAATGCGATGCTGCAACCGCAAACGCAACAGACGCTGGAAAGACCACCGGCAAGCGCTAGCTCAAGTGGACGCACATCAGTGGCCAAGAGTCCCTTGTCACAATCCATGGACCTAAACCCAACATTTGCAGACGAAGCTGATGAAGAGAGCAGTGATACCTTTGCAAGTGCCTCATCTCGCAGTCAGACAGTTGAGCGTACCGATTTGTTATCCACTGAGGGTGACAATAGCTCCTGTGTATCTTTTGAAGATGATTCGCAGCCCATTGTGCACTACCCGGTGGAAATAAACGCGGATACGCCCAAGGAATCAGCATCAGCCGCATATATTGACAACTTTCTCGATAAGTATCTCATTGATACGGCTACAATGGAGGCCACCGAAGAGAATACAGCAGCTCCAATAGCGATAACAAATGGCAGTACACTTTTGCAGAGTAAGAGCAATTCGGAAGAGAACATACTTGTTGAAACTGGTCGCGAGCTAATTGCAATGGATACACTACAAGGTCGCCTGCAAGATGCTGTTAGCAATATAACCAATACACTGAATCGCTGCACTCAATCATATGAAATACATGGAGCACAGTCTCAGACAGCTGGACAACAGGATGTGCGTAACATGGATGCATTGATAGCGCGTAGTCCCAGTGAAGAATTTGCCTTTGATGTGCCTAAAGATCCATTTCTATCGCCCTATTGGGCCAGTGATGAGTGGTTGTCACAGCTGCCAGAGACAAAAATACTGGTAGAGTATGCAAAAGACATGTGCGCTGCTTCTAGATCATTAATAATATATTTCTTGAACTGTAGACACTTGACATGGATCCTTGCCTAGATGATTGTGTTATGTTTGCAAAAAAGCTAAAGCATTTGGGACGCACTGTTAGTCTGGACATATTGAAGGGTTTGCCTCATGGTTTCCTCAACTTTACCATGGTACACACGCTATAGTTGCCCCATTGATTCAAATACATAATAATGATTTTACTTTTATTTTGCTTGCAGCTCTCCAATGAGGCCATGGAAGGCTCAAAGCATTGTATTAAGCTGCTACAGCAATTGCTGCAAGAGAGCACACCCACGCACAGCAACGATAGCAGCCAGAATCTCCCAGTGGTTGAAGAGGATACATCCAGTCCCAGTGCCTATTCGGATGTATCCAATGCCACAGCACCTTAAAACCGACAAGCATTAAATGCAGTTATTTACTTATTTAACAAACGATATATACAATAATATATATAGATATACATATATTTAGCTATACACAGTTACAGTTTAAGGGTAGGAAAAGGTGTTTTTATTTTCGAATTTTTTTGCTTACAAAAAAACTAAACAAATTTTATACACTTTTTATATGACGAAATGCACAGACGCTAATTGCCTAAGCTTTTTATGTTTATTTACAACGTAGATATATATATATATGAAATATACGCAAGCTTTTTTATATAGACTTGGACTACACTTTGTTGTCGAATAGCTGACACTCTGTACTTACATGTTGATGATGCTTTTTTATGTAAAACAAATCTAATTTTTATGTACTTTGCGTATTTCTGTACTAACCAAACTCTTACTCTTATATACAAGTTTATAACGTGTTATTACATGCATATTGCATTAAAAAAAAAAGGTTATTGCCAGTAACTAAAAAAAAAAGAAATTTATATCCTTAAAATAAACACCCAGTTCTGTTTTGTATAAAACTCATGTGCTTGATTTATTGACCAAAGAAATGCTGTATTGGTGATTTACGAACTACGAATATGTTTTCTTTTTTTTTATTTAAATATGAATTATAAGGTATATTGTTAGAATATTTGATGTAATATAGTGCTTTATGTTTCGTTATCCTCGATCTTTGGCGCCAGATAGTAGCGTATGTGACCCAGATCGCCAATGCGATATTCAACAACAAGCGGCACTTCGGCACACATGGACAGCTGCACTTGCGTAGAAAGCGGCGTTGCCTTGGTGAAGGCATTAAGATAGCGACACGCAAAGGTTAAGGTTACCGGCTCCTGCATATCTATGATTACGGCTTCTTCCTCCTTGTCAACGGAGCCGGTTTGTGCCAACTTAATATTGGCTGTGCCCACATCACCGGAAGCTGAGAATTTAACGCCCTCTTTGGTGCAGCAAATGACAACAGATTCGCTAAATTGCGCCAAATCGCGACAGATGCGTGCAAATTCCATAGAAGGCATGCGTACTACACAGGAATAATCAGTTTCGGGTATGCCAAGATGTTCTTGATCGAGATTCATTAGTTTCATTTCATAATCGGACACTTTCTCCTGATTAGCCGACTCGAACATAATTGTCACTGTATCAGCGTTATCCTGCGCTTTCATAGTGACATTATCCTCATTGTTGGCGCACTTTAAGATCTTGGCCATGCTGCCCAGATTCATGCCCATTGATATATTGCGATCGCAGCGAAACTTATCGAAGCCATCCGAACGCAGTGTCAGCGATACCAAGGACACATGCGAGTTGTCCATGGCTTGCAGCTGTAAGTTTGCTACATTAATACGCGTAAGTATGAAGCATGTACATTTTTTTTTTACCTGTATGCCGGAGTCACTGCAATCAAAGGTGCCTTCATTTAGCAGATCCTTGATTGCGTCCAAGATTTTCTTAAGAATTGTAGCTTGGCCAAGTCGTGCTTCAAACATTTTTATTTAATTTAATATTTTTGCTTAATTTATAAGGAATGAGTAATGTGTACGAATTGAACGAGACAGAGCGCGCGCTACCAACTTGTGCGTGATGCTTGCAGTTTATAAAGTATTTGAGGCGGCAAAACGAACGTTTTGGCGCGAACAACAGCTGGCTGCAACAGTGCTGCCCAACGCGCGTGAGCGCATAAGTGTTGTAAAACGACGAGCTCTTTAAATTAATCGACAATCGCAGTTTGAACAGACACGCTGCGATTTGTGTAAAATTATAAATAAACGCACGTTGCTGACTCTTTAATAAATGTAACTAAGTTTAACGATAGCGTCGTTGATTGCCAGAAAAAGGCACTGCTCTGTGCTGTGCTCTATTTGGTTTTGCACGCTGCACCATGTCACTAATATCCTTCAGACCAAGACCTTAAAAACAAAAATTGAAAGCAAGTTAGGCTTGGAATTCCTACACTTATATTTTATAGTTGCTTTACTCACCATGCACAGTCTGCACATAGGCTGACCCGCTAGGATCAAGATGCCTGAAGTGTTCCACAATATTGAAATGTTGTCGCATTGCTGCTACACAAATTGCCGGTAGCAGTGAAGATAAATTGAAATCTTCATACGTGCGATGGCGCAACAACTCCAACACCAGCTGCAAATGTCCCGCGTAGGCAGCCAGTGTTAGCGCATTTTGTCCCAGATAGTTAATAGCGTAAATATTCGCACCGAATTCCAAAAGTGTGCGTGCGCAATCAATGCGTCCCAAAAAACACGCCTTCAGTAGAGCCGTATTTCCATATTGATCCAGCTCTTCTATATCGTACTTATGATTTGCAGCAAGCGTGCAAATAATACGCAACGATACAATATCATTCTGGCTGACACAGCTTAGCGCTGTAATTGAGCACATATTAGTAACAAAAATTAATTATTAAATTAAACTAAGAATTACCATTCATTTTCTTTGCTTGTTTTTGTTTTTGCTGCTGCTTTTGCTTTACTAACGGCAGTTGCGCCAACGTTGCACAACGTCAAAAATTGCAGTCTGACAGTCTGGCAGCGCCAAACTCTGCAGCGCTTTACAGCACCGTTTTTCGAAATGTCAAAATGCTAAAGAAGAAGCACTGACGCATCCGCTTTCTTTTTCCTCTGAAATTTTGTCGCTACAAACAGTGCAAAATGGTGGGTCCACATAAAAATCGCAAAAAATGTAGTGCATCTGCAAAGTATTGTGCGCAAAAGTGTTGAAAACAACTATTAAATGCAACAAAAAAAGTGCAGTGCAACAAATTGCTGCGCCAGATCATGATTTTTAGCGCATTTTCTTACTTTGCCGCAATCAAAGGCAATTTCGAAAATGATTGTTTATTTTGCTGTCGACATAATTTTAACATTGCATATTTAATTATTTTCCACAGTCGCTTGTCATACCCGAGAAGTTCCAGCATATTCTGCGTATTATGAGCACAAACATTGATGGCAAGCTCAAGGTAGGAATTGCCATGACCGCCATCAAGGGTGTGGGTCGCCGCTACTCCAACATTGTGTTGAAGAAGGCCGATGTGGATTTGACCAAGCGTGCCGGCGAGTGCACTGAGGAGGAGGTACGTATTAGACGTGTTATCATTAAGGAGCTGCTGTTGTCTGACAACTTTATTGTTTACAATTTTAGGTAGATAAAATTGTCACCATTATTTCGAACCCTTTGCAATACAAAGTGCCAAACTGGTTCCTGAACAGACAAAAGGATATCATTGATGGCAAGTACTCGCAGTTGACCTCTTCCAACTTGGATTCGAAATTGCGTGAAGATTTGGAGCGTTTGAAGAAGATACACTCTCATCGCGGTCTGCGTCATTACTGGGGCCTGCGTGTGCGTGGTCAGCATACCAAGACTACTGGTCGTCGTGGTCGCACCGTTGGTGTGTCCAAAAAGAAGTAAGCATACGTTGGTGCTACATGCCAATCGTTTTTGCTGTGTATGATTTTTCTTTAACGTAAAAATACAAAACAAAAATCTAAAAAGAACTCATGAAGATGTGTATATGCTAAACGTTGAAGTGTGCGTGGCGATAGGGCCACAATATTCTGAAATAAAAACTTTGGAATAAAATGTTACGTAGGATATGCATATGAAGAATACTTATTGTCTCTGGCTGGACTAAAGCTGTGCAGCTATGCACCGGCTACGCTGAATGGTAAGGAATTGATTTAAAAGATTAGGAATCTGCCAACTTGAGGGTAAACAAGTACACAAAGCTCAAAGAGAGTGCAAGCACTTTTCTGTCAACTTCGAAGAGCATTGAAATATTTCGAAAGTAGTAATATAATTTTAATGCATGCATATTTTATGCACAAATCATTATTAATTCATTTGTAGTTCCTTTTTAAATTGCACAATTTGAACTTGCCAAAATGCCACAGGCCAAGAACAATAATTGCAAGCAGCTACGCATTATGCTTTGGAAGAATATGAAACTTCAATTGGCACACAAAATACAAACAATAGTCATACTTGGCTTTCCAATTGTTGTTGCTCTATTAATGATGTACGCGTGCCATAAAGGCTCCCCGCGTAGTGTTACCCAAAATCCTGAAAAGAAATACAATCCCATTAATCTTAACGATCGTCTTGGCATATCAAATATTTTTTACTCGCCCAAAACTGCTATGACTGTTGCAATAATTGGAAATGTGACACGAAGTCTGAATGCCGTAGAAAGCGAGGGTTTCTCCAATGCTATTGCAATGGAAGATGCTTTAGTTGCAAAAGACGGCTTTGTTGGCATAGAGTTTGACGATAGTTTAAGCAATGCAAATAAGTTGCCGCTGCAGCTGAACATTGCATTACGTTTTCCACAAACATTGCGTACAAGTCCAATAGAAACTTGGAATGATTATGATACAAAGAAAACAGAAATTGTGCAGCAGAATGCATTTTATTACCAGGAAGGTTTTCTGGCCGTACAAGCGCAAGTGAGCGAGGCATGCATCAAACATGCGGCTATTAAGGAAAGCTTACCAACAATTCAAATGATAAATTTTCCCAGACGTGCAGTTTCAGTGAGTAGTCCAAACGATGCCATACTTATGCTACCGTTTGCAGTATTTATTAGCTTTTGCTATCCATGTATGAGCATAACAATGGTAAGTTGTGTTTGCATTAGTTGCCATATGGCTGTATATATTATAGTGGCTTTGCTTGCAGGCCATTATGCATGAGAAGGAGCGGCAACTTAAAGATATTTTACAAATAATGGGCATAAGCAATTGGTTGCAATGGCTTGCTTGGTTCATCATGTTCTTCATACTGCTAGGCATACCAGCTTTGATCTTCAGCATTATAATAACCTGCTTTTCGGATTTGAGCCCCCTATATTATAGCCGCACCATCACCATTGCTCTGGCAATGATTGTTTACGTTATAGACATCATAAGTCTGGCCTTTTTTGTCACTGCTTTTTGTACACGCGCCGCTGTGGCTGGTTGCATCGCTTGTGTGCTATATTGCGCCTCCCTTGTGCCATTAATATTGTCAAGTGGCAAAATCAAATCATATACGGATCACATATATTTCTGCTTCTTTTTAAACAGTGGCATGCTCGATATAATTGCCAAGGTGCAGAATTTTGAGGCCGAACAAAAGGGACTCACATTTAGTACATTATTTGAAAGCGAGAATGAAAACATTTCCGTGGGCTTGTCGCTGATTTTAATGTTACTCTGCAGCTTAGTTTGTATACTGATTTGCTTGTATATTGAACAATTATTTCCCGGAGAATATGGCATAGCAAAGCATTGGTATTTTCCATGTACACGTAGCTTTTGGTGTCCGGCAAAGAATCGTGAAAGTAATTGGGACATAGAAAGTACTGCCGACAATGCAAACCAAAGCCGCTCGTCTAAGGCATTTGAGGCAGAACCTGCTGAAAAGCGGAAAACTGTCGAGGCACAGCATTTGCGTAAAGTTTTTGGTGCTGTCGAAGCTGTTAAGGATTTTAATGCCAACTTCTATCAGGATGAAATAGCCGTGCTATTAGGTCACAATGGTGCCGGAAAGACCACCACTTTTATGATGCTAATTGGCATGTATCGACCTACGTCTGGCACAGCCATTATCAATGGCTATGATATATGCAGAGAAACAGCAATGGCACGTCAATCGCTCAGCATATGTCCACAGCACAATGTGCTCTACGATGAGCTGACGGTTGCGCAGCATATCAAATTGTATAGCCTAATAAAGGGTGTTTCAAAAAAGCGCATAGCCGAGGAAACGAGCAAGTTTTTGGAAAAATTGAACTTAAAAGGCAAGGCCAAAGCTAAGAGCAGCACGCTATCGGGTGGCATGAAACGAAAATTATCACTTTGTTGCGCACTCTGTGGTGGCACTCAAGTCGTATTTTGTGATGAGCCCAGTGCTGGTCTCGATCCAGCCGCCCGCCGAGATCTATGGGATTTGTTACAAAGTGAGAAAACAGGTCGCTGCATTGTGCTAACTACACACTATATGGATGAGGCCGAAGTGCTAGGCGATCGTATAGCCATTATGTGTAATGGTGAAATACGCGGCTATGGTACGCCCTTTTTTCTGGTAGAGAATTTGGGCGCGGGACACTATTTAGTTTGTGTTAAAGAGCCCAATTGTAATGTAGAAAATGTTACATGGTTTTTGGATCGCTACATAAGCAATATACAAATTGAAAGCGAATTGGGCCAAGACTTGATATATCGCTTGCCAAAAAATGAAAATTCAATTTTTCCACAAATGTTTAGCGATTTGGAAAACAATTTGCAAAACTTAAAGCTACGTGGATTTGGTTTGAATCCCTCCAGTTTGGCAGAGATTTTTATGAAAATTGGCGCAGAAAATACGCAAACTCAGCGCCGTAATCGCAAGCCAATTAGTAAGTTAACTAAAATTCAGCTAGTACAAATAGTAATTCTCGTTACCTATTTTAGATTGGATGCACGACGAGAATTTATACGAACGAAAATGCCGAAAAAAATGCTGCAATCATTGGTCAGCCATGTTTCAAAAGAAATGGTTATATACGCTGCGCAGCAAATGGCTATTCTTTTGTATCATATTTATTCCATTGATTTGTCATATTTTGTATATGCTAAAGATATTCGGCACTAGTGGTGACAAGTTCAAGGTTATGCCATTGAGAATGGAGCTTAAAACATATTCAAACGCAGCGGTGGTGTTGTGCCGCATGGGTGACACAAAATCAACCCAGGAAATAGCAAAACACTACGAAAGCTTTGCACAATCCGGCGCTATTGTACGTAAGTGTCCCAAAGCTGTGACATTTGAGGATTATATACTGCATAGCAAAGAAATCAAAGAGGATGAAGTGAAACGAAATTATATAGCGGGAGCTACCATTGCAGATGATGGTATAACCGCTTGGTTTACTAAATACTCGGCACATACCTTGCCGTTAACATTAAATCTAGTGCACAATGCCATTGCGCGTGCACTGATCTCCCCACAGATGCAAATTAAAATTACAAATAAGCCGCGCAAAAATTCAAATGCCGCACCATCTCCACTATCAGTAGTTGTCTCCGAAGTGAGTCAGATCGGAATCATCTTTGTGCTAATGCTGTACTTGGGCATAGTCACTGCCTTTTTTGTGCTACTGCCAGTTAGCGAGCGCACCGGCCAATTTAAAATGCAGCAGATGATAAGCGGTTTGAGCACCTCCACCTACTGGCTGAGCCATTTATTATGGGACTTGATGATTTTCTTAATAATCATTGCGTTGCTGCTCGTCATTATGCGTTCCCTAACAACTCGCGCGCTCATTGCAATGGCCGTGTTGCTTTTCGTTTTCGCTTTGGCCTCGCTACTTTTCACCTATTTAATATCCATGTTATTTCACAGAAAGATTTGGGCATTTACCACCATTATGTTTACGAATTTGTTAATGGGTAAGTTTGCGATGAAAAGATTATAGATACCTATAGTTATTAATGCTCTTTCTCAGGTACCTTTATTGGCTTTACTTGGCTTACATTTGAGACATTATTTCAAAAAAGGAAAAATTTGTTTATGATAAGAAATCTTTTTATGCTGCATCCACAGTTTGCCATCTGCTTTGGGGCAGCAAAGGCATTTTTAAGTTCGTACGCTGAGGGATTCTGTAAAACGTTGGATGAAGACATAAGAGACGAGTTTTGCCGCCAGGCAAAAAAATGCTGTGGTAAATAGTTAGTGGATATCTGCAACCATAATGTAGTTTTTGAATACTTTACCTTTTTTACATTGATTTTATTTAAGCTTTCGTATCTGTCTTCAAATGGGAAGAATTAAATTACATGCTCATATGCGCGTTTATATGCTTTTTGATACTGACGATAATCAGTTGTTGCGGCCACTTAATAAAAAGCTGCTTGGGAAAGCAAAAAGTGTATGTGTATAGAACTGCAGATTTGCCAGATACTCGTCATATATAATATGCATATACTTGCAGATCTGCTAAAGAAAATCCAAACGAAGACGAGGATGTGCGTAGTGAGCGAGAAATTGTTAAAAATTTAACAAACGAAGATCGCAAAAATCGCGGTGTTGTGCTCGATAGTGTTTGGAAGAAATATGGTAAATTTGTAGCTGTGCGCAATATATCGTTTCAGACTCACAGGTAACTAATTAATGCGATGATGCAGCAAGATTTTTGCACAATTTCATTTCAGTTTCGAATGTTTTGGCCTGCTTGGTCTTAATGGCGCAGGTAAATCCAGCACCTTTGAAATGATTGTTGCTGAAAGTGTAATTAGTTCGGGCAACATCTTTATAAAAGGTTATAACAATAAAAATCAAAGAAAACTATGTTTTCAGCACTTGGGATATTGCTCACAGGGCAATGCATTCTTTGATTTCCTAACAGGACGCGAGATTATGCATATAATTTGTTTGCTCAATGGCTATAAGAAAAAAGTCATTAAGGAAGTCATAGAACATTTGGGTGATAGTTTTAAATTTGCTGCTCATCTCGATAAGAGAACACGTTACTATAGTGGCGGAACGAAACGTAAACTAAACACGGCTATTGCGGCACTGGGACTCTCACTGGTGTGCCTTGATGAGCCCACAGCGGGTATTGATCCGGGTGCTACACGTGAAATCTGGAACGTGCTGGCCGAAATGCGTGATACTGGCAAATCATTGTTGCTTACCTCGCATAGCATGGAGGAATGTGAGGCGTTGTGTTCACGTCTGGCAATAATCGTGAATGGCGAGCTTTGCTGCATTGGATCGCAGCAGTACTTAAAAAGTCGCTTTCAACAGGGTATTGTGATTAAAATTAAAGTGGGCGACAGCGAGGATACACACAGTTCGACGTCTCGGTAAGCTTAAAATGTTTATAGCCTATTGTTAATTTATATTATTTCAACGTTTGCTAAAGGAATAGCACACGGAAACGGAAACAAAATGCAGCAACACGTAAGCTTACCACATATACATTTGGTTTTCTTAATATACAATATAATTACAAATGCCTTGCAGAAACACATTGGAAGAAATCTACGGATGACGATACTTATGTGCCAAATGTCGAATCAAATAATGCAATACGTTCGCCATTAATGGAATCGTTTGAAAGCTTAATTGCAAATCTTGAAACCAAGTTTAAAAGGGAATTTCCTACTTTAATTACTAGGTAGTTAAAATGCAGCCATTTTTGAGAAGTAACGTTAAAATAATTTGTTAATTTTAGAGAGAAATATGTATACCGCGGCATGGTGACATTTCAAATACCCGATCGTCAGCTTAAGTTATCAAGAATTTTCGGTTTCATTGAAAGCATAAGACAATCCGCATATATAGTTAACTATTCCATAAGTCAAGCAACTATTGAGGAAATATTTTTGAGCTTTGCAAAGAATCAAAAGGCGGCTACGTAAAAATAATGCAATATTGTATACACAAGAATACAATCGAAGCTTTTGTAGTGAAACTGAAGCACTTTTATTTTTGTAATAACTAATGCTAAACTAATTTACATAAGCAACAGCAACAAAATAGAATTTATATAAAAGTCATTGATCTACAGCTTGGGTGAATGTGCCAACCAATGCTATTCATTGAACTTTAGCCGCCAGATATAATTAATGAACCAGCTGCGTTAATCTGCAGATTGAGTTCTGCTTCAAGCGCTTTTGTTCACCACTTCAAGCCAATTCGTTCCACTTACAGCCTTTTATGTAAATACTTATCAGTTAAGAATTATGTATTATTCTACATATAAATAAGATGGTTTAAACTATGCACAATTGAGGTCGAGCCATTATGAAATAGCAAGAAACTTTTCCATACAAATGGTCAATTGATAAATAAATTTGTTTGGGTAATAGTGCTGTGAGACAGCCGCACATTGATGAATTGAATTTTGACCCCGGCAATCAAATGCTTACTAACCGCTAATGAAAAATAAATGTATGTATAATGTGCGCGCGCGCGTGTATGTGTGTCTGTGTATATATCCCGAAAGTTAAAAATTGATTTATACATGAGTATGCACATAGTAAATAAATCAGCATTTGTTGATACCTCGAAATTGTCTTATCAAAACTAAAGCATTCGTTGTGACTTCCATGTGCTACCTTTATAAATCAAGTCAAGGTTGTTGCTAGCAAATATCGTTTTGCATAAAAGTTTTGTACGTTTATTAAATATACCAACTATTGTTGACCAACAATATGCACTACAGTCATTTGTAACATTTGGTTTTGTATTTATATACAAGTTAAATGTAATTATTCATTGATTTGTTCCGACGCCATTTACTACACGAGGCGCATTCAAAAAAGGCTTGTAAACTTTAACACCCAAAATAGCCTTAGACTAAGCACTAATCTACATATTATGCGTTAATGTTGGAACTTTTTTCATATATAAACATTCATATACATATATATATATTTTCTATCTTAAAATATTTGTATCTTCATTGACTATTCGTAAGTACAATAGTTTTAAAGCAATAACACTATGCCAGTAAAGTACCCCAAAAGAAGGTAATTTTACTTATAACACATTAAATATGTAGTTTTTCCTATAACTTGTATAATGGAAGACATGCGCTTTTATATATTATCGAGCAGGTATACAAATAGGTCACATTTTTTTATGCAGTTTAAGAGGTACGACCATAGACATTGCTTTAGAGTACATTTGCTCCCAGCATATGTATGTGTAGTTGTTGTGGCTAGCACTTCTCTGTCAACATGGCTGTAGTCAGCAGAGAAAATTGCCAAGAACTTTGCGACTTATGAAATGGTTTGTATAATTTACTATTGCTCCATCGTTAGCTTGGTAAGCGTTTCATGTTGCTCTGTCTGTGTATGCTGTTGCTTCCAGCGTCGCGCCAAGATTGGTGCAAATAGATCAAAATCCAATTGTGTTAAATGCTTATCCAAATATATTTGGGAATTGTCTGCGCACTTAATAAAGCTGAGTAATATGCTGCTTACGTAGCCAACAAAGCTGGTAATTAAAAATCCAAGTACCGAGAACCACATGTAGGAGAGACGATAAAGCCAAAAGTAATGAGTCGTCTGTTCGGGTTGTAAAGTTGGCGCTGTTGTGCTAGTTTCTAGGTGTGAGCGCAAGGCTGACACAACTAATGTTGTACTATTCGTTGTGACACAGCCAGATGTGCTAAAATCAAGCATTGTTGGTGCTGGCTTAGGTCCTCCAAAGCCCATCCAAAAGGAAAACAACAAGCCAATTAGCAGACCCAGCAATACTCCGCGCTGATTGGTGCGTGTTGTGCAAACGCCCAGTGTAAAAATTGCCAAAAGTGGCCCTCCAATAACACCGAATATTGTCAGCGAGGCCTGCAGCACACCGCCCAAAGAGTCACCTCCAAAGGCCAAAAACACACAAAGCAGTCCATAAATAAGCGCCACAATCTTTGTAGGCAGTGTAGATTTCGAATCAATAAGTGGCTTTTTGAAAATCAGTTTATAAAGCGGTTTTAAATAATCCTCCAATGTAACGGCTGATAGCGCAGAGATTGCTGAAGATATGCTGGATAAACTGCCAGAGAATATGCCCGATACAAAGAGACCGCAAAGACCAGGATATTGACCTGAATTTCGTATTTGAGTTGAACAATTAATGCAAATTTAAGTTACATGCAATATGCAAACTTACCCATAGTGTCTACAGCAAATAGCGGCATCAGCTGATCTCTTGCGCTTATGCGTCTTTCCAGCTTGGGATCGCAATCACGATAGTAATAGAATATAGCTAGACCACTGAAAATTGTGCTGAAGCTTAGCATGCTTAATATAGGTAGATTCCACCAAAGCGCTAATTGTGCGCTTTTAAGATTCTTAACGCTTAATAAACGTTGTACTTGTGCCTGATTTACACCGTAAAGCGAAAGATAAGTGACCAATCCACCAAATATAAGACTCCACCAGGTATGCCGCACGGTGGGATCCAGCGAAAATTCTGCCCACTGTAAACGTTTACGCTCAGCAGCCACTTGCCAAATGGGGCCAAGGCCACCTGCCTTAATGGCAGAGACGGCTATGACAGCATATATAGCGGCAAACATTAAAAACGATTGAAATACATCTGTAATAAGCACTGCTTTCAAGCCACCTAATGTGGAGTAGAACGTGCACACTAATCCCAGCACTAGTATGGCCGTGCCTTTGTTAATGCCTGTGACGGCTTCCAGCGCCAAAGCAGGCGCATATAATGCAATAGCCATGTAAAGCACCATTTGTACTGTAAATGCTATTGAAGCAGCTAGACGCGTCGCAGCTCCATAGCGTCGTTCCAGGTATTCGTACACACTTGTTGTGCGCATGCGATAGAATATGGGCAGAAAAAGATACGCAGCAATTGGTGTACCCAAAACATACGATATATTAATCACACCGAAAAGAGTGCCAAACTGATAGGATTCATTGGAAACACCCATAAGTGTGATCGCCGACATAAAACTAGCCATCAAGCTAAATGAGACTGGAAACACGGTCATGCTTTGACTGGCCATTAAATACTCATGCGTTGTTTTCTGTTTACCGCCAGTATAGCGATAGTAAATGCCAATAAGTGCCGATATAATGAGTATGCTGGCTAGAACCGCCGCATCCCATCCATCGAAGGTGCCCACAGCCATAGGTATTACGATTTTTGGTACGTTTATGGTTGCCTACAAACAATTACATCAACGCCACACACTGCACCATAAATAAGAAATTGATTTTTGTTTTTTTCACTCGAAAGTGACGGCTGGCGTTGTTGTTCTTATTTTCGCGCCGGGCGTATTGACCTCAAGTCAATGTTTTTATAGTATTCGTAAGTAGAGTAAGAAACAATCATTTAAACGATCCGAACGCGAAATTTGTTAACCGTTGCAAACAAACCCAAAACTGAGAGTGCTCTCTTGCCAGTTGTTAAATAAGCACCAGGGCGATGAGTATTAATCGACATATCGATAAGTGATTATGTCGATAGAACTTTACACCTCTGCGGTACGATTATTTACAAAAGAAATATCTTTAGAGCAAAACTTGCAAATTGCAAAGCAGCATATTAACTCAGTCGTTTTAAATTATAAAATGAATTTTAATTAATATAATAAATGCAACTGTTTTTTAAACACACTTATTTATTCCATGTTGTAAAAAGTAAACTATATTTACCTAATATTTACTTCCCCCAGTCTAACTTTTATTACCATTTTCATACTTCGTTTTAGTTTATACATTTTATTTATACTTTTGATTAATTCACTCAAAAAAATATGGTTTAATTACTTATTAAATCAAATATTACAAATAAATTGTGTGCGTGCGTCATAGAAAACTACCACAATTCAGTTCAACCTTATTTCGTGTAAGAATTCTAACATAAATAGTATTTACTGCATTGTAACTTAGTTTTGTTTAGTATTAATTTAATTTCTATTTAATTGCAAAGCAATTATTAGAAACCAACCGCGTAGAGTTTCTTATTAAAACTATACCGTACTTTAAAAGGTAAACTTATTCAGTTATGGTTTCATATATCACAGCTGGTATATGGTTATTTCGTTATTTGTTTTTGCGGCATTCCACTCTATGACGACGCCTATCGCGTAAGTCGC
Source organism: Chymomyza procnemis (assembly GCA_035046065.1). Lineage (NCBI taxonomy): Eukaryota > Metazoa > Arthropoda > Insecta > Diptera > Drosophilidae > Chymomyza > Chymomyza procnemis. The sequence continues at coordinate 30,692,117 of JAWNOJ010000023.1, forward strand.
AAGCTCTACTGCAATATGCAGCACTAAAGCAGCATTGAAATCTGGCTTTCTTCAGGCAAACGTAGCACCATCGAGTACGTTTCAGTTCGGATACAGTTTTTTGAGTTTCAGAAAGTTGTGCCTTGCATGTTAATAATTTTTGTTCAGCTTTACTCAATTTAACTGTAAGAATGCTTAAATCCCCTTCAATATTTAAAGTTGTTTCATTCGGGTTCGTTGTCACTGGCTCAGAGACATTTGATGCAAGAAGTCGTTTTGGCTGTTGGCGTACAGGAGCAGTAGCTGATGCTACAGCTGCTGCAGTTATGGAATGTTGACGTTTTGGGGCCTTTAACTCATATGCCTCCATAAAGGGACTTAGTGCCTTGCTTATTGTGGCTTCTGCCTGGGATGCATCTGCATGATACGAAAATAACTCTGACGGAAGATTCTTAAGAGCATTAAAATATGTTAATTCTTTTAATGCTGTGTTTAAGGCGCGTGGGATTTTAACCATATCATATTCAAACTTTATGTCAGATGCCGAGACAAGTGCACGAGTGTGCTTACCGCCAAAGAAACGCACATCGTATATTGATTTGGACAAGACCCGTATAACCTGAAAATATACACAAAATTTACGCATTCCGTCGATTTCAGCTAATTTAAGCCAACTTACTTTAGCAGGCCAATAGGAGTTTTTATATTTTGCATAGACCAACTCATGTCTGTTTAAACACGGTTTGGCAAACCAAATGGATGATTTGTTTGCTTCATTCGAATAGCGAAAACAGTCGGGGCAAACACATATCTCTTTAATATCATATGTTATGTCGCGTATCAAAAACTTGCTTTGGTTATATTGTTCACTCGTCACTCCAAAAAAAACAGCAATATTATATTGCAAATCCAATAGATCTACGAGAAACTCCATGAGTATTGAATACTGCAAAGATGAGAGTTTGCGGTTTATATCGCTTAGACCAAGTATGTCGTTTGGGAATAATATGTGCTTTACAAGAGCAACATCTTTATCAGACCAATTTTTCATATACTTTCGAACGTCTTGCTTTATCCAGGAGCGATAACTTTTCCAAGAGAATTCCAGCAAGTATCGTAATTCTTCTTTACTCATGTTTGGCGGTTGTTTTGTTTCTCGCATTTTTAACAAGCGACACGCAGTGCACAGACCCTTTTCGGTAGTCGCATCTGCTATACGATCCAACTCCACTTGGTTTGACGGCTCGCTTTTAACATTGTCAGGATCTTTCCGACTGCGTGAGCGTGCTGGTGTCTCGCAAACAAACTCTATTTCATCAAATTCCTCTTTGAACTTAAGTGCTGAATTCCAGTTGCCGTCTTCATTGAAGCCGGTTTCAAAAGTGTTATTATTAGTTTCAATTTGCTTTTCTGCAGTTGTCAGCATATCTTGGTTGACATTAATTTGATTTTCTTCCACTTCTGAATCGGATTCACTGATTGGAAGTCTGTAAGTTTGCCCTTTTCCAGATGGAACCTCATAATTCGGCTCTTCCGGATTTTGTCGCCAGCAGTGTTCATGATAACACCTGGTACATGTAAGGCACTTTAGTAAGCCTTGCTCAGGCAAATGACATTCAAAGCAGTGCAAGTGCAGGGATTTTACATCGTCAATATTTTGAGATAGCGTAAAGCGTTTTCCTTTGGATGTTGCTTTTAAGATCCCAAGCCTGATAGCATCACTAACAGCACTTTGAGCTTCGTCTGAAAAGCGAATTGTATTTAATGCGTTTTATTTGGATTATTAAGCATTTACAGCTTACCATTGGACATGAAACTCAACAAGCTGATCAATGCCTTTGACGAGAGGGATGCCCCCTTTTGCAGCTTTTCCATCCATATTTTTATAGCAATTGATGGAAACGGTACTGGCATTTTTTTCGAATGTATTTATGAAAAAAACTTAAACAATTTGCCAAGCCCATACAATACGCTAAACCCAAGAAATTTATTTTGTGCTTAGCTACCAGGGATGTGTACCACTGCAAAAGATATCGAGCCATCAAAATACATCAAGTTAATCGATAGTTTTGACATCGGGGCCGATTTTCATTATTAATTAATGAAACCAGAAGAAATATTTTTATAAATAAAAACTATATTTAATTGTTGAAAGCAATGAATTTATATCTAAAAAGAATCGTTTAATATTTAACTTATATTTAAATGAAAAATAAACACTAACTAAACAAATTGTTTGCTACCGACTATCGATATCGCAAGTTCTATGCTTATTTTAGCATCTCACAGCGCTATTATGCGTTTCAATGTGAATGGTAAATGGGAACTCAATTGACAACAAAAGACTCTCTAGAAAAGCCGGATTGAGAACGAAATATGAATTCTTTGCATATGGAATGTGCAAGGGTATATATATCACCTAAGAGCTCAAAATTGTTTATTATTAAATGCTGCTTATGCAGCAAGGATGCCTTTTCTGAATGGTATTCCTTTTTACAGCATTTTAAACTAAGCCATGGTAAGTCGCAAGAGGCAGATCTGCTTTACAACGAATTTGATGAGGAGGACGACGAAATTCAAGCAGAAGTTGCCGTGGAAATGGCCAACATTAATAAAGCTGAAAGTGCGGATGAATCTGTGGACTCTGTGAGCACAAATTCTAGTACACCAAGCGTAATTTATTATGATAGGCATGAAGATAGTGTTGACAACACTATTGTTAGCCATGAAATGGACAATGAGGATGAAATTTCTTGCATGGGTATTGACAATTTAATAAACAAGAGCGCTGATAATAATAAAAAGGTAAACAATTTGTCTTTCTTTAAAGTGCTAATAAATAGGTGTAATTAAAACTTGTGGTACATAATAAAATCCAATACAAATTTAACTTAAAAAAGAAATATAATCTTAACTTTTTTTTCTTCGCAGTTTAACGTGATGAACAACATAAAGCGGCATTTCTATAGTCTACAATGTACGAATTCCCAACTGATGCTTCACTTTATTGAGCTGCTAAGAGAGCACGAATGCCACTGGCACCCAAATTACAAGGATGCTGCATTCAAAACGAACCGATTAAGTGCAGCAGAGAAAATAGGGCAACATTTGAAAAAACGTTGGAATATTTCGCTGGAGCCAAGATGCATATGTATCAGTGCAAAATCGCTACAACATTGGTTTGAAAATCAACATGCTGCGTACATTGGCAATAAGCATTTCGAAACTCGCCATCCTATCTACTATGAAAAACTTTTAGAATTTCTTCCAACGAAACATATTTGTGTATTAGTATGTGATGATTGCGGTCAACGTTGCAACAGTGACACTCGTTTGAGACTTCATAAGTACAGATATCACAACGGACCAAAGCCATTCTTTTGCAATATTTGCAAACAAAGTTTTCTTTATGAATCCAAATTCAAAATGCATCAAAATCGTTTTCACAGTAAATCTATCAAGTGGTTGTGCCCACAATGTGGTTACACTTCACCATCAAAGTGGGACTTGCAATTACACCTAAAGACACATAGCAGTGTTAGAAACTTTGTTTGTGAGCAGTGTGGCAATAAGTATAAGACCAGTGCGTCATTGGCTGTACACCGGCGTACACATGAGCTACCGAAGCTAGAGTGCACCTACTGCAAAAAGAAATTTCGAGAAAACAATCACTTAAATCAACATATGGAGAAATTTCACGCATTTGCAGTGAGAACCTCTTCTTGTAATATTTGCCATAAAAAATGTACAAATTCCAAGACTTTGGAGCAGCACAAGTTATTACACAATGATGAGGAACTTTTAAACGAGACGAAAGAATTTTACACTTTCGAAGCTCTGTTACCTGATTAATATTAGTGTCAAATAATGTTAATAACTTTACTTACTTTTAATTGTATTGCAAATGTAAATTTAAGCTTATACATAACTCTCATATTGTATGATAAAATGATAAATATGCTTTAAATATGCTAAAAGCATTATTATAGCGACAAAACAATAAGCTTTGTTAATTTGATATTAAATTTGCAAATGCAAAAATTGTGCAGAATATTTGGTTAATTTGCCTGCGACTAGTTGCTGGTATCATTAATTAATTAATTATATAGGAAATAAATACTGCTTACTGAGAAAGAGGTCAGTAATAATATAAATAACATTTAAAGTTTGCGTTGGCGGCTGCTCATTTAAACTGCGTGCTTGACCCCATTTGCCATTCACATTTGGTGCGTTTACAATATTTTGACATTCCCACAAACGCGTAAACCAAATACCACCCTGCATGACGCCGTCGCAATGGTAATGCTGCTGTCTGCTTTTTTTTGTGAAGCATAGAAAACATTATTTTCATGTTTGTGGCAATTACATTTTTATTTACTTAATTATTGTGATTTATAAAGCATAAAGTTTTTTTTCTATCAATCCAAAATCATCTCGCTCATGATTTTTAAAAAATGCCACACCGAAAGATAAAAGCCTGTGGCGAAATTGACTATAAATTAGCGTGTCGTTGTTGCCTCAAATCCGACGCGGAGTTTTACAAACTAGACTCTGTGATGGTGGCGCGTAATATTGGCTACGATGAAAATAATGTGTCTGCTTGCGATGTTAGTGAAAAGATAACGTTATTGCGTTGCTTGCTCTTTTGCATTCGTGCTGAAAACGTGCCGGAGCTGCCGCAGTACATATGTCTTGGCTGCAGCAAGAGCTTGCAAATAGCATATCATTTTCTACAAAATGCACTGTGTGCACATGAGATACTATGCCACAATTTATGTCCAGATAAATCTAAAGGGCAACGTTCTACGCATTTAAATGGTAAGCAAAATCACATCATTGGCAACAATAGCAGCGAAAGGGAACGTCCACCAATACGAAGGAAATCGCCGCAGCTTGTGGTAAATTCTTAACTTTTAAATTGCACTTTATGCTAAATGACAGTAATTTATAGGACTGCGGCAATGAGGACGCATTGAAGACGAAAAAAAAGGTGCGTCATGAATGTAAAGTATGCGGTGCTATTATATCCAGCAGAACAGAGCTTAAGCAGCACATTCGTCTCCATTCAGGTAAAGTCGTATTTTGAGCATTTTTATATCTATATAAAACTATATGAATGCAATTTTTTTTTTCGTAGACGTTTTTGCGCATAAATGCAAAATGTGTGATTTTGCTTCTTCAAAGCAAAATCCGTTAATACAGCACTATAAATCTATTCACAACTTAACAGCAGCGCAATGTGAACAAAAATTAAAAGCATCTTGTGTTGCTGCATCAACATCTTCTTTGAACCACCAACCCATTAACCCACCAAAAACTGTGAAATCCCAACAACCCGCAAGCAAAACAACTAATAGCGGTTTTGCTGAGGAAAATACGGTAGTGTGCACATTAGAAGATATGGAAATGTTAATTCCAACCGTGCTGAGACCTGAAGACTATGAAACACCGCACATAGATGCGGAACATTTACAAGAGTTGGAAAAGCAGTTGTCAGACACTATAGAAGCATCAGCAGCTAATGCTGCAATTATTGATGAAAATGATCCAACACTTGAGCTGCCTCGAAGCACTAGAACTTCAATTACGCCCAGCAATACCCAAACAATTAATGAAAGTGATAGCAATTTGGCCATAGGCACAGAGTACTTAGTAATGCCGGATGGCTCGTTGCAACCGATAAACGGCGATGGTAAACTCTACATAATAACTAAATTATTCATATTATTTTTCATAAATTGTATATTTTGGTTTTTTTTTTAGGTGTAGTTATAGAGTACATAAATGCTACAGATGACAAAAACAAATCAGATAAAGATTTCGTTATAGCAGGGGATAACAACGCTATGCCAATGGAGTTTGATGTTAACGAGCTTATAGTTGAAGAAGTGCAGCCAAGTAAGTGTGTAGAGATTTTGCATTGTAAATTTGTTGTGTAATTGGTTTTATTTGGTATTATACAGAGCGAACGAGAGGTGCACCCCGAGCCACCGTAAGATTCAAATGCGAACAGTGCCCGAAGTCCTTTGCAACAGCGGCGCGTCTTCAATGCCATCAGTTAACCCACAGCAGTTAGTTTTGACAATGAAAATGTAATAAGAAGCTGACGCCAACAAGCTAATCAACGCCTTACATTTCGTACTCCCTTAGATTTACCCAAATTTTATTGTGATCAATGCGCCTTCTACTCGCTGCGCAGCTCGGAGCTAATGCAACACCATAGGGAAATGCACAACATCGAGTCCGCAAGCGTGCTGAATGATGTTCAAAACGCTTCAGTACCAATGGATGAGAGTCAAATTTACTCGTGCGATATGTGCCTTTTTGAGACAAAAAGCTCTACCCAGTTACGCTTGCACTACAACAAAAAGCATAAAACAAATGCGTCAGATGTGGAGCTGCGTCCTAGTTGGTGTAAATATATTTAAAAATCAAACTTAACCTGCATTGAACTTAACATGCAACACAATTTTACTTGTTTCAGGCGTAGAAAGTACTGGTGCTGCTGGCTCATCAAGTCAGGCAGACGGAAGCAGTGGCAAGCAGCAACAAACATCGGAACTTCCGCTTGGAATTCAATGTGAGTCGAATTACCACTGTATATCTTAAATAAATACACTAACCACCAACTCACGTTTGACAGATCCACGGACGACAAACGCAACAGTTAGCTTGGCAAACGCTGAACAATTAGTCACAACTGCAGCTACAAGTATGAAGCATGCTGTGCAGTACTCAACGGCGGGTTCGACACTGCTTTGTAACTCCAACTCGCGTCTGAAGGCAGCCGACGCAAACGTGCCACCTGTTTTGGTCGCAGATGCAACTAAACCAACGAGAATTTTGCCAGCAGTTGATAGCGAAAACAATTTTACAATATTTCCGCAAATCTCAGCCAATGTGGTAAACAGCGCAGATAAAATGACAACGCTGCCCATAACTACAGGCAGTGTTGCTGTTTCGATCATCAGCGAAATGCAGGATTTCATAGATGACACTGATGTGGCAGCCATTTGCACAATACCGGCAGATGGTTTGCCTGTTGTCGATGGCGATGATATTGTCATAGACAATAATAATATTAACTTGGACTTTGATGCTGAAAATCTCTTTGAAGACTTTGATGACGACGAGGATGATGGCGAGGCCGAAGAGGAAGAAGACGATGCAGATAATGATGATGAGAATGATAACAATGATGCAGCAATTGATCAAAACTTATTATTAACCAGTGACGATGACGACGTCGACGATTTTGATGATGAACAATCTCGTCATTTGCAAAAGCCATACTGCATCTTTTGTAACAAAAAGTTTACTAGTCAGTATAAGTTTGAGAATCACATGTTCTTGCATCGCGGTGAGTAGAAACGCTATTATTTTGTTAATTGGCAGTTAAAACTTGCTGTTTGTATTTGCAGGCTTGGCTCCCTATCGTTGCGAGCTCTGCACCAATATTTATAATAAAAAACGAGCACTTATACGGCATTTCAAAGCTGTGCACAAGCGCATGCCCACACGTGATATGGTACAGGCCAAAGGTGACAAAATATCTCTAAATCGTACAAATATTGAAAACTTGCATTTGGACAAAGATAAAGGTATGCCTAGCTACAAGTGTGTCAAATTGTTTAATAATTGCTGTGTGTGTTTTTTTTTTCTTTCTAAGCGCCCGCCATAATGTGCGCAAAATGTCCTTTCGAGTGCGAACTGGAAACTGATATGCAAAGACATTTGAATGCTCATCATGGGATAAATGATGGTGGTAAGTTGACTGAAAAAGACAACTTGAACGAATCGCATCTAAAAGTCAATTATGCTATTTTTTTTTTGTACAGTTACTTGTAATGCTAATGGCGTTTTCATTATACGCAGTAAGTTGTATAACTTGGATTTAATTGTATTTAAATTGAATGCATAACATTTTTATAGAGCTGCCCTTTGAGTGTCCGCGTTGTATACGCACTTTTGCTGCAAAAGGCGCGCTAACGCGACATTTGCAGCGCAGTCATCTTGTGGACACTATAATCGAATTGCAATGTCCTCCAATGCCAACAACGTCCGCGATCACAAGTTCCGCAACAACAACCACCACCTCCACACCGACTACAACCTTACCAAATGCTAATGAAATTGCAACAAACAAGGCGGTGCCTGAGCAGCTTGTGGCAGGTGAATGCGGTAAGAGCGTAAATAGCCTTGCAACAAACAACTCAAACTCAAATTCCAACTATGCCCAACACATGCCGCAACTCCACATGAATAATAAATTGAAAATGTTGTTCGACGATGCCTAATAATGATTGATAATTATCGTCATGAACTGCAGCACGAACAGCCGTTTTGCCAAAGCCAACACAAAAATATCAATATAAATTTCATGACGCCAAGGAGACGATCACAATGACGACAAGCACCGAATTATCAACAAGTCTGCATATAAGCACCAACAGCATAGAATCCACAATGACACCATTGCCTGCAAATATAGCCTCCACGCTTTTTCCCTCGCCCACATTCCATTCGTTCGATTTCGATTACTATGATTTAATGGATGAGACACATGCCGCTGTCCAGCAGCTTGTTAAGCGTGAACCCGATCAGCACAACAGCTATACGGACGCATTTGGCGCATCCAGCAATTACAATCATGTGCTGCGTGATGATAAATTATTACCAACGCCACTGCTATGTCAGGACACTTCGCCGGTTAAAGATTTACGCAGTTATCTGCCGCGTACGCCCATCTTTGTTTGTCGTAAATGCAACTATACCTGCGATGAACTGAACAAACTAAATCAACATCAGGCGAGGGAGCATGAGCATGCCAATAACGCTGATACCACAATGCCGCGTCGTAACTATGACTTTAAGTGCAGCATCTGCAATAGCACGTACCGCACAATAACGCTGCTCCAATACCATATGAAGCGTCATGACAAACGCAATTACAAATGTGACTTGTGCCCCAAAACGTTTGTGGTGCGTCCAGAGCTAACCAAACACAGGATCACACATAGCAAGGAGACGCCATTTAAATGCCACGTTGAGGGCTGCCAAAAGGCATTCAACTATAAGCATCATCTCAAGCGTCATTTTATGTCCACGCATCTGCGCAAGCGTTATACATGCACCATGCCAGAGTGTGGCAAAGAACTGGCATCCAGTTCACAGCTAGCGCAGCACATGCATTTTCATATGGGCACACATGCATACAAATGTCCCAGGTGCAGCCGCGCTTACACGAGACGCAAACCGTAAGTGTTCGCAAAACGCTATTGCATACCATATCTTTGACATTAATTTGTATGTCTTGCAGTTTGCGCATGCACGCAATGCGTGAGCATCAGTTGCAGCTTAGCGAGGATGATCTTGCGGATATATATCGCGCCAATGTGGGCTACACCAATCCGCATGACCTGAGGGTATTTACAGGCAATGGTGAATTGTTGCGGCGTTCCGCAGTTGAAGCTGCTGCAGCAAATAAACAGCGCACCGAACTGGAGGAAGCTGTTGTAAATATTAGCGCTTAGTTTTTAAGAAAGCATGCAAACTAGTTGCATTTTGTAAATTATAATACCATATTTAAATTAGAGAAAATCTGAACTATTTCAATTAATTGAAAGACACGAAATTTTTGTTAAAAATGCATATATATATATATACACACACAAGCACACAAATATTAAAAGCCAGTCTCTATTTGTGCAGTTGATTATGGAATTTATTTTAAAGGTTTCAAGTCAGCTAAATGAAAAAGTAATTTAATAAGCGCATATTTTTTTTGCAGTGCATATCTTAGCGCCATCTATTGGTTTAGAACAATAAAATTACGAGTGTGGCAACGCCAAATGTAATAATCGATAAAAGTATGCCAATGGCAGACAATCGCGTTCGCATGCACATCTCTAATAAATTTAGCGAAAAAAGAAACAACGGAACTGTTCTATGCTTTGCAACTATTAAAAGTTTAAGTACAATTGAAATACATAAGCACAACAAACTTTTACGCCAGAAGCAAAGAAAAGAAACAATAACGTATCTGTAAAAGCTAAAATAAGTAGTTGCACGCACTGTTGGTGTTGCCAATGGCGGCCACAGCGTTCGTTGCGAATTCTGCGCTTCCGGCATTACAGCCGCCAGGCAACAAATCTAAATGTCGCGCTTGTCTATCAACAAATCGTAGCACGGTTAAAATAGATGCATTGGTGCCGGACTTGCAACATACACGTACCTATGCGCAGAGTTTTCGGCAATGCACAGGCCTGGCGGTGCATGTGAAGAGTCCCGGCGGCTACAAGTGGCCCATGCAGCTTTGTACACGCTGCTGTCGCGCGTTGCAGGTGGCAATGCATTTTGTTGAAATGGCTTTGGAGTCGGATGTGAAGCTGCATGCTGAAGCACAGAAGGTGAAAACTCCGTTGGCCAAACCAGAACCCGAGCTGAAGCGCAAGGCCAGCAATGAATTATTGCAGTGGAATCAATTTAGTCAGGAATTTGAACAGTTTGTTGAGAGCTATGGTGGCACAAGCGCACCTATAGAGGAAAATGTGCTGTATATGCGCGGTGCCAAAATTCCCCGTCTCGATAATGATGTCTGCTTTTCAAATAAGCTGCCCAAAGAAGATGAGAGTAAGTCAAAGCAATGTTTAAACTTTGTGTGTTTTTTATTGAAACGCCGTATTTGCAGTTATTTTATTCGATGTTAAATATGACACCAACAATCTTGATGAGGAGGATGAGAACGATGGTTCTGATGCCAAGAACAGCGAAACCTTCTTTGAGAATAGTATTACGAATGCCAATAATATTGCCACAACTAACAGCGATAGCGTTGAAAATAATAATAATTACAATTTTAACAACAAGAATGGCGATTTGTCGGATTTACCGGATGCCGAAAGTGATCTAATACAGCGTGCGCTCTTTATGACACTAAACGACGAAGTCAATGCTGGCCAAGCGCCAAAAGAACTTGAATCAATTGAGTCCATCAAGGCCACATTGCTTAATTGTAAGTTGCACTTAATTACTACATGAGCAGCATTTATAACAATTTTGTTTTTTACCTTTAAAGCCTCAAAATGCTATAGTACGGAGTTGAAACAGCCTACTTCGACAGCATTGCAGTCTAACATGGCGGCCAACACGCCGCTGTCTACCGCAAACAGTAAGCCACAATTTTGATTTTTCCTAACGAAACTGCAGTTGACAAACATATCATTATTTTATAGGTAGCCAAACAGAAAATCCCAATGTGCCTGTGCTCTCATGCAGCTTCTGCAAATTTACTTACACCGAGGCCAAACAAATGCGCACCCATTACAAGTGCATGCATAACTATGATGCCTCTGAGGATGATATAATTGGTTTGACAAAAAGTAAGTGGTCATTTTATTGCATTTCTAGTAAGTAGCTAAAATTACAATTTTTTAAACTTAGATCAAACATTTAAATGCCGACCCTGCAATAGTTTTGAAACTAAAGTTAGAGCGGAAATGCAAAAGCATCTCATTGAGCATCATAAAATTGATGGCGATTTTGGTAAGTTTTTAAATCAATAATAAATATAAATTGATTTATAATTTTGTACTTAACTTAATGTAGAAATGTACTGCTACGAGCAGCAAAACTGCCCAGCCTGTCCGCGTGTTTTCAAAGATCAACGCTCGGCACGCACACACTATACACGCATGCACTCTACAACGGCCAGCAGTCCCTCGATATTTAACTTAAATAATAGCAATGAGCAGCACGTCTGCAGTACCTGCCAAAAGGTGTTTAATCAAAAGTCCAGCCTGCAGAGCCATCAACGCTTTTGCCAGGGAACTCAACCCGTCCAGTGCACCTTCTGCAAGGAACAATGCAGCAGTCTGCGCAAGTATGAACTACATTTACAACAAAAGCATGCTGTCGACACCGTGCATGAGTGTGAAATATGCCACAAGAATTTTAAGAATGCCGATTCATTGACCATTCATCGCAAGCGCCATTCGGAGCGGCATTTTCAGTGCGATCAATGCGATTTAAACTATGTAAATGCAGCCGAATTAAAGGTACACTATGAGCGTACTCATGTACATGTTGAGCAAGTCAGTTGCGGCACTTGCGGTAGTCAGTTTCAAAATTTTGCGCTACTACGTGAGCATGAGCAGCGTAAGCATCAGCAAAAGGTTTGGCGCTGTGAGAACTGCAAATTTGAAACGTCTTCGCGTGCGCGTCTAAGACAGCATCAATATGAGCACACTGGTTATCCGTACAAATGCAAGGAGTGTCAGGAGGAGTTTACTGGTCGCAACAAGTAAGTAGAGAGAAAAGAAGGCAAACTTTAATATTCTTTTCATAACTAACAATTAATGTTTTCAGAATACGTCAACATTCCAAGAAGGTGCATAACGTTGAGCTAACTGATGAGCAACTCGCTGAAATGTTTCGGGAACGTTTTGGTTATGTTAATCGTCATGATGCGTTTTCAAAGAGTAACAACTCACTTGAAATACCTGGATTCAGTGAAGAGTGCTTCAACGAGCTCAAGAGTCTGGGTGTCGATTATGATGGCATAACGCAAGATCTCTTTTCTAATAGCTCGCTAGATAACTTGCTGGAATTGATACCGTAAAGCTCATTTACCTCTCTCAAAACTTTAAGCACGGAAGCAATGATAATGATGACTGTAATCTTATAAAATGAAGATAGCTAACGAGAGCTAGAAGACTGCCCATACTTTACAAACAAAAACCTTTACACTTTTTCGTTGAATTTTAAAATGTTTTTCTTTTCTTTTTGCACCGAGAAAACCACCAAGCGTAAACTTTTGTATGTTTTGTACAAAACTTGATATTTTTTGAAGTAACTAATAAAAAAGAACAACAACCAGCGCTTAAAAAGCGCGCACAAAAAACCAATATTGCTTTGAAACACTTTTGAAATTTAGTGGCTGTGTGTATTTAGACTATTTGAATTTTGTTTAAAGCATTTGTAGGTAAACTAATTAACACCCTGAATGAACTTTGATAGGAAGTCTGTAGGTTTGGGTTCCTGCGATTCTTTCCAGTAACGCATAATGTGACCCTTTTGCTTCCAGATCTCAACCGACTCTTTCAGCTCCATTTGGCCCTGCAAAAAAAAAACGGTTAAAGCTTAAAGTTTAAACAAATGTGCACCGCAAACTTACCTTAATGACGAGCATATCAATGACGCGTATGTCGGTCACATGGCTTTGTTTCATGAATTCCTCACGTAGCTTGCTGCGGCACTGCTCCACACTCATGGGTATATCATAGTCCATTACTGTTTAATAACAATTGTTTATATAGCAATGCAAAAAGACTAATTGATGACATAACAATATAGACTTACCAATGTAAGGAATTTGACGGTACCATGCTTTGTATAGATTTAAAGCACGTTTGCGTGCTTCCTCACGATCCACAGACAAAATAGGACGCACCTGCTGCACGGCACGTTTGACCGCTTCACGTCCAGCGCCAGCCATATTTTTAATACGAGACTTTCTTTATTGTTATATGCAACGACAAATTGTTCGGATTGCAAATTAATGCTGCTGCGTATGGGCTGTCAGCTGTGCGTGTAGTGTTGGTAACGGCCGTTAGCTGACGAGTCGTCTATAGTGGCGATAGTGCTGTTATCGATAGCCATCGACATGCTACGATTGCACTGGCTTGCAGTTTGCAACTTCAAAATAATATTAAGTACGTTATTTTGTTGGCTTTGTGTAGGCATTATTGTGCTCTTAGAGGACAGCTATTGTAGGCATGCACAAAAGAGCGTATTGTTTGTTACGAAAAAAGTAAAACAAAAAAATAAATAACGCTTTCATTCATTAAAACTGGCTATTGTTGTGACTTGTTGTGTTGCTCGCCGCTGCTCGCAGTGCCGCATGCTGCGCGAGCGCGCTGACACTCAGTTGAAAACACGTTACGCGCCTGTGCAGAGCGTTTTGCGCTTTAAGCCCCAACTTTGAAGTTAAGTCTAGTTTCGAAAGTTAAGCCCGCGTAGTGTTTAACGAACAACAAAATAACGTAGGCAATTTGTGCACGTTTAACTTGTGTTAAAAATTTCAATTTATTATGCAAATGCAGTAAGTGACCAATGTATATTTGGTCAATGCTAAGGCAGCAGTAATTTCCATTTTAATTGGCGTGGCCCCTACGAAATTCCATAAAAGAAAAGAAAGCAATCAAAAAGTGCAAAAAATAGAAAAGTATGTATAAAATATTTATTATGCATAATTAAGTCAATCAAGGCGATATGCGGCTTGTCGGCTTTGTGTATTTGATAAGGCATGTACGCTAATTGAAATAGAAAAAAATAATGAACTGAAAATATGCCGAAAACAAGAAACACAGACAACAAAATTGCGTGAGCCGCAAATTAACCTAATTTCTTAGGAGCGAGCAATTAAAATTGATAAACAAACGGCGCCACAAATAATTGCAAGCTAAATAATTAATATATTTAAAACTTTTTGCGCGCCTTTGCACAATTTTTCTTTAAACTTTGTACACTTTGTTTTCTTTGTCAAGGTTGCGCACTTAAGTTTGGCATTATGCTAAGTTTACAACGGCCATGCAATAGTGTAAATCAGCGTATAATAAATATAGACATATAGCTTGGTTCATAAAACATCTTGAGAATGCTACTTATGGTGTAGAAGAGGATCAGTTGCTTGATGCGGGGCACAAACTTGCTATATCTGTGACACTTTTTTTTTTTGTCAATTTTGTGACGTACTGTGAGGCAATGTGAAGCCAGCATCAGCGTGCGAGTGCGTCAATTAGTGTTATTCAATCGCACTCAAATATGTCATTAAAAGTACAACAAAAGCAATTGAAGCAATAATGATGTGTAAATATTGAAACTGGCAGCATTTTGCAGTCTCTGTTTTGATAGACGACTCTCCAAACTGGCTTATTCTAAGCACCGCAGCAAAATACAAACAAGTCCATGGCTTATACGAGTACACCACATAGATGTGTGTGTGTATGTTTATGTATATCGTTGGCTTATTTATAAGTGTATATAAAGCAGATACCGTTTATCGCTCTAACGATATGTGGGGCGCCCCCGTACCTTATTCCTCATAACATATACCATATGCCCCATGCTCCACAAACTACCGCACCTGACCACTCCTCAAAAGCAGCTCACACAAGTCAAACGGCTTTTTGTTTTTCCCTCTACTCTGCAACATTTTCATGGTCAACGAAAAATGATTTGGTATTGTACGTACAAATATATGTATGTTGTGTTCAAGCATAATTGCTGACTGCTGGCCAGGCCAACGGACATATCGCCGCCCGGTCGACTGGCAATTGACGGTAGCCAAAGCATTTGGCCCAAAAAGTTACGTGTAGCAAAGCAAACACACTTGGCCTTTATCTCTGGCTCTAATCAAACATACACATGGAACTAAAATTGGCACAGTCAAAGTTATCAAATCGATATGGCGGGGTATACTTGGAAATATGGTATTTGATTTGTTATTGTGCCTTATAGAAATGCTTGGAACTTGTACCCTGTCTGCGTGCCAATAAACGTGAGCTGCAGCTATACGCTTTAGTTGTGTTGCATCTACAGTTTCAAGGTTAAGCAAGAAATATATATTTTTGGAAAGTACGCAGACTTACCAAAAATGTTCATTTTTTATTGAGTAACAAAACTTTATTGTTTCTTTAACTGGAGATGGATTCTTTTTGGACAATATTTTAATGTTTTTTGATTTAGGAAAATTTAGAAATTAGAGGCTCCATTCCATGTGCGGGTTAAGAGGGCGTGTTGTTGGAAGTCTACTTGTGGTTTGCCTTTTGTTCAGTAGTTTGATGGGCCTAGCTGCCATGGCAGTCGTCACCCAGTTGGTTGTGAATATTTACATCGTAGCATGGTTGGGCGCCCTAATTCTCAAGGATACTGCGTTGGAGTAGCTTGTCGTGCCGCTTTGCTGGATATTATATTGGTGTTATAAACCAACCGTTTGAGTCTGCTTTTGAGCGCCTCAATCTCTCGTCGGCTTGTTTCCTTTTACGTAGGCTGTGGGAACGCCAGGTTAGTCGGCTGTCAAGTGTCATACGCAGCTATTTGGATGTTGGTGCAACGGCGATGCTGATTACATTGCCTAGGAAAACATAGCGACCGGATATCGTACTGTTGGTGACTGCCCTGAACGTCTTGTAAAGTGAATCCCTTCAATAAAATTTTTACTACAATTTAAGAATTTACTAAAAGTTCGCTGGCAGTCTTTGCCAGAAGCCACTGCCATAATTAAATAAAATCGCTTTAAGTTAGTTATATTTATTAAAAAAATTAAGCGGCAAAATTGTATTTATCAATACAATTTAATCTCAAACAAGTCTCTTAGAAAAACAGATTTTATAAAGTTTAAGTGGAAAAATTTTCATTTCCAGCTACAAGTAACTTTTAAAGCTAAAAGCACTTAAAAAACTATGTTGCTTTTAAGCGCAGTTAACAAAATAAATGATTAAAATAAATTGCCGATACCAATAAAAATAGCACGCCGCTACTGGGCAAAAAAACAACGTATATAAGTGCCAAACAGAAGTTTCAATCAATATAAAGTGCAGAACTGAGTTAAATGTCTATCAAAAATTAAGTATACGCATATTGGCAAATATTTGAACAAGTCAATTTATGTCAAGTGTCGGAAGTGTAAACTAATTGAGACGTTTTGTTAGCTTAAGTAAGTAAGTCCAATGTTAAAAGCATTGTTTTTATTTTTGCTGTGCGAGAGGTTAAACAAAATCCAAGTGTTTCATTAGATATATGAGAAGAGCGAGCGCATGTGAGAGCTGTTTGGCTGTGTGACGTGAAAGTTGCGCTTGCAAATTATGCATAATAATTTCGGTTATTAAATTAAAATGTTATCAAAACAAGCGCCGCTCCATTTGCCACCTTTCACGCTATACTACAAGGCATGCCACAAGGCACAAGTGTGTGTGTGTGTGCTGGTGCGCTGGTGCGCCTGTAGGGCATTGTCTAGATATTAAGCGCTCTTTTTAGTTGTTCACAAAAATTACGTTTCGTTCGTTTTTTTTTGTATTACCTTTTTTTTTGTTTTTGTAACTTTTTTGCATTTTACCATATTTTGCTGTTCAGTTATTATTTATTTATTTTGCCACCTCGCACAAGCATTTTTATTCAGTCGTCTGTGCGTGTGTGTGAATGTGCATATTTGTTGTTCGTGGTGATAAGTTGGCCCAAACGACGACAACGTTGCTGCCGCCGACGAGCGACGTTTGGCTTAAAAGAGTCGTCGTCGTTGTCGATGCTTGGCATTGGGGACTTCAGGCGCCTGAGTTGCTTTTGAAGTTGGTTTAGTTACGTTTTGGCGTTTTACGGTAACGCTTTTTACGCAGCGGACGACAACAGTTATAGCCAAAGGTGTGTGTGTGAGTGTGAGTGTGTCTGTAAAGACTTAGTATCAGTTACAATCAGTGTGTGTGCTTCTGTGTGTGTGTGTTTGTGTTACCAAAATTGCTAACGTGTAAATTGTTTCTAAGCATACTCAATGTGATTATAAATAATGCGCATACGCTGCGTTGGCCAGTGCAAAAAGCCTGTAGCCGCTTATAGGCCAACGTTGGCCATGACTTTGACATTTCTTATGCGCCGTTAAATAATACAAGTGTAGCAAATTAGCGAGTATCTGTAAATTGTTTTGACGGTTTTGGCACATACTACTTACTGCCAAGTACATACAAAAAATTCTTGTTGTTTTTGCCAAATGACTCAATTACATGTGACTCAGTCCAGTCAGTCTGCGTTTAGTTATTGTTGCATGTATTTTGCTTGCAATTCGGCTTTTTTAGGTCCTAAGTAAAAGTTATGGCTTGTTGTTAGTTTGCATGTGTTTGCGGTTAAGGCTAACAAGCACTTTCCACGCTACACTGGCAGAAAAAAAATCGCGAATAACAAAAAGATAATATCCTTTTTAAAGCAGCTTTTTTAAGGCAAACATTTTTCCAATGAAATTGAAATATAATTTTTTAAGCCTGGATAATGGCTGTATGCAAACAAGCATAATGTAGGCATACAGAATGCAAATATTTAGCTCAGCCTGTTGAAAACAACAGCAGATGAGTGTCAGACGACCTTTTTTTTATAAAATATTTAAGGCTCTGAAAAAACCTTAGTCCTACCTATGTATCTGCTAACTTAAATATTCGCTCCTATAGTATAACGAGATTTAGAGCACTTAAAGCTGCGCAGGCAAAAATAAAGGATACTCAGATGCTTGCTAAAGTTCCATGGCTGCTTTCGCACAAAAATCTTAACTTTGACCACTTTCCTTACAAATCCTAAAGCTGTTAAAAATGTGCATCCCTTTTTGCTTACTCTTTAAAAATGTATTTTCTAAACGCTAGTTTTCTCTCTGTGTATAATCACGTTTCTTCGGCTGAATTCAAATGCCAAATAACAACAACAACGACGACGACGCACATTAATAGGCAAACTAATAAAAAGTATCTATGTGCAGCTCCCATAGTTCGCTTAGTACTTTGAACCCGCTGCGGTTGCCTCTGCCACCGGTTTTATTTGTTTTTTTTTTATTTTTAATTTTTATTTTCAAGTTTAGGCAAAAAGTTTTCACTTTCTTTTGATTTGTGGCCACTTTGTGTGCGTGCGTTTATGCAGACCAATAATCACATGATTAGGTAATCTTCATTGGCACAAGTTCTTGCCTGCGTTCCATGCGCCAAACATGTATTACTTTTTTTTACTATTTTTTTTTATTGGATTATGTCTTCTTATCATTTGGCTTTTATTGCCAAAAATTGTTGCTATTGTTATTACTTGATAAGATTAAGTAAGCAGCAACACCAAAAACGAGCAATTGTTTTTATGACGCATGAATTTTTGAATAAAAATAATGAGTTTTATTAGACGGGTTTTCACTGCTTAAAGGTTTAACTAAACTTAAGCAGGCAGAACACATTGGTTGTAAAATAACACAGATTTGTTGGATTTTTCTAAAAATGCATGTGCAGAGTATCCTCCAACGCCTCGATTGTTGCACATTTTTATTATTATTTATAGTCGGCGTTGGAGCAACTACATGGTAGTTTTGGTATGAATTTTCCCAGCTCAGAAGCCAGATGTGGCCACGAGATTGCAATTGTGTAGTAGTAAACCTGGGCTGTTCACACATTGCAATTTGTTGTTAAAGTTGACAACGACAACAACAACAACAACGACGACAACAAAGTAGTTGTGTTTGGTTACACACGCCTTCGAAAGAGGTTAAAAACATAATTCAAACGACAGAGAAACGTCTCGAGATTTATACAAAAGAAATGCTAGACAAACTTTTCTGCTTTTTTTTATTTTTTGTTTTTGTCGTTTAACACATTTTGTTGTTGCTCGCAAAGTTGGCCCTAACATGATTTGATTGTTTTTTTTACAGTTTAACACACGTTTAGACAAAATCTTGTAAATAGGTCGAACTTTAACTAAATTAATTCTAATACCTATACGGAGGCAGTGTAGACTGTGTCTGACCCAGTTGAGATTTGTTATCAGAGAAAAAAAAAATACAACAATATTGTCGCTGAATCTGTTAGTTGTTGTTAGTTTGTTCAGCTTTAGTTTTTTAGTGACTTTTTCTGCGACTTTAATAATGCGTCTTTGCACTATATACTCCCCAGCGTTTGTCTTTGATTAGTCAACAACCATACAGCTAAAATTAACTATATTTAAACATTTTTTAAAATAAAAGTTATTTTTTACAAATGCCAATTGACTGCCACAGCAAATTGCAACTATAAAACATAAAAAAATATAAAAATAAAATTAAAAAACTTTTTACTGCAGCTGTTTGTCAAAGTCTTGAAATATTCACCGGTTTTTTTTTTATGTAAATGACAAAAAAATTCAAAGCCATATCGTGTTGAATGCACAGCGTCATTTCAAGGTCGATTTATATTAACAATTGAGTTCTAGCCGAAAGCTTACTCAATCATCAGTTAAAATATATATTATTAAAATATTTTCTAGCCAAATTAAAAATTGCGCTGAGAAAGAGTCAATTTCAATAAAGAATTGCGCTTCTCGCTACACAAAAAAACAAACTTGTGCATATACTAATTTTACTACCTACCGTGTGTATTTTTTATATTGTTTAAACACATATTTGTTTTTGTCAGTTTAAAAAACAAATAGAAAAAAAATGCTGCATATTTGCGTAGTGTATATTTAGTTATAATTAAGGCTTCGCGCAGCTAAACGGCAAAAAGCTGCACGTAAAAGTCGGCAAAGTTGAAAGATTCGTTTTATTGGACAATTGCTGGGCTGTGTAATTGTAAATTTAGATTAATCGTTTGCTGACAGACGGGCATTGTTTAATTATTTGTCAACAGCGTTTTATTTATAACAAATAATATTAAAGAATTACTAGTTAGTTCGCGTCTGAGATCTGAGTATGAAATATTTGTAAGTAATACAAAACGTTTAGACTGCACTAGGTATTTTTTTGACGCCCATAAATTTGTCAATTCTTTAAAATACAATCTCTCGCCATGTAGATACTTCTATGCATTACTAGTCACTTTATACGCGGTCTACAATTAAAAGTGCTAGTCTCACTAAAATCGTTATTTTGAAAACTTAGCTTATCTACTATCATTTTTTAATTTTGTCTAAACTTAATTCAAATTTCGACGTTTTCGTTTCGTTCAAAAGGGTACGTCTCCAGGTAGCCCTGCGTCTAGTACCAATGGGGTTCCAAGTCAGGGCCTACTGTGCAAGATTTTTCTGTTCTCTGTGGAGCGAGCTATATTTCCGTCTATTGATGTCACTTAGTAAACCTTTTCGTCCAGCTAACTGCCATAATAGCACATTACAGTTTCTCCCCTCATCGTCTGAGAAGATAAAAAGTTTCAGCAAAATTTAATTTTAAAAAATCACGCATACTCTATTAAAGAGTATTAGAAGATTTACAAAAAAAAAAACAATTAAACTAATTTATGCACGTTCGACTGCTGCCTGGAACTGCATGAATAATTAAGTCATTGAGTCAATATGCGCATTGCTCTGCCAGGCGTTATTAAGTATACGCAATGTATAGAGTGCACGCTGTAATCTTTATAAATAGCTCAAAAAGTAAATAAACAAAGCTGCTCTGACCTTTTGTTATATGGCTTAGTTATATACCCATTGAAAGCACGTAAGAATTTATAACTAGTAAAGTTTTGCAATTTCAATGTGGTCAATAAATAGCAAAACTTAATTAAATTGCAATTGTTGTGCGCAGCTCAATTGTTTATAGAGCTGAGCCAGTTGGAGAGCAGCAGCTAAGTAACTGTAGAAGCAGACATAGCTACTTACTAAAGATACAGAGGTATACAAATTCCTTGAAAGCAGTAACGCAAGTAAGCTTAGTACACTTGTAAGGTAGCCAGGCCATATGTTTGCGTGAAGAAAGGATTGCACTTTCGAACATATGAAAATAATTTATATTCATAGTAGTCACCTTTATAGGGTACATTTAAGTCGGCCTATTGCGACTGCAACCGGCGCACTTATTGTATATGTAATTTTTAGTGTGACCGTTTTCAATGACGCCTTCTATCAACGCCTTGATCGTGTACGTGTTTTGGCCCACTGATAAGGCCAAACGTCAGACCGGTCAGCCCAGTCAGCCCAGTCAGCCTAGTCACATGTGCCTATATTATTTGATCGATATGAGAATTGAGGTTTTCATATAATAATCATGTGGCTGAAACTGTTGCAGCTAAGCGCCACTGAATTTCCCTTGCTTTCTATCGCAATAGACAAATGAACTTTGTAAAATTATTTTGCTAAGCAAAACAAAAAAGCACACACCCCAAATTGATTGATATTTAAGCTTGAGTTTATCAAAAATCAATGGCATTTGTTTGTCTTTGTTTTTTTTTTTTGTTTTGTTTCTGTTTATTTTTTGTTTGTTGTTTTTCAAGACAATGAGCTTTGTGTGACCTTGTTGTGCATTTATGTTGCTCTATTATGTCATTAAGCATACGCCATGTGAACAAATGTGTAACAGGAAATCAACTAAATTGGCAGGAAAGAAAGATTTTATTTATTTGAATTTGGCGCTTTCTTTCTTTTTTTTTGATTTATAAGCATTTGTCTTTAAATAAATTATCAGCTAACTGTTAACTAGTCATAAATAATAAAAGACAAAAGCTTTTAAGGCAATAAACTTTCAGTAGTGATTATTTATATATAATTAGTTGCCAACTTTTGCTTAATAAAAGATTAATTTTGCAACAATAAATGCAAACATTTATTAGTATCTAATCGCGACAAATGAGGTTTTAAGCATTGTCTATAGACAGCAATGAGTCAGTTTTGTAGAACAATTCTTAAGCGACTAACAATTTTGTTTAATTAGTCTTAAAAATTAAAAAAAAAAATGCATAGGTTGTTGATTGAGAAGCTACTTTTTATCAGATTGGGAGATAGAATTTTCATTACCCCAAACAAAAACTATCTTCGTCGTAGTAGAAAATAAGTAGTAAATGCGTTTCGACCAAAATTGTAACATTCGTAAATGATTTCACAAATACCCTCTCTAAGCCACTAGTGGTTGTCGTACATCAGCAAGACAAAGCAAGTTTTATATTTTTTAGATCTTGATTCACTTTCTATTCAGTTATGAAAGCTTAATATAGAAAATATTTGGCTTGCGGTTTAGCTTAAATTAGCTGGTAGCAAAATGCAATTATTTAAAATGATAAAATTGACTCATCGAAACACTGAAAATCAAAGGTTACGGGGAATTCTTTAAAGTTAACAAAATCCTACGATACTTGAATATTTCATACACAGTGTTGACCAAATTTTGCTCTTAACAATTTGTTTGTGCATTCCAATTAGTTTACTTTTGAACTCAGATACAAAATTATACAGATCTTCAACATTTCAGTGTTGGCCAACTTAACACTTTTGCTCTTAAAAATCTTTTTGTGCATTCCAATCAACTTTCTATGCTATTTTTAAGAATCGATCGTTTGTATTTGCAATCACCCTTCACTCTTAATGATGCAACACAATAAGCGTTTTCAAACTATTTGCTAAATGCAAATGTTAATAGCTAAAAATCATCTTCATAACTTACCTTCGCCTTTTGCACAATTAAAGCTACCATCAGTCAAAACGTTTCAATACAGCTTTTGGCAGCAACTTAATTGTTAGGCAAAACTTTTAAAAATTAAATTAACTTAGTTTTATTTATTTTTTTTTTTTGTTAACTGCAATTTGCGAAATTTTGGCTGATAGCGGTTAAAAGTGTTTGTGTGAATTCAATTCGTATAATGCACAAAATGGGATTTGTATTTTATTTGCAAAGATATTAAGTTGTTATGCGTGAATATTTTCACCGCAAATGATCAAACACTATTATTAGAAAAAATTTGCATAATTTTGACTAATTTTTGTTTTGCATATTTTTGTATATTTTGCAGAGCTGAAGACAAAGTGATCACCGTTAGGCGACTGTCATAGAGCGAGAGACAGAGAGAGAGAGAGATCAAGAGAGTGCGCAAAGAAAAGTAAAAGCGTTAACACACACACACACTTGCACAAACTCAAACACAAGTCGTGAATCATGGCCGAGACAATGAACAACAAACCTAGCCTACAAATACGCAGCAATGGCATTCTGGGTTCGGACAAGAGCCCCTCGCCATCGACCAAGTTGCTGATCAATCATGGCAAGCCCAATTTTACCATACAGAAAGGTTCACCAAAAATTCAAGATAATACCAACAATCCACTGTCACCACAAGCCAATGTCAATAGCAACTACAATGCCTTCAAGAGTGCCAATAACAATCCGAGCAACATTGTGGTAGGCACCAAGTTCAATGGTGTCTTCAAGCCAGCCAATGTGGGCAAGTGGGCCACCAAAGATGGTACTGCTGAGAACGAGGCTGCCAAAGTGGTGCTACGCCGTCCAAAGTTAGCTGAGCCACCAACTCCTGTTGAGGGTGATGATGCAAATGTGCCAGAGTTTATACGCCGCCAGCGCAGAATACAAGAACGCTTGGCCAAAGAAAATGTCTTGGACTTTGAGAATCGTCGTAGTGGTTACTTTACGCATGTTATGATTTCGCCAGATTCACCAAATCGCACCTCATTTGTGGAGACCATGGCTAGTCCAGCTATTGTGCCGGCGCTGGAAATGCCAGCACCAGCTGTGTCAGCCAAAATAGTTGAAGAGGAGGAAGCAGCTGCAGCAGTGGAGCAGACGGCAGCTGCAGCAGTGGAGCAGACGGCAGCAGCAACAGTGGAGCAGACGGCAGCTGCTGTGCCAGAAGCACAACAGCAAGTGCAAACCAAGGACGAAGTAGAGCCAAATACTGAGCTGGTACAGGCTGTAGTCACATCAGCACCGTTAACCAATGGCCACAGCGAGGAGGTCGTCAAGCCCACTACCAATGGTCACGATGATGTGGCAGCTGAAGATGTAGCCAAGGCTATTGAGGAAGTCAACAAGGCTGTAGCTGGTGAAATTGATGATGATAAGCTGACAGAAGTCGAGCCTTCGGCTGTTGAAGTACAGAACGTAAGTGTTACCTCGGCACCGCTATCGCCTACACCTGCAGCAGTGGAGGCACAAGTGGAGATAATAACTGCTGCAGCTACTACAGATGCAGCTGCAGTGGTTGAGAATGGTCATGCTGTTGTTACCAATGGCAAAGATCATGCTGAGCTGGATAATGATGCCATTACCATATCGCATACAAACGGGCATACCGATGAGCAGCCCAGCATACCAGCACCCGATCCCAGTGGTGCACTCGGTGTCAATTATGAACCCAAGACGGTTGTTTCCTTTGCACAAGAACTGGGCGGTGGTGAGAACAATTATCCGGATACGGTCAAGGTTGTAAAGGATACACCCGCCCAGCCTGCTAATGGTGAACTGGATGAGCTGACCAAACTTAAGTTTGACATCAAGAATGATGAGCAAAACGAGGTGCAAGTGACACCTGTGCTGCGTGCAGATTAGTTTGGTCTCCAATACGGCCAATTTAGTGCAATTTTGTTATATTGATACATATATATGTACAAGAGATTTGCCCTATCCAGGAGGCATATCTGATGCGGTTGTAGATATGCCGCCTTTAAGTTTATTATGAGAAATGTTGCCAAATTTAATTTTATGTGCTAATTGCATCAGTCAGTCAGTATCCATGTGTTGTACATACATATACATATATTATGTATTGCTTATATATATATATATATATGTGTGTGTGTTTATGTACTAATATATAGCCAGCTGTTTGGGGCAGGCTATAGGACACGCGAATAATCCACATAATGGTTGTTTGCCCAACTTTATATTTACTATGAACATAATTTGCTTTATTTAAATAAATTATTATTAATAATAAAGTGTTTTTTTTTTCGTTATATATAAATAACTATTTACTATATGGCATAATATATAAACGTTTGTTTTTGGTTGGAATTTTATTTGTCATTGAGGTAAATCATCTTTTTGCTTTTGGTTTTTGTGCTTTGGCCTTAATCATAATCAGTTAATTAATTATTATATGTAGTTTCGTGTGTTACAACTCGCACAAATCGAGTATGTTTCATTTGATTGATTATTAACAATATAGTTCGGGTATGTTTCAATCATATGACTATATTGTTTTTAAGTTTGCTGTCTCAGTAGAGCGCAAAATAATTGATATGAATTTGAAAAGATTTAGTGAATTAATGCCGAATCTGCAGCCAAGTTGGTGCTCCCATCAAATCTTTTATTATAACGATTATTTTGAAGTTCAAAATTGCAAAATCGAAGGAATCATACGGTGAGTAAGGTTTTTAAAAAGTTAAGTACAAAAGATTCTTCGTTCGATCGGCAGTGCAGCAGCAACGGACATACTGACAATCAGCCCAGCATACCAGCGCCTAATCCAAGCAGTGCTCTCGGTATTAATTATGAATCCATGATTTTATAATAAGAACGATTCGCTTATTATAGATTGTTACCATACATAAGCAAGGGGTATTTCGAAGATCTAAAATATTGCTGTTAGCGAAAGTGTTGAAGATTTAAATTTAGGCATTACTCTGCGCCCATAACGCTTGGAACTCTCGTACCACACTGTGGCTATTGTGTTATTGAATTTGCATTTCCATTCTTCTACAGAGTTGGGCCTTTCTTTTATTTGAACCCAGAACCATCAACTTGGCGAGAGTCAAAATGAACTCGGCGCCTTCCGTCCTTAGCAACCCCTAAATGGCAAGCTAGTGTTTGCAGTGAGTCCTTCAAATGCAAAGAACTTACTTCCCTGGGAAAAACTTACTGAAAGAGGCGAGTTCGTCTGTAGTAGATAAACGACAACAAATGTTTGAATGACAATTTTTGACTTAGGACACGAGAGAGTTAACAGGTTGTCCTACAAAGGGTTCCTTTATAGAAAAATCCACTCTATTCAATATAGCTAAATGATGACAAATCATCTGACTCTGTCAAGATGGTAGAGCAAACCATAGTCTTCAGACTATGAAAGATCTGCAGCCGATCATTGACAAAAGTTTGGGTAACATATTTGGGTAGCACATTTACATTAAACATTAAAAACATAACAATGAGCATTGTACAAAGTTAATCAAGCTAAAAGCAGAAAACGTAAGTAATTAAAGTTAAAATAAATAAAGAGTTATAGCCGAAAAACGAAACCAGCCAGTTAATCATGACTAATTCCTCGGCTATTTGCTGAATTTTGCCGAATTCTACGAAATAGCTTCAAGTGCTTAGATAATAAGTATTATTATACGCTTATCAGCTTAAGAGCAAAATGTCGCATGACTCATAGGAAAGTTTATTAGATTTAAATATTTTAAACTTAAAATTTGGCAGCTCTTTAGAGGTGACTCCCACTACCAATTTTAGCAGCGCTAAGTAACTATTATGATCAGACATTTTAGTTGCTCAACAGAAATAATGTTGATTTTTGAAACACCTGCCAAGGGTGCCCCGTTGACACATGTTGTAGCCAGTGTGGTTACCATGCCAACTCAATTGGCCAAGCACTTGGTCGTCGTCCACATGTTGGGCTACGCTTAGCAACTACTCGGCTCATATTGGGGTTGCAATGCCAGCATATTGCGCTGACCAATATTGTCAGCAATTCAGGGCACTTGTCTGACCCTAAGCAAACGTTTAATCGATATGTTAGACCTGGGGCGGATTTGGACAAAACATAGTTTGTCGTGTTGATGTAGTTTTATTGTCAAACAGTTGGCCATGAAGTTTAAGCCAGCTCGGCACCAGACTAAAACAAACAGTCTAGATGTAATTGAAATCTCATCGTATGCATTGTTAGTTAGTTAGGTTGCCTTTATTATGGATTTAAGTCTTCAGGGTTCGCAGGTAAACTGAATACTGCTCGTCAGTTGACAAGCCCATCTATTTATGGTAAATGGTTTTCCACAGATAAACCTATGCACACGACAGAAAACGAAGCCAAAGTATTCTAGTCGCTCGCTTACGACATTGCATCAGCCAGTGGCGCTTTGTCGTCCACGTTCGGCAAATTTTATACAGCAGCGCAGTCGCTCGTCGCCCTTTCTGGGCAGGCCACAGTCGGCGGATCCGAAGTTTGGACACAATAGGAGCACATACTTTAGTGAAAAGGACTTGAAGCAAACCAAGCAAGTAAGTGGCAGAATTCATTTTTTAAAAAGCCAAGTGCGAAATTTTTTTTTTTTAAGCGTAATATTTCTTCCACGGATTTGCTTAAGTCTTTGCTGGAAGAGCCTATTAAACGTTCCTGGCTTTGCCGCAGCGCAGGCAATTCCTCCACAGACGAGCATTCGGAGCGCTCTGCAAGCTACACTAGCCTGCATAAGCGCACGCCTGAATCCTGCAGCAGCGCCGAGGCTGAACAGCTGGAGCGGTTTTTGATCAGCATGCCGCACGGCGACAAAACCAATGGCTTTGTTACACGTAATGGTCAGCATAGCAGCTGGACTGCAACTACGCAAGGACTGAGTAATGCGGCTTTGTTACAAAAAACAGCGAAGCCAGATCTACCGGGTCGTGTCTCGTTTAGTAAGCCCAATATGCAGCATGACGTGGATTCTAGTGACTGTGACAACGATAAACAGGAGCCGTTAGCCAGCAGCAGCATATCGGCGCCAGGACCTCTGACACTGCCTGCATTTGGTAATAACAACAACAACAACACTAGTAATAACAGCAACCACAGTAACAATACCAACTCCAAATCCGAAACGCTAGAATCCAATTCGCAAAAGAAAACTGTGCACTTTGGCGCCTTAGCAGTGGGTAGCAGTGAAGTGTTTGCCGAAACATATGAATATCCCAAATGCCCTTCCGAAAACTGCACTTGCAGCACGCGTTCCTCTTCCACGGCTAGCACGCACGAGGCCAACGATGTCAAGTGTGCCTGCGATGCGCCTACTTGCCAATATGCGGAATCTAAACTACTGGATTTGCAAATATCACCTAAAAAATCGCCGCCCATAGAACAGCCACAAAAATCTTGCACGCCCGAATTAAATGTCATCAGGGAGTACAAGCAGACCGTGGGCACACAGTTGGACGCTACACTAAAAAAGAATCTGCTGGAGGAACGTGCGCCAAGCAAATATGCGCCATTGGAACCTATGAACAATATAGAATTGCCCAAATATTTGGAGAAATACGCTGTACCCTCCAAACACAAACAAAATAATTTATCGGAAACTAAGAATCTCAATGGTGCCATTAGCAATGCCACCAAAGCGACTGCTAATTCCTACAAAGCCACAGTGACAGCTGGTCAGCGAAATGTTGGTACCGAAAGTAATTTTTTGCCTGCTATGCAGGAGGATAGACGTCGCTATGGTAATAGCAGTGCGGACTCTGTGATCAGCAATTATTTAAAAGTAGCTTCTGCTCCACCATTCGTTGGTAAAAAAAAAGAAAACGTTAAGCCAGCTCTGTCAGAGTTAAGCAAATCCAAAGCTAAGCCATCGGCAAAGAGCACAACTGTGGGTAAGCTTAAGAAGGCAATGAGCTTGGGTAGCTTGCGTGAGGAACGCAAGTTGAGTGAGTACAACTTGGATAATGTGGATAGTTGGATGAGTATGCAGGAACAAAAGAAAGTTTTTGAGCAGGTTGAGCAAATGCATAAGCAAGCCTTGGAGGAGCTGGACGAGGCCAATGAGACGGCCTCTCAGTTGTCGCTAAAATCGAATGATGACTCAAGGGACTCTACCTATGATGAAATTGTCTCGGTGATTAAGGAAATCGAAGAGGATAAAAAGCAAGGTAATATTTTGAATAAAATTAAATTGTATGCATGCATTCAATGTCTTCTAACTTTATGTGGCAAAAGACAATTTTGCAGAGCGTATACCCAGCGAGCTAAACCTCAAGCTGGACTCACGTTGTGAGACCGCCGAGACAACTAGTCAAAATGGCGGCAGCGTTGCCGAAAGCGGCGACAAGTACAAGGATATTTTGGCCTACTTGAACAATGTGGAGAGCAGCTGCGACAAGATGTTATTAGAAACTCGACGTTCCCTGCCAGAGAGCAACCGTTCTGAAATTGAATTTGTTGTTGAGCCCGACATAACAGACGAGGTGCCAAAGTAAGTACATATGCTCAGCTATCAATGGTCTCTGCAAGCTCAACTTTCTATAAATAGGCTCTCTGAGCTGCTTATGCTGCCCAATCATCAGCTGGCACGCCGTGTCATAGCACTGAGCTTGCGTGCCAACGAGCTGGCCAATGCCATACATATGTCAAAGGAGCATGTGCAGCAGCTGCGCAGCGAGAAGCAAAAAACATTACGCGCCGAGAAAGCCAGTGGTGCCAGCAAGCTGCGTGACCAAAAGATACACTACGAGGAGGTGGTAAAACGACATCAAGGCTTCATTGAGCAGTTGCTTAAGGATAAGGGCTCGCTTTGTGAAAAGGTGGCAGCCTTGACGCGTCGCCTGGAAAGTCAAAATCAGGCCTGGGAGCATCGTTTGGAAACGGAACTGACCCGTGCCAAAGAAACATCGCAAGCGGGTGAGAAGATACGTCGCGAACGCTGGGTTCGCGAAAATACTAAAAAAATTAAGGTAGGTCTTCGTACTAGGTGTGTGTTAAGTTCTATATATATCATATTTATCGGTGACCTCACAGGAACTCACTGTTAAAGGACTAGAGGCCGAAATAAATAAAATGAACTGCGAACACCAACAGGAGATAACGGAACTTAAGCGCACTCATCAAATGCAGCTGTTGGATGCCATGGAGGAGTCACGTCTCAAGCATGAACAAATCGAGAAAAGCATACGTGAAAGTCTTGCACAGGATCGTGAAGTTATAATCGAAAAGGAACGCACTGCCATACGTGAGCGTTTCGAGCGTCAACTGGAGGAGGAACAAAAACTACACGAGGAGCAAAAACAGAAATTATGCGCAGACTTTGCTGCAGAGCGGCAACGCATGCAGGCTGAGCTTAAGCAAAAGGAAAACGAGTATTTGGCTAAGCGACGGGATGCACAGCTTGAGAACGAAAATGAGCTGGAGCAGGCCAAGTTTGAGATGCAAGAGAAAATGGCAAAACAAGAGGAGAAATATCAAAATCGTATTAACACGGTGGAAAAACAATATCTGGCTGATTTTGAAGTTTGGAAGAGTAACTATAAAGGGGAGCAGGCAGAAAAAGAAAACTCTATAAGACAACACTATAGAGCGGAACGGGATAGGCAGATTGACGAGCTGGTTGTGCGTATGGAAGCGGAAGCCTTGCAGTTACGTGAGGAGCACGATCAAAAGCTCATGTAAGTGGGTTGCAAATCAAAATCGTTTTCTTTTCTAAAATCAGTGACTTAAATGCAGGCGCCTTAAGGAGAAGTATGAAAAGGATCTGAATGTGGCTGAAAACGTGGAAAAGTCGCTACGCGAAAAATATGCAGAGACGCGCGGTCAACTGGCCGAAGCTGATGCACATTCTCGCAATTGCCAGGCGGAGCTTAAACAACTTCAGCTAGAACTGAGTCACAGCAAGAAGATGTGTGGCGACATACTTAACGAGCGGGACCGACTACGCGATAATCTGCAGGCGGAAATAAAAAATGAAGTAGCCGCGCTAAGCGAACGCCACAAGCAGGAAATGGATGAATTACAGAAACGGTAAGGATAGGTTGTATTGATTAATTTGCTGCTAAACTTAATTGCTTGCTATTTTCTACAGTGTACATCAGACAATACAACGTCAGGAGGAGACCATTGAAGTGCTTAAGGGAGATAATGATAACTTGCGACAGCAATGCCTCAAATTAAATGCAGTCATTAGACAACAGCGCAAGGATTATTGCGTCAAATAGTATTTTATAATAAAAAAAGTTTCCATAAGGATATACTCTCAAAAGTGTTTTTCTAACGATCTATAGTTTTGAAAACAGTTTCGTAGAAGAAGAGTCATGGGATGATTGTTCGGCGTTTGAAATCTGAAATAAGCTTGAGACTACTAATACAAACTATATATTCCATACAGACTGAAGATAATGCTCCAAATTCGCCAATGATTGTTTGAACGACATTCATAATAGGTTTGATGGTCTCGTTTGAGAAATTTTTTGAAGTAAACAATTAAGTAGTAATTAAATTACGAAATTTTTTATTAGTAACATTTAAAAAAAGTAAGGGTTTTTTAACCTTTTGCCTTACTCTTGTACAAAGTTGAGTCAACAACAATGCGTACACCATTTGCGATAACCACATTTTCACATCGCAATATACGAAAACTTTATGGAAATATCCATTGTTAAAATGGCTCTATTTATACTAACTGGCATTATACCCGGATGAAATTGGTAATTTTAGAGATATTAAAAATATATTAAATCTACAGCCATAACAAATTAACTTGATTTTGACTGTGCTCTGACGCTTAGAGTGTCTAGTACGCAACTTGAACCAAGAAGTAAAGTATTTAATGCTAAACAATTTTCATGACAGTAAACTTTAGTCATACCTTTAGGAAAAAATTCGCCTTATTTTTACCCCCCACCTTAAACTTATCAACATTAGAATGTTGGACTAAAGTACACTGCGTTTGCGGATCTTACACCTTATACTCAAAAGTGGCAAAAAACATCAGAATGTCGCATAAAACTGAGTTCGCTTTAGGATCATACTGCACTTAAAACCAACCACAACTTTAAAAAACTTGCAAAAATTGCATTATTTGTAATATTTTTATCAAATAAGAGCACGTTTTTTCAGGAGTTCTGGACTTTAAGACAAAAAGTTTACCAGATGTGTGAGAGAATTTTGAGAGATTTGGTTTGCAGAATTTTTTCCATTTTGCAACTAGAACGTTGCTTTGATTAGAATACAAATAGAAACCGATTTATTTGTTATCAATTAACACTGTCGTATAGTTCAAATCTAGAATAATGCCGCGAAAGATTAAAGCAGAGAGAATTTCACTTTTATGTAGATATTTCTCTCTGCTGTCAAAGTGCATAGCTCGACTTGGGTGCGGTCAGCGCAAGGACAATCGAAACAGTTATGTGTATATTGATAAATTCTCTTTGATTCAAGCTAACTTTTAAATTTTTATTTTTCTCTCATATTGGGCGGTTTATGGTTTAAGTATTCACTAACACATACAAAACACATGTTTTAGCTAAGACATACACCAAGCGGCTGTATCATAATTTGCAGCGATATGGCAACACTGTGCAAACAGGTTCCACAACAACAGACTCAAACAAACAAAAAAAGCCGCATTCGCATTTAGAAGTTTTTGTGCTCTCGACGCTTTTGGACGTTTAAAAATAAACGCGCAATACCAAATTCGTTTAAAATTAAAAATTTCAAACTACAACAACATTTTGTTACTAAATAAAACACTTTTGTGCAATAGAAAAAAAACGTTAAATTTGTATAAAAAAACAAACCTCAAGTACAAAACATTTTTTTAAACTACAAAATGTTCAGCTCATTCACAGGTAAAACAACAATTTGTCTGCTTTACTGGCTATGTGATCATTTCATTAAAAAAAAAAATATATGCAAAAAAAGAAAAAAAAAGATTTTTTTTGTGTTTTGATTAATTAAATATGTAAATAACTAAGTATATATACATGTGGCACAATATGCTAGCTAAATGAAAGAAAACTTTTGCTGTGCAAGATACAATACGTTACCTATGACCGCATTCTTGGATTACGGCATTACATCATCCACAAAAGGAGTAGCCGCGCAGAAAGGCTGCTACGATCTGAGTCGCAATATATATATATTGTATATAAAGCTGATACACATTAATTATTGTTGTCATCATTGTTACGTTTAGACTTAATCTTACTATGGCTTGGTAAGATGCGCGGCAATGTGTGCCAATTAAGGCAACTTTTTATATGGCGCAGTAGCTGATTACTTATATGCCAAATACATATATATGCTACATACATACATACAGACATACATAGGCAAACTGCGAACTATAAGTGGCTCTATGCGGCTGTGAGTAATAGACAACCCACACCCAAAATGATGTATATATATATAAATATAGCTGCAGAGCAGCCAGCATATGATACATATAGCATATAATATATACTTAGTAGCATCTATCAAGTTGGAAATACTATGTGTGTGTGTGTGTGTGTGTGTGTCTCTCCTTTTGGGTAGACAATGTTTCATGTTGTGTCGTGGAAAAGAATAATATAGTATAGATGTATTAAAAACAAAAAAATGACGCTAAAATATGTGCAAATTATTTAAAAAATTATTAAAAAAGGCACGGCTGTCTTTGAAGTTTTCTTAAAAAATGTCTATTCAGCAGAAGAACTTTGTCGCAAAAAACAGCAAACAATAATCGTTTTAAAAAAAATCATATAAATTGACAAAGTTTTCGGAAATGTATGTAGATAGATAGCTATAGCTGCTCCATGAAGTTTTCTTTCCAAAAACAGTGGTTATCGTGAAAAATAGTCCAATTCGAATGAAATATAGCTTGCAAAAAAAGCAAAATAAAATAAATTGATAAATAAATTTTCACAAGCCAATTAACCAAAAGCGTGTAGTTCCTCAACGTGCGACTTAATAAATATCAACTTGCAAAATTGCTAGCACTTCATCTCTTGTTCTTCATATTTTCAATAGTTGAGAAAAAAAAATCATCAAAAAAACTGCTCAAAAACCATAAAGAAATATGTAAATATTTTGAAGTCTTTCATAGTTATTTTTTCATATTTTTGAGATTGTAATTGTCTAAAATAGACAATCCTTTTGTAATAGATTTAAAACAAATTCCTTTATTGGCAATCTTTGTTTGTACCTCATCTCACTAAGTCTATCAAGAAGCTATAATGAAATGTTTATTTTTTATACTTTATGCGTACAGACGCTTCGAAATGTAAGTAAATAAAATATTTTCTCTTTAACTTTTAGATTTATACAAAAAATGCGAAAAAGAAAAGTTGAGAATGCACCCATAATTTTGCACTATCCCAAAACATGTATATATTTTATAATTTTCTATAAATAATTTTGTTTTAGAAATAGTGCACTCGTTCTCGGATTATCAATAGTTCAAAGCAGCAAAATTCACTATAAGTTTGATAATTTGCTTTGTTGCAGTTATTTTTTTTTTGTAAAGTTTTAAAATAATCTATTTTATTTCAGACAGATCGTTTAGTGCGCCTTATACAATTTTCATTTATTTTGAAAGGGTCCATCATAGTTAATATCTAATGATGCAGTTGCTCCGTTTTCTTCAGTTGCTGAAATTTACTTAGCTTTTGGTGCTTCTCCTGGAGCTTCTCCTGGTGCTGGTGTTACGGCAGGTGGGGGTGTTTCTCCTTCTGCTGCTGCTGCTTCAGTGGCGGGGGTTTCTGCTGCTGCTGCAGCTGCTTCAGTGGCTGGGGTTTCGCCTGCTGCTTCTGTTGCTGGTGGTGTTTCTCCCGCTGCTGCTGCTTCTGCAGTGGCTGGGGTTTCTCCTGCTGCTTCTGTTTCTGTAGGTGGTAGTGTTTCTCCCGTTGCTGCTGCTTCTTCAGTGGCTGGGGTTTCTCCTGCTGCTGCTGCTACTTCAGTGGCTGAGGTTTCTCCTGTTGCTGCTGCTGCTGCTTCTTCAGTGGCTGGGGTTTCTCCTGCTGCTTCTGTTTCTGTAGGTGGTGGTGTTTCTCCCGCTGCTGCTGCTTCTGCAGTCGTTGATTCCTCTACAGCGCCTTGTGGTGTAGGTGCTGATTCTTCTGCAGCGGCTGATGCTTCGCCCGCTGCTGGCGTTTCTGCATCAAGAGCGGCATTTATATCTTGTTGTTGCGTTACATCTTCATTTCCTGCAGTTAACGTTATTATCTCTGTACCATCTGTGGATGTGGATGTCTCTAAGTCTGGAGAACTTGGCTCTCCATCAAGAACAGTCACTGCATCTGGTAATTTCTCTCCATCATCGGCGGGTGTGGGAGTTGATTCGATTTCATTCACCGTTGGTGTTTCCTCATCCATTTTGGTTCTTGCTTCAATGGGCTCCGCTGTTGATTCTGCTATTGACTCCTCTGTTGTCTCTTCAAGGGGCTCAGCTGTTGGCTCCACTGCTACGCCCGCGTTCGTGTCCTCATGTGGTTCCTCATGTTGTTCCTCATGTTGTTCCTCATGTTGTTCCTCATGTTGTTCCTCATGTTGTTCTTCATGTTGTTCCCCATGTTGTTCCTCATGTGGTTCCTCATGTGGTTCATCGTGTAGTTCCCCATGTGGTTCTTCATGTGGTTCCTCGTGTGGTTCCTCATGAGGTTCCTCGTGTGGTTCCTCATGTGGTTCCTCAATTGATTTATGTATTTGCTCCGACTCATGCCCAAATTCTGTTTGTTTGATAGTTTCCGGCTCAGCGGTATCTTCGGTTTCCTGGCTACTTTCCTTCGAATCCGAATTATCAACCGGCCGCGAATCACTTTCAACACTTTGCTGATTGTTCCCACTTTTAGATGGATCGTGATGGAAATGATGTAAATGCTCGTGACTGTGATGTTTATCACCGGCATTTGGATCTGTTGGCGTGGCGCACTTCATTTTCGGATCCACACTCTGACATATAAAATATTGTTTCTCAAGGCAATTATCATCGGTTACAACTGTATTATTGCTCCTTAGACGCACTTCCAAACAGTCATCCATATTGGAACGATGGGTTGGTTCCAATACGGCGTTGTCTCCCAAATAACGAACCACACGCCCATTGCTTATATAAGTGAATCGCCCTTCGGATTGCAAGTCATTGCCCCCAAACCAAAAGTCTTCCATATTGCCACGCGTGCGCAAGAAACGAATAATCGTTTTAAATTCTTCTGGTGTAGAGAGTTCTGCCAGATTCATATTTTTACGAAGGCAATTGTTCTGGGCGCCAAACCAGTTCATCTACATCAACCAAAACATAAAGAGCATGAGTTTCCAAAAGTAGTTTGAGCAACTGACTACGCACCTTTTTGGCTGCGAAATAGTAACATTTACCATTTATTTGCCGCAAATATCGCTTGCCACATGGATTCTTATCTTTGCCTTTTTTTTGCGATAAAAGTAGGACTTCCGCCGGATATGCAATAATAAAGGCTAATATCACAATTTGCACAAGCCTCATGATTGTTGATACACCACTCCATGCAAACTGGAAGCATGGTGCGTGTTTCTTTTATTTATACCCTCTTGAAAGCGTGAAAAGCACATTTTCCACGTGTCCAATTGCCATTTATTGGCCATAACTTGCCCAGAACTTTTTCTCTTGCATTGACAATCGAGAGTATTTTATGTCCGTGATTTCTAATCAATAATAATCAATTAATTTTACCTATCAATGCTGTGTGAAACGCTGACAAACCAAAAAAAAAACTCCAACTGCCATGTACATTTGGTTAGGTTTTGCAAAAAAAGGGTACTCTGAGGATTTTTTTAGAACGTTCAATATAAGCGACACATTCGATCATTATAATAATAACTTTTTGTTCGAATAAAATTTTGTTGCCACTCTTGTTGAATGTGTCTGCACCAAGATCGTGCTAAATGGACTCTTCCTTCGAATTTTCTTCATGTCAATTTACGTTTCGAAAGCCGCTTGAGATTGCTAATTTCTTCGGAAATGAAAGTAAGCATATTTTTATTTTTCTATTGATTTTTTTTGGCCTCTCGGTTTATTGTCAAGAATAACATGAATCCAACTACCTGCTTCACCCTTATGACACCATTAATATGATCTATATAATAAAGATGTGGTATATTTTGTTTACATTTTATTAATCCAAGTGGAACTTTTTGATACACATTTGCCTAGTTCGTAATTATTAATTGGTCTATTTTACTGCTGCTCTAGAAAGGGATTTCTGATGCTGGTTCTTCGGCAATTGAAACAGGTTCTGCCTCGGCGGGTGCAGCATCTCCTCCTTCACCGGGTGTTGTAGCTACTCCTTCGCCGGCTTTTGTAGTTTCGCCTTCGCTGGGTGTTGTAGTTTCACCTTCACCGGGTGTTGTAGCTTCGCCTTCGCCAGGTGTTGTAGCTTCGCCTTCGCCAGGTGTTGTAGCTACGCCTTCGCTGGGTGTTGCAGATTCACCTTCACCGGGTGTTGTAGCTTCGCCTTCGCCAGGTGTTGTAGCTGCGCCTTCGCTGGGTGTTGTAGCTTCACCTTTACCGGGTGTTGTAGCGTCGCCTTCGCCAGGTGTTGTAGCTTCGCCTCCGCTGGGTGTTGCAGCTTCACCTGCGCCGGGTGTTGTAGCTTCGCCTTCACCAGGTGTCGTATCTCCACCTTCGCCAGTAGTTACACTTTCGCCGGGTGTCGAAACTTCACCTTCACTGGGTGTTGTATCTCCACCTTCGCCGGGTGTAGTATCTCCACCTTCGCTAGGTGTTACATCTGCGCCGGGTGTAGCATCTCCACCTTCGCTGGGTGTTACACCTTCACCGGGTGTAGCATCTCCACCTTCGCCTGGTGTAGTGTCTCCTGCTTCGCCGGGTGTAGCATCAGCACCTTCGCCGGGTGTAGCATCAGCACCTTCGCCGGGTGTAGCATCTCCACCTTCGACGGGTGTAGCATTTCCATCTTCACTCGGTGTTGTATCTTCACCTTCGCTAGGTGTTACACCTTCGCCGGGAGTAGCATCTCCACCTTCGACGGGTGTAGCACCTTCGCCGGCTGTCGCATCTCCACCTTCGCTGGGTTTAGCATCTTCGCCTTCGCCGGGTGTTACACCTTCACCTGGTGTCGCATCTCCATCTTCGCCGGGTGTAGTAGCTTCGCCTTCGCCTGTTGTAACATTTTCATATTCGACATGTGTAATACCTTCATCTTCGGCTGGTGCTGCATCTTCGCCTGCGGCGTGTGCAACAGATTTATCTTCATCGTGTATGTCACCTTCAGCAGCTGTAACGCTTTCATACTCGTGGACTGCATCTTCTTCTACTTTGTGATCTTGCGGTTCAATTTGCTTTGACTCGGCTTGGTCTAACACCGGTAACACCTCTCCGCCGACTTCTTGTTCTGA
This sequence comes from Chymomyza procnemis, assembly GCA_035046065.1. Classification (NCBI taxonomy): domain Eukaryota; kingdom Metazoa; phylum Arthropoda; class Insecta; order Diptera; family Drosophilidae; genus Chymomyza; species Chymomyza procnemis. The sequence goes on from JAWNOJ010000023.1 coordinate 30,730,621, forward strand.
ATCGCTTGCAGCATTTTCAATTGAAGTACTACCGCCTGGCATATGAGCTTCTTCTGCTTCCTCACTTTCACCGCCAATATCATGATGGAAGTGGTGCAAATGTTCGTGACTGTGGTGACGCGGCTTGCCATCGCCATTTTCTGAAAATTCGTCACAATAGCGCTCCGAGCATATAAAATATTGACGCTCCAAGCAATTATCATCAGCCACCACACTTATATTCTGCCTAATGCGCACTTCCAAACAGTCATCACACTCAGAGTGATCCGCTGGTTCCACCAGACTATAGTTGCTATAATAACGCACCAAACGTCCATTGCTGACATATTGAAAGCGTCCCTCATGCTGTAAATCATTGCCGCCAAACCAAAAGTCTTCCGTATTGCCCTTGGAACTGAGAAAATCAATAACCCCATAAAAGTCAGGGGCATTGCTTAAATCCGCTAGCGTCAAACCCTTGCGCAGGCAATTGTTTAAAGCTCCAAACCAGTTCATCTGCCCATAACATAATCCCAATTTGAAAAACAACACTTAGAATTCCACAAAATTTCTGCAGCTTACCTTTTTGACTGAAAAGTAATAGCATTTGCCATTGATGCGACGCAGGTAACGGCGTGGACAGCCCGTGGACGAACCCATTAGCTGCTCCTTGGGCACGACCATCAATACGGCAAGGAGCGCAATTATTAAATGCTTCATATTTCGTGACCTATACGCCAACTGTACTGTGCACTGCCGCATTCCGCTCCTGTATTTATATCCTCTCCTAGCGTGCAATTTTCAAAAGCGCATAAGACTACCCCAACCAATCAATTGCAGAGATTCCATTGGTCATGCCACCAATGTAGTTGCTGCTTAAGTGCATCTAATTCAATTACCGCGCAGCTTGCATATATTTTCAAATGCTTGCCTCTTCATACGTCAACTATTTAGAGTGTTTGCTTGAGAATAGAGTGAGTTGCTTGGTTTTTGGGTCAGGTTTAAGTTCATTTCTTTAATTGGTCTTTTGATTGTGTAAATTTTTTTTGCCTCAAGCGGGTCACTTGCCCTACGGCCAGTTGGTTAGTCATCATAGTTACAGTGGAGAAGATCCAAAACCCTTGCATAATTCATATATTGATTTACTTTCAACATGACATCACCCGTCGTTGGTGGCAGTCTCAGCCATGGCTGACTCCTCGACTGCGCGACTCCCCTTTTTTGGGACAGTTGCCAAGCAGCGAGTTGAAAGGGCATTTACGTTGGAAATGTCTGCCTTATTGACCTTAGACACTAATGAAAATAGTTGTCATAGCTATGTGCTCATATATGCCAATGCTAAAGAAGCTTTTGGAGTTGCATTCTACGAGTGCTCCAAGTCGCTAGCTGCCTGCCAAATACTCTGCACTCGTCGACTGCATATAAATCTTGACATAACGCTTGGGGTGGTGGGGCATACAACTCAGACTCTCTGTGACTCTCGTGTGAAATTGTTGTCTAGGTTGTTTTGTAGTTTGTATTGTTTGTTGCCCTTGAGCGGCCATGCCGATGACATCATCAAGCAGCCAATATATACAACAACTACAATGTTTTAGCCGGCATTTTTATATATTTTATTTCGTTGTTATTATTATTGTTTTTGTGGTAGTGGTGTGTGTGTGTGTGTGTGTGTGTGTGGAACGTAGATTCTTACACATACCAGTGTGCTAGACTGCATAGGTATGGCGTATATGTGTGGCATATAGATACACTATGTCGCGCTTGAGTTAGTTGGCATACTGGTTTTTTGGTTTTGGATTTTTTTGTGCGAGGCGCTTCTGCGCATTAACTTAGCATTCCAAAACAACAAAAACAGCTGGGAAGCTGTAGGATTGTTAGGCTCACACAGATACACACGCACACAATTAGCACGCTAGCCGGTTTTGTTGACGTTTCTAGTTTGTGAAATATCTCTTTCGCGCTGTACACGCTTTGTTAACCGCATTGTCTTTACCTGGCTGATTCTATTGACCACAAAATGCCGTAATCTAGCTATGTTTTAAATGCGTGTTACGCAAATAATAAAATAATGTATCCATATTGTTGTAGCGAGCAACCATAAGTCAAACCAGGCCAATAGTTGCCACAAGTTGCATATATGTAGGCAGTATATCTGCCCAACCTTCAGTGAATGCTCAAAAGTTCTTTACGCAATTTCCAGAAACAAGCCCAATCGAATTGCTGCCTATCGAAATATTTTTTGCACAATAAATTATTTTAGACCAAAAAAACAAAAAAAGCACTAAAAATATTCTTTAGTAGCCTGTGCTTGGCATACTATATTCCAAATTAAAAATATTTCTTTTTTGTTTTTAGAAATGTTTTTTCTTTTTTATTTCAACACTAAAAGTTAACAAGCAAATAAGCAAGCGTGAAAGCTAATTTAGATTTTGCAAAAAAAATGCGACGCTTTTAAATACAAACATATAAAGTTTATATACTTAAATTAATGAAAATATATATAAACCTTTTTGGCTATTATGACATCACAGCCTGTAAATTATGCAAATATTTGCGTTTTGTTTACTTTATATGCAAGCATACACACACTTGAACTCTCTCTATATAAAACTATTTAAAAATATATAGAAACAATATATATATGCTTGTACACTTTGGCATGCGGCACGTTGCAAAGTGCTGGCGCTGTGGCTTTTAATGGCACAATGTTTCTATTTAAGTGAACGCACACGTCACTTGCTGAGCATGCATTGGATTGCTGGCTGCGGGCGGCGTATGTCAGAGAGCGTGCGAGCAAGCGCGCAGGGGCGTTGCTTCCGACATTGTTAATTAATATTAAATTATAATTAAAGTACGTCTGATGTGCTTTAAATTGCTTGCCATGCAGCTGACATCATGGCCAGTTCCAGTGCGGCCCCACTTTGGGCGCCCAATACCAAAAGCCACAACGCAGTTTGCCAGAACTCTCTGCTCTGTGCGTATTTAATGAAGCATGGCATCTAATAAGCTTGAAATAGTTCACGGCTATGATAATTATAAGTTTGTTTATTCTACTTTTCAAGCATAATCTGCACTAATTAGTCGCTTATAATAAGTAGCTGTAATTACTCTTAACTCTTAAGCTCTGTCTATAAATTGCTATAAAATTTGCATTTAAAGCACAGTTGCATTTGACAAGTCTTAATCAAATGTCTTACCCAAGTAGGCTCTCTATCAATCATTAAGTTGCAAGCAATTAACAAAGCTTTTTCTATCTGCAGCCTCTCTCAAGAATCTGGGCGACAAGACTGCCAACTTGTTTAGCCGTAAGAAGGATGAGGCCGAAAAGTTGGCCAATGATAAAGCTGTTGAGGCACAAAAGCTAGCCGAGGAGCAGGCCAAAAAAGTGGGTCAGTCCGTGCAGCAGACCAAAAACGAGGCCGAGAACTTGGCCACCAGCACAGGTAGGTCTTTGCAGTCTGCTGCACTTGCCATAGTACACAAAATCCTAAGTTCCATTTATTTTAAATAGCTAAAGAGGCCGCTGCTTTGGCTAATGCTGAGGCACAAAAGGCAGGTCAAGCTATTGATCAGGGTGTAAATCGTGCTGGTCAGGCTTTGGATCAGGGCGTTAATCGTGCCAATCAGGCAGTCAATCAAACTAAACAAGCCGTGGATCATACCGTGCAACAGGCCAATGCTGCCGTACAGAACTCTAAGCAAGCGGCTGCTAATCTGGCCGATGCCTCACAGCGTGCTGCTGCCAATGCTGTAGATCAGACCAAAAAGGCTGCCAATGATGCCATCAATAAAAGCGTAAAGGCTGCCGAAAACGTAGCCGATCAGAAGCTTAAGGAAGCCGAGGGCGCTATTGATGGCGCCATGAAGCAAACTAGCCATGCTGTGGACCAAAAGCTTAACGAGGCCAATAGGTATGTGGATCAAAAGCGTGAGGGTTTGGAGAAGAATTTGCATGATGCTGCAACTAGCGCACAGGATAGCGCCGGACAGCAGGCTTCAAATCTTCTGGGCAAGCTGCACTTGGGCCAAAAGTGAGTCTAGTGAGTTGTGTTGAGCTTATGCGAATCTCCAGTCCAGTAACAAAACGAATATAAAAAGAAATTTTAATGTAATTAAGCAAACTATATATGCTTTCAGTAATATGAAAAAAAAAAATAAGAAAACAATAAAAAAACTGCTTCAATGTAACAAGTGCCAGTAATGTGATTGCTAAATGTTAATTAATTGAGATATATGTATTTACATAATTTTTTTTGTTTCTAAACTATAACGTTTTATATGCAGCGCAGCTTTTATACGAAACATGTAAGCACATTTTATGGTATACAAACATGTTTATGTTATGAATTTCAAGAATTTTATAAAAAATTTTGTGTTACCTTGAGGCATTTTATTGTACCTAAAAAAACCATAAAACGAATGAAAATAAACAATGTATAAGTTATATATTATATGTATTCAGTTTTATGTAGAAATTGTACGTTTAAGTAATTTTAACTTTTTGCACAATAAATACAAGTGTGTTTTTAATAAATGATTTATGATATTATTGTTAGTTATACCTATCTAATGTGTTAATATTTAAATTTAGTTACGCTGCAGCAGCCACTGCGTATGCGTAATATTTTTATTTGCAGTTTAAATTGTATTAAGTAGCAGCACATCACTAGTGGTATGTGTCTTGACTTAGGCTAAGCTAATAGTTAGTTTGTGTCTGTGCTAAATTGCTGGTTAGTTTGTGTCTGTGCTGAATTTGCGTACAGATGGCGCTTCTTGGCTGAGTTGTTTACCAAAACTAACGCTACTTGGCGCTTGAGTGCAAAGCGATGGGCTTTGATAGTGAAATAATTACCACTGAAGCGTAGTAGATGGCGCTTTAAAATTTAATTAAACTTAAAAAAGATGACGCTGCTGTGCAGTGCTGGTAGTTTGTGTCTCAGCTAAGCTTGCATATAATTAAACATAGTTGGCGCTAGAGTGCCATGCCATTTGAAGTTGTAATTTTTTTTTAATGAAAGAAATTTGAGCAACAAATGCAAAAAAAAATGGAAAACTACAATACTTTACTTTTTACTTTGTCAAACTGTTTTATCAGCCAGCAATACCACACACACACACACACACACACCGAACTATATATGCGCACAAAAACTTGCCACAAAGCTAGAAAAGTTCAACGGTCAGTTAGTGGCACACAGTAACGGCTTCAATCTATACAAAACTCAACTAAAATTTGTTTAGTTGTTTCTGTGTTTCAATGTATTTGTATAACATTTTGTTTAGCTTGCTGCGGGCAAATGTTAACATTGCGAACTTTGATGCAAAATCATTACAAATTTGACTAAAACTTTATGCACTTAATTATGCACAAGTTATTTAGAAAACAGCAAAAACAACTTTTATGCAAAGCACGGTACGTCAATTAGATGTACACACACTTAAATACATTTGCACACCCACACACACACACACATAGAGCAAATTCAATATAATAAAATAGTGCCAAGTATATTGGCAGGCAACGACAAATGCTGAAAGCAAATTTATGGTATGCAAACGCGATTTTTAATTTCAGATAAAGTTGACTGTTGATTATGGCACACGCCCACCTGCAGCAGCAAAGGACTTTTGCAGGCGTTGCTGCTGACTGTTCGCTTGGCCATTTACAAACATGATAAATGCAGTGCTGCATTGTGTGACATTTTTTTTTTTTTTGCTGAAATTAATGTTGCTCGACAAAAATGTCACACCAATTAGGCGTTGGTGCAAGAAAAGTGCAAAAACAACATGTTGCTGCTTTGAAAAGTTAAGCAACAAAACACACAAACAACAGCGGTACAAACACAAATGCAAAATTAACTTTAAAGGCCGTTTGAGCTGCGTTTAAAACGCGAGCGACACCTGGCGATTAATTTGGTTTTAACTTTATCAACACAAATTAATCATGTCCAAACATGCCAAAACTCATACAAAATGGCGTGCAGTGCAGTTGTTATGTCCTTACACAGGAGCAACACACACACACACACACACACATGTTAACTAACACGCATGGCGTTGGCATTAGGGTGGTCGGTGCTCGTTCCACATTAGGCTGGCTTACATGCAGCGTAGCCGCCGCCGCTTGAGGCGATTTTACTTTGAAGTGCTTCATTAATGAGCGGCCCTAAGTTGCGCTTAACATTTTATCTCAAACTTTTGTGCTCAGGCTTTGGCAATTAAAACGCAATATAATTCATAATATTAACCACACGTTTTATATGAAAAATAATATAATAATAATTGTTAAAGGTTTTTTTTGGGCTTAACATTTAATAGCCGTGCGTATACGTGCGTCAGTCGAGTAGCCTTTGCCGAAACAACAAATTCAAGCATAATAGTCAGCTGTCATGGCCATGCAGCGGAGCAGCACAATCCACATCCATGCTATTTGAGCGTGAAGCAACATTGTACAGACAGACATTTAGTGCAATTTAGTTGAACGCGTTTGCCTCATGCGACATGCCGTAAACTGTTACTTAAATTGGCTTTTAAAACCCAAAACCAATCAATAATTCAAATACGATATTGTCATGACTTCGACAACTGCAACAAGAGTGTTGCCTTGACTATTAAACTTGACATATAGAGTAAGTTGTCTGCTGGACATGCTTGCCAGCTAGTGGCTCACTCTGTTTATGTTGTCACATGCTTATGGGAACATAAAGCAGCTTAACTGCTTCAAATGCAAACCGGAAAAATACAAAAATATTGCCTGGGGTTGTCCCATTTGAGCTGCTCTTAAGCAATGGCAACTATTGATTTGTCTAAGTTAAGGTGGTATATGTAGCAGCAGGTTTGCTCGATTATATGCTCATTTTGGCAAAATGAGCGACGATTGTGTAGCCAGAATTTTGAGCATTGCATCGGCAGATTTATTCAGCTGATGTATGAGATTCAAGCTGTCTAATTAATATTGAGAAAGTGACAAGGTAATTTATAAGAAACTTAAGAAGAAGAATCGGCCCGAGATTTATAGTAAAAATTATTTTCGAAATTTATTACAATCTCAGCAAAATTGCTGCATCTGTGGTAGAGAATATTGGCATAAATACTCGCCGGTTTGCTCAAGGGTGATCGCTAGCATATTGAGAAGAAAGGTTAGTTTCTAGGACGCTTTATGCAGACCGCCCATAAAAGTAGAAAAGAAGTAAGTATAAATCTGCTAAGGAAAAACTTAGATTTCCGTTTAAGGAAACCATATAGAGCAGTTCTTTCTTTTTTGTGCTAAGGATGCAGACAATTCGTAAAAGTAAAATTCGGTTTTAAACTAATAATTAAAGAGAAAACTGAGGAGTCTCACTTTTTGGTCACAAAAAAAAAGCTTTACTCAAAGCGCCCATAGAAGTAAAAAGATTTTATTGGTCAAAAAAACTGAAAATTAGTCTAAGACTGCTAACTAAAGGATAAACTTAGATTTTCGACTATAGCTTTTTGAGCTGAAGCCAAGTGAAGCAAAGTACAAATCTTTACGAAAAAAACATAGTATTATCCGATTGAAATTGATCACTATAAAAAAAGCTTCGCCGAATTTAATTCGCTAATCTAACAGAGCAAACTATTGTCTTTGATAGTTGAAACCAATTCCAAAAAAAGTCGATTTCAAGCTGCTGTGTTTGCAGACGAAAGTTTTTGAGAAAATATTTCGAAAATTATTTCTACTTATGAAAGCAATTTAAATTTTTTAGTGCAATAAAAGTTACAAGCACTCTCGCAAATCTATCAATATCTTCCAAAGTTTTGCTTTGTATGGTAATACCGCTGGTATAGAGTATCACACGGCACTTTACAAAAAAAAGAAAACAATATTCCTCTAACGAAGTAACGCCGGAAGTGCGCATTGCAAGTCAATGGGCCATGGTATTGTTTCGGCCATTGTTCAGCAGTGTCCATCAATTGAGCGAGCCTGGTAACCTGTTACGTAACCAGGTAAGCTGGTCATGAACATGCTTGTAATTAGCAGCGCTTCACTTGCTACTCTCTGCCATGGACAATTTATGCCTGAAGTGAGTTTGATAAGTTGCTGCTTCGAGCTGCGCGCATTGTGCCACAATGCCCACTTTTCAAGCACCTTACGCTCTCACTCTCCTTCTCACTCCATGCCTTGACACTCGAACACCATTTAAAGTGGTTCTTCTTGGGAGGGGGGCACTCACTCAATGTTGCATTGCGGGTTGCAACAATGTTGCAAAATAAATTGAACACTGCTTGGCTGGGCAACAGCTCGTCCGCACAAGATTCAATTACTTCCGTTTGCTATTACCGGCAACTTGCTGCTGGTAATATATACAAAAATGTCAGAGCTCGCTCGGATTGTTGGGGATTGTTGGGGATATTGTAGAGCATAGCCAGGGATTGCTTTTTGACTAGGTCGAAACAGCGTCGAAATTGCATTTAGGCAGCGCTGTCGCCAACTGTGGCACGCATTTTATGCGCAATCATTGAGCTGATAACTTAAACAGGTGTGTGTGTGTGGGAGGGGTGTGGAACTGTTGGATTCATTCTGCCGTAAGTAGTGCCGCCAGTAGATTGAGAAATCATTTGAATTGCATCGAATTGGTTATTCATTCGTTGCATAATAATATCAAAAAGCAATAATGCAGAAAATCAAATAATTTGTGAAATAGGGAGAACTTTGTTTGGGTGAACATTGTTTGGTTGAACGCTTTAAAAAGCAGATGATAATTTATGGGTGACAATGGATAAAGCGAAAGTTGGCTTTTACTTTTAGGACATAAAAAGGAAGTAGTTATATGAGTTGTGGGGTAATATATGTTTTCCTGGCATTGATTAAGGACGTTTCCTATTGCTTAAATCACAAAGATTTGGCAGTACGAAACTGGATCATAAGCTGAATGCATATAAAGGGTGATTTTTTTCGTGGTCTAGCACCTTACGTTGGCATTACTGTTAAAGATGGCGCCCGAATTAACGGCTTAAGTTCGGTTTGACAATTCATCGTAAATAGACTGACGATCATTAAGCAAGGCGTAGGTACGACGTATGGGCCCAAAATATGATTGCCGTGGTTCCCGATTTTCATAAGCCAATTTTCTTTAACGATGAAGCGCGCTTCTGGTTGAATGGTTACGTCAACAAACGAAACTGCTGCATTTGGAGTGAATCCAATGCTGGTGTATGCCAAAATACCATTACATCCAGAAAAACTGACTGTTTGGTGCGCTTTATGGGCTGGTGGAATCATTGCTCCGTACTTCCTCAAGATCGATGATGGCCAGCACGTTACAGTCAATGGTGATCGGCATAGAGCCATGATAACAAACTTTTTCATTCCTGTATTGAACAACCCTGATGTCCAGGAGATGTGGTGCCAGCTCGTGCTTTTATTGAAAGACACGTTTGGTGACCGCCTAATTTTACGTTTTGAACCTCCTGTGAATTGGCCTCCAAGATCTTGTGATTTAAACTACTTTATGTTGACCATCCTGTGTTCTCAATAATGCTTATTATAATCCAAATGCAAAAGTTAAGTATATGTAACTTAAAAAAGTAAAGTTTTGAAAAACATAGGGATGCAAGGAATTATCTATATCTTTCTCTGGCCAATAGTTTAAGTTAATTTCAATTCATAATACGTTGTTGTAGTCTTCCGAATAGATGATGCCCTGCTGCTGCTTTTGTAATAACTTACCCAGGCGGGCATCCAAAGCTGATATATATTTGTATTTCAAAACTCCTAAGTTACGCTTCAGGCATCTATTGAGTCATGCCATGATCTAATGTAGTTTTATGGGAACACCGACTGCGGAGTGCATTGTAGAATACCTGTTTTCATTGGCCATGAGCTGTATGAGCTCTACAATGACATAGATGCATTTAACAGGCAGTTTCATAGAATACCCAGGACAAGCGTCAAGACCCAGCCAAAGACCATAAAGTTGGAGCATGCCTATCGCATGCAAACGAACTCCCATACAACAGCCAATAGTTAAGCTCAAAAAAAAAGAAAGAAAAAATGTTTTCCAAAATACTTTTATTGCATTTTATGCATGCCATTTAAACACCTCTGTCACCTCTGTCACCTCTGTCTCACGCATGACCAAGAGCTTAACGCTGCAAAAACCAACCAACTAGCAATTCAACAATCAATGTACACATCCCATTTATTTTTTTAGTATCCTTCTCGTTTTTGTAGATTATTTTTGCAGAAATTTCGGACACATGAGCTTATATGAAATTCACAGCATGCAGTCGCATTTCAATACGCAATGCAATTCCACAACAAAACAATGCCAACTGCTGGCTGACTTTACCTATAAGGAACCCCTTATGAGACCCCCACACGCCTGATGACGTGTGAGTGTGTTGAAGTCTTAAGAGACGAGGCCAAAGATTGAGAACGTTTTTGTGCCGCTTGTTGCAATTGTTGTTAACTTTTTGCTGATAAGAATTTGAAAATAAAACGAACAGTTTTGGTAAATGGCATCCAATATCCAAAGGCAACTAAACGCGCCTGCGCAGAGCTGTGTGGAACGCATTCGCTGGCAGTTCTTAAGCAAAGCGTACAGCCAAAGCGGGCTCAGTACGTCGTCGGCTGGCAAGGAATGCGCTACAAGCGAGCCTGCTTGCAATACAAAAACGCAACAGACAGTGGGAAATAGTTTACGCGTGTGTAACGTTGCGCCTATTTTTTGACTACGAATTCGAATAGAATTGAAAGTTGAATTTTTGGAAAGAAAAAGCGCGCGTTCTAAACTTTTTTGCAAATATACTGTCAGTACATGCGCCATATATATATGTGTGTGGACAATGTAAGAGTAACAAATTGATTGCTCATACGTCGCGTTGGCAATAGTTTTCGTTTAAAAATTGCTAGGCAAAAAATGTGTTGCATGCTTTTAGGCAACAAATTGTAACTCAATACGTATATGTTGATTGATATTTGATGCAAAAACGTTGCATGGTATAAGTGCGTGCGGGTGCGGGTACGGCTGTGCGGGTGAGTGATTGGTTGTATCTTGTAACTGTGCGTGTGTGTGTGGGAGTGCTGCTTTTGATTAGAACGCAGCAACGGGCAATTGCAATCAAGACTATTGGTAAGTTATCTGCCCTTATGGCTTAGCATAATTTGTACAAAACACACACTCCAACCAGACAGCCTCTGCAGTAATTCCTTGTTGGCCATGTTGACTTTTGAAGTGTTGCTGGCAACACATGTTTATTGCTTTGCTTCCTTGGGCAGCAAATCACTTATCAATTTGGTGCCGTAACCATCACATCTGACCCTGACTTTCTGACTGCTCAACACTTAACTTCCCACACACACACAATTTACAGCTCAACTCTATTGTCAGCTCGTTGAGAGAGCGCCATGATGCCCCCGTCTGCTTAATTTCACAATTCATTTCATGTCAATCGGATTGTCAGTAGCTGTGACTCCTGCGAGCTACCAAGTGCTGGCTGCTGCTATCTTACCAAAAAGACGTAGCTGTCAAGTTGCCTGAATTTGATGTATTAACTGTTTGCTTTTGTATGCAGCTTAATGGCAAAAGCGTGCGCTTGCTTCGGCAGCTACTACGCTTTCATGGTTCTGGTATTTGCGCCATTCTAGACCACAAAAGAGCAAGCCACAGTGTCTGCATGCTGCTGCTGCTGCTGCTGCTTTTGACGGCTTTTGTATGCGCCGATAACTGAAGTCATTGTGCCCATTTTTGGCTTGGCAACCAACGTGTTTGTTATTGTTGTTAGCTGCTGTTGGCAAGTTCAAGACCTTGGTTGCCAAATTAAATGTGACAAGGCTTGTCTACTAATGATCAAGTTCAAGTGCTGTTAATTTTAGCCGACTCTGATTGGCAATGTTAAAAAACGTACACAGATTTTAGGAGTCCTTGCTGGTACTCCTTGTTGCCTGTAACAGCCACTGCTTTGATATTAAGTATACGTCATAAAGTTGAGCTTTTTAGCTGTTAGTCTGATGACAGCTTTTTATGACAAGGCTGAGCGCTAGGCAAGTTGAGCTGACTGGTTTTATGCGGCTCACTGGACTAGTTAGTTCAGTCTTCAGCAAAAATAAGATATTAGCACGAGGGTACGCACTGACCGCCAAATTATCCCAAACTAACACTGCACAAGCTTCTACAACTTATTTTCTTCAGTAATTTAAGTTTAAGCAGATTCTTCGTTATCTGATCTTCTATTACAGTCAATCCGTTTTGTGTAATACGGTCTAAGTAGCAGATTTCGAACTACAACTACAACTTATTTGACATAGGCGAGTTTTTTTTTTGTCAGTGATTTCGGAACTGCTGGCATTCCCCAGATTAAGGATTCTTTGTTGTCTGATTTTTCTTTGTCTTTTTTACCTTTATTATCTCCTTCTGCATTATGAACTAACCAGATTTTCAAACGTTTGACCCATAATGAATCTCAAGCTTGACTCCATTAGCTTTTACAACTTATTTGAAATAGGCAAGTTTTTTTTGTCAGTGAATCCTCAGTGGCTGTTCTTTCGTTACAGTGGCGTCAATCCTGTCTTTGCCTTAAGCACATTTTTCATCTGTTCCTGCATTATAAACTAATCTGCAGAGTTGCAGTCGTCTGACCCAAAATAATTATAGCTCGCAGTTGTTTGGTATGCGGCAAGAACTATCTAGCAATATATAACATTTTTAATATACATTTCAAGTCAACAAATATTTTATAACTTAAAACTTTAACAATTTCTTAGCTTGTTATATTTAAAAAATTATAGTTATCACAATGCGATTACGCTTTGATTGTATTTGAAAAATTATCAAGCGAGATTTGAAGTCATGTTAGCTCTGTATCCATTGAGCTATCGTTAAAATGCACTCCCAATATTTTTTTAAAATTAATTAAGCTACAGTTGAGCTTCTAATTAAACAATTTGAAAATTAAGTTGTATAAAATTAGCATGAGAAAAATATAATATAACACCAATTCGTAACCCAAGCCGTCTCGCATTTGGAACTGACTAGGAACTTGGATTTAGTACGTAGAAGATTGGAAATTGAAAGTAACATAAAAGTTTAAACATTTCTTAACAAAGCTGAACAAGTTGGGGTTGCATAGTTCGTAATATGTCAAAGATGCTCAATTTGCCGAATAAAAATGAGTTAATTGAATAGAACATTCATAAGTTTAGAAATCATAAAGATTATTAAAGTTCGCTTTTTGGCGAATCAAGCTGAGTTAAGATAGAGAAAGTTATGAATTGAACAGATTGCTCATAAGTTAGGAAATCGTTAAGGTTCTTATAGTAAGCGCATAAGACGCAAAAAGCAGCCGGTAATGCATAATTGTATCTAGAAAATATTAGTGCCGGAAGTCAAAGATTACGAGTTACTCTGGGGGAATGCCAAAGAAACTTTGTTAAGAAGTGCGTTGGAGTCAATGCAGCCAAGTTGGAGCTTACGTTCTACGATCATTTGGAGATGTTAATTTTATGGGGGAAAAGGCTATAATAAAAAATTTGCATCTTGTTGATGTTTTTTTTAAGATCTTGCTGTATACAAATTTAGGCATATCCCTAAACTAAATATTAACTGCTATTGCAGTAAGTTGAGGAAGTAAGCAGTTTTTTGGACTTTTGAAACCCCAATGGAAGATAGATATGATTCATAATCATTACATTGGGGTTTCAAAAGCACAAAAAACTGCAATAGCAGTTCTGTGAAAACATCTCTAGCAAGTTTTTGCCAATAAAATTGCATCATTACGCTTTTTGTGGTCACAGCTTCCAATGTGCAGCATCGTTATCATAAATGCTCTCTCATATGATAAATGACTAGTAGAAAACTTAAAAGCAATACAAACACTTAAGCCATGGCTTGAACTGACGACTGTAAACTGTTGATCAATAGCCAGTAATTAATAATAATCTGCCACAATTTGTTGGCCATGGTAGTAAGTGTCTAAATGGTAGCTAAACTGGCAACTAAATGGCATATTAATTCATTTACAACAATGCCATGCCGGAAATGCCAGTTAAGTGTGTTTGAGTGAGTTTGTATGTCTGCTCATAATGAGTGTATGTGTGTGTGTGCCCTTCGACGCCATTTTGTGTGCATGAATTTGTGTAATATGCAAAGTAAGCGGTCAACATGACGTATACTTAATTGTTTTATGCATAACAATTCAAGCATATTATAAACATTTTTTGTTTTTTGCATGCAATTTTGTCAGCTAATTAATTTTGTTCATGTGCTAATTGACTTTATGTGTAGCTAGCAACAACAAAAAAATAGCCAATTTAATATAATAAAATATTTATTTAAATATAATCCTTCATAAAGTAGGTGCTTGAAATAGCTTTGCCTACCTAGCCACAAAATCAGACACAGCACCAAAAAATCTGCCAGCGAGCGTTGGGATAAAAGCTACCGTAGACAGTGGGGCATTTGATGGCACAACGCCTACTTTTCGGCTTTACTTTTGCTGACTGCTATTTTATGGCAGCCATTAAAGGAAATTGAATATAATTTTGTTTGCTAAGCTCTACCATAAACTCCCTTAAAGGCGGCAGACCCATCAGACTTGCCGTAGACCGTGGGCAGACCCGACTGGCTACCGGCCTAGCAGCAGTTGGCCCGTGTTGCTAGTGGACTTTGGACTCTGCTGTACGACTAGAGGAATTTTCATATTTTTATTAAGTTTATGCCATAAAAAGGTCAAAGAAGCTGGTCCAAGTTTTAATGGGCGTGCTTTTGCTGCAGTTTGATATGCTTCGAGGTCAGCGCATAAATTTGATTTGAGTTCTGCAAAAAAAAAAAAAAGAAAGCCAAGAAGAAAAGCGAAATGAAAACGAAATTCTAATTTAATTTGTAGCTTAAGCTTTAAGGCGTTTTCAGCTGACCACCTCCAAAGACCGCACTCAGCTCACGTGCCAATGACTGATGATTGACTCTGACGGACAAGCTTACACGTACATCTATCTCCAAAGCCATTTTCAGCTGGTATCTGGCATCGGCGTGGTCTGTATATGTGTTGCATTTTGACAGCTTGTTTGTGGATTGCTTGCTCCGACCAAACCTTGGACAATATTGCCATTTGCTTAACCTAAGCTACAACCGGACATATTTAACTTTTTTTTTTGTCTTACACTGTTGAAAATGGAAGTCAAAGAATATTTGTTTTTGTATTTCAAGTTTCATATAATTTTTTTTTTTAATTTAAAATATTTCTAAATTGTGGCTTTTTCTCAATTAATAGGAAGGCAAATAATTTATACAAATGTTAATTTTTTGCTCCAACTCACTACGTTGCTGCTTAATTATTTATTAAACTTTTTATAATTCTCAAGCAAGTCTCAAAATGATAGCATAATAATTTCTTCAAGTGTATCATCTTTTAAGCCGGAAACCTTTTTGGGGCCTCTCTCTCTAAGCATTCATTATTTATTTAAGTTCGTAAAAGCAAACTTGCATATTGCCAGTTCCCGGCGAAAATGGCAAAATAATAAATTGTTTGTGCGGTTCCTTGTTACTTTTTGTATTCCATCGTCTCCACTGTATCCACTCTTTATTGGTATCTGGGTATTTCTGGTTTTTGTCTTTTGGATTTGCTGTCGTCATTTACTGTCGTTTGTTTGCCATTTGCTTATCTTTTGGGTCTTGTATTCCTGTGTCTGTATTGTATTTGTAGTGTCATCCTTATAGATTTGAAATCAAATGGAAAAACATTGTTTTCATTTAATTTAAATTTTGATATATTGAGTTGGCTAGGGAAACGATTGGTACTGGTAGGGTTGTTTGAAACGATTGCAAATGGCTTGGATTGTGCGTAAGGGTTATGGGGTTAGGTTAGATGCTCTTGGGTATACTTGTTCAATTATCTAAGAGCCTATAATGCTTAATAGCAGTTAATTCTTATTAAGTAACGAAATTATTGCCGTTTTAAGTGTAAAGTAATTGTGCAGTTTTTGTTCGTAAGTTTTTACTATAAGTTTACAATGGTAGAATTTGTGTCTGAAACTTTAAAGCTTTATCTACGCATGATAAAATGTATTGAACTTTGACACCTTTTCTTCTTAAATTGTATTGCGTATTAGGAAACTCAAAATTTTATTTTATAGGGTTACATTGCGTATACGTAATTTTGCAAAAATTTCATGTTTAGTGTATGCTTCATAATATTGTTTTGACGTTTTCTCGTAATTCAAAGCACAACCCAAAAATATGTATTCTTTTAGTTAATTATATTCCAAATTACTGTAATTGGCTTACATTGCGTATACGTAATTTTAATTTTATGCAGCACAAAAAGAAAAACTCGTAAGTGTACATATAGCTACATTATTTTGTTTAAAGTCTTTTTGTATTTCAAGCATCAACGCAATAAATATTATATCATATAATTCATTTTATTCCAATATTCTATAATCGAGTTACGTTGCGTATACGTAATTTGGTTCTTATATGCCACGGATATATATGTATTGCCTAAACGTTATTTTACAAGTACAAAAAGAGTATATTGTGCTACTTTATGCTGATTAAAGTCTACAACTCATTCATTTCTCGCAAATACTTAAGAGTATCGATGTTACGCTGCGTATACGTAATTTGTTCTTATGAAACACAAATTGCTCCATTGTGTATACGTAATTTAACTAAAAACTCATAATATTTATACATATATAATAATTTATGCATAATTTTGATTAAAGTCTTTTCATGTTTTAAATCTTTCTTTCTAATCTTCGATCCTATACAGGATGTAAGCGATCACATGAAATTTATTAAAAATCAAAATTATATATATTTTTTTTTTTTAATTAATGTTTGCAACTAAGTTGAAGTACTCCTCTCTGCTAGTAGTGAGGTGAACAAGTTCTTCAGCTCTTCTTATTCCAGTCCATTCTCTGATGTTGCGTAGCCAAGAAAGTTGCTTCCTACCAATTCCGCGTCTGCCCTCAATTTTACCTTCCATAATGAGTTGAAGTAGTTGATATTTGGGGCCACGCATTACATGACCAAAATATGCTGCTTTTCTGCGTTTGATGGTTTTAAGAAGTTCCCTGATTTTATTAACTCTTCTTAGGACTTCCTCATTTGTGATGTGGTCGACCCAAGAGATTTTAAGCATTCGTCTATATATCCACATCTCTAAACTTTCTAGCTTGTTCATCTGAGCTACTTTCAAGGTCCAAGTTTCTACCCCATACATCAAGACAGACCATATATAACATTTTACCAAGCGTAGTCTCAGTTGAAAATTGAGTTCTCTGTTTGTGAACAGCTGTCTGATTTTTGGAAATGACTACGAGCTATTTCAATGCGGCATCTGATTTCTTGATCATAGTTCCAATGAGTGAATTGTTAACTCGTTCAATTGGTGCGTTTTCAACTGTTATTATATCATTGTCATATCCGATCCTTCTCTTGCTCACTATCATAAACTTCGTTTTTGAGCTATTGAGCTATGTTTTAGATATCATTCAAAAAATATTGAAATCAAAAAGCAATTATAAAATATTTGGTGTTTTTATAATAGAAGTTCAATGCTAATGAAAATGTCCCCAATTCAAGCTGCAAATCTTAGGAAATAGAAGTCTTAAAGAAATCGTGCTACTACTAGTTTTGGCTAATAAACAAATACCTAGAAACTTTAAACAGCTTGGCACTAATTATTGTACTAGACAATACGCAAATGCACTTGAAATGTCCTTGATGCTACCATTAATAGCAGTTATAAGCCATTTTCTTTTCTTTCTCTAAGTGATCTATCTTGACTTTATGTTATGTCAACTGTTTCACATTTATATTTGCTATGCATTCACACTCCCCTACTACAGTTCCTAAAAGCTAACATCAATATATATTACCCACAACGAATACTCTAGGGCAGTCAACTCGTTGTCTATTGTCTCTCTTGGCCAAGTTTGCTTTGTTCTCTAAGTAGGCATCGCTCATTGGCGTATTGGAGCATGACAGGCTTAAGTAAATGCTTGAATTTCGTTTGCTAAGGTGTCTTCGCCCCAGCTATTGTACATTCCATTCATTTATATATATATATATATAACTAAGTATCTGTAGTATCAGCAGTATCATCTACATGCCATATAAGAGCACAACAGACTAAGCTATCAATCAATTTCTAAGATAATGCACAAAGACATAGTGGTAATTTGTTGGGAGTGGGTATTACCGAGAGGTAAAGAGCTTTGCTGCTTGCTCCAACTGACAGCTGCCTATAATGTTGATAGCTGGGTGGCAGTTACGGCGGCGCTGGGTTGCTGCTGGGCCGAAGGTTCTTGTATAAATAAATAAATTGTCGAGTACATTTGCGGTGTTTGCAGCAGCAGCAGCAGCGGCACAAAAAAATTGTAATAAAATAAAAAAATAAACATATAATTAAGGGAGCCGAGTCCCCGCTTAAATCGACATTTCCGCGAGGGCGCGCACAAAATGGCCGACAACTTTGCCACTTGCTGGGCAGTTGAGTGTGCGTAAAAACATTGGCATGATGTGTTTTTTTTTCTGTGCTCTCATGATGAATTGAATGGCAACTGCAAAAAAAACAAATATAATGTGAGTTATATGTAGTCAAGTCTTTGGTGAGACTCAATTTGGGGTGTGAACGAAGTGTATATACTCTAGATATATATATATAATGCATTCAAATAAAATACAAAGCAAAGTTATGTCTGAAAAAAAGGGTGCGCTGTGGGAAATTGCAGAACGTGCGGCTGTTTTCGTTAGGGAAATATATTGCAAGTTGGTATACGAGTTTTTGCTCCCTTCTGGGAGGGAACATCAAGTGCTTGAGTTAAGAATATTGCAAACAATTTTGAGCGTGTCGCAGTGTGACAAAATCCGATATATCATACATATAAACTCTAAGAGTTACAGAGTAGCATTACCACAACTGCCTTATTATTCACATAAAGTCCCAGATTCTTGCAGTTTATGTATGATATAAAATCACAAATACTATATATTTTTTGTATTAAATGTAAATGACTACGTTGTGGGAATCGGTAGCGTCGTGGTAGCATAGCCAGAAGGTTGTTGGCTTTAATCTAACCTGCAGCACTGGTGGATTTGTCTAGCACTAGCACAGTTAGCAAGCAAATAGAGGCTATTTACCTGGGGAAAGACACCGCCATGCGGATACGGCTCTGAACTCCCTGTTCTCTTCTAGCAGCTATTAAAAGAGACAACTCTGCTAATATTTTATTTTATGGTAGAGTATTTATTTTTTTTTACATAATGATACGGGAAGATTTTTTTGATTGAGCTTCGGAGTACTTGTAGCAACATTTCGTTAGAACTTTTTGTCTTAGGACTGCACTTAAAACCAGTTTGGCTACTGGAACCTTGTAAAAAAGCAAGCAAGTATACAAAACTTAAATTGTATCAACGAAATTTATTTTATCTTCGTGGTAGTCTACATTGCTATAGGTCGTATCATCATTAGTTCCAGCTGCAATTTTTTTTTGTATGTTTAATAAACACAAAACTTGTTTCACGAAGTTGCAAGTCGATTTTATGGAAGAGATAAGGTCACACGAATAAAGTCAGCAAATTAAGCAAAAACGTTGATATTTATGGAGTTTTTTTGTGTGACGATAAAAAACAAGTGGTGCCTTCGATGCTCTTAATGTAAAAAAGTTAGTATTTTTGGAAGCAGTCTTGTAGTAACGCCAACAATATCGATGAGGACTGCGTAAAAGCTCATATAGCTATTGGTAAAATTAATTATTTTTTTGTGTTTGGCGTTACAGGAACAAAGCTGTGATGATTTTACGGACAACTTCAAATAACTAAAACCATTCATCTCGCTAAATTTTATACAAAACAGCAACAGCTTAGACCTTATATAAAATTTTGATTTAATTTCTAAATGCACTGCGCAGAACAAGATATAATTCAATAAAAAAAGGGAAAGCGAGCTGAATAACTTAAAAATTTAGTGTTATGTGTAAGCTTAGTTTTATTATAAAAATAAAATAGTGCAAAAGGTTTTATGACTCCATTTATGCGGGCACAAATGCTATATATGAGTTTATGAGAGATTTATCTTATAGAGTATAAAAACCAACTTTGTTTAAAATGAGGGCGTTGTAATTTTCATTAAAGTGTAAAAAAAAATAAAATATATTTTATAAGTAGTACAAAGAATATAAACTAAAAGTTTGCGCACTCATCGTGGTCTGTTGCTGTTGCTGTTGCTGATGATGATGATGATGGTAATTATGATGGTGATGATGATGATGATGATGGCAAGGAGGTAGCAAAAATATAGCACATTACTTATACGACATGTTGAGCATATTGAGGTTAAATCTAATAAACATTTCCGGTCTTATACACGCATGAATGTTAATGTTTATTATTGTAACTAACTTTTGGGTTTTTAGGCTACTGCTGCTGACGTCTAATGTAATGTGCACAGAAATTATGCAAACCAGCACACACACCCACACACACCCACACACACCCACACACACCCCCTCAAATAAACAGCAACTCATTCACATTCACACGCCCCGTACTGTAGCTTGTTTAGATGTAGTTCGTATTATCAGAGCTCTTGTTTGTTTTTACAGACGACGACAGTGGCAGGAACAATTTAAGCCCAAGTTTACTACGTGGAAGAAAAGCTGCGTTTGAGACGATAAATTTCATTTGCCGACTCTACTGCTCGACTATAAGTTGAGCTAAGTTGAAGTTTAGCCATTTAGATGAGAGATTTGATGCATGCGGCAAACTTTAAACGTAACATAGTTTATAGTTCTTTTTTCATAGCGCGCCAAAGGGGTAGTTAAGGATAAGGATGCGCAACAGAGCATGTCAAATTATGACAAACAGCCGTTGGCTATTTGTAGCAAATTGGAATGAGATTGCTGCCTGCGCAGTGCATAAAAGTATTTTAAATGTTGTGTGCCGCCAGCAATGAAACTTGGCAGAAACTTTAAGCGGAATTAAAACTGCTTAATTTACAAAAGATCTTGGAAGCAAATCAGTGGGTTTATGTGGTATTTTCATGAGTCATACAGCTACATGCTTTAAGAACTTGTCAGTTTGTCCATCAAGCACTGATATGCCTGCCTTGAAGACCATTTATCGATAACAGCAGACTTGCTGGTCCACTTGTTGGCAGCATTTTGAAACTGAAACTGCTGTGACAATACATTGTGCTGCAAGTGCTTTTGGCTCTAACTGACTAACTACACGTGTCTAACAAGTTCATGAAGTTTAACTATAATTTATTTTCACCCAACTGCCAGTTGGCAGTCTTTCAGACTGCCGCGTTTTGCTACTTTTTTTTTTGCTCTCATTTTTTAATGCTTTTTACTTGCTCACTCACACAGCGACAAAATTGAGACGACATCCGGAGACATTTCTTTTCAGTGCTTTGCACAAACTGCACATTTCGCTGTGTCTGTCTGTCGTTGAAGCTGCTTGCGTCAGTTATGCCAGAGTCAAAAATGGCCACCATGGGCTTGACACTGTGTTAAGCTTGCCAAAAACTAAATAATGTTGATTGACAGTGTGTCAGTTTAGTAAGAAATTTAACTTTATAATTAAATTGTAACTTTTGATTATGAAATGCAAAACTTTCGCAACGCGATCAATACTTAGAATTAACTTAAGACGCCCCATGGCGCCCATCAATAGTTGGTTATTAGCAGGCAACAGCAATTAAGCTGCTTGCACAGCGTTGCCATGGTGAGCAACTGCTGAAAATTTCAACAAACTAACTGATCGCACTTTTGGTAAATACGTTTTTTTTTTTTTCAAGTTAAATCTGCGTAGTTTGATTAATTTTCAAAATTGAATGGCAATCAGAACTGTAACGAAGCTGCTAGTAGTTTAGTTGCACTATGGCGCCATCTATTGTTGTTCACTTGGCACATTGCGTAATTGAACTGCTTGCACATCATCATAGCCCAACGCAGCCAGCATTACTTAAGTTTTATCAAAATCAAAAGTATAAATTGTACGATATTTTATTTCTGTGCACTTTTTTATTTAAATTAAAATATAAACAATCGAACAGCAATAAAGACAAATGCATAAAAGACAACTGTTCGAAGCGCACTGTGGCGCCATCTAGCTGTGCTTAGTTGGCAAGCACTGCAGCTAAGCTGCAACGATATGGATTGTATATCGATATTATAGCTTCAATCGATAAAATCATCAAATTAACAGCTGATCGTCCATTTTACTTTATATTTGCGGAGTAAGTTTCGTGCGTTTTGTATAAAATTGTTAAAGTGTTTCAAAAATGCAAGTTGCTTGTTTGCATAGTAAGTGTAAATTATAAATAAAAGTGTGTTTAATTGTTTAAATGTAAAAAGGCGGGAACTTGCGTTGTTTTCATGTGCTGCTTAGCCCTGTAAATTACGAAGCAAGTCAGCGCGGCTTAGAAATTACTCAGCAGGAATCTGCGCAAATTACGCCTTAGGTAAGCTCTAGGCGATAAATTCTCGCAAAATATTTTATAGTCTGGCAGACTGCTATGAAAGTAGTGCCAATTGTTTTGAAAAGTTTAAATATTTTTATGTTTTGTCAATGAAAATTTACCAAACATAGAATTGTAGCATTGATATTGAAATTTAAATAAAACCTAAAAACATGCTTTTATTTTGGCTTACAAATTCTATGCTATTTAGCATTTATAAATCGGCTGTCAAGCTACTTACTAGCCGAGGAGATATTTTTTATCTCTTGTAGCAACACTCTGTTGTATTTATTTTGCTTATAAAACTTCTTGTTTAAATTCAATTTATGAACTCCAATCTTTTACAACAAACAAATCCATAGACTTAAAACAATTTTACAAATACTAAGCCAGTGTGTTTACAATTTGATTAATGTACCAGAACTTATAAAATTTGCCAGAGAAATTCGTGCTAGCTTTTCCACCGTGCAACATGACAGCTTTCCATTGTGTTTGTTGCATGCTGCCTTTTCTTTGCAGCTCGTGGCCTAATGCCTGTTTGGTTTCTTGGCACGACATGCCTTGTGAAAAACTTATCATAAAACTTTTTTGGTAAAACTGCAAAGTTGTCAAGGTTTTTGTCGTCTCTCGTCTGTCAGTTTGTCCGTCTACTTTATCGTTGTCGTTTTATGTCTTCTCGCAGCAAGTTGCTGCTGACATATGCACAGCGTTGGTAAACTAAATGCAAAACCATAAAATATTATGTATTATATATATATTTATATATATGTATATATATACATGGGTATGTTGCTAGTAATTACAAAATAACTTGAAAAGATACACAAACAAAAACCCAGAATCAAATAAACAAATCTCATATAAACAAAAAGTTTCCTAAAAGTTGCTTTAAATACGCTAAAAACTATGCTATATATAAAAGTTGCGTTTTGGACACGGCACACGCGATAGAAACTGTCGATTTATATGTAAGTTGAGCAGGGACGGATTATCAATTGTGGAGGTACTAGGGCCGGTGTAGATTTGTGATAAAATTCTTGTGCTTACCTATAAATTGAATTGAGAGGTAATTATATTTTCTTCAATTCTGAGAATTCTTCCTAGTAATTAATATTTCGAAAGTAAACTTATGCGCTGCCAGTTACATGTCTTTTAAAACGTTTTAGGAAAGCAACATAACTATTTATTTAGAATATATGGGATCGTTAACAAAAACCGTGGAACTCTAATCGGCTAATGTGCTCACAATTGCCAAAGATATTGGCATGATGTTTGGCCCCATCACAGCACCATGTTTTCCCACATCTAAAGCGCCCCTGTATATTTATTTCTACTTTGTATATAATATAAGGCCATTTAATTGGCACTATAAGCTGCTGCAATAAACTGGTCGACTCGAGGCTTGTGCTTGGCCAATCGATAGCTGAAGTGTGCCACTTGAGGCAACAATAAAAATGGCTTGCATGCACACTTTGTGGCATGATTTGTTTGCTCACACAGATACACACACACACACTCTCTCACAACACAAATAAACAAACACACACATACATCTATCTCATTGTATCTGTATGCTAGCTGCCATTGACAGACTGTCATAAATTTGGAGCCATACAAAAAAAAAAGACAAGAAACTACGGATATAGCATAAGTTATAGGGCGACAACATCGCAAGTGCATACCAAACAAACATCGATACAACAAATGCGGCTTATCTTTGTACGAGGGTTGTCTTTTGTATTTTGGTAGAGATAACAAGAGAAAAAAAAAAAACAAATATTTCCAAAAGAAATTCATTTCTGATTAAGAGGGTCAATACACAATGTGGCACGGTCCAAAAGTTTGGCAAAAGTGAACAAACAAAGTGTCTTCTCATTGAAATCCACAATTTCGTAGTTTGGAAAGTCTGCTGCATGGATGATATGACAAATTATGTTGTCTAAATGTGTCTTATAGTGCTTTATTTTCGCAAAACTTTTTTTGTCATTGAAGAATTTTGAATTTTATTATTGAGAGCCTTTTAGTTTCCAATAAAAATGATTAATTTACATTTGTGAAAATTCGCAGCCTTAGATATATAGACATCAAAATAATTAAGCTTCACAATTTCACATTAAAGTGGCAAATACCCACCGATATCCAAATATATAAGCAAACCCTCTGGTTGCTATATGCATATTAGGCAGAACATTTTTGTCATAACAACATTTGATGAAATGCTTGTCTGGATTTTGGCCAGGTTTTTTATGACTTTCAATTAATTTGCATTAAAATTAAAGACCGTTCTTTAAAACTTAAACAATTGTCTGCGTTTTAAAAGTCAATCTTGACAGTGTCAAAGACTGATACATTAAGTTGACCGCCATTTGGTCAACTGATGGGCATAAACTTTTGCTCCAAACTTTTATGCATTTAATACAAGCTGTCTTTTGTTTAGACGGCTATCATGCGACCCTCCTGGCAACAATTTCAATGCTCAACAAACAAATCTGTTCCTACCACGTAAATCACTAACAAACTGCTGAAAAAATACAGAAGCATTTACACCAAAGAAAAGCTCTGGACCAAACGACAAAAAAAAATAACAAAAATGTTTGCTAATTTATTTAAATAATTTAAAATTTGAGTGGCGCTTAGCACAAAACACAAAACAAACAAAGCCAAGCTAATGGCAGCTGTGTCTAGTCAAGTCACACAGCCCCAAGTCA
The DNA here is from genome assembly GCA_035046065.1 of Chymomyza procnemis. Taxonomy (NCBI): domain Eukaryota; kingdom Metazoa; phylum Arthropoda; class Insecta; order Diptera; family Drosophilidae; genus Chymomyza; species Chymomyza procnemis. The sequence goes on from JAWNOJ010000023.1 coordinate 30,755,739, forward strand.
ACAGACAGCCTCAATATCGGCGCACACCTTGTGCGCCAGGCTCAAACAAAAGCAACAGCTAACAAAAGGCCAAAAGTTAATGTGTGCCTAAGTAGCAGTCAAGTCAAAGCTCTCACAAAGCTACACCACACCAAATCCCCCCTAAACACACATACCCATTAAAGATGCGCGCCATTTTTGCGGACAACATTGTAAGCCTTGGGGGGGCGGGCCTTCCGCAGGCGTCAAAACGCCAAATGTTCAACATCCGCTTGTGCCCCAAACTCTGTGTGACCAGACCAGGCCAGACAGCAGCTTGTCTATAGCAGACCTACCTACAAGCGCCTGACACCCACTGATTACTTTGGGGAAATGTGTGTAAAAGCCGAAAAATAACTACCCACCTGACCGACTCCGTTTGTCGCCCAGCTACCTCCCAGCTGATTTATATGCTAGGACCCTTTACATATCTGCCAGAAGCTGTGATTCGCTACGGCAATAAACTCAAACTGTAGGTCCTATAAATCAAACATTTATACTACAAGCACAATCTATATTCAATAAACTGTTGACCAAGACGTAAATTATAATAAGTGAAGAAGCAAAGCGACTGACACGACCTATACACTTGGCAAAAAAATAGCTACGCTTTAAATTTATTTAGAGTTTTTCTGTCTTAAAAAACGAGTTGCCGCATTAAAGGCATGAAAAAATTCGTGCTTGCCACAAATCGTTGTTCAATTGACAGCGCACTTTAGTGTGAGTTAAGACGATATTGAGCTCTATATCTCTTTACTGATATTGGCATGCTCAATCAGAAAGTCAATAGGTTCACAATTTTCTGCCAGTGTACAAGTGCCATCTCCTGTTTGCCACTGCTTGCTGCCGTTTGCCATGCCATGCCTGCGTTTTAATCACAAAAACAATTTTTGATTTGGCTTAAATTTAATGAAAATTCAATTTTAATTTATTTGGATTTCGCCTACATGCCGTCGCCTGCATTCATTTGATTATAGCGTATATTTTAATTAAGCATACGCACTGTTGACGCAACCATTATAGCTCATTATATGTTTGATTTCCACTGAAAAACAATGAAATTAAGCGACATATAGTCGTCAAACAACACACCATGCGAACAAAAAAGCCTTTAGTGTTTAAACCATTTGCCATTAAAAACGCATTAACATGACACAATGGCTTAATAAACATATACAAAAGGCAATCTGGCAAACGAAAGGATAAACTTACAACGCCTCAATGCACTGACTTTCAATATGTTGCGCATACGCAGCGTGGTCATGACAGCTCTCATGCACTGAGTGGCACAGCGCATACTATAAGTACTTACCATGGGAAATTTTGAACGCATTTTATCTGTGCAATTACAGGCTGCAGTTAGTGCTTTTTACCATAAAGGACGACACAGATGACAGAAACAATTCAATTGAGTTCGTCTCTTAGCAGCCTCATTAAATTGACAGCTTGACAAGTATACGACGCACCGTTGCCGCTGCCCCTGCGGTAGACAGACACAGCAGGCGGTTCGTGCTGCCCCAGACAGACGTGTAGAAACAGTTTTGGTAAAAAGCAAAGGCACGTCTGGAATTTCTTTGATGGTCCTAACTACAACATTGGCAAGCAACCAAAAACAGTTGTCAGGTGTCTTTTAGTGGCATGTTTATCTACGCCTCTTGCTGTGTGTCTATGTAGGTGTGTCTAGCTTGTCTCTGGGTGTGTGGGTGTGCTGGTGTGTGTTTGTGATTTTGTATAATAGAGATGGGCTGCATAGCTTTTGGAGTCCTTGAAAGCCAAGAAAAGCAAAAGTGATTTTACCGCAAAGTGACGAATTCACATTCAACTAGTCTGGCATGAACAATTGAAGCTGGGACACATCTAATATCGGGCTTTTGGTGACTCTTGTAGGAGTATCTCGCTTTATTAGAGTTGATATAGATAGATAAATGTATACACTATGCTGAAAGCTCTTCCTTGAGTCTATAGAAAGTCCTAATAAAGCTAGAACTGCAATTTTTGCCATGCTTGAGCTCGATTACTGAGTAGATTATTGCTGCGAACTCGGCACAAGTGCATTTATGCATTATTTTGATATAATCCAAATATATTATGTCTTTAGATAAGGTCAATGAAAAACACTTTTCCATTCGCATTAATTAAAGACTCGCTTAGAATCTTTGAATATTTTTCTCCAAACAAGTCAAGCTGAGTTAACGATAGTTAGACTCAGACAAAGGCACGTCTACAAACAGACATTGGAATAGAATTTTTCGTCTAGACTTTATCAGAATTTTTGCAGCATAGCTCTTAGTTATAGAATACTGTCATAATTAATGCTCAACTAGTAGGTTGAATACTTAATGGATGAATCCTTGGTTTCTACAAAAATTGAATAAGGAAGATAATCATCTATTGCGGTTTAAGGAGATAAAATTAAGTTACTTTTTGCACATGATATCGCGTAAATGACCAACTTTGGCCTAGCAGCACAAACTGTGCTCTTTTTTTCGCCGTTTTCCAATGTATCGCTCAAAATGGCTGCAATTTGGCGTCGTATGTTTTCTAAAAGTTGAGCTGTGGTCCTTGTCTTTTTAGCATTTACCTTGAATTCCAAATATACCGACAAAAAACAGTCTGTTGGCGTTAGATAGTGTAATCTTGGTGGTTCGCAAAAATCACCATTTTGTGATATGATTCGTTTGGGAAACAATGATCTCAACAAATACATTTTTTAACGTGCAGTATGGCATGTTGCTCCATCTTGTTGAACCCAGCAGTCCTTCGAACCAAAATCTGTTATCTTTGCTGGATAAACCTCGTCATTAAAGGTTGTCATTGCTACATCATCGTTTTCGATAAAATGGGGACCGATGATTATATCCGTACTAACACCACAACAAGAAGTTAGTTTTGATTGTATAAAGGCTGTGCTTCAATTATTTGAAGGTGTTCGCTGGCATAGATCGATTAATTTTGATTATTGATACTTTCCGTGAAAAGTACTTCATCTGATATTCACAATTGAGAAGTAATTTTGAATATAAAGCTGAACAATTACAGTGCGTTCCTTTGCTGTGAACTGTGCCATGACATAAATTACCTCTTCCAAGTCGATCTGTAAAACTCCGCATAGACTTACCCTATGTTTCCACTTTAAATGACCTACAATCGAATCACTGTCATCTCTAAAGGCATCAGCAATGTCAACTAAACGATGAAACTAATGAAAGCTATGTCCTGGCACTTTCGTGGGTGACTTGGTGTTGGTTGCTTTTGTTGTTGGCTGGCGCGTGATTTATTAGTTCTATTTTGGGGTTGGCTTTCTTTTCCACTTGTAACAAAAGGAATCTTTTTTTTTGCGTATGAGCAACGTTTCATGTTGCATGCTTCTAGGCGTTGTGCCTGTGTGATTTGACACACATGCATATATCAGTGCGTGTGTGTGTGTGAGTGTGTGAGTGTGTTTGCTTATCGGGGCACAGCGGGTATATAATACATTTATTTTGTTGCCTCTTTTCTTACAAATTACTTTAATACTTTGCGCGGAAGTGTTTGACAATGCTCAGCAACTTTTACAACAACTCGCTTTCAAGTTGCTCCTTTTTTTTTTGGTGCGCTTCCTTCTTTTCCATTTCTGCGCCTTTCAAGCTCAGTCATAAAATGAAAACTTTTTTCCAGCTTTTATGGCATAATCAGTTGGGTGTGTATGAGCGTGTGTGTGAGTGTTACGCTGGCGGCTGCAATTGTCTTGCATGTGTTGCCCCCTAACCCGCTCATAAAGATATTTTTTATAGTTGTCTTATATGTAGTTATGACCCTCCTTAGGCCCAGCAAGCACTACGACTTCATTTGGTACTTAAGCCAGCCATTTAGTGCAGCAACAAAAAAATACAGATTTTTTTTTTTATTATAAAAGGATTGTGCTGTTTTTCTTTTTTCGCTATACTTATGCACAATGTGTGCTAGGTGTATGTTTATTTTATTATATTACTTATATGCGATGCTAACCAAAGATATTGTCATAGATTTTGTACCAAAAGCCATTGCGTTTGAACATGGCGTTTTCATTGGTTTCCTGCAGAAACAGCTGATAACGTTGCAGCGTGCGTGGCTCTGCAGGTCCCCAATTGGGCAGTGGTTGAAAGGCTCTGCCTATGCGCTGGCAGAGAGTTAAATGCGCGGGTTGGCTGCGTATGGCGGGTATGGCCCAGATAAAGAGCTGGCCCACGCCAAAGGCACTGACACACCAGCCAAAGGCTACAAAATAGTCATATTTTTAGCATATACAAACGATTCATTTGTTTTGTGAAAAAACCTACCAATAACTCCCGGCTGATATGTGTAGTCCTTGTACATGAGTGGCTCATATAGCGCCAGCATATAGAGCAATATACCTATCATCATAGCTGGTGATATCACAGCCCAGCAGAGGCGATAGTATATGGAAGTTTTTCTGCCCAGCATAAACTCCACATCGCGACACAAACGCTTGACGCCGTAGACCCAGCCAATGGCCAGCAGCTCAAAAATGGCCAAGACCAGCGCCACAAAAGTGGCACCGAAAAAGTCCAACAAGTTGAGCACATACTGACCACCTGGTGTTATATAAAACAGACCAAGTAGATAGCCCACCACAGAAATGCCAACCACAATCATCCATTTCTTGACGTGCACAAATTCGTCCTTGATAACGGTCATAATGCAGGAGGTCATGCCCACATTGCTGCCAATGCCCAGCACAAAGAGCATAAGAAAGAACAGCACCGCAAACAACTGTGGCAGCCACTTAAACTTGGCAATGGCATCGGGATAGGAGATAAACGCCAGACCTGGTCCACCATTAACCACGCTAGCAATATCCGTTGTGTTGTTCTCATAGGCCAGGTTACCCAGTATGCCAAAGATTATAACACCCGACAGCAGCGATGTGAAGGTATCCAATGTGGTTACTATGTTAGCATCCCTGCGGAAAAAAAAATGCGTTAAGCCTATTAAGAAGCCGCTCAATCCCGCTGCGAGCTCAAACTTTACCTATAAATATTGTGGCCAAAGCGATTGTACGAGGCATACATCACAATGTTGCCAAAACAAATGGCCAGAGAGAAGAAAACCTGCGTGACTGCGGCATACCACACCTGAGGCTCCAGCAGCTTATGCCACTGAGGTGTAAGAAAGTACAGCACACCATCGAAGGCGCCAGGAAGGGTTAAGGAGCGTACTAGTAGTATCAGCATAACCACGTAGGGAAACAGTGCCAAAAAATACGAAGCCTTGCCGGAGCTTTTGACACCTTTAAACATGATGCCAGCAATGATGATCCAGGCCACGGCCAAGGCAATGGCCAAAGTCCAACTGGGGTAACCAATGCCATCATCTATGCTCGGCTTTTCACGCAGTATCACATTTCTATGCCGAAAATGTTGCTTTTAATTATTAATTTTTATGATTTATGTGCAGTTCAACTTACAAAAAGTAAAATTCCGCCGAAGTGGTACGCATAGTGGGTGCATCTCCATCTCTGCTAGTTATGTGCGTTTCCTCTGCTGGAGCAGAGTCCAAGCAGTTGGGACCCCACTCCTCGCGGCAATAGCTCCAAGGTAGTGTCGGGTAAAAGGAACTGACAAAGTAGCGTAGTGTCAGCGCCATCAGAGTGGCATAGTAGGTGCTGACTATGCCGGTAGCCAGCACTTGACCATAGCCAACGCCTTGAGGAATGGGAAAACAATGTATCAGATTTCGTTTTAATTTTTTTTTTCTTATTTAAGCAGTTGTGGTTGACCAACTGGCTCTCTAATAATGTATTTCTTCAGTTTATTTCAGTGATATATGTCCTTCACACATAATTAGCTGCACGCTTATTTCCTAAAACACGAAATTACTTAGAAGGCAATTTCGTTTGGTAAACTGATTAGGAGCATTCGTGTTTCAATTCTTGCGCCATTAAGTTGTCAGAGGCGTCCTCACATGTTTAATGTTAATTTGGTACGAAAAATTGAAATATACGGAAACGGACATGAATTCATTATGGAAATTCGCATGAAGTTTAAAATTTCAAAAATTTCTTCTATAATGAAAAATATGTCTACAAAAATCATAGATAGATAGAAGATACAGCTTCTGACATAAAATTAATCGATATTTTAGGAATTAAATTATTATGCTTTCACGTAGCATGTTCACTTCAGCACTTTCCGCTTAGCAATCCTACTTTAATTGCTGAATGATATTCGAACAAAAAGTTGTTTTTGGTTCCGCCTTTCCTAACTCGATAAGCAGTTGCCTCGTATGGTCAACGACAACAAGCATTCTAGTTTAGTTTAGTTTGTTTGCACTACTAACCTCTCATTATGGGCGAAAAGTCATAGACCTTGACGCTGCCACGACTCGAAAATTGTCCCAACAACATTTCCAGGTAATATATCGGCTTGCCCACCAAAATCAAAACTATCAGATAGGGTATGACAAAGGCACCGCCGCCGTTTTCCAATGCGGTGAATGGAAAACGCCAGACATTTCCCAGTCCAACGGATAAGGCAATGCAGGACATAAGAAACTCAAGGTCATTGTTCCAGCTGTCACGTGGCTTGCCCTCGCCGGCACCCTGCTCCATATCGCCCAAATCCGCCTCGTGTTGTACATTTTGTTGCTTCTCCTTGCCGGCCGCTTGACCATTAGGCGTTGCACCCTCCGATGTGTGCTTGTATTCACCTGGTATGGAGATATTTGAGCCCACATAGGCCTGATTAAGGTAACCATTGTCGTGGTTATCAACGTTGTTGTTGCACTGCGTCATTTTGTAAGCCTGCAAAGTAAATTAATTAATGATGTTGACCTTCAAATGGCATGCACATTAAACGCCTATTATTGACACTGCAGAGTACATGAAGGTTAGCTAGCATTTTTGTGGTCAAGTTGTGTGCTTTGGTTTTAATTGAAAAACAATAACAACAACAACAACAAGCAAAGAAACCACTGCAAATAACGCACAAATAATGGCCGCATTGAACCTTACCCAAATGCCAGCGGCGGCAATCCGGTTATTGGCCAAAGCACCAAAAAAAACAGCAAGCCAACAAAATCAAAACAAAAAGACTTCAAATTAAAGCAGAAACGCGCCCCAAGTCACTGACCCACTGACTCAGCGTCAAAGCTGCAATTACATAATATACAATGTAACAATGGCTATATACCGCATTCATTCAGTAAAAACTGCAGAGAACTGGTAACAAAATGCAGCCGTTGGCCCAGCTTCGGGCCGAAAAGCAGCCAAAGTGGCAAGTTGCAAGTGATACGTCATTGCCCAACGATGAGCGAAACAAGTTTCTTGGCCTTTGTCAACGTCATCAACGTCATCAACTCAACTGGCCCAAAGTTTGTCTGCTAATTTGCATTTTGCCAACTAAAACACGGTAGTGTAGCTGTCAGCTTGTGTTCATACACTGAAAGAAATTTCAGTGAAGTCTGCAATATAAGCCCAAATTTCGCCTACATTTTTAGTTTATAAATTAGCAATATATAAACGCCAAAACACAACAATTTTTGCTAGTGCAACCACTGTTTGAGTAATTTTATTGCGTATGCGTTTACTTTTGCGACTCAGTGTGTGGATTGTCAACTGGCGCAATGTTGCGCATTCGCAGAGTGTGACGACTTGATTGTTCTCGTAATTATTGGAAAGTGAAGGTGTCGGTCTCATTAAAGCAAAACAATATTTGTTGCTATTGTTATTGTTGTTTTTGCTCTTAGCCAAGCATTATGACCAAATAATGTGCTGTTATTAACTCAATTGCCAATTTACTCAACTGGCGCACAAAATTTGACAAACTTTTTGTTTTGTTCAGTTCAAGTATAAGTTAGCAAGTTTTTCTCATGCAATTAAGCTTGCACTTGCGATAAACTAAGAAAATAATGCTTGGTCATAATAATTTAATATTAGTAGATATAAATTATAAAAGCGGCTAATTTAAATGTGTGCATTTAAAACTTTGTTTCTGTTTTTTTTTTGGTTTGTTTGTCAATTAAAAACTTGACCAAACGTCAAGTTGCCATAAACTGAAATAACTTGGCAGCGAGTATTTCGCCGTATAATTTTGCCTTTGTTCTAATTGTTGAGACGTTGGAATATTTTATTGCTTTACAATGATGAATATGTTGACGAACGTGTTAATAATAATAATATTTCATATATGTCAGAAGAAGCTCGAAACCTCAAATGACAGGTTGTCAGGTTTTCAATGAATTGAAAGGAAAACATGTTACATATATTAGCAAATTGCTTAAAATTTTTATTAAATTGCTATGAAGTTTCTTGTTTTAACTAAAATTCATTTTATCTAGACTGCAGTTGGAAAAAGTTCTATGGCTAATTAACTTTAATTGTATTGAATGTGATGAACTGTAGCGATAAGAAAGTTGGCAATACATTACTACATGAAAGAAAGTGTATATAAAGTTTATTCGCTTCGTATAAGTATACAACAGTTAGAAGGAAAAATCAGAATCCCAACATTTGCGTAAGGAAGTCGATACATTTATCTGCGATTGATTACCAGACCACGATTACGATTTCGTCACCAAATGCAGCACTCGAAATTATTTCTCTCTTGATTAAAATCATGTGACTATAGCACATAGCTTTTATAGGGCTAAATCGGTAAACTAAATCGATTTTTTGCAAAGAATAAGTTGTAGTTCGTACTCATATAACTGTTATAGGGTAAATCGTTGAACGAAACATTTTTTGGCAAAAATTTATCAGACTTCATATAGCTTTCATAGAGTAAATCGGTAAACAAAATCTTATTTTGCAAAGAATAGGTTGTAGTTCGCAAAGCTTTTATAGGATAAATTGGTGATGAAATCTGTTCTTGCGAACAATATGTTGTTGTTTATAAAGCTTTTATAGGCCAAGTCGTTTAACAAAATCGTTCTATTGCAAATAATATATTGTAATTCGTATAACTTGTATAGGGTAAGTCGGTTAACTAAATAGATTTTTTGCAAAGATTATATGGTAGTTCGTATAGCTATTATAGGATAAATCAGTAAACACATTTTTTTTTGCAAAAAATAAAAGAGAGTTCATATAACGCTCATAGGGTAAATCGGTAAACAAAATCTTATTTTGCAAAGAATAGGTTGTAGTTCATATAGGTTGTAAGGGGGAAAATCGGTAAACAAACACAATATATTGTTGTTTATATAGCATTTATAGGATAAATCAGAAAACCACATCGTTTTATGCAAAGAATGTATGATAGCTTTTATAGGAGTTTTCGGTAAACAAAATCGTTTTTTTTTGCAAAGAATAAATTGTAGTTCTTATAGCTATTATAGGATAAACCGGTAAACAAAACTATTTTTTTTTAATAAAAATATATGCTTTTATAGGGTAAATCGTTTAACAAAATCGCTTTTCGCAAAGATAATGTTATAATACATATAGGTTGTAAGGGGGGAAATCAAACAAAAACAATGTATTATTGTTTATATAGCATTTATAGTATAAATCGGAAAACCAAATTGATTTTTGCAAAAATTACACTATAATTCGCATAGGTTTTATAGGGTAAATCGGTAAACAAACTCATTATATATAGTTCATATAGCTTTTATACGGTAAATCGTATAACGAAATCGTTTTTGGCAAGAAATATAGTAGTTCGTGTAGTGTCTTTAGGATAAATCGGTAAGAAAACTCGTTTTCGGTTAAAAAAGTTTAAACTTCGTAATTTTTCTAATTTACAGATATTAATTTCATATTTCTATCCATAACTCAATTCTACAATTTTCTATTCAACAATTAAAATAAATCATTGCAGTGCTCGACTAAATTTATTCTGTGAATATAATATTTGATAAGAAATACTTAAATATTGAAGATTAAATAATCATTTATTTGGTTTATTTTTTCCAAGATTTTAGCTTTTTTCTGCTATTATTAAAAATTTGTACTATCTTTCAGTGCCACTTAAGTGGTATGGACTGATAACTAAGCTTAGAAACATACTATTCCTTTTGGTTTGCATTTTAATTCAGCGTTTTTTAAAAAATAACTAATATCTTTACTTTCAAAGTGAAAAAATGATGTATAACAATTTTGATAAAATATTTTTAAAATATGTTTTTCGTACAATGATTGTTTCTGCTGGAATTTAAAAAAGAAACACTTCAATACTATAAACCTTTATGATTTTATGTAGTGAGTCATAAAAATATTTTAATCACAGCCAACAGCTGGCTCATCTATCGTTCAAGGGCATGGTTCGTAGTTTTGTTAATCTTTATTATCCATTATTAAGCAAAGCTAACATCCAACAATTAGTTAGAAACGCGCACTATCTTGGGAATCTCTAAATTAAATAGCTCTTAAATAGTTTCCGCTTATCTTGGCAAAAAAAAAATCAACGTCGGCTGTACTTTTTTTGCGGAACTCTTAACTTAGTTTTACAAAAACTGACAATCCAGACAGATAATAAAAAATTTTATTTTATGATATAAATATGGCTATCAGACAAAGACTTGTAGCGCAATTCTCAGCATATCGTACACAAAAGATATAAAACAATACCAACAAATATTATAATAGCAAACAATATTGCCGGCTTTAAGAGAAGTATGTACATTTTTATGCCCCAGAGTAGAGCACTTTTGCAGGTCCCTGACCTACATATATAATGTATGCTATTCTTGTTGTATTGTTATATTGTTATAAACAAAAAAAAATGTGTGTACACATAAATATTAAATTGGATTGGTTGCTTGGCGTGTGTTTTTGATTGACATTAACCTAGACGAGATTTGTTATTATCATGTTTTGACGTTTGTGACAGATAAGCTGTGTCTTGTTAAGCTTTAATCATGTGGCAAAGATGGTATCACCGAGAGACCAAAGATAGACAAGCAGCTAATATAATAATTTATGATTAGCAAAGTTGATTGCATAAAATACTTTGGAAATATGCTACAACGCTGTACTTTGGAGCTTCATTGTTTCTTTGACGGCAGCTTCTAAGTTCCACACTTTTGAAGTGGGGAAAGTGAATTAGTTGGTTTGGAGTATAACCTGAAGATTGTGATTAAATCTAAGCACTTTTTGTTATTTAAATATAAACAAATAATGGGTTACATTAAAGTTGGGCTGCGGAAGAGCCTGTGCCGTTTCTCTGTCAGTAATCGAGTATTAATTGTTTTCCACATAAATCCTTATTAAAGCGTTTCGAACCGTTTTAATGTATTGCAAAATTAAATATTCAAATACCGATTTTGGCTGAATATCTTCAAAAACAAACGATATATAGCTATTTGATACAGTCAACTTTTTCCTGGAAATATCTTAACGAACAAACGAATTTAAGTTTTTCCCAGCTGTTCTGTAATGCGCTGTTAATCATAATTGCATCATCATATAAAAAATCGTAATAAATAAATGAAAGTTAGAATCAGATATGAAATTTAGAATCACAGAACCAATTAGAAGTCAGAAAACAGAACTTCTGGATATAATTTTATCCCTATTAATATCTCAACAAACAAACGAATTGAAGTTTTTCCGAGCTGTTCTGTAACGCGCTGTTAATCATAATTGCATCATCATATTCAAAATCGTAATAAATAAATGAAAGTTAGAATCAGAAATGAAATTTAGAATCACAGAACTTCTGTAAATAATATTATTCCAAATAGAAGTCAGAAAACTGAACTTCTGGAAATAATTTTATCCCTATTAGTATCTCAACAAAAAAACGAATTTAAGTTTTTCCGAGCTGTTCTGTAAAGCGCTGTTAATCATAATTGCATCATCATATACAAAATCGTAATGAATGAATGAAAGTTAGAATCAGAAATGAAATTTAGAATAACAGAACTTCTGTGAATAATGTTATTCCAATTGGAAGTCAGAAAACTGAACTTCTGGAAATAATTTTATCCCTATTAATATCTCAACAAACAAACGAATTTAAGTTTTTCCGAGCTGTTCTGTAATGCGCTGGTAATCATACTTGCATCATCATATACAAAATCGTAATGAATGAATCAAAGTTAGAATTAGAAATGAAATTTAGAATCACAGAACTTCTGATTATAATATTATCCCAATTCGCACATAAGTCAGAATAACAGAACTTCTGTAAATAATTTTATCCCCTTTGAAATGACTGTATCCCAATTGCAACGAATGTCGTAATAAAAGAACTTGCAAATAGAAATATCCCTATTAGAATGTGACAGAGTAACAGAACTTCAGCAAGTACTATTATCATATTAGTTTTACACTCCGTCACAAATAGATACTGTTTAGTCTTTTTTTTATAAAATAAACAGTCAATTCAAGGTCACGGAAGATTAAAAACCAGTTCAGTGTCAACACAGTTGTGCTTAAGTAAATATAAATAATAATTTGCAGTACCCTCCCAAACGACAAGCTTATTCTTTAATATCATATCAAGATGGCCCGGTATTGTTGTCAAATTAAATTTCTTGTTCAAATGCATTTTAAGTAAAGTGACAAAATATTTGAGGATTGTGTAGCAACGATCAAGTTTCAAGAACTAAACCGTATTATGAATTGCAATAATTTTGAAACTCCATACCAAATACCATAGAATTATTGTAACATTCAAACAATTAGGAAAAATTGTATAGTGTGTTTTAAATTCGTCAGCTCAAAGCTGGCACAAAGTTTGTAATTTAGTTTTAAACGATATTAAAAAAAAAACAACTGCCCCATAGTTTATAAACTTAAACAAAAACCTAGAAATAGCCAAGTATTGGCTTATATAAAACTCCGACTTTTATATCATAATTTGGATATAAAACTACAAAAAAAAATAATTCAACATTATTTACTTTTATCTTCGTATAATTTGGCTGTCAAGTTAATCACTTCACTTTGTTGCGCTGGCGTTGGCGGCTTTAAGCTTCCACTAGCTGTTGCGGCTTAAACAAATCTTGGCCAATTTGTCATTTTCATTTTGGCACACACAAATAATTTTTCCAAGCTTAAGCAATTATTTCAAATTATATTTCTCTGCATTTGTATCTTTGCAGCTATTAAACATTGAAAAAATCAGTTGTCAGTTAGTCAACTAAAACTTTAAATAATTGTGTTTATTTCCGTAAATAATTATATCAACGAACTGCACGCCACGAGCGTCCAAAGCCAACTGATCGCTGCCTTGTAGCGTCCATAAAAGACAACGAAGCGTTGAAGCTTGGCAGACAGACGGCACGATCGACGTAGTACGTCTTGACCTAAGGTAAGTGAAAAAATTTCGGTTGAATTGTTGTAGCTGCCTTTGTAACGGTTTTTATTAATATTGTTATTGTTTATTTATTGCTAATAGGACGTGTTGTTAAAACTATTTCGATTACAAGCGCGTAACTGCGTGCATGTCGTTCTCGGTGATTCTCAAAATGCGCACGTCTGACTTGGTCGCTGCCGCTTTGTTTGTAACTTTTAAACTACAACTGGTTTTTTATATAAAAAAGTTATTTATTTATGTAAGAAAATCAAGTGAATTGTTTTTGAATGTGCTCATTTGCATACAAGTATTGCTGCACTGATATCGTTGCAGCTAAATGTAAAATAATTATGACACAAACTGTGCAAGATTATGTCAATAAGACAATTTATCTTGAATACTAAGTGTTTTCCGAAGTACTACTCTAGATTTATTTTTTACGCTAGTGTTGTGGAAAGAGAATAACATTTAGCAGCAAATGTTTTTTTTTTTATAATTGCTATTAGTTAAAACAAATAACACCAGATCCAGTAATATAACTAATTTAAATATTTTTATATATAATGAAAATCTTGCAATTTAGGCTGCATCATTCTTTCTGATATATAAATCGGTTCTGCTTAAGATTATTTTTTTCACATATGTATAATCAAATATTTAGGATAAACTTTATTTTTGTTTTATTAAAATTTATACCCCTTGACTATGGTAATCGCTTCAAAGGCGGAACAAGCACGGAATATTTTTCCTAGGTAATTTGCTAACCACAGCGCTGCTAGGCAAATGCACTAGTGCTGATGCACACTCCATCTGATCATAAAATTGCTTAAAATACTTTCTTTGTCTACATTTCAAGTTCATTTTTGCTGTATCCTTGAGCTGACTCATTAATTTCTAAATCTTTATACTCTAACATTTGTTGGTTTAGAGACCCAATTTATCAGTTAATGAACTTGCATAAAGTTGATATACCACAAGTTATTGGAACTAAACGCAATAAAGTGAGTCTTGCAGGAACATGCGGCTTTTTTAGTAGCTTATTGCTGCTGCCAATCGAGTTGTAGCCATAGCTTCTTGGTTCTCTAATTATAGTTTTGGTTCACAAGAGTAAATGAACGCAAGCAAGTTTATCTGCCTAAGACTTTTGATAAGCCCGATGGCCTGGTGCCATGCGCGGATCATAAACTTGGCCTAAACAATTATTGCTTGGCGCTGTCAACATGCCATAAACTTGGTTGATTGACTGATTGATAAAACAAACAAAAACATTTCGTCGAAATCATTAAAATGCAGCAACATAATTACAAATTTTATTTAAATTGTGACAAAGCAGTATAATAATACCACAAATACCAGAAAATATATCAAAAATGTTAGTCCGTTGGCCACACTAAAACTGTCAAATGTGGCTGCTGAAAATATTTTAATTGGATGCAAATTGAGGTTTTGCATGAAACTCGTTTTGGGTCTACGAGCCGCCCTCTGATGGCTCAGAAAATTGACCACAACCAAAAAAATGTTGCCTAGTGCGCAACGATGCATGCAGCCTTGATTAAAACAATTCAATTAAAAATATCAATAATGCTCAAAAATTAAAACATGCTAAATGTAAATTAAAATAAAATAAAAAAAAAAATGTGGCAAGCAAGTGAATTAAATTTTATCGCCCGCAAACTATTAAATTGACATATAGAGTATATAGAGGTTTTCACTTTTTAATTAAAAGCCAGCGCGATAATATAAAATAAATTTTTAGCGGCCAACTTTCGCACGGCAATATATTTAAATTGCAATTAATTTTTAATAATATGTATTTGATTACATTTACAAGAGTTAATCTATGCGTAATTTCGTTTTGCTCTTGCCGTTTTACTTATCCGTTTGTTTGTTGCGGTTTATTTGGTTCGTTTTTAATTTTGACCAAAAAACATAAGTAATTACATTGTTGTTATTATGTATTTTATAAAACAATAAATAGTATTATCTTCAGCTGGGTTGAAACTAATGAGCAATTAAGCGTGCTGCAATTGTTATATTGATAAAATTTATTGTTGCATTTGACAGCTTTAAATTTGAGGTGGGCAACAACGTTGTTCAGCCCAACCCAATCAAAGTTAAATATTAATATAATTTAATTGATTCAATTTAATTCGAATTAAAATAATTATAACTGCGGGCTAAAAGTTTTTGAATATTGTTCTGTTGGGTGCGGGTGTTTGAAAGTTGGCTTTCAGTATTTAATTGTAGAGATTAACGATAAAGTTTGTCTTGAGTTTAGATTGTATAACCGTATTAGCTTCATATAGGCTGGGTCAACAGTATTCACGCTTAAGTATAGTCTACAATCTTTACTTTTGGCTTTTAATTCAAAATAGTCTTCTTTACTTTTATTCCTTGTATAATTTTTAACAAAATATTAAGATAATGAAGTTAAAATTGATGCTCCTATGTGGAGCGATAGTCTTCTGTTTAAATAATTAAGTACGATTTATATGCCTTAGACTTTTTGATATTTAATATAATGTCATAAAACATAATTTTTTTATTATTCATCTAGTCTATCTGAGCTAATAATTAAACAATATTAAAACCAAGAAATAAATAAATACATCATCATCTTTCAGCTCTACAACATGTGGTGGGTTTTGGCATTCTCAATAATTCTTCTCCATTCGTCTCGACTGTTAGCAAGGGCACGCCAGTTCCTTACTTCCATAATTCCATAAATAAATTAGAACGAAATATAATAACGA
Source organism: Chymomyza procnemis (assembly GCA_035046065.1). NCBI lineage: Eukaryota > Metazoa > Arthropoda > Insecta > Diptera > Drosophilidae > Chymomyza > Chymomyza procnemis. The sequence goes on from JAWNOJ010000023.1 coordinate 30,771,733, forward strand.
AACTAATGTGTATTTTTAGACTGATGGATAAATTTTTTAAAAATACGCAACTTCGCACATCTGGGACTAGCTCGGAACTTTAATTTGAAAAGGTGAAAACAGCAAGTAACATGAGATGAGTTAAAATAGTGAAAGAGTTGTATTGAATAGAACGTTCATAAGTTACGCAAATGTAAAGGGTTGGCTTTTATATATCGGGATTAGAGAACCAAAATAAATATTAATCATTGAAAATCGCTTTATTGTTTTTCAAAACATTCCCCATTAAGATCTATACACTGTTGCATGCGTTTGAACCAATTGTCGAAGCAATTTTGCCACTGTGATTCAGGTATCTCCAAAACATTCATTCTGAACGCATCAACTGCTTCGTTGCTCACTCAGTATTTGTTGTCTTCTGACGGGAATAAATTGAAGTCATTCGGTGCCAGGTCAGGACCATATGGCGGATAACTCAACAAATCGATGTGTGAGAGCTCGTTTTCGGCGGTTGGTTTTGCTAATTTGTTGAAAGACAACTGGCAAAACATTTGGTTGTATACCACTCGAAACCAATTGCTCTTCGTTGTTCTAGCCGTACAATTGCAACATTTCCAGTTTTTACGAAAACAGGCGACTATTTGCTTGGAAGTGCTTCGTGCGCGAACATCTTTTGTTGGATTTGGCTCTTCTTCAAACACCCATATAGTCGACTGCTTACTGCTTAATTTCGGGCTCATACGCGTAAATTCAAGATTTATCACCTGTTACGATGTCATAGACATGTTTCGAAGTACCGCCGTCGTATTTTTTGAGTATTTCTTTCGACCAATCGACACGAGCAATTTCTCAGCGCTTGATATATTGACAAATGGCGCTCATATTTCACAACGTTCTGAGCATGTATAACCTCAAAAATGGCGAACCTTACGATAGAGCTGTCGGTTGCCAGATTACAATACTAAGGGTACCCAATCCCGAATACCATATTTCGTAATTGGCTCATAGAACGCGAAATTGTGCAATTCATACTCGGAATGGAATGACAAAGGAAACTTTGTTGACTCAATGAAACCGAGTATGAGTTTACGCAAAAGTAACACGTCAAGGCAGGTGCTACGTTCATTTGCAGTCATTTTATAGGGTGAAGTTCACAAAATCATTATTTATCAAGTCCCTATATATTTTATAAACAAAATAGTTTCCAAAATACAAAATCTATCAAATATCAGACGTCTTGACTAATAGAGATGAGTAGCTTTTTTTGATTTATGTAAAAGGAACTGCAACTGCGCCTACATTGCTAACACTGATTGATGGCAGCATTGCATCTTTCTAGGCGCATTCAATCGTTGGTTCTCCGAATGCATCCATTTACTGATCAAGTCCTTAACATAATCCATTTCTTCATCCGTTGAAGAATGCGTAAGACTACTAAATGTAGTCAAACTTTTGGCACCCAGCGTCTGTACCTCATAAATAAGTTTTGTAAATTTGATACTTTATTAATAAACCTTATAAAACTTCGCTGCTTTCTAAATTGGCCACAAATAAAACTAATTTGATAATTTGTTGACTTGTTATGTCTGGCTTATATGGACTTGTTCTAGGAAACGTTAAGCAGAAATACCCAGAGGGTCATGCGTCTTAGGTTCAACTTCTGATAATACTCGCACAATGTAAAAGTCATTCATTAGCTTTTTTGACTGATAAGATATTTACAGTAAGTTTTACTTGAACTAAAAATAGTTTTTAAAGCAAAAATTAGACCAACTACATAAAGTAGAACATAATTCCCAGAAAGATTAGGCCAAAAAATTGGTATTATAATGTAAAAGTCATCTAGATCTGATTTGGTTGATTGGAGTGTGAGAATTTCATAAGTCGGTTTAAAAATAGTTTGGCAAGCCTAAGTTTTCTACGTAAGTGGCAATAAAATAATTTTATAGTTCAGTTTCAGTTTTCATAGTTTCAGTAGAGATTAAACAACAAACGCGGGGGCCAAGCACACACAGAACAGAAATAATGAGGTAGTAGCTGATAAGGGCCCAAGTGCTTAACATTATTTTTCAATAAAAATATTAATTTAAAAACAAAGTTTTTATGTAAGTTGCATTGTTACAGCACTTTCCCCAAGTCTGCCAGTTTTTAAGTACTTAAAAATCTCACATATATAGTACCTACGCATCCGTTTGCCCCGGCATTCAGCTTCCGTCACAAACTACATGAGTCGTAACTCACTTGGAGTCATTATGTCTTAGTAAAATTTGCTTGCCTGGACATTGAGTACATAAAATAAAAATTTTTTTGACCCTATACACAAAATGGGGGGGAGAGCATTAGTCGTTAACATGCTTCCTATAACATATCCATAAAAACTTTGCCAGACTATAAAACGTTTGTGGTTGAGTGATTTTGGGGCAGGCCAGCCGGCGTCAAGGCCAGCTGTGTGACCTTAGTTTGCACATATTTGACATTGGCAGTGGTTTGAGTAGTATGTGCATTTCGAATCTAACAGAAATTAGACTAAACTTAACTAATTTGGCTTTGGCTTGCTTTTTGTTTTATGACTTTACTTTCAGCCAACTGTAAATTATAGGCCATGTTAAGAGCCAAAAGAAGTTGACAAAAAGTAAAAGCCACTTACAAATTTTCTTGCTCATTTATCAAGCGTTAGTAAGGCATAAATCTTGTCTAAGCAAATCGCAATGACAACTGTTTAGCTGGCACGAAGCAAACACCGTGGTGCCAGCTTCTAGTGCAGGATCCCCCCCCTCCCCTTCCCACCCACACCCACAGAGAGAGGAAGGCAGCCAGAGCAATAATAATGTACCGTGTCACGCAATTGTTTTTGTTTTTGGTAAATGTGAGGGGAAGCATTAAATTTTATAGCATTCCGCTGCTGCTGCTGCTGCTGCTGCTGCTGCTACGGATGTTAAAAACATAAGACAGAAATGTCAGCTGGTCAGCAGTTAGGACAGATTGCGCATACGCCCCGTGGCAGAGCAGCTACATTTCCTGCTAGCTAGTCATCCTTGTTGTTGGTTTTCAGCTGTATCTGTGTATCTGCTGTTGATTTTTACACCTTGTGATTTAAGCAGTTGAACATCATGAAAAATGAATGATTTAAATTATCTCTGGTCTAAGCTCGTTAAGTTGATTTCTGACAGAGTTGGTAAAAGTTGTTTGGCTCGTCTCGGCTCGGCTCGGCTCAGCGCTTTCACTGTAATTAATGTGTCCTTGGGGCGTACTAAAAACTAAAGTGTGGCCTACCACGGTCGAGCTGTTTTAAATTTAAATTTCATTTTGATTTTTATCCAAGTCCAGTGCTATTTACTTAATTGAATTCCATCTCTCGCTCTCTCTCTCTCTGGGGTGGTGGTCTACACACGCTTATATAAATAGAAGCTACACACACACACATTTCATTTCAATTAAATGAAATCTCTGGTGTAGTTATTTGGCATTCGTTTGACCCAATTGAGTAAGTTTTTGTTATCTTTTGGCTTAAACTCAAGACACCTGGGCAATTAGTTTGTCTTGGGTTTTGATAAAGTGTAACAAGATTTTCATATGCAATTTGCAGCTGCTGCTGCTGTTGCTGCTGCACTTCATATCAATTTGTATGCCATATTCGTTTTAGTCAGTTGCCAGATGTGTATCCTGAAGAACATGGCTCATATGCAGCACAGCAAATTGTTGTTGCAGCAGCACATTATAAATGCAATTCAATTTCATTTTTGCTGTTTACTTTTTACGTTTTTTTTTTTGTAGCTGTTGCCTGTAGCTCTTCAAGGAGTAAAAGGTACACACACTTACCCACTCAGAGGTTTACACATGTTGACGTTGAGACGTAGCTTCATTCAGTACGTAGAATTGGACGAGTGCATTTAAAGTATTTTAGGCATGTCGACAAACAAAATTTTATCTAAGTCTGACACTTTTAAGCTATTTTATGTTTAGGGTTTCTTAAACATAATTTCACATATAAAAAGTTACTAACAAAGTTCAGCAAGATGGACTAGAACCTCGTTGATCATGCGGTATTGCAACAGATGTGGCTGCATTCTTCAATTCTTTAGTTAACTTAACAGTTTCTATTCTATTGGGCAAAGTACTCTTCTGTCTTAGTGAAGAAAAATAATGGAGTTGCACGAAAAATAAATCTGTAGAAGTATTTGCTTGCCACTGCAAAGTGTGCCGGAAAAGAAAAGTTTAGATAATCGAGCAGCCATTGCATTGGCAATGGCAGCAATTGACTTCAATAACCACATAATGCTCACCAGCACATACATGTACCACGTACTGAAGGGAATTTTATGGCCACATTCATGTTTATGCACACATTTTCACCTCTTACTCCACTTGACTACTTTTATTTTTTAGTTGCTGCCTGCGCGCCATCTTGTTCTGCATGCAGCAGCAGCGCCCTCTGACGGGCTTAAACGACGTTTTGTGCCAAAAGTCGTTGCATACTTTGGGGCGGACTTTAAAGTCGATGCAGTGGCCCAACTCAATTTGAATAGAAATAATATTAATCATACGCATTTGTTGCAAACTAATTGAGCTGTAAGCTGTATGTGCATGTGCACATATTACGCATACGTCACGTAGTCCATAACAATATTAAGTCATTCGCTAAGCATGTTAAAATGCGCGCAGCTAAAATTTTACATTCCTTGCACATTATTTTTTTTTCTACTCTCTTAACAATAATGTGTTTTACTACATAAAACGCGAAATGTCAAAGAATTTGTTGTGATGTGTGTTTGTGCAGCAAAGTGCGCACTACATGCCATAAAAAAATGACTAAAACACACGCAACAATGGCAATAACAGCAACAACACCAGTAACTAAAATAATAATAACAACAAAAACAACAATGAACACTGCTGGCAGTAGTAGCAACAACAAAAACAACAACAACAACGACAACAGCAACTGGAGTTGACTTTACTACAATCGCATGCCAAGCGCAGCGCATTTCGTGCGTATGAAAATCTGCAATTCATGCAATTTTCATGGAAAATTTGCCACGCAAAAAACAAGAAATAAAACCAAAAATAGAAAGAAAATGGCAAAATATAAATAAAAAGATGCACTGTAGGAAATAAAAATTTTTAGCAAATATAAAGTGCGTTTTGACAGAAGCGTATTCTTGTGCAAAAAAATGTTGCAAGTTTTAGATTTCTACACGAATTTTAACAGCGAAGAACTTGCAAAGTTTGGTTTTTTAGTTAAGCTGAGCAGCTTTTAAGGTTAGATACATTGATCAATACTTTATCCTTACGTACAACATAGCCGAGCCACCGTAGTTGGCGATAGTCCTCCTCATTCTGAAAGTAAGCAAAGACTGCCACCCAGCGCAGCCGCATACGTCCGTGACACAAGCCGTGCTTCTACGCTTTGTAAGAGCGCAAAATAAATGCCGCTGCAGAGTTCATTTTTAATTTCCAGACTATGCGACATATCGCTGCCTATGTCGCTGTGTTTTTTTTTTCAAAATTTCGTTTCCTAGTCATAGCTGTTGCTGGATTCTAGCAGAAAGTTCAATCATTCTAGTACTTTTTTTCAATAAATGTATCTGCTCAAATTCGCAGTTCACTAAATTTCTTACAGTGTAACGCAACGTTACGTAGAATTGTTGTTACTGTTTATGTATCTGTATCTGTGTGTGCTGTGAATGTCAAAATATTTGAATGTTTGGCATTTTAAGCGTTAAATTTTTGCTGTCAACATTCTCAGTGCCGCACACTGCACACACACACAGCTACACCCACACGCATACACACTCGCACATGCTCATACTCACACACACAGTCACACATGGAAACATATACAGCTAGATGAACATTTAGCGTGAGTTCATTGTGTTGCTTTGTGGTTTTGCTTTCAACATGACAAATTAATTTGCACAGCACGTGTCACTGCGTGTGTGTGTGTGTGTGTGTGTGTATCTGTGTAAAGTATCCGTATCTTAAGTAGTCAAGTAACAGTGCTTATAACTTCTATGATAGATTACGCCGCTTGTTTGGTAATCAATAGCACAACAGCACTTGATATTGAGCATCATCATCATCATCTGCAGCGCCTACAAGGACATTATCAACAACATAAGCATTTGGGTTATTAAAGTATTTGCTTTAGCTTAGTGACACATACGCACACACACACACACACGCACACACACAGACACAGGTATTATTTACTTTTAAGCTGCAGATTGCGTGCACTGCATATTTTATTTATATTTAAGTATAGCTTGCTTCATCTTCCATTTGTCTATTTAAATATTTAATTGACATTCTATGCAAAAATGTTCGTTAGGACTAAGCCTAATTAGCAAAAGATAACACGCCATATACTTGCAGAACTGCAAATAAATATGCTATAAATTGAATGTATATATATTTCTATTGTTTCAAATATGCTTACCAAATGTTAATGATTGCTTTTCATCTGCGGCAACTTTGTATTTACTTTTTATCAAAACGCTCGTTCTTCACTTCTCCTTTAGACATTATCTTTTGTTTTTAACACAAACATCGTATGTTATCATGACGCCCTTCGCTGAGCATTATCTTTGTCATTATGCGGCAACTGCACTAACTCATTGAGTTTTATTCAAAATAAGCACTAATATAGCAAAAAAATGGTAGAGCAGACGCTGATATTAAGTCTGAGCGCCCAGCTGAGGCGAAGTATACATGGACATATCCATAACATTCTGCTGTGGCTCCAAGAGATGGCGGTACGCTTGCTTTGATTTAGTTGGTTGCGCATCCGAAAAGTCTTCGAAGTTTTTGGTTTCATCAAGCTTTGTGCTTACAACTGGCGCAATCACATGTGTATCCAGCTCATCGGCTAATTCCATTTTAACTGTCTTGCCCGATGGTGTTATAATAAGTACCCTCATTTTTCCAAAAAAAAAATTTTTATTGTTTGCCGAAATTAACTAAAATTTGCTTAGACCAAAAAAAAATTTTGTACTAACTAGTTTGAATTTTTAGTTCAAAATGAATGTGTATGTTTTGCTTTAAATAATGCACAAACTGTCTAAGTTTGCTTTGATTTTTTTTTTTTTTGGGGGGGAATGTTGGAATTACTTGCTGTGAGTACTTTAAGTTGCTTAGGTTTTGCCAACATTTTGTGGCAACATTATGTGCGCGTGTGTGCGGCAGTGTGTGTGGTATTGTTTGCTCTTGTCATGTGCGCTCTGCAGACTGAAACATAATTAATTCAAATTAATTACAATTTGTGTGGCATTAGCGCTTGTGCTGCCTGCCACTAAAACATTGTTGTTTGCTTCATACAAAAAAAAAAAAAAAAATAAAAAATTTAATATATGTCTTGTGGCACTTAAATTTCTATTTCTAGTAAAATGCAAATTTTGTGTGACGGGCACTTAAGTTATATGCTGCCACTGCAGCAGGCTTCAAAATGTTGCACACAGCGTTTGCCATTTTCAATTGTTTGCCCAACCCAATTAACACAAAACTGCAACAAGCTCAGGGTTCTCCGGCATGACAGAGGGTTGAGGGCCCAGTTTGAGGTCGCCTGCTGACGTTTATAAATCAATTATGCAACGATTGCATGCTCATTAGTGTCAAACTCAATTAACGCTGACAGTTTGTGTGTTCCTCTGGTACATATCTGTGTTTCTGTGTGTGTGGGTTGGTGTGGAGGGAGGTGCAATATCTGACGCATAATATCAGAGGTCGGAAATGGTTTTCAACCGTGATTAGTTGCATAAAGTGTTCAAAGCATTAATTGGCATTTAATAGTTGAAACATGCATGTACATTGGATAAAATATGTTAGATGTTAAGGTAAATGAAGATATGTAGTGTGCCTGAAATACTGGTATTTATTGACAGACGACTGCTTTTTACATAAACTAGATTTTACCGTCTACACTCTGAAAATTATTCGTGTCAGAAAAAGTAGCTCTTTGTCCCTGAGATATAAATCGGCATACATAAAAGGAAAAACGCAATAGATTGTTTTGACTTAAGTATCTAGCATTTAACGCTTTCTTTCGCGCAAAAGATTGCGAATTGTTATCTTGGCTATGATAGCCTAGGACTCCTTAGTTAAATTCCATAAAAATTGACAAAGTCGGAAGGCAATAAAATAGTAACCACACGCTTCTTTATTAAAAGGCAGCGAAGTGAATATGTGCATATGTCCCCTTACTTGCCGCTTCAATAAAAAATACGTATAAGCTGTTTTATCAATTTTATAATATATTTTTGTACAAATATAAAACATAAATAAAATGGCATATTTATGCAGAAATGTCATCAATAAAGAGAGAGAAAGAATAAGATGGCTCATAATCGCCTTCATGTAATCCTAAAGCACAGCCAGTATTAAGTCTAAAGCTGCATGCCAATAATAATGAACCTTAGTCAATAAAAAGAAGAGATTATCTTCTACTTCGGTTTAGGAAGACATGTTCAGTTTACATTTTTAATACGATATCTTGTTTGTAAATGACCACTTTTGGCAACGTAACATATCAGTCGATAAGTCTGAAATTTCGCGTATTAAGTTGTCTTTAAGATGGGCTATGTTTTTTTAGTTTTGTGTCCTTGTTTCCTTAGCGCATTTCTTGGATTTCAAATCACCCTACATAAATGAGTCTGTTGGCGTTAGATAGAGTAATCTTTGTGGCCAGCCAAAAACACATTTTTTTGATCTGACTTGGACGCAATAAATCCATTGTGGCACTATCTTGTTAGTACTAGCGACCATTAAAATCACTTATCATTATTGCACGTTAACGCTTACAATCGTTGCTTCATCATAGTCTCCGAAAATATAGAGACCGATGATCATATAGGCAGAAACACATGACATGATGTTGATTTTTTTCCAAAAGTCGAGTTCGCTTTCAGCCATTTTAATGGTCCATTTGGCATATTTGACACGTTGCTTATAGTCAGCTGGGTTTAATTTGTGTGACATTTAAATTTTGTACGCAAACATTTTCAAATCAGCTTCTCCTTAATACTGCCTCCTATGGCCACAATATTTTGATGTAAAATTTTATAGATAACAGCAATTAGCTTTGCCGACTGACTTACTTAACAATTTTCCCCAAAATTAGTTGGCTTACTAAAATAGATTTTTGCCTTCTACCACGTCTGCAGTCTAAGCTTACCATCTTAAGGATCTTCCAAAGCTGTCATTCCATATGGCTGCGCATGCTTTTTGTCGCTTTTTGCCTAGTCTGCAGTATTTATTTGCTTTATTTTGTATTTTCGGTTTGAATAAAAATCTCGCTTTAGAAATCCTAGCTAGGGTGCATTCTATGGGTGCACTCAATTGGTGTAAAGTTCGTTGGGAAATGCATTTTGTTATATTTCGAAACGGCAGTTTGAATGAAATCTTCGACAAAAGCGAGTTGTGGGTGAATCAATGTTTAAATGCTTACCCAGAGATTCTTTATTTTACTTCGCTCCCTCACACATATATAGCGAATGTGTTCAGTTTCTCTTTCTAGCAACTCTAAAAGTTTATTGAGTTAAAATAACTTTAAGGCAAATTTAAGCCATTTAACTTACAACGGTGTTGGTCAACAGCATTATGTAAATATGAATAGCATTCAATTGAATTGCAGGGCACACACACACACACACACAGACGACGCCACATACATGTGTAGTAACATGCAACAATATATAGGAGCAGCAGCTGACCTCAATGTGGTTTGCCCTCTCGTCCAGCTAGAGCATACAAAACGCGTGTCAATGCGTGGCTGCTTTTGCTGCTGCAGCAGCTGCTTCGTCTGCGCCCTATAGTCAGTATGGTTGAGGCTGTGGCAGCAACAACAACTTGCGTCAACATGTTTGCAGCGGCAGTAGCGTAGGGTAAGGTCTGGCCAGATATAAACATTGAGATATGCAACGCAAAGCACACATACATATGTACTCACACAGATACTCATAACTGCAGGCAGGGAAGTATGTCATGGACATAGCATTTCACAGCTTTGTGTGTGTATGTGTGTGTGTGTGGTGGGTGTGTGAAAGGACAACACAACTACATATGTTCTACATATCAAAGCAACTATCGCACTAACAGATACAAGCCAGAGATACCAACAAGCAACTACCAACTGCCGACTGCTCTTGGTGCTAAAAGCACGCATAATAAAAATGGCGATTCGAAGGACAAACAAACAAACAAACAAACCAATACAAGCATCTGGTCATTTCTATCATCACTCACTCTTCTTATGTACTTACTCTGGCCCTACGCATTTGTGCAAGATTTCAATTATGATATCAAATACTTGCACAACTGATAAGACCTGCCTGAGGTTGGTGGGCAGCAACAAAAGCACTGAACGAAGGCTCCTAAAGAAATTCTACAATGTGAAATGTAAATGCGGCATTTTTTTGTATATATAATATACCATCATCTATGTGCGTCTTGTATGTACTTGTTGGCATAACATTGTCTGACACATTTTGTGGCACATTAAATTTGTTGCAACATAAAGAGCATAGTTAAATAGTAGTTGTGCTTGGGCTGTTACGATGAAGGTTGTGAAAATATTTGATAAGCTGCTGGCAAAGGGAAATATTTATTGAAATGGTAGTATGTTGGGAGTGCTGAAGGCCAGCAGTTGGGTAACGAGATGCTTTGTAGTGCATAAATTTGCATGCCAGCAGCATCTGTACTTGAACATATCAGATTTTTCGTATGCCAATGAACAAAACCTGAGTTAAATGTGTAAGATATTAAGTCAAAAATGGTTATGCTTTGCTGTGTAGTCTGTCATTTGTAGCATGCTGGCTAGCAGGCATTTAAATGGAGTACAATATCATGTAATCTTACGCGTCTGTGACTATAAATGCAGCTTAAAATATGTGAATACGAACAATACAACAAAAACTTTTAAGATGTGTAAGCCAAATAGCAGCTTTAGTAAGCCAATGACGACTAACTAAGCGATAACAATTAATAGGGCTAACAAGTAGGGTTGACAAATAGGGCCAACATGCAGTTAGCAATTGGCGTGGTTGTCACTTAAATAGGTGCCAAGGCTATGTGTATGTGCTGCTGAACATGAACATGGTAAAGGTCATTATGCGTTCAGTATGTGATTGTGGTCATGCCTCATAATGGCGAAAACAGACCCTTCAGCTTCAAAGCAAACACGCTCACAATGCCCCAGACAACTGCTCCACATGCCATTTAAGTACATTAAGACGTCCAAGCAGCTGCTCTAGCTGCTGTGCAACACACGGCGTATGCGTAATATTTGCTGGGATAAACATATTGTTTCGAACAACGGCAACTGCAGCAGTTGCCCAACTGAGCTACCAAGCTAAATTTACTTAGCAGTTAAAACTGGCAAAATACACTTTAAAAAATGTTTCCGATCAGCTGCAGCGTTGCTCTGACCTCGTCTAACGCAATTGACTTTGTCTAATGCCGCAACTTTTTCAATTTCAAAAATTTTCTTTTACGAAATTTGCCATAAAATGTAATGTCTTCTGCACTTTGTAATTAATTTAAACTTATGACCCATAAAGTAACTCAACAAAAGTGGCAAAAAAATATGAACAAATTTGCTGAAACAATATCACTGCACTCTCACTCTCTGTCTCTCCCTCTCTCGCTCTCTCTGTGAACATGCAAAGTAACTCTCCAAATACAAACAACATGTTCACACAGCCATTTTTTGCAACTACATAATTTAATTTTTACGCCATTTTGTTGTTATTGTTGTTACGTGCATGAAATTTTTGGTCGTGTCTTTGTGTCTCTCAGACAGCTGTTGGCAGTTTCAACTTAAACTTGTTAACTTTGGTAATTAAATTGTTAAACATCAGTTGGACTTTAATTGACTGTCGCCGTTGTAGTCAGCAAGACAGTTTCCGGCATGTTGTCCTTTTGTTGGACAGTTGGCCCAGCACAATACAGAAATTCCTTAAGTGCCAATTTAGTGGCAATTTACTTTGGTCTTAACACTTTGCACTCTGTGAACGCAACCATGAGCAGAAAGAGAGGCAATTTAAATACAACAACAGCAAAATGCTGCCAACACAAACTTACTGTGTGCAGAAGCTTTAGGCCCAAAAAAAAAGAAAGTAATTGTCCACAAAATCCTCGTGTGTCCGCCGCCACACTGTGGGCTTAATTGACTTAGCTCAGTTAAAGCGTAGAAAAAGAGTTTAATGGTTGGACTCAAAAAAAAAAAAAAAATTAAATCAAATAAAATCAAATTGTTAGTCAATTGTACGTGACTTAATTTTATGCAAAAAATAGGGACGCTGTGTAAAAAGTTGAGCCTGTACGACTTGCAAATACACTTAGAGTACGACTAAAAAATAGAGGAGTTTACCTGAAACTTCTCATGAGAAATGCAGTGCAAGAGAGTAGGAAAACGTCAGTCACATGAGTATAGGGAACACTTGATTTGGGAACGCTGTTTTTCAGACATTTTCTGTCTACTATGTCAGTTTTATTTTGAAATGTCAGATTTCTTGGAAATTACTAAAATGTATCTAAATTGTTTAACTTAACGCAGCTGATGTTATAGCTTAAAGTTTTCACGCATTAGACTAGGAAAAGATGCAACCAGCCCCTAAATAGGTCTTACAGCAATGCCAAAGAATACGACTAATACAAGCACGAAGTTTCTTATCAACTTAGTACATGATGATAAGCCTTTACGCCAACTGCAACTTTGATCAGATATTCTGTTTGCAAAACTTATATATAAAACTATACAATTCCACTATAATTTGCTGCCAAAAACTATGTCTTAGGAGAAAAATCCGGCTATCCGGCCACTGACAGTACCCTTCACTTCACGTTGCTTACCAGCTTCAGCTTGTTACATAATTTGCTTAGAAATTTATATACTCTTTTACTCGATTAAATAATGCTTCTAAAAAAGGCAAAAAAAATAGACTGCATAAAATGCAAACATGAAGTAAAAAAGTGCAAAAAAAAATGGCTGCAAAATTTGCATAAAGGACTCATGCGCTTTCTGCATGTATGTGTTGGGTTGAGTGTGTGTGGAGGACAATGTATATTTGTGGTAGAGATAATGCTATTTTGAATGCGTTTTATGCGCACTTTGTCTCAGAGAATTGTCATTAAAAGCATAGAGATTTGAAAGCGAATCCCTTGATATATATAGTATATATTTGAACTTTGCCTATAAGCAATTTGCATAAATTTGAAATGGAAATAGTTTTCTAAAGTAAAAAGCTTAAAAAAAAAAACAAACGAAAATGAAAGCAAATATTTTGTGTGGAAATATTAAACAATAAAGCCTTCAAAGGTTTAAGGTTTGTGTGCAAAAATTAAAAAGCTATTTGGGTGAGATACAGGGATTCGCCAGATTATGCAATTTTTCGATTTATTTATCAACTGACAGTTTTAAGTATTCATTTTAAGATCAGACGCGAGCTATTATTATTTTTTGGCCATGCTCGGCAATTTTTATTTCGGTTTTTATTATGATAATCATAAGTTGAGCTATTGTGCCTCGCTTATCAGCATATACCGTGGATCAGTGGAATGTTGCGCAATCTTGTTGGATAGCCAGAGTTCATTCAGTACATTTTCATGAACAATTTTAGTACCTCCTCCTGATTTGAACTGTTCCGTGATATGTAATATCATGGAATGATGCAGCCACATAATGTGATATTATCCGATCTGTAACTTTTGCCAAAGATTTGGCCTGTATAAGAGTAGCAATCTTTTTCATATGTTGCTACAGCAGCTTTAGGTTCGCTGTATACCTTGAGCTCAAGTAACTATACTGTCTAGATATTGGATTTTCTCAACACCTTCAATTAGTTAGTCACTTATTTGGAGTGCTTGGATCGGAATATCCTTGGGCTCCATTACATTTGCCATCTGCTCAGTCTAAACAATGCGGCTGGGTTCAGCGGGCTCAAAATGACTTGTACTTGTATTTAACGTCTCTAGTTTTCTTTTTATTAAATTCACTTAACAGATTCAACAACATTGTTATTCTCTGATTAACCAAAATACTTTGCGCCGTTTTGAACTGCAATTACGTTCTCTTTACACAAAAAAGCGTTAATCAGAATTAAAGCAAGTTTTCGTAAATTTACGTTTAATTATTGTACGCCTTTTGTTGTTGCTGTTGTTGCTGTTGTTATTCTCTATTTTGGCCTTTTTGGAAGCAAGCAGCAAGGCAGCTGCAATTGCGCCATTTTTAATGACTTTTTGCCGCACACACTTCACAGCGTACAAAATGGCGAACAAAATGGCGCTGAAAATGGTGTTGTTGTTATTTTTTTTGCGTCTAGTTGGTTGTAGATTTTATGCGCCTCAATGGCCTGCAAACTAGGTAACGTGCAGCTGGATAGCCCGAAACAGCAGACTGACCGGTTGACTGACTGACTGGGGACTGACTGGAGACTGCGTGCTTTGGACAGACTTTCTTGACTGACTTGCACTTGAGGCACTCGAAAAACTAATCAGCGTCGGTAAAAGTGCGATGAAGTAGAGTATCTGCAAGCAAGTTTTGCCCAAGTCTTTACAACATAATTAAGATTGTTGCAGCAAACTTTGCTGAGTTGCGTTTAATGAGCATGAGCCACGCCCCTGAAAGCATAGTAGAGTACGCCCAGTACGCACTCACTGGTAACAGTTTGCTGCTGCTTGTTTGTTTGGCTTGGCCGAAAAAACTTTGTTAGCTAGTTTTGGTCAGTAGAGTGGGGGGCGCTGGGGGAGTGCCACCACCACTGCCTAGCGGTAGTGCCAACTTATTGTAGCAGGGAGTCGTTACTTATCTTGCTCATTTCCTTTCAGTGCACTTTTGTATTGCATATTAACATGGTCATTATCCGGTGTTATCCTTTGCGTTGCATCTAATGTGCCAGGCGGTGGTGGCCGGCCATTGCTTTTATTTTACCACAGTCACTTGGCTTTTCTTTGCAGCATTTTTTTCTCTGTTGTTTTTTATTATGAATTATGTGTAGCTGGCTGGCTGGCTGGCTGGTTGGCTTCCTTCCGGCCAGGCTCAATTGCATAACAAGTATGCATGTTGCTGTTGTTGTTTCACTTGATTGTGTTGTTTTTCGCACCTCGCAACTCGTTTTGCTAATGTGTTTAAAGTTGCTTTTGCACGCTTGACTGCCTAGCCACAAAAGCTTGCGGTATGCTTAAGTGTATATCCTTGCAGCATGCTATCCCCACAGCGCAACTACCCACGCCTCACACCTCACACCTCACGCCTTCAACGCATTTAATTTTCATTATAAGCACTTGACTGAACAGAAACACACTCGTAAAGCTTATAAATAATTTCAGCTTATTACTAAACGCTTCTTTGCTTTGTCTTCGTTGCTGCTGCCTCTGCCACATCCGTGCTGCGTCTTCTACTTGCGTGTGTGTGTGTGTGTGTGTGTGTTAGCCAAATTCCATTTAACATTGACACCTAAAAGCGCGCTATACAAAATTTTACAATTAATTAAACTTTAATTACATTTTCATTTAAGTTTGTGATTTTTCCTTTTTTCTCGTCCTCGTTTTTTCCATCTTGTATATTTAGTATGCAATTTGCTGCTGCTTTTCCATGCGACAATTAGACTTTTGCTCGCTCTTTCGTACGATGACGCTCTTTAACCCCACTATTACCCCTGCAGCGCATTTGAAAAGGATAAGCGTTCTGGCGTTGGGTGTTGGTTGTGGGGTGTAAGCTTTGCTTTGCTTGTTGCTGGCCAGAGTCGTGGTCGCTGCTCTTGTCCTTGTTATTATTGTTTTTGTTGCTAATGCAATCACATCAAAAAGCGTCAACTGCAACAACAACAACAGCAATAATAACGACAAGAACAACTTCAACAAACTGTCTGTCTAGCTGGCATACAGAGAGAGCCATGGAGCCAGCAGCCAGAGACAGAACGTGAGTTTAATCCTTTCACTTGAATGACATTCGGACATACGCTAACTTCAAGCAGTGCACAACGACTTGGCTGGAAGTTTGAAGAAGTTTTTCATAAGACGACAAGCAGATATTTTATTTTTACAAATTATAAAAATGCGTGAATATTAACTTGGAAGGTAGGTGCTTCGATTTCAAACTGCAGCACAGCTGCATTTGTCTAGCACTCGCGTTGTTAGCAAACTTGCATTTTGCATAAATCACTGCGTGTGTTGTGTTCGAGGAGAAAAGTGCTTCGCTAAATCTTCGGTCCCTTTGCTCTTGGGGACAACTGTCGCGTGATGAATGAGCCATGAACTGTACGAGTGTCCAGCGCATTTTGGCACAACGTCTGCGCTTGTACGGTCATGTCATACCTATGGGCTTAGACGCTCCAGCGGAGGAGGATTTTAATGTGCAAGTCGTAGTCGTGAAAGACGAAGGTGACGACCAAAGGTCAGATGGGAAGACTTAGTGAAAGAGGATCTATCTTTACTTGGTGTGACCAATAGGAGTAGACACACGCAAAGCAGGGGCTATCATAGCTAAAAAATATAATATAATATAATAATCTTAGTTCTGCAGTTTAGTCATCCCAAAAAGTTGCTACCTACTAGTCCAATATCTTTTCCAACAGCTCATTAGTGTATAAATTTCGAGAGCATTAATTTTCCGACAGTCATATATACTTTTTCCTTCTGTTGAGAGCATTTAAACTTCAACTTGAACAAAAAAAAAAAAGTTGTGCTGACTCAAAATGCTGCAACTTCAATTTGTTTTTATAGTCCAAGCGGGTCTCACACTTACGCTCAGGCATGCTCTCGTGTTGGTTTTTTTGTATGCGGGGTGTTAAATGACAGTAACGCCCGACTCCATGCAATTAAATTGGGAATAGAAAAGTTGCGGGAAGAGAGCTTCAGCCATTCAGAGGGCGAAAGCGAAAGAAAGGGAAGTGGGCGCACGTTGTTGTTGCTTGTCTGGCGGTTGGCGTATTATAAAAATTATGAAGCAAAATTGGATTTAAAAACAACACGAAGAAGCAGAAGTAGAAGCATGGCTGCAAGAAAAATGCGGCCGCCATTAATGCCAGCGCCATTTTGTTTGGCCATTGCCTGCGCTTCCGGCATTTGCTGGCTGCTGCACTGCGGCGTCGTTCTGTTGCTCGTCCTCTGTGGCCGTTGACGCGCAGGCTGCATTTGATGAGTTAAAAATTGTAATTAAACTGCGTTTGTTGTCATTGCATTTACACAGCATATAAAATAAAAATATAATAAATAATGCATAATAAGAAAGCCAAGTGGGAGAGGCAAGTAAAATTAAAAAGGAAATGAATGGAAATGAAAGAGGCGTTGCTGGCGTCGGTCTACCAAAAACAACACCCACAAAGCACTGGCAAGCACTGCCAACTGGCAATGGCAACCAAGTTGTTATATTTAACTATTAAAACTTTTGCAGCTAGCTGAACTTAATAAAATGACGCGAGAAAAATACAACGCTTAAAAGAAGTGCGCACATTACATACACAAATGAAAAGTAAAAAAAAAAAACAGAAAAAAAATGGCAGCTGCAGGAAAAAGGAAAACCCATTTGGCTGGGACTGGCAAAACGCTTTAATTAAAGTGAAATGCAAACATTTCAATTAAGCCAAGTTAAGCTGATTTCAATCTGACTAAAAGGGATAACTTCCGCCATGAGCCAGACATTTTGCCTTTTGCTTTGTAGCCATTTCTTGGCACGCTCTGGCTCGCTGCACGCCTCTAAAGTTCAAATGTTGGCTAAGGACAATTAAAAGGACATTGCCTTCTGGGCGCTGTCAATCTGCGGCATAGGGCAGGCACAGGGGCACTACAATCTCTAAAACCAAGCAGGGTTTTGCTAACCTAAAGCTGACATTAATTTTGCATTAGCCAACAACGCGCCTCAAGTCTTGGCCAGTTGGCGCTGATTTGCTACATACTACAAAATGCTGACTTTTTATGACCCTTTCCTTTCAGCCAATTGTGAAGCTAAAAGCAAAAGTGGCAGCACAAAACAACTGCTCTTTGTTGCAATGTCCAAGGCTCTCCTCACTTGCTTATTTTATTTTCCAATTAAGTAAATTGCGTGCGCCGCACAGTTCTCTAGGCGAGAGCGCTCAAATAAATCACGTGGGGGACTAAAAAAAAAAAAAAACAAAGAGTATTGTTTGTTGTTGTTACTGGTACCCTAGGTGTGTGTGTGAGTGGTGTGTGTGTGCTACATCAATAATGTAGCCTTGTTAACAAGCCGGCAGACAGACAAGCCAAAGTTGAAGATGGCCAAGTAATTTGCCTTTTGCCCCACACAACAGCATTGTGGCCAACTCTAATAGTCGCTTTGTGCTGGCATTTTTCTACAAGCAAAGCGTTTAATTACACTAGACAACAAAATTGAATGCAAGTGCGTGCTAGTTGTAGCCAAGCTGCCTAAGTAAGCCAACTACATTACTTTATTTTGCTTTGAGTCTCTGCTAAAATCGCTACAACTGAAATTTCTTAAGCAAAAAACGTGTTTTTTTTTGTTGTGCAGTGTTGGCAGCGTGTGTGTGTGCCTGTGCGTGCGTGTGTGTGCGTATTTAATTGATTCAATGTCTAAATCCCTCGCAAAGGCGCATTATTAAGCACGCCACATCGTCGGCTTCATTATGATTATGGACTTTGACGTGAGCTCCACGTTTCAATGCCACTTACACATTCCCATTCACATTCACATCCACATCTACTCCAACTCTATTCAATTTTGGTTTTCCATTTTCATTTGCCTGTCGTATCTGTCGCACGGTATGGTTTTTTTCTACTTGTCCTTCTTTTTGCAGCAATCAATTTGTATTACAAATGAAACTACATTGTTATCGTTTTTTCCCTTTGCATTTAACTAATCGATAATGTCTGATAGGCTTTCGTGGGCGACCAAGACTCATTGGCAATTCTTTTCCTGCTTTTTTACTTTTCCAACTTAGTACCAACCAACAAGCAAATGAATAAATGCGTAGCTAAGTAAGTAGTTAAGGTAAAAGCTAAAGCAAATTAAGTATGTATTGTTATATGGCTTTCATTTCAAGTATTGCTTGATTGACAGAACCTATTGACTCGTTTTCATTCATTAGAAATGACGCCTTATGCAAAATAGCACGATTTATGCAAATGCAGTAGGAAACGTGGAAAAAAGTTAATGAGATTTAACTTAATGAATGAATGAATGCAGTTGTTAGGCGACGATCGTAGGATTTTGAAAGGTAATATAAGTTTTAGCTGGAGGAAGTGCTCTTAAAATGCAGCAGCTCGACAATTATGTCATTATCCAAGTATTGAGTGCATAAAATCTATAAGTAAGCGATTTGAAATCGTATAGGGTGATTGCTCAAAAACCAAAAAAAAGGTCTTAATTTTTTGTTTAATTTAACTTTAAGTTTAATATTTACTGACAATCATTATATAAGCTTTATTAGTTCATTTTACTTTATGTTTTCTTTGTTTATATTTTGAATCCAAGTTTAAGTTTAATATTTACTGACAATCATTATATAAGCTTTATTAGTTCATTTTACTTTATGTTTACTTTGTTTATATTTTGAATCCAAGTTCCTAGCCAGCCGCAGAAGCAAGACTTTGCATTAGTTTTATATTTTATTTTACTCGTTCTAATTTAATATTTTTAATTTAAAAGTTGCTTAATTATTAAGTCAACTGGATTTAGTTGTACCCTTAAAGGTAAAATCCTTATCTTGTCGAGACAAATGTTTGCTGTAAGCTGTGCTGAACATGTTGAAGAAGCTGGCCTCAGTAAAAATTCTTATTCCGAATACAAAAGCGATGGTTTGATATAGCCGCTCTCGTTTGAGCGAAAATGTGACTATTATTATTTCGGTTTATACCGCATTCTTAATTTTTTTAAATTGTTAATTTACTTAATATAGCTCCCCTATATGAAGAGTAAGTTAACACCATTTTGAATATATGAAAAGTTTTTAATGAAAAATTTACTCGTTCAGTTGCTGCAGTTGTTTTTGAAAATGTCGTGACTAAATGTGTCACGTAAAATTTTTTAAAGTTTTTAGTGTTAATAATTCACAACTAACTTTAACAGGAAACTTTTTAAATGTTTTCAAGCCACAAGATAGAAAAGCTGCCAAATAGAATGGGACTTTGAGATGCGCGCTTGAGCGACTTAACATAACAGTTCAGTTTAACATTATGTTACTTGCATGTTAAGCACATCTGATTTTATTTAACATCACTTCAATGGTATAACATTGACAGGTGACGTCTTAATCTTGTTTTCGCATAAATTTTAGCTATGCTGTTTAGCGGCTTATAGTTGTGGATTTCGCTGAAAGTTGCATATTATTTGGAAAAATCATTTTTAGTTCCTTTAAATGTAAACAAACTAATTACATGCTAATAATTTGTAATCTAAACTGCGTATACCCTTTACGCACATATACTGTGAAGTCTGCTGTTTTTTGAATAAAAATCTAATTGGTTTGAATAAATTTAGTATAATTAAATGTAATTAAAAAGTCGCTGATATGTTTTTAAACAATGTCAATTGTTCGCTAACGACATATACGTCGCCTGTACACACTTAAGTAACCAGACGCTAATTAGATTAAGTGAAGTGTCAAATTTAGTGCGTTTTGACTTGCTGTATGCGCTTAACCTACTCTAAGGCACACACACACACACTCGAAACCAACACACATGCAATCACATGCTTATTCAAACACACACAAGTATGCATTCCAACAACAACAACAAGCACTGCCGTACAATGTACTTACTACAACTGTTTTCAATTACAGGGAGGCGTTTGCATGCAAACTAACTACAACAAGCGAGGGGAACAAACTGGAACAACAACTTGAAAAGTACAACAGCAGCAAGCACAACATGAGCTGCAAAGAGGTAAAGCTTCGGAACAATGGCAACTGCCATGTCAGCAGCAGCAAGAACTGCCACAACGACAACAATAAAAGCGTTAAAAACGAGTCAACAGCAGCTTAAAACATAAAACGAAAAAGCAGCAGTGAGGGAGGAGCAGCAAGACTAAGAGGTTGCCTGATACAAGCTTTTCCTTTTCTTTTTTTCTTTGTGTTTTTTTGGCCCAAAGAGAGGATAAGCGGCGAGCTGCTGTACTGAGCCTGACTCGTGACTCGTGAGAGATATGCAAGAGCACAAAGTTCTTTGTTGTAATTAAAACGGCTGCTGTTGCCTGTATATGTCTGGCAAAACCCCCCGCTAAGCGGGCGGCTGTACTAACTTCAGCCGCACAGCAAACAAACAAAATACAAGCAACAAAAAGTTAAGCAGCATTGCAATGGCTGCCATGCTGCGCTTAACGATTAAATCGCAAGCGGAAACGGAAATGCATGTCAGCCAGCAAGCGGCCTAATCCGTCGGCTTACCAGCAACCAACACCAGCTCCAAGTGAAAGTGTGACGGAGAGCGCGAGAGAGAGAGAGAGTAGCGCCAGTGTCAGCAGCTAAATGTTTTTTAAACAACAACGGCAACAACAACAAATGCAATTGAGTATTTTGCATTTGAGAAAATGTCCGACGTTGAGAAGGCGATTAAGGGCAGCCCGCACAACAATGACAACAACGACAACAATGAGCGGCATCCTGACAATGACAACAACGTGGCTGCCACAGCAGTTGCCAAAGTAGCAACAACAACAACAACAGCAACGACGACAGCAACGACAACAGCCACGACAGCAACACGACGAACAACAAGCCGCACACAACGCTGCCTCAGCCATTTGCTCAAAATAGTTTGCTCCACGCCTGGTTTGGTTTTATTGGTTATTGGTTACTCCGTGCTGGGCGCCTTAATATTCCCACTGCTTGAGGCGCCGCAAGATCTCAGCAAATTGGCGGCAATTGCCAAGAGTCGTGAGGATTGCCTGCGCGAGCTGTGGATCATAACGGGTAAGTGGGCGTAAGAAAAAAAGGGAAAAACTTTTTGTGCTGGAAAACTTTAAGGGGAAGCGAAGAAATTATGCAATGAGTTTTCCTAAGTGAAATGTTATTATGATAGATATAAAGTAGGTATGTTGTATTGGAACAAATATTTAGCATGAGAATCGGCTATCGGAATTTGAATATGAGCTGTAGATCTCTGTTCTCTTCGAACAGCAGAGATATTAGAGATGCTTCACGCCTTTGGATCCATGACCATTATCAAGGGGAATAAATTAATATTTTGAAATCAGCATTCTTTAAACTTGCTTTTCACTCTTGCGATGATGAGTCATGCCAGGCGAAGTTGTCACTAATCACAAGTCACTCTCTCGTGGTTCTGTAATTGCTTTGTCACTTTGCATCTCTTTGTCGCTTTGCATCTCTTTGTCGCTTTGAATCTTCAATTCATGAGCTCCTATCGGCGCTCACTTTAATTTAAGTAATTTCTAGTTCTCAGGGCATACCCGCTGTATAAAATTGAGTCAAACCTGCCCAGCATATCGGCGAAGGTTAAGACACCGAGAATTTTATTTAATTTGGAATTTTAAATCGTTGAAAATGATGAAAAAAGTTCGTTGTTTTAACAGTAAAAATTCCTAAAATACTCACTAAAACTTCAAAATGGAATGACACAGTTGTAGTGCACATTTTCTCCGCGGTACGCCTCAAACGGGGACTGACTTAAACTCTGCAAGGATACTTTATCACAGCGGCAAACAGTTTGCTCGCAAAACTACTCTACACAGTTTGCGCCAAAAGTGCACTCGAAATGATTATTTTGTTTTTTTTTTTTGGCAATGCGACAAAACATAAATAATGCCAAGTTCTAATTAATTGAAAACTCAGCGATTTTTACGCTCGACTTAGTTGCAAATGTAAATTCAATAATAAAATTTTTGCACTTTTAAGCAATGTTTATTTTCGGCTTCTCTGCTGCAAATTGAACAAATAAACAATTGCAAAATGCACAAGTTGTGCTTAATATTATAATTGGAATTTAAATTCAAAGCGGCTATAAAATATTAAATAAAAACAAACATTTGCACAAATGTTGCATAGACGCAAACAATAATAAATATTTGACAATCGCAAATAACAATTTTCAGCATAGCCTTTGGCCATTTTGACGGCAAAACCCGCACAAAAGTTGCATACTAATTCGCACGGCTATGCAATAAGGCATGCGGCATGCCTCATGTTAGTGAGTTGGTTAGTTTGTTGTTGTTGCACAAGTTGTTGTTGTTGTTGTTGTTGTTACAGTTAAAATGATTTATTTTAAATTAATTACTTTGTCGCTAGTTAGTGCAATGGAGGGGGACAAAACAACAATGGCGGGCTTTTGCCTGCCACAGACAAATGCAACATTTTAGTTTTAATTTGACACTTGAAAATTTTAAATAGTTGCAGCAAATACAACATGGCTTATGTTTATTTAATTAAAGTTTAACAAACAAACTAATTATTTTAAGCGCTTTATTTGTTGCTACGGCCAAGAGCTTAATAGCTGCGGCCCACTTGGCGTATGATTAATATGCAAAGTGCGCGATTGTGCGTATTAAATTTTAAGTGCGTAAAGTGGCCTGCCTAACTTATTTTATAATGCAATTAAATGTACGAAATTTATTTGTTAAGTGCGTGGGTGCACAAAGAGTGCGGCGTGTAGGTGGGCACATAAATTTAAGCAACAATTTTGCAAGAGATAAGAAAGGGATGGTTTTTTTTTGTTGTTGTATATGTTTTATTTCAAAGATATAAGCTTTTTAAAATATTTAAAACATGAACAATTTTACCTTTGGGTTGATTACGGTACGGTAGCACGAAAATAATATTAACAAAAAATATGTAAATTAAAAAAAAGTAAATCTATAAACTATGCGAGCCAAATAAAAGACAATAAGCGCATTGTGAAAAAATGTAGCAAAAAATGCGTATACGTAATAAAACAAATAAAATTCACAGTTTGCACAAAAACACAAAACAAAAGTTGTAAAGAATTGTAGAAATATTTATTATAGTAGAACATCGATTTTAAAAAATAAAAAATTCTTGACTATGGTTATCGATCCAAAGGCGGTGCATGGAGAATTCTTGTTTAATAGTTTTTCGAAGACAAGAGGGAACTACAGTTTGTAGCCGAATCCAAACCAGATTTTTCTTGCTAAATAGCGTCTTTTTATTTGCTAGCTATGCTAGTGCTAGACAAATGCATCAGTGCTGTTGGCAGCAATCATACCACCGATTGTCCGATTTAATGGCAAGTGCGCTGCCACTACGCTAACGAGGCACACAACCTCGATTTTAAGTTGGACAAAAAAGTAAATACTTTTGGCAATTTAGCTTATATTTATAAAAATCGAATACTTTTCGTTTAAAATACAAATAATTTATAGTAGTACACTTCCATTTAATGTGAAAGATTTTTTTCCAAGACTCGGTTTCTTGCTGAGCCATTTAAATTTGTTCCATTCGCCATAATTGACACGACGCGTTTAGTCAGCTGGGTTTCTGTTTTGTGTGTCATTTGCATTTTGTACGGAAACATCTTCAAATCTTCACGAATCATACGTCCGAGCATTGTACAACTCCTTAGAACAACGATAACGCGATATTCAAGGCTCCTGCTCAACACTGACTCGTACGGTCTCAATATTTTGGTCATAATATCTGGCTCCTTGTCTAGATGTATGCTTGGCATTACAAAAATGACCAAAACTTACAAATTTTTGAGTAAAAACATGTTAAAGCGTTATTACCGGACGTACTTTTAGCTTTATTTTTTTGCACGAAATGTACGTTTGCAGAAGTTATTTCGAATGTAGAGCTGAACAGCGTATTATTTTGGTGTGAACTATTCCTTCTTCTCTTTCAATTTGTGGTCTGTATTATTAAAAATCAATTATTATATTATATTTTTTATAAATCTTCTTGAATGCACTTAATTTTGTTACTAAAATGGGTACATTATTTGTATTTGCCTTTAAGCAATTTAAGATCCTATTAAGTTACATTCTTGTATTTTAATTCTTAAAACACAAAACAATTTTAATTAATTTACAATTAAGAAATTTTACAGTAACATCGAAAAGTATTCGGATATTACAATCCAAGTGAAATAATAGCTGAACTAGTCAAAAGACAAATTGAACTATTTCCCAGCCATTGAGTACAAAATCGAAAGTAAAGCTGATTTTTACCCCCTGCGTCAGCCCTTTTAGCCAAAGAAACACACACACAAATCCTCACCAGCTGAAGTGGAAAATTTTTACTGACATTTTTAGCCAACGTTTGTCGAGTATTTCACTTTAAGTTAACATGCACAGAATTTTGCCCCTGAGGATTGAGTGCCAACAGCAACAGGGGCGAGAGGCGTATGTCAAGTGGGCGTTACGCCAACAACTACAACGAGAGGGAACAAGAACAAACAAGCACAAACATGCACAAGTAACTACCGTTCGTTAACGTTGTTGTTAACAAGCTGTAACAGTAAAGCTCTGCAATTTCTAAGGGGCCGAAACGGAATCAAAGGCCTCAAGACACTACACATTGAGATGCCGTCCAAAATCAATGCAAAGAGGCCGGCTTGCTTGCCACACCAAGAAGACGGTGTCGAGAGAGACACTGTGTGGGGCACTTGTAATCAGGGCAAGCAAAAGTGATTGTCCCTTGAGCATAAGTGGGCGGCTGTGGGTTGTTGGGTCAGGCAACAAAAGGTTATCATTGCATTTTTGAGACGAAATTGCATAATTACTAAAGGGTTTGTGTCCAAGAGACCAAGACCACTCCATGGTAACATTGTGGCATACAATGTTGTTGGGTCATAACGGCAGGCAGCCACACACACACAAACACACAAAATGGCTGGCAATTTTGCAATTTTCCAGTTTGCCATTGCCATGCCACTTGGCTGCTCGAGTGCCCACTCGTTGAATTGCTGCGCCACTCAGCCATATCACATAGGCAAGAGGGACACTCTGTCGGTGTGTGCTGCACTGCTGTATTGCTGTGACTGGGTCTTGCCTGCACCTGGTAGCGCATATCCTTTCCAAAATTATGTTAGCACTTTTAATTGTTTTTTATTTGCAGAAAAACTAAACGTTCTCTACGAGCGCAATTGGACGATGCTCGTGCACGAGCAACTGCGTCGTTTTGAGGGTTCAATTGTGGCTGCCACGCGACAAGGTGTCACGGGGCATGTTTCCGGCGCCGGCACGGCGCTCGGCCATTTTGGTTATGATGGCGGTGCGTCAACGATGGAACATTGGACATTTAGCGAAGCTTTGCTTTACTCCGTAACTGTGATAACGACAATTGGTGAGTCTTCTACTGCTGCCTGACATCAAAGTGATTTAACGTTAAGCTGTTTATGTTTTGAGAGTGTCTGTATTTTGATTTTTTTTGAGTGTGAGTGCCTACCTCTTGTGGCTCGCTGTAATAGCTTTAAATATTTTTACAGCTCGAGGAAAGCAAACCGGCAATCGTCATATATATATATATATTACTTTTTTTGGGTTTATAAACCCATGAAATTCAAGTCTATAGAGGCTTAGTTACGGGCTGTTTTAAGTCTGTGTATCGATGTAAATGTGCGGCAGGTTACGTAAAGAAAAAAAAATTTTAATGAAAAAGAAAACAGCGACGAAGGTCATAAAGGTCTTTGGTTTGGTTCAAAAAACCATAATCGTCTCAGCAAAAGACTTCTAGTTCAAGCGCCTCAAAGTAGTAACCGGTTCCTTGCTTTGTTTTGCAGCAAAGGATTTGCTTTAAAGGATTTCGCAGCACAATCCCAGCTTGCAGCCAATATTATACAGAACATATATATTTCTTAGATATACTTATTTATACCATACAAGTCATGTTAAGCTTATCAATCTCATTTTGTCTTGCTTTCTTTTATTTGCCCTCGCTGAACTCACTTGCTTTCTTTTGTTCTCTCTCTCTCTCTCTTTCTGTCTCTCCATCCATAGGACATGGCAGTCTCACGCCACGCACAGCTGCTGGTAAAATTGCAACTATTTTCTATGCACTTATCGGTGTGCCCCTCATGCTCATGTGTCTGTCCAGTCTGGGCGCTTTGTTGGCGGAGGCGCTGCAGTGTACCTATGTGCGTCTTTGCTGTCAGTTGCAACGTTCACATGCTGTGGAAAAGTCAGCAGTTGCAACAACTACAAATGCGGCAGCAACAGCAGTTGGAACAACTACAACGACAAAGCGACGTCATGCTGCTGCCAATGGGGTAAGTCAGTGTAACAGTGCGTATGATTGATATTATTTAAAGACTTGATGTGCTCAAGAAATGCAACAGCTGACAGCTTGCCGTTGTCATGGTTGTATTTTTTACACTTAGTCGAAGTACCAGTGCTGACATTTTTATGGATTTGAATTCAACTTATTTGGCTTGGCAGCACACTTACACGCAAGCCAGCCAGAAACTGTTGCTCAAATCAAAAGTTTTGCTTTGTCTCCATTTGTTATTACTTTTTTTTTTTACCCACTTTTTGGCCTGTTGCAGGCACTTCTTCTGAAAACAAAACTTGCCAACATTGTTTCATGGCTTGAGCATCATCAGTTAGTTTTTGCACTTGCTTTGGCCGCTGGACGAGCATACGTCTGGACTGCTGGCACTTTTCGGCTTGGCTACTGGATAAACTTTCATTGTAAACCTTTAGTTTTTTTTTCTTTTTGTTTTCTTGCGCTTGAACTTTTGCTTCAACTAAAACTTGCAGTATTTTTTCCATAGCTGAATTTTAGTTGCCTTTTTTTATAATTTTTGCTGACAGTATTTGAGAGCACTGGTTAGCAGGGTTTTAGCCAAGCTAAGTCAAGGCGAAAAAATGTTTTTTTATAGACCAAATCGTATAGTGCTTTGTGTTGTTCGACTGACTGTGTGTAAAATCCCATAGGGCACTTAGTTCTTATGGCCGGCTCAATAAAGTTTACTTTGTTTGTGACAAAAATGTGTGTTACAAAGTGTTGGAATCAATTTGGCAACTGAGTAAGCCTGAAATTTTTGTTGCAGAGAAAAGAACTTAAAGGCTTTCAACAAATTCAATGGGTTTTTTTTTTTTGGATACTTCAATTTTTTGCATTTATGCAATTTCAGGCGTACGCAAATCGGAAAGCAACAAAAAAGTGTATGTGTTCCTCTTGAATATGGCCATCGAGATATGTTTATTAATAAATGTTCGAAGAGAATTGGAACTTACGAATACGAACTACGATGTCTTTTATTAATGGGCATTTTCTTAGGAAAATAGTGTCTATTTATTTGCTAGCTATGCAAGTGCTAGGCAAATGCTGCTGAGTAGCATTTAACCACCGACTCTCCGATTTAGAGGCGTGTGTGCTTCGACTACGCTATTGAGGCACACATCCAAATTAAATTATTCCTTCAAATTTCCTGCCACTCGTCAGTACTATTTACGCGTTTGTGCATTTGGAGACTGTGTTTTCTTGCGGCTATAGTCTTATCGCTGGTTGAGCTTAAGTTCTAAGACTATCTTTTTACTTAACTTGGCCATGACAGTTCGTTTTAGGCTTATATCCATCCGAACTAACTCTCGCCAGGCGTCCCTACTTTGCGCGCGCTTTCTCCAGCTGATCACACCAAGTGAAGATTGGTCGTCCTCCACTTGGTCTTTCCATCTGAGCTTTGGTCCCACCCTTCGTCTTCCTTCGACTTTCGCATCGAAATCCTTTTTCACTGTAGCGTCTTCATCCATACGAACGACATTTCTGAGCCAACGCAGACGTTGTGCCGATATCCATGACGTTGTTGAGCTCATACAGCTCATGGTACGCTCGGATGCGTTAGCCGTCACCTATCTGAAAGGAACTGAAGATTTTGCGAAGAACTTTACTCTCAAACACTCCAAGCGCAGCTGCATGCATTCCCAGCTCGTGCAGGTTGCGCATCTAATTTAATTTTGTCGTTCGAGAGAGGTCTCTGCTACACATTTGGTTACTAAGAACATAGATGCCTCTATTGTCAATTGTGATTCTTCACCTATTCTCCAGGCTGATGTTGTTTTCTGTGTTATCCAAACTTCTTAACAACTACAAAAGTATAGCCAGCCCTGTTTGCAGATAGCATATACTTTGTCTTGCCCTCGTTGACCGCAGAACCCATTTTCGCTGAATCCTTTTCGATTCACGGAGAGACCATCAACTTCTAATTGTTTTAAATTTTTTTATCAAATCAACAGCCTAGTTTATGCTATTCAAAATAAGTTTTTCGTTTGGCTGCTTTGCGTTCAAACCATTTTTGTAACTATGCTTCGCACTTAGCTCTTCCCAAAATGTAAACTCCCTGCTGGTTTTTCAATTTCAAGCTAAAATTTGGCTTGATTACGTTTGGCATTGATTTAGTTTTAACATTTTATTTGCTCTTTTCCTCATTTTTTGTGCGTTGAATAAAATGTAGTTGTACTCTGGCAGTGGTTTGGTATACCGGCAAAGGCAAAGATGAGTTTTAATTAAGACAACAGAAACCTTTTAACTGGACTTGTAGCTGGAGTTTTGCGTTTTTATTAGCACTAAGTGAAACTTTTTAATTGATTTAGGCAAAAAGATAAACAAACAGTTGAAATTGTTTGAAGCGGAGCAGGAGGCAGACGGACGCTAAGCTAGCCGGGTCTTTTTTGCCCACTTGGACACAATTTGTGGTTTTGTTTTTATTTTTGTTGTTGTATACCTAATGGGGAGAGGGAGGGTGCGTGAGTGTTTGGGCCATGTGGGGCTCTCCCTTGGCTAGGGGTTGGCTTGCATGTTTACACATGTGCATTCGTGCATAAGTTTTGTAAGTCATTTGTTGCCGTGTACACGTAATGACATTTTTTATTTTTTTTTTTTTTTTGCTAAAGTTTGAGTTATAAATTTTTCTGCCACTGCGCTCTATGGCTTTCATATTTTTTCACCTGCTGCTGCTGGCACACTTTAAGCTTTAAATTTTATTTTCCATTTAGTAATTTTTACTTTATATTTACTTGTTGCTGGACACATAACATATTTTTACGCTTGTTTGCATTTGGTTATAAAATTTCAGTTTAATTGGCAATTTGCGTTGTAGTTGTGCTTCAACACAAATAATGAAAAAAAAAATTTGGCTTTAAAGTTTGCCATGCATGTCAATAACTGTGTTTGTGGTGCGTACTTTTGGCCAGCTGGCTTCCGTCATTGTGTGTCAGTGCAATCACTGTGCGCCGCACGTTTATGTAAATATGTACAAAAGTTGTTAATAAAATGCAGCAATTTGATTGTGAACTCTCTTCGAAGTTTGCACAAATTAACGTTAATACTAAAGCCACCTGTTGTTGATTTTTATAAATTGCATTTAAATTTTTTTTGCTATTAAAGCGCTCAACGTCGACCAAGTTATTACGCTAGCTGCACATTTAAGTTGGCTTCAACTGCAGCATAACATAAACTTTTAAATTTTGTAAAAAAAAGTTAAGTTAAATAAAAGCCAGTCAGTGCACTAAGTAAATTAAAATGGCGCTGGCCACTTTAATAAACTGCAAAGTTTCGCGTGAAATTACATGGCAGCCTAAAAGCATGCAATAACTTTTCATTTCCGCTACTTAGCTGCACACAATGAAAAAGCGCAGTGAATAGGCGATGGAGAAGGGCTGCATAGCTCCAGCTCCAGCCCCAAAGTGGACCGACTGGTTGGCAAACTATGGTAGATAAAATTGCATTTTTATGCGCCTTATGAGAGGTAGACCTCAGTGGATGGCAAGACTGAAAGAGTAGTGCAGCAGCGGAGCAGTTATGTCGCTGATACCTAAACAACAGTCTGAGCAATATTGGGAACATTCTGAACTGAACGATCTCGACGACATTTTAACTTTGAGCTAATGTTCTCACCTCTAAATCGGAAGGTCGGTGATTCGATTTTACCATGAGCTTCACTATTAATTAAAGACACCGCTGTTCGGATTCGGTCATAAGCTGCAGGTCATAGGGCATCAATTTATTTATATTTATTGAGTTGATGCACTGATGTGTGCGGGGTATAACAGGGTCTAGCTGAAAAGGATTGGAATTGAATTTATTTTGAATACAATTGTATACAGGGTAGGCCATTAGGGTGGAAGAAGCATTTTACAAAACATTTTATTTTTTTCATTTGTATTATCAAAATGATAAATCATTTATTTCGGTTCAAGAAGTTACTTTTTGACATCACTATAGCGTAAGTGACCAACTTTGGCTTTGAGCACAAAATGTGCACTATTTTCTGCGTTTTCCTTTGTTTTGGCCAACATATCGGTTGACATGGCTGCAATTTGGCGTCATATGTTGTCTTTAAGTTGAGCTGTGTTTTTTGGCTTATGAGCGTATAACTTGGATTTCAAGTATTCCTACAAAAGCAGTCTGTTGGCGTTAGATCGTGTGATTTTGGTAGTCCGTCAAAATCATAATTATTCGTAAGAACTCTCATTCCATTCCAATCCATTGTTGAACGTGCAGTACGGCATGCTGCGCCATTTCGTTGGAATCAGAAGCCATTCAAACCATTTTCGTGAACAATACGCATCACAAAATCTGTTATCATTGCTCGATAAAGCTTTCCATTGACGGCGGTCGTTCCAAATTTCGACTTTGAAAAAGTGGAGACCGATGAGTATGTCCGCACAAACAGTTTATGATCATATAGAGGCTTTTGATTATTCACAAATTTGTTGATAACCACAGTTGTGGCCTCTTCCACGGCGATTTAAAGTCAGCTGTCTTTACAAATAAGGATTAAGGATTTAAGGCAACGGCGATAGATAGACTTCTTATAGCATTATGTGCTACCCAAAACGCTTCTAAAGCCTAAGGTATCACCTCCAGATCTAACGCAACTCCCAACGATTAAAGCTTAAAAAATACACAATATTATACCAATCCTAAACCATTGCTTGACTATCATGATAAATCAGTGCTGGCATAAATCGTAATTATAATTTCATTACAACTACTAAATCTGTTGGAAAACTTCATAAAGTTTGCATCCCTCGTTGGGTAAACAAGGTAACTGCTGTCTGCTTGGATAGCCAGCTAGTCAGCCGTGCAGCAATGGTGGCTTGTTACGCGGTGGAAGTGTGTATCGGTGTACGGGTACTGTTTGCCTTCAGTTGTACAGGTAGGTGTATTGTGTGTGTGTGCCTATCTGGAACTAGGAGAGAAGCTCAACAAGTTTTTTTGCATTTCAGTCGTATTGAGCACGAATGAAACTGTATGGTTGTGACTAAATTGTGACTGTTTGCTAGCTGCTGCTTGTAATAACTCATTAGGGCCTAATCCAAGCCAAACAAACCACATTTGCTGCATGCAGCCAGTCGACGACATGGCCAAGTATTTTTTGGTTGCTAATTTTTGGCCAAACTTGGCAGCTTTGCAAACAGCTGCCTCCGGGCATTGATAAGCATTGTGAGTCGTTTCTGCCATCGTTTTGCGGCTACACATAGAACTGTTGTGGTCATGCGTCTTCAATGTATCCAATGGTATCTCTGCATGAGGATGGGTGTGTTAATGGGTGCTGTTAGGAGCTGGATGTTTGTTTGTGTGAGACTCATCAGTTGAATTATTATCATGTTGAGTGTGTGTATGGCTGCCATTTCCTTTTGCTGTGCAATTATCATGACACATGCTGTAACCGGTTTTTCAAACCGCAAAGTCACAGTAGCATATCATTTGCATGTCCATGAGGGGGCATCACTGTGTGTGTGTGTGTGTGTGTGTGAGTAAGTGGAGTATGTGTATCTTGACGTCATCATTTTGCCACAGAACCGCAACATTCATGATGCTCTGTGACAGCAGTGCATGACGAAGCCACAAGTCAGCAAGAAACATTGAACGTACAACGACTTAGAGAAGCTTCAATATGTCACGTCCGCCTGTCTGTCGGTCGGTACGTCCAATGTCATCATCAATACCATGAGGAATGAAGCAGCAGTAGAGCAGCAAACTTCATTGCCATGGTGGGTTGCCATGTAAATTACGTATGGCATTTTATTGACATTTTACGACGCAATGGCAATGGCAGTATCCAAAGTTGTTGAGGCGCAAATTTGCCAGAATTAATCGAAATTTGTAAAGCGTATAATTATGTGCACACAAGCAACACACACACCCAACACACACACACCCAACACACACATGTTTACATAAGCATGCGTAGATACATTGCATGCCTTCAATAAAATCCCTCTTAATACCAATTGCAGGCCAATTGTAAGAGCTGCAAATATGATGCGGCCAACAATGAGACCAGCCTGAATGACTGCTATGAATATGGCCAGAAGACAACAGCTACAACAGCAGCAACAACCACAACAACAATGACAGCCAAGCGCAAGTTGTCGCTGCAAGAGGCGACTGAAGGTAAGCTACACCAATACAATCGTAAATTGAATTGTCAGCATAACAATTGCCAAGTCGTTAATCAACTTTAACATGCTGCACTTTTTCCATGTTCATGCCCTCCCCCTTCATTGTGCTGCTGCGGTCAACAGATGCCTGTCAATTGTTGCACCATGCAATGCCCAGCAAGCAACAACCATACTATCAACAGCAGCAACAACCACCGGATGTCATGCTAATGACAACAGCAACAACAGCGGCAACGTGTGGCGCCACGCCAGCAAATGCCATGCTGAAATATGCAACGCCGCAGCAAAATTCGCAGTTGCAGTTGCAGTCACAGACGCATTCGCATTACATTAATGCAACGCCGTTGCAGCAGCAGCAATTATCGACAGCAACCTTGCCGCGTGCACATCACCAGCAGCAACAGCAACTCCAACACCAACAACAGCAGACGAATTTTGTTGCTGTGCCCAGCAGCCTGCTGCGCTTCACTGGACCAGCCAATACAGCAACACCGACTCCACCGAATTGTTATGCACCAGCTACTGCAACGATTTACTTTCCATTTGCATCCGCATTGGCTGGCAGTCCCCAACATGGCGGCAGCCAGCTAACTGCAGCAGCTTCTGTTGGCGCCAATTGTCAACAGCCTTTGGTTAAATATCACACGATACACTTGCAACCGGCTTCCAAGCGTTTGTTGCAACCAACAACGACGACAGCCGATGATGATCTGACAACAATCAATGGCGATGGCTTGGTAACAACTGCGGTATCCACATTGGAGGCCATCACATTGCCACCGCCGCCAGCTTATCAAACGGCGAATGTGCATGGTAAGTGGCAAAAAGCATCAGTGCTCACATGAAGACAGCTAAAATGCGTTAGTCGTGTAGCGGCCCCTGGGCAATGGAGGCGCTGCTTCAGCAATCCATACACGAATGCGCCTTAAGCCTTATACGAGTGCAAAAAAAACCTTTGGTTATAGATTTTTTGTTGGGGCTTTTGCAGTTGAGTTCATGCGTTGATTTTCGTTGTTTGTGACTTTTTTATTTTGGAATACAATTGGCGGTGCGCAGGAAACATTTGGAGTATATCAGATGAGGCTGCAAAAAATATAACAAAAATATAGGTAACTTGAAAGTACTAGAGCAAAATCTACGGCAACCTTTCTGGACCCTGGACCCAGGTAGCGTACTGGTATCATACTCTACTCTAAACCCGAAGTTGTTGGTGGTTCGATTCCACACTGTAGCATAGCAAGCAAACAGATGCTAGTTACCTGAGAAAAACTCATTTAAAAACAACGCCGTTCAAATTCGACTATAAACTGTAGGTAACTGTGGTCTTCGAAGAATTAGTAGAGGTATCTGCATGCTCTGCTTTTTGAGCGATGATCTTAGTCAAGGGCCATAAATTTGTTCTCTTAGCCTAGTAAAATCTCTATTCTCAAAAGATAGCACAGCTTGAAGTCAGCTGTAAACATCAGGCCTCTGTGCTCTACGAACAGCTATCAATAGAGATATCTCCGCTTTTTGAACGGCGACCATAGTCAAGGGCAACCTATTTTATGAGTGGTTCGATACCACCTTGCAGTTCTGTTGCATTTGCCCAGGCACTGGCGTAGCCAGCTACTAAGAGAACGCCTACTGATCTAACCAAATCTCTATTAATTAATGACAACGCTGTTCGAATGCGGCTTATAAACTTCAGCTCTCTGCGGTATCTCCATGGTTATGGTAAAAAATTTGTAAGATGAGGTACACAAGTAGTTTGACATTGAGTGTCTGAGCAGAGAGCTGTTAGTCATTCCCATTAAGCGCAGTTTCTTTGCTTGTATCGACCAAAATCATATAAGACAAATTGCCCAAAACGCTTTGCAGCTTAACTCAAATCTTATTGACGCAGATTTTCTAAATTTTGTTTTTAACTAAACGTGTAAACATTGTTAAAACCACAAGCCTTTAAATTTAATTAAACTTTCGCCTTCTTTACTGTTTAAATTTTAATTGAGCTGTTTTTTGAAACAAAATTTTGCCCTAATTTACTGCATCAATTTTGCAATTAGTTTTGCAACAGCTTCAATTTGAGGTAATTAACAAAATAATAATTGTCTTTTAGGCCAAAATTGCTTTTAAGGTAATTGTGCTTTTAAGAACTACCTAAATCGATTTTAGACTTTAAAAGTTTAAATTGTTGTGGAAACAGCAACAGCATATACAGATAGTCCCATACTCTAGTCTATTTTGTACCAAACGACGCCCAGAAGCATGCTACAGTATTTTAAAGTTGATCAAACTTTGCATGTGCTGCTGTATAAAATCAATCAATCATAACTCACATTGACGCATTCAATTACGTTGCAATTTGTTGCCAGTGTTGCCATCCTCATCCGCATCATCATCATCATTCACCATAGCAACAACTCTGGCAAGAATGGCAACAATGTGCACAAGCAGAACAACGACAGCG
Source organism: Chymomyza procnemis (assembly GCA_035046065.1). Lineage (NCBI taxonomy): Eukaryota > Metazoa > Arthropoda > Insecta > Diptera > Drosophilidae > Chymomyza > Chymomyza procnemis. The sequence continues at coordinate 30,807,444 of JAWNOJ010000023.1, forward strand.
TGTTAAAATGACAGATTTAAGCAGGCGTATTTTATTTTCATTTTGGCTCGTTTTTTCTTTTATTTTTTTGGGGGCAGGGGAGGGCGTTGAAGCACATAGCTTGAGCAACTGACATTAAAAACTTTTTCAACTTGAGCTGTGACTTTTGACGTGACTTGCAACGTGCACAACAACAACAACATCTAGCACAACTTTTAGCTGTGTGCCGCATGTGCGACAGTTTTATTGATGATAATGATGACTCGACAAATGCCACAGCGCCAAGTGCTGCTGCTAAAAAGAGAGAAAGGGGTTAGGGGGTTTGTGGGTTTGTGTGTACCAGGCGGCATGCAAAACTCATTAAAGTTATTCCAAAGCAGCTACTATCTCTGACACACACTTACGTGACATATTTGCATAATCTCATTTTTTTTTGCACTTAAAATTTTGCAGCAAAATTGCTTTTAATACCACAAATTGCGCTCAGCTCTAGCGCAGGCATATTGAACACTGACATAATTTGGCTAGCTTGTTAATTGTGACAGCTGCAACGGGGGGCAGGTTTCTTTCTATCTTTCTTTCGATTTTTTTTTTTTTTGCAAACTTTGCGTCACAAAGCCAAACTATAATCCCAAGTCACAGACAAGCGGCAGACCACACCATTAACGCAGTGCGAAAGTTGCCAACCAGCAACTAAGCCACACATTGGCAGCCAGTAAAGCCGGATGAAGCCGGAGTAACCCGACTCGCTTAGTAAATGAGTCTAGTACAGAGCTAATATGTGACAGCAGCATGCACACTAATGAATGTGTGTGTGCGTGTGTGTGTGAGTGTGCGGCTATGTGGTTGTGGCTGTGTGTGTGTGTGTGCAAAGTTTAAGTAAATATTTTCAAATTGGCCATGTCCTGTCTAGCATGACGCTGCCATGCACTGCCGCGCCTTGGCCACTAGCCAGCCACTGAGTTGCCCTGGCTGGCAGTTTTTGAGTGAAACATGCCTTAGCACTTGCTTCCGTTTTGCGGCCGCACAGTGGTACAAAAGCGCAAGTTAGCTGATAAAAATGTCAATGATTTTTAAAGCGTCTGTAAGCTACTCAAGCATTGGCTGGCATCAGCTGAAAGCGTAAATTCCAGTTAAACTTCCAAGTGCAGCCACTGTAACTTGACTGCAGCAGGAATTGCTGCTTCACTTGCTTCCTGGCTGGCACTAGCGAAAGTCAACGCCAAACTTTTGTTGTGGATTTTAAAACCTTCCGCTACAATGTAAGCAAAACTTTTTGCAAATGCAAAGCATATAATTTTGTTATGTACACACTAGCTTGGCTATCTTTAACTAAGTGTGTGCGTGTGTGTGTGTGCGTGCAATGGCTGCGACAACAAGCTGTTGCAATTTTGCAGCGGCAACAACGTTTCCCCTACAGCCAGCTTTTGTGGCATTTGGCCAAAGTTGTTTTGGCAATTTGCGCAAAACTTTTGTCAACTAGTTTCTATTTTTGTTTTCCATTCGTTCTAATCAAATTTTTTGTGCGCATTCCGCAACAGTGTGTACACACGTAAATAATTTTTGCTTAATTCGGTTTTTTTTTTGCAGCTGTGCGTCGCGCCAAGTTTGTAAGTCAACCATTGTCGCATGAGATCAATACACTGCTGGTTGAAGGTGCAACAAAGCCCAACGATATGTCTTGTAGGCATGATTTATTGCCACATACGCTACATGCAACAGCAGCATCGGCAGGCGCAGGAGCAGCCTTCTACAGCTACTCGACAAGTCCACAGTTGTCATCGACAACGGCAGTGGCAACTTCAGCAGCAGCAGCAGCAGCAACAACAGCCACCACAACAACAATGCCTGATAACAGTTTTATGACTGCAGGTGTCTGCGCTGCCGCATTGATGTCATCTGGTTGTGCCGCGACAGCAACGCCTGCGGCCACATTATCCACACTGTTAAGCTCCAGCGGCAATGTGGATATTATGGAAGATGAGGATGAACAGGAACGCGAGCGTTCGAGGTGAGTTACGTGTTCGAAGCACGAATTTTTTAAATCAATTATTTTTGATTCTGTGTTGACTAATGAAAATTATAATTTTAAGTATTTTTTTGCGGAAATCCTGAAATAAGTATTTTGTATCTTGTAGATGTAAGCAACTTGTGCTGCTTGGAAGCCTGAGTTATGTCGCTTTAAAAGTCTTTAAATTTGCACTCACTTATGTTTTTAGTTCTGAGACTATTGCTCTAGGGCTTAAACTTTAAATTGTTTGTATATATACAAGAGTTCATTTTGGGCTACCTTTTATGAGTAGTTACACGGATCCACAAAAGTTATTCTAAAGTATTCCCCTCGAGCAACCGTCATACATGGTGAAGAAGCTCCTTTTTAATTAAACATTACAATGAATTATACCGCAGCTACAGACCTATACAAATTAATTACGCTGCAAGTCGAGTTCGTGACTCATTCTCATATCACGCGCACATCACTAACACATTGCAATCACATAAGCTCAATATGCTTCGACCCAATTTAAAGCATAAACTGCACCAAAACTTCATTATAAAGCAGAAACACAAGAGTTGTATAAATTTTGCATAAAATAACTTTCATAAAGCATTGAAAATATATTTTCATAAATTATAAGCGCTCTTTATGCGCAATAGCTGCTCTTTCGATTTATTTTCATGTTACGCGAACATCGCCAACTTAAGCCTTAACTTTTTTCGAGGCTGAACCCAACTCGATATTAAAATAAAATGAATTATAAATTGAGAAAAAAATGTTCAGCAGAATCGAAAAATATGTTTAAATAAAATATGAACATCGCTTTACGCAGTGATTTGATTACGAGAGAGCACAGCGAAAAGCAGCAACTCGTGTGCATTTAAATTTTGTTTGAAATCATATTTAACAACATTAAGCTGCAAAGCACAAAAGCTTTTGAAAAATATTTAAGCAAACTTTTAACGCGCACTAAAATTTTATTTAAATTAACAGCAACATTCTCTTGTTCTTCATTATCGACTAGTTGGCACATGCTCATCGCTAGCACTCAGTTGCAGTAAAGTTGTAGCTGTGCTCAGCCCTTGAGCAAATTGTTAATTTTATTCTGCGCTCTATGAGAAAACTTTTTTTTTACCTCTATTTACATCTACGCTGGAAATTTGCTTGCAATCAGAGGCAGCAAGCACTGTGTGTGCCCGCACAACAAACACAACCCCTTCTCACAAAACTGACGCGCACTTTGTGGCCGGAGTTGCCACTTACAGTCAGTGCCATCAGCTGCGCTTCGCTGTACAAGTGCTACACGCATACACATGCATATACAATATATATATATTATTTTTTCCATATATTTTATGAAATAAACCAAAAAAAGAAGAACCGAAGGATTCGAGTGGCGAAAAGCAGCTGCTGGTAATTAATTTTGACAGTGAACCTGTGCACGCGCCGTGGGCAGCAAGCATCCTAGCCGCATCTTCAATTTCAAGCTGTTGGTACATTGCAAGTGGCGCCCCAGTGCCTGTAATTAATTGTAAGCCGAGCGCTGCGTGGCACACTGAATCAGGTCAATTAATTTTATACGAATTGTGTGCAGCAGGAGTATAGCATTACATGTTATCCTGTTTTCTGTATATTTTCACGCCTTCCACGTGCAAGTTTCGTTAGGTGACTCAATGTGCCTCAGGTAATGGGCAGATTTTGCTATTGCGACTTGGCCACACACGTGACTCATGCGGCAGCCAGCATATTGCAATATCTATAGCAGCATTCATTGCCCTGAACTGCCTTTAAGCTGTTGACAACACAATCTTTCAACTTAACTTCAAGTGTCATGCAATTTGCTAAGCTGCCAATCTTGCAACATAGCATACACAGTATGTGTATGCTGTCCAAGTCAGGACACACAAACAAGTTCAATAAATGTACAACAAATTGATTTGACCCAACTTGAGGAAAACTTGAGTTTTGGCTTAAAAGCGAACAACAGCTGGTCCAAGTGGCAGGCTCTTGCCTGCCTGGAACATACACACAATAATATAATAATAATGCATGCAGCATATGACGCATAAGCACAGCTGCCAGCACGCATGCACTGCAAGATGAGGTGAATCCTTGCGTAAGCATGTCGCAAGCGACGCAACTCAGCACTGATTTCGCTCAGTGTATTGTGTATATTTATGTTTTATTGATTGGCCAGACACGTATTTCGACATTACTTTTTTATGCTTCGTGCATGTTTTGGGTTTATTTTTGTTTGCTGCTTAAAATTAATTTCGTTTTATGACCAGTTTGCAATTTCTTCTCACCCATACAGCAATTGCCCGCATGGTACACCTTCACGCGTGCCGCTTATTGCCAGCTCAGGTGGTCCGAATCTGCGACACGATGCCGCACATACTGCTGAAAAGTCACGCAGTCTGCTGAATGCCACAGCTGCTTCGTTTCATCGTCATACGCTGCAGCCACTGAATCGCAAGACGTTGCTGCTGAGCAGGCGCTGTCAGAAGCATGCCGCTGCCATGTATGACTCCACGGCCACAACGGAAACTTCCGATGATGAAGATGGCTGCAGTGGCCGCGCCTATATGCAACATGGCAGCGAGCAATTTGTGCTTAAAAAGCTGCAACACAATTGCCATAGCGATACCGATGATGCTGAGGAGCAGCACGACGATGACGAGGACTATGAGCTGCAGCAGCTGGGGGAGGAGGAGGCACAGCAGGTGCCAATTAGCATTGTTTTGCTCATACTTATGTGTTACATATGCGTGGGCACGGTTATTTTTGCACTCTGGGAGAACTGGTCACTGGTGGATGGCGCGTACTTTTGCTTTGTCACATTGTCCACCATTGGCTATGGCGACTTTGTGCCCACGCGCAGTTTCAATGGACCCGAGGTGCAACTATATGCTTGCTGTGCTTATTTGCTATTGGGACTGGTGCTTGTTGCCATGTCCTTTAGCATACTGGAGACGCAATTGATGTGGAAGTGCAAACGTATTGCGGTGCGACTGAAGCTGGCCAAGGATTGATGCTGTCCGGCCATTTGTAAAGTTATGTAAATAGCTGAAGCCATCTGAGAGGACAGGCAGAGACACGCAGCAGGCGTACGTAACGAGCAGCAAGCAAACGACAACTCCTATTAGGATTATACTATACAAACTATATAGCTGGGGGAAAATGTAAAATTCCAAAATGTAATACATGGCGTATGATTAATCAACTAGTACTAACCACTATGTAAATTTGAAGTCTAGCAAATTATGTTACATCAGAAATTCAAGTGAGAATTGTAAATAAAATAGAATTTTGCAAATTTTTGGAATGGAAAATTGTATTAGCATTCGCATTTGTGTTTGTGTTTTGGTTTGTGTATGCATGGCCATGATGAACCTGGCTGCTCAACGCATGGCCAACATCGATTGAGGCCAGCCCAGCCAAGCCTATATCAGTCATGGCCAGCCAACTCACCATATACATATATAATCCACACATTATTTGGCCAATGCTTATCATCATAATTTTGCAGAAGTTTTTGAAATTTGATATATTTGCAGTGCGACGTTGCTGGCATATGAAATGATTACAGTTCAACTGCTCTGTGTGGGTGTATCTGTGTGTGTGTGTGTATCTGTGTGAGCCAATGATTGTTAAGCTGTATTGGTGGCATGAAGAGCAGCAGCCGGATGTGTTTTTGGCCCCAGCCATATGAAAGACCTCACTGCTAATAGTTTATGACATTTCGTGCAGCATATGTATGGGCAACTCATATGCTAACATGCGGCACTGCCCACTTTGGCAAGGATTTTGTCACTGCCTGGCGTTGATGTTGCCATGAAACTTTAATGGGCATTACATTTGCAAAAATATGTTACTGTGCGGGGAGTTACTACTACGCGCTTATCAGTTAACTGATAAAGTCATAAAAGGCCAAACTGTATATAAAAGTATCCATAACTTTCAAGCCAAATCGATTGTAACAAATAAAGGCATTCCCCGAAAAGGACTGCGTTTATGTGCGCTGGCAGTCATAATTTAAGTAAGTTTCTTGTAAGGCATTTATTGCATTATTTATTAAATATAACAACATCAAACCACTTCTTAAGCAGCTGCTCCAACTTGAAGGGATTTCTTGTAACTGCTGACTCATAAAGGACAGGCATTTTGCACGCATCATTATTTAAAGGACTTGAACTGTGGCTAAGGCTGTGGGGGGCTCTAAGCGGGTGGCAGAAAAGGCTTTGGATTCATCGAAGCTACGGCGATTAATAACCACGGTTCAAGCTTGGATTCCGAATTTCAACACAGTTTAAGGAATAGGATTATCTCTAAAAATATATTTTTCCTATATTGGATTGACTAAACAAAAATGGGTAATACGATGCAGAAGAAGCAGGTCTGTCTGCCGGAACAACAAATACTTCGTTGAAACGATGGTAATAGAGAATCTTGCTAAAAGAAATCAGAAGCTTAAACCACAACGGCTAGAGTTGCACGAACCCGCTTTTGCCATTGCCTTGTTAGTGAGGTGAGCGGTTTTACCTACGGAAGCGTCCGCACGATGGTAGCATAGGATAGAAAAGAAAGTGTGCATGATTGCAGTCGAAAGTCCGAACGATTAACAAAACCTACTGCGAATTTCGGTATACTAACTGATTCTAATCTTTGTACCACCTCAAACTAGAGGTAGCGTTACCGAAAGAAAGCATCTTGAAGTTAACTAACTTCAATGAATATTTTTTATTTTTGGATCCGATGCCGATGCTTATTGAATTAAGAGCGAGTAAGATTAGGAATACAATCAATCGAATTTTTCAAAGAAATTTTATTTAATTTATTTTTATTAATTTTTTAATTAAAATAATTTTTTTCCTACTATATATCTATATCTCTAATTGTTAAGAAAGAGCAAACTAACCTTAAGCCATTTTAACTAATTTACTACCATTAAATTAAAAAAAAATAAAGAACTTTAAAATTAAAAATTAAAACGTTTTTTTTTTTTTAAATCCAAGCAACAAGTAAAAAATAGTTAAAATTATTTAAAAAGTTGTTTTGAAATTATAGAAGCACCACACAGCGCATTCAAGCGCTAACCTTGACCTAGTACAACCTACAAGTCGAAATGCTGAGTACCAACAAAGAAAAACTCAATGCCAGCTATATGAAATTTCTTACAAAAACTCAACGGTCGCCAAATTTGAATTCAAAATAACAGACGTTGTCTTTATTTTCAGTTACAAAAATTTTTCATTTGAGCTCTAGCTAAATTTCATACTAAATGGGTATTTTTGACTTTTGATGTACCAGGCGCACAGAAATTTGCAGCAAGCGGAATAAAATTGGCAACTAAAAGTAGGCAACAATATTTTTTGAACTTTAACTGCTTTGGACCTACTGAAAAAGTGTAGCATACTTTTAGTTGCCAATTTTATTCCGCTTGCTGCAAATTTCTGTGCGCCTGGTACATCAAAAGTCAAAAATACCCATTTAGTACGAAATTTAGCTAGAGCTCGACTGAAAAATTTTTGTAACTGAAAATAAAGAAAACGTCTGTTATTTTGAATCCAAATTTGGCGACCGTTGAGTTTTTGAAAGTAATCAAATACGGCCATAAGCTGAAATTTCAGAAGAATTAAGGAAAAAGCCAGTTAAGTTTATTTTAAAAGTCTGTTTTATTTCATTTTTAATTTTTGTTTTATAAATATTTTTTATAATTGTAAAATTAATATTAGATTAATTACACAAAAAATAGCAGCATGAGTCCCAACGATACCATGAGCCACTATAGAACTGTTGCATCAAGCATAACATCCAAAGCGTGATTTTGTTTGCCTCTGAAATTGTTCAGAAATCGGGCATACTATGCAGTTAGTCTCGCACCAGCATCTCCCAACTAATTCTTCATTGGAAAGCAACTGCTTTGTGCTAACTTTTAACATTTTTATGCCCTGAATATATAATAACAATTAAATATGTTATCATCATTTATGAGATTACGACATTTTAGAACTGCGCCGCAGCCTAAATAAATATGTACCTTTGGAATCTCAAAATTGAAGCATCTTAGAATTTTACTGTAAATTGAGACGGGAAATAACTACGATACTTTGCTTGAAAGCATTAGACTTTATATGGGGTCCACCCCCTATCCCCACCAAGCGACTGGGAGCGACTGTGAGCGACTGTGAGCGACTGTGAGCGCCTGTGCCATTCATCATGTTTCCAAAGCATTGAGCGCATACAAAGTATGTTTAGAGTGGCGCATAAATTCCAAAGTGCCACGCGTCATCAAAATCAAATGCCAGCCACAGCCGCAACGGCAGCAGCAGGACTCCAAAGAAGTACAACAACAAACTGAAACAACAACAAAAAAAAAGAGAGAAAGAAAAGAAAAAACCCCCAAATCCACCTTGAAGAAAATGTCGACGAGTGCACAAAAAAGTTTTAAGATATATCAAAACTGGGAAGCGAGCGTGTATATAGTATCTACAAACATATAGGATAGCATAAAATCAATTGATATGACATCAAATTGAATTTGTAATTTTTTTTCTTGATGCCCGCCGGCGGTCAGAGCGTGCTCCAGCAGCGCAGAGGCGTTTAGCTTCTGACTTGTTTATGTTTGTGTCTTTATTGCTTTTGATACTTCCGGCTACAAAGTAGCGATGTTGCTGGTGAGGAACGCGAACTTGAATTTACGCACGTTTGAGTTGTGGGCAGGGGTAGGACAGCCAAGTTGGGGCCAGCCAGCCGGAAGGGTCGCCGTGAATGTCAGGCATTGGCATCATTATGCTGCTGCTGCTGCTGCTGCTCCAGCTCGCTTTGTATACACTGCAGTAGAGGTTCGCACATTTTTGGATATTACAATTTTTGTTGATGTTTGTTTGGAGTGTCCAACAAGGCAGTTTCATGGAATACCCTGGAAAGGCGCTGTTGCAGTAGGTAGGAAATGATTTGTTTGGAGTTAAGATGCGAAAGAAGCTAAAGCTGGACGATGTTGTGCCTCGAGAATTTAGGGACAAATATGTGCTTTATGGGAATTGGACTCACAACATTTTTTGAAGACCTAAACAAGCGATCTTTTGTGGGTCTCGATAGCGTTATGGTAGCGATTTCACCCTACAACACTGCGCCGTTTGTCTAGCACTGACATAGCTAGCAAATAAATAGACGATAATTGCTAAGAAAAATCTCGCCGTTGGGTCTCGGCTTTGAACTATAGGTGCCTGTTCTCTTCGAACAGTTATTAATAGAGATATCTCCGTGCTCTCCGCCTTTGGAGCGATGACCATAGTCGAGGGGAATTCATTTTATTTAAACAAGCTCTGGAATATACAAGCAGCATGGGTTGTGTTGCGGATGAATACAGCTGCGCTTGGAGTGTACGAGCGAAAAATTCTTCGCAAAATCTAAAAGGTACCGTACCCTTCGATATGGGGACAACTATCGTATCCGAACGAACTACTAACTGTATGAGCTCTATAACGACGTAGATGTTGTACAGCGTATTACGGCACAACGTCTGCGTTGGTTTTTCCATGTCATTGGCATAGGCAAAGACGGAAAGACGGAAAGGGGAACCAATCATTCCTTGGAGTGACCAACGGGAGAAGGGCGATAGCTGGTGAGTTCGATAGCGGTTTGCGTTGGCCAATTGAAGTAAGTAAACATCAAAAAGCAAGCATTTTACCATAACTCTTGTTTTAAAGGGTATACAATAGTTTCTAGGCCTAATTTAAACTTGCACTTGGGTTTTTTTTTAGAACATGTAAATAGGTCGCATTTTTTGCTGCTTATTTATATGTATGTGAATTATGTGTGTGTGTGTGTGTGTGTGAGTGAGTGTATATAAATATGCGCAATTTGTGATGAATGTTAAATGAAATTTGTGCCCCATTTTAATTTACTCAAATTTTTGCCGCACACTTCACCCGCCACACACACATAAACTTTTTTCTCATGCGCTTTTTACTTTAATTTATCCAAGACACATAAAATACATAAAACATATTACGTATACGTAGTATTTGTTTTTATTTGGCTTGTCTTAAAGCTTCAGCCATTTAAGGCTTATCACTGGCAACAACGGCTGCTGCAGGAAGTCAAACTGGTACAACAGTTGCCACACATGCCACCCCACACAAACGTATTTAGCGTGGCGGCTGTTGTTTCTGCTGTTGTTTATCCTGCGGCTTTTTCTTATTAGCATTAACATTAGTATTAGGCGCTTCCCGTTTGGGGCTGATGGTTCTAATGGAGCTGATATCGGACATATTATCGTTGTGGCCACTTTCATTCAGATCAACGACATGTATGTCGAAGGAATTTGTTTTTGAATTGCCCAGGGACATGCCAGGCCGCACATAGCCAGGATGCCGCCCAGCACGTCCAAGTTCAACGGAGAAGGGCGTATGCTGTGCTTGGTTGTTACTGGCATAACCACTGCCGCTGCTACTCGCAGTAGCCAGCACACTGGGCGCTGGTGGCGTGGGTGCAGACTTTTTGATGGCTGCGCCTGTCTGCAGCTTACTGGCGCTAAGAGGCAACTCACGCGATTTGCTTGCACTCGAGGCAACAGCAGCAGCAGTAGTTGTCTTCTTTGGTGGCTGCAGCTCGGGCGCGGTTTGTGTGCGCAGATTGCTAACAGCCTTGCAGGGTGGGCGCCAATGAGGCTTAACGCCACGCAGTTGGCTCAGCGGTGTCTCACAGACATTAATCTCCTCACTGATTTGATTGAGCAGCTCCAGCAAGGTGCTTGACTTTTCATCCTCGAAATCAATGCGTATGGGAGACTCACGGCCCGAGACAGTGCCCGGATTGAGCATTATCAATCTAAGTGGCAAAATAAACATTAACTTGGCTGTAATCACTTAATGGCTAGTCACTTGACTTACTTCTTCGCCTCTTCTATGGCCTTGCCCAGATTATGTAAGTTTTTGCGATTATCCTTCTTGCAGCGTCCTATTTGTGAGTTTTGCAATGTGCCCTGCAGCACAACGTTCCACTTGTGCGTGGTGGACTGTGCCAGCACAGTGCGTGCAACACGTTGAAAGCGCTCTTTAGCTGTCTCCCTGGCAGGTTTAGAGGGCACAGTCTCTATTTTGATTTCATTAATGTCCGCCTCGCCGTTGACATTGCCAAATGCATCTGGCTCATGGCTATTTTCGACTGGCGCCACTTGAAAGCCCTTCATCAGACGGCGTTCCCAGACTTTCATGCGACGCGGACGTGATGCTAAGGGGCCAGTAAACTCTGAATGAAAATATACACCAAATAAGAGTGAAACGTCTTGTACTTACGTTTCTCCTTCTTACTGGCCGATGACACGTCCAAGCCACTATTTTCAAAGATTTCCAACATCTCATAACGCATAGTGCTGATTTCGCTCTTCACCTCATTGATATCATCCTCAGTGACAGGATTTTGCTCAAACTTGCGATGCATGGCTGCCACATAACGCCAAACCAAGGAGCGCATAATATTATCATATTTACTAAATTGCTGCTGCTCCTGACGTTTCTATTTGTTGCGAAAAGTTTACTGCAAAACGGGTTTGGAAGAATGCTATGAAGCATGCATACCTTGGAACGCTGTCGTGCAATTGCCTTGCTGGACTTGCGAAACATCCTAATGAGCCACTTGACCGAGGGCAGCACATTAAATGGCGGTGGCAATGTAGCGCTGTCCTCAAAGTAGCTCATCCACAGCTTGGTGCGCGCAAACTTCCATTCCGTGTCCGAATGTTGCTGCAAAGAGTGTTTGTTCGACGCATAGTCAAAACACTTAAGCCTTAATGGATGACACACTTACATCAATCATGGCATACGAGTTGGACATCATGGCAATGAGCAGATTCAGCAGCACAATCACATTGATGACGCTGTACGAGCCAAACATGAGCAGACCCCAAAAGCGTGTGTACGACTTAATGCCAGTTAGCTCAAAGTCGTCCAGACCGACCATGCCAAAGCTGGCCCAGAACAGCGATTGCGATGACTCAAATAGGCTGCACACAAAAGAAATTAGTGTAATGAATAGGCAGTTAGTTGTAACACCGATGGCAACACAGCGTCCAGCCAGCCAAAATGTGCCCAGTCAGCTGGCTAAGCACACATATGTCGCAAGACTTGCTGGCCATAATTGGCTTTTGGGCCTATTAGCAACATACAAGTGACTCTACGCAACTTACTTGCCAAAACGTCGCCATTTCATGCAGGAGTCAGCATGTGAACCCCAATCGGCCTCACCACCGGGCAGCACATAACACTTGCTCTTCTCCAGCGCTGCAAAGTACCAGAGCAGCTGATTCAAGCCGCAGGCAAAGGCAAATAGTACCAATGTGTAGATGAAAAAGAACTTGACTATGTCAATGACCATGCGACCCAGCGAGATTTGCAATGGACCCAGGTGTGGATTGATGCTAAACAGGTGCACCAGCTTAAGCGCCGAGAATACATTGGCTGCCGCAAACAAACCCTCAGCTATGAGCTGAGGATCAAAATCATGCCACTTTTCACGTGGTATATACGCCATTTTTGGATCATTGGCTATTTCGCTGGCCTGCTGTATATAGGCAAAGAATCTGCTTGAAATTAAGTCGTTTACTATTTGTGCAGCAAATCGCTAGTTAATTTGCAACTCACCTTAGACACATGACGCTCAAGTAGAGACTGTTGCGCAGAAAATCAATAAAGTTCCACAAATTACGCAAATAGCTTTTCATGCCCGTGGCAAATATCTCCTGTACCTCCTCCCAAATGAAACCAACGACATAGAGCACCACCAGCAGCTCCAGCTTGCTAGGTGGCTGACCACGTTGTCTCAACTCTTGCTCTCTCAGCTCGTCTTTCATACGTGCCGTGCCAAAGATGCGTATGACATCGTCGTCGGCACGCTGTGAGACCAATATTAGTATGACTGCAAACCAAGATGAACTTCGTCTATAGTACGCACACTTGGTAAATAACAATGAGTCAGCCTAATGTGGTCAAGCCAAGCCAAACACAGACCCTCCCACGCCCAAGTGCTGCTACTTACACAGAAAGAACAGATACGAGGAAGCATGTATGAGAAACTTCATAAAAGGTTTGCGCATAAGCTGGCCAGTGCGGCAGTTGGGCGCACACATATAGATAAGACAGTAGAGCGGAAAGAGCACAGCGATTTTGGCAATGCAGATAAACTTGTCCACAATGCTCTTACGCCGAAATCCCGGCAAGCCCTCGTACCAAATAGAGCTAAGCAATTGCTGTATATTCGAGTGGGCAACGAACTGCAAACAGCAAGAGATTTACTTTAAACGGCTGCTTGGGAATTTTGTTGAGCAAACAATACCTTCTTCTGCTTGTAGGCAATGGCCTGCACCAGACGCATCAGACTCATGCGATCGCCAGGCTCATAGCTGGAGATTTCCGGATCATAGTTGAGTATGATGGCCAGCTCATTGGAGGTGCGCGTTTGATCAAGCAAATCGACAGCAAAATTTTGACATTGTCTGCGTAGTTCCATATATTCCGCCTTGCACTCCTGCTCTGTTAGAGCCAAATTACGCAGCTCCCAGGACAATTGGAAGGCACTTAAAATGGGATCCTTGGATGTTAAACAGATAAGCGAGGGGCTGCACAAGGCGCGATATATGTTGACACGCGATAACGAATGACGCAGGGAATCCGCGCCAGACAAACGCATGCATTCCTCACAACCGCAGCTGAAATGCGACGAAGTTTTCGCTTACGCAATTAGGAAAATGTAAAGCCAAATTTGTTTACCGTATGTCATGCGGCACGGGCACGGCTGCTCCACGATCCAGCAGTATGCGCAAAATTTCGAAATTGTTTTTATGCGCTGCCAGCATCAAGGGCGTAATGTCCGGCGCAAACATGGCCGTGTTTATGTCCACTTTTTGCCAGCTCTGCAAGTAAAAAGGTATCAATCGGCGTAAGTCGTCAAGTAACGTTAAGTAGACCAGCAAAGTTCAAATTTAGGCCTGATTAACTGTTTATTCAACCGCGAAAAAAATTGTAAACAACTTACGTGGAGGAGTTGCTAGGGAAGTTGAGTGCGCTGTCAACATTTAAAGTAAATAAATCGAACAATTACTCGATTATTTTGTTGCGTTGGCCACACGCAACTGGCGCAGCAGAGCATTATATAGTCATTACATGTCTACAAATGTCATCTCAACTTATTTTCATGCTAAATGTATTATTGTATCAAGTGTATTAAGGATTTTATTACATAAAGCATATGATTATTTATGCGTTACAATAGTAATTTTCACGCTTAAACTGCGCTCAATGGCTGCCTAATGAAGCGTGCTCACATGCATAAATATATGAGGCAGCGCAGGCGAAGCTAAAGCCAAGCTGTGTGGAGTGCCACTTGCTATGAGCGACCCCCAAGCCCCCAGCTCTAGTTGCTATCATAAACACCCAATCACTTGAGCGTCTGGCTTGTACGTGCCTAACGACAACGACGACGAAGAAGCAAGAGCGGCACACTGAAGTAAGACGCCGCTTCAACGCAAAACTGATTAAAATCATGTTAACTTCAACTTATTTGGCACTCATTGGCGCACATTGGCACAAGGCATGCGGTATTGTTTCACAAAAAAAATAAATACGCTGAGCACAGCATATATGTGCCCCATATATATGGCAACTTACATAGGCTTCGCCCTCCTTGTGAATGAGTTCCTCGTGCTCGAGCAGCAGCTCCACAGCCTCAACGAATTCCGCATTGATGGCATGCAGCAGCGCATCCTTTGTTTCGACGCCCATAATAACCAACAGCTCCACCATCTCTAGATTCTCATTGTCTATGGCCAATGTGAGTGCACGCCGACCCAATGGATCCATACAGTTGATATTGATGTGCTGTCTGCGCAGCGCCTTTTGCAATATTCTAAAAGCCGGCACACAAAGTAAATCATTAAATATTCTAATTAAATCAACAAATATTACATGCAAAAAAAAGTCCAAAGTTTGTGTTTTTCTTTTGATTTTCTTTTTTTGGGCAGCAAAAAGTTTATAATTATGTGACCTTGTTGGCCAAAAGTTTTGGGCGGAAAATGTTGCACGTGTTTATATAGGCAGCAGCTGGCGGCTACTCTGCGTCAAATTGACAGACTGTACTTTATTGTGACACAGTGTTGTAAAGCGCTTAAAGTGACTTTTTAAGACGCTTACAACACTAAATAGCTAGCAATTATTGAGTTTCGATAAAAGTATTAAAAAAAAAAATAGTAGGCCATGAAAAGTGCAAAATTTTTACCAGCTGATTTGTGTTTCACTTAAAGTTCAGTTTTGTTCTGTTCGTCGTCGTAAATTGTTGTTACAAAAAAAAAAAATTCAGTGAAAAAAAATTCAAAATAATAAATTGTTTTTTTGTGCAAAATTTACAAAAAATTTTGTTTTTGCTTTTAAAACATTGACAAACAGGCGCACGCTGCAACAATTTAGTGAAATTTTCTCGTTTCTTGATAACTTTTGCTAAATCGGTTTTTCAAATCTTGCAATATGTCTTCGACAAATGAGGGACAGTGCCTTTTGATCAAGAAAGCCACCAAGGAAAAGGGTAAGCACAAATTGCTGCAGCAAAAAGGTGACAGCACAAAGCATAACAGCTGTTTTTTCGTTTTTTGTTTTTTTTTTTTGACAGCAACACAAACCCAATTTGGTGGCAACTACTCCAACTACCCACCGTTGGGTGGCGGTTTGTCTCATGCCGCAGCACAGCATAAGCAACTGTTGTATGCCAATCATATGGCTGCCAATTACTATTATCAGCAGCGCGAGCTTTACGATCTTTACTGTCAGGTCAAGAATTTGCCACCGTTGCCAGCTGACGAGCCAAAGGATCCCAACGACAAGGTCATTAGATATACAATTGAGGAAATGAAAAGCTATAATCCATACGCTTTTATGGATGAATAAAATTTTCACGTATTGCTTTTTCTGCCAAACTTCCTCTCTTCAATAATGACACTTTTTTTCGACACTTTACACACTTGAGAATTTTGACGACGCAAATGGGTAACTATCTGTGGCAGCTATTGGTATACGAATTATTTTAAAGCAAATTTATCCATTGCAGAGATGTATACAAAACGATTGATGATGCCACACACGCACACGCACACACTCACACTCACATGCACACGCACACGCACACGCGCACGCACACAAACACATAATGTCAAGACTCGTCGTATGAGATAGATAACATAACGAATGCTTTGGTAATATGCAGACTTTTATACATAATGCATGTTCGTGTTCCATATGCCATCATAAGATGTACGTTTAAAACCAAGTGACGATATGCACAATCCGAAATCAGATCTGATCTGATCTGATCTGATCTGATCTGACCTGACTACTACTAACGCTTAATACTTTACACGCTTTCTTCGCTTGGCTGTGGAATTCCAGCTGTTTTAAACGTATGTTCAATAAAAATCCAGCAAACATTAAATCGTCTTTTTGGTCTAAGATTATAGGTAGGATAGTATAAAGTATATGGTATATATATCTTGGCGGTTGCTTTCGTAAGATTATTATTGTAGTTTCTATTGCGGTCAATCGCAAAAGCAGTCAATACGGTTTTATTAAGAGGAACTTTCTGGTAGAAGAACGAAGAATAGTGCTGGTAATAAGAAGCGATAAGCTAGCTATTCGATACTTCTTCGCGATTGCACTTTCCAGCAAAATTATTGTAGCTTGTACGGCGAACTAGAAAGTTAAGAAGCTACTGGCTGAGATGCAGGTCAATTCTTGCATCTAACCCGCAATTAATTAAAAATGCTCCCGCTGATAACACTAGAAAACGTTTATACTTAAATTTTGTGAGTTCTGGTAATGCCAGCCGTACTTCCAGACAACAAACAGATGTTCCGACCAAAATATTGGAGCCATACATGCCAGTGTTTGGGAGAAACCGCGAACATCGCGTTATCATCCTTCATCGGAGTTGGGTATCGCTCGGACCACACTCGACGCATAATTCGAGTCGATTTGCAGATGTTTCTGTACAAAATGTAAACCCAGCTTTTTGATATTACTTTGCGATTGATTATCGTAATAAAAGAGGAAGAGTATTGATAAAAACAGTGGTGTTATGGTTGAGCAGTGAGGGACAGTTCTTATATCAAACCCGCAATAAAGAAGCGATAGGCTATTCGATATATTTTCGTTATTGCTTTACGTATCAAAATAATTGTAGCTTCTATAACATCAAGCAGAAGGGCAGTTGGACTACTTAACCAAGAAGCGACCTTGAATTCAGATAGCAGAACGGAAATGAGCAAAAGCTAGATGGCGTGGAGGTCAATTCTTGTGTCGAGTCTGCAATGAAGAGGCATTAGGCTTTTTATATTTGCTCTTACCTTTTATTACAATGAACCGAAAGAGAAGTCAACATGGCATAATCAAAACAAGTCTTGGTATTCAGGAAGAAGTAAACGGAATGATATTGGTTATAACTGGGTGGCGTTGGTGAGGGATGAAGGTCAATTCTTGTATTGAATCCGCTATTAAGAATTTACTTGATATAGTTTATTTGATATTACCACGCTGTTGCTCTGCCTAACCAAATTTGTGTAGCTTCCATTGCGACCAATCAGAAGAAGAGGTACGACTGCTTCATCAAGAAGGGAAGTAATATACAGGTAATTGAACGGGTAAGTACATTGGTAAAAACTGGATGGTACGGTAAAGAAATGAAAATCAACTATTCAATCTAGTCCGCATTTAAAAAGCATTAGGTTGTTTGATATTGCGGATATTGCGGTTGCTCTTTCTAAAAAAATTAATTGTGTTTTCTATGGCGATCAACCAGAAGAGAAGTTACGACTGCATAATCAAGTAGACACAGAAGAACGTGAAAAATATTGGTAAAAACTGGATAGCGTGGGTTATGGTATGAAGGTCAATTCATGTATCTAACACGAAAATAAGACTCAACCCGATGAGCTTACGCATGAAGCCAGATTTAAAAGGGGGAACTTTGTCATGTGCAAAGGTATTAAAATACAGATTTGCAGAGAGTCCCAGATTATTTTCACAGCGCTAGACAATCGCATAGATATTACTTTCATGCTCCGATTTTGGAAAGCTGGTTTTGTCGACGTGGCACAATACAAGTTAAGTTGGGAGCAACAACGACTTAAACCCTTAAATAAATAGTTTAAATAGAAAATCATTGCATTTGATGGTAGAACAACGTTTAATACGAAAATTTTCTTGAAAATTTGTCGAAAATTTTATTACATTTACAATTAAATAGAAAATGAAAACTCTATACAAAAGCCTGCTTTATATTTTTTATATAATTTTTCATGTACGAATACTGTATGGATAGGAGGTTTTGTACGCAATCGTAATCCCATGAGCTGCTTGGTATAACTTAAAGCTAATAAAAAAAGTGTGGAAGATTGGACTAACAACTAAAAAATGCAAGTAACCTGCTAAATGGCAACTCTTCAAAGGAGGTTACAATTGTCACAAGGCAGTTTTATACAAAATTATAGTTCACTGTGCGCTCAGTATCAAATGAAACTCATTGGTTGTAATTTAAAGCTAATAAAAAGTGTGTGAGAGTCCAAATATTGGAGTCGCTACTAAACGGCAACTCTTATAAAAAAGTAATTAATTATAAATTTATTAAAATTAACGTTGCATAAAATTTAAAAAATTTGTTTATATAGAAGAAATAACTTTGCATATTGCTTATTAAGTGGCAAGAGACCTGCCTTCTCCCCTATGCACACACACGCACATACAGCTACTTGCTATGCAAATAATTGAAAGCATACACACACACACGCACTCTCACACACAGATACACACACGCACACACACGCATTCTCACTCATACAACCCGCAAGTCAGCGCAAGTTGATGGGATTTATGCGTTTCCGACAAACACGCACACACACTCCAGCACACCCAAGCACACCCCTGCACACATATCCCAATCAACACCTGCTCTCCCATAGCGTGCACCATTTTGTTGAAGTAAGAGGCACGCCAAGAAAGAAGAAGCAACAGCAGCAGCTCAGCCATAGTACATTTGTTGCCTTTGGTTGCCTTTGGTCGCTCTGACTCACCTGCGAACATTTGGTATATCACCACGTTCAACAGCCAACAGAAATTTCTTCTCCTCGAGCAGCAAAGGTTGCGGTAATCCCAGCGGCACACAACCTCCGCCCACAGTTTTAGGCGGGCCTCCATTGGGCGTAGGCGCTACCTAAGGGAGTTGCAAAGTTAAACAAGGTATCCGTTACGCTCTCACAATGATGCTTGTTGGTATGTAAAAAATCGTGTAAACGGAATTGCAAATAAATAAAAAAATAAATATATAAACAGGGATGAGAAAATAAAAAAAAAAATAAGCAATAACAAAAATGTAAAATAAAATAAACACGTGAAATGTAAGAAAATTAAGTGTAAAGTATTTTGGCTGGTTATTGTTATATACTCTAACGGCGAAGTTGTATGATAGAACAGAGTTGGCCTCTTAAAGTGGAGGAAGCAATGGGTAAACCTATAACTTTTGACGGAAGTTGCAGATCGACGAAAAGTTACACTATAGTTCACATCAACAGCACGCGCTGAAATTCTTCTGCTCTACATTCAAGGGAACTTCTCAATTGTTATAATAAATAAAAAGTTAAAAATGCTCCCGCTGATAACACTAGAAGACGTTTATACTTAAATTTTGTGAGTTCTGGTAATGCCAGCCGTACTTCCAGACAACAAACAAGACGTTCCGACCAAAATATTGCAGCCATACGTGCCAGTGTTTGGGAGAAACCGCGAACATCGCATTATCATCCTTCATCGGAGTTGGGTATCGCTCGGACCACACTTCGACGCATAATTCGTGTCGATTTGCAGATGTTTAGTACAAAAGGTAAACCCAGCTGACTATCTTGTCAATTAAGCCAAATAGAACATTGAATTGGCTGAGAACGATCTCAATGAAACGGATTTGACATTGAATGAAAGTGTAAATATCAAAATTGTCGGTTCTATGCCACTGATAGCCCTCAATTAATTGAAGAACAGCCTCTGTACGATCAAAAAGTGACTTCTTGGAATGATTTTTGTGCGGATCAACAGTCTCTCAATTCCTCGACGGCAATGGATGGAATCGGAACTATCAATTAATGTGGTATTTGTACGGATCGGTACCTATTTTTTCGAAGACGTTGATGGAGCAACGACACCCGTCAATGGCGAGCGTTATCAAAATGGTTTGAATGGCTTAATGTTGCAAAAAGATGGTGCAATACGCCATGCTGCACGTCAAACCATGGATTTAATATATTCCCCGGAAGAGCCATATCGAAAAATGATGATTTGGACTGGCCACCGAGATCACTCCATCCGAATATCTTCAGACTTTTTTGCGTCGGAATATGTAAAATTCAAGGTATAGGCCAAGCACCATGGCTCAACTTAAAGGCAGCATAGGACGCAAAATTGCAGCCACATCGTTGGCCAAAACAATGGAAAACGCCGAAAATATAGCACATTTTAAAAAAATGTGGTCATTTGTGTGATATCATCTTCAAGAAGTAACTTAAACATATAGCCTTGAAACGAAACAAATGATTATCGAAAGGAAAACAAAAAAAGTCTTTCTCTTTTTTTTAGAAACAAATGCTTCCACTTTAATTGGCCAACCATTGTCTTGGAAAGAAGTTTTTGAGATCTTGCCAAAAAAATCTAAAACTGAACTAAAATCGCGTGTCTTGAAAAGTGCAACATTTTTTCGAATGTAATATGTTGGCTTTAAAAGCTAAATAATCGCGGCAACTATTTGAAATTGTTTCAATAAATAAATACAACAATTTCACAGCTCATATGAAGCACTTGAAACTTGTATAAAAGTGGTTAAAGCGATTTAAAAACTAACTTTAACTTAATTATGCCAGATGCAGTATTGTTGTGGCGAAAGAGTATCGCAAGTTCGTTGTTGCAGACGCTTACATTGTTTGCTGCCTTACGTTTATCTGCCTTTGCATAAATGGCATGGAAAATAAAATGTGCCATCAGCGTTTTAAGCATTTAAGTGTTTAAGCCAAGCCGTACACCTGTGCGTATGCGTAATGCCAGCCAAAAAACTTTGTCTTTAGCAATAATAAACAATAAATGCATATGTACACGCTGCACACACACACACATATGCGCGTGTATATTATATATATACATATATATATTTATGTAGATAAATTAAAAAATAAAAGTTTCTAATACTTACGCCCACTGGTATTTTCTTTTTATGACCCATGGCTATTATTGTCTTTTTTGACTGTACAGTAGTGTTTCACTTAACAAAAAGCAAGTTGAGCTTTACACACACACACACACACATGAGGATTTGCTGAAATAGTGTTGGAAAACGAGCTTAGCAGTTGCAGTGCATATAATTCATTTGTGTTTTGCCGGCAAAGTTGAAAGCGCGCTTAACACTTAACACTCAACACTTTTATTTTGTTTTCTTTTTTTTTTTGTTTTAAGCTTTTGGCTTCATCTATTGAAATTTTTGGTCAGTTAAATGTCCTTAGACTTAAGCCAACTAGCTGCACACAGATGCGTACACACACACACACACACATGCATTATATGGTCCTGCGGCTGGTGAGTAGAGCTTATGGAGTGTGCAGCTTCCTGCAATAATTAATGGAGCTGTGCGGATGTCTACAGATTACAGATTTCTTAATATTTGCAGAGTATTTCAGAATTTAATTTAAAATATAACTATGCAGTATGGTAACAACTCTACACTCTAACAATATAGAAGCTATATGATAAAAAAAAATAAATACTAAAATTCGTAGCACCAAACTTCCGATTTAGAGATGAGTTCGCTACCACTACGCGAGCATAGCCTATCAGGAGGGTTTTGCCTAGGAAAATCTTTATTAACTAAAGATATCGCCTTTCGGATTTGTAGGTTCTTATTCGCTATGAAAAGCTTTTAATAGAGATGTATCCGTGCTACGCCTTGCAGCGGTGCCCAGTTAGCCAAGGAGAATAAGTTTATTTACTTTTTTTGTTTGGATTTACAAAAGCGCTAAATGAAATCGGGAAAAAATATTTTAGGTTATGAGTTTTGGTAGAATTATAATCTAGTTGACAAATTTTAATATAAGTTGACGTCTTTTCAGTATATTTACGCCTTTGTTGTTTTCGTTTCGGTCCACATGGAAATCCCTCGCTCTCTCCATTTTTTATTTCGTAAAAAAACCCTTCCTTTTAAAAGTGAATAACGAATTAAATTTGACTGTAGATTTATCGATATAATCGCTCGCGTCTGTTCGTTATGTTTCCAAACCAAATATTTTAGTTTCTATGTTTCAATAGCAATTATCGTAAGATGTTTTCGGAGTTTTTGTAGACAATGAATCAACATTGAATCTAAATTGTGGAGTCGCTCTTAGCTGTTCGTTAGAGAATATCTCAGAGACAGAACTTTGTGATATAGAGATACTGCACGCTTTTTATACTTTACTATATAATGATGATCATGTTGAAACTTCTAGTTTTGAGTAAAACCTGAAATATGATTGTGTAAACAGTTTATAAATCTAAGAACTACTTAAAGATCTGGGGACAGAACTTTGTTATTTAGAGCTTCTGCACGCTTTTTATGCTTTACTTTATGATGATGCTGATGATGATGAGGAAGATGATGAGCTTGCACTCTAAACAGCTTATGAGGTTAGAACTACTCAGTTGTAGATAAGACGTAACGGACGTAACAGACGTAACGCCAAGAAATCAGTTGCATTTCTCAACTGCTAAACAACTCAATTAAAGAGCCCAAATGCTTTTACCAAGAGCTAGCTTAACCTTGAGTACTGCGATATTTCGGTTTCCGATTTCAACTAAGGGAATTCAATTTTTACAATAGCTGAAGCAACACTTTTATGCGAATATAAACTTTTTTGTGGTCACTTTTTATTTGGCTAACTTTTTGCACTTGTTTGAAACTTTTAGTTTGGTTTTTTGGCAGCTCCAACTTGGCTCTTTAGTCAAGTTCATAATTTTGTATGCAGCTTAACTTTATTTAAGTTTGTACATTTCATTTTTTACATATTTAAATTGAAGACTTAAGCTGAAATCTATGCTGTGCAGTTCAAGTTATCGGTAATAATTTTTTAATTATTTAATCTGGCTAAAGTATATAATATAACAGCACAGTACACTACAAAAACTGGCAAGAAACTGAGAATTAAGAAAATTTTTCATTTTCTTTATAATTTTTCAATCTCTCTTATGTAAATTAAGTGCAATTGCATTGAATTTGCATGAATTGCTCGCTAAGCGCGTGAACT
The DNA here is from genome assembly GCA_035046065.1 of Chymomyza procnemis. Taxonomy (NCBI): domain Eukaryota; kingdom Metazoa; phylum Arthropoda; class Insecta; order Diptera; family Drosophilidae; genus Chymomyza; species Chymomyza procnemis. The sequence goes on from JAWNOJ010000023.1 coordinate 30,830,771, forward strand.
TGCATATAACGAAAATTTTATATGAAACACATTTTGTTTTATTTATTTGAGTATTTTTGTTTTTGAACTTTGTTTACAATTTGTTTGATTTCTCGCCAACTGCTTCCTTTTGGCAATTTTCTTAATTTAACTTGCATGCATTTATATTATTACACAAACAAAAGTTTAACTTTTTCTTCCCTTTAGGCAATTTTTTTGCGCTTCCTATTAATATTAACTCTTTTCACGTAAATTTAATTTTATTTAACAAACACATTGTTTTTAATATTTACTTGACTTTTCACAATTGTGCGCTGTTGTTTTTATTATAAAAGTTTTAACCAAGCGCCACTTGATGGCCACCAACTTATTGACCATACTTTATGCCAAACAAAGGCAGACTCGTTAGCCATGTTTGTTTATAAATATTAATTCATTAAGTTAATAGAATTATCGTAGCACTTTTTGCGGTATTTTGCAGATATTGCCGTAAAAATGCCATAATAAATTTATTTTTATCTACCAGCTTAACCAATGTGCTATAAAATAAAGCGAAAATTTATTACGAAACTGTTCCGGTTTCAACTTTGAGGTTAATTTTTATGAAATAATAAAAGTGCAAGTTGTAAATCTTACAATTTCTTGGGAATTTTTGACCACCATTACGCTCAAAAGCAATCAAACTTTTTTGAAAATTTAATTATTACTCAACTTGATTATAATTACTTTAAGTATTTTGTGATTTTAAGTGCCAATGGCTGTGGCGCAGAATGACATATGAATTGACTTTAATTTGAATTGTCTTTTGAGTACATTATCTTTCGAGTGAAAACTAATCAAATAAATAGTCGTTGATTCACTGACCCAAATTAATTCAAGAAACAGTGCCTTCAGTATGTCAATAAGGGTACCAGCAGAAATATCCAAATTGTAATGACGTTGAATTATTGTATTGAGTGGGAAGAAACAACACTCACAGCCCATGCATTTGGGAGTTACCAAAACATCAATGGAAGCGCATTTCACTTGGTAAGGAATAGAAATACAGGGAACGCTCTAGATGCATGTCCAATTGGAAAGCAAAACTTGCCTGAAAACAATTCTGTAGATATTGGTTAAGGTCTTCAAAGTTTTTAAGTAGAGCGACTATACTATAAACTTCATAGCCATATAAATGTTATCCTTATTGCTAGCGAAGCTATTGCATTGTCAGATATTTCAAAAAATCTACAGTGGACTTGTAGCGATTTGCACGATGCAACTTGCAGCAGATAGGACACAAAGTTTCTTGTAGCTTTGACACACTTAACCTCTAGAAGTATGCTTGTGAGCTAAGACGACTTCGTCATATCTTTATATATACTATATTGAGCAGCATAGTTTTTTTGTAGTAGCATTAAATAATTTCTACACAGGTAAACAGGTAAATCCATGAAGATCGCTTGACAGTTCTGGCATTGTTTTAAAAGAAACATGGCATGTACCATCCTCTATAGTTTCAACAAGAAAACATAAAATCAATTTGTCTACGTATTCTATTATTAAAGGGAAGATCACATTTAATTTGAAGAAACTTTTTACACAGACTATAAGATAATAGCCAAAGAGAGTTAAACAACAACTAATTAATGTTTTTTAATGAATTAATTCTCTTTGTAACTGCTTGTACTTTGTACTCTTTACAGCACATTCTCTCTTAAAATTATTGCTCTCTTAAAATTCGCAACCAAAACTTATATTAAAACAGAAATCGACTGCTTTCGAAATTAAAATTCCAAAAACAAAAGGATTTTCGGAACACGCCTGCATTTTATGCACGTAAATGCACAAAAGCTTATCGAAATGTAGTTTGTTATGCTTTTACAAGAAAATTATTGATAGCTGCGCAATTACTACAAGCATTTAAGGCATTTCTAATGAAATCGTAAATATAATTAATGATTACAAGCAAAGTAGCCTTTGTGCTTTTGTTTATGTGCGTATGCAACAATAACTTTAACTTAAACTACAAACTTTCAATTTAATTTCAACGCAGCTCAGCAGGCAAACAAAGAGCATTGCTAAAGCCACAAAAACTGTCAGAATATTACACAGTTTTCTCTCAAACACACACAGCGACATGCCCACCACTTGCGTCTCTGCAAACTCAAGCTATATTTTCATTTTTTTTTTTTTTTTGTATAATTCACTGGCTGCAATGGCGCACAACTTAAGCCACTTACTTCTTCTTGCATTTTTGCACATAAAAACGAATGCAATTGTTCAACTTTGTTGGACAATGGTAAAATTTTCATATGGCTTAGCTTTGAAAATATATATTGTGGCAACTGTCAACTTTTTGTGTTGCATACTTTGTGGCGCGCACTTAAAATGAATTGCATATGAATATATGCACAAAGGTTATTACTTTTTTTTTATTTTGCAATATTGTATTGTGCTGTATTTATTATTTATATATTTGAAAAAAAGCACGCACACGACGCACGACAAAGCTCGTTGATCACTGAACAGTTGCGAATTTTTGTATTTTTTGCTTAACAAGTATATAGCTTACAGGTAAATTTATACCTTTCCCGAGGGCCATAAACGGCCCAGCTAATTTAATTAGACTAAAACGTCAAATATTTGTTTGTTGGCGTTGGCCGCCAATGGCAATGGCAATCGTTTGCTACATACATATGATGGTCATAGTTTTCCAGCTACTTGTAGTGCCTGGCTGGCGCTTGCAACATTATGGTGACAAAGTTCAACAGCCGTTGTCGCCTTGCCTAGGGTCAGACTTCACAACTAGTATGCGTCTGTTTGTTTAGGTTTTCCGGCAAAATATACTGCTTTGTTTCAGTGTGTGTATTTGCATGCCCAGCAGTTGTTATCAACAAGTTTCGCGTTTTCTATTGCGACCCTAAGGCGATTAGAGCAAACCACATACAAAGTAAGCGTACATCGGCGCCCTGTCACCAATTCAATTACAACTAATTTGCAGTGATTTCATTTCACGCTTCTGTTCTGCACTCTCTTAGTTGTTGTTTCTTTCAACTATTTTTGTTGTCAAATGCGGCATGCCTAATTTGATTTTGGAAATATACGTATACGCAGTGAGGTCTGCCTGCGGGCGTAGGCCATGGCATATTGACGCCTCAGCAGCGCGTGTGCTGCAAGTAGGGTTTCCAGCCATATCTTGTTGTAAACGGGTTGTAATTGGTTCAAAAAGGTCTAAAGTTGTTTCATAGCTGCAATTTTCACACACTTAGCTGAAATGCCAGTGCCGTCAACGTTAGAGATTTGATTTCAATTCACAAGGTTTGGGCATGACTTGCATTTGAAAAGAGCAAAGCTGATGGCAGTTAACCAGGCGACAGCCAGAACGCACACAGCCTGGTTATTTAAGCATTCGCTGAAGAGTAAGCTAATTTGTCATCTGGACGATAAACGCTTGTGCGCTAGAATTGGTTTCCCGCCACTTACAAGGTTAAATCCAAAGAATACGAAAACCAAAACATAGCATAAGATACCCTCTATGTTCACGACGAATGACGACCTAAGCTGCTTAAGTGTAAAGATCAATTATTTGTCTGAAAATTTCAATCGTACCAATCATTTAAACGCTTCCGACTTCGGTTTAAAATTGCTGACTCTCTTTTTCTGTAATCGTAAAATTGCCCTAATACTCAAGTGCTGGCAATTAGAAACCACAAGGCATTCTACGTGCTGCCATTCAGCCAAAAACCAGTACAAGCGTCTACGACAACAATAACAAGCAAATTCAAAACAAAACAAAATTAAATCAAAAATCTTATACTGGATTTTGATGAAAACGATTCAGACAACATAGGAATTACGGAAGCCCTATGAGTCCTTTGCCCTCTCTATCCCACTCTCGGGCACTTTAGCTCTCGAGAAGCTCACGTAGAGCTCAGTGCTGCTAAAAATTCCAAAGCCAAACAAACAGCAGAGTATCCCCACACACACACACACCACCACACTTACACGCATATGAGCACGTAAACTCATTTAAAAATATACACACACACACATACACACAATGAGAGCTTTATGCAGACTAAGGTAACCATGACTCCTCCATGGGTTTATTCTTGACTTGGCACTGACTTGACTCCCAATGGCACTGACTCTGACGCTTTATCAAAATGCATAAAAGCTACTGCCATGAGGCAAATGAATTGACTTTGAGCAGTCGCAGTAGGTAGTAGCTTCACAGCCTGCCATAGATATGAAGGTTTTCCATCTAATGCCAATCTGCTGTTTAGCCGTATGCCGTATTAAAGATACTTTTTCAAGCTTCAACAGACATTGTTCAATGCATGCAACGTACTGTGCCAGACCGCGGCGGAAATAAGATTTCTTTGGCAAGGAAGTGCGCCAAGTTGATTGTGGCTGTCAATGGAATTGTCAAAAGGATAGTTTATGCCATAGAAATTGTGATTTTGCACAAATAGCGATGAAAAAAAAAATGATTGAGCTTTTGATAAGTTATTTTGAGTTGAGTATCAGAGGAATATATTGTTGCAATATCAATGCAATAAAACTTTTGCTGCATTTTTTTCTGTTGCTGTTGCATTTGATAATACTTAGAAGCCGATACAGTTCGATTTATACCCTCACTCAGAAGCACACACACTTTAGAATTTGCTGGAAAGCCGAGCTTAGGAGTTGCAGCGAAAGCGCGCGTAACATTTAACAACAACTCAATACTTTTATTTTGTTTTTTATTTTAAGCATTTGGTTGTTATTTATTGAAATTGTCAGTCAAATATCTTCTTATATTCAAGTCAACTAGCTGGCATACACACAGATAGTTCTGCGGCTGGTGACTAACGCTTATGGTTGGAGTTGAAGTTTCGTGGAGCAATAAATGCAGCTGAACAGATGTCTACATAAGAACTACCAACTACTAGAAATGGTAAATGCTACTTTGCAGCCAAAATTTTTATTAGAGATACTTAGTATTTGCAAAGTATTTCAGCGTGCAGCTGAACCGGAACAGTGCCATTTTGGTACTAAAACAATTATTATGAAATTCTCTCTACAACAAAAGCACACAACTGGATTCCCTAACCAGTTTAAGACTTTATTTCATATTTTCTATACTATTAACAAAGTCACTAAGCTTATTGACGAAGTATGCAAAAATGCATACCCATCGATATACAAAAAATATCGATTATTAAAAATAATGAAACAACACGTTTATTTGCCGCATTATTTCAGAGTATATATATAGTGAAAAAAATATCGTTTTCATTGATTTAATCCTCTGTCGCATAAACATAATGTACGCTACTCTATGTGTCTTTGACAGTCGGGCGACTTATAAGCAGTGTCTCCTTATGCAAACAGCAACAGACACTAAGTAGCATAGTTACACGCACGCTCGCGCTTTCACATACAAATATTCAAGCACACAGATACACACCAACGCACCCATACCCACAACCACACCCACACCCGCAATGCCATATATTTCCATAATTCAGTTGAGTTGGCAACATCAGAGCATCGTCAGCTGCCAACCACAAGCAACTGCAGCTGCATCAAAATATAAAACGTTCTGCGGTAGCTGCAGGTGAGTGAGTGCCTTTGTGTGTGTGTGCGTGAGCGAAATAAAATTGCATTCAATATTTTTCTTACTCTGCGTTTTTGATGAGATTTTGCACCCCACACATGCACACACACACAAATACACATACACAAGATACACGCAAACACACATACGCATGCTCAACGGCTTGGGCGCCATTTTGTTTGTCTTGCATTAAATTTATAGCTTTGTCTGGCAGTGCAGAAAATATATGCTCAGCTACAAGCATATTTCACATATATAGATAGCCAGCCATAGTTCTATGCACATGTGAAAAATAGTTGGTTTTTTTTGATATAAAAAATTGGCCGTGACTTATTGTTTGGCTGTATAGCATAATTGAGAATAATATGCCAATGGATTGAATAAAATTTTAAACGATTCTTGATTCGTTTATGCTTTTATATGTAATAACTTTAAGTTATTTATACCATGAAAGATTTAAACTATATACATGATTTGTTTTGAAAAATCGCTGCGGATAGCTGGCTGTTTAAGAGTTATTACAGCTTTCAGGAGTAGGGCGTCGCTTGAACCACTCTTGGTCGCTTAACTCATGTCGATTTGAAGATGTTTCCATACAAAATTCAAATGGCCAGCTGACTATCCGCGACGTATCAATGATGGAAATGAAGACTGATAATGAACTTGAAAAAAAAATTAACATGTACGATTAAGTACATTTCACGTTAAATGAAAGTCTGTGTTAAATAATCAATAGGTTTTATGGCACTGAAAAACCTCATTTAATTAAAGAACAGCCTCTGTACAATCAAAAAGTGACTGCTTGGTGTGGTTTTTGTGCGGTACCCGTTTTGTTTAATATTCATGATGGAGCAACGACAACCGTCAATGGCAAGCGTTATTGAGCAATGATAACAGATTTTGTGACCATTTTTCTTTTCCGTTAAAATGGTTTGAATGACTTGTGGTATCAATAAGGTGCCGCAACATGCCATACTGCACGTCAAACATTGGTTTTATTGCGATTTTAAGTGGACATCGAGATCATCGAGAGTATTGTTTTTTGTAGGGATACTGGAAATCCAGGGTATACGCTAATAAACCAAGGATCTTAAAGATAACTTTCGACGCGAAATTGTACCCATATCGAACGATACGTTGGCCAAAACAATGGAAAATGCCGCAAAAAGAGCTTTTGTGCTCAAAGCCAAGGATGCGTTATGATATACACAAAGTAACTTAAACATAACTGCTTATTAAAATAAAAACAAATGTCTTCATTTACTTATTTTAGAAACAAAAGCTTCCACTTGATATTTAAGCAGAAGCGTCGATCAATAGCCAGTTCAAGCCATATTTTTCGTTGCATACTTTTGCGCGCAAACAAAATATTTCTACTGGCTATGTTCGGCTCTTTCTTGCATAAGTGCTAGTGTAACGCAAACGTTTTGTCCTTATCACACGCATATTATCTGTATTTAGACGCCATTTTTCGCCATTTTATTGCTGACGCTCTGCTCCAGCAACTTGCGTGTGTGCGTGTGAGAGAGTGCAGTGCGTTTGTGTGTGTGCGTGAGAGTGTGTACGTGAGCGAGTTTATTGGCAGCTTACGTCGTCATCAACTTGTTCTGTTCGCCAATCTCAAGCATGTGGCATGTGCGCAAAATATTTTTTAAATATTTATTTTTTCTTTTTCTTTTTTTTTGTATACAATATACAAAAGGCAGCGCAAAAAGTTTATTTTATTTATAGTATATCTTGGCATGCCATTCCAAAAACTAAACAAAGTGAACTTTTATCAATGAATGCTTGCACATTTCATTTTTCTCAACTATGTAAGAAATTAAATTAAAAAAAGCAAAACCCCCAAATAAAATAAACAAACAAACAAAGTTTTCCATTTCGACGCTTGCTAGTGTTTTGCGTGACCCTGGCCAATATGCACAAAGAGCACAACGCATAGGAATCCTTGTGGTAAAATAAATTTTCTGGAATTTATGGCAGTCACAAAAACAACAACTGTTGTCGCTGTGCCAAGATGAGCTGTGAGTGAGCTTGAGCTCAGCGTCGAACTACGTGCCGAGACAGAAGTTTTCAAAATGCTCACAAAAGGATTACAAAAGTCAAGTATTTGTTTTGGTAGCTCTTGTGCTGCTGATACTTGAAGCTTTTTGGCCGTCTCGGGCAGCTAAAAAGATTTAACAAGCAATCAAATTTAATTTGATTTTATGGTAAAACGCAATATAAATGCTTGCTTTATATAATTTATGAACATATCTATCTATTCAAGCATGAGTTTGACAAAAAATTGTCAATTAAATGTTATTTATAAGTGCAATCGAAAACAACACAACATTTATTGACGCAAAGCCGCAAAACAAGTCGAAATTGTTGGGCTGGCTATAAATACACTTAAGCAAAATTTGTTTACGTTCTTTAACGTAAACAATTGCCACCGGAAGTAGGCCAAATAGGCCCAAATACAACAATCAAGCTGCTATAAACAATTTGCATACCTCTTGTATTGTTCATTAATTTAAAGATACAGACAACTGATATGCAAGACTCTTGCTGTGAATTGTCATTGTGCCACATTGACACAAGTTCAAGCGACAAGGTCCCAGTGATTTAAAAAGAAAAAAAATTAAAAGCATATGAGTGCTATATTTTGTATCTATATAGCAGCGGTAAATGTATAAAATGCCATATATTTTTTGCGCTTCATGCCACGCTAACATTGATTTCTGCCTGTCAACGCGCTCTAAAGGCCAAATGCCACTATTTTTAATAAAGAATGCAGCCAGCCACACTCAGCTATAGCAACAGATAGATACAACTCAACTACAGCCGGAGAGCGAAGACCCACCCAGCCAGCTAGCCACTTATGTGAACTGTCAGTTAAAATGCGCGCGCTTTTAGCCAGGCCGCATTGGCGCCACAACTTGGTACAGTCAACGACTTGCCGTCGACCTTAGCCACAGCACAAACCGTCAAAGCTATTCCCAGATAGCATATATAATTAAAACAAAATATGTTTTAAAAAATTAAAAATTATTTATATTGCTATATTTTGTTCACATTTTTAGCATATTTCTCTCATTAATGACCCAGAAAAAATAATTACGGTCAAAAGAAAAAAAAAAAAAAAACATTCGCCTACAAATGCCACAAGATGAAAGCCGCACACAAATTAGCTTGTTTTGTTGTACTTACCAAGAAGATCGACGTACTCTGTCTGGCATTTGGTATCTGTTAGCATGATGCATATGTTTAAATATGCAAGCCAGATAGATGGATATATCTATAGATATGGTGTGGGCCGCTTTGGTACGCAGCAAGGTCGTTCTATGGAAGAAGAAATGGAATTGAACAAAATTATTAGCTGTAAGTAATAGACTAATTAGCATTTTAGACTTGAATGAGGCCAAGAACTGTGACAAGGAAAGAGACGATTTAATAAAAGCATTTTGGGTTTTGATAAATGATTTTATGAGGCTGCTGCGGTTAGGGTGGCTTTTTATTTTTCAAACATTAAAGTTGCTTTATGAGTCGAATGGCTGGTAAACAAATTCTTGGTCATACACATTTATTTTGGTAATAAATATTGTTTATATTCAAAGCATCTAGAACTTGGAGCACATTATTTTGTTGATCGACAAATGATAAAATTCATTTCAGCAGCTACTACTTTATAGTGTCAAATTCTTCACTTTTGGGATACTGCTTGTTCCACACCATCGACTTATGTATTCTATCTTTTATCTTATATATTTTTCTGATCTTGATACTAGTTTTGAATGTCTAGATTAAGTAAGATTCTTGCCTTATTTAAGATCATTACTGTATACTTTTGCTTAATTCCAATACCATTCACGCTTACCATACATGAACGCACAAAAATCAGCTGCTCGAGGGTACAGGCATTTAGGATCTCTTTGTCAAGAAGTTACAAATCGAATTCACCTAATTCTTACATATCTCATATGGCTTATTACACATTCTTGTTTGAAGCATATATTTCAATAAAATCAGCTAACAAGCTAAATATCTAGAGAACACAAACTTTGCCTAACTTGTTAGGAAAATGCACAGCCATGAACTCATGTAAGCCACACACACACCCACACACACACACCCCAAACAGTTGCCCCGAAAAGTTGCACAACTTTGTAGTACATTGAAATTTTGAAAACATTCATAAAAAGCATTTGCAGCAGCAGCAGCAGAACTCTTTTGTTTTTCGGCTTATGAACTCAAGATATCTACTATGGAGTAGCTGCAACTGACCCCACAGTAAGTAACTTGATGTGTAGCCCACACAAAATTGAGGCTAATGGACCACTGCTACGCTGCTACGTTGTTGTTGCAACGTCGGCTGCTGCTGCTGCTGTTGCTGCCACAGATTTATAATTAGCCTCAAAGAAGTTTAGCTAGGTAAACATTGTGTTTATGTTGCATCAACATTTGGAAGCACAGGCATGAAAACGCCGCAGTGCAACTTACAAAAGCAACAGCAGCAGCAACAACAAAAAGAAAACAAGCAACAAAATGAAAAAAATTTTCCAAAACAACCAGCAGCAAATGTGGAAATTGAGGAAAATTGTTGCTCGAAAATTGTGCACGAGCTGGCCAACCAAAACGAAAATAGCGCCACGAGGTAGATACGCACTCAGCCAAACAAACACACAGAGGAGCTGCATTTTCAAAAAAAGAAAAAAAAAAACTTGTTTGAATTTGAGAAAAACTTTTTCGAAAAGCGCTGCGTTTTCAGTTGTTCATCAGAAATTGAGTGGTAAATAACGCGTGACGTTCTCGAAATATTACCAAAACGTGATAAAAAACTAAAAGTGTAACACAAAAAATAATTGTAATTAAAATCAAAAGCAAAAAAAAAAAGAAACAAACATTTCGCGTTCGGAAATGTAAACATGAATGATTCAAGTGCAAAGCCAGGATACAACAACAACAACAACAAAAAGCCAAAAAGCTCAATTGAAAATACAACGCGTCTAAAACGATTTCGCGCATACTAAATAAGCGAAGTTTTTCAAAAAAAAACGCAAACAAAACAAAAGCTTTGAAACAAAACGAAAAGAAGAATAACATAGAACTCATTTTTAAAAGTCGAAGCTTGAATACTCTGCGTTAAACTAAACTATGCTTAAAGTATGTTGTGAAGATGTTAAGAATGAATTAATAACATTATTTTAGATTAATTATTTAAACAAATTGCCTAAAAATATTGTGTTTGATATAGACTTTCTTAATTAAGACGCTTTTAAATCAAAGCTCTCTTAAATGAAGTTTCTTTTCAATTAAAACTCTCTTAACTTAAATCTTTCTTAACTTAAGTCTGTCTTAAATGAAGTAACCGGTTTAAGATTTAGCGACGAGGAGAAGAGTAGTTTCCCTACATATTTATTGACAGCTAATATTCACTATGATTTGCCTGCAGCTCAGCTCTCCAACGTCGTTAATCGAATGAATACTTAGTTCTCGTTTCTCGCTTAAGCGACATATAGATACATTCGCTTAATCAGCTCCTACACTAAAATAATAATCCTTTAAATTATTAACGACTTAATTTATTCTATTATTCTGGCTTAAAACCAATGCTAATTGAAGATATTGTTAGCACAACGCGTATTGTTCAAATTTCTATCCATTGTACTTTGTTTTATTTTCGTTTTATGTTTCTTTGCAACAATATTTAATTTTACCAAAAATTTTGTTTTCAACTCTCGTCGTACAAGCTGGGAGTTGAACGACTTTTTTCAAGCGCAATATATAAAAATTTGAAAAAGCACCAATGGAGCTTATAGAATTCAGGGATGTAGTAAAGTTGCTTTAAAAGCACGGAAATTATAGATATTGGACGCAGAGCTTCTGTAGCTACTTATTTGTATTAAACATAAAATTCAGCGGTCGGCATGAAAAATAGCTGAAGAAGAGCTCTACTACAAAATGTAGCAAGAGTAAGATAATACAAATCACATTGTTTTGAATTCGGCTACGTCCTTGGCAATCTGCTTGTGCGTGAACGCTGAAAATAAAAGTAGCAACACATTCAAGCACTCGGAAAAATTATAGGACAATAAAGAGAAGCTATCATAAGAGCATAAATCATGCCAAGAAAAGTAATTATCACTTGCACTCTCTCATGCTTATGCCAATCGCTTTGTCGCTTCGCATCTTTTTGTCGCTTCCCATCTGCAAGCGCTGCCGCTATCGGCGTTCACTTTAATTTAAGTAAGAATTAGTTCTCACGGCATTTCCGGTGTATGAAGTCGAATCAACGCAAACCCGCACAGTGCACTGACTTTTCAAACTTAAGTTGCCGAAATAAATTCTAATGAACTTAATTGCCAGCGTCAGAACTTTACAAAGCATTATAAGATCTCATTAATGTATACTTCCAAATAATAAAATAAATGATAAAATTTTACAAATAATACAACTGTTTTTAAGCAAATATAATTTTCTCGAATAAAATAAACTAGAGTACTTTGATGCCAAACGTTTTTTTTTAAACTAAAAATCAAAAACATACGCTAACTTAAAAGGAAACTATACAAGCTGCTGTTGTCGTCAAGACTATATTTTCCACTCAATTGCGCATAAAATACCTAACAAACTTCTCCAAGGAACACATAAGACGCTTAGAAGAGTAGCTGCACTTGATGTAGCTCGTAAAATAAGAACATTTGACTGGTTAAACCATTTTTTAGATGGGTGAGCAGTTTGCGAGGTGCGCAAGCGGAAGTAAAATCAACAGCAACACACACAGCCACTCTCTCAGACTCACACACACATACACGCAGACACACGCTGAGAGAAAGACTTTCACACACACGCAGACATAATCTCGAGCAGACACAAATACAAATAAAATGCAACGTGGTTGCTGCGCGATTTTCGATCTGACCGGAACAGTTACGTACGAACTGCCTGCCACCGCCCGCTGCGTTTAGCTTGCATTTAAAGGATTTGCATTATTTAAAACAAAGCCAGTCCGCAGTTGCCGCCATTTTCTCTATTCGTTATTTCGTATTTCGCATTTCGCATTTCGTATTCCGTATACGCCAGTACGTCGCAGTGGCCATTGCATTTGCCGTGATGCGGCGGCGGCGGCGTAAAGCTCTATGCATTTTAGTACCTCCGTTCTTTACAAATCAAAAACCCAGCTTAGTTGGATACCAACTCCCAAGCACCCTGGTAAACGTTTCGAAGTCGACTTTGCTGAAACTTTAAATTTTAAGCGCACTAAATTTGAGAAAGGCCGCAGCTTGGTGTTTGCCGTGATGGTGGTCGTAGAGCATTTTGTTTATTTGTTTTTGTTGTTTTGTTTGGCTATGCAACGTGCAGTTGCTGCTGTTTGGCTGCCTTTGGTTAACTTGGTTAGGTTGCACGTTGATTTTCTCTATGGCTGCGCCATCAACTGCGCGTATACGTTATTTTATTATCGAACCGGCAACTTCAACTTTGTATACGCTGACGAAGATAACGCAAACACAGAAAATGAAAAAGGTCCAGACTCTTTTCCAGTTGGACAAGTCAGTGTGGTAGAGATTTCTTAAGGGATTCGTTCTACTGTTTTTATCAGTCATCAATTTGAGAAAAACGGTTTTAAAAGCTTGAGCAGAGAGGATAGTCTCGCTTAGATTAAAGTTTTTAAGCAGGGCTAGACTTTTTAATACTACTATGTTGCGGTCATTAAGGGACCCTTATGAACAGTACCATTTGGATTAAAGCATTATTCTATAAATGTTGCTAGGTTCTTTACATAAAGCTAGTTTCTTTGACTGTGATATCCTCAGAACAACTTCGAATTCGAAAAAGTTATATTCAAGATATGAAAAGTGTATAAGAATCAATTTATGCCATAGTTAATCAATTGAAATACCCCAAGAAGTCAACATTTAATTTTTTTATACAACCTTAGATAGATAGATTTGAGGGTGGCAGAGGCGACAAATATCGTTGCCAAAGATACTTGTCATGTTCTTGAGAAAGCTGGATAATAGCATAGAAAGTGTTCGGTATTGTCAGCCTCCTCACGACAAGCCGTACAAATTGGGTCACTTCTTAGTCCCAGGTTACCATATGTTGGCCACAAGGACTGTATCCCGATTTTAAAATAATTTCCTTAATAAGTGGGATAATTGGACAAGAACTAATGCTAACGTTTTTCAGCAGTAAAGAGCATCTAAGCTTCTGTGTACGACCGTAAGTTTTCTCAACTGCTTGGCTTGTGTGTTTGTATGTATGTGTGTGGCATAAGGAGCTTGCTTCCGTTGAGAGAGACGCCATTGTTATTGTTTATTTAGTGGAGTTGCTTTAAAGCGCTCACCGAGAAACCAACAAATCCAAACACAGACAAACACATAAATAACACACATAGTACACACACACACACACGCACACGCACACATACATTGTATTGTCAATTAGAAATGGTTGTTTCTGACACTTACTAAAAAAAAAAATTGGCAAACAGGTGCACATCTAATGCTTCTGGCATGAAAGCATGAATAGAATCTCAATACGTATACGTAATATGCGTACACACACTCGTATATCTTGCTTGCTTCTGTGTATGTCCGCATGTAATTGTATTTATACTTAAGTATGACGCATTGCCTTAATAAAATTCTGATTATGGCCATGCCTATGCAATGCGTTGGGCCTTTGTCCGGCCATTAAGAGGTCTTCCGTTGATAAGATATACGTATCTACATGCCGCTAGGTCTATGGCCTACCTGAACTGGGGGGCGTGCGCGTTGTTGCCTTATCAAGCATGTGTGTAGGTAACCTATATAAAAATAGAAAAGCGTAATTTAATTATGTATATACCGAGTTAAGGTATTTTTCTAAGCAAATATTTGTGCTTCACACTTGAACTTAAGCATTTTTTGCAAAAGTTTGCAGACAAATTTCGAAACTATATTTGAATTGTGATAAGACAAAGCTTAAAAGTTTGCCATAAGTTCTTCTTGTAGTTTTTTTGGTGGTAAATAATTGCAAGATTATAAAACTTTTGCCCACCTTTATGCTTTTTCTGCTGCAATAAAAGTTTATTAAATCGTAGATAAAAATTTAATGGTGACTAAGTGAATTTTGATATCGTAAAATTTGCTGTTCTTAGGCCGATAGAAAGTGTTTTAAAATTTTACGAATTCTTTAACAGGAAAGCAACTTGAGACAATAATTATCTTAAATGCGGGTTTATTTAATGATTAGTTTGATGAGGGAAGCACCGTGAAGCCGTAAAACAAATTATTTTTGTTGATTTGCAATTAAGGTATAAGAGTTGAGTTTAGTTGCAGCTGCAGTTTCACTAGTAAGAGTGAAACATTTTTTTTAATTTTAAAACAGTGTGCATGCGCTTTTTGTGGCTTACAAGATTTTAGTGATACATACTATGCGGCGTAAGAAAAGAGTAGACGAAAATCAACATTGTCCTTCAAAGTGTCCGTTGGTCAATAATTCTTAGAATTTTTCCTTCTTTATAAGCAGCTGAGCTTTAAACTCCCTATATATTGAAGCAACAAAGCATAAGATTCTACTCGCAGTTTCAGCTAAAGTCCAGCTAATAAGTTCTTTCTCGTCAAACAAGAGTGCCATCTCTTTGTTCGCAGACTCAACAGCATCCGAATCATGAGTACCTGAAACCTGAAAGCAGTAATCGGCACGAATAGTACTGAGCACAATGAATCGGTTGGATTGGTAGCACCCATCATTTGACGGCTGATCTTGACCACATTCAAACCCTCCCACAGCATGGTAACCACTGGCCCAGAATTATTGTAGTTGACCAAACCGGGCAAGTAGGAACGGCTAGACAAGTCAGCATATTGTTTTTCCGATAATTCCCTCGATGCCCAAATAAACTTAAGGGCGCCCAATTTGAAGCACTTCCACTCGACACGATCAAATATTTTGCTAAAGAATTTACGCTGAACATCATCGTGCTTAATTATGCGTTACTTGTTGTCGGCCATTGCGAATAAGAATAATGAATAAAGTGTTCCTAGACCCTAATTATTCACGTTTAATTCTAAAAAAATATTCTATTGGTTAGTACAATATATTCTATTGGTTAATACAATATATGCAAAGCAATGTTCGAATTTCGTTACCATTTCCAATAATCTATTTTGAGAAAGTGGCTCACTACAAATTCAAAATCGCTCAGAGCTCTAAAACGCTATTTCGGCTTCAAACAACATATAATCATTTAATTTTGTTCATCCGTACCCAGCACTTCACTTACAGTTTCGTATTGTTGCTTTCTTTCTTTTAACTTTACTAAAAATGTAAAAAAAAAAAAAATTTCATTGAAGATCAATGCGAATATATGCCAGATTCTCTTTTTAGAAAAGTTGCTGACTACGAATTTCAAATCGCATAGGTCTCTCAAAGAAATCGAACCGTACCCGCTTAATGCTTTCTTACTGACTTTCAATTTCCTGGTAATATTTTGACCCAAAAATCAAGCTGTCCTCAAAATGTCAAGCCATAACTCCAAATTTCATTGAAGGTCAGTCAATACGAATATTTGATTTTTTTGATATAAGCAAACAGTAAATACCAAAATGCAAAAAAACGTGACACATGCCACTAGCTAAATGCATTCAGCTACAGATTCAGATACAAAAATATATAGATTCAGCTATGGTTGTGTATAGATACATTGTGGTTTAGCAGCAACTATGGCAACAAGTTGCGAAAATGTGCTGGCAGGCACAACAACAAGGCGGCAATAGGAAGCAAAATATGTATATAGTTGCAAACATGCGATGGCAAAAGAGAAAAACTAAAAACGAAACAACCAAAAAAACCAAAAAAAAGGGCAAAAACAAAGTAGAGGAAAAACTAACATAGAAATAAGAAATGTGTTAAACGACAACGAGGAAAAATCATTTTCATTTGCTTACAAGCCGCAAAACGAGAGCGAACGGAGCGCCGTCTACAAATTGCTTTGCAATTTATTTTTATACATTCTAAAGGCAAACAGCAGACAATGCACACAGATACGCAAACACGCATACACACAGATACACATGCACACACAGTTATAGTTGTATTATTTATTTATAGATATTTTCCGCTGGCATGAGCCGTTAGCCGAGTGAGCCGCCAGCCAGCAAACGGCATTGGTACCGATCAGCGACAAGTTGTGCCGGCCCCAACATTCGCCAGCGTGCTATCACACACACACGCGCGCACACACACAGCGACTCACTCACACCTACGTAACGTAACAACAAAGCAGCGCGCGCTCACACACACACTGAGAGAAAAAAAATCAACACAAATATTGGCAGCGCAGACACAAAAATCAAATATTGAGCTCTAAAGCCAAAACAGTTTCAAATTCAACGCTCGCGAGCAATGACAAAAAAAATCTGCAAAATCAGCTGCAAAATAATACAAAAAAAATCTTTAAAAATTCGTAAAATATAATATAAAAAAAATAAGACAAATATAAAAACAAAACTAGTCAAATATTTATTTGCTAATATTTGGCATATTGACGTTACGCATACGCCGCGTGTTGCGCGCTGCAAAATAACACAAATGCCTGCTTGAAGAAAATATATTTATTCGCAAAAGAAAATCAATATAATACTTGTGCCATTTTTTAAGTGCGTAGTTAAATATAATTAAATATATTGTAAAATAGCAACAAAAAAAAAGAAAACTACGCTGTGAAAATTGTGCTGAAGTGAAGTTGATTTTGGCAAGCACGCAAAAGCCGTAAGCAAAATTAATGCCAATTAATTAAAAGCAACAAAATAGCAAGTTAGAGTTAACAATTAAAATAAATAACAAAAATATTTATACATAAAATCAAGCAAAAAGCCAGCCAGCAGCGACACAGCAATATGATCTATATAGATGATTCAGAGCCGGAAGGTGGTAAGTACCTGTAGTCAACTAAGCACTCCATGGACTAATTGCAATTGCAGTAACATGTTTTGACAGCAACAACGATAAGGCTGATAAAACAAGTGAAAAGCAAAGAAGTACAAGAACAAAAACGCTCAAATTGTATATCATAAAATGATAACGAAATACAGAAAAAATAAAAAACTCGCTTACTTTGTCAATTATTTGTGCTTTGTGCTAGTGAACTTTATCAATGTCGCAAATTATCGAAGCCCCTGTGTATGTACTATGCGTACGTTTCTACGAAAATAAAACAATACCGCAAAGTTGTTTGATTGAAAAAGTGTTAAAATATAAACTTGGTCACGGCCTTGAAGCAACCAGCTTAAGGTCAAATAAGCACACATGCCAACGTTTAATCTCGATCTGTCCTACTGGTATGCAACGAGTTAAGCAACGTCTACATGCAGTTGAATTGTGTATTATCTTAAAGTCAAAAATATAAACTAACAATGCCAAGGGAATACCCATGTTTTGATGCACTTTCTCGTTTATTATTTGGAGAGAATGTAATGAGCACCAAAAAGTGTTAATTAACTTGTATTGATCAGTGTAACATAACTACGCTTAGGAAATAAGTTTTGTGCTCTCTTCAGCATAGTTCTAGTTTTCATGTAAGTCCTGCTATATTCAGAATAAAGATGTCCGCCTAAACTCTCAACAAGCGCTTGTGATATAAATGAAATTTTTCTAAATAATTCTTTTAAGTTTTTTATTTTAAATTAAAGTTTCAAAAAAAAACATTTATGCTTAATTTCTGAACGAGCTTATATTATTCTAAAATAAATACAATAATATTTTTATCAATTTTATTTTGCGCTCAAATATAGTTATTTTTTTTTTTAAATGAACTGCATTATTGATACATGCAATTTATCTAAAATAAATTTTTCATAGAATTGATATTAGCTGTGTTGTCGCCATTGTCATTTTTCAATAAAGCTCTCCCCACGCACCCACCAATCAGACATTTTGGTATTATTGTCGCTTTGTCTATGTCAATCCCACAAGCCAACTTAAATTCCATATACTAAATTGCCAGCCAATTTGCAATACAAATAAAATAGAATATCAAATCTATGGAGCTTAGTCGCAGTACAAACGAACATCTGTTTGTCAGTTTTGAGGCAATGCACACAGCCAGTTATCGGCCTCTAACTACGCTTTATTAGAAGGGGGCCCCAGCTGATGGGCTATAAACATTTCGGGTCTCATGATGCAAAACATTAAGTTTTATGCATAGATAAAAAATATCTGTAAAAATCAAGCAACAAACGAAAGCTCGCAAAATAATACAAAATAAATGCTTAAACGATTTAGAGCTTGCCAGCCAAAAAATGGCCAGGGCTTTTAAAAATACATGAATTTCAATAAAATACTGCCATAGCGGCGACGACGACAACAATAACTGCGAGAAAACAAAAACACCAAAAAAAGACACAAAAAAAAGGGTCCTTAGATAAGGCTGATCAGGAAACGTTTGCAGTGAGCGCCATTTTCATGGCCAGAAACAATAAATTTGAACGCAGGCGTTGGGCCGACAATTGTCAAAATGATTTTTTCATATTAAAGTTGAGCAAGGCTAAAGCCAGCAGCGTAAAGGCGCTGAAGGATAAACGTCACACCAGATGAGCGTAAATTTGTTTAACCTAGGAGGGAGGGGGAGGGGGAGTGGTGAACTCCTGCTTGTGCTTAGGTAGCATGTGCTGTTTGGGGCTGGCAGGACAGCGCAGCCAGGACTAACAGCGCGTAACTGTAACTTTACAGTGGCTTTACATTTCAACATTTCCACTGGCTTAGGAAAGCAATAAAAACCCGAAAAAAAGAGCGTACGGAGGGTACGGGCAGACAACCGGGGCGTAAGACAATAACAAGCCAAGTCAAACGGAAACGGAAGTGTCAAGTAGTTGGCAAAAAAAAAAAAAACACTGAAACGAAGCGAAAGAAAGGCAAAAGCATGTAGCATGAAAAATGGCAAAGCCAAAGCTAAAATCACGAAAAAAAAGCAAATCGGAAATTTCGGCGGGTTAGTCCGAGGTTGCGCCGAAGACGCAATGCTCTACAATCAATATGCAAATTTCGTTATGCTCAAGTTTGCTTAGGCGTACAACTAAGTACTGTTGAACTTTTAATTAAACTATTAATATTAAGAAAGACTAGATTGAAACGGGAAACAAGTATAGTACAAAACTGGATAAATCTTTTATAGGCATGCATCATCTCACATCTTCGGCTGGCTAGGAACTTGGAATAACAATGTGAAACATGAAAACAGGAAGTAACATAAAAGTTCAAAGATGAACAAAGCAGCCAAAAGATCAGCATTGAACAAGTTGGCGTTGCACAGTTCGTGTTGCTGCAAGATGCACGATTTCTCGAATACAGATGAGTTAAGATAGGAAATCAGATCGTTAATAAGATAGGAAATCATAAAGTTTCTTAGAGTTAGCGCATAAGATGCGAAAAGGAGTATGAAAAGCATAATTGTATCTACAAATTGATAGTGTAAGAGGATAAAAATTACGGGTTACTCGACATGCAATGTTAGAAATAATTTAGAGCCACAATAAGTTAAAGTGAATGAAACCAAATAATAACGTTCATATTCGAAAGTTAATTTTAAGTCAGCAATAATAGGACGGCAATGTTAGGAACGTAGAGCAAAAACTAAGAATTATTTTGGAACCAACTCTAGTCTAATAGTGTGGCAGAATTTAAGCTTCTGTTTTCTACGTTTTAACTTAGAAAGTAACTCTTGATGGCTTCGTAAAAACATATGAAATAAGTTTCTTACTCATAATTCCACTTATCAGTTTTGATAATGATTATTATCATAATGATTTATGTTGCTATAATTTGATTTGTTAGATTTTACGATTAAAAGTTTGCTTTAAAACAAAGAAATTGATTTCTTTTGATTTAACGATCTAAAATAATGTCGAAGAATAAATAATACAAAATCTGACTAAGTCTCTTTATTCTGCTTCTTTGCTCGAACCATTGCTGCTTGACTGCTGTTACAATTTAACAAATCAGATGCTCATTTGCTGGATTTATAGGGTTCTAAGCTAACGTACATTTGTAATACGTTTATGCAGATGTTTTTAACTTGAAATTATTGCAAGTTTTATTAATTTTTATTATTGTGTTAATATTACAGTATTATTAATTGAAATAGAAAAGCATTTACAAGAACAGAGGTATACCGGTCATGGTTTGTGATTTTTACTATTTATAAACGTTGCTGTAACTAACTACCACTCAATTTATTATTTAATATTCAAAACAATTGCAACCAGTCAACATCATACGTTTTTTTTTAATAAGTTAATTGTCTGGCAAAATATTTTTAACTACGTTTGCTTCATAAGATTGAGTCGATCAACCACTGCTGCAAGTTTAAATTGAACCACCAAACCTCTTCCGAGGCCCACAACTAACTTTATCAAGTCAACCAAAGTTCTCACTAAACTCAAGAAAATCGTTAGGCTGCAGTTTTAAACGCCCTTTGGAAGTAAAAAACTAAGAATTTTGTTAAATCATCTAATTAAATTTTAAAGTTCTGCGCTCTAAGCATACAAGATCATCTGCAAAATCATAATTTATTCAATACCAAATTTATAATCTAGCATACTCTTACTTTTGCTAAAGGGTATACTCAAAGCGTAATACAAACCAAAAAAAAAAAAGAAAATCTTGAATGGGAAACATAAAACAACACGCTCTATATACGCAAACTCACACACATGTGTCTCCTAGCACATCCTGTTTTGTGGGTGTGAGTGCAAGTGTAACCACACACCTCCACACACCCCCACACACACACATACCAACACAAGCGTCGTGATTTAGTGGCATAGCAGCAGCCGGAGCATAACGCCCACAGGACAAGGCCAGCCTTTACCCTTTTTTTTTTTGTTGGGGTCGATTTCCCCGGCTGTTTTCTTAAATTGGCAAATAACAACAAACGGAAATACTTGAAATACTCGTCGGCTACAGGTGCCCAGAGAAGCTAAAAGGGTGTGGCCTGCCTGATGTGTAGCAGCACCAAGTCTTTTTTTTTTTTGGCAAATTTCACACTTGGTTGTTATGTCGCATTTTTGTTGTTGCTACCGATTGTTGTTGTTGTTGTAGTTGTTGTAGTTGTCACCTTTGTTTAGGTTGCTGTAGCCAAAGTTGTATCTGTTTGTTGTCACTGCTAAATTATGTGCTAATGGTGCGTAAGCTGATTTCTCAATTTCCGTTGAGATCTCACACACACACACACACACTGAGCACAAGGACAACTTGAACCCTTTTTTGTCAACTGCAAGTCATCTAAAGTTGGCCGAAATGCTCGCTTGGCTCTTACTTTTTAAGCTCAATGAACTTTTTATGTTTCAGCCGGAACGGAAATGAGCTTACATAAAAAACTTAAAAAAAAAATGCAAACTGTAGCAACGGAAATTGCCAAACCGCAGAGAAATTAAAAATATAAAAACAGCAACTTTTATGCAAAACTCTTGTTTACAATAAATGCAAAAAAAAAAACATACATATTTATAAACATTAATCATAAATGATTTGTGCCAGCACTTAAACAGTTTGCAATAAAACCCTTGGGCAAACAATTTCATTCAATAGATTTTAACAAAATCAAACAAAATATGCTACAAAAAATGCTACAATATATATAGTTTATTATATATATATATTTATTTTAATCTATATATACATATGTGCATAAATAAAAGTTCACTTTATGTAAACATTTAAGAGCAGAAGTGTCAAAAAAAAAACACACAAAAATACAAATAAAAACTTTGAGGAAAATTGTTAACAACATTTGATGGAAATCGCGCGTCATAAAATGCGCAAAATTTTGTTGCTGCATATAAAAGCGATTTTTAGCTACAGTGAAGCCTCAATTAACGCAAATAATATGATAATAAAATAAAAATTGACAAACTTAAGCACGCTATTTAAGTTATTAGGCATAAAGGCAAGCATTTTTTGACAAATTGTCACATTGTCTGGGAAGAATAATTCAATAATTGTGAAACATATTTAAAATAGGCTGTGTTGAAAACGTAACAGTTTGTGCACATTCGATTTGCACACAATAAAAAAAATTAATAAATATTTATACATTTTTTTTTAATTAAATTAAATTATTTATCTGCTGCCTCAATGCTCTAAATGCAGTTTGTCAAGTAACTGTTTTTACGCTGCAAAAAAAATGTATTCTTGTATCTATGTATTCTTTTTCTTTTAAATATAGAGACCTTTTGTTTAACTGTATGTATTTTTCTTATTTAAATGTATTTGTTTATATATTTTTTATCAAAATGTAAAAAAATAATAGCGAAAATATGTAGACTTCACAAGAAAAACAACTAAATCCCAAGTTTGCAAAGTTTTGACACTGTCAAGAAATTGTTTGCACAAGGTACTTAAGCTAACTTAGACTTAAAGTTTTTAACAAATAAAAAAACTTTAAGGTAAATCTACTAATTTGTATGCCCCCCCTTAAGCATTAATAACATATTGTAGGCGTTGTTCAATTGAATAAAAGATCTTTGTATTATCATAATGCTCTGGTATCTAGTGATGCTCTTCTGGTACAGCAGCTTTCAGTGCTGCTGGGTTGTTGGATGCAATTTTAGCTACTTTTTTCTTTTCATGAATTTTCTATAATGTTCGGATCGGTGCTCTGGGTTATCGTGCCGCGGTTGTAAAGCAGCCAGTCTCGACCATCAAGCGTCCTAAGCTGAGGGTTATTAGACTTATTTACATTGAATATCAAAAAAATGCACATTATTTTCAGTGTGAGAACAGTTTCTTGACAGATAAAATGCTTCTAAGCCAAGGAACGTAACTTAAAGAACTTTCAATAAACAACTAGTAATACCCGTAAATCATTTTTATATCAAGAACACATCAAATCATTAGAAGTTGATTTTTATTGTTTTAGTTATGGTATGAAACTCGTTCTCCAGCTTTTTTGGGAAAATCTTGTATTTTTCAACTGAGAAAAAAGAATTATTTACTTATGCTTGACCAATAAGAGCCACAAGCATAGTTTACTGCCTATGACTAATTTTGAAGTAGAATTTAAGAAAGAAAAATACTTATTCCCGTCAAACATTATTGTATCAAGAACACATGCACTCATGAAAATAATTTCCGAATGCGAGATAATGGATGCATTTTAATGTTTTAGAAAAATTCTTGTATGCTCTGAAACTCGAACGAAGTCAACCACAAGCACCGTTCACTGTCGATGACTAAATTTTTGAGTATTATATTTTTATGTGTTTGCCGCAAAAACATTTTTCATCATAATTTTCAGTTGTTTTTCCTTAAATTAATTTTTTTTCTTTTGGGTACGTTACCAAGGTGAATGTACAACACAAACATAGCTATAGCAAAATTTTTCTCACAGATTTTGTCTTAGAGTTTTTCCACGGCGTCCCCAAACACTGCCCTGCCGCAGCTCTTGCTCTAAACAGAACATCGGCGCAAAAGCGGCAAAAATGAAATGTGGCGCGTAGAACATATAAATACTTATATGTTCTTTATATATATACATGAAGATTGTACCTCTTATAAGTATACTTAAGTATGTAGATACATGTATATAATTGAGATACATTTATTTTACGTCGCATTTTTCATGTTGAAGGTCGTTCGTTGATATTCACTTCATTTGACGTTGCAAATTCCTTTGCTCTGCATCACAAGAGCGAGGGGCAGGGGTTTTTATTGCTCGCATTTCGCACATGTTGCATGCAAAACTGTTATAAATACTTATTATCGGCTTTAATTAAAATGTAAATATACGATGCAATCAATAAAATTGATTTTGCATTAAGCTTAAGTGCTTTTCATGTGCGATTTATTTATGCTCTTCCGCAAAAAATCTTTTGTGTTCATTTTCGCATATTCAAAAAAACTGCATGAATGAATTGCACGTATTGTGTATATTATTATATCGTGAATACATTATTTATATATTACATACACATATATATGTGCGTTGTGAATTTGGCCGTAGACCAAAATTTAATGAATTTATGTTTAGCTGCTTGGCTGACAACAAAGCCAAAAACTTATTTAGGCCACAAACAGCGAATTTATTGACTGCAAAGCAACGGCAAGACATCGACTTTTTTTAAAACTGCAGCCAAACTTCAAAAAAAGTTAATCATAGCGAAGTTTTTTCATGTATTACAAGATATATGTACACTGAGAGAAAAATGAGCGCACGAAAATGCGGCCATTGCTTGTAAAACGTGTTTAGTTTGGGTTGCTTGTACCAAGCAGCATATTTTGAAAACTATTCCGCTTACGGCATTTTTAAGAAAGTAAACTAAACTAAAAAACTCCAATGCAAGTGTCAAAACCGTTCTATTGCAATATATGGCAGCAAAATCTGGCATACGATAGAGTAAATCTTAAGAAACCCGCAGAGTTTCGTCAACCGATGCCTGAGGCGTATTCTTTGAGTGCTCTGGCCCAGAACTGTATCCAATAAGAGGTTATGGGAGACTAACAAGCAACTGTATATCCAAAGTAATATATCGTTTAGAAAATATAGATGGATCGCACACACCCTCAGCAGAGACAACAGAAATGTAGCACGAGCGGCTCTCAAACAGAATCCCATAGGCAATCGTCGCAGAGTGCGTTTGAATACTACTTGGAGGCGAACTTTGGGCAACGAAATGTTCGTATAGGGAAAGTTAAGAGAACTATTTGTAAATAGTTTAAGTTCTTCAAAATTTATTACAAGAGAGCACGCCAATAATAATAATAATATTTTAAACACCAATTCAGTAATTTTCTTTTAAAATTTCAATTATCCTTTCTTATATAAAACAAAGTAATTCTAAATAAATAGTTTTATAGAGAAATCTATTTTTGTGCTGCCGCAAAATTATCTTTAGGATTTTGTGAATCATAGTGAGTTTACTATAGTTGCTGATAGCTTGTTTAGTTGCCTGAAGCACTTCTATAAGTAGTTGAAAACCATGCCGAAAAACAAGCGTCATGTAATTAAAAAATTCTTCATTTAGAGAGAAATCTGTTTTTGCTTTGCCAGTTTCGCAGATAATTTCTATACCTGCTACCACAAAGGACTGATGCCTTTAATATCAGAAAACGTTTTATGTGAGATGCCCTACAGACACCTTGGAGCTTGTATTGTTCATAAAATGGTTTTGCATGCCTATCAAAATGCCAACAAAGCTATCATAATAAACAGAGATATATTTCAAAATCTCATAAATGTTAGAAAAATTTATATAATAAAAATGAAAAGTTGCCGGCTGTAATAAGCTAAAAACTATAGAGAAAATGGGTTGTATACGAAACATACTTGTATTTATTTTTGGAGCACGTGCTGTTGCTTTGGCGCCCCGAATTGTGGGGGATACTTGACTTTTGCGTAGGCGCTAGCAACATATTTTATTATATCCATGACTGTTTGGCTTTTCACATAAATGTCAATATCATTTTAATGACTGCTGCGCTTGCTTCAGAAAGGCATTGCTATTTTTGTGGCATGCGGCTTTATTTTCAATGCCGTGCGTGCCTATTTTAGATACAAAAGTGAAACAACAACTCCCACAGGGTTGCGCGTCAATTGCAAGTAATTTTCTCTGAAAATGCCACAAAAAAGCCTACAATATTTTGCTCATTTAGAAAATACGCCGCCGCATTCTAAGAAAGTACTAAAGTAAAACCTTAGTAACTTGCTAGTTGTTTTCTCCCAGTGCACATATAATTTTATGAATGTTTATTTGCTCAAGCAATTGAACTGTTGTTTGGAATAACAAACAGTTCAGACAAACATGAGCAGACAAACAAATACACTCAACTTGCCTCTATACTCTTTATGCGCTCTTTATCGCTCCGAAAAGCACTCGAGCTCTGCAATTTTATTTAAATTTTTAATGCACAAGTATCTGGCTGGGGCTCAGCTGCAGGTGCTAGCCATTAAATGGGATAGGCTACAAGAACAACAATCAGCCATAACAACAACAACAACAACAGCAACACAACAACAGTAAGAACAGCATCGATAAGCAACAACAAACATATCGATAGATAGATAGATACAATCGACAAGGCATTAAAAATGCAGACGAGGCGTGAGTGCATATATATGTGTATTTATGTATGTGTATATGTAACATGCTCCAACATGCATAGACACGAACTCACGATACACAAACACACGCACACACACACACACACACACACACACACTAGCAAATAGCTCTTATAACTAACACAAACAAGTATTGCATATGAGTGAGCTAGATTGAAGAAGAACGATAGAAAACACACAAGAGAAGATATAAGGTAAGAGAGAGGAAGCTTGAGTGAAATGTGCACAAACAAATTAAAATTGCAATTTAATGCATTGGCAGCAGAGAGAGCGAGACAGAGAGCGAGAAATAGAGCGAGAGCATCCTGTTTAACATTGCATTTGCCCAAATGCAAACAAATAACAGGCACACACACACTCAAACACACACTCACACACACAGCCATTTTGAACAGTGTCTGTGTTTGTACACAGCTAGAAAATATTCGCTTTGTTGCAACGTTTGTCATTATGGAATTTATCGATTAATGTTTTTTAAAAAATAAGTTTCAACTCAAAGGGAAATAAAGTCACAGGAAAAAAAAGGCAAATATTAAACATTCCTAGCAAAAAATTTAGCTGCTTGAAATACTGCAAAATAAAATACGAGCATAAACTCAGACATTTCTTTGGAATTTGGTGCAATATAAACATTATTTTCTTCAAATAAAACTATGCATCAATTAATTAAAGACAGCGTTTCTACTCTATTAGAAAATATTTCAGTTGTAGTTTAGCTACACTTCCAACTAAAGTCTCTCCTAAAATATTCAACAGAGTTGTCCTTTATTTTAAAACCATTGACGTTCTATACGCTATTCCCATTCGCAATGTCCGCTCTCCAGGAGCGTTCCTTTATCAAGACTGAGTGCGCTGATTCCAGCGCCAACTTGTCGGTAAAATAATTGTGCGTTTTGAGTGGAAGTGCTTCAAATTGGTCGCGCTGAGTTTCACTTGGACACCCAAGCAATCGTCGGATCACTATGCTGATCTGTCTAGCCGTACCTTCTTCCTCGCTTTGGTCAAGTACATAAATTTTTGGTTGCCACCAATACAGCCCTCATCACTATTCGAGGCGATATCTGCATTCAGATTGGCCGTAATATTACTGATGGCCATGATGCTGTTGAGTCTGTCAACAAAGAGATGGAACTCAGCTTTGAAGAAAAGAAACTACAGCTGCCAGAAAATGTAACTATAAACAGAAGCTTGCATTCTGTGCTCTATAACTTCAATGCATTTGCAGTTTGTTGCTTTTTTTTCTTCATTTAATCACTGAAGTGACCAAAATATGTACCAAGTTCACTTCTCTCAGTGCATTTTGTAACTTAATTTGCATGTAGACATTTCGCGCCAAAATGACAAATGTAAATTTCCATAATGCAAACATTAACAACAATAACAACAACAACGATGACAACAGTCACTTGGCTTACCAACAAACAAGTGCTTAGAGTTGGCAGC
Organism: Chymomyza procnemis; assembly: GCA_035046065.1. Lineage (NCBI taxonomy): Eukaryota > Metazoa > Arthropoda > Insecta > Diptera > Drosophilidae > Chymomyza > Chymomyza procnemis. The sequence continues at coordinate 30,858,862 of JAWNOJ010000023.1, forward strand.
AAGTGTGTGTAGGCAAGAGCACGCGAATGGGCCAGTTAACCGCGCAGCAGCTACGTGCTTTTGACGTTTATAGCTGCCTCTGCTGAAATAATCAAAATTATGTAAATTTCTGCAAACACACACACTCTCGCTCTCTCTCTCTCACACACACACTGACCACAGCACAACTTTGGCACATTTCCCAACACTCAACCAGCACTGTCAACACATTGGCCATTGTCAATTTATTACTTTTTGGCATAACTTTGTGCAGTAATTCAACTAAATGCCGTAGCACAAACCAAAACCTATTCATCAAATCAACGCATTTGGCACTAAACATTTAAATTCAATTTTCAATAAACAATATTTTTTTGATGAATTGATTGATTTGTTCGTTTGACGCTACTTTTCACTTTTACCACATGCCAACTCACACACACTCCCATACACATCACACCACACACACTTACACAGTTGCACATTGCATGTATGTAAGGCTTAAGCCGCTTACAACCAAACATAACGTATACGCAATGTCGAACATTATGTATACGCAATGTTGCCTGTTTAAATGTAGTTAAATTAAATTTCTGATGTTATTTGTGCAGCACACAGCCAGCATTCCATAGCCGCCTCGTACTCGCACTCACAGCTTAATTAGTTTACTGCGTGTTTATATTGTTGTGCGTTGTTTGCTTTGTTTTCTGGCCAAATTAAATAAAATTTAATTGCAATTGCCAATGGGCATAAAATGCTAAGCACAGAGTTATAACTCTTGAACTTGCTGGGATTCGACTGACTTTTATGTGACCACAAGGCACTTGATTTTAATTGCAAAACATTTGCATTTATGGCAGATTTAAGCAAGTAGCTTAAAAAAAGTAAATAAATACAAGCAGTATTTGGTCCAGCGAGAGCAGTTAGGTATTTGGGCAGAAGAAAATACACTACAGACCTTTGTGCAAAATCAATTTCTAAACTAGTGCCTGCAATAATTTAACTTTTTGTACTACAGCTAACTCAAAGTTTGCTGCAGACTTGTTTAGCATGCAGCTCATTATACTTACCAAGTTACGGATGCCCTCATATTTACACTTGACAACAACTATATACTACAATGAATAGAAGAACTCAAACAAAGCTTCTGCTTTGTCAAGCATTAAATTTATAGTCTGCTGCTAATTAAAATACATTTTAATGTGCCCCATTTCAATGTTAGCTTTTTTGGGTGGCTTCGAGTGCCTTGATAAAAAAAACCCGCCCCAAAGCGCTCAACAAAGCTGTGGCAACCACATTAAATTGCAGTGGCTTTGTGTCTGTCTGTCTGTCGATCTGCCGCTCGCTTTAAGTCAGTTACAATTCAAGCACTCAACTTAATTTCAAAGCAAATCCATACGATGTCATTGGCTGTAATTCACTGAATATTTGAACGCTTGTAGCTAACGTATTGTATAAATAACCTCAACACCATTAAAATGTCAAGTGAACAGACACACACACACACACACACACACACAGAGACAAAGCCTGTGGGTGTACACGTAACTATAAGTGTGCGCATGTGTGTGAGTGAGTATCTGTGTTTACACGTAGCAGCTAGACTGCAAACTTTATTTAGATATGTCAAACTGTCGTTCAACATGCACACATCACATTGACCAGTTTGCAGTTTTATCCATTCTCCTTCTTGTTGTTGTTGTTGTTGTCTTTTACACTTTTATGTGTCAGCACATTGTCAGACAAGGTTTTTCCAATGTGTGAATTCCATTTTATATATATTTAAAGCTAAAGACTAGCCAGCAATAGATAAAGCGTTTAATTTTCACTAATTGTTACAAGCAGGCTTGCCACCTTTAGCTCTGACCAATGCTCAAAAGTATGCTATATTTTTAGCTGTTTTTGCAAATTTATACAAAACCAACACACTGCGGCTTTACAATTTGTTCCTCATAAAAGCACAATAAGTTATAACAAATTCCTTTGTCATAAGCTCATTGCTTCCAATTTTTTCAAAGACTATGTTGGAAGCAACAAAAAAAGTAACTAAAACGTGCCACATAGACTTCGCCATACTCTCTCCATACACTCAATAATGTTGCCGCTTGTGCAGCTTGATTAATTGTTTTGTTTGTGCGCCATTGTGCAGTTAATTGATTTATTTAGCTGCCACAACTAATTCACAACCGCGCCACAAAAGTTCAACAGCTTTTTAGTTCGAATTTGAGCTGCAGTTCCGCTTAACCGGGCGCCATTGGCTATTATTACATTTTGGCCAAAATTCAATTAAATTCAATGCTGAGTGCAAATAACTGTTCTACACATATCCGAGCGATATAAATTTTTAAAGCAACCAAAAACATTCTAATGGCCGTTGTCTCACTGTCCAGCTGGTGGGCCAAAATGCCAGCTGTGGTCAGTTTAGTAGGTAGCCGCCACCGCCGCCGCTGCCGCTGCCGCTGCCGCCTCTGTCTGGGCCGCTTTGATTCATGTGCGCATTGGTCTGGCGGGGTGCTGACCAGATCTGGCACATGCCACATGCCACACGCCACTTGTTTGTTGTAGTTAGCAGCGACTGTTGTTTCTGTTATTTTTTTCCCCCCACTTTTGGCTTGTTTTTTGGCAGCTGTGCTGCACTGAGAGAGCTTTCTTTTAAAGTGGCTGCAGTTTTGGCTTTGTGGGCACAAAAGGGCGGAACTGTATGACTGCTGCCAGAGCCAATAGGCGGCACATATAGATGGCAAATAGATAGAGACGCCGTGTAAAGTAAGTTGATACACATGTGGCCAACGACACATTTAATGGAACGTAGCAGTTGTCCAGTACAAGTGCAACTAATGGATACGCTTTTTTTAATTAGTTTTAGATATTGTTTTAAGTGCTTGATGTGTAATTAAACTAGAAGTTTGATGGGTGTAGCAGACTAAACTTATGTTAAAATCAATTTCTACTTGCTAAGCAAAAATATTTCCAACTACCCAAATAAAGCGCTCATCTGCACTCAATCTGAGCTGGGGAACTGCAAAGCATGACATCGACCGCAATGAACTCATTAAAACTTTCTACCTAAATTGCAACAAAAATGTCACGAAAAACATGTGAAAGAGATAAAGTAAAATAAAAAGTATCTTTGAAAAATAAAAATAAACAAACCACAAAGTGTAAAAAGACAGTCACTGCAATGTGCTGTCTGTCATGTGATAAACGATAAACACTCATACATATATGCGACAGTCAGCACAGTGAAGCTTCTGGATAATGCTTTCGTCTAGTTAAGCTTAATGTTGCAAGCATAATTATTTTTCTTCTGTCAATAAAGTTTCCCCCGAAAAGGATATAATCGCTCTATTGTGCGGGCTTCGGCTTTGGAGATTATCTTAGAAGAAATTTTGAGAATTAGTTGTACTATCGATTGTTCATCAGTTTTGTTTTATATTCGGTTATAATCGGTTGCATAATTTCTGTTTTAACTTAGTTCCCTATATGTGAAGCAGCCGTCATTTCAGCCACTGAATTAGGCAAACTAGGCGCTATCACATAAAATCTCATTCTAAAAGTTGGTACTACCGATCGTTCATAGGATGTTCGTTTCAGTGCCACACAGGCGACATTTCAACATTCTTACTAATCTGGATAACATGGAACTCAATTCATCTTTGTTGTTTGAAAAACTTCAAAGTAGAAAATAATAATAGGAAGTTTTCAGATTTAGTTGGTACTTGCGACAACTTTTCTTAACAAGCTTATATATGACAAAATCCCACCAACTAGAAAACCTAAAAACAAACTTTTCTTAACATCTGTAAATATTTCAAAAACTTCACATTTCCCATTCAAGTTCAATCAATGCAATGTTTCACTGTACTCATGTATATGTGCGTGTAAATTAAACAGCATGACATTTCTATCAGCCTGCGTCAACGTTTAATTAATTTAATGAGCAGCCGTGCAGCATATGAAGCATTTCATTCTATATGCAAATCTCCCCCCTATTTCCATCACTGTCCCCCCCATAGCAGCACCCAATGTATGCCTCACACCTCCTCTGCAGCGTACTCACTGGCAACGACATTGCAGCTGTCTGCGCTAAATGCAACAAGCCGTAATGACTTACAGTCAAGGTGTTAATGTTCTGTACCCCGAGCAGCTACCCTCCCTCACTGCCAGCCTTCACAATTTAAGCGCACCTGTTTCAATAGATTTTTGTGTTGCCGCGTCAACGTTGACGACTCCCGCGGCTACACTTGCCATAGTCTGGGCTTGCAACGAGCTTCAGCTCGTTAGCATAAAACGACTGGCAGCAATATTTTGCCATTGAACGTTAGTTATCCTGGCAGCTATCAACAGACTACACTTCTGGCCATGGCCATAGTGCCTAGTTAATTATTGGATAGCGCTTGCTTTTTAGCGTTCCTAAAGCGGAAAATGTATTAATTTATAACGCATACGCAACGTTGAGCGCATAAAGCCAAAATTGTGCATGTTCTGAAAATGTTGCGGTTGCAGTTGATTGCAGCTTAGTGGTAAGTTATACAAAGGGACTGAAATATTAGCTCGTTTTGGTAAGCAACGGGCGAAGAGGGATTAACTGCAGCGCGGTGAGCTTTTGTGTGATTAGTTTTGGCAAAATTTTGCAAGTGCGCCCAGTGAGTGAAAATTGCGCAATTTACGCGTTTAGTTATGGGCTGAAAAAACGCTTAAAAGTCTGCAAAGTAGAATAACCAGAGAATTGTTTAAAAGGTCGAGCCTTTGTAGGGATTTCAATTTAATACCTAACTTTGCACTCAAAATCTCTTAGCGCATGCTGCAAGTCAAAGACAAATATAAACGCGAAGTGGCTGCAATCAAAGATCTAAACTAGCAAGCCAAAGCAAGCTTGTAACTGCATATATTTGCTATGAGTTGCTGCTTGCACTTACTTACCGTCCCGCCTGTTGCTGACATTGCAAAAAACCAACAACAAATACGAGAAAAAAAAAGCAAAAAAGTAAAAGGATGGTTTACAGAAATGTTTCTGTGATTGCTCACAATTTGTGTTTATCTATGCTGCTGTCAGCAATGCCTGACTTTGGAGCCACATCCATCTTTTGTGGACATGACTCTCTCTGTGTGGCCAGGGCTCTTTGTCTGACTGGCATCAGTCGTGTGGCCGTCGCTGTTGTTATTGTTGTTGTTGGCGTTGCAGCTGCCATGTCCGTGTCATGGCCCATTGTTGAACCATTGTTGAACTTTGAAATTGCCTTGCAATTGCTTTGCGCACATCAATCAATTAGTGTGGCTGAGCTACGCCCAACTGCCACGCCTACAACTACATAAGCTGTGTGTCTGTCATATACCACAAGCAGTTCATTTAAATTTTCATGCCATTCGCTTTAAAGCACATCCAACTTTGGGTGATTAAAACCACACAGATACGGGCGCACACACACACAAGGAGACGTTTGTCCTTGCTGGCGACGTCATGGCAGCTCGAATGGCGGTGTTGATTATAAGGCGACAGCAAAAAACAGCCAACAGACAACAAAAACAAGAGCAACAACAACAACAACTAATGTAGAGCCAAGATTATGATGTGAATGTGGATGCGGTTCCTGGTGCCCACAAAAGCCGTCGTAATGAATGTGTAAAAGGATAGCTAAAGCAGAGCAAAACGCAAAGAACCAAAGACAAGCAAAGACATGCCCATGCCTAATGCCTGATGCTAGTGAAAAAAAAAATAGAAAAACTAAGCTAAACCAACGAAGCTGGAATACACTGTACGACTATGTAATGCTTTATTATATTATATATAAAATTCGAAATCTTTTTTAAGTCTTACTACAAATAGTGGATGCCTACGTTCCATCCTCCAAGAACTGACCCAGGCGAACACAACATGGGACAGAGCTAAACAGACGGCGCAAAATAGGGTTCGATGGAAGGCTCTTGTAGAGGCCCTAAGTTCCCAAGTGGAATAATAAGGGAAAAAAAAAAAAAAAAACGTTCCAGGTGAATTGTTCTGCTACATGGTTGATGAATCTTAAAGGCAAATCTGTGGATGGTCAAATAACTGTTACTACTTCATAGCGCTCCAAATGCAGCGTATAGCCACAGACATTATGTCCAAGTTATAGCTGTAGAGAACGAAGAGAATGCAGCTGGCAGGGCAAATGAAGATGTGAATATATAGATGAATATGTGGGCGATGTCATATCAGCCACAAAGCAATGGCTAGAAACAATTTAAGAAATGTTTTAAGCGTAAAAGCTTTTAAGCGTACAACATGGCGTATGCGTATTGTGCTTGTACTGTAATTACAGTAAAGCCACGTTGAGTTGGTGACATTAAAGCGGCGTAAATTTTGTCAAACTGACAAGTATAAGCAACAAGCCAAAAGAAAACACTTTTTGCAACATTTTGAGCTGCTCAATTCAAACAATATATTCTACTTTAAGCAGTTTTGAAGTTTAAGTTTTACACAGATCTTCCCATACATTAAAAAATCGTTAGACTGCTTTAACTACCAACTACCAACCTAGTCAACGCCTTTGCTGAGTGTCTACTGTGCCATCGTATGTGAGATTGTGCGTGCGGTTTTGCAAAATTAAACAGCTTAATAAAGTGCACACGACCAGAAGGCAACAGTAAACAAAATGCAAACATTTTAATAAAATAAATATGTAAGCATGGAAATTGAAATGCATATAAATAACTCACTTAACTTGCAGCCAAACCAAATGAAATTTTTTAATAATATTTGTCATAATCATAATGCAGACAGACAAACACTCGCTGCGTAACTTTAGTAAATAAATGAAAATGGAAATTGCACTCATCATACACTGCCGTCCAAATAGCTAATGCTAATTTCATTACACACCAAAAGGGCGCTGAGAAATTTGTTCGTAATTTTTTCAACCCTCTTTAAATTGGCAAGCGGCATTAAAATCATAAAATCTTATAGCATTGCCGCAAAAAATTCACTAGTTGACATTTTTTTCGCGGTTATAAAATTTGCATGCTCAAGCAGCGTCTACAACAACGACCACCACAAGCAGAAAATTTTAAAGTCGAGCTTTCAATTAAAGTCGCGCGCACAAAAATATGCAGCAAAAATTATGTAAATGTGTCAGTTTGAAGCACTTTGGTGCTGCATTAGGTGGTAGGCAGCTTAAATATACAACGAACCCATAGTCACACACACACACGCACACAAACAAACACGCACACGTACACAATGTACGTATACGCAAGTACACTCACACATGGGCACATTACTGGCGCTCTCTCAGTTATGCTATGTTTACACTACGCAGCAGCTTGAACTAGTTCTTTTTTGGTAGCATGGAGAGTTCCCACATACATAAGTTTTGCCAGAATACAAATTATTTCAGCTGTATTTCTTTGTTGTAAAGCAACAAATTAAAAACGGTCGTAAATATTTAATATCACTTATCGTAACTCCAAAGATTGGTCTTATAGACAGGATGCGCCGTTTCTTGACAACCAATTGACTTCACATATTTTAAAAAACGTCACTTCAGTTCAATTTCAACCACCTAACGAACGCAAAATAGTTACTTTAGGCATTCAAGACAGTCGTTCAGTTATCTGAACTCAACGTGCATACTGTCGAAAATATCATGGCGACATTGAATGGCCACCTAGAACTGCGGATCATCTCATAAATCAAGTTGGTATTGTTTGTTATATTATGAAAACTGACTTCCGCTGTGGATTTTTTCGCCGTAACTATGCTGCTAACGGTTCGAATGCGCAGCGTGAATATATCAAAACAGCACGTTGGTATCTTTTATTAATAAAGACCCTTCGAATATTCTATTTACTATCTATGCCAGCGCAAGAGTAACGCACCAGTGCTGTGGTGTGGAAACGAAACACCAACCTTTGCGTTAAGCTACCGTTCATTGAAATTCTTCCCCAATAAACATTAATTATGAACATTAAAGCATTTCTGCAACAATTTACACAAAATTTGTTTTGACCAATGCTTGTGGCAGTGTAAACATAGCATCACACAGGCCGTAGCCGCTTCAAGTTGCTTTTATCTGTTACCTTGCCTACATTTTTTTTTTTTTCATTCCTATATACATATATAGGAATATACAATATATATCTGCACTTATTTGTGCATATATATTTGTCAACAGCCAAGGTTCTTGCTGATTATTACTTTTCATTTTGAGCCAACAATTCGCGTTTGGTTTTTTTTTACCTTATTTTTTTAACAAGCGTGTGTGTGTGGTTGAGTGTGTATGTGCATGTGTGTGTAAATGCGGATTTTATGCAAAAAAAAAATTGGTGGGCGGATTTACGCTTAACATGCAAAATGATGAAGATGAATTGCGGCTGACATACCATTATCAATGCTGATGTTGTTGTTATTGTAGTTGTGTTGTCATCGATATCGATATGCGTATCCGCAACTGAATATATGAGGATATAGATATATGCATAGCTGACTGCCTGCCTTAAAATGTGGCTGTTGCTACCATTGAACTGTTGGCCGTGCATTTGTTTTACATTCGCATAACACAAAAAAAATATATAAATATATAAGGCCACAAAAAGTTTTTATTTAATTTTGAACTGCGTGTTACATATTTGGCACTGCGACTGTCATTTATCATTTATTGAATTGATAACAAGCATTGTGGCAACACACAGTCATAGGGCGCGCGTGAGGGGGTTTAATGTGATAAGACAAAAGCAGGACGAGAGTCTCTACCAAAGCGCGTGAGTGCATTGGCTTGTAAGTTGTAAATTGTCGTAGGCCGTAACCAAATGCCGATTAATCACATGTTTTGTGTTGACATTGAAATCTGTTAAGTCTGTTACGATGTGCTCAAAAGATTGATGCGGCACTTTAAAGAGTTTTGCACTTCAATTGGCTATAAATGTTGCAGAAACTGTGGTCAAGTTTGCGCAGTGAACTTAAATGTAGTACAGTAGGTTATCTTTAAATATATATTTTTAAGCGCATTGTTTATCAAATTTAATATAAATTGATTTTTTCTGCATATTTTGAAATCCAATGTTTGTCCAGCGTGCGCTGAACAATAAAACAGATTTAAGCATATTTGCTTTTGAATAGAAACATTGTTTAGCAGCTTTTCTCGTTGCTCAATAAGATTTTGATAGAGTTTGGCAGAATGATGTTCTCTTTCTTCAAATAAAAACAAATCAGCAACTTATATATTAAAATTCTATACAATCAACGTGCTTTAATTACTAAATTAAAAATACAAGGCGTTGATCTTAAGATATATGTGCTCGATTTCAAGAAAAATGTGGCATCTACAATCGGTATTAATTTGATATTTTCTATCTTATTTATATCAAGTTCTGCGAGAAAGCCTTAGGTGTTCATATAAATCTGTTGTATTTCAAACAAAATGGCATACCTTTATCTTTATTTTGAAATAAAAGTTCAATTGAAATTCGCATTCTGATTGTGTGTTTTATTTAAATTCACTTTTGAAAATTAAAAATGAAACAAAAATGCATTTGTTATGCATAAAAAAAAGAAAGCAATCAAGAAATTGTTATAAGTCTTCTCTTCGAACAAATGTACTTCAATATAACTTTCTAAATTTATTCAATTTAATGTGTCTTATCCGCTAAACTGTTAGAATCATTTTTAAAAAATTTTATTATTGACATGTTCTCTTATAATAAATTATTACGAACTTAGCCTATTTACAAATAGTTTCCAACTTGCTCTATTCTTAGTTATAACCTTTACGAATTTGTATCTTATGAACGTTCTATTCAACTCATCTCTTTCTCTGTCTTAGCGTATCTTGATTTACCAATATGCGAGCAGCTTTGACCAATTACAAACTATGAAAACCCAGCTTGCTCAACGCTGATCTTTTGGCTGCTTTGTTTAGAAATGTTTAAACTTTTATGTCAACTCAACAAGCCTCAGATGTGGGCTTTTGCTTATCTATACAAAAATTCACCCATTAAGCTAGCCATATGGTTCAGTATTATAATATATTTTCCTTATTATAATTTCATATTGTTTAATTACAATGTCAACTGAACTTAGTTGTACCACTAAATTAATATTAAATAAATAAATTATTTAAGCGGCGCCTGCAAGTATGCTTTAAAAATTGTGCAACTTTCATTTTTCACATTTATGAGAGAGAAACACGAACAATAAATGCATGTGTCAGTTTGTTGCACACACACACACACACAAAATCAGATATGCGGAGATATGCTCACCAACACACATACACACAGCTGCATTTATGCATGACCAACCGACGGATATGTGTGGGTGTGTGTGTGTGTGTGTGTGAAAGAGTAATAACCAATTTGAAATGGCATCACAGTCGCAGTCAGCGCAGCAGTCGTCGTCGGCAACGCCGCTTTGGCAATGGCAGCGCAACTTCTGCCATTTTTAATTTTGCCAACTCGCTTTCTCTTTCTTTTTATTTCCCTTTTTCGCATTTTGTTTTTTTTATTTTTTATATTATTTTTTGTTTGCTTGTTTTTTTTTTTTTGTTTTTTTCCAGCACTTAGGCTGATTAAAGTGCTGCACACAGCAGTACTCTTTGTGCTCTCGCTTGCGCTTATTATGCACGGGGCCAGCCAGCTTGGCCATTAGTCAGAAATCATTTTTAGCAAACGTGCTTTTTTTTTCTCTTTTTGTATGTTTTCTTAAATTTTTTTATTATTATTATTTATTTTATTTAGTATGTTGTTGTATTTTCGGCTGGCAGCATTTGTTGGAATAACAAAATAAAAACTTTTGCCATGTGCCGAGCTGGCCACATAATATTGTATAACTCGCTTAATCTGTGTGTAAACAAGCTGCAAGCGTCAAGTTTATTGCCACTTGTATATGTGGCGCGTATGTGTTTGTGCAACAACAGCAACAATAATAGCAGGCAGCAATAACAAAAACAACAACAACTACAACAGCATTAACGGCCATAATTAAAGCAACAACACATGAAATGTTGCTGCCGCTTATTAAATACTTTTTTCTGTGTAGGCTTTAAGTTTGCCATTTGCTTGTTTTTAAATGCATTAAAAACATATGACTGCGCAAAACGAACTTGAAATACTCTTTTGGCTATATATATAGTGCAGTACAGGGGAGGCCATTTAAAATGGCAGCAACTGGCGACTTTTCAACTTTCGACAGCAGTTACAGATCGACTTATGTCATACCGCGTTGGGAGCATCCTTACAAGACAATTTATACATTTCATACCATGGAAGTGTTCACAGCTTTACTTTCAAAAAAACCCAATTATGAATGATAGCAATGATGGTTTCTGATGCCTATTGTTCGTGAAAATGGTTTGAACATATCATACTGCACGTCAATTAATCGATTTATTGCATTCATTATTCATCGGAAGAGTTATATCGAAAAATTCTGATTTTAACTTCCAACCCAGATCAACCGATCTAACGCCATCAGACTATTTTTGTGGGAATATTTGAAATGCAAGGTATACGCTGATTAGCTTGACTTAAAGATATCATACGACGCGAAATTGTAGCCATATCGAGCGATACTATTTCGTACAACTAATGCAATAATTATTACGTATACGCAATAAGCAAGCTTTTACCCTACGTGTTACAAACACTTAGGCAAACCTAATGTAACCCTTAACTTGATGCTTGATGGGTATTAAAAACACAAACACAGCTTAAAAAAACATAATATAAAATGTGCGTGTGTGCGTTGGTGTGCTTAACTTTTTATTTTAATGCACGCACGCATATTAAACTGCCAGCAACGTCTGTTACGCGGTTACACACAGCGTATGCGCAATGTGACAGACACATTGACATAATTTCACTTCGTATGCGTTTGCGTGTGTGTGTGTGTGTGTGTGTATTTCTCTGCAGTTTCACTTCCGCTTTGGGGAACGGTTTTTTGTTGTTTATTTTCATGTGCAACAGTTTATGTTGTTTTAGTAAATTGTTATTGTTTGCTTTTTTTGAAGCGTTTAAACAGCAAACGATAGCAACAAAGAGAAATGCAATAAAAATTTGCCAAAAATTGCTAACAACTTGCTGGCTGCATATATCACATGGCCAAAATCAAGTATCAACTGCAAATAGCTGCTGTCGTATTGCCAAAGAATTTCTTGCTACACTTTGCTTTAAGCCTTTTTGCGTTTTGGCCAACTAGCCAGCCGCATTTTTAATGACAATAGCCAAGAAAGTAGAAAAGAAACGTGCAAAGTCAAGGCGTGCCATTTGGAAAATTGTCAACAGTGGCACAAAACGTTCGACAAATTGGCAGCAGAGGGAATAGAGAGAGAGACAGAGAGAGAGAGAGAGAGAGAGCGCGTAAAAATGCGGCACTGTAAGTGAGTAAAAGCAAATCAAAGCAAAAATGCTGATTTTCATATCAGTGCAAAAATTTGCAAGCATTTGCAGAAATGAAGTAAAAAAAAAATCATTTGCTATTTGGAAGCACTTTATTGAATGAACTTTTAACTCTTGCAAACCCTCAGCAGACAGTTTCATGGGTACGTTTCCTCTTCCCTACTTTCAATTTCGCTTTATGTGCCTTAAGCTCTCGCCCTCTGCTCTGCGTGCTCTACTGCCATGAGACATAAGCCATTGATATGGCGCATAAATTAACTTTTTAAAGTTTCGCAAATTGAATTTGCAGCTTTTAAGTTATAAGTTTTTTTTAATAGCAATTCGTTGGGCAGTAAAGTGCTGCTGAGGCAGCGCATAGAGTGTGGGGCCAGCAGCAAAACAAAAAAAGAAATCTTCCATATAATTTATTATTCGTCGTACTTGGAACTATAAATTTGATTTGTACTTAACAACGAATTGAGTTTCGTAATGAAAAATTTTGTTTGAAGCTGATTGGGAAAGTAATTACCTGTGCTTTACGTGATCGCCTCATCTTAAAGTGAAAAAAGGCAAACATAAAAAGTGTAAGAAACAAGCATTTGATATAAGTCAAAATATAAATTAAATCTTAAGCGATTTTGTAGATTCTACGGTCACTGCCAATCAATATTAAAAGAGAGACTTGAATCTTTATAGTTATAAACATTAAAAAGCTACATCCGCGTATTTTTTTTGGATTCGTCTGAAAACGAATTATTCGCAGCTTCCAATTTTTGCTAGTTCCACATCTTTGGGTTTATGTCTTTTATAAACAAAATTACGTACACAGTACGAAGAGCATAAAAGAATATATTATCCTCAACTATGATCTTCGCTGAGGGGGCATGGGGATAACTCTATTAATAGCTGTTCGCAGAGAACTAGAAGCTACAGTTTATAGCTAATCCGAATGCCTGTGTCCTTAATTAATAGAGATTTTGCTAGGTAAATACCGTCGTTTTATTTGCTAGCTAGTGCTAGTGCTGAACAAACGCACCAGTGCTGTAGGGTGGAGTGGAATCAACGATCTTCAGAAACGATTGCGCTACCATCACGCCATCAGGCCCACTACTTAGTCTTCCATAAACAGTAGCAGTAAATTTTGCCAATAATTGCAAAGCGGTATGAGATAAGGTGGTGCCAGCGTTTAATTCACTTTCCGTAGCACGCAAAACATATCCGGCCAAAATTGCTCGAGCCACAAATAAAAAAGCTGATAAAACCTGACATTAATATACCAAAGTCAAATAAAGTTTTTTATGCACACGACGAGATTGAAAACAGAATCATAAAGTTTATACAGTCATTATCGATATCGTCTTATCAATTTCAAAACTGAAATTGTTCCACCACCTTAATGTGCTTTAAATTAAGTTATTGTTCTTAGCACTTTATAGCATTTTAGATACTCAATTTTCCGCTTTATCTACCCAAATACCCTTAAAATATTGTCAAAACAATAAATGTTTCAAAACAAAGCATTCCGACTCTGATGCCCATATCTTTTGAGTTAAGCCGTCAAATGCGCAAACATCAAATCAAGCTAACATTTACGCAATTGGCTAGGCATATGGCAGCCAAACACACACTTCAAAACACGCACACATGCTGGCATCACTTGCAAACGAATCAAAATCATGTTTACCAGAGAGCGCAGCAGCGTGTTGGACGCAGGGGCCACGCCCCTTGGCATGCCATTTGAGGCGGCATACATGTGTGCTGGATAAGCGCAGAAAAGTATGCAATGCAGCTGAACTGCCAACTAAAGTCGATATAAATTCATTTATTCATGAGCTACAAACCGGAAATGAATGTGCCTGCTGCCTGCTGCCAGCTTCAAGCTCTGCAGTTAGCACCAAATTGGTGTGTGTCTAGGCCCTTTGTATGTTTGAGAGTATTTAAGGCAGTTTGTGCATAAAATATGAGTACTTGTCTGCGCCTCTGCATAAATTACAGGTAGTGCCATGTGTACACGTGTGTTGGCCGAGGTTGGGAGAGTGCGCGAAAAATTTATGAAATGTTTATTTTTGTCTTGAGCCGCCTGCCTGCTGCCCCAATGCATACAGCAAATGCAATAAATTAGTAGACCAAAGTTTTCAGCAGTCAACTGGCCAACTTTTTGGCCATATCTTTAGCTTTCAGTTTCTCGTTATAACCGGCTTTGGGCAATCTGTCTCTAAAGAGTGCAAGCGCAAGAACTTGGCCAAAGTTCTATTGAAATTGTGCAAAGATTTTAACGAGATGCAAATTTGTCTATTGTGCTGCACATCAGAGTTTAGATACGTTCTTCTAATTCTGCTTGGCGTGTTTGCCAAACTTAAATTGTGCGCATTATTGGCAAACAGACGCACACACACGCAAGCACAGATTTGCTGTGCAACAGACACAGCATAAATTTACACTTAAACCGTTTACTGTGCGTTTTGGTGCTCAGAAGAGGGCGGTTCGATAAGTAATCGGCTTTGCTGGTTTATCGCCATGTGAGCACAAAACGTATAGCTTTATACGTAAATCATGCGTAGAGTTATAGTATTATTGACACTAAATGTGTAGATTTCTACGATAAGATACAATTTGAAAGCAGATACATACTTCATTATAGCTACAAATTGGCAGAGTAACGTATTGCGAATATTTTTTGAGAGATTCTTAGACGAGCTGAGTTGCTTACAGGTGCTGCATCTGACATGATTTTTTTCCATACATCGAGTTCGTACTCAGCCATTTCAATGCTGCATTTGACATAATTAACACAACATGGATAGTCAGCTGGGTTAAGTCTGAGTGTCATTTCGATTTTGTTTGAAAAAAACTTCAAATCAACACGAATTATGCGGCGAAGTATGGTTCGAGCGTTGCCCAACTCATGAGAAAGGCAATAACTCGTTGCTGGCGGCTCCGCCTCAAAACTGGCTAATACGACCCCCATATTTTGGTCGGAACCTCTTCTGCATTGTCTAGATGCATGGCTAATGTTACTAACATTACCAGATTTCACAAATTTTATATGTATGTCTTGAGTGTCATACCAACGGGTGCACTTTTAACTTTATCTTATCTTTTGCACGAAACGTGCATTGAGAAATTATTTTGAATAAAAAGCTGCTTAATTACAGGTCGTTATTTTGGTGTGAACTGTTCTGTGGTAAAAAGTTCATAGAAATGACGCTCCCAACGCGTTATGAGATTAGTCGATCTGTAACTTTTGTCAAAAGTTATAGAGTTGTCCGTTTAAGTGGCCTATCTGGTAGGGCAGTAGGCTTTATCCGTTCTTTAAAATTTGTTCTCCATAAGTATATACCAAAAAAAGGCATATTTTTATTATATCTAATATAAAAAATTTTTCAATTTATTCCTCTTAGAGGTGGAGCTTGGAAATATATCTAATGTGTCTGCCATGAACATAAATTTTCAAAGGCATTTGCTAGTTATGCTGGCTGGGTGGATTGGGTTAAGAGTCGAATAAGCTACCACTAAGCTACCAGGTCCACTTTTATTAGATATAAATTAACTAAATAATTATCTTTTAAGGTAATTTTTCAGATATAAGTTAGAGTTTAGAGTTTAACACTATAAACTTGTTAAAAGTTTTTTTTACTACTTTTATAAATAAACCCAAATGGAACAGAACTCTGAATAATACTCAGTCATAAGATTATGCTTGTACACAAGCTAAGCTCGTCTCTAAATACTACTCATAGCACAACCATTCCAAAGCTACTTATTACTGTGTCAATTTATTTTATACAAAATTCTGCTAAACAACAAAACAAGCGCAGTAATGTGCGCCTATTGTAAAGATTTACGAAAATCAATAAGCAATTTTTTCAGCTCATTTTTATTTGGAAAAGTATGAAAGATTTATAGAGAAAAATACAAAAAATAAAGTTCAATTTATTATATGCGTTTAGAATGGAAATTATTTTATGCATTTCTAGAGCCGATTATCGGTTTTAAGTACTCATATTCAAACACACCTCGTACTTACATGTACAAGCTCTACTTTATCTGTCTATAAAGCTAGTCAGTCTGTCTGGCTGGTAAGTAAAAGCGTGAACTTTGCACTCAGATTTATAGAACACCCAACATGCACACGCATGCAGCTGCTGCTTAACTTTCACTCTGAACTTTCCCAACTCTTACACTCTCTTCCTCTCTCCCTCTCTCTCTCTCTCCATCTATTCGATTTTCTTTGATTTTAAAGATTTATCGTTTGCATTTTGTAGCATACTTATATGCGCAATTTGCATACTTCGACTCGTTTGGCCCACAAAAAGGGTTTTGTCTATTAAAAGCGTGCGTGTATCTGTGTGCTAGAAACAAATAGCCAAAAGCCATGGGCTTGGTTGATTTTAACCACAATCAAAGCAAACTTAAATGCCAGCAAATATGCTCATAAATATTTAAAATTTAAGCAACTTCTTTAAGTTGTCAAAAGAGATGTATGCAAATTTTGCTACAGTCTATGCTTTGAAATGTCATAGGGGATTAGGTTGTGGCAAAAGTCAAGTTATGCTTAATAGAAAATGCATATATTATAAAAATATCTTTTCATGATTTTATAAGTAGTTGCTGTCGTGTCCACAATGGCAACATATGTGTGTTGCCAGTTGGCCGAAGAAAAATGAAAAACGAACAAAAAAAAACTTGTTTTCAACTAGTCATCAACTACGTTTTCATCTTAGTTTGTGGCTTTCTCGTCTTGGCCTGCACGACACACAATTCAGTTCAATGAAGTCACTTTTATTTGTTTGGCAAGTTGCAGACATACAGCAAGCATAACAATAACAAACAACAACAACGAATTCAATTTGAAAAGGGTTTCCTTTTGAATAACGCAAAATAAAAAATAAGGAAAAAACGAGAAAAACTATAACATAAATTCGCAACAAAATTTCCACAATATGTTGTAGAAATGCACGTCTATACGTATTGGTAGGACCGACTCTGTCTGCATGTTGTCCTCATAATAGCCCATATAAAATGTGGCAAGCTTTATATAAGCATTTATGTGTGTATGCGTGCAAACAATGAAAATGATTGATTGCAATTTTTCAAGTGCTGATATAAATTTGATGGAGAGTCAAGTTGTTCATATACTATATAGTTATTGGCCATATATAAGAGCAATGAAAAAGTGCTTTGATGCGCATTAAAGTTAAGACTTAAAATCGTTGATTTTGTTGCGGCTTTTAAGCGGAATATTTGTCGTTATGGTTGACTCCAGCACTCATAGTTAGGCACGTGGCCAGCAGTGGTAACTCTATCTGTACTTATACTAAGAGAAGTGCAACCTAGAGGTATGACAGCCTGTAGCTGTCTAGATTATGCAGCAAGCGAATTGCTAGAAATTGTTGAGCTTTAGGATTGTAGAAGCAGCGCTCTGCTTACTTGCATTATGCGTACAAGTCGCTTTTACTCCGTCCAGCACGGCTCGTAGTAGTTACATTTAACATCAAAAAACAAGTGCAAAAGTGGTTCCATTCTATCAACATTTAAGTTACCTGGAAGAGCGATGTTGCGCCTTAAACACGCCTTTAACACTAAACTCACTCTCTATAGCGACAAAACTTGCAGTTGTATGGGAATACAGCTTATTGTGACTTTCCCCACTTCTGCACAAACTTACTTAAGCAAAAATCCCTCTTACTCATGCAGCATCTAACATTCTCTTTTTAACTGCTTCATTACAGTTCTCGAACCGGCTTTTCCCATGCGCGATGTGACCATAAATCGCAATGTTGATGCACACAAACTGTATGACGTGCTCGGTGAAGTGGGTCGGTAAGTAGCTCAAACAGCACGCGACACAATCTAATCACTTGAGTAGCTTAGACTCAACTACAACTACCTAACTACACTGCCAACTAAATACACTTGTTGTACATATATACAAAGACACCAACTTACCTGTACTGTACATATTACTTACTCTATTCAACTTTAGTGGCAAATTCGGCACAGTCTACAAATGCAAAGAGAAAACTACGGGTCTACAGTTGGCGGCAAAATTCGTGCCCATACCAAAGCGTGAGGATAAACGTAATGTGGAGCGAGAAGTGGAAATTATGAATTCATTGCAACATCATCTCATTATACAATTGTATGCTGCGTACGAATATCAGAAAATGATGTGCGTCGTCCTGGAACTGTAAGGAGGCATATAGAACTATATAGAACTTATATATATATTTATATGCATATATAACATATGTATATGTAGTAGTACACACTTTATGTATATGTTGATGTAGCTTGTACTTTGTGCTTTTCATACTCTATCTGTGTGTGTGCGTCTTGTAGTTGGTGTGTGTCACTCTTACTGTCCTTACTTTTTCATAACTTTTGTACTCTTTTATATTGTTATAGTTGTTGTTTTTGTTGTTGACTCTGCTACATTGTTTGGGCACAATATCTTGCAATCAGTGAAAATGTGCATAAAATACGATTTACACGTACGCACATTATCGTAAAGTAGCAAAGCTCTCTCTACGCACACACACACACACACACACGCGCGCACGCACAATGACACCAGACACGCTCTCTCCCACTCACACACACACACGCACACATTGCTTATGCTGCTCAGCCAGTGTGCAAAACTATAAAAGTTTTTCTTTTTTTTTTGTTGCTTTCTTCTTCCTCTTCTTTTTCACTTGCTTACTTGCTTACAGCAACAGGTTGTCCCACTCGCACTTATGCCATAGCTACTGTCATTTAAACAGTTTGGCTTAAGCAACATTTATACAAATTTATAAGCAATTTCATATGTCTTTTATGTGGCAAAAGTTTTGCCTTGCGCCAATTCTAACAACATTTTTGGCTCCGGCCAAATTTTCTCGCTTTGGCCATAATAAAAGTTGACAAGGGTCTGTTCTGTTGCGCCTCCATTGAGGCATAAAAATTCTATGCTTTTGGGCCAAGTCGTTGGCGCACTGATTAAGCCATGACCTTGACCCAATTTGCAGCAATAAAATAAAAACAATAACGCATAAAAATGCAGCAAACTTGTTTATGTGGCAACAACAACGTGCTCAAGTTATTTTTCTAACAAAAAAAATAAGGCACAGAGTTGTCAAGTTCACAATTAATTTTCATGCTGAAAAGTATGCAATGAAAAGTTGCAGCAAGTAAAGCGACCAGGGTGTTCTTATACACTGCAAAATGAAGTGCATTAGTTTGATGGAAACAAATGCGTGTGGTGGCATAAAGAGCCGCGAATTAGTAAGCTTGAAATTGACAATTCATTAGGCTTTAAAAGCAAAGAAATTGCTTGAATTGCATTTATTTTAACTAAGCTGAAATATCTGTCAGTTCATCAAAGTTGCGCAAACTATTGTATTTTACAGCTGCTTTTTTTTACAAAACAATTCCTTTTATCGAAAAACTAAGTATATGAAATTTTTTAATCAAAAAATTTTTCGATATTTAAGACATTTCCAATATGTGATTGATTCAGGAACTAGTTGTAATTAAATAAAGTCATAACTACAAATGACTAGAAAGTTTTGATTCAATAATAGATTTTTTATATAATAGAATAGACATCTTCAAATATCTGAAAAGTTTTGATTCAAAAACTAGAGGTTTTTATATAGCTGCCAACGTCCTGAAAGTTTTGATTCAGAAACTAGATTTTTTTTTAAAAGTTTATTTCAAATGTCTATAAAGTTGATGTCTAGAAAGTTGATTGTTTTATTATAAAGGGATGGATGGCTTAAAATATCTAGAAAGTTTTGGTTAAAAAACTTAAATTTTTTTATGTAAAGAGATAGATAGATTCAATAACTAGATTTTCCTATATAAAATAAAAGATAAATTCAAATATGTGAAAAGTTTTGTTTCAAGAACTAGATTAGACATCTTCAAATATCTGAAAAGTTTTGATTCATAAACTAGAGGTTTTTATATAGCTTCCAACGTCTTGAAAGTTTGGATTCAGAAACTAGATTTTTTATTTAAAGTTTATTTCAAATGTCTAGAAAGTTTTGGTTGAAAAACTTAAATTTTTTTATGTAAAGAGATAGACAGATTCAATAACTAGATTTTCTTATATAAAATGAAAGTTAAATTCAAATATCTAAAAAGTTTTGTTTCAAGAACTAGATTTTTTTTATAAAGTGATCGCTTCAAATATCTAGAAAGTTTGATACAGAAACTAGATTTACTTACATAAAATGATAGATAGCTGCAAATGTCTAGAAAGTTTTGCTCAGTCCAAAGTTCTTAAGAAACTATAGCCGTTTCATAGGCCGCCCTTATGCAACCCAAGCTCAAAGTGCTTGAAATTTAAGCGCTTGCACTAAAACAGCAAAGAGATTTGGTAATTCTAAGTTTATCTTAATCAGCTTACGAAATTGCTTTAAAATGATTTTCAAAAAAAAGCTTCTTCACAAATTTTACAGAGTATAACTATAGCGTATACGCCTACCAACTTGTTTCCATGCTTGTTGCTCCAAACTGACGCAAAAGTTAATTGTTTACCTTGCATACATTCAGCGTGTGAGGGTGTACGCGTGTGTGTGTGTGTTTTTGCTTCATTGTTGTTATTCTTATTGTTTACATATTCATAGAAGAATATAAAACAATTTTGACTAGACAACAATTTTTGTAAAATGCAAGTTAAAACTAAGTATTAAGAAGCGGTAGGTTAGAGGGTGCCAGGGGCTGCCTTTATGTCGGATTTACTCAGCTGCCACAAGTGCTGTGTGTATGAGTGCTAAAAATTTTGCATTTTAGTTTAATGAAAATTGCACTTTTTGCAGTTTATGCCAAAATGCCGGCCGCTGCTGCTAGGCGTTAACTTTTTGTTGTAGTTTTTAGTGAGTTTTGCAAACCGAAAATATGCAATGATATTTATTAGTTTTGTAGAGTCCTGTCGTAACTTGTACAAGCAGCTAGTTGACTATCCATAAATGTTTAATTTGAATGTAGAAAATAAAACAACTTTGTAAATTTGTTTTGTGTTGCATATAAATCAGTTGCTGGTTTGAAGACAAAAAAATATATATATATTGTTTGGATAGTCAACTTTGGGTAAATAAAACGTTTGCCATGTTCAATTATCAAGCCGTAAAAATTGTATTTTACAAGCAGTGTTAACTGGTAATACGCTACAGCTTAAATTGCTGGGTATTTTGGTACAATTTCTTTAGTTGCACTATGCAGGTTTCGTGCTCGCATTGTATTCAGCAAGCTTTGACGTGGTCTTCGAAATACTACTTCTAATTTGTCACAAACTTTTCTTACTTAATAGATTTTTCTCTATTATATAGAGTAATATTCTTTAAAAAATCGCTTAGATTAGAAATTTATTGAAAGTGCACGTAGAGCACTGCAAAATTGTTAGACTCGTCATACAGTTTTCCGACAAAAGTGAAGAAATATTCGAAAAATTGCCAGACTTCTGTTGTAAAAACTAAACATGCCTCTCTTTACTCTACCTTCTACCTTCTATCTTCTAACTCTTCTTCTATGCTAAATGCAAATTTTTTGCATATCAATATTCATTTTTAATAGTTTTTAAGTGAAACTCATGAACTTTACAATAACAAAGTCTGTGGACCAAATAACAAACGCATACATTATGGTCCTTTTGCACTTTGACATTTTTTGCCAAAAAAAAAAAACAAAAATGACGTAAAGCATTATTTTTATACAAATCTAAAATTGCAAATATGTTAGATAAATATATATGTTGGGTATATGGATAAGGCTTTATGTGGCACAGAGTTTGGTTGATGCGCTTCACTTTAATGGGTTGATGTGCATTATATTATCTGATTTTCGTGTTTTAGCTGCTATTGGTATACGATTTCTTGTAAATAACATAAAATACTTAGTTTAGTTTTGTGTCAGGTAAGCCTTAGTTAGTTTAAACAGTTTTCTTAGTAATGGGATAATAACAAGGAATGTTTATAATATGAACTTAGTTGCATGTCCAGCACTGCCTGTATGTTTGCTGTTAAGTGTTTACACATTTCAAGCATGCCATAAGATATATTTTTAAAACCCTAATATTACACAAATAATCTAAATATAACTTAATTTTTCTTAGCATTGAGGGCGGTGAGCTCTTCGATCGTGTGGTCGACGACGAATTTGTGCTTACGGAGCGGGTTTGCCGCGTTTTTATACGCCAACTTTGCGAGGCCATGGCTTTCATACATGGCAATGGTATTGTACACTTGGATCTGAAGCCGGAGAATATTTTGGTGCTGACACAGAAAGGAAATCGCATTAAGATTATTGACTTTGGTTTGGCACGCAAATTCGATCCGGACAAGCGTCTAAGAGTAAGTTGCTGCGACAGACAAAAGCTGAGATACCACATGAAACTTGAAATTTTAGACGAAACGTTTACAACTTTAATATAAATTTAAACGCACAATTTGTTAACTCTCAGCTATTGCTATTAAGCAATGCTTCATGCTCTATGCATTAAATAAACAAATAACTTTTCGCTTGACAGGTACTTTTCGGCACTCCCGAGTTTGTGGCGCCCGAAGTGGTTAACTTTGATTGCATCTCATATGGCACGGATATGTGGAGCGTTGGTGTCATTTGCTACGTGCTGTAAGTAATTTCCCACAACTTTTTGCTTGCAACAAGCGGCAAGTGTAACTTGAGCTGGTATTTCAAAAATTTAATCAAAACTTGGCCATCTTAGGGGTTGTCTGTGCGTCTGCTACCTCAATCCTTTGCTATTTCCGCTTTATAACTTAATTGCCTGGCAAACTAATTAAAAATCTACGAATATTCGAGCAGTAAAAATTAAACAAGTCAAGTGCCAGAAATTGTTGCTTTCATTTTTTGGCTCACCGTCCTGTGCTTCCTATATATACCCAATTTATATACATATATAATATATTATATAATATAACTGCAGTCAAGTCGGAAATTTCATTTGCTTAATTAACTTTTGCTTGTTTTTCTTTTACATTTATTTTCAACATGTGTGTGTGTATCGCCTGTATTTTTCATGTTTATTGACTTTGTGTATGAACTTGTGCATCCATCCCTCTGGATACAACAGCATCTCAGGACTGTCGCCTTTCATGGGCGAGAACGACATTGAAACAATGTCAAATGTAACCATTGCAAAATACGATTTTGAGGATGAATGCTTCAGTGGCATTTCCCCAGAGTGTCTGGATTTCATAGCCAAGTTGCTGGTTAAAGACTTGAGGTGAGTATTTTAATTAGACCGCCAACGCCATGCCACTTGGCCAGCATCCACACATTATGCGACTTTTAATCAACCAAACACAAACCGCTTACAAACCCTTAACCACAATCTTGCACACAGCACACGCATGACAGCCGCCGATTGTCTGCAGCACAAATGGTTAAAGCAACTACCCGCCGCCAAGTCGGGTGCAGATATGCCCGTTAAGAAAAGTAAATCCATGCGCAAAGTAGTATCGCCCACACCTTTACCTTCGGAGTCATCGGAGGATTCAACAGCAACAAACGAAGACGATGAAGAGACCGAAGACAATGATGTGCAGCTGGCGCAGTTGTGTGACACGAATGAACTGGAGGTGAGTATGCTTTGCTATTTAATGTGCGCGCTAATTGTGGCTTATGTGAACTTCTAGCACAAGGAATTGGATGCCACCAAGGATAATCTTAAGAATTTCATAACACGCTGGGAGGAGCATCCCAATAGTCCGTATGTTTTCGATGTGGATGGCAATGTTATTGCACCGCTTAGCGAATCTAGCTATCCGCATCCGCGTCGAGCACACGGTCCGGACAGCATCTCCTCATCGCGAGGTGAGTACTGCCGTGGCTCGCAGCGACATCGTGATCGGCTAGCACTCATACAAGGCAAATGAGCTATTGCCTCCACATGAGGCTGTCAACACAGCAAAAAAAAAAAACTTAAGAAAAACAAAAACAAAAAACAAACCTTAAACAACAACAAAAGCAACAAGAACTATTTGTAAATTATGTAATTAACTTTTAAACTAATTGAAGCTGTGCTCTTTAAGTGCAAAATGTGTTGCCAACTTAGATCTCTAGATATGAAATGTTAAATTTAAGGCGGAGATAATATCAAAAAAACTTGCATGCATAAGCCCAATTATGTTACAACGTTCTACCTCATAGACATTTTACACGATTTTGCAAATTTAACTAAACTATTGAATATGTGTCCGTTTACAATTTGGCAATCTCGCAGTTATTCTTTGTTTTTCCATTAACAATAAATAAAAAAAAACATATCTGTCACTTACCCTTACCAACAGCTGTACTTAAAGAGCATCGATTTCTCGGCTTGCCGAATATAGCTAATGTAGGGATACTCATCCCTTGATCAATTTATGCGTAAGAAGCGCAGAGTAGGCTCATCCCCGCTCCACATGGCTCTTCAATTTTAACTATAATCCAATGAGCTATGTTGTCTGCGCGAGCGTAAGAAAACAAGATAAAACAAATGTTGTATTTGTGTTACTTATATATAAGCCTATAACTGTTAGTCTAAGACGGATCGCATCTTAAATGATGCCCTAACTTATTAACCAATTTGACACTGTGATAAAGACAGCCAATGTTTGAAATGAGTAAAAAAATGTATTTCAACCAAATATATTTGAAAATATTAATATTGAAACCAGCATTACACCTATGATTTTTACCCCTACAAAAACTACACCTACCAAACACACCTAGAAACTTTCCAAACAGTCTATACAACTACCTAGATCTTCCAACAAAACTGTTCTCAACACAGACTGCACATAGTTCACTAGCTCGTAGTAAACGTATACTATCTGTACATGGCTGATATATATGTGTGTTCCATAGCCAGTCAGTCAGGTAAGCCCGCCCTAAAGGGGCCAAAAAAAAAAACAAAACTCAACTCAACTCAAGTTCACTAGCACAAACAAAAAAAAATACAATGTTTAGCTACTCATTCAATCATTAGTAATGTCCATGGGTTCCATTTGTTTTGTCTTCTAGGGCTAGCTACTTAAGTCTTATCCAATACTAATGTCTGTGTCAAAAATAAACAAAAAAAAATAAAAAATACTACAAACAACTCATATGCATGCGCCAGAGTTCTACAGCTCTGTAACTTTTGGCTGACAACCAAAAGAGCTGAAGATCTTGAGTTCTCAGCTCATGAGACTAACAAAACTAGTCCCTAGTTTCTCTATGTTAAACACGCTACAACTGCTTTGGCATTACTAAAGCGCTAATTCTTCACGTGCATTGCAGTTTGCTCACCTTCACCCTGCGAGTCCATTGCCACCATGACAGACGACGAACAGGGCATCTACAATGATGCGGAGGAGCAGCGCAGCGCCGATAATGAAAGTCCAGCTTCCGTAGCCACACCCATTAACGAATCACGTGAGAAACTATTTCCAGCTACTGCATCTAGCTGCGCCACGCCCACGCCGCAACATCTGTTCAATGAGAACTTTGACGAGTTCTCCGGCAGTGAGTCGACGGCCAAACAGCAGCGCAGCATGAAGAGCTATCTGCATACATTCGATCGACGAAATTCCGATACTACGTACATGCTTGGCAGGCGTGCCTCCGGCGAACGTGTCAATTTGGCTGATGAGATACGCAAGCTATCGGATCACCTACTTATGCTAGCCGAAATTAACACCAAGCTGGGCACGGATACGAGCAAAACGGAGTCGGATAAAACTGCTGCTGCAACAAGCAACAAGCCAGTCAGCGATGCCAACAACAATGCAGCAACGCTGGCTTTAAAGTATGCACCACAGAGCAGCGGCAGCGCCAGCAGCAGCAGCAGCACTACCAACACCAGCAGCATACAAGAAGGCAAGAAATGGAGCAGCAGCAGCACCACAAGCAGCAGCAGCAGCAGTCGAGCCGGTGCACGCGGCTTAATCAATACAGTAAGCAGCAGCAGCAGCAGCAGCAGCCAGAGTGCCGCCAGCCACTTTGATAATGGCAAAAAGCGCGTAAGCTCCTTATCTGTGCGCCTGCAGCAATCCATAGAGGAAACGCCTAAGCTGACCAATGGCAATGTGCAAAAGTCTAGCTGCAGCAAGTCAAGCATAAGCAAGTCCAGCGTAAACAAGACTAGCACGACGTGCACGTCCAGCTTTAGCAGCAGCAATACCCAGAGCGGCTTTAGCAAAACTCAAGTACAAAATTGCAGCAGCAGCAGCAGCAGCACTAGTCAAGCCGCTGCTGACTACGCTAGTCAAGCTCACGAAACGGCCAGCAGCAGACGCTCCAAATTTCGCATTAATCAAATGAGTCGAGATGTGCCCATTGGTCTGCCCGACACACATCATCCCGTGAATCTCGAAGAAGCAGCCAATACAACCAAAGACTGCTTGTTGCATTTGCTGGAAAAGTACAATGAGACGCGCATACGCAATCCCATGGGACGACATCAGAGCATTAGCGTGGACTGGCATGTTAGCGATAATCTCGAGTATCGCTCCATGAGTTCCATCAATGCATTCTTTCAGCGGCACAATAGCGGCGATGGACGCAATGTCAAGCAGATACAAGCGCAGCTGGAGGAGAAGGCGGCGGGGAAGTAGTGCAGCTCTAAAATTAAAAATATGTAATATTAAATTATGTAAAATATATAAAATATATTATGTATGAAATTATTTAAAAAATTGAGAATATTTTAGTTAAAATTTTTATGTTGCCAGCAAATTGAATAAACTTTTTTTTAAGTTTTAAGAATAAAGATTATTAATTAATAAAATGTATTTGTTTTTGTTTTAAGTAATAAAGTTAAACGTTTTTGAAATGTGATAGCTCACCTTATTTTTTGTTATTTAAATAAAATTGAAAGAAAAAAAATATATATATATTTTTAGCACTAACTAAACAAAATGAAAACAATTTTATTGAATTAAACAAAATCAACTTAATAATTTTACAAAAAATTATTGCTAAAAACTACAAAAAATGAAAAGTAGAAAAAAAACTACAAACGAAAAATTATGAAATACTTAATAAAACAAGTTTGCTTTAGTTGCAGCAATAATAATTAACAAAACAATTAACAAAATACAATATTTATTTAAGTTATAAATAAATGTATTTCTGTGTTTTTCTCTTTTTGCTTTCCGTACAATTGTTGTTTTCGTTTGTTTTCATGTTTTATATAAATGTATTTTTGTTTTTTTTTTTTATTGAAGCATGAGTTGTGTATATCTGTATATACGCTTAATTATTTTTTAATATAAACATTATTTATGTATAAATATTAGCAGAATACTTTGGAGGATTTGTTCTTAGTACAACTTAAAAATAAATGCTTGTAAATGTTTTGCAAAATTAGGCTCTGCCTAGAATATAAAATGTTGTATGAGTGTTCGTGGGCGGGTAGAGTCTATAGCATTTGTACACATTTGTGTATAAAATAATTGTTTTTTTTTTCTTTTTAAGTGCTAAAAATGTTTAAATTTAAGTGCGCTTGACATTTGTTTTTGTTATGAAATTATTAAACAAATGCCAAAGGCAAACAAATTTCGTGTTAAGTTCAATATAAATTTACACTGGTCGTAAGCTTTTATACAAAAAAAAAAAACATAAGTGCCATAAATTATATTAACTAAAACTTATGGCGCTTAGTTTTTTATATTTTTAGTTTTGTGCAAAAATCTTGCAGGCGCTGCACCAAAAGTTACAGCAACAGCAAAAGTTTTGCAGTCAAAATTTAATTGCAATAAACATTTAAAAATGTATATTGGCTTTTTAAATGCTTATTGCAATTAGTTAAATTTAGTTGTTAAAATTTACAATATTCTTGCTTTTTTTTTCTTGCAACAGTTGAGCTTTCAAGCACTGGCTTAGTTACTTAATTCATTGGGGTCTTAGTTATCGATTGGCTTTAAGTTAAGAACTAATCACTTAGTTTATGGCATTTCTCACTAAAGAAATCTAAAAAAGTTTGAGCTTGAGCTTGAGCTTAACTTAAATTGATATAAAGTATAATTAAGTGAGCTTGTTTTAGTTTCGGCGTAAATCTTGTAAAACTAATACAGCTTTATGTATAATATTCGCAACTTTTGCCCATTTGCTACCTGCATTTTGCGTAAAGTTATTGTTTAATGTGTAAAAAAAAAATTAAACAAATTAATATAAACGCGGTTGCTACTTATATGATAAAATACTTTAAACAAAGTATTGCAAATTAATTATAACTAGGCAAATAAAAAATATAAAAAAATCATAAATTACAAATTGCAAATTGCGAGTTTTGGTTTAAGGACGTGAGCGCTTCAGCAGACCGCTGAAGTAGGAGTTACTACTAACTCCGGCGGCGTTGTTGCTGCTGCCGCTGCTGCTGCTCCCGGAACTGGTGCGCATGCGCTTGTTAGGCGTTAGCTTCTTGGGCGCTTGTGCCAGTCGCTTGCGCTCCTTCATGAACTCTGCAAATGAATACAAAAAAAAAGAAACCCTTTTAGTATAAAAGTCAGCTGTTCTGCTGGCCTACAGCTGTGCGATCAATTACGCGTTCTACGTTAATTCCCTGCGCGTTTTTGCACATCTGATTTTGTCTGGTTTTTGGGTTTGGCACGCGACCGGCAACAGCCGCTCTGCTAGTGCTGTTTGCAGCGTGCAACCCTCGCCGATTGTGCACAAGGGTAGACAGCGCGGAGACGGCGCTAAGCAAACAAACAAAGCAAATAGAGGCACTGCCAAAAGGTCATGTTTCAGGTACAAATGCGACGCTGCCGTCAGTGGCCAAGTGAAACCAAAAGTGCATTCATTCATGGACAGCAAATAAGTGCATAAATTACATGCACAGCTAGATTTCAACTGAAATTACGGTTCGGCCTCGCTGGACAACGCCGCAAGTCAAGGTTGTGGACGCTAGCGTTTTGGCAATTAAAATATAATATGAAAAATAAAAAATGAAACTTTAAGTCATGCGGGTGCATAAATTTTGTGGATAACACGTTACATAGTTTCACTTATAAAAAAAACAAAACAAAAAGCAGTGTGCACAATCTCTATGCCAGGCTAGACGCAGCAGCAATAGTGGTGTGGTGGTGGTGGTGGTGCATTGTGACTTGGTTAGGTCAGCTAGAACCACGCACAGCTGTGCATAATAAATTCAGGCATTGAGAGCACGCTGAAGCGTTCATCAATGGCCCGCATATGCTACGATAAATCAACCCCCGCGCAGCTGAACAGGGATGCTACTGCTGTATAGTCAGCCAAAGTGCCACATGGGGGAGCATTGAACAACAGCTGCTAGGCGTTAACCCTTTGCAAGACATGCGAAAATCAAACGTAATTACGGTATCAGCCTTTGATTGTGGCTATAATTAAACTGGCAGCAACGCCCACGCTTTATAGCACGGGCAGGCGCTACCAATAGCTTGGTGCATTATGGGAAAATAATTTGTAACGTACAAAAAAAAACAGGAAGTCAAGCGGAAGTTGCGGTCGAGCAGTTTGTGCAATCAAACGTAACGCTGGGAACTGCTGCTAGCTAGTCCTGCAGCGGCACTCTTAACTTACCTGTGATTTTGGGCTGGCGCTTGCGCAGCGTACAGGACAACACTGGCGTAGTTGTGGAGCTGGAGGGACAGCTATTGCTGCAGCTGGGCAGTGTGAAACGTGTAAGCGCTGTTTCATCCTGTGAATCATAGCAGGACTCATTATCTGTATGCGACTCCAGTGAAGAGCTGCTTAAATTGCCATTTTCACGCTCAGCACGCTCATTAAGCAGCGCATCCATATCTGTAGGCTCTGCAGGCAATGGACGCACATGTGCAGCACGCGTTAAAGTGTAGACGGTAGGCGCAAAGCTAGACTCCTGAAAGCTAACACGTTCCCAGATGTAGGGTGAATTCGAGCCCAATGGATTGCCGGCACGAAAATCAAAGCCCCATTTTTGTGTAGCCTGCTCCTGATGGCGCTCCATCTCAGCACTCAAGTGGCTAGTGATAAACAAAGAGATGTGTGTTAGTATGTGTTGGCACAAACGTTTGCTTGCTGCAATTTACTTACCCCAAGCTATTGTTGGGCTCATCGACATGCGTCTTAGCTGTGCCAAACAGATCACGCTTTATATGCTCCAATTGGCGACCACACGACAAATTGCGATTGACAGCCGGACTGGCGCTCATCTTGCAGAACTCACTGCGCACCACATTCAGCACGCGTGCACTTACCATGGCCGCTTACGTCTGCTGCTTTGTCTTATTTGTATTTTGTTGTGTTTCGTAAACGATGCGCGACGCAGTTGTTGAGCTTATGCTTTGCTTTGGACACTTGTTTTGCTTTGGCCAATTTGTCGAGTCAAACGAAATGTCAAAATTTTGGCGCCAAAAAGTTTTGTTTTGGGGCTGCCTGTACGTTGTCCAATGCCAAAGAGGGGCACTCACACACCCACATGCGCAGTCTAGTCTCCACTACAATTTTGCGACTGTATGCGTTGCACTCACTCTCTCTCTCTCGCTCTCTCCCTCTCACTCAAAGCGCAGTGTTGTTGCAATTAAACACTTAATAAAAGTATAACTTTATTGTTGCTATTTATATTTGTTTATTTTAATTTTTTATAAACAAATGCGTCTTTTGTGTATGCTACACTTGTGCCTTAGACGTTTGCGCTTATTGGGAAAAAATATATAAAAAAAAACGCTCAACTCTCAGCAGCATAAAAATGAGAGCGCATCAAACAAAGTCGCGTCACTCGTTGAGTTTTTCACTTTAAATATTTCAGCCGTTTGCTGCTGCTTTTTAGCAATTATTTGAATTCAATTGTTTTAATTTCGTTTTTGAAATTTGTATTTTTTTTTATATTTTCGTTTTGATGCTTGTTCACAGTTTATAAAATTTGATTTCTTATTGCAAGCGCTCTGCGCATTGCGAACGCACTCGAACCTTTCTCAACGAACTCACTGAGCAGAATGTCAGCTCGCTCTGCGCACAGTCAGCGAAGCAGTAGCGCAAAGCAAATGTCAAACAACCACCAGACAGCGTTGCCAAATGTAAAAGAGCGACGACGAGTTGAGTTACGCTCAGCGAGAGCGGCGCGCCAACCCTCAAAATTTGAATTCAAATGATCGCAGCCGTTTTTTTTTGTTTGGTGTTGTCTGTTGATTACGTTGCTGCTACGCTTTTGGTAGCGCGAGCATATTAAATATGAGCAGTGTTTGGCTGCAATGTCAAATGGCTTGAATTATTTATGTGCTTGAGGCTGGTGTAGTGTATATGCGCTTCGTTTTTGTTGTTGCAAGCATTTTGCTTTTACTTTGTTGTTGTTGCTGTTGGCTGGAGCTGTACTTTCGTGGTTCGTAGATAAAATGCTGCGCTTTGTTTAACTTAAAACTGGATTTTGTTGTTGCTGCCAGCGCTGCTGCTGCGGCTCTGCTGTGGCAAGCAGACAAATTGATTGCGGGGCAGCGCAGCATTTTCACTTTTCAAACTGTGGCTTAGTTTTTCGGGGGCTGAGCTCAAATAAGTGGAGCAGCAACAATTAATATGTGCCACATATGGCAAGTATGGCATGTTATTTATGAGAAAATGGAAAACTCATATTGACGTTCAATTGGAATCCCGGCAGTCGTAATCTGCTAGCCAGCTGGCTTTAATTTCGTAAAATCATCTAATATATCAAATGGAAACGTGATTTTTTTCAATTTTTTTTTATTTGATATATTGATAATATTTATTTATCTTTTATATAATATTTAAGAAAGATGTGTTTATTTTTTAAAACAAAGCATAAACTAAGAACGTTGGTAACTTAGGCACTTCATTTTATGACAAAAATAAACAATGTTTATATTATTTTAAAATGAGGGTTTTGAAATTAATTTTCAAAATATAAAGCGAAAAGCTTAACTATAATGAATCTTCCCTGTCAATCACTCGCAGATTCCATGTCTAACTTATTTCTCCTGGGCTTGTAGATCAAAAAGTAACATTTCAATGATGTTTGGTGGATCTGTAAGGCATCTATAATGCGCTTAAATTTTATATTTAGTTGGTACATTTGCAGATGTTTCTGCTTGATATCAAGTAAATTAACTAAATACAAATACCTCAAAAACAGACCCAACAAATGCTGGAACTGCACTTAATTTGGTGGCTATCCAAATTCACAGAATTTTTTGTTATTTTAGTTTTTTTTAATTCGTTTAAGCCGATTTCATTAAAACTTGCTTCATTACATTCATTTTTCTTCTAATTCGTTAGCTCACAGATGTTTATTTTTCAGATTTTTTAAAGATCTTACATAAATCTTTTTAATAGTTGCTTGCTGCCAAACTTTATGCTAGTTTACAGCAACTCAAACTACTTTATCCCGTATTTTCGCTACTATTTTTGTGCAAAATCGTAAAAAATTTAATTACACTACGCAAGCAATAAAATGCGATTTATATTGTTTGCACAAATGCAATTAAATTAAAAAACACAAAAAACTACAATAAGCTAAAGTCAAGTAAGCCTTTGTAAATCCAAAGCCAGTTCAAATCTAAAGACATCATTTGCTTTGTGCCCCGAACAAAACAAGAATAAAAACTACAAAAAAAAAAAACTCGGGAAAAAATGCGCTGTGAAAATATCAATTAAAATCATAGCCCCGAGTGCAATCACCCCAAAAAAGAAGGGAAATGCCTAGACAGTGCCAGTCCACGATCGATTAGGCAGCATCGATAAACCCGGCTGCCGCTGTTGCTGCAGCTACCCAATTGAAGTGCCAGGCCAACACACCGCAGTAGTTTTGTTTATGGGACACACCCCAAAAAAAATGGAAAAACAGAAAAAGCAGCACTTCCAGTACTGAAAATGCAACGTGAATTTACACAGTTTTTAACAAATTTGTGCATTCTGACGGCGTTGGATTCCAGTCATGCCTGAAACATAAACAACTCAAGACGGTGTCTACGAAGGGGGTTGCTAGATCGCGAGTTCGTGATCCTTTTAAGTAATTTACTCAAGTTGACGAAAGACACAACGCACAGACGCGGCTACAGGATATTGTTGAAATATGGGTTACATTTTGCTGTGTAAATACACGGAAAAAGGAGGAAAAGTGTTGCACATACATACTGGCAGTATGACATTGTTCTCAAGTGGTGCTTAATCCTTTTATAGCACCGCCATAATAATAATTGTAGGGGCAGCATAGAAATGTATTGCATAAGTAGGATGCATGGAACGTGCGGGTATTATGTCTTTCTAGCCAAAGGTGTGTCGTATTTGTTTCGTTTACTTTGTTTTTTTTTTTAATGCTGGTGCAGCTCTTTAACTGACGTTTATCCTGGATTTTTAAGCAGATCCTGTTGTCAAGTCAATGGCTTAAGTAGGAGCAAATGGAAAATGCGCTTAGAACATCAGCGAAGGCTGAAAATATTTATACAATAAGTCTTTTGTGTTTAGCAAATTCTTTCGAAATCTATCTTAATTATATAATCCAAGCAGAAGCAGGGAGCCTGAATACCTGCAGTTCCGACATTGACACTGTAAATATTATGGCCATTACAATGACTCACGCCAGCGATTGCTGTTCAATATTTGCTGGCGCCACTAAGAAACCCCAAGGCTATGAAGATCGTATTGTGCGAGCAAATAATCTAATTTAAGGTTGTATCTACGGTTTAGTTTTATCATATCAAAGGCACCATCTACAATTACATTACTTGTACAAAAACCTAAAATCCGCCGGAGAATGTATTTCAGGATAGCCTTTTCGCAAGATGGTTATGTTTAAAATTCAGCAGCAGCGAGCTGCATTTGGAAAGCATTATTTAAACTTTTCGCAGAGAGCTCTATACTTTTAAAATGCCAAAGTTACTCCATTCAGATTACTCCGTCGACATATAAGCTCACATTACTTTTTTTGGCTTACCACGTACACAAAATCATTTCCAACTTCATTGTAGCGATCTATTCCAATTGATGTCTTCTTAAGCACCATTTGCTGAAAGTTACTTTAAATTTTATTAAAACCACCAAAATCTCTTATATTTGTCAAACACTTGGGAGTGACGTTTCCCTTCAAGCATTATCCCAATACAATATAATCTTTGTTACTATCTTCAAGTTCAGGCTGCGCTTATCGGTTATAAGATAAAAATAAGTTCTTGGGGACGCATTTCTCTAGCTAAACAAAAGCTATCAACAGATCTTGAACTTACCTCAGCACCAATGTTCCCGTACAAGTTGAAGGTCGCCTCTACAAAAACTTATCTCCCGAGACCCCTAACAAACCTCAACGTGCGTTCATTCATTGCATTCTGTATAAAATATACGTTACACTCATTTGAAATGCAACGCGTCTTATCTCAACGCGCATAAAACACCATCAACAACTAGAATATATTTATTCGAGTCTCTAGTCTCCGGCACCCCCCGGAACGCGAACAAACATATGATATTTGGTACTAAAAACGTTCCATTAACTTTGTTCGTATACAATATGCCACGTGTGGTGTGTGTATCTGTAAGTAGCTAAAACTCAGCAAAGAGTTCATAAACCGTAACCGTAAGCCGTAACGTACCAAAGATATATTTCGTATTTTTGAAGGAAATTACCATAAAATTGTTAAAGGTTACGTACTGTGACCGCAAGTCCAAGTTGGTCAAGTCAAAGAATAGTAAGCAGGTGCGCTATGGTTTCGCTTTGGTAGGGTTTCTCATTCAATTGCTCTAAGGGTGCAATTCGGCAAGGACCAAGGACCTACAACGGAAATGCAACTTATACGCTGTTAATAAGAAAAATAGTTGGTACAAAAATGACTCGAAATTGAAGTGCATATTAAAGGTATAGCTAATTTATAACTACGCTACAATGTTCCAGCCACACCAGGCTTCCTCTATATGAACAGGTGACAATATGCGCGTTCTAGATTTCACTACCAACAAACAAAATTTTGTTATACTGTGAAAGATCTTGCGATCTAGCTCAGGATTAAAAATGTTCTTCTAACAAATCGCTGCTCAGCAAACGCGCTGCAGTAAATGAGCCATCATTAATAATGAAAATCCCAGACTTAAGGCAAATAGGACATTTATAAATGACCATTGGCTTATCGTGTCTTGAACATAACGTTCGGACAAATTGCTACGGTCAATTCGGAACGATTTTCTGGACAATATACATAAGCATTTGGGTAAATAGTTGTTGCTTATCTTAAGAATTATACATATTATTGATGGATAGTAGTAGTAGTAGTATGCAAATATTTATAATAGCTACCGGTTGCAGCAAATCCTTTGACATATCCTTAGCTACTGTGCTACTTGCAGAGCAACAGAAACTATCAATCAAAATGCACAGACCACACTTGTGCACTACCATCACGTCAGAGGGAAAAAATAACAACTCATTTCGAGTGCATTTTATTGGAACACAAGAGCGACAGGGCGAGTAAGTCTTTTGTATCTTTCCGGGCAAACGCGTGGAAAACGTGTTTGGGAAAAGCGCAGTCAAGGCACAGCATGACGCAGCAACAGGAAAAACTCGTGGAAAACTCGTTTGGCTTAGCTAGCCAGCAGTTATGTTAAATATTTGTAGAGAACAAAAAAATGAGGAAAAAAAAAACAAACAGCCGAAACTTAAAGTCAAGTCAAGTAGTTGACAATCTTTCCGTTTCGAGATAGTCAGGAACTCGGGTCAAGGCTGACTGACAGCCAGCGTTTGTGCACTGGATAGCAAAGTTATGTACCCAAGTAATTCGCGGCACCTTGCTTTCATACGCTCCCCAGCGTATTTACCTTCTTTATCTCTATTAACTGTGGAGTAAAAGGTAACCCAAGAAATAGAAACTCAAAATCAGGTACGCTCCTAACGCTCCAACCCCCAAATGATATTGTGTCCAGCTAAATGCCCAGAGGGCAATGCATCATCGGCTGTGGCTGTACAACAAATAATAATAAAAATGCATTTATGACTCTTATTGGTGAGAAACGCCATAAACATGCATCTAACGCCAAATACACAGCGAAGTCCTCATACTCTTTTCAAAGAGTATCCAAAATTTTTAATTCTACTCTCTACTACGACACAAAATTAATAGCATTCGCGATGCTCGGCGTTTTCGTCTGCAGCAAAACCCACATACACCGCCGTAGGGCATGCAACGCTAAGTTGAGCTAAGGCATGACCAGCGTGGGTTCTCTAAATCCTTTCAGAAACCGCTGAGCAAATGCTGGGCATAAAAAATCCAACACAAAAACAGGTTAAAAGAACAAACACGCAAACACCAAAAAAAATAAATAAAAAGGCAATCAAATGTTTGGGTCTTCAGTGAGTGCCCGGGTGAACGCAGGTAGATGGTGCAGTTGATATTTCTACTTGGTTGAGATGGGGGTTCTCAATCACAATGCCACGTTGCGTTCGTCAGACGAATATATTCGACAGATCTTGCTGTAAGCCTTTTTTTATTGTTTTTCGTGTCTTTTTGTGGTACAGTACAATTCAACTCAAACTATTAGGATTGGGAATCTTCATCTTCTTCCCATTCGGGATCATCCGTGTAGTAGGTTTCGAACTCGTCGGCAACCGGTACTGAGTCGTTCTCGAGTTCCACGCCGTCCTCGTCGTACTCCTCGTAGTCCGCATCGTAGTCATCCTCGTCATCTCCCTCATCATCGTTCTCGTCATCTGCCTCATCACCGGTCTCGTCATCTCCCTCATATTCTGCCTCGTCCTCTCCCTCATCATCATCATCTGGCTCCACATCGTTAACGTACTCGAGCCCATAGTTATCACCTTCGGCCGAAAGCATATCATCCGAGCTGCTGTTGGCTTGACGCCAGGGTCCGTATTCATGTTGCCAAATAACAATGCTACCATTATCAGCAGCCGAGGCATATGTGGTTCCATCTGGACTGTACTTGATGCAGCGTATGGGTACATCGCCGTGTGCACTAAAATCGGTTACTGTCAAACCACTATCAAAGCAACATCTACTTATGGTATTATTGCTGCCAGCGAATACAAAATCCAATTTGTTGGGATGCAGCGAGACGCTAGATATCTTGGGATAATAGGTATAAATCTTGAATACGGCTATCATGCGTATATCAATAAAGACTACATTATTGCCATAGCTTATGGTCATAATATTCTCATCTTTGCTTAGCTCCAGCGACTTGGAATGATGTGGCAACTTAACATCTGCCGTATTCTTACCAGATAAGCGATCCCAAAAACGTATATGGCGATCATATGACGATGAGATCATGGAGCGATCATTGTTATAGATGATGGCATTGCGTACCGCACGCGAATGTTTATTAAAGATCATAGGTTTAGCCTGTGGTTGTTCCAGATCAAAAGCCAGCAAACCATCCTGAGAGCCCGTCATAAACAGCGTCTCCTGTTCACCAAAGGCCACACAGTTCACTTTACTATGATGTTTGAAGCTCTGCAAATGCTTCCCATCGAATGTGCTCCAAATCTGTGCTCTGCAATTGTCATGTGCTGTGGCTACCATAGACACATCTTTGCTAAATGCCACACCACCAATGCTATCGCCATGTTCCTTATAGGTAACTATCGATTCGCCAGTCTTGCCGTCGCGTAACACGGCCTTGCCACCGAGGCAGGTCGTAGCCAAATAATATTCTGAATCATTGATATTGCTAAAGTCAATCTGGAACACGGGTTGATTGTGTCCATAACAAGTAATGGGTTGTGGAGGCTCAGCCATATCTTCAAAGCTCATCTTGCTTTTTATTATATAAATACTAGTTACAATGTAATTTTTGAATTATATTTGAGCTATAGCAAGACTACTGAAAATAATTAAATTTCCAGGGCACACCTAAAAAAATTTTCCACATATTATGTTTTGAAAATGCAGTTGCCTATTTGCTGAAAGATATTCATTTTTGTGTCAGCAGCTTATGCAATTCGCCGACATTCCCCAAATGGTTCGCCAAGAATTTTTCAGAAACTTAAAAAATACCGTCAGAGCCCTGAGGTATTGGCGGACTTACTCTTACATATAATCCATATAGTTGGGGTATAGCGTTCCGCGTTTTTTGTACTCCATTGTAACCCAGTTAGTCATCAGTTCTTCTTACTTCTTATGCAAGAACTATATAGCATATACTTCCCTTACATCATACGAAAACTTTGATTCGTGTACATAAAAAAAATGCTTGTATAAGTCAAGTGAAATATTTAGAAGTTCTTAACGTGCTTATTCACTGCACTTCAAAGGCCAATCCCAGGCAGAGCTTTTAATTTAATTTGAAAGCAAACATTTGGCTCCAACAGGTACACACACACACACAACGAAAGGTAGACAGACACCCAAACACACAGATAGCAGATACACGCAGACAAAAGGACTAAGTAGCTGGCTGCACCTACAGCCAAATCAGTCATCACTTGTTAATCTCAC
The DNA here is from genome assembly GCA_035046065.1 of Chymomyza procnemis. Lineage (NCBI taxonomy): Eukaryota > Metazoa > Arthropoda > Insecta > Diptera > Drosophilidae > Chymomyza > Chymomyza procnemis. Next base: position 30,897,570 of record JAWNOJ010000023.1, read on the forward strand.
TTAAACGTTCCAACGGATATTATGTAGCGCACAGATTTTTGGCAAACAGCCGATGGAGGGTCTCACCCGCCCGCAGTGGCAAAAACTAACTCTGCTGAAAGCAGGATATTAGCAAGGTAAGCTCAAGGATGCAGCAACGGCAGCAGCATACAAAAGCGTAATGTATATTAAATGCACTCAAGAAGATTCAATTCATATTTCAAAACGTTTTGCTTTCATTATGTGGAAGCGACCAACAAAGGCGACATGGCATGGCACAGGATGTCGCTGACTGCCCCCAAGCCAAATGTTGCCGGCAACGTGTAAGATATTTCGGAAGCGCGTGCCCCATCTTCAAGTAGCTTTAGATGTGTGCGAGTGTGTGTGTTTGTCGTAATATTCCTACTTTACAAGCTGGCTGGCTGGAAGGATTTGTGTGTCTGTGCAATGATGACACCTGTGTATACATACAGGCGGCAGGCAGCAGGCTGCAGGCGGCAGGCAAGACAATGCAAAGGTTCATGCCCACAACTGACAGACTCCGCACAGACTCACACTCGGCGGCACACTCATTCGCACACTTCAACACCTTTCGCAAATGCCATATAGCTGGTTGTTGTGGTTGTTGCTCGTATTACCTGTAACCTCATTCCTTGACTAACAAAAACACACCCGCAACTGACTCGATTTCACTTTCGCAGGTGTTGGCTCCTTGTGTGCGCTTATCGGCACAGGAGCTGACAAAATATTTGCCCGAAATGAATTTGCCGCCTTTGTTGCCTGGGAAATTAAACGGATATCCGAGATGCTCGAGAATGTATTTTACAATCGTAAATACCAGCGACTACGGGTTGTAATTAGTTGAAGTCAGTGTTGGCTGACGACGGAATTATCGGCAGTTGTTTCTATGGAAGAACAACGTTTAATATGCTCTCAAGACGACACGCAAGTTTGAGTTATGTCGTTGAGTTCCTAGAGCTAGCTAGTACTCTCAAGATGCTTAGAAACAGTGTGACGCTGTGAACTAGAAGCACAAGTTGCGAAAAGGATTTGTTTTGGATCTTGAGACTGTCACTTCAAAGCATTTAAAGTTCACTTTATGAGATTCAAAAATAATAAATTCTTTTCAAGCTTTAAGTTCAGATTACTCTGAAAAAAAGCTTATTAAAAAACACTTCATTAATTTATATTGCTCAAAATAAATAAATATTTAATTTTTGTTTCTTAACAGAACTGCGGGTAGCTGGCTGACCTAGAACAACCACGCTTAGCCATGGCATGACATAGTGCCCCATTGAGGGTCGCCTAGGGTGTCAGCGTCATCATCATCAAGCCACATTTATGAAAGCATTAATAATAATTAGTTCAAACATGAAACAGCTTTAAAAATTCTACAACACTCAACAGAAAATGCTGCATGTCATCATATTAATGATGTTTTTCTTCCGTTTTTTGAAACATAAAAACGGAAAGTAACTAAGAGTATGCTAGATACACATATGTGGATAGATATGTATCTGTTGGTGTATTAGCGGATGTACCGCCCGCAGTAAGGAGAAATGCTAGCCAACTGGCAAAGCGTCAACTACTAGGCGACATTTTGGCGAACTACCTAAACTTCAAAATATTTAGAGGGCTCATAAAATAGCAGAGTTTATGACAACCGAACTGCATTTCAATTTTTTTTTTTTAATATCTAATTGCATATAATTTTTATATCGAACAGCAAGGGGTAGCAGCATGGCAGAGTGCTGCAGTTAACGACAGGCAACACCCATTGATAATATGGCGGCAGCAGTTACTAGAGACACATCAATCTCGGGCAACTGCCGGCCGGAACTGCCGGAACTGCCGAAACTGCGAAAGATGCGCACGTCTAGAACTGTGCGAAAGTGTCAAGACAAATCAATAAACTTCTAATTTTATTACGGTGTGCGAGCTGACTGAAAGTGCTTATAGACAATGTTACAGATACCGATCTGTCAATTTCCATTGTCAATTTGACAATTAATATCTCACACATCATTTGATTCGAGTGCGCACAATGAGATTGTTTATGTCAGTTTTCGGGTCTGCGCACGGCCAAGTCGCTCCTTGCGTGTAACTAAGGGTAACTCTTGCACACAGGAGGTGTATCAACTTTCTTTTGCAATTTTCTTTCAGTTTTCCAATGAGGGTTGATTTGTTGTTTAAGTAACTTGCGGTTTTTTTTTTTGCTTAAAATTGGCAACATTTTCTTGGGTTTTTCACAGGCATTTTCTTTGGGCTTATGGTCAGAGTTCAAATATGGGTACATTGAGTAGAGCATCATCATTGACTAATGACATTTGTCGCAATGTTTGCATAATTCTCATTTGTGTTTTGTGGGTCAATGATTGGCTGAGCAGCAGAGCAGCGGTGAAAGATATAATCACTTAATAAGTGGCACTTAGGATGATTGTGAAAGACGTAGGATTAGTTGGTTGGCATATGAGCGCTGTTTGTGGCTATGGAGCTGGACTATTGACTTTGTGACTGAAGGAGCTGTTCAGATGTTCAAATATGCAAATATTAGATATTGAGAACAGAACATTAAAAACAAATGCTATATAATCCTTTGCCTGAAGAAAGAAAAATGCAGCATTACCAAAAAATATACTAAACTTCAAATAGACTTTTGAGTAAACAAACTGTGATCGAAGGTCGTCAAATTATAATGGATGTCTTAGAGGCATTAAAACAAATAGCCGCGTTGGTTTCAAAATCAAAGGAATGAAATTAAGGAAAAAAATCATGCAATGCATCTGGTAATTGTATTTACGAAATGATAGTGCTATAGGTCGAGCTACTCTGGATGACAAGAGAAGTGCGTTAGAGTCAATGAAACCGAATAAGAGCTTATGCAGAAATATGATAACCCGTTCTACGTTCTTTTAGAGAAGATAATTTTCTAAGGCGAAGTCTACCAGAATAGGACGGCAAGCGAATGTTAGGTAGCCAATTTAAAACCCGAACAGTAATATTCAAATTTGGTTTTTGAAAAGACTCAATCAATGCCTTATAGTGGTAGCATTGAGGGCTGCATGCAATCTATAGTGTTCTAATAAACTTTTTCAAAGCATACTTCTATATATCTTAAAATAAATAAAGATTTACTAGGGGAAATAGCAAGTGCCAATTAGCCTTCTGCATCATTTTGGAACATCAACAGTTGGTAGTAGCGTGCCTTCTGCTATCTGCTGCGGCTATAGCCATTAGCTCCTGTTTATGTTTGACAATTCATTGGAATATTTATTCGGAATGAGATTATTATTTTTTGTAGAACGCATCAAAAATTGTATTTCCGAATAATGTGGTATATACTAGTCGGTGACGCGTATATGACCCCATTCGCAGAAGCACAAAATCCTTTTTCACCAAGAAAACGCGTTCGAATTGGGCTACGAAATTCTTCCACCGTATTCACCAGTTTTGGCTTCCTGTGTTTACTACCTCTTCCAAAGCCTGTAGAGATGGTAAGCGTTTTCATTCTAATGGATTAGATATTGCCAAAACTGACGCCTATTTTGAGGAACTTTCGGCTGTCTACTACAAGAAGGATGTCGAAATAATCGGCCATCGATATAATCGCAATGTCAAGCTTAATGGAGAGTATGTTGAAGAATAGGTAGAAGAAATTGCCGAAACTGACGCCTATTTTAAAGAACTTTCAGTCGACTACTATAAGTAGAGTATCGAAATGATAAAGGTTCGTTATAATCGCTGTATCGAGCTAAAAGCAGATTATGTTGAAGAATAGGTAGAAGTCATTGGCGAAACTGACACCTATTTTATGGAACTCTCCGCCGACTTCTTTAAGTAAAGTATCGAAATGATTTTAATAAAAGCTCTAAAGCTCTAGATCTAAAAGGAGTTTATGTTGACAAATTTAAGCAAATTTTCCAAAAAAGTTGTTAGACTCTCTTAGGTCCGGAACATCTTTCACTTATTTAGTGCTTTTCTGCTGGAATAGTTAGAAGAGAGTGATTAAAACCGAGCTCCTAACATTTTACGCGCTCACAGCAGAAGATCACTTTGCTGTTCAAGCAAATTTTTCCTTTGTACCAACTCATCATAATGCAGACTTATATGCTCTCCTCACTACGGCGCCATGGCTGCCAACAAATCCTTGGCACACTCAGCAGAGAGTATGCTGCCATAACAGCCTTTCAACTCGCCATACTCATCTTGCCATTGTTGCTACTTTCCCAGCTCAACCCGCTTGTAAACCCTTGTAAAACCCATGTAAGTCCGTATTAAATTATGCAAAAAAAAAAAAGTAACACAAAAGCCGCTCTACATGCAAGAAAGAGTCTCAAGTGATCAATCCTTAAAAAATGTTTTTGACACTTCATAGTTTCTGTAGTAGTTGCAGCTAGTTTCTGCCGGGAAAACTTGGAAAATTCGCCATGGCTGTCGCATCAGTTGGCACTTTCGCTGATCTTTCTGAACGCGATCATATCAATCAAAATTCGTCACACCGCCGGGAATTATGTCACTCTTTTGGCTCAAATTGCAAGCCGCCTATGACAATGATGATGAAGTGTATCATGCGAGCCGACTGTTCGACTCATTTGCATATAGCTGCAGGCAGCTGTTGGAAAATAAACTAAGGTGGTGGAAAAACTTTTGGCAGTACCACAAAAAAAAAAAAAAACGTCTAAAAGTTGTAGTTTTTTATAAGATTTCTGTGATGATTTTTGAGTGTGCTGACAAGGCATCAATCATGCATTTTATGCGTTCAGACAGCCTGCAAGTTGTGGCAACAGTTTTCCAATTAAACAAAAGCATTTAGCTGTAGTTTAATTAAAGTTGTTATACGATACTTTCGAACCCTAAGAACCCCCTAAGAAACCAAAAAATTAATTAAGAAAAGCTGCGCATGCGCGGTTTGCATAATCATAAAATGTAGCTAGTGGTATGTGTGAGAAAGTAGCTCACACCCTGCAGGCTATGCGCTTGGACCGCTTTTTTTTGTCTGGCCCACATATATCAATCAATTGTCAATGTCTGGCATTATAATGATACTCTAATAAAGCATAAATGAGCATTAGGCGCCATTGATATTGCATCGGAGAAAAAAAAAATACACACAGCTGCGCTGTAAATTTATAGGAAAACCCAGTAAAAATCCAGCAAAGATTGCCGAATTTCAGCATAGCAAAATCGCAGTTTATGACCATATAAAATGGCATTATTAAAGTGGATAACATGTCCAGCTGCTTGGCTGCCGCTTGTCACATAACTTGGCATTTGTTGTGTCAGACAAGCCCTAAGCAGTGGCTCTATTAAATCTAAGGCAATTTGAGTAGTACGGCCCGGCCAAGTAGTAGCAGCTACCCCTCTATGACAGTCACTTACAGTCACTTCCTGCGCACAACTAATTACTTTAAGGATAACAACATAAAAATACAGGAAGCGGAAACTAAAGAAGCCATGCACACGCAAAAGACGAAAAAAGAAAAAACATCAACTAACTAACTGACTGACTGACTGACTAACTGACTAAGCGTAGTTGGAAGTATGCAGGGAATGTCACAACATGCAAGGAATCTCGCTAAGCAAATTTAAATTACGTGCGCGTCGCTCCGGGTGTATTCATTAAATGTCTGCCTGATAATTGACGCCCTTATGTGCATAGAGGTAGCGGCAGTGCGGCAACAAAACGCCACTCAACAATACGCTGCAGGAACGGACGCAGCGACGTTGACGACTGGACACTTAGAGTGGCTCCGCATGCAACTTGCATGTATGGACAGTACCCAATCATGGGTCATTGTGACTAATTGATTTTGCATTGCAGTTGAGTTTCCAGTATTTCTACCTAAAATTTGGCGAAATGCCAGAATTAGTTTCATTGAAAAATTTGTATCGCTTAGTTAAGAGCATTGTGAGCTGCTATAGAGCGATTTATCGAACTTCAGTTGATTGCAATAGTTTTCGCACTTTCTCACGCCTGTTGTAAACTTTTCAAGTTTGCTCAAGCCACTCTTGCACATCAATACGCTGGCAAGCACTTAAAAGAGTCATCAAATATTTTTTGCCAATTTTTTCCCAGACAACTATGCCAATAAATCACTTAAAGTTGCTGCGCTTACAACGGTAATGCAAAATCATTTGCGAAAACATTTGTAAACATTTTATTGCCAATACGCGAAACCCCCCTGCCTTTTCTCGGCCCAGACAGCAGCTACTTAACATGCAAGCACATCCTTATCATCATTAACAAAGAAATTTGCAAATGTGCAAATGTCTGTTGGACAAGGCTATAAAAACTATGCTGATGTAAAGGGTTACATAATGATGGAACTAACTAACCCTTGGCAGCGGCAGTGCCAGTAAAGAAGAGCTACCCTTCCACAGCTCATGTGGCAGGCAATCCCAACTCAAGTTGACAGGCATTGTCAGTCAACTCGTGTTGCAACTGTTTGAAGAAAGAGTATGCATTGAGCAGTTGTGTTTAGTTTAGTTTGGGGCACAGTGGCGTCACTTTGAATGCATTTGACATTGGAAAAAAAAAATGCATATAATAGAGCAAGCTAGATTTAAGCAGACTAGCAATTTTTAGAAGAGATATCTCTAGCTGTTTGTAAAGAACTGACCCCTAAAGCTTATAGCCAAACAGATGATATCTTTAGTTCATAGAGATTTACTTAGGCATTTTCCAGGAAAATATAAATATCTCTTGCTGTTTGTAAAGAACAGAGACCTACAGCTTATGGCCAAATCCGAACAGATGATATCTTTAGTTAATAGAGATTTACTTAGGCATTTTCCAGAAAAATATAGATATCTCTTGCTGTTTGTAAAGAACAGAGACCTACAGCTTATGGCCAAATCTGAACAGATGATTTCTTTAGTTCATAGAGATTTACTTAGGCATTTTCCAGGAAAATTTAGATATCTATTGCTGTTTGTAAAGAACAGAGACCTACAACTTATAGCCAAATCCGAACAGTGATGTCTTTAGTTAATAGAGATTTACTTAGGCATTTTCCAGGAAAATATAGATATCTCTTGCTGTTTGTAAAGAACAGCTTATAGCCAAATCCGAACAGTTATGTCTTTAGTTATGAAGACTTACCCAAGCAAAGAGGTTGTACAAGGGAATCCTATATTATTCCATATAAAACCTCTAAGCGTGTTTGGCAATAAATCGCTTATAAAATTACACAAAAATTGATAAAGTTCAAAATTTCAATAAAACAATAGATTGCTCTTCAAGAAAGTTTTTGTGCCTTACTTATATAATAAAATGTTCGCTGAGTTTTAGAAAAAAGTATTTTGAAAGCGCATCACGAAGTTCATTTAAATACTCCAATTTTCTAGGCAAACATGCTTACATCCACTATATTGTTTTAAATTCAAAATGCTGAGTAGCTCAAACCATACTTTGGTTCTATACAAATTAAGAAAAGCGAATATAGTTCGCAGCACTTAAGAGATTTATCTGATGCTATTTTTCAAAAGTTTATACAAAGCTAAGCTATATACGTCGTGGACCTCAATAGCTTACTCGCATCTAAACCGTAAGGTTGGTGGTTCGATAGATAGATGCTATTTACCTGGAAAATCTCTATTAATTTGTGTGACTTAATTTGTTTTTTCAGCAGTTTATTGGGTTTCAAAAACGCGCGTGAACTAAAGAGAATAAAGACATTTATTTTATTTATTTATTTATTTATTGATACGTAAGGGTACAACTAAGTCCAGTTGACCTAACATTAGACAACTTAAACATTCTAAAAATTATGAAATAATAAATGAAAAAGAGGAAAAAATATAATAAAACTAATCCGTATTTCTAGACTGATGGGGCTAGCCAGGAACTTGGATTTACAATGTAAAAGATGAAAACAGAAAGTAGCATATAAATTTAAACATTTTTATGAAATAGAAGCCAAAGAACATCGTTGACCAAGATGACCAAGAAGCTCGATTTGAGGAATCAAGATAAGATAGGATAGATGAAGAAATGGAATGGATAGACCGTTCAAAGGAGACGAAATTATAGAGGTTATTATAATTTGCGCATAGGACACGAAAAGAATCGTGTAACGCATAATTAGTTCTACAAAAAGTTAATGCTAGAGGTCGAAAATTACGAGTTACTCTGGAAGGAATGATGAAAGAAATTTTATTAAGGAGAGCGTTAGAGTCAATGAGACCGAGTAAAAGCTTATGCAGAAATAGCACGCTGTGGCATGTTCTACGATCACTTAGCGAAGGTAATTTGATAAGGCGAAGTCTGCATGTATAGGATCGCAAACGAATGTTGGGATTCCAGTCAAAATTATGCAAAATCTGGGCTTCAACTTTATCATTTATGAAGCAAAATGCCTAATTGATATTCAACTTTGTAGGAACAGAGGGCTAAAATGTGGTGGCTTGCAAAAAACATCAAGTATAGTTTTTCTTTAATAATTTATTATAAAGTTAAAAACTTAAAAAAATCCCAATGCCAAAAAAAATGCATTGTCTGATGCTCATTTGCTTAGAAGAGCTTGCATTGCTTGTAACTCTGATTGAGAGAGAGAGAGAGAGAGAGAGAGTAAGGTTCACTGAATATGCATGCTTGTATTGGTGAGCAGTTTATTGCCCATGCCTAATCCCGTTAATGTGCTTACTGCGGCCGCCATTTGAATAATATGCGCGCAGTTATCGCTTTAATGTGCTTAACTCTCAACTTCATGTTTATCGTTGTGTGCGTGTAAGAGAGCGTGTGAGAGTCTAGCGGTGCGTGTGTGTGCGTGTGTGTGTGTTTTAACACTTCCGGAATGGTCCTTTCGCGGGCCGCCTGCAGTTTAACGTCTTTGTAACGTGATTTTGATTTCCCGACGCTTTTGCTTGCTCACTTTATGAGTTTTTCGTTTTGTTTTTTTTTTCAGTTGTTTATACACGCTCTCCCCCCCTCTCTCTCTCTCGCAATCTTTTTTTTATTGTTGCAAATACGCGCAACGAATCCATCAATTTTATTGCCAAGTATTTTATTCACACATATCGCATGTATATAGTATGCATCCCAGCACAGTCAGTGCCAGCTCAACGCAAATGTCCATGTCCTTGTTTGCCAGCTTGCCGCTGCCTGCCTGCCTGCATATGCAATTATTTTTATTTCTTCCGTTTTTTTTTTTTCACAGGCATTGCTGCGGCTTCCGCGTGAAACAAAAGATGCCATTGCCAACGCCAGTACTGACCCAACAACAACCAAAATGTAACAGTTACAAGAGTTGCCCATGGCAGCCACAGCTCGTAAAGTTTGCAGCGTCGGCTTTAAGCTGCTTACGCCTTCGTATGAAGCGGCAAAGAGATGAAAACAGAAAAAAAAAAATCTACTTATAAAATGTATTATATTATGGCATACAAAGCATTTTGTGGTTTATCCTTTCAGCAATAAAAGTATCCGATTACTAACTGCACTTTTTTTCACATGACGTCAACTGTGGCGATGCCAGCAAACGCTCCACTCCCCTGTCTTAGCCTGTCAGCGCCGAGATCAAATGGTAACAAGCAGCACTGCTCTATTATAACAGGAAGCACAGCTGTGTCTGTGTTTTTGTCCCTGCCTTTGCTTTATCCTTCTATTCTTTGTGTCTTTACTCTTTTTTTTCTACTCTTAATTAAAGTTTAAGCCTTTTAAATGTTGCAGAAAGCATAAAACAAGCTGAGTTAAACGCTAGTCAAAGCGCTGCTGACATGATATGGAGCTGTTGATATGTAAACTGAGCCCAATTCGAGCAGAGCTGTACTCAACCGAACTGAGCTAAGCCCAAAAATTGTTTGACAAAGCAGCTGGCAAGGACTTCACATATGGAATGCACATCAAGCATGGTGTGTGCATGGGTACTCAGTTGTCAACACTCGAGCGATATTGATATGCTAGTGGATCAGCAGTTGGTTGGCTTATATCAAACGGAGCTGGGCATGAGTTAAGTTCTTGGAAAATAAGTCACGAGTTCGATTTGGAATGACAAAAGATTTGACCCTCCATCAGCCCTTTAGAAAATGTCTCATAGTTTTAAGAGAGATTATAATACAAATTTCTAAGCAAGTTTATGTTTTTTCGAGTTATGTTCGAAGTCGACTGCAGTGGTTTGATAATATATTTCCCAAATTGCTGAGAAAGATGAGATTTTAGATGTAAATTTCAAGAAATAAAGTCAGTAGGCTTAAAGCTACTAATTCCAAAAAGTAACTTTGTTGAACATGTCAATTGGAACGCACATAGTAATATTCTTTAAAAGAGAACTCGTTTTTTTTTGGTAAAACGCCATCACTCCTCCTCTAGAAACACATTAATGCTTAATATTAATTTCCGCTGAGAATTATACCATTTAAAATGCAGCCCACGACCTTTGGCTACGTTTTGCCCCTTCCCAACAGACAGCGCTGGACTTATTTAATAAAAACTAAGCCAAAAATTTATTGACCCGTGTTGAAGAGTGTGTGTTTTCGGCGAACGAAAACGAAAACGAAATGCATTGAAGTGTAGCAGTTTGGAAAATGCTCAAGTCATATGACTGCGTCAATGACATTGTTGGAAAAGCCTTTCAAGATGGCAACAAAACTGGCTCAAGTGGTTTGGGCTACCCTCAACGACAACCCCCTTCAAATTGAAACTTGTATCTTTTGCAAGCCGCTTCAAACTGTCAGGGATTACAAGCAGATTTTGCGGAGGCTGAGCACAGTTTAGCTCTAAGGTTACATGACCAGTTCTACGAGCTGTCCAGCTGTCTGTCTAGCTGTGTTTCTGAGACGACGCTCCGCTACCTTGCCTTGGCAGCGCCTTCATATTGTGACTTATTGAAATTAATTTTCATTTTCCAAAACCCTTTTGTTTTAAGGGCGCATTCAGCAATCACTCATAATGATTATGCTTCATTGTTACGGGTTTCCGGCTTTATCCTTTTTTTTCCTTTGCTTTTTGTCTTCCTCTTGCGCAAGGTAATGATTCAATTAACGGCACAGCTGACCAATGGTAGGGAGGGGAGGGGGGGGGTCTAACTGCAATATGCAATGTACAGTTATTTATGTGTCATGTGGGAAAAACAAAAGGATGCGTGCAGGGTAGCTGCGCATATTAACTGCGCTGATTACAAGTATTGCTGTAGCTCCCAACTCCTCACTGTTGTGCTGTCATAATTCCTTTCAGCGAAATTTATATTCCCAAAAAAAAAGCGGTATCCTTTTGTTGTTGGTCATTTGAGCTGTTTGGTTTGGTTCCTTTAATGAAGCCGAGCTGAAGGTGATGCGTTAAGGACTTGGTCAAGTTTGTTGTAATTATTAAAGCAGCAGCGAAGCGTTTAGGTATTGGAAAATCAATATATTTCTTTTGAATTTACATTTTTAATCTTTTGCCAGCTATAAATGCGGTGAGCAATATTTGCATGGAGTAGAGAAAGTGAAAGAGTAGGTAGTGTCAGAGTAGCTGGAAGACTGGAATAGCTTTATGGCTAAAAGCGTACCCCAGCGCGTTGCTTAAACGTTGACATCCTCGGTAGCGTACGCGCCACTAAGCTCGAAGTTCGCTGGTGCGTTTGCTCCTTGCAGCCTAGCACTGATATAGCTAGCAAATACACGCCATTCGCCTAAGTAAATCGCTTTTAATTAAAGACACCGTTTCGATGCGGCTATAAACTGTAGTTACCTGGTCTCTGCGAACTGCTATTAATACGAATATCTTCATGCTCCGCCTTTGCAGCAATGTTCGCGTAGTCACGATATTTTCGGCGATATTTTTTTTTCATTTTTTTTTCTTATTATTCCGCTTGGGAACTTAGGGCCTCTACAAGAGCCATCCATCGAACCCTAATTTGCGCCGTCTGTTTGCGCCTGGGTCAGTTCTTGGAGGATGGATCTTCTCCAGGTCGCCTTGGGTCTGCCGATCCGTCTACTGCCTTGTGGATGGATGCCAGCTATCGCTATCTGCAGCTTCTCCATTTCTTCCTCGAACTGTGCTAATCTTGATGGTGCCTTTAGGGTTCTAACGTTCCATTGTCCTATTCGTGTCCGTTTTGAAAATGCCTTTGGACGTCTTCGAGTATGGGGAGCCGTTTTATGTTTAATTCTCTTGCATTGGTTTCTGTAGTCTGTTGAGTTTTTCGATCGAACTGGTGATTGGCCAGATGCGACTTATCCCAGTGGTGGGGCTGCCACCTGACGCCTTCTGGGAGTGGCGTCTGCGCTTGGCTGCGCGGAAAGGCTGGGCGATACAGTCTTTTTTTTAATTGTTGGCATCATTCTAACTGGTGTTGTTGCTGTGCGCCGAAAAGCTATGAATGGCGCTTGGTTCTATGGTCTACCCTCCATTTAGCGTGGGGGTGAAGAGTGGGGCAAGGGGGGTTGCCGGCAATTGTTGGCATTGTGCAAATGGAGAAATGCTTTCTATTAAGTAGAGAAGCAATTTTTAAGAGAGACGTTGGAGTGGTCATGCCTCTTGCTATGAATGGGATTCGAACTCACGACCACGCGTTTAGAAGGCAAGTGTATTACCCACTAAGCTACGAGGCTCCACCTATTTTCAATATAGGGCCACCTTTTTGCAAGCGTTCTTCATATGTACAGCGAAACATGGTTGAAAAGATACTGCAGCTTTACTGAAGCGTAATGGGTTGAAAATTATCAAAGTTAGTCGGCTTTTCTATTGACTCGATTCGGGACATCCCACTGTCCTCCTTAAACAACTAAATTCAGTTCCGTTCGACCCTTTCTTTTGTATACTTCCCCAAATTCGATTCTCCTTCTCTATTCACCTGATTCAGCACATCCCACTGCTGGCCAACAAGCTGCTTCATGAAAATTTAATTCCATTCAGTTCAACCGTTTTATTCTCATACTGCCTGAAATACGTACATAAAATAAAAACGCTTCAAAGTCCTGAACAAAACACTAAACCTTTGTTTTTTTTTGGGCCACCCTAACGTTCTTATCTCACATTCCGCTTATCGCAACCCTAGAACTGTCACAATTGTCTTTTCACATCTAAACACTCGAGTTGCTTAGTTATGTTGACTTCAACGCTGTCTTTTAATTGTCTGGGAAAATAGATCTTATCAGTTATGACCAAAAAGCAAAAGCAGCAGAAGCTACCAACCCGCAATTTTTACAGCCCAAACAATTAAAGGCCCTAAATGTGCGTCTGCTGAAAAAGACGTTACAAACCAAGTCAAGTTAGCAAGCAGTTACCTAGCAACTTGGTCAAGAGAGTGCTGCTGGGCGCGTTTATTTTGCTTTCTGCTCAGTGAGCAACGTGTGAATGTTGGCCAAGACAGCAAGGGAGCTACCAAAAGCTGCTACTTGCTGCAATTTTGATTTGCCTCACGGCGGCCGTGACACAAACTAGGGTAACAAATGGCCACAGGTGAGTGCGTCAGTGTGAAGAACTGTGAGCTGGCGGTGCTTGCTAATTGCGCAGAGTGCGGATGCGGATGCGGGTGCGGAAGTATAACTTAGCGCTGCCAATGCTGCGCAAGCTAAGGTACAAAAAAAAGGTGCCACCAAATACAATCAAAATATTTACAGCCAAAGCGCATTGAGGCGTAAGCAAAAGAAAGTAACTTTAAAGATTGTCCTTTTTTGAATTTTTGTATGACAGCAAAGAGGTGTGAAAGGACAATGTGCGCGCAGCGTCAACTGCGTGAGCATGCAAATGCAGGGGGGTAAACGGCAGGCAGGCAGGCAGGCAAGGGTTGTAGCGTTTGGCAGCAACAAAGCAGGCACGACAAAATATTTTCGACAATTTCGAGTGTCCTTTGTGGCAGCAGAAGAAAGCGCAAAGGGAAAGCCGAAGGCAGACAGATTTATGTGTCTGACATGTAAATTCCCAAAGAAGTCGGGAAATTAAGTTGTAATCCTTATAATTTTTGCCACTTATGTTCAAAGGGTTGACAGCTGCGCCTGCGCAGTCAAAGTCAGTCGCTACCAGCGCAGGACATGCCGTAGACTGCTGCTGCGCCTTAGCTTCTCACACCTTTTGCGAGCTGACAACAACAAAGCGACACATTTGTTTTGTAAATATTGCGTTTGTAATTAATGACACGAAATTTGAATAACGCATTCCAGTTGCTGCCAGCACTCATATGCAAATGCTGCACTGCATCATTTTTCATTTCGCGTTGATAAATATTCAAATTTCAAAATTGAAAGATTAATGAGTTCATTTCGTTGCATAGAATTTGCATGCCACAACCAAAAAAGGCGCGCCATCTGGCACAGACAGTTTTGTGCATTCCAAACACAAAAAAATGCGGGCTGCAGGCACGCGATCAGCTGAAGGTGCTTGGCCGTGCAGCGACAACAGTTGTGCAGGACACCCACAATAATGCAGCAATTATTGTCGCATATACTAGCAGCAGGCGCGCCTAATATGCTAATTTGCAACCACCTCCCGATGACATACTTATCTCCAACAGACCACGCGACAGCAGCGCACGCGATAAACTACGCTCGTCCTGCACAACCATCAAGCACAATTCCAGCCTTCTTCTCCAACTAAAAATAGCTGCTGCAGTTCGTGCCATATTGCGCAGCTGTGGCTCTAAATTAAAATGCATTTTACACAACTATTAATGACGCATGCGCCGCCGCATGGAGCTCTGCCCGGCAGCTGTTGCGGCACACGCCTAATGGCTTACAGTTAGCACTTGAAAAGGACACGCACACCCCCACATCGAGACACAGCGAGAGCTGTCTGGCACACATTTTCCTTTGTACAATTTTTTTCGTAGAAATTTTCATTCGTAGGCATTTTCATGCTCGACTACCGTTTTGCCGTTTAGATTGGCCAAAGGATATTGAACCCGTTGCGCAGAGGAAAATGACCCAGAAATAGACTGAGCGTAAGGTTTTAGGAAATTGCTGTTAGACAAAGTGCTGCAAGGCGCGTGCCAATGTTGTCTTAGGATGACCAAGACAAGCTACTGTAGAAAATAGCAAGTAAGGATCATTGCCGAGTTAGAAAGTGATTTGAGCTGTTTGAGCTCTTTGAGAGAACAGCATTGGAAAGCATTTATCTGCAAAAAACTGAGCCAAGTGCGATTTTATAGCCTCATCATTGCCGAAAGTTTTACCATTTAGGGAGTTCTGCAAAGATCCAAATAAATGGTAGTCTGATGGTGCAAGGTCAGGGCTATATGGTGGATGCATCAAAAGTTCCCAGCCAAGCTCACTCAGCTTTTGACGAGTGACCAAAGATGTGTGCAGTCTAGCGTTGTCCTGGTGGAATATGACACCTTTACGATTGACCAATTCTGGTCGCTTCTCCTTGATGGCTGTGTTCAATTTGTCCAATTGTTGACAGTAAGCATCCGAATTAATCGTTTGGTTCCTTGGAAGCAGCTCAAAATATACCACACCCTTCCAATCCCACCAAACAGACAGCATAACCTTCTTTTGGTGGATATCAGCCTTTGAAGTGGTTTGAGCTGGTTCACCATGCTAGGACCATGATCGTTTTCGACCAACGTTGTTGTAAACAATCCATTTATCAGCTCCAGGTGCATATCACAAGCGTTGATTCGGTGGTACCCAAATATCAAGCTTCTTCACCAGTCCAAGACTTTTTATGTGATAAAGAACGGTTGATTTTGGTATATTTAACTTCTCTCCTATCTCACGCTCAGTTACATGACGATCCAATTCGATTAATGCTTTGATTTGGTCATCATCAACTTCATTTGGCCGACCTGAACGTGGCTCATCTTTAAGTGAAAAATCTCCAGAACGGAATTTGCGAAACCAATTTTGACACTGTCTTTCTTTTAAGGCTTTATCGCCATACACATCTCGTAACTTTTTAGCGTTTTTTCCTTTACGGAAATAATAAAGTACAATATGACGAAAATGCTCCTTTGTGGGCTCCATATTAAAATTGACGCCAAACAAACAAATGCAAACAAAATTTCGCGCACTTTTTTTCTAACTGACAGAAGAGAGAATGCAATTACAGAGTCACAAGCCGTTGAAACAATTTGTCAACGCCGACTATATGAAAAATCCGCAATTACTTTTTAGGCAACCCAATAGATACTTTTTTGATATAAATACTTAATCCTTCGCGCTTTTACCAATCCCCAACAGAATGCACTCGTGCAAAGGTCCAACGGATCTACTTGCTGGTAATCCTCTCTTCATCATAAGCGACACGACGATGCTAGTTTAATCTTGTCCTTCCTTAAGTATTATAATATTGTATCTACACTTTGTAGCCTTGTCAAGATTTGACACCTAAAGACAAACACTTTTCAACCAAAAAGCCGCAAAAGATTACCTTGATTGTATAGAAAGTTGGGCAAACTTTTTGCTGTAATTTTCGAGATTTTTTACAAAAAATATCTTTAAATCGTTATGGATCAGGCCTCCACTAAGGATCACATTGATCTATGTGAGGTCCCCACCCGCGGGGTCCTGCCGGACTAACCTATGGATCAGGCCGTGTGGTAGAACCTTGCCAACTCGAAGGGTTACCGAAGAAAAAGCGCATTTCTAGTAATTTTTTTTTCAATTATTTTTCAACCATTTCAACAGCAATCCTTGAAAATTTTTAGATTTCCTCTAAATCTTAGGACAACAAAAATCGGTTTCAATATGCAAAAATATCAACAGATAAGTTTAAGCTTATACAATGAACAACTATTGTGAATTGTTATTGTTTAATTATAATTAATTAAAGCTAAAAGCTCTAAAGTCTTTTCGGAGCAATTCTTTGGCAATTTGCAGGGTGTAGCCATGTAGATGCGCATGTAGATCTGCCATAGAATTGCAAACGTTTAAACTTTACTTTTATTGAAAAAAAAAATTAAACAAAACTTTTCGTCTGAGAAAAATTACAAATTTCAAATTTTAACGTTTTTTCATTCAAAATTCCACTTGAAAAATAACTGTAAAACGAAGCCAACAAATTGCAGCCAGCTGGCAACTACATGTTGCAAGCGCGTTGCCATACCTGCTGCTTTGACAGCTTAACTTTTATTCAACATCTGGCAACACTGCGCACATTGTAATTTTTTGCGCGCACTTTTAAAAATCAAAAACCTACACAAAATGACTACTGCGCAACTGCAAGACTTCAATGCAGCGAGACAACAAAAATTAATATAATTTTCCATACTTAAGCACAATAAAACCACAATTATGCAACAAAAAGTAACAACAAACCACTTAGTATTACTTACCTGATGCACCCTGTGCGCGTTTGTCAAAAGCAAAACAGAATTTAGCCCAACTAACGAAACTGACATTAGCAATTTAACAAATTTAAATATATTTAACTCACTCAACACTGCACTTTTTAAGCAGTTGAGTCAGTTGTTGTTATTGCACAAGCAAAAAATTGCTGACGCCACTTGAATGCATGCGGTTTTTGCGCACTGAATGTCTGGTATTTTTCTAGTGCATTTTGGCCGCTCAATTTAATACCAACAATTCGGCGTTTTTCGCCAATTTCGTTTTGCTGTCACCGTGCTGAGTGTAGTGGCGTTTTTTTTTTTTGCGAAATCATACGTTTATTTATAATTAAATATATTGCAGGCAGTGTACGCACTTAAATACGCATACATTGAGTAAAGTGTTAATTGCAGATTGTCAATTGCTTAAATCGCATTTGTGCATTGCATTTTTGACAGCCAAAAAGCCAATCAAAGAAACAGACATCGCAGTCGCCGTCGCCGGACTCATACTCGTGCAGCAGCAGCAGCAGAAGCCGCAGCCGTCGTCGCAGTTGTCGCCGGTGTGTGTGTGTGTGTGTGTGTGTGTGTGTGTGCGCGTGCGTGTGTGTTTTTGTGTTACCGAGCCACGCTATTTTAGGCCAAGCAAGCTACAATGTCCTCATCAAGTGGACAGCAACTGGTTGCGGAAGCCGCTTCCTGTAGCTCAACAACAACAACAGCAGGCAGCGATTTGGAGGCGCCACCAAATAAGAAACGTCGCGCTGAAGCTAACGCCGATTTGGCCGGCGCAGGAGTGTCGGCTTCGATTGCCACCACTACCAGCGCCAAGACGTTGGCATCAAGCAGCAGCGGCGGCAGCAGCAGCAACAACAGCAACAACAACTACGAAAATCACGGCAAAGCAGCAGGCGACGTTGACATTTCAAATGTGACAAAGACAGCTAATAACGAAACTGACTTGTATGTATCGTCATCTACTTCTGACACATGCGCTCTTAATACGCTAAAGCGAGTAGCAACTACCGGCAGTGGCGGCGATAGCGTTAGTACCTCGTCATCGGTGCATAAGAAAAGTGCTGGCATTAACAATTGTGCGTTGTACCCGTCGTCATCATCATCGTTGTCGTCGTCGTCGTCGTTGTCGTCGTCGCCATCGTCTTTGTCAAATAAAGTTACCAATTTACAATTAAATAAAACAATCGGTCGTGAGGTAAGCTCTACAAATTCCACCAACGTAAGCTCGACAAATAATTCAGCGGCGCATAGCAATAATAGCAACAACAACAACAACAGTACTAGCAGTAGCAGCAACAACAACAGCGCAGGTATGGCTGCCAATAATGCTGCTGCCGCCGCCGCTGGTGGGGACATCGATGAGTCGCTATATTCGCGCCAACTTTATGTTTTGGGTCACGATGCTATGCGTCGCATGGCCAATTCGGATATATTGCTGTCTGGATTGGGTGGCCTTGGTCTGGAAATAGCCAAAAATGTCATATTGGGCGGCGTGAAATCGATCACACTGCATGACACAGCAAATTGCACGGTAAGTGGACAATAAGACACAACGGGACGAGGGCAATTTTCCCACAAAAAAAAAATGACAAAAAAAATCAATAACTCGACATTATGACGCCTTTGCCGCGCGCGCCAAATGTGTTGGGCACAACAATGGACAGGCACAACCCTTTGCTGCCATTTTACTGTTTTATTAAAAATAGCCCGCCCAGTTAATTGCCGCTTGCAGCAGCGCAGAAAAAAGCGCAAAACTGCGCGTTTATGATTCATCAGCCTCAAAGTGCATAAAATTTTAATAGAACAAAAGTGCGGCGCTTTGTGCGTATTTAGGTTAGGTTTTTCCTGCTCTTTTCCCCATTTTTTTTCTAACTAATTACACTTGGGCAAAAATAGTGCAAAAAGCAAAGCAAAAGGCGCAGAGCAGAATAAGAAAACGAGAAAAAAAACCTTTTTTTTTTCGTCTTTTGCTCTGCTTTTCGTTTGCTGCTGCGCCAAGATGTCTGACTGACATACTGTGCGAGCGGGACAAAGCTAGTGTTGTTATCGCTTTACGCTTTGCGCGCATATTCGTTTTTGTTTGACTGCTTCAGCAGCAAATTTGCCAATAAAATGCAAAAAATAAAAAGCATTAAAGCTAAGCGGCATCCATTCATTATTTTGTGTTAGTCAGCTTTACCGCTATTTCACCAGAGCTAGCAGACAGACAGACGGAACGGGACGGAACAGACCAGACGGGTACGCTGAACCTTACCTTGCTTATCTGAATTTCTTTGTTTTGTCGCTTGCAGCTCAACGACTTGTCATCGCAGTTCTATCTGTCCACGGCTGACATTGGTAAGAATCGCGCAGAGGCATCTTGCGCCAAACTCTCGGAACTTAACAGCTATGTGCGTACCCTGCTACACACCGGACCACTGTCCGAGGATTTTCTGAGTCAATTTCGCGTCATAGTCCTGACCAATTCGGACTCTGCGGAACAGCATCGCATTGCCAAGTTTGCACATGACAATGACATTGCGCTTATTATTGCCGAGACGCGTGGTCTGTTTGCCAAGGTGTTCTGTGACTTTGGTGAGAACTTTACTATCTACGATCAGGATGGCGCAAATCCGGTTTCCACCATGATAGCCAGCATAACACATGATGCGCAGGGTGTTGTTACTTGTCTGGACGAGACGCGTCATGGTTTCAACGATGGCGACTATGTCACTTTCTCGGAAGTGCAGGGCATGGCAGAGCTAAATGGCTGCCAGCCCATTAAAATCAGTGTGCTGGGTCCATATACCTTTAGCATTGGTGACACCAGTAAATTTAGCGCCTATAAGACTGGTGGCGTGGCCACACAAGTCAAGATGCCCAAGAGCATCAGTTTCAAGCCGCTGGCAGAGGCCGAACAGCAGCCCGAATTCTTGCTGTCTGATTTTGCCAAGCTAGATGCGCCAAGCACGCTGCATGTGGCCTTTAATGCATTGGACACATACAAGTCAGCTAATGGTATGCCGCGTCCCTGGAACGAGAGTGATGCACAACGTTTTCTAGAATTATGCAAGGGCATAAATGCCGATGTGAATGAGGATATAGTGCTGCAGTTTGCTAAAATATGTGCTGGCAATACTTGCCCCCTGGATGCTGCCATGGGCGGCATTGTGGCACAGGAAGTGCTGAAAGCCTGCAGTGGCAAGTTTACGCCCATCTATCAATGGTTTTACTTTGATGCTTTGGAGTGCTTGCCTGAGGGTGGTGTCAGCGAAGCAGATGCGCAGCCACTGGGTACACGCTACGATGCACAGATTGCCATATTTGGCCGCACTTTTCAGGAGAAATTGGCCGACTCCAAGTGGTTCATTGTGGGCGCTGGCGCCATTGGTTGCGAGCTATTGAAGAACTTCGGCATGCTGGGTCTGGGTACTCGCAATGGACAGATATTCGTTACTGATATGGATCTCATTGAAAAGTCGAATCTGAATCGTCAGTTTTTATTCCGTCCGCACGATGTGCAGAAGCCCAAGGCACTGACTGCTGCAACGGCTATCAAGCACATGAATCCGGATGTTAAGGTCACCGCCTATGAGCTGCGTGTGGGCCCTGAAACCGAGAAGGTCTTTTCGGAGGATTTCTTTGGCAATTTGCATGGTGTAGCCAATGCGCTGGATAACGTAGATGCGCGTATCTACATGGATCGCAAGTGCATTTTCAATCGCATACCATTGGTAGAAACTGGCACACTGGGCACCTTGGGTAATGTGCAGGTTATTGTGCCCTTCCTAACCGAGTCGTACAGCTCGTCACAGGATCCGCCAGAGAAGAGCATACCGATTTGTACGCTTAAGAACTTTCCCAATGCCATCGAGCATACGCTGCAATGGGCGCGTGACGCCTTCGAGGGTATTTTCACACAGGCCGCTGAGAATGCCTCACAATACATCTCGGATCCGCAGTTTATAGAGCGTATACTCAAGCTCACGGGTATACAGCCGCTTGAGATTTTGGAATCGATAAAGGTACGTAGTGTAGCTACTTTCGCGACCACGTTGTCGTTATTTCAACCGTTTCTTGTTGCTATTCCACAGAAAGCACTTATTGATGACAAGCCCAAGAGCTTTGCCGACTGCGTGGAATGGGCACGCCTACACTGGGAGGATCAGTACGCCAATCAAATTAAACAGCTATTGTTTAATTTTCCACCGGATCAGGTGACATCCAGCGGTCAACCGTTCTGGTCTGGACCCAAACGTTGCCCTGAACCTTTGGTATTTGATGTCAACGAACCCATGCACTTGGATTACATCTATGCAGCGGCTAATTTGCGCGCTGAGGTCTATGGCATACCGCAAGTGCGCGATCGTGAAGCAGTTGCCTCAATTGTGCAACAAGTTAAGGTAAGTGTGGCACGCTGTAATTACTTGCAACATGCGTGTGCTTAACGAACTTGTACTTTCACCAAAGGTTCCGGAATTCAAGCCACGATCTGGCGTCAAAATTGAAACTAATGAAGCAGCCGCTGCAGCTGCTGCATCAAACAACTTTGATGATGGTGAAGTGGATCAGGATCGCGTAGATAAACTCATTACGGAGCTGCAAAAGCTAGCCGAGAAAAATTCGAAAATCACACCGCTGGAATTCGAAAAGGATGATGATAACAACTTGCACATGGACTTTATAGTGGCCTCATCGAATTTACGCGCCACCAACTATAAAATCCCACCGGCCGATCGTCACAAGTCGAAGCTAATTGCTGGCAAGATCATACCAGCCATTGCCACAACAACATCTATGCTCTCTGGCTTGGCTGTGCTGGAGGTGATTAAACTGATAATGGGACATCGTGAATTTGCTAAATTCAAAAATGGTTTTGCCAATTTGGCGCTGCCTTTTGTGGCCTTCTCGGAGCCTTTACCTGCCGCTAAAAATAAATATTACGATAAAGATTGGACACTATGGGATCGTTTTGAGGTCACTGGTGAACTAACGCTGCAAGAGTTCCTTAACTATTTCGATGAAAAGGAAAAGCTCAAGATAACCATGCTCTCTCAAGGCGTTTCAATGCTCTACTCCTTCTTCATGCCCAAGGCCAAGTGCTCGGAGCGTCTACCGCTGCCCATGTCTGAGGTGGTGCGTCGCGTATCCAAACGCCGCCTTGAGCCACACGAGCGCTCACTGGTATTCGAGATCTGTTGCAATGATGTTGACGGCGAAGATGTAGAAGTGCCCTATGTGCGCTACACACTGCCCTAAGCAAGGCCGCCACGTATTTTTAATACTAAATATTTTATAAAAGTTAAATTATTTTTATAGGCTTTGTCTATGCGGCAACGATTGGAGAGTTTTTTGTGTACTTGAAGACGTAATCAATGTTTGCATTTCTAAATCACAACTGCGTGCAAAAACAAAACCACAATTTGATATAGTATATATATATATATTAAAAACAAAACAAAAAAATTATATGTATCCTGTAAGGAGAAAATTAATTAAATTGCGTTATACGAAAAAAAATAAATTGAAAGACTCGACTAAATGGAAAAATAAAAAAACAAAAAATTGTCTCTGCTCAGCAATAGATGTAAAAAAAGAAAAAAATTAAAATAGCAGCAAATGTTAAAAAGGAAGTAACACAGTTTTTAAGGAATTTATCACAAGCAGCTAAAAATAGGCAGTTTCCTTTTAATTGAATACGATTAAATAATTAACAACACGATTGTATTAAACAAAAGCAAATTGCAAAACTGAATAAAGCTGTATATTTCATATGGTAAACTACAATAATTTCATTTGTTTTGTCATCACGCCAGTTGTGCCGCCGCAAGAGCACAACTTTGTTTTGCTTTGAGTCGCTGGATGGTTGCGCATTTATGAGCATTGCCCAGGAGAGCATAAGCGGAAATTGCTTGGTCGTACGTACGTATGCCGCATGCCGCATGCAGGCGGTATTTGTTGCAGCAGTCAGTTGGCAAAAAGTTACGTGACACAATTAAATATTTTATACCCCAAGACGTTTATGTCTTGACGCAGGCTGCCAAGATGCAAAGCTGCCACTGCCACTGCCACTAAAGTGCAATTCGCAAGTGCCGTAAAGTTGATGCGTGGATGCCAAGGCATGCCACTCCATACTCTGAAAAGGGGTAGTAGTAGCTGGCTCTTATAATTAAATATTACACGCAATGCAACTGAAGTAAAGCCAAAGTTATGCCGTAGCTGTGGCTGCGGCTAGAATAAGTTGTAAAAATTATCCAGTTAATGGCAGCAAACAAGCGCAGCTGGTTTGGTATACTACGGCGGCACGTCAAATAGTTTTTAAAAATGTTGCGCTTCATTTTGGCCAAGTAATTTACATAGATCATTTGCCAAACCAGCACAAAATGCAGGTAGTGGTTGAAACCACTGCCGTGTGTGCTTTGCCAGCAATTTCATGGTCTCTGTAGCTACGAAAATGTTGAAATGAAAATAATAAAAAGTTTAAAGGTATTTTTTTCATTATGTGGTATATGTTTTGGCCAAACGATTGTTGCTTTGTTTTGCGTATCGACGCGCACTCATGACGCGCTGCTTTCAGCCGCTAGCTGAGCAGAAATCCCAAACGCACTAAGTGGACACATGATGGTCATGCGTCAGCAGCTGAATTTTTTTATTTTTTATTTGATGCTGTCCAAGCGCCACCAACAAAGAGTTTGTTGAGTCATTGGATTCAAGCAAATCTGTCAAAAGGGAAGCACCCAAGCATAGCGATGAGTTTCGGCCAGGTGAGCCAAAAAAAAAAAAAAACAACAACAGCTAAATTTTCGCACATTTGTGCAGAGAGAATGCGAAATAAAATTATAATATTATGTTTGCTATAAATCAAGCTTCAGGTATAAGATTTTATTTTAAAGCTTTTCTTTGAAACTTTAAAGATCTTGTTAGATGCATAAAGCAATTGGGAATTCGTATAAGGCGTTTGTTTTATAAAAAGAAAAAAACTTGTGAAACTGCAAATTTTCCAAAAAAAAAAACAGAACTTGAGAAAAACATTCAAAACCAAAAAGACGAGTACGCGCTTATAAACTAAACATTTGCATCAGTAGCAGAAATTATATGATTTCTTTGAGATCAAAAACTATTGTGGGCAAGCTAAGCTTTCAAGTTAATATGCTACGTAGGTTTTATCAGGAATCAGAATTGAGTTCTTCTTGAAAATTCACACTTTTATACTCACAGACCTCAGAGTTCAAGGTGTAGTTCGGTGCTATGGGGCCGAGTCCATTTAGGAGGTAAACTACTAAGTAAAAATACCTTCACTTATAACGATTGAAAAATAGTTACTTCGGAAAAAATTATGTCAAGAGCTGAGGAGGTAAACTGCCTGCACTTAAGACTACTTAAATGCAGAAGAAGTTACTTTGGAGAAATTTATGTCAAGGGAATAAGAATTATAAGTTTCCATTCCGTTCATCCTAAAATGCAAATTTGCGATATAACAATTCTGTTATTTCATAGATTCTTGGACTTAAGACGATTTATATGGAAAAATAATTTACTTTGAAGCAAATTATGTCGAGGTGAGAAGGAAAAGACGACTTAAATGCAAAAGAAGTTACTTTGGAGAAATTTATGTCAAGGGAATAAGAATTAGAATTTTCCATTGCTTTCATCCTAAAATGCAAATTTGAGATATAACACTTATGTTATTTCATAGATTCTTTGACTTTAGACGATTTATGTTGAAAAATAGTTACTTCGGAAAAAATTATGTCAAGAGCTGAGGAGGTAAACTGCCTGCACTTAAGACTACTTAAATGCAGAAGAAGTTACTTTGGAGAAATTTATGTCAAGGGAATAAGAATTATAAGTTTCCATTGCTTTCATCCTAAAATGCAAATTTGAGATATAACACTTATGTTATTTCATAGATTCTTTGACTTTAGACGATTTATGTTGAAAAATAGTTACTTCGGAAAAAATTATGTCAAGAGCTGAGGAGGTAAACTGCCTGCACTTAAGACTACTTAAATGCAGAAGAAGTTACTTTGGAGAAATTTATGTCAAGGGAATAAGAATTAGAATTTTCCATTGCTTTCATCCTAAAATGCAAATTTGAGATATAACACTTATGTTATTTCATAGATTCTTTGACTTTAGACGATTTATGTTGAAAAATAGTTACTTCGGAAAAAATTATGTCAAGAGCTGAGGAGGTAAACTGCCTGCACTTAAGACTACTTAAATGCAGAAGAAGTTACTTTGGAGAAATTTATGTCAAGGGAATAAGAATTATAAGTTTCCATTCCGTTCATCCTAAAATGCAAATTTGCGATATAACAATTCTGTTATTTCATAGATTCTTGGACTTAAGACGATTTATATGGAAAAATAATTTACTTTGGAGCAAATTATGTCGAGGTGAGAAGGTAAAGACGACTTAAATGCAAAAGAAGTTACATTGGAGAAATTTATGTCAAGGGAATAAGAATTATAAAATTCCACTGCGTTCATCCCAAAATGCAAATTTGCGATATAACACTTCTGTTATTTCATTGATTCTTAGACTTAAGACGATTTATATGAAAATTTGGCCACTTTGGAGAAAATTACGTCGAAAGAAATTACTTTGGAAAAAATTAAGTTAATAAGTGAAAATGAATTATAAGTTTACTTTGGCGAAATTGATGTCAAGAAGTGCATAAGCATTATTGTTTCCCCTACTTGCACCCTACTTGATTTATAAAACAAAAAATACGATCATCACGAGGGAATTTCATTATTGTTTTTCTATTTATTATAATTATTATTCAATGTGCTGCAGTAACTAACTTAATCTTAATAAAGCTCATTGAGCTTTTGAAATTGTTTAAAGTTTATACAAAATTTTGACATAAGCGATTCAGAAAACAATTCTGCTGCTATAATGATTTGAGTTATAAAATCTTATAACTTAATCGAACATTTGTAGAGCACATAGCTTTCGGCTTGTATTTTGTAGATTTATCGTAGCTTTAATCTCTCGTCTTTGTTTATTTTTATTGCATTGACACTTCCCAAGCATGTCCGCTGACGTAGCAAACCTGTTGGCCAAAAATGAAAATATTTAAAAAAAACAAATTCTCCCAACAAATGTTTAACAATTTTTTATAAATCAAAAAACAAATTTGTTAAATGTGTCACTGTATATGCATTATTTTATTATTTTGAGTGTTATTGCAATTATATTTTTGCAATGTTCTCACATTGTTTTGCTGGTAATTAATATAATTCAATAAATTCTCATTTGCTTGTGACAGTTTTTGTGATAATGAGTGGACAATTCTACATAACGACAGACTACAGACTCAACTCCGAATGTGATTAATTAACATGTAAAATTTAAATCATTCGCCACATTCGGACAGAGACAGAGTCCCCACCACACCATAAAGGAGGCGCTGGGGCGGATGCAGAAAGAAGCAAAAAGCTTTTTGATGGACATACAAGGCGAGTGCAATGCACGAACACCCCAATGTAATTGTTGTTATATACGCTATATAGTACACACATAAAACATATAAAAATAAACATGCATATAATTTATAAGTATATAAAATATTTTTATTAATTGCACTGATAGGCGGCCATATGGAGGCCAGCACAACTTAGGCATTTCCTGCCCCCATACAGCGCATAAGAAGAAATTGCTAACTAACTAAACGTAGCAGCGATGAGCCATGACGCTTCGTCATAGCCAAAACTATATTTAACAATATTTTGAGAAAGTTTTTTTTTTTTTATTTTTTAGCAATTTGTTAAGTGTGGAGATTTCCTGTGTGTGGCTACATGGAACGTGTCTATTGTACAGCGCTTGTCCGCAAAACATGTGTAAAAATTTAATTGACTCACAAAATGCATTGCACAATGGGAAGTTAGTTATTTGGTAGCACAGGAACTCTATAAAAATTATGTACGTACATATTTATATGTATATCTGGCTACGTCCGTGCTGCCAACCCACACATTTTATCTACCCAAAGAGCTATTGTATGGTACAGTCATGGTAATTGATTTGCACATAACACGAACTCGTTTCAAAACAAAATCCACTTCCAATCGGGCTTGCACAATATGCTCCAGAGGCCAATAGTAGTGCTCGCACAGTCCGCTCAAAGCTCAAAATGCAATTTTTATATTCATTTTAAGTAACAATAAAGATATGCTTTTTTTTCTCATATTTATGTTTATTCACAATAACAAGATAAATTAAGGCATGCTCGGATACTAAGTAATAAGCAGATAAAATATTGTGAGTCATTGACATCGAAAGCTACTTATACTAATCTATACATAGGACAAATGGACGGACGAACGTAAAGACGACATCCGTCAGCGTCACTGTACGATAGCAAGTAATTTTTGCAATGTTACGGATTTCTAAATGTCAAGGCATACGAACTTGACACTGTCGGTGGGCCAAATAGTTGGTAGCAAGGATACTTACTTTTCAGAGACAGTCTGCTGTTCTGATAAACGCAAGCACTCAAATCTCTTTCAATTCGTATTTATTTTGATTTCTATTGCGAGCGTTACCTTCTATATTTCGGGATTAGAGACAAAAAATCACGGTATTTATTGTTTTTCACAATATTCCATCATCTACTAAATGCGTCTAGGATCTAGGTTGAATTCACCATACCATCGATAAACACTGGAACTTGATAGAGGGAGCTTCATTGCCAAAAACTGAATTAAGTTCATTCATGCACTGGTCCTTGATGGAGGGTGCTTCATTGTCAAAAACAGAATTAAGTTCATTCATGCACTGGTCCTTGATGGAGGGAGCTTCATTGTCAAAAACAGAATTAAGTTCATCCATGCACTGGTCCTTAATAGAGGGAGCTTCATTTCCAAAAACTGAATTAAGTTCATCCATGCACTGTTGTTGAGGTCATCCAAGTTGATAGTTGTAAAAAAATTTACACGAAAATGTTCACGATTTCATTCCATTTTTAGCCAAGATAAATATTTTAAGTTCATGTAAAAAACACAAATAGCGCTCATATATCAAAACCTCAAAGATGCCAAAACTTACGATAGAGCTGTCAGTTGTCAGATTGCGACACTAGCGTTGCCCAATCCCGAAATCTTCTGACTAAGTTCAAGCTGCATAGTGAGGCCCGATTCAGTGCGTTACTTACGTGACAAATTTTTTGTGTTCCTTTTTTTATGCGTTTTTATTTTCATCTTTTCAGTTTTGACGATTTTTTATAAAACGATTCTTTCGCACAAAAATATGATACAAAATATACTATATCATCGATTTTTCGGCAAAAATAAAACAACTGTATCTGAAAATATTTAAGTATGTTATGAAAATATATCACTCAAGAATCATACATCGATATTGCCGAATCTTGGAATTACTTTAGACTTTTCTACAAAACTCAAGAGAATTTGTCAACATTTTGCTTCAAAATAAATACTTTGAAGCATTATTATATGTAAGTATTATAATGCAATGGCGCTTCACATAATCTCGAACACTGCTGCGTAATTTATGGTATCTATTTTTTCATTATTTGCTCAGTTTTTATATGTCTTTAACGGAAATCTTTTTAATACATGTGACAGTCATACAATATATACTCTAGCAGCAGCATTTGTAATAGATCTTTTTACTTATGGGATACAATCTCCTAAGCACTTCTAAAGTAAACAAAAAAGATTATTGCCTGGCGTGTAAACTTTTATTTATCCACAGGCAGATGCCATGTAGAGCCTATCCAGAGGCTAGCCTTGAACATGTACCCATTTCTCACTGTCAATAATTATGATCAATGTTCATTTAAATTCAATTTATTGTCATTTAATCATGCCTTTTTACTGCATATAGATAGAGCACATACAATATATGACACATATATGCCGAATTGACTTTTCAAAGCCCACAAATTTGTATCACTCATATAGTGCTTATGGGGTCTTGAGGTTCAAACGCTAATTGACTGCGATAATTGAATGCGTGCAGATTTGGATTTGCAGTTGCGCTTAAGAGAGCTGGAAATATATGAACTACAATAGAAATATAAAACTATATGATGTCAATAATATCAGTGTGACACATTATATTTCATTGATTAAGATAGTATTTTTGGACTTGTTGTATATTTCTAGAATTTTGGACTTGTAATGTACCTACTTTTACTTCCGCTTAACGTTATCAGCAGGCAGTTGTGTAAGACTTTATGCGTAAGTGATGATACTATACTTCGGTATTGAATGACAAATTTTGATTGTATTTTCGAAAAAGTATAGGTAAGCTGTCTTACGTAGGTAAAATTGTTGTTAGTTGATGATGTCTTTTCAACATTTATCAATAAGCCACATATGCACGTTTATGGTGAAAATGTACAATGAATCTTTCATTTGGAATGTTCTAATCTCGGGTTCACTTTCAGTGTACGAAATAGGCATTAGTTTTAGGTATGGGATTAGAATAATAAAAATGAATTTCAGCTTGTAGCCCATTGCCAGACTGCTCAAATGGTATACTCAGAAGCTGCCTGTGTTTTGTATAAGCAAAAACAGACAAAGGTGTGTCAACTATTTATCTTGGAGGTTATGCCATTTATGCATTTCCAACTGACTTGACGGAGGGTAAACATATACAACGGTCAAAGCTATTGTTTCATTGCAATTTAAGTGCTTACTTCCTAAAATTCGAAACTGCAGCAAAGTACTTAGAATAAGTTCACGGTAGTTCGCTTTCAGCGTGACCCCGTCATACTTAACACTTCCATGCTACCTCAGGCGCAGCTATTAGATGTCAAAGCAATAATGCTTCAACGACAAACACTTTGCTCTTAAAGATTTGTTGGCGCTCTTAAATTGAAGCGCGAGCAGCGGTTGACTGTTGCCCCATGTTGCAAGCGAACGACGCGCAACAAACCAATTGCCGTCTATACGGTATCTTATGGTTGCGCCATGTCGTGGCGCTGATCTGGCCAGCGATCCTGCCGTCCAAAGCATAACAACAGAAGAGTAGCTCTCATTTCTGCTCTTCTGTTGTTGCTTGCTTTCGCGCTCTGATAGTCGCTGACTCTTCGAGCACGCAAGTGAACACAGTGGAACAGTGAGCAGCGTACGCTCGTTCACTCATTCACTGTTCGTCGTTGGAGCGACGCGTACCGCAAAGCGGCGTAACGAGATTTGTAGTTTTTGTGTTTTTTTGAAATTATTTAAAGAGCGCGAATTACGAAAAGGCAACGAAACGAATATAAAATAACAAAATAATAACAAAGCAGGCAAAGTAGTAGACGTAGACGCCTTGGTTGCCGTCGCCTACCGCTGCTGCATTGTAACGTGTCTGCCGTTGAATTGAGTGCGTGCCGCAAACAAAAGCTAAAGCAACAGAGCCAACAGCCGCGCCGCAGTTGACGTTGACGCCGCGTGTTGCCAGTGCGTGCGTGTGCGCGTGTGTGTGTGTGGGGGGGCGATTACAAGCATTTGCTCCTTTGTGCAGCTTGGGCTGCTAATTAATTGTATATCTGCATTTATAAAGCAAACAAAAGCAACACAGCAAAATAAACAACGAAAAAATACAAATAAATAAAGAAGCAGGCGACAAAAGAAACAACGATTGCAACGGCGCAACGGCATAAGAAGTTGCAAACGCAGCGGCAGCAGCAGCAGCAGCTAATGTGCCGTTAAAACAGTGTTGTCGTGTGTTACACTTTGTGAACAACACTAAACACTAATTGTTATTTATGCATGTGGCAGTGTGGTAAAACGTCAAAGTGTTTTAAAGTTAAGGGCAGACCGACAACGAGCGACGCGTACTGCCAAAATAATTGTTCTTTGTAGCCGCTTGCCCCAAATGAGTCAACAAGCCACAACAAAACAACACACAACATAAGTAAAAGCATAACAACAACCAGCGTCACCGCATCCCGCACCCATAAAAACAACAGCGCGCTTTGCGCATGTGTGTGTCAACCCTACAAAAGAAAATAAAACATAAAAAAAAAACAATTTGAAAAGCGCAATTCAAACTCACGATTTCAATTCACTTGGCGCCGCGCACAATTAGAACAACGAGCAGCAAAACAAATTTTTTAATGCTTCATTACAAAACATAAATTCATAAAAATACGCTTTCAATTGAAAATTGTCTAATAAATGTCACACAGTGCAGACAATAAACAGTAGCGGCAACAATAAGTTACAACATTGCCTGAAAAGTGCAAGTTGATTTTACATGCAAAAATTTACGCACTTTTGTTCGAGTATATATTTAAAATTTGTTTTGCCAACTGACTAGCATGTAATATACTTGCATTCGTGATTTTTGTTTTTTTGTTTTTGTGTATTTTGATTGTTTTTGCTATGTTATTTTCGTACATAGAACACAAAATGTGTTCCACATATGGCGCCTTGGTGTGTGCGCTTTACTTGTCCACCCTAGCAGCAGGAAACAAGCATCAGTATCTGCAGCATGCTCATCATCATAATCATCATCATCATGATCAACATGTGCATCATGAGCCAAAAGATGCTGAGAGTCTTGCAGCAACAAAGAAGGTTACCAAGCCTGCGGTATCCGAGGATATTATGGTAAGTGGCAGCAAAATTTTTTTTTAACTTTTTTTTTAACTGACGCTGCTTAAAAAACTATTCGATTAACTCAAATTTCATGAGAGTTCTTAAAACAATAAATTAGACAAAATATTCGATATACGAAATACCCAAGCGTTATGTTACTAAATCAAAGCGCTCGATTTCTCGTAGATCAAAGCCGCACGCGCTTCCATTGAGTGTGCCACATATACATAGCTTCATTATATTTCCCCCCCATTTATCAATCAAATTGAAATTATCTATAAACAAACATAAATTCTAAAAGTACATATGCATAGTGGAATTTTTTTGTTTGTTGTTTATTTGATTGCAAGATTTCATTCAAGAGATATTTTCAACAAATTTTGCCCAAGTTTCTGGCAGAAGCATCTTTTCATATACATTTGCCAATTAGAATTTGGTAAAACTTGTGACCAAATTGCAACAGTGTCAGTGGCAACTTAATAAACAAACAACCACACAACTACCAACACACAGACGCACACGCACAACACACACTTACACTCTTACACGCACTTCACTTTCCGGGCAACTTCCGTTTGGAAAAGCGCCGCGCGGAGTACCAACACCAACACAAATACAAATAGAAACGCCTTGCCTCTGGCGCTATTGTTGTAATCGTTGTTGTTGTGGTTGTTGTTGTTGTCGTCTACGTCGCCTTTTATTTGATTACGCGCCACTCATAAGTGTGCGAAAGAGTGAGTGCATATGCGTGAGCAGGATAGCAGCCGGCAGTTTATTGAACCGGCATACAGTGGTCAAAAAATGCAAATTTTGAATGAATTTTTAAATTCAAGAAAATGAAATCTTTACTATTTTTCGGATATATTATGGTGGTACTTTTCCAGTAGAGTATAAAAATGTATTCAAAAAATAAAATAAAAAGGAAGCGCAGGAAATAAGATATTTTTATTTAAGTGGTTTGTCTAGAAAATATACGCTATAGGAAAATCACCCTATAATTCTTTGGAGCGTTGATCATAGTCGAGGGGAATTATTCGATTGAGGGGTCATAAAAACATATCCCGTTTTGAAGTTTAAAGTTTTGGACAATTTCTTGACCATATCCGCAATTCTTAGTTTAGACTTTCATATGTAAGTTTGCATCCGATTTATTCCATAGCATCGGCAGAAGTTTGGGTCGAGACATTTCCTTACTTTGATGTTATTTAGTTATATTTTCTTTATATAGCGACTTGGCTAGTAATGCTATAATATGCTTCTGTACAATAGCAGCAGGGCTTTTAAAAGCGTCTCCTTCAGTCTATTGTATTATATTACTTATCATAACTCTTTAAAAGTACAGTAGTAGTGCAAATTGTTGGTCGTTGGTTAATTTTTCTGAGCCGCGCTAACAGAAAGTCAGTCACTTAGTTTTAAATATAAATTGCAGTTTTTGGTTTCCTTAAAACAGTGATTAATAGAGATCAGCTTGTTCCTTCAAGGGCGATTGATAAGATATACATATTGTGAGAAAATTTTTGTTGGTTCGCTTACATATCCACTGATTGAAAAATGTGCTTGCTCGCTGTAGCAAATTCATTGCGAAAACATGCCACAGAACTATGTTACAATTTTTGTTGCACATTTTGTTTTTGTTTTATTTTTATGCCCTCAGCAAGCATTAAACGATCCATATTCTTTGCTAGGAAAACTTCAACTAACCACAGACGCCTTGATAATTGTTATGTTTCAATGGAATGAGTCTTCTCTTATCTGCACTTGCCTTATATTTTATAGTAAATATTTACTATGTATTCGTAATCTTCAAGTAAATTTTTTACCAATAAGCAGTTACAGTATTTTTTCCTTATAGAAGACACTGTATGGCTGCATAAATTAGGAACCAAATTTGTTTTGAAACGATTTTGTTATAAGTTCAAACTATAGTTTTCAAGGTTTATATTATTTAGTGTTTTTTTTTAAGTTTTCATATTATAAAGATAAACAGCAAAAATATTTGAAATTGAAATCAATTTTTGCTTAAGATTTTGAAATCTTTGAAATTCGTTAAATTTTTGCCCAAAATGTGCATAAAAGTGAAACCAGTGTGCGGCAGAGCAGAAGAAGCGCAGCTAGTAGCGCGTCTAGCTGGCGACACAGTGCGAGCGAGTCCTTCAATCCGTCGCGTCGGCCCAAGCAGCCGTCAGCTGTCGTTGGTGTTGTTGCGTCCATCATGAGCACATAGTTGTATCTATTATGTACTATATGCTTTATGTACACATATTGTGGCATATATGTATATACACATATATGGGGCTGCGGCATGACAGATGCCTGCATATGCATACTACTACTACTACTCTATATGCCACATACATACATATATATATATATAAATATATATAAGCCTGGCATTTTTCGATATCCTTACTAAATAAACAATATGCGGGACGTCCCTTGTGTTGTATGTGTATATTGTATGTGCGGTTTTTACATTTTCAGCTGTTTTTGCCCTTTTGCCTCAGCGCCTTGCCTTCAATTATAATATTTTTCATTCACTCTCGGCCTCTGCTATAAGAGGGTTCCATACTGGCCCGGGAACTAAGACTGCCCTACCCAAGGCTCTTTCATAAATGCTAAGTTTTGTCTTTGCCGACACACACACACACACGCACACACACACACAGACACGAACTCACATACACTCACTTGTCGCTTCGCGTGTATGCAATGACTCATTGAGTTCAGTGTCCTGTGGTGCTTCTTTGAGTAAAATTTAGTAAAAATGTATTTTTATATGTTTTCGTTTTGCGTTTAGCATTTTTCATTTTCAATTTTTTTTTTGTTGAAATTGACGATTTCATGTGGCGCATAGTTTGGATTAAGTCGAAATTGGCCAAGTTTGCTGTGAGTGCAAGACTCATTAAGAGTGTGTTATGTCCTTTTAATGAAAATGCTCCGCAGTCTGCATAAAATGCTGCCTTTAAAGCCAAAATAACAATGGACAACCATTGTGCCAGTTGCATGCCACCGCAATGTGCCACAATGGAAACTACAGTGAGCGCTGGCATAATGTGAAAAGATTGAAAGATACGAATTTGCGGCAAGTTTTGTTGTTGAAAATAGAAGGCATAGGAAGTAACAGTTTAAGGATAGTCTTACTTAACATTAAAGAAAATGTCGTAAAAAGTCGGCTAATGTACAAAATTAGAATATTTAGCTTCGGTTTTTGTTTTGCCTAAGAATTGAGAACTTTTTAGTGTGACCAGATTTTAGTTTAAAAATATGTACAGTTTCACTTAGAATGACTTTTAGCAAGCTCAGCTGGGTTCCACTGTACATGTACACATGTACACATCTATGTGTGCATGCCAGTGTCTCTGTGCGCGTGTGTGTGTGTACATTAAAGTGAAGCGGGCGTGGGGCATCAGTAGCCGTTTTGGGATTTTGGGGTCATAGGCATGAGAAGGCGACAACGTCGCCCGTTTGTCGTTGATGCCGTATTGCAACTGCAACCAAGCAAGTCGTGGCAACTAGAGAGCCGACCACTTGGATCAGTCAGTTTGGCGGTGGCACAGAGGGGCGCCAACCGCGAGCGGGAAGTGCAGCAGTGCAGCCAGAGAGGCGGCCTCGCGCGCTACTGTGACGGCTTATCTTGATGCGTGGAGCAAGCCAATCCGGGCGTGCCCGGCTCGGTTGCCGCTGTTGTTGCGCTTGTTTGGAAATGCATACAAATGCAAACACACTCTCACACACACAACCACACACACACAAGTGTGTATATATATATTTATATGTTGATTTTATTTTGAGCTGTTGCTACTGACCTCCGGCGCACGCATTTCTGTTATTTTCCTTCTTCTATTTTTAAATGAAGTTGGTATTCCATATATAGTAAACATATAGAGAATATATGTATGTATATCATATTTTGTGTGCTGTTGTGATTGTACTTTCATAACTATTAATTATGCATAACGGTAGTTGCCATATGGTTTATACATTTTTCGCATAGAAGATATTTTAACTGTAATTTAATGTTTTATAAATCGTTTTTATGCAATTTATCGAATGTTATTTATTTGCAGCAAACTTAAATTCCCCAATACAATTATTATACAAAAAGTTTTTAAAATATTTGGCATGACGTAAGTGGTTTTTTTTCCCTCGTAGCTTAGTTTTATTTTTTTTATTAACTTTAATCATGAATATGCATTTTTTATGACGCGTTTGGAAATTGTATCAACTGAGTTTATGTGCGTTCAATTTAGTAAAGGAATGGAATATTTTGCAGCCTTTTTGAAGAAATTAAAGTTAATAGCTTTTTAATGTTTTTAGTAAGCAATTTTAATGAGCAACAAATTAATGGCTTAAGCTTAGGGATTTTCTCTTTTTAGTTGTAAAAAAGTGAAGAATGTGAATTAATCAGTTTTGTTTTTTTGCTTTTAGAAATAAGTGCAATTTGATTGTAAGTAATTTCAAATTATGAAGAATTCTAATTCAATTTTACTTTGCAATGAAAGAACAAATTTATTTATACAAAATCAATTCGGTACTGATGTTGTTTGTTTAGCGGAAAACTTTGCGATCAGCTTTAAAGAATTTTATAATGATATTGTAATGTAGGGTATGGACGAGGGTGGGCTTACGCCCTTTGGCACTGTCAACCCCATGGATTTATTGTGCCACCTTTCTACTAGTTCAAGTTTAATGTTTTTAGAAACTGAGGTCCTTCTTACTGAGAATATAGTACGCCTAGCAGCTTTGCTCTCCTTACTCTGCTTCTTCTTCTTTTCCTTCCTACTTACAGAATCTATATGCTCTGTTGTTGCAGCGAAAATGTCCTGTCAACGCTCGACAGAGTGACCTAAATCCAAGGACCTTGAGTTAGCGCACGCAGCAAGCGTAGCCCTCGAATACATTCCATATAGCATATAAGCATAAAAATTCGAAAACTATTATACTCAATGCGTCTACACAAGATTAAAGTCCAATAAGTTCTTTAAAAAATTATACAATTATTGCTGCATAATAAAAGACCTGTCAGAGAAATAGAAACTTAATAATGCTTCTAATACTTTGCCAAGTTCTTTTCAGTTGGGCGCATCAAATGACAGAATATCAAGATATAGGCAGTTTCCACAACATTTTTCAAATGTTGTAATCAATATGATGGATCGTTTAAGAACCTAACACAAAGTCTATAATCTTAAAGAAATACAAATAACGAAGACTTAAGAAAAATTCAATGCTTTCTGTTATTTTATGATGAAATAAAGTTTTTGATATATTTGGTATGTGAAGCCGTATCTTGTTTGAACCATCTAATACGTGTGCATCAAGTGATCTTTGCAGCAATTTCATATAATTAAGCTGTTTATATGCGCCATAAACCAACAATCAAGTTGTAAAAATTCAATTTCATTAGTTAAATAAGAAGAAAAAAACATTTCAACAAAGTTCAAATGAGTGACAATGATATAACAATAAAGCATATTACATGTGCTTAAGCGAACTTCTACTGTGTCTTTCAACCCACTCGATTTTAATGGCATACATTTTATAACCCAAAAAATATATATATATATTGTATATACCATAAAGAACTTTAAATTTTGTGTATATGTCTGCAGTTGATGCATGGCCATTTTAATTAGTTGATTATTTTATGACTTCCTGGTAATCTTTCCAAAGTAGTCTGTTTTTTTTGTTGGCACACTTTAGACATTTCAAGCTCTTTACTTAAAGTTCATAAACAACAAAAGCAAGAATTGTAAAAAAAATCTTTTCTTTTTCCGCTTAATAAGCTTATGACAATTTCTTGCAAGTTCTGTACAACAGTTTACTGTACAGTCATCAATGGCTTGGCGTATATACTATGCACTTAATGATGATGATAAAACAATAAATGCGACAGGCTCAACTTGAAACAGATTAAATGTAAGGCTATTAATTAAGTCCCAACGCTGATTCAGTCGTTGTTCGGCAGTTAACTGCAATTAATAATTATCATAAAAAAAATAAAGAAAAATTAAGCAGAAGAAATTATTTCCGTTGCAATACGTTGACAGTGCCGAGAGTTGCAGCATAAATTAACATTAATTACGTATGAGTTTTTGCTTGCTTTTATTTTTTGTAATTTTTAAGCTAAAGCTATTTGTCAGTGTGCCTGTGTGTGTGGGTTTGTCTCTGTGACAAATGTCTGACATTTGTTCAAATTTTTCACTCTGTGCCGTACAGCAGCTGCAACTAAAAACCTAGAACTTCATTGTTGGAATTTAATTTAAACTAAACTTAACTTTCTCGTCTACCAAAATTTCATTTGTGCTGTTTAGTGTGACCGTTTGCTGCTTGTCTTCAAAGAGTTTCACTTGCGCTGCTTAGTGTGGCCGTTTGTTAGCAGGCTAACAACTGCCGCTAGATGACGCTGTTGTGCGCTGCTGCTTGTCGCTTAAAGGCGCAAACTTTATAAAGTGCGCCAAAAAGTTGTAAACTTCACTTAAAAAATTTAAATAATATGCTTGAAAACCCTAAATATAGGCAAAACGACAACTTTATTATGTTTAGCTTACGTTCAGGAGCTGTGAAAAGCCATAAAAACTTTAGCCTGCGCTACTTGGTTTATCATTTTGTCATAAAAGCGCTTCACAAAACGCATGTAAACTTACGCGCACTAAAGTTGCGCTTTAGTTTAGGCGTTTTTATTAAATTTAGCAGCTTTTTATATGTTGAGCACATACATTTTGCGCGTTTATTTTCTATTTATTTTTTTAATTGTGTCACGTAGTAAACGGCGCCATAGAAAATCCTGCAGCCTTTACTAGCTTTGCTGGCTGCCAAAACAAAATGGCCGCCTTTGTATGTGTGCGTGTGTGTGTGTGTGTGGGGGGGTATACGAAAGCAAGTGCGCTGCACATTTTGCACGCATTGAAATGCAAAAAGCGGAAAAATTTGTGCAACGCACATAAACAAATAATGCCCAATTTGCATTGGGCACAAAACACACGCGCAGAAATTTATGCACTAAAAAGTATTGAAATTTTTTTTTCTATATACAAACTGCTTGTGTGTTTTTTTTCTTAAACAAAAAGTCGTAAAAAAAAAATGCTTAGCTAATACACATAAAAGCTGCTAGTAAATAGGAAGCGTTTGCCTAATTGCATTTAATAGTCAACTGATAAGGCATTAGTTGATAAGCAGCAGCACGAAATATTAAAACATATTGCGTATATGTAATTTGATGTGCTATTGATTGATTTTTAATAGCCTTAGATTGCTGCTGCTGCGCGTACCACACGGCGTATGATTGATGCAACAAACTTTTTACAGACACTGTACAGCTGCTGCTGGATGTTGTTGTTTTTTTTTTCATGCTGTTGCAATTTGCTGCTGCATTTATGCATTTTGTGTAGTCACATCATTATGACTGCTTGCTTAAATTTGTAACATTTGCCTTGCATACAAATTGCGGACACTCCCTTGAACCCCCCCCCCCCCCCCCCAAAAAACATAAAAATCCAAGTCGCACAGGCTATCAGTCAGTCAGTCCACAGACACTCTTCATTGCTACTTGCTATGCGCACAATTTTTGGTTAGCAATGCCAATGATTCATACCGACAAGTTGTGCATACCATCGGTTTGTTCAATTTACAGGTAATTCCCTCATTAAGTGAAGGGAAGCTAACGTGTGCAAACGCATCAATTGCATGGCTTTATGTGCGCTACAATGGTAACAATAGGAAGTCATAATGTTGGTCAAAAGGAAGTCTGCATCAAGCTGCGCAGTTAAAAGCAGTGAGTGATAATGGCGACTAGTTAGCTCAATTGGGGATTTATAGTAGTAGCGTCACTTGCAGTTAAAGTGTGCATAAAGTTTGATGGAAATAATATAAAATGATTAAGAGTTCCTCCATTGGCTCGAAGTTTTTGAAACATTTGCACACACTTTGGAGCTGGAAAGAAAAGATTATTGCATAACTCAGTTCTACAAATTAGTGGGCCGGATCAGCTGTTGAGCAGTATTTTCCTAAGTTAAAGTTCAGCTATGAATATCTAAAACTTGGAAAAAGCTAACCAAACCTAAGGACTCTTTAGCTCGTTTTGACTTATCTTGTTGATTTCTCAATCATATTCATCTAAAAATCTTTTTGTGCAACAAAGCTACCCCACGCTCAAGCTCGCTTACTGCTGCCACCCCCCCTGCAATATGCCTTAAAGTCTCAAAAAACTTTTGAAATGCTACACGTAGAGCATTTGAATTTCATAGGGAATGCCGCTGCCAAGCTTATCCTAGGAATTTTCTTCTTGCCATAGTTTATATTTCAAGTCACAAAAAATGCATTATCGAAATTGCTGAATCGTTATTGTTATTGTGTGGAAAAGTTTCAACTTTATCTTCGGCATTCTGGCAAAGCTGGCGGCAAGGGTCTGTGTACTATGGACCAGACTCACTTAGCCATTAGCAAAAAGATGCAAACACACACACACAGAGCCACACACACTTTTGCATAATAGATGCATAGTTTTGTTGGATTTTCGCTCATACTCTTTCAACGCTTTTCATGGCTTCTAACGTATTTTCTTTTAATGGCTGTGCATATGTTGGTGTATCTCTGTGTGTGTCTGTGCGCGCTTAAAAGTGTGAAATAAAAGTGCAATAAATCCTAGAATTTTCGTTTGTAAAACAGCGAGAGTACATAAATAAATATAGCATAATAAAAATAAAAACAAAAATACAATGGAAAAAACAGAGCTCCACAAAATTGGTTATAGAAAAATTTATTGTTGTAGAATTATTAATGCTATGTTTACACTGCCAATCAATGTCATTGTTGAGCGTATTACAAAAGTTCATTGCACTAAATTTAACACATAAAAGAAATCATAAACAAATATCTACGGTGGCAGGCAATGGTAATTCATTCTTGTTGCCATTTCAAAAAAAATGTATTATAATGTTTCATTGAGTAAATATTTTTTAGAATCATATAAAAGTGTTGAGACTTTGGCAAAATTAGCCAAGTATTATGTATTTGCTTTTTCCAAGACTAATACAATTTCTTAAGCTTGTGAACTATAAGTAATTTACAGAGTTTAGTTATTTACAACTTTACAACTGAAAAATTTAAATTGCGTTAAGTATAAATATTAACATTCAAATTAATAATATATAAAAAAGGAAATAAGGAAGAAAAACCTTAATAACTATAACTACTTGTACTTATACTAGGAAAGCTCTTCTAGAAGATATTATTTTAAACTAATTTATTGAGTAATGTTATATCAATTATAACTCATCATAATTCACTGTGTATTTTATTTTTAAATACCAATCAAAACTATTCTACGCTTTACTGGCTAACTAGTTGGATTTTATTAGCATATAATCGTTTTTCAACAAACTCTACTGGATTCTTTGCGCAAAGTCTTTAGCCGCAAGTATCTGCACTTGCTTTCTGTAAAATATTACTAAAGAAAAAATTATAAAAACAAAAGATATAAATAATAATTGTCCTATTCAATCAAAAAAAAAAAAATGTTATAACAATTGATATATAATTTAATGAAACTAACTCTGATTCATCTACACTAAACAAATCTCAAAAAAAATATACAAACATTTTTTTTTGCGGTTTTAAGAAAATTAACAATATGTGGTAATTTCAAAAATTAAATTATTACAAATTTGAATAGTCTCGAACTTTTTATGCTGTTTATTGCTGGTTTCAAGACTGCAACTACACTAACGAATGCTTAAAAAAATTTTCTCATTCATAAATAAACTTTTTTGCGGTTTAATAAAAAAAAAATATCTACTTTCAAAAAATAAATTATTACAAATTTAAGCACCACAAATAGTACTGAACTTTCTATCATTCTCAACAAATTATTGTGACTTGTTTGCATTCGGGCAAGTAACTGTGCCACACTGTGACGTAGTGCAAACATAGCATGATATATTTTACAAAACATTCGCTTGCGGCTAATGTGAAAAGCGTGTGGCAGGCAGCCTTTGGTGGTGTTGATTTTGTGCTTCTTTATAAAAGAATTATAAACAAAATGTAAACGAATTTAATTTGACCCAGTTTTTTTTTGTCTTGTTTTTTTCTGATTTTTTTTTCTCTTTGCTTCAAATTGTTTTTGCTGCTGCTTTTTATTTATATTAATTATCGTATTGTGCACTGGTTCAGAACGTTGCAATGTGATTACGCCAAAAAAAAGCACACAAAATCAAAACAAAGAATAAGTAAAATCAAAACAATATAAAAAAATTCCTTATTCCGATTTTGTGTACATAAATAAAGGCTTTTTTTTTGTTGAGTGCGGA
Organism: Chymomyza procnemis; assembly: GCA_035046065.1. Lineage (NCBI taxonomy): Eukaryota > Metazoa > Arthropoda > Insecta > Diptera > Drosophilidae > Chymomyza > Chymomyza procnemis. The sequence goes on from JAWNOJ010000023.1 coordinate 30,939,598, forward strand.
AGGCTGGAAGCTGCTGTATTCATATGTGGCACGCGAGCTAACGGCAGTTTGTCAAGCGGCATTCGAACATATGCCACAAATAAATGTATAAATATCTCTCTCTCTCTATATATATATATATAGGTATATCTGTATTAATATAAATGTTTTTGGACATATGTAGCCCAAAGTGGAAGATGTTTTTAATGATGCAGCAAAGTTTTTGGGTTGGCGTTGCGTGTTTTGCCGATTTCCAAAGAAAATGCCACAACAGTCAATGTCAGGCCAGCAACACAGCAGGCCAACGAAACGAAGTCACAGTCAGAGTCAGAGTCACAGCATTCTTGCCAATATGTTGCATGACAGCGGCAACAACAATGGCAATAACCAACAAACATCTACGACAACGCCTTTTTGGGTCTTTGAAGCAAGTTTCCTTTTTGGGTACACACACACACACACACGCTGGCTTGCTGCCTGCCATCAATTATGCGGCACGTTGGCCAGCCTGTTGCAACATGCCGAGTGTCGTTCTTGTCGCCGCGAGCTGTTTTCAGCCAGCGGGTTCAATGATTTGCCTTGCCACAGACTTGCAGTCTCAACCTGAGCAACGGACGGACACGTTTCCAAACAGACAAAGCTAACAAATTTATTATGTAGGTGTATTCACTGTACTTGTTGCCTTACTTGTGTGCATGTGTGTGTGTGTGTGTGTGTGTGTATGTGTAATTGAGCACAAGTGTGAGTGAGTGTGTTTGCTTTTGTGGCCTCTTTGCAGCTTTAATCATCTGCGCAACCGCAAACGCCTGAGTCACGTTAAAGGGTTTTTCAATTCTCTTCGTTTTGGGAAAGCAAAGTATTTGGCATTACTCATGCAATATGTAACGCAGTAGTGAGGAGTCATTATCGCGCTTTACGAACTTTCGCAAATTATCATAACTTGCGATCCGTAAGAGCCGTTAATGGCTGAGTTCGTACCTCAAAAAATCAGTCAAAATTCTTGCTTCGCCTCTTTTATGACTCTACATATTTTTGTTCAATTCCTCTAATCTAAAAATCTAATTCATACTTTGCGTGTTATTTTATGACTCATTTTAAATTTTTGTTCCATTCATCTAATCATTTCAATTCAATCTCAAAATATTTTAGTTTCTACATGGCCATGCTTTCAGGAAGTAGATTGTAACTGTTGTAGATCTAAGCGTTTTCTGTGAGCTGTCATTTCATTTTAACAAACTGATTTTTACTTAACTTAACCATTCGCACAGCAATTTGCTACAAACCATTTATACCTAAATTCTTCTCATATTTAGCACATTATGAACATTATTTTTAACCCAAATTCGTTTGCTTGCTAAATTGCTTCTACGCTTCAAGCCCTACTCTACTCCATAGTAACTATAGCAAATTTTTTAGAATTATTATTTTATTTATTACGGCTTGACTGGCCCGTATTCGTGGATCTGTAATTCTACCTTTCTTAAAAACGGCTTCTAGAGCGCGTAGGAGCCTATAGCTGTAATATAGTTTCTGATTCTTCTATACTATTCATGAACTTGTAGGTTAAATTTTCTTATTACAGTGATAGGCCATATTTCCTGGCCATCATTTGTTTTTTTCGGCCATGCACCCTAAGAAGAACACGCTCAATTTTACGTTTAAAAATATTTAAATTTCTGCAAAATTATTTCATGACGAAACAAAAATAGTATTTTTGATGCAAGTAGAATCAAAACGAAGCATATAGAAAAAAGATAATTTTAATATTAAAAGATATTATTCTTAATTTTAGTTCGTTTTTTACTATCATCTTATATGGATATTTTTTTTTTTAAAACCAACTCAATCGAAATTTTTATGTGTTCCTTGATTTGTATATAAGAGCATGCTCACAACTCACTTAAAAAGCTTACTACCTCTTATAAAAAGAACAGCTTATGCATGGATCGTCTCTGTAATTGGGGTTTCACACTTAATTTTTCAGAAGAAAATTATAGTAACGTCTGCGGCACCCCAGAAAGTACAATTTGAAACACAGATGATGGGTAACGCTTACAAAAGTTGGAGGTCCACGCTTTTCTTTTTGTATCATATTTTGATATAAGATTGTCTGCAGCGAAGATCTTTAATTCTGTTGCATCAAATTTCACAAAAATTTTATATCATATCGCGCATATTTTAAATCTAAGCTATTTCACTGAAATTATGACGACTAAAATCTGATCACAATAAACGCATTTATAGAGTATACAAACTGAGTCATGGCCAAGTAAAATTTCCACTTGCTTACATCTTGTTGCTGTTTGTTTTAAATCTCGACACTGCAGTTCAAAGTGCAATTCACAAATATTTGACTAATAAACGTTTTATTGACTCGTTTCCCGTTTGGGTTTTACCCAAGTACCGCCGATTGATACATTCATTCATGAATAACTTCAGCGTGAATTTCGTGAATTTTTCGACTTGCTAATTTAGACACACAGTAGTCACCACCAAGTCGACACAAAAACAAGTTTTATTTTCTTCTCTAATTTTAAGTAGAAGCGGCGCCAGTCATATTTAATGTCGCTGACAACGGCTTAGGAGCGGGTACTGGTCTACATTGTAGGTATATTATATACCGGTAATCCAGCTCTATTAGCTGCTAGTCAAAATAGCAGCAGGTTTTCTTTATCTTTGCATTTCTTTCGTTTTATTTTCTATTTTTTTTTGTATGTCTTTATGTAACAGGCCAAGGCACTTGAAGGAAATTGCCCATATTTTGTGCAGAAAATGGCTTGCAGAGACAGTCAGAGGTAATTGCGAGAGAGAGAGAGAGAGCGAGCGAAGCGTAGACAGAGGCGTAGGTTGTCTCGGAAGTAGACAGAATTGCTGAGTCATGAAGAATTCACTGGCAGAGTCTGAACACCTTAGCTTACTAACTAAGTAGCCTAGTTAATATCGAGTGGAAATGGGGTAATGGAAAAAGTTGTAGAAAACTGGAAGAAGCTTGAAATAGACGAAAGTTTTTGTTGGAAAATAAGCTAAAGATGCAATTATGAGCTGCTGGCTGTAAATTATGCTGGTTATGGGACAAAACTAGCACTTAAGCTGATGAATTGATGATTCATTTTGAAACATAATTGTTTGGCAATACAACCACAAAAAGTGTTTAAAATGCTTACGAACGAAGCAGTGCTAAGACAAGAATAACAGTCTGAAAATCGAAGAGATTTAAAGATGATTGAGGGACATAAACATTTTCTAACAATTTGTTTGGATTTTCAGTAAAAACTTTTGCAGATGCGCATTATAATAATTAATATTTTAAAGCACAAAGCGTAATAATTACAGTGTCTGGGCTAATTTACCAAGACCATAAACAGTATCAAATCAAAGCTGAAAGCGCACATAAACTGTTCAATAATAATAAAATTATTTTTATGGGACTTTGTCTGAGCCTATTTTATGTCAAAAATAATGTCTTTAAGTTAAAACGATTAAGACGCAGAAAATAGAATTAAAAGTCGAGATGAGAAATCATTTTATTTCGCATCGTAATAGTATTTTTAGTGGCCTTTCAAAATGAGTATTTAGCACAAAGTGGAGGCCTAATTTTTGCTTTAAATCCATATAAGTCGATCTCAAGCTTCGGTTTCACCGCAAACACATATTTTCTAGAGAAAAATCTCCAATAGCCCCTAAACCCCAATGAGCTCAGGAATAGTAACTTTATTATTTCTTTCTCTACAATAAGCATATTATTTAATAAATGATGAGGCCTAATTTTTGCTTTAAGTCCATATAAGTCGATCTCAAGCTTCGGCTTCACCGCAAACACATAATTTCTAGAGAAAAATCTGCAATAGCCCCTAAACCCCAATGAGCTCAGGAATAGTAACTTTATTATTCCTTTCTCTACAATGAGCATATTATTTAATAAAGAAAAAAACTTAATTTATTCCAACAATTCAACTTCCATTTGCGTTATTCACACGAAATAAAGTTTTCAACTAACTCTAAGTAACTTAATGTAAGCATAAACTTGAGCAAAATGTGGTACCCTCAATTGAGTTATTGAATGTTAGTTCCAGCTATTAGAGATGCAGTTAACCACAGTTGGACAAACCATACAAGACAATGTCGTTAGAATTGATATACACATAGAGACCCCCCCCCCACACACACACACACACGCACATGTTTGTAATATCAATGGATGGCCCTGTCCATATTGAATTGCTGCATATCAATGTTCTACGACGTCTGCAAATGGTCTTAATGTCATAAGTTAAAACGATACGAAACCTTTTACCCAAGCGTCATCATCATCATTAAAGTCTACTCAGATTTCTCAATTCAGTTTCATAGCCTTAGAATGTGGTTCGCTTCGGTTCGGTTCGGTTCGGTACTGCTCTGTACGGTTCAGTTATAGCATTTGCATATAATTGGACTGACTTGTCTCATGAATTTACTAGCCATATACAGCCAGCCAGCTCTTGGAATTTGTTGGTCATCGACGTTGTCTCTCTCTCTATTGACTTATCCATATGGTTGATTTCACAAGACACTTGAGGTATTGGTAACAAAATCCGTACACTTTACCCTTCGACTCCCGGCACTGGTTGCTGCTGCTGCTGCTGTGCCAATTCTGTTCTGTTTATTCAGTTGTCATGGCAAAAGACATTGAACGAAAACTTTCTGGGTTTGTTTAAAATGCCAACGTATCCGCGTATCGAGAAATATTGTTGTTAATATAAATAATCATCATTGATTGTTTATTATAATTTCTGACAAAGAGTTAATCAGTTGCAGCAGTTGCTGCATTGCTTTAAAAGGCATTCATTCCATCGGCGGCAGTTTTATAACAAGTCAACCTTGAGCCTTGTTCGTCGCCGCATTGGGGGGTCCATACGTTTGGTTACCATTTTCCATATTGTAGGTGTTTACACGTAGCTTGGAGGTAGGAGCTACACAGCAAGAAATGAGTGTAGTTTGAAGAAAAATAATTTTTATCTATGGTTTCGTTTTATCCTCTTAATTTGTTGTAGGTCATTTCTTTGTTATTCGTGTCTGAATTCGAAATTCGGAAGTTCTTGAAGTGATTTCCAGCAACATCTCGATATAAATCAAAATGGGTTTTCATGGGTGTAAAATTTTCGTTGTACGCAAGTTTTTGAAGATAATACAATTGAGGCATTCTATCAAACATCACAGGTTATTCCAAAGTCGTAGTCGCCTGAGAGAAACCTAGACAATTTTTGATCAATATTAAGTTGATTGAGAGATTTTAAGCAATTACTTAAATTACAACATTATTCATTGTGGAAATTGAATATTTTTTAACTCGTAACTCTCTAGAGTTCTAACAAAGTCCAAAGTTTATGGTTTTCAGCAGTAAACATGCCTAAGGTCTAGCTGCTTGTATTATCCCGCTGTATTGTCCTGCTTGAAGCCATAATGACTTGTTGCTTCGAGTAGGCGCGCCAAGCTGACGCTAAGACCAACGCCTAAGTGTACGCAGGTCGGGGCACCTACTCTGGTCTGGGTCTGCATGCACTCTATGGCCACAATGCTGGATGGAAATGGAAAATGTAAAGTGAAATGTTCGAACTTGGCAACAGTATCTCATCACTTTCCCATAAACATTGAGCTTGGTGCTGCCGCCGTTGTGGCGATATTGCAATTTACGTTCTGTGGTCTAATTAAAGTGCAACTACAACTAAACTTGCGGTGGTGGTGCTGGCAACATTGTTGCATGTTGAACGAACCTCCGACCCTTGAACCCGTCTCGTGCATACTTCAACTTTCGCTTCCTCGTCTGCCTCGGTGCTATTTGTGGTCATTTGCAGGGTTTATCCACAGCGTACGTCCGCACGTCCCTGTGTCGCCAACGTCGCCTTGTCGTGCTGCCTTTCAACTGGCTTTCAATATACTCGCCCGCACTTTGTGTTTGTCTTTTGCCTCGAGTTCATTTTTCTCTTATCCCACATTAATCAATGTTGATTTCAATTAATTTAACCATCTCTTCAGTTGCCAGTCATTGTGGCTGGCTGCTAAGGCTATTACGTCGTGCCTTTTTATTAAAACTCCAGGACGTACAGAGATAGGGTCTTTTGTGGGTGCGTCGCTGGTACGTCCTCCCGGTATAACGTATAACTAACTAACTAGTTGTTTGAGTTGTCTAAGCGCGTCTTTTATTAAAAATTTGCAGTCTATAAATTTAGAATGAGGTGTTTCTGTGGCCAAGCCAAAACGCTTGACAGTGCATAAGTTGGGCCTGGTGGCGGGTAGGAGTGTATTGCAGAGTGGATACGACGTATATTAATTTATTTATTTGTTTGCATTCAAGTAAAGAGAGTGTAAGGGAATTGCGCTTGATTAGGATCTGGCTGGGGCTGAAAAGTGTTGCATGACAGATTTCTAAGAAACTATATCTGGCAGAGTTTATTATGGGGATAAAGAAACAGGAGCAGGTGAATTCGTAAACTGCCTTCATGTTGTTGTGAATCCACAAGCGCATTCCATACCAACTAACTTTACAATAAATCGACAAGAATGGTAAATTAAATTGTGACAAAAACGCTTTTAAACCCTTTTTATAAACCATTAACAATGATTTCAAAAAAAGAGATCAAATCCGAAGGGTTTTTTGTTGTTGAAAATTTATTAGGTAAATCTTTTAATTTGACAGAATAAATTTGCAGAACACAATCAGCTCAATGGGTCTTTGCATGTTTTTTATCGTGCAAAAAAGTATCGTATGCATCAAATAATATTTTACTTATCGGAATTGTAACATATCCGCAAAACGAAATCTAAACAGTATTGTTTGATGACAGATAAAACTATTAGAGTTCGAATTCCCGAAGCAGCCGATTTCGCAGTTCGGCATTTTTTTTGCGACTAATTTGATTAACATAATTCGGGTTACAATGTTGGTGCACCACTTTAGAAGACTATATAAAGGGAGTATTCAGATTAGACTACAAAATATAAACGATTAGCCTACAGTCTATATAATCAGTTTATTTATATTAAAGCTACATCATAGTATCTTCCCATCAAACGATATGTACGTTGGAGAAAACGCACAACTTTAAGCAGCACAGTATTTATTGACTTTGAAAAAAAATTCAAATTTATGCGAAAAAATATTAAGACGTTACGATTTGCATAAGCACATTGTTTGCGCGCGTCACCTGTCAATATTGTACCATTGAAGTTAATGTAAGTAAAATCAGATATGCTGGACATGTAAAAATAACATAAGGATAAAACTAAGCTTTTATGTTGAGCCGCAAAAGCGCGCATTTTCGAGGCGAAAGCTCTCTCTTTCTCTCTCTAACTCTCAATCTTCGTTAATATTGCTAAAGTCCAAGTTGACACTTACGATCAAGTTAGAGTAATAAAGAAATAATACTGGTAAAGGTTTGAAATATTAAGGGTTGAAATATTTGTTTTAAAACTTTCAAGTGACGCATCTAGCCACATACAATGCCCTGTATTAAGTTTTATCTGAGTAAATTCAATGTGAAAATAATTTTAGTCAGGTTTTTTTTTTTTGAAAAACTTTCCTGTCAATTATTGGCACAAAACAAATTATGCAAAAAACGTATTTTCGCAAGATTTGCATTTAAAATTTACTATATTTAAAAAAAATGCATTTTTATTTAAATTTTTAACTGAGAATTTGAAACTCCAGATCTCCAGTTCGAAATGCTCGTAAAACTTACACTCTAAGACTTGTTTGAAAAAAAAACCCTACTATGGAAAAGTGCAGTCCAAGATCGCGCCACTAATGATGATGATGATGGAAAATCATTTTCATTTATTTTAAATAAAATTTTTAATACTGCGTGTACATACTGTATGTACAGTTACGTGAAGATAAAAATAATTTAAAAACAAATTAATTTTACTTCTTTGTAATATATCACAAGAATATTTTGGGAGAACGCTTTAGAATACATAATGCCAAAAACGATTTAATTGCAAATTTATCAAGAAAAAGTTTTAAATATTTTCAATATGAAAAAGTGCCCAGATTTCGCATACACAACTTGTTGAACATGCTACTTTTGTATCCTTGACTAATTGTGTCCTACGCAGATGCCCACACATCACGTCAATTTACATTTCTGTCAAATTGGCATTTCTGTCTCAGATATTCTATGTAATAATTCCAGGAAATGTTACTTAAGCTGCCAGCACTCGCTCAAAAGAAGCTCCAAAGACGACACACACGCAGACACGCACACAATTTTGCACTTGGCATTTCCCATTTCCCATTTGCATAAAACTGTCTTCGGTGGGAAAACATTTTGCCATAATGCATCAAAGGAAGCAATGTGAGCATTTTATATGATTGAGTTATGTTTGCTTTTAACACGTAAATTCCACAAGAAATCTATAAATTGCGCTCCAAAAAGAGAAAAAAAATGCAAAACCTGTTGATGTTTGTTGTAGTCGTTATTGTTGTTGGTAGCGCTTGGGATTGTTGCATATCATGGCTGATATCCATATCCTTTCGATTTGGCACACCAAAAAATATTCCTCTTTTTTTTCGTGTTTGCTTCATTTTTTGCACATTTGCCACAATTTGTTGCGCCTGTTGGATGCTTGTGCTGCTGCTGCAGCTGACTTGCTGCCAATAAGCTGCTGCGGCTGCTGCTGCTGCTACTTCTTGGCCCGACACAATGTGTCGCTATTGGCTTTAAATCCAAAGATATAGATATATAGATATAGATAGATAGCTGCGCTCGTATGTTGCAGTTGCTTGTCATTTTTATAGGTTTGTTTGCGGCCCAATGCGCCAGACTTGGGTCTTCAATAACAACAGTGCACATGGAGTATTGGCCATTGGCTCTGCATAGAGAGAGAGAGAGAGAGAGAGAGGGAGAGTCGCCCGCAACAAACCAGGCCAGCAACCATCATCAACTATCTGCATGTTGTGGGCCAAGTTCTTGCCAGCCATTTGTAGGTGGTTGCCGCTTTTATTAGCTACTGCATGTTGTCGTTGCAAGAATTATGGCTGTCAATACAGCGCCAGCAATATTGTTGCGGCCCCTCTTGCCGCACCGCTTCTTTTAGATGCAGATAAACCAATTTGATTTGTGTGTGTGTGTGTGTGTGTGTGTGTGTGTGTGTGTGTGTGTGTGTGTGTGTGTGTGTCAAGGCGACAGTAGAGTTGTGTTGGTATGAGGCATGCGACATGCAGCATGTTGAAGCATGGTGTGCCACACAACACATGGCGGCTACAGTATGCGAGCTCTTTGCTGTATCCAACTGGGTTGATTAAAAGATATGTCAAGTGTTGATGCGGCGCCTCGGGAGTCTGTAATAAATATGCAGCATATATATGTAAGCCTCCACTACATTTAGTCAAAAAAAAAAAACACGAAAGATTGCGATTGAAAAGTAACTAAAATTGCAGAAAATTAAGGCAACAGCATATGGTTCAGTTTAGGCTTCTCCAATCCAATATGGGGTTGAAACTATACACAGAAAATTGACATAGCTTCGTCAAAGCTGTAGCTTTTATTTGGAATGCAAACTTCCTTTTTGTAGCGTACATTATATTCTTAAGCGAATTTAGAGTTTTACAGTTTTTAGTTGTTAAGATCTATTCCAAAAGTTTATCTAACTTTATACTTAAGAACTTGTGAACAGGCGAAATAAAATTATTTTGCAGCAAAGTTTTTGACCAATAAGCACTTTGGAAACCATACGATATAGTACAAAGAGAACGATATCTTGCAGCAACTGGCATCCCTGAGATGGCGTATTTGCTTATGATATCTTTATAAACTAAAAACTTTTTATTGGTTCGAAGTTAATTTGTCAGCTGTGAGTTGCAGGCAGTCAAACAGATAGAGATTTTGGTATATCGACTTTTCAAGTCTCGCTAGTTACATAAAGATAGTAGAAGATTATGTAAGATTATATTGCCTATATACTGAGATCCTGCCCAAGCCATGAATTTTAAAGGTTGTACTGAAGCCAGCTCCGTGCTCGGAGAATCGTCGGAAGTTATTTTTGTTCTTTTGAAATAATTTAAATTTATTTAATAGCAAGATAATTCACGAACGTACATGTCAAATCCGTGGATAGCAAATAAAGAAAGACCGAATAGTGACTGAAGATGGATGTACTGCGATAGCCCCATGGGCAAAAATACTATTCCTAAATAGGGTTTCATTTTTTTTAAAACAAATTATCTCTTTTTCACTTTAAGGCTTTTTTTACATGTATTATATCTTAAACGCAGAGCTCGTTTTAGCTTTATTGACTGTTTGATAACCAAAGGACTTGGAATTTTTGGAAATTCTATGCGATCAGATTTTTGTCAGAAGAGTTCTTTTTTCTTTTTCTTTTTCATTTTAAGTCATTTTTATTATATTTTAAACGCAGAGCTCGTTTTAGCTTTATTGACTGTTTGATAAGCAAAGGACTTGGAATTTTCGGAAATTCTATGCGATCAGATTTTTGTCAGAAGAGTTCTTCTTTCTTTTTCTTTTTCATTTTAAGCCATTTTTATTATATCTTAAACGCAGAGCTCGTTTTAGCTTTATTGACTGTTTGATAAGCAAAGGACTTGGAATTTTTGGAAATTCTATGCGATCAGATTTTTGTCAGAAGAGTTTAACCTACATAAAGAATTTATATTAATTTTTAGCGTACTTCCTTCGTAGTTTTCCTGAAAAAGCTTTGGGTATATAAGTGTAGCTTTGCCGATTTTAACGCTTTGTGACCATATGTCTACTCTCAGCTACCAAAGTTTTTTTTACCATTCCAGCCGCAGGTCTGCTGTTAACGACCAAAGCTTTATTACCGATCTAGTCGGTAGTCTCTTATTAATATATTACATGTATCTTAAGTTTTGAAAAGCATCAATAAATTGTATTTGTTCATCGCAAGCTTGCATACTTTTAACAACTTTTTTTTCAACAAAAATGGATTCCGACAAGCATGAAAGACGCAACTTTTAACAAGAGCTTTCAATTTATGCTGGTCAATTTTTCAAAGGGTTGATCCTTTGTAATCGCTTTTAAAGCGGAAGGTCGACAGAGCACTGGCTAAGCTAGCAACTAAATATACGCTATTTACCTAAGAAAATTTCTTTCAATTAAAGACACCATCGTTCGGATTTTTGGCCATAAACTGAATGTGTCTGTGCTCTTCCAAAAGCTGTTAATTGAGATGTCTGCTTTGTTCCGTCTTTGAAACCATAGTCAAAAGCAATAAATTTACTTATTTTTCATTAAACTTTTGTTTCAGTAAACTGCCTTTGCAGCGATGAAAGAAAAAATTATTATTTTTTTTTTCAATATTATCCTTCAAGTGACATTTTAAAGTGCACATAAGTTTTAATCATATTTTGTTTTCTTTCTCGGTACACACAATACATGTCTCTGCAGCTTGCTTTTTATGCGCCCAAGCATCATATCATATCATATCATATCATATCATAGCAACATCATCATCCTCTTACTTTCTCAGTTTTCAATTGAGTTAAGTGCTGTCAATAAGAAAAACTTTTATATAGCTTCTGACTTTGTTGTTGCCTTTACTATTTTTGCCTTAATTATAATCTAATAAAATAATAAATATTCCTTGTATAATAGTGTGCCACAGACGTACACAAACATAAAAGCGTCTAACATACATACGTGTGCGTGTGTGTGTGTGTGACCGTATCTGTGTGTTGTTTAATTTGTTTTCACACTTTCTCGCATAAACATAACTGTATTTATGTACAACATATGTACACAACGGTACATATGGACGGACATTTTATGTTTGTCACGCCAGCTTAAGTAAATTAAGCTAAACAATTATGAACACCCAATATGTATATGTGTGTGTATGTGTACTCCACACTCTCTCTCTCTCACACACACACACATATGCACAGCAAGCATTTGTCTCAATTGTTTTTCGTTATTGGTTTTTGTTTTTGCTTTCCATTTATTTTCTATTTCATTTTTTTATCATGATTGTTATTATTTTTATTATTATTCCATGATTTTGTTTACACAATGAAAAGCGCACGTAGCCTGGCCTTGCACTTTTTTCTTTATGCGCTTATTTATTTTTCTAATTTTTTTATGACGTTGTAGTATTTTCCTTTATTTATACTTTTTTTCTTGTTTTTTGTTTTTGTTTTGTTGCTTTTTAAGTTTCAATTTTTTTCTTTTCTATTTGCTGCGAAATGGCGCTGCAGCCACGTACGCTTTGTGGCACATGTGTGCGGCTCATGCTCTAAATCCCCCCAAACCTATTTGATTTTTTAACACGTAGCCAACAATATTTTCTATTAAAAAAAAAAGAAAATAAAGTAAACGCCAAAGGGCAAAACCATAAATGATTGATCAGCATTGAGTCAAGGCGTGTAAATGTAAGTCACTTCCGTAGGCTTGCAATCGTACTCGTACTCGCACTCACCGATACACTTGGTCACACTAATATACACTCATACACTCACACGCACACTCACACACACAACACATTCATTCACTCGTTGAGTCGCTCGTTCATTTGTTCATTCATTCATGCATTCACTATCAAAAGCTATTGTAGTTGTTTATTATCGGCGTTGCTTTTCACAGCGTGTGGTCATAAAATGTGCTCATGACACACCTCACACACGCACTTATCACACACACTCACACACACACGTATACCAACACTCGCTTAACTCACACACTCACTTTATACAGCTCGTTTATCTCTTATTCGCTTTTTGCTTATTTTGAGTAATATTTATGTTTATGTTTATGCTCTTGGCCATGCGTATTCGATTAGCAAAATTGGTTGCGTTTCTGTGGAAATGCTTTTAGCCATGTGTGTAAGTTACTCACTCATCTCACACACCTCTCACCGTCTCTGTCGTCTTACTATTATTCACTTACCCTCTTTCGTGCACTGTCTCTCTGCGTATGTCATTAATAAACTTAATCAAGCGTCGTCGTTGTCATCCTCGTCGTCGGCTGTCCCCAACACTGACGACCAATTTCCGCCATGTATCATTTCATTTGTTTTCTTGTAGCTACATATTTTATATCGCATTTGGATACTCTTAAAGCGGCAGAGAGATAATCTTGTTAGGGTATGCTGCCTAAGCAACTGTTTTTAAAGCAGTGAGGGTAGATGGCGCTTAGTTCGTTTCGTGTTGTCAACAAAGGAGTTTTATGAGATTTAACTAAGGTATTTGTTAAAAAGTTCTTCAAATTGTTAAAACTTCAATTCATGAATCGGGAAATCTGGCTCTTAATAATAAATAAGTTTGTTAAAAGCTAAATAGAAAACCGCAGACGAGATTCTTGACGTCTTAAATCGAGAAATCAGACTAAATCCTATTGTGTGTTTCTCTCTAAGTTACTTTTAACAAAGTTAAATGGCAAACAAAGTCTTTCGGATTGTTAAGCAGCAGAAATTCTTAAAATCTTGAATCTGCAAATCTGGCTAAGCTCTGTTGTTCTTGTTCCTCTATAAGCAATATTAAATATATAAATCTTTGATTTAAACGCAGTTATTTAAGATTAAGTAAGATAGTCAATAAAAAGTCCTTCGGATTGTGGAGACAACTGCCGAAATTCTTGAAATCTTGCCTTTGGAAATCTGACTAAGTGCTGTGGGTTTTTGTTTATTAAAAATATTCGACGTCGCCCGCAAAGTAATCCCAACGGAATACATTGTAAAAAATTGATTTGAAACATATTTTTTGGGGCTACACATTTCGTTGACTTTTTAAGATACAAAAATTCTACCAATTCTTATATAACTCACAAAATAAAAAACATTTTTGGGCAGAAAACAGCTATAAAGCTATGACGAAACTGACGGTTTTGTTTAGCAAATTTGCAATTTGTTTCTTTTTTGGGGATTTACGAATTCCAAAAATCTCAATATACATGTGCATGATTCAAGCTTCGACAGCCTTACTTCAGGGTATACAAACGTCCATGTGCTTAATGTCGCCATTTTGTTATTAATTTCTGCTGTTGTTTTGCATTTCAAAATAAAAAAAATAACATATTTTAATTGATATTGTTTTATTGCTTGCGTGTATTGTTTGGGCCCTACTAGACAATTTGCACGTTTTATGAATTTCAATTTGGCACATTCAAAATAATGTGGGTGTGTGTGTGGGTGTGCGTGTGTGTGTGGGATTTCTTGGCTCAACAAAATGCTACGTAAGTATGACACGTTGCTGCAAGGTGCTGCCTCATACTTTTTATGCGAATCTCTTACTGCTCCTTCCGGCAGCTTCTGCAACGTGACAAACCAACCAAGACCAAGTTTTATGAGCCGCATTGTGGCAATCTGTTCATTTTTTTTTTTGTTTTGTGTTTGCTGCATTGATATTGATGCTGTGTGTGTGTGGCATGCTGCAGCATAGCGAGGGGCAACTTTTATTGTTACTCAACCATTGCTTGAGTAATGCAAAGCACTTGCAGTGCCTGCCGGACGCAACCCTTCACGCCAAAAGGGTTATATAAAAATGCTTTAGAACTTGCGAACAGAGCAGAGCAGAACTGAGCGGAGCAGCTCAAACAAAGAAATAAATATCGAATAAAACTCTTTGCAGAGGTTCCGAGCGTGTATGCATAAGGTAGAAAGGTAAACCAAGACAATGCTTAAAGGTAAATACTTACATAAAAAAAAAGTAATCAAAAGTCCGGTAAAACTTACGCAGCAACTGAAAGTGCTGTCGAAACATGGTGACTTTACACAATTGGGTTGTATTTAATGCACAGTTAAGGATTCGCTTATGTGTGCAGGCAGACATGAGAGGGACGAAACTTTTGAAATTTGTAATTTATCTTTTACGCAAGAGAACTTGTAGAAGATGAAAAATCTTGAAATATTGTATAAATCGCACAAACACAATATAAATAAAAAATAATGATCTAGCGGCGTAACTCGAAATTCAGACACTTTCAAAAATCGTCCTGCTTTTCACTTTTAATAGACGACTTTTGGTACTCTGAGTTATTTTATTAAGATTTTGAGTTATTATGTTCTACTTGTTTAGTGGTAAGAAATTCAGACTTTTCAATAAACCGGAGTTTGGAAGAAGAAGCCTGCCATGAAAAGAACAGTAAGATCGCAGAAGGAACATAAAAGGTAAGGTAGCGGGTACACCAGGGTTTGGAAGAAGAAGAATTACATAAAAAGGACGCTAAGATTGCAGGAGGAACATAAACAGATGTAGTAAGGGGTTTACCAGGGTTTGGGAGAAACAAAATGCCATGACAAGAAAGCTAAGATTGCAGGAGAAACATAAACATATACGATAGGGCTTGGGAGAAGAAACCTGCCCTGAAAAGAACGCTTAGATCGCAGAAGGAACATAAAAAGATAAGATAGCGGGTACACCAGGGTTTGGGAGAAGAAGAAGAATTACATAAAAAGAACGCTATGACTCCAGGAGGAGCATAAACAGATGCAGTAAGGGGTCAACCAGGGTTTGGGAGAAGCAAAATTCCATGAAAAGAACGCTAAGATTGCAGGAGAAACATAAACAGATACGATAGGGCTTGGGAGAAGAAGCCTGCCATTAAAAAACGGAACTAAAATCAGAGAAGGAACATAAACGCATGCAATATCGGGTAAACCAGATTTTGGAAGAAAAGGAACCTTCTTAGGATAAACTGCAGAATCAAAAATTGACTTCAAGAACTTTAGACTGTTTTAGCTTGACGAATACAGAGCAAAAGTTTTAGTTTTGTTATAGTAGCCTAAGAATTGTATTTAGGAGGATTGGCAGTAGACCAGAAGAACAAGCCTTCGAGTTCGTTTAAATCAAAGATGAAGCATCTCTGTTGTGAGTTGGCCTTAATCTCTTTGAGCCGCTTGAAAATACATTGGTTGTGGTTCTAGTGTTAAAAAGAAACTCAAGCGCTGAAGATTGCTAGAAACAAAGTTTGGTTGCTCTACAAATGTGCAGGACTAGCATTCACTTAAAAAATAGCAAAGTTTTTAACTACTACGTTCCCTTACCAATTGTATGTAGATTTCTGTATCAACGATTCTATGCCTATTAACTCAAATTTTGAACTTATTTTCAAATTGTCTGTGGAGCTACGTTTCGAATTGAATTTATTGCATATTTAGCAAGCCATTCTCAAGAATTTGTTGAACAATTTCTCAGCCCTTTTAGTTGATTTCTATGCAGCACATCAAGCGCTTGCCATCAATGAATGTCTCAATAAATCTAACTAATCGTCGGCACATCGCTTAGCTGAATGCTGAACTTGTTAACTTGGCTTTAAATGAAACTTTTTGAATCTTCAGCTCAATATGCTCTCATACATATATATGTCTCTCTGTATATGTACTATCTATGTTCTTTTACTTTTCTAAATCGAAATGGATTTTTTTTTTGCTTTTAACTGGGTTTTTGCTGCTTTTTTTTTGTTTGGTGTTTTCAACAAATTGCGTATGTTTGTTGGCGAAAAGGCAGTGTGAGGGGGAGGGAGTAGCGGCTACAGCAAAACAGTTGCAAGAGAACTTGACAATTTTCTCATATGGCTAAAATGAAAGAGAACATTTAATTTGCAGGTCACGTAATTTGGCAGTGTATGAGAGCCGCGACTGTTTGCCTGTAAAGTGTTTATGCATATGGGTACATAGCCGGGGGGGAGTGTGGGGGAGTGTGTGTGTGTGTTTGAGTGGCTGCTATTTGAGAATATTTATGTGTGTGCGTGTGTGCGTGCACGCATGTGAGAATATGTAAATGTAACTGTACATATGGACAAAACTCGTAATGGATACACTTGTCGTGGGGGGGGCATACCACTGTTACAAGCTGAGCTTGAAAGTTTTGAGAACTTTAATTTCAGCGAAATCTTAAAGAAACTGCTGGCTGTGGAGATAAAAATGGTCAATTCTCAGTCTTATGAAAGAACTTGGAAAGATAATTAATTCAGGGGCACAACTAAGTGCAGTTGAGCTTTTGAAGAAGTCAAACAAACAAATTAGAACGAAGAAAATATAATGTTGAACTAAGATGCCTCACATTTAGGGCTGACTAGGAACTTGGATTTACAAAGTAAAAGATGAGAACAGAAAGTAACATAAAGGTTTATAGATTTCCTAGCAAATTGATTTTTCGTAGTACGTGATTGGTCAAAGTTGCTCTATATTGTGAATCCAGATGAGTTGGGATAGAGAAAGATTTTAATTAAAATTGATCTTTCAGCAGATAGGAAATGTTAAAGGTTATTATAGTTAGCGTCTAAGACGCGAACAGCAACGTGTAATGGTTAATTAGATCTACAAGATGGTAGTGCTAGAATTACTCTGGATGGAATGATAAAAGATACTTTACGTTAGATCTTTTGTTAGAAAGGCAATATGTACTTTACTTTGTAATGGTTGTAATAGCCAGCCAGTTATCGTACTATAGCCGTGCTAGAAGTAATGCTCATGATCGTTATTATCTGCCTTTAAAGCTACAGTCATGATATAAGTTAAAATATTGTTTTTAATATAGACTGTAGATTGAGCGATAAAGATAAAGTTCATTGTGTACGCAATGGGTTCGGAAACTAGAGAAAATAAATATTCGATTTTCTCAAAAAACTCTATACAAGAAGCGTATCGACTCTTCGGAATTCCCAACTAAGCTTACTAATATTTTGTTTTATTTTTTCTATTTTTTTCGGCTGCCAGTATCAGTAACTGGCACTGTCTGCCGCCGCCACCGCCAACGCTGCTTGGTTCTAGCTCGGCTTGCAGTTATGAGCCGGAGTATTTTATTTGGTCATGCCTATCAGTGTCTGTCACAGTGTGCGTGTGTATCTCTGTGTGAGTTTGTGTCATTGTGGAATGCCTATCGATTTTGATGTTGACGTTGATGTGGTCTGTCGACTGGCCCAGATTTCTTTTTAACCACTTTTTGTTTTTGTCGCTTGTGCCAGACTTATATTCCCTCATTTTTTTCGTTTTTGTGGCATACTTTTCGGGTTATTAATGCAGCGTTAAACTTTGTTGTGACGCTTTTATCATTAACTTTATGCAAAAAGTTTTTATGTTGTGCCTATAACAAACACAACAGCAACAAAAATAAAAAAAATGAAACGACAAATAGTTTTGGCTCAGAAATAGCAGCCAACTTCAGTGTAGATACTGAGCCAAGGAAGCAAGCCATATGTTGTCATTGTTGCTTTTGTTGTGCCGCCTGTACATTTGGCATACTTCCCTAACAGCAGCAGCAGCTAATGCTGCCATCTATAGCATATCTATATCTATATATACGAATATACGTATTATAGATGCATTTTTTTGCATTTGTATATTTACAATATATATATTATATATTTTTTCGTTTAGTTTACTTATTTGTGCCTTTTCTTGCAACATTTCCTTACAGCACAATTACCTTATGCAGTTCGGTTATCTACCCCAGTCAGACATAGAAACTGGCGCTCTGCGCACCCAGGAGCAACTAAATGATGCAATACGTGATCTGC
The DNA here is from genome assembly GCA_035046065.1 of Chymomyza procnemis. Lineage (NCBI taxonomy): Eukaryota > Metazoa > Arthropoda > Insecta > Diptera > Drosophilidae > Chymomyza > Chymomyza procnemis. The sequence goes on from JAWNOJ010000023.1 coordinate 30,958,038, forward strand.
AGGTATGTAGTATATTCTATGCCAGCCAAATAACTACACTGAGAAAAATAAATGGCGATATGTTGAGATAAGACGGAATAAGATGCGAGGAGATGAGATGAGATATGATGAGAGTTGAGAAGAGATGAGATGACGAGTGTTGAGAAGAGATGAGATGACGAGAGTTGAGAAGAGATGAGATGACGCGAGTTGAGAAAAGACGAGATGACGAGAGAGACTAGAGGAGATTGAAAAACATGAGAAGAGATAAGAAGAAGAGAAGAGATAAAAAAGATGAGAAGAGATAAGAAAAAATGAGAAGAGATGAGGTAAGGTGAGATTAGTTTAGATTAAATTAAATAAGGTGCGAGGAGATGAGATATGATGAGAGTGGAGAAGAGATGAGATGACGAGTGTTGAGAAGAGATGAGATGACGAGAGTTGAGAAGAGATGAGATGACGCGAGTTGAGAAAAGACGAGATGACGAGAGAGACTAGAGGAGACTGAAAGACATGAGAAGAGTTAAGAAGAAGAGAAGAGATAAAAAAGATGAGAAGAGATAAGAAAAAATGAGAAGAGATGAGGTAAGGTGAGATTAGTTTAGATTAAATTAAATAAGATGCGAGGAGATGAGATATGATGAGAGTGGAGAAGAGATGAGATGACGAGAGGTGAAAAGAGATGAGATGAAGAGTGTTGAGAAAAGATGAGATGATGAGAGTTGAGAGGAGATGAGATGGCGCGAGTTGAGAAAAGATGAGATGACGAGAGAGACTAGAGGAGACTGGAAGACATGAGAAGAGTTAAGAAGAGATGAGAAGAGATAAGAAAAGATGAGAAGAGATAAGAAAAGATCAGAACAGACGAGAAGAGATGAGGTTAGGTGAGATTAAATTAAATAAGATGCGAGCAGATGAGATGAGATATGATGAGAGTGGAGAAGCGATGATATGACGAGAGTTAAGAAGAGATGAGATGAAGAGTGTTGAGAAGAGATAAGATGACGAGAGTTGAGAAGAGATGAGATGACGAGTGATGAGAAGAGATGAGATGACGAGAGTTGAGAAGAGATGAGATGACGCGAAGAAACTGGAAGACATGAGAAGAGGTAAGAAGAGATGAGAAGAGATCAGAACAGACGAGAAGAGATGAGGTTAGGTGAGATTAGTTTAGATTAAATTAAATAAGATGCGAGGAGATGAGATGAGATATGATGAGAGTGGAGAAGCGATAATATGACGAGAGTTAAGAAGAGATGAGATGAAGAGTGTTGAGAAGAGATAAGATGACGAGAGTTGAGAAGAGATGAGATGACGAGTGATGAGAAGAGATGAGATGACGAGAGTTGAGAAGAGATGAGATGACGCGAAGAGACTGGAAGACATGAGAAGAGGTAAGAAGAGATGAGATGAGGTTAGGTGAGATTAGTTTAGATTAAATTAAATAAGATGCGAGGAGATGAGATGAGGTATGATAAGAGTGGAGAAGAGATGAGATATGATGAGAGTGGAGAAGAGATGAGATGACGAGAAGAGATGAGCTTAGGTGAGATTAGATTAGATTAGATTAGAATAAATTAAATTAGACTAAATTAGACTAGATTAGACTAGATTAGATTAGATTAGATTAGATTAGATTAGATTAGATTAGATTACATGAAATGAGACATATTGAGATCAAAGTAAAACAGTTCAATAATCTTATGAGAAATGCGTTTAGGTAACGTTACAGAAATTTATAAAAAATAAGCACAGTTTTAATGGTATAAACTAAAAATTAAAAGTATGAGATGATTTGATATGAAAAATAAAATGCACAGCATCAACTGCGGCACGTTGTGTGACTTACCAACGCATCATTTTCTCAGTGTATAGAGTCAGCTGGCTGGCATGTATTATGCACAATTTTTGCAACTAACATTTGTTGTCTCCTATTCTTATTACCTATTGTTGTTGCTCTTGTTGCACATCACTGGCAGTCTTTTGGCAACATTCCAGTTACGGGCGAAATCGACCAGGCCACCGTCAAACTAATACAACAACCACGCTGCGGCGTGGGCGACAATACACACGCTTATAATTTCTCACCGGATAATCTGGATCATGGCAATGGTTATAGTTTACGTGTGCGTCGGTATGTGCTGCAAGGACCCAAATGGGATAAAACGGATCTAACATGGAGGTAAGTGCAACAAAAATTATCTCTAATATGACATCATATCACTAGAACGCAGACTGTTTGCATTGGAGTCAAGATTGTGCGCTTTTTAAACAACTGATTGAGGAAACTATTTGGTAGAATGAATTAATGTTTAAAATAAGCTTTAACGAGCTACTTTTGTACAGATTACATCAGATGTATACATTTCAGTAGCGAGCTGCATTAATTAAGCAAAATGTAGCAACAGCTAGGATGCGCTTTGCTTTAAAATATTGGGTTTCCTTGAATTAATAACCTTTTAAAATAATAATTTTCCGCTTGAAAAATGCACAAAAAACTAACTCACGCGCGTCAGATACAAGAAATTCACTTCACTCAACTTTGATTTTTCTGCTACGTGGGGCGTTTTTCTTTTTTTTTTTTTTTTGTACCAACTTTCCCTTGCGTTTTCTTCATTTTGGCCAAGTTGTGCGCTGAACTTTTGTTGGCCGCATACAGCTGCGCACATTTCAATTAAACTGCATGCAGTTCATTAATTTTGCAACGCTCATTTAGACGCGAATTTATAATTTCATAAGCAAAGTCAGTCGAGTGCCCCATGGGGGTGAGGAAGGGGACGCTGCCAGCTAGTGAGTGAGTAGTGTAGGTTGCAGGATAACATAACTAGAAGGGGTTTGTGCTCAGTGCTCAGACCAAGCCCCCGAAGCCAAACCAATTTCATGTCCTGTGCATACGCGCTTTCAATTAATTCAAAACTCAAACGTAGCGTAGCTTGTTAATTTTTATTACAGTCATTGCATTTTGTCAGTCACTCGGGTAAACGGGCGGGGCAAAGTCGAGTGATAAGGGCAGCAAGTGCTCGCTTAAAGGGCATTAAAAAATTGCTCAGAAAAAACACGCTACTGCTAATACTCTTATTTGGAAGTACTCGGCAACAAAACATAGTGTGGCGTATGAATATGTGAAAAAGCTCGAATGATTTCAAATATTTTAAAATCTATTGTAGCTTTTAGAGTATTCATTGCTGGCTTTTTTTTTGCACGCTTAAATCTCGGCTCTGCCACAGACATTCGCATATTTCTCAGGCTGTGCCTGCTGCAAGCTACGCAAACAGTTGGTCATTCGCTTTTTACGTTTGTTGCATACTTTTGGACAAACTTAATATATCCTTTTACTGCGTAAGCAAAAAAAAGTTCCAGAGACTTGCAATGCTTTTGTGCTACACTACGGGTGCTGTTGCATAATTTGATGTCTAAAGTGTGTTTTTATGTAAAACGAGTACACATTTTTTTTGTTGTTGTTGCGCTTTTCTGGAGGAACTTACACACATAGATACACACGCACACACACACACACACACATAGACATGAAGCAACACCCATGCAAAAATTTCACTGAATTGTTAATGGTGCTGGTGTCGTGCTGAGCGGCTGGCGCCAAGCATTCAGACCAATGTTGCCCCAAGTTGACGCTTTCATTAAACACTTTGCGCCAAATTGAATTTTATGATGACCCGAAACGAACTTCTTTGCCAGCTGCTCGACTTGGCTGCTCAACTTGGCTGCTCGACTACTTGGCTGGTTGGCTGGCTGGCTGCTTAGCTGGACTGCCTGTAGCTTGGACTTGATTGCAGCTGTCACTTCACTTTTGCATGTTGCTGTATTTTGATTTTTAATGTTGAGCTGCATAATTGCGCTTGAAATATTAACCGGGCGAGCACTGCACTGCAATGCATTGCAAAACATAAGCAAGCAGTAGCTCATTATAAAATTTGCACGCTCGATGCAATTAAATTTGCATAGCGTAGCAGATATCAAAGATAGTGGCGAACCTTTTTTTGCCTGTGCTTTATTTTTTATTGCATACTTTTAGGACGCAGCTCAAATTCCTTTCCCAGTGCAACACACACACACGCACACACATACGACTCAGAGGCTTTGAACCGTGGCGCCTTTAACCCAAGCAATAAACACAATAAAAACCACATGCAGCAGCGGCATGTAGCGATTTAATTATTTTTTGTGTCGTCTACCCTTAATTGCCCATTAAGCGAGAGCTAGTGCCATAGCAAGAGCAACACAGTGGGCCAAATGACGGATTGCTTAAGCAAAAAAAAATTGAAGTTGTATGGCTCTGCGCCGCGCTGCCTTTTCTTCTTGTTAATCGTATTTTGCTTATTATATATATTCAGGCCAAATTTTTTTCATTAATACTTACATGGCTTTCATGCTATCTTTGGGGCTTTAAAGTTTATAGTAAACTTAGGAAAATGAAGTAGCCTTTAAAACATCACGAATATAAATTCTCAACAAAGTAATTTTCAAAAAAAAAAAAAATACATTTATAGCTAATTCTGGAATTATTCGATAGCGAAGTAAAAAGTGTTTTAAGATAACGTTAATAGCATCGAAAATCCAGCTAGATTTATTTCCATTTGAAATATTAAATTTATTCCTCTCGGTCATCGCTTCAAAGACTAGAAGGCTAGATTTATTTCCAGTTGAAATAATAAATTTATTCCTCTCGGTCATCGCTTCAGAGACGGAGCATGGAGCATTTATGAATTCGAAGAGTACAGGCAATTACAGTATATAGCCGAATTCGAACTCTGCAGAGTGGAATCGAAACACCGAACTTCCGATTTAGAGGCAAGTGCACTACCACCACATTACCGCAATCAAGTTTATACGGTAGCGCAGGAAAAACGAGTTCAAATAACCACCGATTTTCATAATCCCAACTATTGCTGCTAATTCAAAGTGGCAAATGAACTTTCTCGACCACTGTGGCAGCAACCAAGACACCAACCAAGACATTGATGACTCGAAAAGAGCGAGTGCGAGAGTGTGCGAGTGGGTACACAAGCAAACATTACGACTAAATTAAGGACACTACGCTGCGTGTGTGAGTGTGTTAGTGCGTTAGTGTTAGTGTTTTAACACACACACACAGCGGTTGGTACGCGTCATTGCCTTGGGGGATCCCAGCCAGCCAAAGGCAACGCATAAAATTTACTCCACATGAAAAATACATATACACTATACCCCATGCGCCAATATGCTATATATATTGTATATACTATAAAGTATATAAAAGAAAAAAAATATATATATATACATAAATAAATAAGTAATTTCGCATTGACTTGTGCTGACCTGTTTTGGCTTAGCTGCATGTATTTCGCTTAATTGCAGGAGCAGAAGGCCAAGGCATACACTCACTCACACACACACACACAGCGGAAGATTGGCAAACAAATAAAACGCACAACAGGCAAAAGTGAGTTGGAGCAAGTGTTTTTCCATTTCCGTTCAGTGCACAGCATGCAAATTGCAAAACGGAAGTTGTTTTTAGCATTTTGTACTCATTTTCTCTTCACTTATAAACGCAACGCACACTCACGCGCTTACACACAATGACAACATCCTGTCAACGACAAAGTTGCTATATTGCTATTGAAAATTCCTTGAGATATTAACTGTTGGAGTTGTAGATCGCCGAAGAGGTGATAGGAGGGCTTGTTGCAGCGGTAACTGCGTTACCAAAGTGACAAAAGCAATGCCAACACCAAAATGCTAAACCGCAGCAACGGAAGTGGCCAAAAGTTTGCACTTTTGCTAGAGCAAACGTTTAAGCCAAATTGCTAATGCTTATGCTCTTACAAGGAGTTGATCTGTTGGCATTAGGCTTTGTTAGTTTAAAGTATTTTGGAGCGTGTTCATAAAAGTAAGCAGCTTATTTTGAAGACATTTACTTAAACATTTTGCTCTAAGGCACAAACCCTTTTTAGTCCGAATCGCAGTACTTTCTGAGCTGATAGGACTCATATCTACATGAATCTTGTGTGCAACGACTGCAAGTCGAGTGAGGAACTGCTGTCTGTCTTCACAAAATACAAATTATTGCATCTACTACTTTTATATATTTCAAAATTGCTGATGAAGAACCTATAAATATAAAGTAAGCTTCAATTTAAAATTTAAATCAAACATATAGCAATGCAACAAATTTCAGCTTTGCATAAAAATGTCCAATTTGAGACAATACCGTCGAGACTACAATACGCAAACGTGCGCAAAATTTCATTGTAAAACCCCCAAAAACTTGTTTGCTGTGAGCGTATTCAAAGTTTGTCACAGCAAATTAAATAGCTTTCTCTTGTTTTACTCCATTTCTTTTTTTGTATAGAAATAAGGGCAGCTTGTTGTAGGAGCGATGAAGGCGGATGTTGCTGGAGTGCTGGTAATGTTTGCAGTTAGTTGAGGCTAAATGTAGTTTTCAAAAAGCGTCAAATTCAGTTTTATTCATTTGTTGCGCTTGTTTCGATTTGTTTTTCGTTGCGAACAACTTGTAAAACAATTTGTGTTGCATACTTTTGGGCTGCCGTTGAAATTTCCTCTTTGCCTGCTACTTAGTTGTGTGTGTGTGCGTGTGTTTGTGTGCAACAATGTTGCGGTCCATTAATTTGCAACGGACAACAAACAAGTACAACGCGTGTCCAGTGCCGAGCTGTGAGCGTTTTTTGCCATTTGTTAGATTTTTAATAACATTAATAAAGCGCAGACAATGAAGTCAAGAGGCATGCCACATGCCACAAGCGGAGCACGCAAACGCTAACGCACATATAGCGCAGCACAGGAAGACCAAAAGAGTGTTCTGGCCAGTTGAGTCAAGTCGAGAGTCGTATGGCTAAATACGTTTAACAGGCTTGCGTTTATGCTTATTAGTAGCTCGAGCAATGCGGGTGGCATTGGTGACTTTGGTGCGTGGCATTGGCGTTGGCGTTGGCGTGCATGTTGGCCATTTATTTATTGCCTTTACCATGCAGCAGCAGCATCCTTTTAGTTTGGCGCACTAAATGCAACCATAAAGAAACAGCTACGGCTGGCTACGGATGGATGACTTGGCTATGCCATCATAAAAACCACAAACAGTAGAATGACTGTAGCTGGAAACTGGAAACAGTAAAGCTGAGCATGGGGGACTGCGACTGGGACTGAGACTGGGACTGGGACAACATGGCAGCAATGCGCGTTTGCCATGTTGCAATGATAAAAAGTAATTTTATGACGCACTCAGAACAAAGGCCGTGCCAAGTACAAGTACCAGGACATTGAGTGGCAAGCCGGCTTGCTGGCTGCACTTATTGGTTCGACAGTCATTGTCTTTGTTATGTACACACACACACACACACACACGCACACATCTACACTCATATCCTGCCAGCTATACCGCCTGACAGCCATCTTCTTTTGTAATGACTAAAACGCATAAAAAAAAGCTTTTAAAAGCGCACTTCAGCACTTCTACAGTGTAGCTGTGTGTGCTTGTGTTTGTGTTTGTGTATCTATGTGTATGTCTTGCTCTATGCGCCTTTGTGTGTGTGTGTAACTTGAAACGGCCAGCTTAAAGACAAGTTCAATAAATTGAAAACAACCAAAAAATCTAAACAAAAGCGGCTACACTGACGAAAACTTGAAAGAAATCAAGCGACAAACTCGTGCATAAGAGGCTGCTTTTAGCGAAAGTGAATTGAAATCACTTTTTAACTAAATTTTATGCCATATTTCACTAAATATCCATGCATCCAAGTTTAAGTTTAGCTTAAAAAAATGAGTCGTAAGTCCAAAAAGCCGAGAAATTGTAGTTCTAATAAACAAAGTTCCGCGGTTTTAACTTAAATGTATTTTGTGCATAGAGCACTTTTGTTCTAAGCTCTCAAACGATCTCTCTTCTACTATTAGACGAGTTCTGGCAGCGAAACTTTAGTTCTAAAATCAATATTTTTAAAAACTACTATTTACCAATTTCCCACTGTGTAATAGCTAGCTATTTGAAGCGTGCGTTGCGGGGGAAGGGGTCCAACTGGATTTTAATGTCATTTGCTGCAGCTGTTACACAAAACACAACAGCCACAAAAACTGACAGCAACAAAAACTAAGCAGCAGGCAAGTTAGCTATTGGCGGTGAAGAGGGCAGCAGTTTTGGTGTTTTGGGGTCTCAGCTTTGGGGCTAGCTTTAGGGCTATTGCTGGGTTTTGGGATTTTGGCATTGCAACATTCCGTTTAAATCAATTTGGCCAGAATGCCGAGCGCTGAGCGCAAGCAAGCTGCATGAAAAAGCCAACATGTGGTCGTTGACGCTCGCTCTCTCTATATGTCAAAGTAGCGCGCTCGCTCTCACTCACTCACTCACTCTCTCTATGTGTCAGATGACGCTCATTTTGTTTGCTGTTGTTGTTGTTGTCTGTCGCACATGGCGCATGAGGCCGGCAGTCGTCTGTTATTTCCGTTTCCGTTGCATTTGCATGATGGCCGCTGCTGGCAATTGCTGCATACGCGCTCTCGCTCTCGCTCTCTTACACTCTTGTCTCTTTCTATGTTTTTTAATTCTTGCAGCGCATAATTTTTTTGATCAATGTGCGCGTTTTTCCAGCAGCTCATCATAATTTATGCGCAAAAAGAAGTAAATCATACGCACAGTCGTACGCACACACACGCAAACACATACAAGTGCAAATGCATTTGTTTGTAGTAAAAATCGTTTAACGCCGCAAACAGAATATGGCAATAGTTTTTTGTATAATATATATTTTATTTTTGCCTACTGTAGTGTATATGGGGCATATTAGCTTCGTTGTTTGTGTGTCAATTTTAAACCAAAATATTTTGGCTTTTGTTTCAGAGCCGGCAATTTCTGCCTTTTAGCTACAAATTATTTTGACAGCTGCCCAGAACTTACTAAAATTTTCTAATTTTTTCTCGATTCCCTGTACTTTTTTATTTGAGTAAAGAGTACAGCATGTTTCACTCTCAGCTTGAATCCCCTGGTTATGTACTAAATTTTTTATATTTTTTTATTGTTGTTTTGTAGCTTTTGTTGTGTATTTTGCAGCAGTCATTTGCAGTTGTTGCCTTCCTGCACTCACTCTTTGTCATTTGCCACGACTACTGCTGCTGCTGCTGCTGCTGCCCCTTTGGTCTCTCTGCCCAACGCCTTTGCTTGCAATGTTGTTGCGGCTAATGGGCGTCATTGGCCATAGTTTCTGACTTTTCGTATGCTGTCAAGTGCTCGCACTCGAAATTATTATCTGCCATTAATCATGGCTATAATGTTTGCTGCTATAAAAGCGAAGCAATTGCAGCTTGCTTTAGCTGCTTGTTTGCCACTGACTCTGGCAGATGCAGTTGCAGTAGTCAGAAGGGAGCTGGAGTAGAGCTACAGCAGCAGCAGCAGTAGCAGTAGGGTGTCCTGCGCTATGCGAGGGAAGCTTTTGTAAAAGGCGCTGATAAATAGGCAATAGAATTTTTAAATTTATCTTCAAGTGACTTGCAACAAAGCGCACTACATGCGAGAGTTATCATCTTAAAAGCCAACTTGCAAAGATTATGTAAACTAACTTGACTAACTTTGGTTAGCATTTGGTTGATAAATCTTGCACAAGTTCAGACAATTTTGCTTGCAGCTTGCGTGTGTTTGAGTATTTGCAGTAATTTTAAGTTTATTATAGGTTATTTTAATTAATTAGAAACTGTGCTGCTAAGGCTTATGCTGTGCGGTTTGTGTGGTTGCGCAAAAGTTGACCCACTGTTTGGCATCGACTATACGTCTCAGCGCTCAGTATGCTACTCAAAACTATTTAATCCGCCCTGGGTTTACATAATTTCTGGCATCACTTTATTACAGTGACAATTATTTTAACTGCAGGATATTTTTATTATGACAGCCTTGTTGTTTTTTTTTTTGCTGTCACTTGTCTGCAAGTTTTTAAATATATATATATTTTTTTATCTTTTTGTTGGTTCCATGAATACCCGCCGAGTGGTACAGTAGGGCACAAAGGGCAGGCATAAACATCAACTGGCTTCATACACTTTTTAGCCATAAGGTATTGTAAACTACATAAATAACAAGCTCAATTTATGTTCATATTAAAATATAAATTTTCTGTCTAGGCATGCAAAATTTTTTGGGTGCTGCTCGCCCCACCCACCCCTATGTTGTATCGTAAAACCGAAAGTGTGTCAACATTTGGTTTGTCAGATTTTTCGGATGCTTAAAAGCCCAGAAAATAAAGCAACAAAGAAGCAGAACAAAAAAAAAAAAAAAAACAAAAGCAAAAGGATTGCTTATGCCTATATATAAAATTTATGACGTAGCATATTTTCTTATGCTGGCCAAAGCTTTGAATTTTGCATACAATTTTTGATGGGGGCTGCTACCATTTGTGGCTGGCCCCTTTGTCTTAGTCATACCTCTGCTTACAGGCAGCAATCTGATATGGTTAAAGGTGTAGCATTTCAAATTTAATAACCAAGGCACAGGCACAACAACTACAGCAACAACAAGAAACTACAACAACAAAGAAATACCACAAATTCTATAAGCTGTGCATATCCTTTACATAGCTGACGTTCTGCCATCCTCACTCTCCGCATCAGGCACAAAATTCTAAGGGGTTTTTGTTTCTTTATTATTTTTTTTTTTTTCTTATTTTAGCTGCACTTTTAGACTGCGGGCAGAGCCGAACTAGCCAAAAAAAAAAAGGAAACCCATTCGAAAAGCATTTAGTAACGCTCTAGGGTTCGTACGTGTCAATGTTGGTGTACGCAGCACGGCGAAGTTTTGTGTGCGCTTTTTGCGCCTGCATTACGTTGCAGCCACATTCACATCCGTCAAAGCAGCCAGCACACACACACACACACGCACACTTAGAGAGACTGGCAGCGACATGTACAGACATGCATGTGCATGCACGTGCAGTTGCAGTAGGCACATCTAGAATGGACTTTAACAATCCGTTAGAGCTCCAATTGTCTGCTAATTTAGCAACTAATTTGATGTGTTTGGCAGCAGAGAAAACCATGATTTGATAGCTTCTTGGGTAGTTGTCTGTCATATGGAGGAAACAATTGATTGTTTCCTAGGTAGCTGTTTTATGCATTTGCGGAGTTATGACAGATTAGCAAGCTTGATGCAGCGAGTAGTAATGACAAAGTTGGTAGACATATTTTGAATAAGTCGAAAATTTGGTAGCCATTTTCGAAATACTTGCCTCTAAGCCGGTTGGTCGCTGGTTAGCTTCCACTCTGCAGCACTGGTGCGTTTGTCTAGCACTGACAGCGCTAGCAAATGAATTAAAGACAAAGCCGTTCGAATTCGGTTATAAACTGTAAGTCTCTGTTGCCTACGATGATTCATTAAATTGAAATTCGTAAAGCTTTGCGTAAAATGCATAATTGGCTCTACAAAAAGTTAGTGCTAGAGATCGAAGCCTTCAAGCTGCTACTTTTTGACCCATATAGCCACCGTTCCAAGCTTAGCAGCATCTTAGGCAGCATCTTACAGCCAGCGCTCACTTAATTTCTATCACTTAGCGACTTCTCAAAACTCGCAACAATGCCACAACTAAAACTCCTTTTAGTCCTTGAGTGCTTTTTATGCATTTAATTTTAATGTTAAATTAACGTGTTGCATACAAGCTGCGTGTGTGTTTGTGTGCTGCTTAAATAAGCCGCAAGTGAAAAGCGTCGTTTTCACTTGGCTCTTCTTGCCTTGTTTTAAATTCACTTCAGGTTCTTAGCCCGCAACAAAAAGAACCAAAAAGGAAGAAAGCAAAAAAAAAAAGGAGGAAACGAGCAAAAACAACTGCGCAGAGACAACTGACACCAACTGGAGAGGCAGTCGGACATTTGTAGGTAGTTGCGTTGCTTGGCGTTGGCGTAATTATGTTTGCTTACGTCCACAGCGCCCAACGAAAACGCCAGCACCAACATCCTGGCCAAGTTTATCGTCCACGGCGTCACTGTCGTCATCGCCCAAAATAAGCAACGAGTGCGAGAGGCAACGACAAAAGCAACAATGCGGCTTGAAATTTGACACTTTCACAGTTGGTCAGTTGATTTGGACGCTTGGCCATTTGGCAGCGTTGTTAACTTGGCTTACACTCTGTTGCTGCGAGTGCTTGGCCTGCTTAGTGGCTGGCTGCTAGTTGAAGCTTCAGGCTCACGAACGACTGCACTGTGAGAAAAAGTTGGGGCAATGAACTGAAGAAAGGCTGTAAGGAAATGGATTTAGCTTGAATTTTGCGCAAAGCTTTCGACAAAAATTCAGTGTCTAAGTAAACTTAGAGTAGGCCGCCCGACTTTTTCTCTCAGTGCAGGGGCATAGCAGCGGCTGTCTGCATTTTGTTAGATTAATGTCCTGCTCAATCATCTATAGGTTCAGCGCACTGCGCCGTTTTCTGTTTGTATAGCACTTGTTTATCGTACTCCTCCGCCTTCTTGCTGTTATCCTCACACACACACACACACAGACACACACACACACACAGACACATCCAATTGCAAAAACCTAAAACCTTAGCTCAGACCCCAAACTTGAACTCCTTGTTCTTGTCAGCGTGGTCATCGTCGTCGTCATCGCCGTTACCCGGCTCGCTTCATATGTGTGCGTTTGTTTGGTTTTACTCCGCTCTAAGCTCGCCCCCCCCCCTACCTCCTGCTTAGCCGCTTTTCTATGTATGGCTTTCATTTAGTGTGCTTTTCATTCTATTTATTACGACTTTCATTTTGGCTTGTGCATTTTTATCCTTTTTGCATTGTTCTTTTCTTTCGTTTACTTTTAATTCATTTAAGTTTCTTGTTGTTCATTTTGATTGATGACCACTTTAATTGCGGATATTAAATGACACGAGCATGGCGCTTCTTTTGGTTGCTTCCAGAGGGTCGTTTCTTTGGTTGCAGAACCAACGGCTCTGGAGGTATGGTCGGTCAGTCTTCTGAACTGTCTCTAATTTCTGCAGCCTGGCGCAATTTATCGATTCCTTTTGCAGGGCTAAATTGTTTTTACTGTTTCTCTTGCACACGTTTGGTTTGTTTTACTTTTCTCTTTATCGTTATTTGTTGTTTGTATGCAGTTCTATGCTCCCCTTCCCCCCACACACACACGCACACACAGGGACATCCCAACACACACACAAAGTTAATCAAATCAAATGCAATTTGCCGCTTGATGCGTAGCTGCATTAAATTGGCTTATACGATGACTTTATCGTGATTTGGGGGCGTGACATCAATTAAATTGACTTTGCAACTTTTTCAACAAGGCGCGTTTTTTTAAATTCAAATCATTGTCTAGTTTTTCACGTTGCTCTTGATGCTTCGATTTGGTTTTGTAGACAGTTCTTGACAGGATGCAAGTGGCTTAAATTGTTAATAGCTGAGAGGCCATGTGGGGTACGCAATATGGCTAACAATTTATAAAGAAACTGCTATTTTGATTTCATTTTTCTCATTTGTAACAATTTTCGTAGTCGTTTAGTTAAAAATATAAGAAAATAGCTTAAAAGAACAAAAAATTAATTTTTGACTAGAAGTTCCTAAAAATGTTTGACATTCTTTATGTAAAATTATTAGAATTGTATTTAAAAAACAATAATTGTATTAATAAATAAAGCGATAGAATCATTATTAAATTTAAAAATGTTCTGATTCAATTTAACGAAAGATTACAAATTCCTGTTGGAACAAATACAGAAAATAAATATATTTGCATTTTCAACGCTATAGAATTTTGATGTACAAGTGTTTTTATTTATAAAGTTATTAATGAAGTAAAAAAGTTATTAAACAATTGACTTATTTTTTAATTAAACATGCAAATATCTGCTTTTCATGAAGACGCAAGCTAGAAATATTAAATTGTAGAAAACAAATCATTTTTAAGACTTTGTTCTGTGCTCTTTGTAACTTTTGTCTTAAGAATGAATTTAAAAAAAAAAATTATTTTCATCTGTTATGTTTAATTATTTTTTATATAATTTTTTTTTGTATATTTTTATTTGTAAATATTTTGCTATATTTTTATTTTCATGTACTTCTATTTTTATATATTTTTATTTTTATATATTTTTATTTTTATGTACTTCTATTTTTATATATTTTTATTTTTATATATTTTTATTTTTATATATTTTTATTTGTAAATATTTTTCTTTTTGTATATTTTTATTTTTATATATTTTTCTTTTCATATATTTTTATTTTTATGTACTTCTATTTTTATATATTTTTATTTTTATATATTTTTATTTTTATATATTTTTATTTTTATATATTTTTATTTTTATATATTTTTATTTTTATATATTCTTCTTTTTATATATTTTAATTTTTGTATATTTTTATTTGTAAATATTTTTCTTTTTGTATATTTTTATTTTTATGTACTTCTATTTTTATATATTTTTATTTTTATATAATTTTATTTTTAAACTTTTCTTTTTTTTACAAATTAATTATTTTGTTTATAAGTAAATTTGTTTTGCTAAATATATAATTTAAAAGACAACACAATTTATAAATAAATCAAGAGCTATACCAAAAATAGGCCTTAAGCTATTTTGTTTTTAAATTGCTCAATATGCATCAGAATAAAGCTTAAAATTAATATTTATAATAAGAAACTCAACTTAGACTGCTGCTCAAGTATTTGGTATTTCTGGGTAATTAATTTGCATAAGCCTCAGGGGCAGCTTTTGGCATTATTTTTGACTTTGTCTTAAATCATCAAGGCCAAGTTATAATATTATGGCATTATTTGGGGTAAAGATATGTTGGCAGAACTTGACTGCAGCAGCTGTTTCTGAGTATTGCTCTGAAGTTCGCTGATACAGATGTCTGTCTTTCATGATATCCAATGCAGACAAAGAACTTTTGTTGCTAGACGACAAGGTGTCAAAGGTGCTAAATACAATTTGTAGAACCTGCGCTTTATAGATTCCCAATCAAGTCTTATCACAACCAACAACTTTCGCAGACTCTTCTACCATTAACTTTATCCAAACTCAACTGCATCTTAGGGAAAACTTAAAAACTCCAAGCTTTTAAACACACAATTGTCAAACCAAAGATGACCAATATTAACACAAATATTGTGCCAAAAACAGAGAGTGCTACTTTGTTTACAGTCTCAACATAGCCCACCCGCCCTCAACTTTATTTGCTTAAACCCTCCCAAGTCATACCAGAAATCAATCAATATAATTTCCAACACCCATCAATGTCCACGCATAAACAGCATGCTGATTAAAGGTCTGCCGTCTACGGCTACACAATTTTTACGCCTTTGATGTGGGCGCGTATTGGGTTTTGGGGGTGGGGGTTGACTCTTGGACAGGGGTCCGTCATAGTGGCCGACTGAAACTATAACTACATAATAATTCTAATGAAAAATGTCAAGCAGTAAATTTGATTACTTGCTTTGATTGTCAATTAAAGCCGAGCAAGTACAACCAGAATAACAGCAACAAATTGCAGTTACAACAAATCTAGTTAGCTTATATAGACGGCAAATATATAGCACAAATACATATACATATATATATATGTTGATATAGGGAATATTACTCTGGCTGGTTGTTGTGTATTTCCCACATAGTTGATGAGCGAATCCTAATTAATTTTTGCTATTTACAGTGTGCGGGTGTGTGTGTGTGTGTCTGAGACAGTGGCGTGGTTAGTTAGAAAATTTGAGGCAAACTTCTAAGTAAATCTTATTTTGAGTTAAGATAAGATATTATTGTGTTCAGGTATGACTATCGCTATTCCCTTTATATACTTACCGGCACGCTACTGCCCTTTCGCTGTTCATCTTGTATCGTATTAAATGACACAGCAAGCCATTTTACTCATTAGGCGCATTAATTGATAAATTGACATTGGTGAGCAAGCTAAGTGCGTTCCCATAGATATAAATATATATATATATTTGTGTGCAAGCGTATCCTGTAGAAGGCATAACTATGATATTTGTTAGTAAGCTGTAAAGTAGCTGCTATAACTGTGCTTGTCTTGGCCAACTTTTGCCCACTTGAAGTTCAAGCTCAAGTTAAAACTCACACACAAACTCGACAGCCAATAAACTAAAACTGACCAATCGAAAAGGCCAGGCCAGGACGAAAGAAAAACATGAAATACGCTCGAGGAAAAAAATCTTTACAGCTTTGCTGTCAAATCAAAGTTTGATTTGATATTTTCCCTGAAACTTTTATGCGAACTGACATGAAGTAAGCTGAAGTTTTTGCTTTTGCTTCTTACCAATGCCAACAATCAGTTAATGCAAGCCGCCTACATGATATATGGTGCTGGCTGGTCCAGCAACGCTATATATAGCACATACATACATTGGTAGTGTATATAGAAACGCTAGTTACTAGATGATATGTATATGCATGACAAAACATTTTGTTGTTGATTAATTGGAGTTGTCACAGTGTCACCTATGTATTAGTCGCAGTAGTGGTAGTGTTTGCAGCTCTAGCCTAGCCTAGGGGACCTTGATTAATGTTGCCTAATGTCCAACAAACAAATTGTTAATTGTTGCTAAGCGGTTTAATTTTTGTTTTTTTTTTCTTGTTTTGTTTTCCCTTTTTTTGTTTTTTTGTCTCCACACGCATATGTGTGGAAAAAAAAGAGATATTTTCACACTTGCCACTTGCAACAAGAACAATAACAACAAACATCTCGACGTTGAACTGCCAGCCAGCCACCAGCTAGCCAAGTCAGCACATGGCGAAAGCTTTGCAACAGCCTCATTATGGCAATCACGTAAAGTATAACGTAAAAGCTCTGTTCTCATACCGTTGCATTTCACGTAAACGACTAACAGCTCAACGAGGACGATGGCCTTCTTCGGCCTTCACTTCGTGCATTGCCATCACAATTCGTTCTCTCGAGTGCTGTTAGTTAACAGCGTAGTTAACAGACGCTTTTATCAAACTAACATATGTCGTAAATGCATGCAGCCGGATTATAGAACACTGTTAAGGGTTGGGGACTGGGAAAAAAAACTACAAGCTAAGCAGGCAAAGTTTGAATGCTCTTTCGAGAGTGGAATAGAAGGGGGGTTTCTAATAAATGGCACAAGTATAAAGCCAAAGAGTTTCTTTCTCTATAAAGAAATTATATTTCTTTAGACAATTACTTTATGATTTAAAAAGACAGGTTTTATGTAAAATTTCAAATAAAAATTGGTGAATATTTTATATTTATACCTCCTTTGAAAAATACTTGAACTGTTTGAATTAATTTTAGCTTTAGCAAATGAGTTATTTAATTTTTTTGTCTCAATAGTAATAGCAATCTCTTTGATAGACAGCCAGGAGTAGTTTTGTTGCTTTGATCACACATTACAAAATTCGCATGCTGTTAAATAAGAATTAATATTTTTATTTGAACTTTTGCTAAAAAAAATGTCGATTTGACAGTTTGAATTTGCCGATTATGCTTTGTTTTACCTATCACTATGACACAAATAGATGGGAAATTATGTTTAATAATTTCTTAAATTTTCTAAAATTATTTAATGTCCAACAATAACATGTTTTTACTGACTCAAAGTCAACCGAAAGGTGCATAAATTTCAAATTGTTATGTGCGCTACCAACCCACAGAATAGACTTAACACACTCACTGTTAGAGTATAACAGAATCTGTTAAGTTGACCCCCTGTGAAGACATTGATTTAACAGTCGCTATTAGTTACGCTGTTTGGCGGCCGAATAAAACGAAAATGAAAACGAAAACGAGCGCCACAACGTCAACGTCAACTAACGAAGTAACATCCATATCATCGCAGTGCTTAATACACTATAAAGTCTACGGTTCCATTAACTGCTGGTGCAATTGAAATTTGTGGAGCGGCAATGGCAGAGCAGCGCCGTTTTTTTCAACATCATCAAAGTAATCAAAGTTTAATTGGTGTTAATAAATTGATAGATAGTAATATATGGCACATCATGGTACATAGATATATTAAATGTGGAGTATATATATTATATGAGAGATTGATTGAGAGCGAAAGACAATGAACAACAGTGTGTATAATATGAAAGTATGTGTTGTTGAGTGCAGATCGGATCAGCAGAGACCAAATACTGTCATTGAGCATACACAACAAGAAGAGCCGTGCAATGCATTCATGCAGTCGTCAACTTAATCCTGGCATTAAAGGAGCACTCGCAATGCGCACAGACATCAAAATAATACCCGATTAAAAAACAAAAGGGTGCCCAAGTGTAGAGGAGACACAGAGAGCGAGACAGTGAGTGAGAGACGTCAACCAAGTCAAAAGAGTGTGCCCAAGTACCAAAGTACCCAAGTCATTTGTGCCATTATTGTGTGCGCCGGCAAAGACTTCGACAACGGAAATGCTTCAAGTGTGCCTTGGCAGCTTAGCGGCAAGCGCAAGTGCAACGCATAATGTCTGCTAATATTTGAAGAGTCTGTTGCAGCGCAGTTCCTCCTAGCGCATTAATTGACATGAAAGAGCCGAAATATACAAAAAAATAGAGCCAACACACTTGACTTGGCTTAAAGGCAAGGCGATGATGATGATGATGGTGATGACGATGATGCTGCTGGTGCTGCTGATAAGGACAAGTACGAGTGCGAGTACGATTACTGGAAGCTTGTTGATGATGACGACAATCATGATGCTGTGTTGACTTGCAAGCGGCTAAGCAGGATGAGTAGTAGCATGTTGTGGCCTGCACTAATGAGCGCATTCCAGTCGTTTTTTCTAGGTAAGTGCTGGCTTAAGCTTGGCTTACTGCATGACATTCCAGACAAGAGTATGTGAGTGTGTGTGTGTGTGGGGTTATGTGGCTAGACGCACTTGGTCAGGTCCTTAATTTGTGCTGAGCCTGAGTGATTAATTGTTATGCTCGTTTTACAAAAAAAAAAAACGAAAAAAATAAGTTTTTGGCCAAAGCTGGCTAGCAGTGTGAAGCTTAAGACCAACTCATAAATTTTGTGCACACCCAGCGGCTCTAGGCAAAAACTTATTTATGTTTCATCAAACTGGTTGCTAATTTTCTGGCTTAGTCAAGCAGGATGCATAAATATTAAGCAGTCAATGCGACACAGGCATATATTTGTAGGCTGCGTAGCCCCAATAAAGACAATTAAGCCCAAAGCAAGCAGGACGGCTGGCCCGCCTTCCAATAAAATGTCTACCTGAGACACATAAATAATGTGTACATTTTGCGACAATTAGCCAAACATATTTTATGTGTTTCCAAAGAGATCGCAAACAGGCTGTTAATTTTCTATTGCATACCCAACAGGCGCCTTATGACGAGCGAGAAAGGGGAAAGGGCAAAGCAGTGTTGGCACTGCACGTCTGTCGCTCTGCCCGTTTGGCTCATAAATTACACAACAGGACCCAACATATGGCCTAATCAATGTGGCACAAATTATAGCTACAAATTGTTATTGGCAAGGGCTTATAAATTTTCGCCATTACAATTTTTCGTGCAGCCAATGCAAATTGCCATAGTTTTTCCCTATTTGTAGTTGTTGCTCCCGGCAATCAACCATCAATTGTCAAGCATATTGTATTTCACATGACTTTATTATAATGCCCAACTGACATATGAATTTCTGTGTATCTCTATATTTTTTGTTTTTATTTTTTTGTTTTGCCCGTCTCCACTTTATTTTTATTTTTATATCAGACACATATTTGTTATTATTATTATTATATTTTTGTTTGATTTTTGCTTTTAATTGCACGCAATTAATTTTTATTATGTACATCAACTGTTTGGCCAGCTGCGCATTGATGGGCATAATTTCAATTAAGTTACTATAGATTTTTCGTAACCGATATGAACTAATAAGTTTTTCATCGAGCCATATAAAAGCGAATTAATTAAATCACTTAAATGCTATAAGAGGGCTCGTTAAAATCATTTAAGCGTTAGTTTTTCGATATGGATATGGTGCAGGAGAGCAGCAATAATTTGCCAGCTTGTTTCCAAATTTTATGGCATTTTATTTGGATTTTCTAGTGGAAACAATTTTTTTCCCTTAGTCTTATATTTTTCGCTTATGAATTTTGAAGTTGCAAAAATTTACTTTTGTTTTGACTTGATTTTTTGCCAAAGTTTTGTGTATTATTTGAATCTAACTTAAATCTGTTATTAGATCTTAGATAGAGAGACTGTACATAGATCTTATTGTAGAAAACAGCTACATTTAATTAATTAAAGGCGTATTTTTTAACTAATTATGCGATTAAAGTGAAGTACAATCTTCTACATCTATACCAAATAAACAGCTTCATCACATTTCGTTCGATCTTCTATTGTTACACTTTGAACGGATACATTTAAAAAGAGCTAAGCCATAGAAATTCTTTAAAAATATTTATATATCTCTGCATTTTTTTTATCAACGCAATTATAGATTTTATACTTCATCCAAAACAAAATGTATGCCCCTTGCAGCAATGCGTCTCCGGTTTCTATCATATTTCTTATGAAAGTTATAAAAGTCTTGCTGATCGAGCAAGTCTAAGTTGTGTCTGGCGACAGACCGACAATCGCTGCTCGACTTGCTGAAATTTTAGATGTTTCATTAAACAAATTTCTTAGAGAGGGGCTCTTAATCATACTTATATTTATATGAATCATGACTCTGCAATTGGAGCTTGGCTGGTGCTCAGCTCCTAAAAAAATAACTATGTGGTCATTGCTCCAAGGCGGATCTTTTTTAATAGCTGTCGTTGGTGTTTTTAATTAGTAAACATTTTCTTAGGTTAATAAACATTTGTTTTTAGAAAAAACAATTTTAAGTAAAATAAACTGCAAAAAATTGAGCATCTTAAATGAAAATACATCCATATCGATATTGTCCCCTTCAAAGTTATTCCCATTGACTGCAACGCACTTATAGTCCAATACTTGATTCAATCTTGTAAACATTCTCTTATTAGGTTTGCGGTATGGCCATCTTCGAGTGACAGCTTCGAATTCTGAAAGACGTATGATATGAGCTGCCTCAATCAGTTTCAAAAAATAAAGTTCTCTTTTAACAATTTGTTTTCATATAAAATTAGAAAAGTGTACAAATGTTGTGCGCGCGGCCAAACGAAACTTCCAACTCAAAAAAATAAAATAAATGCCTACTAAAATATTATATTATATTTACAAATGCATTTGCTGCTAAATTCTTTTGCGTTTCCCAAAAAAAAAAACAATACATTCCTCCTCTCAAAAACTTAAACTCCAACTAAGCCAACTCTGGAAGCGCAACTCTATGGCATTATTCCAAAAATGCCAAATTCACAAAAAGCTGGCTGGCTGGCTGGCGCATTCATTAATGTTACCAAAAATCTTGAGCTGCCATTTCCGCTATTATCTTTAAGCCAAATTCCAACTGTATCGCAAGTTGTAGCCTGACCTTTTGTACTTTGTAGCCCAAAAGTTGCACAAAGAGTTGCTAATAATGGCCAAATGCTATGCAAAAGATTTCATTGTCTTGCAAGAAATACAAAAAAAAAAAACTAAAAAAAAAGAATCTTTCTTTTAGTATTATTTGCACAGTTGGCAATTGTAAGGCGTTACAGAGCTGCTATCTTGGCCTAAAGATTTTTGGCAAGCAACTAACTAAAACTTATTCGGTTCTTTTAAAAGTTGCCACAGCTTCAAGCTGCAGCTTCGGCTTGAAGCAAAAGTTTGCTTCAAACACTTTTGATTTCAATTGCAAATTCAATTATGAGCGAGAAAAACACACGCACAGGCGAGGAGCAGCTCCCAGGATACAAGTTTCGCTTACAGCAAACGGGTTTCGCTCGGTATACCATTTTTTTTTATGCCTTTATTTTATTTTATTTTTAGTTAAATAATATTTAAATAAAATTACTTTTAATGAAGTCCAGGCCGCAGCCACAAAAGGCAAAAAAAAATGTTAACAGACTCAAATTACTAGTTGGTACGCAGCAGGAAGACAACAAAAAAAAAAAAAAAAGAAACCAGCGCTAGGAAGTGATTAAAAATTTTTACCTGCCTAGAGAGCAAACGTGAGAGTTTTCCTTGGCTTGCCCTTTTTGTTGTTGCTGCAGCACACTGTAATAAGTATTAATTAATGCAAAAATAAAGTGGTCAAAAGTAAATAAGGCTTCGTTTGTCCGCTTGTGCTTGTGCTCCTTGCGTGCGGCTGCTTACTGGATTTTCGTTTTTTTCTTCTTGAAATTTGAGCCGAGTGACGCAAATTAAGTATCCAACGGGTTTCCAAGACAGTTCGGTCTTTGGGTCTTGTATTGACGGTTGCTCTTTCTCTCTCTAGTTTTTTTTTTTTTTTTTTGAGGCTTACCCAGTGAAGCATAAGCAACTTAATGAAAACGAAATTGACACCTGCGAGAACGCAACTAACTAAGACACTTTGTGTCTGCATGTATATGGGTCGCTGTGCAGGACATTGAGTGTCTACTGTAGTCTGCTGTTCCATATTGTTAAACTGAAGTATGGATTACTTGGGCAACCGATGACCGCATGTAAAATTATACGCACGTCTGAAATTACGCTTAAGAGACGTTGCGGCAGACAGACGGAGGTAGAGGGACGCAAGGACTTTATGACAGACAGACAGTGCTTGTCAATAGTTACCCAACGCTAACGCTCAAGCGACCGCTCTACTTGCTGCTCTATCAATATGTGGCAACATTGTGTGAGTGTGAGTGTGTGGCACATCTTCATCAAGTTTACAACCACCGTTTGCAGGCATTTCCGCTTACTTGTGACATTTTGTTGCTGTCGCATATCCTTGGCGCATGTTGTGAAATGGCTGCCAAAGAAATGCTCATAAATCTTTACAGTGTATAAATGTTTCGTATGTATGCGTGGGTGTGTGCATGTGTGTGCATGTGTGTGTGGGTGGTTGACACTATTTTTTGCTTTGCTGCGGCAGTGTATATTAATTTTTTGCCGCGTTTTACGTCAGTAACATCTGCGTGACCAGCGCTTAAATTAAAAATCGCATAAAACTTTGTTCAACACATTTTACTAAAGTCAGCTAACTTTTTTGAAACAGTATGCTAAGAAGGTTTATTTCTAAAATTCATAGATTAAGATACGTGAAAATTATATCTTTTCCGCTTTTATGAACGTTTTTAACAAAGAAGCCGCAAAAATAAGCGACTGACGGGCTGGGGACAGTCTAACTTATGAGACTTCAATAAATGATCTCGAAATAATATATGATAATTAAAACTGTACTGAGCTTAAGCTTTGAACACTAATTTTCAATGCAGAAGCAATGCCTTGACCTATTAATCACAACTAAGATATGAAATTTTATGTAAATAATATTATATGTATTACTCAAATAAGAAAAAATCGCTTAAGTGAGCTAAATTCAGTAGTAAAATTCGTGGATTAATTCAGGCAAATTTGGATTAACGATTTAAACAAACAAGCCGCTAAAATAAGCAGGGAGACAATTCTGAGTAATGAGATTTTAATAAAAGATATCGACAAAAATTTAATATAGTAATAATAACTGACACGAGCTTAATTTCTTTCTTCATTGCCTTGACGACCAATAGATCACAACTAAGATATTGAAGTTTATGACTTTTTGTGGAAATCGTATTTTATGTATTACACAATTAACAACAACACAAGCGGTTTTATATATTTATTTAATTATTTTTTGTTTATTAATTTGGAAATACAACTAAGTGCAATTATAAGGTCTTATATTTGAAATATATTAATATTAAGCAATATTAATTTAGAACCAGAAAAATATAATGCTGAAGTAATTCTGCCTAATTATCAAGCAACTTGTACACTGTCGAAAGTGAAATCTAATACACTTTTCGCACGCATGTAAATCCTTCCTTGTACAACGTCGTCAAGCTGGTGACAGTATTCAAACTTCGGCTACTTCAAGAGCGACTTTCATGCCTTGAGTGTGTGTGTTTGTATGTGTGTGCAAGTGCCACTATTTTCGATATTACAAGTTTGACTGCGTGTGTGTGTGTGTGAGATGGAGAACATGCGTATGCGTGTGTGAGTGTGTGTGCGTTTGGCCACTTTGTGTTTTATCTTGCTTTTACGCTTCCGAGCGCACTGACAACTCTCAGCAGCAACTCTCGCTCTTTCAAAGCCTAAAAAAAGCCGCCCAACTGCTGCTGCTACGCTCAGGCCATTACTCTTTCAACTTTCAGCGCTACACACACACACGCACACACTCACCTCTCTTTCGCTGATTTTCTCTCCAAATCTACGCGCCCCGCTACACACTGCAGCTCTTCATTTATTTTAGTTGTTGTTTAGCTCATAAATCTGCTTATCTGCCTGAGTCCTTGCTTTGCTTTTGCTTTTGCAACGCCTAAAAGCTCAACAAAAAATATTTTTTGCTTTCTTTTGTTGTTGCTGTTGTTGTTGTTGTTGCTGCTGCGTTATGCTTTTGTTTTTAAAGTTTGGCTTAGCAGCCGCTGCTTTGTTTTTGTTATTTTTCTTTGATTTTGTTATTGTTTTTGTTGCTCTTGTGCTTTTGCTGCCGTCGCTGTTGCTGCTGCTGCTTCTTTGCTTCCAGCCCAGCTGTGTGGCATTAAAGGCTTTTGCAGCAACTTGACCCTGTTGCAGTCATGCATAAATTTGTTAGATTTGTACGTTGCCACAACAGCAACAACAGCAACAACAGAGACAGTAAATACAGGCAACAATATTTTATTAGCCCCAAAAGTTATAAATATTTTTTTTCTTGTTGTTTTTGAATTAATTAAGTGCTTTGCCTATGCCCAAAAATGAAATGAAATTAGTAGAGAAAATAAAAACAAACGAAATAGATAAAAACGTAATGAAATAAATTGCGGCCTAAATGCTTGAGCCGTTTTACGAAATATGGCCCGAGCAATAAAAGGGTAATAAAATTTTTGTTGGAGCTAAGGTTCTTGTGTGTGTGGTTGTGCGAGTCTGTTTTGGTAATAGAGCGAGCGATGGTGGTGGGGGATTTTGAAAAATATGTCTGGTCTTTGGATAATTTTTGCATACAAATTAAAGGCGTGACAGTTGGTGGATATGCGCAAAACTAATATTAAAAATAAGCTAAGAGTTGGTAAGAGCAAAAGCAGTTTGGTGAATTTAATAAATATTTAGGCAATTATTCTGTTGGGAAAAGCAAGTAGCGAAAAATAAGAATTTAAAGCGCAGATAAATCGCTTACCAGCACAAAAGACTTGGCTTTTTGAATTCACACAGTAGATCATGCTTTCATTGCAGCTAACTTACTTGTAAGATTATGTCTATGATGAGCGAACTGACTATCAACTTTAATTCTTACGAATTTTTAGTTTGTTTTTTGTGAAAAAAAGTTGATAGAATTGGCAAAGTGAATTTTTGATTTAGGTAAATGCTGCTCTTGCCATCAACTGATAAATGGCTAACTAGCTTACGCCGATACGGTACGATAAGTAGCATCAACTTTAATTCTTTAAAAATTAATTTCGAATAAACGTTTTTATTTTTATGGCAATATATTTTACACTATTAAAAAGTGAGCAGAATTGGAATGCAAGATTTTCTACTTAAAAGCAAGCTTATCTTGCGTTCAGCTTAAGCATTTTTAAGGCTCTGTATGTAAAGTCCCAAAACTGTCATCTCTTTTTCTTGTTCTTATTTTTATGGAAATTCTGAAAATATTTAAATTAGAATTAGCAAAATTTTTGATTTTTACGTAAGTTTCTCTCGCTATCATTTTTGGCTTCTTTTTTTTTTGAAGGGTGCATACAACATAATCCAATTTCATCTGAAGTCATAAAACTGTCATGATCTTACGCTTCATAAACGTCAACTTAAAAAATATTCTTTAGATAGAATTAGCAAGAAAGATTTTTGATTTTAAAGAAATATTCTCTGGCGATCTACTTTGGCTACCTTTTTTTTTTGTAAATGAGCCTTGAACATAAAGCCATATTTCAGCCACAAAACTAGCATAATCCAATTTCAGCTTAACTCATAAAACGTTCATCATCTTGCGCTGCATAATCGTCAACCTAGAAAATATGCTTTTTTTGCATAAATAAATGAACTTAAATAGCATGTACAAAAATAAAAGCTGCTCCTGCTTTAAAAACACTTTTTACGCTTCAATGCACAAAGATTATAAGCCAAATCAAATGCAAATTAACCTTAGTTACCAACAGTTCATCGTTTGCTAAATCCGAAGCTTATTTGGGCCATCATGTTTGGTTTCAAAAAGCTGCTTAATTCTGCCAGAGCCACAAGTCAAAAAGTATCAATAACAATTTTTGTAGTTTACTTCATCTGTTTGCAAATTTCGACACTTTATAAGCGCTTCGTTTGAGAATCTCCTTTGGTATATGGCAGGCAACTTTGTGCCATTTTAAACGAATTTTGTAAATGGTTTAAACCATTTAAGTTTGGTTAAAGATAAACTGTTTCACTCTTTCATGCTCTATGTGTGTCTGGTTCATTAAACTTGTGTTATATGGCCATAAACTGTGATGCTCGCTCGCTCTTTAAATGCTCTCCCAGCAGATTCGTCAATATAAACTAATGTGCATAGAATTTATGCTGATGTCTCTGCGAGTGTGTGTGTGTGTGTAAGTGTATGAGTGTGTGCGATTGCCAAAATGGCAGAGACACACACATAGCCATAGCCAGAGCCATGGCCATGGAGAGTGGCTGCTGTTGACCTTTTCCTGCTTAAAACCATAAAACGCCATCAGCAGCCAAAAATGCTTTGCCATTTAATTTGAATTTTAATGTGCGTGGAAAATTCTTGCATGCCCCGGACGTCAAAATTTTCATTAATCTTTTTTGTATTTTCTTGCCAGTATTTTTCATTCTATTTTATTTTTTTTTTCATATTTTATTTTTATATTTCCAAATACGACACTCTTTGCTGCTGAATATGCAACTAAAAAGGACATGCGGCTAGTCCTTATGCCAGTGTTGGTCATTGTAGATGTGTTGTTGTCGTTGTCGTCTGCGTACGTCATCGAACTGTTGACCGAGTTGGCATTTGGCCAACATGTTGCGCTGTGCCCATCGTTCTGAACTGTCAGCAAAATTGCAGATAGCCGAACAGGACATGCAGCAGAGGCGGCAGCAGTCCAGTAGCAGTCACTTGCAGCCGCACAGCTCTGAATGTGTCCATGTGTGTGTGTGTGTGTGTCTGTGTGTCGCTGTGTTGGTGTGCTGGTGATTTGGTGTGAGTGTTGCATGCATTAAGGCGCAGAGCCCTGCCGCAAAGTGTTGATAGGCAAGCAAACAGATTTTTATGCTTACGCAGACTTTGAGACCGACCAGCCAGTCAGCCAGTCAGCCAGCCAAGTTATAAAAATGCATGGCCATAAAGTCGGCTTGGATCGTTTGCCAAAGGCGCTATGTAGCCGGCCTGCACAACAAGAGGCACAATGTTGACCACAGCTCAGAACTATTACCTAGACTTTTAGTTGTTGTCGTTATCATTGTTGCTGCTGTTGTTGTTGTTGTCTGTTGCATGCATCAAACGCCGTCTCGCTTGCCATATTGAATCAACGCAAAATAATTGCTTTTTAAATGGGTTTTTATGCGACGCCGTTGACAAGGACATCCAACTGCTTGGCTCCCACGCAAAAATCACTACCGCCTGGCTCATAAATTCCCAGCATCTAGTTTAATGCTCAGACGCCGCTGGCACTTTGCTACTCTGCTTGTTTTTACTCTGCTCGCAGCCAGCAAAACGTAACTTAACCGGCATTATGTCTGTACAGGACTCGTTCACGAATCCAAATGGTCTGCTGCCAGGTCTACCGCATTACCGACCAGGCTTGTTGGCTTCTGCGTTCTACGCTCTGTATTCTTATTTGTAAGCTTTAATTTTCAGATTTATGGTCGCTGCAGCCGCAAGGACATTTTTAATGAGATTTCTTTAGCCAGTACGCCACGTGGTCGTCGTCGTGCCTCAAGTGTTGAGTGTAGCTTTGAGCAGCGAGCGCGCGCTCCCTGCGTTAAGTGTGGAGTGCCAACAACGGCGTGCTGAGTTATTTTCTACTTTTTTTTATTTTTTTGGTTAAGTGATGACAGACAGAGATTATGAGATATGCCAAAAAGTCCCATTACTTGGCTAAACTTGTAGATGGAAGCTGGACAAGAAGCTGCTGCTTGATTTTTAGCATACGCGCTGCTGCACCAGGTTTTTGGGTGTAGATTTGCGTTTAGCAGCGACACAAATTAGCTGCCCAGCTGTGATTTGTACAAAATTTAAGAGTGCACAACGTGAAAGTTATGACCGTAGAGTGGGCTGTTGCGGGTGCTAGTTGGCTGGGAGTTTGAGAGTTGAGGTTGCAAAATAGATATAGAGCTTACTGAGGTGGGAAACGCAAAACTGAAACGACTGCTGTAGAGTTAGGCGTCAACGTATGTAGCTCAAACTTCCAAGAACCACAAACAGTTCCAGTTTAAGATTCGTATTTCACGAAGGGAAGCTGGGACATCCAACTGCCCGAATTTTAAAGTTCGTTCATGTTATAAAGTTGGATTGCAGTAATTTGTGTAACACCGAACACAGCTTCATAACAAGATTCGTAAATACATATTATCTGATCTTGACGTCACATACAAAACATCTTCAAAACAATAATCTTTGAGATTTGTAAATAGCTGTAAACTGTTTTTGACGGCTCATACAATTACAACAATTGCGCTGATTATGCCAGGCTTTACCTGCAATTGGGTTAGAACGATGAGTCAACGTAATGTCTTTTCTGCCTGCAACTAACACCAGATTGATGCATATGGCTGGCATAAGATAATTTTCACAATGAGCTAATCGTAAGCTGGTCTGCAAAATGGCTTCTGCTGCTTTGCATTCAACGAGTAAAGTGTACACTCTATATGAAGTCTTTTGGTTTCATGCCAAAAATATGTGCTTCATGCCATTAGCACTCAATCATTGGGCTAAAAATGAGACGACATAAGTCTGCAGTAGCTTCTATGTAGCGTTTGCTACTTACTGCCAGTTCTAACTGCATAAGACTCAAAAAACATTTAATATTATTATATTTTAACCCAACACAAATTAAGGCATATTATTTGTCGCCTAGCAACGAGCATATGGAATTCATTAAGAGCAATATCGAAAAGATGTTAAGAGGCAAAGAGCATCATGAGCTCGAACTGAGATTTGTCTGTACTTACGCATGTTGTTTTTGTTGTTGTTGTTTGTTGCTGCTGCATGAGGCTAATTGAGTTCAACTGAAAATGTCAAACCCATGTGACACAACAACTACAATAGATAGACCATACTATGAATATTCACGTTTATTTGTGTATATAAAAGCAACTAATACCACCTATATACAAAAGCTATTATCTTTATGTGTTGTCAATGAGCATGTTTGTGTCTATATATACATATATACATAGACATATCATCATGCTGATGTGTGCGTGTGCGCATTTGATTAGCAATTTGTAGCATTTGTAAAAGTTATATCACTGCATAATAATTGCTGTCATCATGCAGCTTGAAAAGCCATAGCATTTAGCATTTCCGTTTTGCATGGCTTTGGTAACATTAACAACGGAAACGGAAGTGTAACTGCCGCAGCGCACAACAGAGAGACGCACACGCACACAACAGCAACAAAAGAGAGCAAGTGTAAGTAGAATGGATGCCAAATGGTAAATGTTTGTCGCATTTGCTTGCCATGCCATGTCTATGGACTTGCTCTCAATGCAGCAAAGCCGCAGCAAGAAATTGTTTTCATTTTACTCCTTTTTTATGCGCCTTTTCTTTTTCATGCTCCTCTCAAGCCGATTCCCCCTGACTGCTGCTACTACTTTGTGTTTGCTAGCAACTTTTTGTTGTTATGCGCTGAGCTTTGCGCCCCCACCCCTGCAAGCCAAAAGGCGGCTTGCAGGCGTAGCTGGCACATTTATAATTAACATAATGATGGCATTTTGCTAAACATCGTTTTCCGCACGGCTCTGTTGTTACACACACTCGCACACACACACACACACACACGCACACTAAGCACTTGAGTCTAGGCATATGCGTCTGTGACGTAGCGCATTAGGATGATGTAGCTGGTGTACGTTGGCGACGACGACGACGACGATGACGATGATGATGACGACGTCGCTGCATAGTTGACATGAAATGCCAACTTAATGTCAGAAAGTTAACATGCCACTTGAAATTAACAAGCCAACCTCGCGCGGCTGTTACACACAAACACGCATACACGCCTGCACACAGGCACGCATACTTACACAATGACATAACATACTCATATTCATTCGCAACAGTGACGTCGTTAGATTTTATGTTATGGCAGGGGATTATTCTATAGCTTTGGTCTAAGGTTTCATGCAATATTAGTAACTTTGAAAATATTTATATAGAAAGTTTTAGCAAAGTAAAGAACTTTTGTGGCTAAGCAAGTGAGGAAGAGAAAAAAGATGAAAGCGTTTTTTGAAAACTATTACATAAAAATATTTGCGTAATTATGTGTGTCTCTTAAATTGCCTTTTATTATGTAAACCTAAGAAAACCAGAAATCTTAGTAAACAAAATATATATTTCATATACTTTTTTTCAAAACAGCAATTAACGCTACTACTCTGAGTCATGTAAAGATTTTTAGGAGCTGCTACTCTTTCGATAGTAGCGCGTTGTTATAGATTGTATTCATCAGCGTTTATTCAAATTTTTAGACTGCAAGTTAATATTTTTCGTAGAGAAATAGAGTGCCCATAAAAGTTGTGGTTGACATCTATATTAAGTAAAAAGCTAAAATAATTTAAAAAAAAAGTGACTACTTTGCGAACTGCCAAGTCCAGCTTTTGATATTAAAACATTCCAATTTTACTGAGTTTACACACTTTTCACAAATTCTTTTGTTGCACAGGCTGTCAGTTGCAAAATTAAAGAGTATTCCTTTCGTCATGTTAGACTCCTGCTCTGTTTGCTGCTTACAAGTCTTTGCATGTGAATGCTACCCAAAAACCCCTCGTAGTGCACGCCACTGACATAAATCGTACACTGCGACAAGCGGACCAGCAAAGCGCTGAGCCTGTGCCATGTCACTTGCTTGCCTTTTCCTTTACCCCTTTTTACACGCTGTGCCATTGTTATGCATGCATGTGTGTGTGTGTGTGTGTGTTGGCCGGAGAGTGAGTGAGTGAGTGAATCACTGCTTGTGTGTGTTTGTGTTGCAGAAGTGCGCCGTTGACATGCACAGGTGAGAGTCGCTTCGTGGCATTAAAAATGTAGAATTTCATCTTTTAGTCAGCAATTGTAACGGTTCTTGTTGTATTTTTTTTGCAACCGCCCCCTGCCACTGCTACATCTTCGTTGGTTCTTTTTTTTGTATTTTAAGTGTTGGTTAAGTTTTCAAGTATGGGGGGACATGTCTTGGCTTGGTCTTTGTTTAACACTGACGCGCTATTTAAACCGCACAAACACACGCACGCACGCACGCACGCACACACTGTTACAACTCATGCATATCCTTTGTAGTCAGCTAAAAACCATTTTGTCCTTTGTGCCATACACGCGCCAGTAAGCAAATTTTGCGCTCAATTATTAATTTATGCCTACTCGCAGGTTTTTTTTTTTTCTGGTTGTACTTCGTGCCGGTCCGTCTCGCTTTTGCTGCCACATTTTACATAATGTATATGCTTGATTTTGTTTGGGAATTTATGTAACTGGTGCAGCAACGTTGTGTGTGTGTGTGTGTGCGTGTGTGTGTGTGAAGACCCGAATATAAAAAGATACTTCAATTAAGCATTTCATTATGTATTAGCGTATTAAACAAAGCTCACTTTAAAAAGCAGCTTAAAACGGTGCGGGGAAATGCGCATAAAATAAAGCTCTAGATATTAACGCTTGTAATCAACTTTATGCAGTGGCTGTTGAATTTGGTTAGAAAAAAAATATAAAGTTAGAGTATGTGGTTGAAATCAGCCGACAGCAGCTGGCAGTTATTGAGTAATAAGTCAGCAAAAATCATGCAGCTTATGCGAAAATATGCGCTTAAAATGCTATTTTGGGAAAAAAACAATTTATTTCGTTTTATTTCTCAAGATAAATGTGACATATTCAATAAAATTAATGTCATGTCTGTGGAAAAGGTATTGTTATTACGTCAAGCGCAAATACGAAACTCTTGAAGCGCTTGAAAAAATAAAGGCTAAGCACAGCTAAACTCTTTGTATTATATTGCTATCTGCTTGTGTTTAACAAGTTTTTGCCTAGCTTAAGTGCCTCAAATAGCTACAACTTTTATAATCTTTAAATTAAAAGAGTTTCCGCTGTGAAAAAGAGAAAAGAAAAATCGAAAACTCTTTATCAAATTCAACTTAAAGCTTCTCGAAATTGCTAAGCTTGCAATTTGTTTTGCACCCACACCCACCTACACCCACATAAGCATCTTCAATGCTAATGTTCACTCTTAAATACATATACAATTTAATATTCATATTTTTTTGAATAGCAGCAGCACAAGGTACCCAAAATTAACTGCGTGTGCTCTTTTCGCAAGCCCCAAATTGGTCGTTAGCACTTTGACAGCGCAGAACACGCCAAAGAAGTGTGTGAGAACCAAAGCAAAGCAAAACCGAAAAAGAATGAAAGTATAAAAGCAGAACAAAAAAAAAAAAAAAGGTTGCTGCAAATTGCACGTGACGAACGAAATGAATGGGAAACGCGAAAAGTGCGGGCAAAGTTTGCTTGGTTCCACTTGCCAAAGCAAAATGGTCATAAAATTAGCGCAAAAAAGTAAAACATATGAGACGCGATTTGAATTTGACACCATTACCTTCATTTTGGAAGCGAAATGTGCACTGAGAGAAATTGTAAGACAATGTATGGTTATCTTGGGATTTCATTAGGAGTTGGGCTTGGGACACAGTTTGGCGGCGATTTTGATAGAATTTTATGCGCAATTTGCAGTTGCCAGAAAGGTTGTAAGAAATACCAAATTTTGAAGCTTTGGAACTTGTGTTTTAAGGGTAGTAGTAGTCCGGAGAACCAATATATACTACTAAAACAGTTTGAAAAGCATATATTTTACCCATAGTTAGCGGACATTTTGAGTTTGCCATTTTAGAATTGTAAAATTGTTATACTAAATTCATGTTTCATGGGATTTCTTTGGGTTAGGGTTTGGGAATAGTTTTGCAGTTGGTTTTGATTGAGTACTCTGTGTAATACTGTTGCCAGAAAAGTTAATAATGAACTGTTGGGTTTGCATAAAATTAGAAGCTATGCAGCTGTGATAAAAAAATTTTTTTTTTTTTCTTCTATTATTCCGCTTGGGAACTTAGGGCCTCTACAAGAGCCTTCCATCGAACCCTATTTTGCGCCGTCTGTTTAGCTCTGTACCATGTTGTGTTCACCTGGGTCAGTTCTTGGAGGATGGATCTTCTCCAGGTCGCCTTGGTTCTGCCGATTCGTCTACTGCCTTGTGGATGCCAGCTATCGCTATCTGCAGTTTCTCCATTTCTTCCTCGAACTGTGCTAATCATGATGGTTCCTTAAGGGTTCTAACGTTCCGTTGTCCTATTCGTGTCCGTTTTGAAATGCCTTTGGACGTCATCGAATTTGGGGAGCCTTTTATGTTTAAATCTCTTGTATTGGTTTCTGTAATCTGTTGAGTTTTTCGATCGAACTGGTGATTGGCCAGATGCGACGATAAAGGAATTAACAAAAGTAATTTTCAATGAAATCCGGAGAACTAATATATTCCTCTAAACAATTGGGGAAAAAATATCAATTATAATTGTAAAATTTTAATGCTAAACTCATAATGAATTGGTTTGCTTTGAAGAGTCATTACTAATTTACAGCATCGATTTTTGTTAGAAATTTTTTGCAGTGTACATACATAATGCTCTCATTTTTCTCTGGCATTTTAAGAAGCGGCGAAGAGAGATGGAAAAAAAAACAATAGCGACGCCTTGTTGTCTGTCGTTGACTAGCCTCAGATGTGACGCATAATGACGCACCAGGCGCCAAAGTCATTTGCATATGAGACGTTAATAGCGCATAGAATGCGTTACTGGCGGATGCGTAGCGCCCCCAAACCGGGAAAGTTGCGTGAAAATATTCCAAGCTCTATATGTGCATTTTTATTGACGCCTCTTCAATGTCTGTGCGTCGCGCATACTAAGCGACTTTTTATGACGCGCTGATAATAATGTGCTCGATATGGGCTGGGTGTGGGCGTGGTGCCTGGGGCAGTTGGGCTGTGGGTTGACTTCCTTAATTATGCGCCGTTTTGCAGACAGCGGCTAATTATGATTTGTTGCAAAATATGTTGCCTACATTTGGCGCTTCGCTTAGGAGGATGGCTGGCTGCCGGCACCTTAATGAAGCTGTCTATCACACATTGCCAGCAGCGTCTGACTATTTTAAACTTTAAGCGAGTGTACGTGTCGTTAGCAATCAATAGGCCTATTGTTAGATGAAGTAGCAGCTTTTTGGGCTTGGGTTTGGGTTTTTTTGTTTGTGTGTTGGGGGTTGGGGGTTGGCGACTGCGTCTACTTTGAGTGTCACTTGAAAACGGGCTAAAAATGTGCGCAATCTACATCGCGCAATGGCAAACTGTAGCAGGCGTGGCAGCGTGGGCGTTTAGCTGACAAGAACAACAAGCAGCTCAAGCAACCAACAATAACGACAACAACATTGTTGGTGACAACACACTTGAGTCCAACAAAAGACAGACAAGCATGAATATAAGAAAAAAAAAAAAAAAAAAAGTGGAAAGAAAGCCAAGAAGTATGCAAGAGCAGAAAAAAATACGTGTATCTTACGGATACACACCCGCAATTATGTTACAAAACGTTGCAATTAAGCAAACTGTAAAACTGTGCGCAGGCACACACAAAGACCAGCAGCAGCGGCAACGACGGGACAAACCAGACAGGAAAGACAACTTTAGCTAGGACAAAGCTTAGTTACTCTTGCCGAGTAACAGAAGCAGCCAATGAAAGGGTTGCCTGCTTTTCAAGCACATTTCTAGCGGATACTTAACGTTTAGCTGCAATCAATGGGGACGTTTGTTGAAAGCAGTGAAGTTCGAGGCGGAAAGACTGGGATTCACGGAGACAATGCTTGAGTAAAGATTAGTACTGCCTTATTTCTTTTCGAAAAACCCCAAACCCAATACATAACTTAAAATTGCAAAAAAACCATAAATCTCTTTAAAGTGCAGCAAATAACCGCATTGCGGTTACAAACTTTAGACCGCAGTCAATATGCTCGTCACAGCTGCAGTGCCGCAAACAAACGCTTGCAACAGCCATAAATGTATATAAGTGTATTTTATGTATAAAGTAGAGTAGGGTAGAGAGGGTGAGAAAAAAAGTTGCATAAAACTTCCGCTGTCAACGATGCCTGCCCTGCTGCTGCAGTGCTCGTCGCGACGTCTTGGCCCCTACAGCAAACTTGCTCAAGTGCGCACTTGAAGGGGCAACAACAACAGCAAAAAAAAAAAAAAAAATGCGAAATAAAGAAGTGTAGAGGAATTCATATTTCTGCATAGACTTTACAAATGTTGCAACGGACTTTGGCGCACACTTACCGGCGTCTCCCCACGCGCTGCCACTCACCGCACTCTTTCTCTCTTTGCCGCTGTCTGAGCATGTGAAACGTGTTCAATTGATATTTGTGCAACGCGGCTGTACTAAACTAAAAAAGAAAAAGTTATAAATAACAAGAAGCTGCGGCAGTGGGTTGAGGTAGAGAGCAAAGAGAGTCAGAACTTGAGCCAAAACTGCAATATTGCTTTATGCTACTCATGATGCTTGAGTGCCAAAAAAGGCGCAGACAAGTCTAAAAATACACGCACACACACACACACATCAAGCAGTGCTCACACATGTTAGCATATGTGTGTGTGTGAGTGTGTGTGTGTGTGTAAAGCTGAGCTGACACTTCAGTGTGTGTGTGTGAGTGAGCGAGTGGGCGGCAAGTAATATGCAAGTAGCTGCACTCAAATAAGCTCTACTTGGCCGCAAGTTTGTAGTAAGAGAGCGTCTCTCTCACACTCTCTCTCCTGACTGTCTGTGTGTGTGTATAGTCTGAGTGTCTATGGGAATTGGCTAGTCTATGGCCGCCATTGATTGCTTAGCCATATGCCTAAGAGAGCCTTGCTTATTGGCACTGGCTAAAATTGGCCATGTTTTCATTTTGGCTGTCACACACGGCAGCACTAAACGAACGTTGCACCTGCCCGCCCTGGCTATCACTTTTTTAAAATGGCTGCCAAACTGCATATTGAAATTTTATTGCCAGCAGTAGGGGGCTGGAAGTTACAGTCAGTCAAGCGGCACAAATTCAAACATTTGTGTTGCTGAAATTGAAAAAGGTGTTGGATTGAAATGAAAAATTACCCAAAGCGGCGTATCTGCAGCTGAGGGTTTATTTTTTAAACCATTCCCCGCCAATCATTGCCATGGGCTGGCATTGATAGCGGCGTTTTGTCTTAATTTTTTTTTTGTAACACTTCAATGTGTGGTTGTTGTTGTGGGGAGTGTTGTTGTGTAGCCACCGGGCGGGCAGTTGTCTGCTCAGGTATACAAAAATGATTGCACGTGTGTGTGTGTGTGGGGGGTGAAAAGCCATTGAAAATCGTTGACGAATAGATTGCTGAGGCTGGCAGAGAGTTTGCTTAATTGAAGTCAGTTTAAATTAAGTTGAACAAGCAACATGTTGTACGTGCAGCACAAAATATGAGCGCTTGTTAATAAACTGTAGCAATCCGTATTTGAGGTTTATAAAAAAAGTATAACTAATACCTATAAGCTAGCGTTTAAAATGCAAATGCTGCACAGCACAGTGAAATTTGCACAACTAAACATTTAAGCTGACTTGTTTGCAGCCTTTAAAACTTCAAGCTGCTGCTTTATTAGCCAAACCATAAAACCCAGTCCCGAGAATGCTCAAATATTTAACACATCAACTTATTCAAATTGCCAAGTAGAAAAAACAAAAAAAATAAAACAAACTGCCAGCAGATACTGCTACTTGCTAAAATGTTGCCAAAGTATTGCATACTTTTGAGTTAAGGCAAATATTTTACAAATTCAACAGCTATCTTTGCTGTTTGCCTGGTAGTTGATTTTTTTTTATTTTCAAATTGTATGCAATTGAATAAAAAAATTTTGAGTTGTCCCATACTACTCAGCACATTATGGGCGCCTTAAGTGCCTTGGCTTGTTGAACTCGGCTGCATGTTAACGACTGACTATCAATATGCCATATTGTATGTCTACATAGTATTTATTTGGCAGAAATTTTGACCATGCTGCTCGTAGTGGGCATTATACATTTAGTGCCTTGTGCATAAAGGCTTTTATTTGACATTTTGGGCTAACAAAAGCAGTTTAAATAAAGGTCAAAAATATGTATGGCATGTCAGCTGCTGCCTATTAGTTTATGTAGTGTTGGCATTGTTATAGGCAGTCAGAGTTTGTGAAACGTGTGTGAGTAGTCAGACGATATTGATTATATCTTTTTTGTCTATAGTTGCAGTATTATTTGTGAACTTTGATGAAACTGTTGCCACTATTTCGAACGTAAATGTATTGAAAACACATAATACATTAATCATGGTTGGATTACCTGTTTTGCTCAATAAAGTAAACGATACTTGCGAATTATATTAAATAAGCAGCTAGGCTTGATAAGAGGATAAAAGCGAAGACTTAGAAACAAGTTTAAAATAATTTAATTATTGTTTAGTTTAGTTGCTTCTACGATGCCGTTTGTACTTAATTTATCGACCACAAGGTAGTTTTTTTAGTTAAGCGAATAGCCAGAAGTCGTACAAATTCAAATCAGGCGAACATGATCTTGATTTTGGAACGACTTCTTGCTTGATTTTGTCGATCTTGGCTTGTCTTCAGCACGATATTCGCTCGATTGATCGGCTGTTTTCGGGGCGTAAGCTTAAATCTATGCAACGTCTACAATTATAATACGTTTGATTTTAACTTGGTAGTCAGCAGGTATGGTTTCACATAAATCACAAAAAATTGAGTGTTTTTGGAGACTTGACATTTTGGAAGCCCAAATGGTATTTTGAATGATGCTTTTCGAGCACTTATACCTTGATTTCGTTGGCATGTGGATGTTGGAGCAAGCCGCTCTGCGTCTTTGACACTTTCTGGGCCCACTTTGAACATTTATTTTCGATAGAGCCTGTCTGCAATATTCTCAACGATTCGGCTTCGGAAATGTTATTACGAGCACAAACTTTAATGAAACTTCGTTGTTGAATATTGTTAGACATTGTAAAAATCGAAAAATGCACTCTTGGTTGTTAACAAAACATAGTATCAACTAAGGAATTGAGATATTGACCTAAAATTTCAAGCTAAATATAAAAGAATTTGTTCCAATCGGAAACTGAATACTGTTTGAATTCCTGTTACTTAGGAAATAGTAAATCCATTGCCAAACAGCTTTTGCTTTTGTTTGCCTAAGCTCTACATTATTTTGAACTAAATATCGGTTAACTTGTAACACTTTCATTGCACAATTTGTCGTTGGTCTTTTAAGTAAAATGTATGCGATTTATGGCAGCCCTATGTTCCCCCGTAGTTTTGCCTATACTAGTTAACAAATTGTTATAGCAAAATTTGCATTTGCTAGTTTGTAAGGAGTTTGTCGTTATAGACGAAATCTAAAAGCTTAGAAATGTTACATACGCCTTTGCAGCCCTTAACCGATTTAGCTACCAAAATTCCTATAAATATGCTTAAATTCAGTATAATGTACTTTTGCTAACTGCCACAAACACATACTTTTTGCCAACTTAAATACATAACGTTTGTAATAAACGCTACCCACAGGAGCACTTTAAATAATGCTCAACTAATTATTATTTATAAAGCCACAACTTTATGTTGCAACTTTTTGTAATAAAAACACATATCAAAAGCTCTATATAAAACATAAATATATGTTGTTGCTGCACAAAAATACAAAAAAATGGGCAAGCACACACACTCGCACACGAAAAAAAAAAAAAAAAATTGCTCATGCTCAACAACTTTTTCGTTGAGTTTCTGTCAGGGTAAACCATTGAGATTGCTGCCACAGTGTTGTTGCCACATGCTTATATATGTCTCTGCGTGTGTGTGTGAGTTTGTGTGTGAAATTTATCTTTCATTTTGACACTGCTGCATGCATTTATGCAAACATATGCAGCGTGAAAAGCAGCGTTAGGCCTGAAACAAACACAACAAGTTACTACACCCGAAAACAAACAAAAAAAAGTCGAGATATCACAGAAAAAAGAAATGCACATGCTTGCCAGAGACTGTCAGCCGACAGCTGTCAACAGTCAAACATGTGGCAAGCTGCAGCCGTTAAGTATGCAACACTTTTGTGGCATGTGATGCCAGTGCGCAACTTGTTTGCTGCCCTGGCTTATGATAAGACATGGCAAGTCAGTCTCTAAGCTCTGCCTGCCTATGCTCAACGCATATCGCTCATACGGAACGTGTAAGCAAGCAGCAACTTCAAGGCACTTAATCATTACGTATACGCAACTTAAACAGCTAATACCTGATTTATTATTCAAGCATAAAAGCAATAAAAACAGCTGACTATAATGTCAACTGTCTGTTTGTAGCCCAATCCGCTGAGGCAATCAAGCTGGCGCTTAAGCAAAATTTCAATAATTCTAATTCAGTAACGTCGAAGCCGTTAAAACTCTCGCAAAGTTCTTCTTAGCCACTTTCGACTGCCGTGCTGCCAAAAATGTTTACCCTACATAAATAAAGGCAAACACGCGCTCTTCCCACACACACAGACACACGCACACACAATAGAAACAGATACAGATACAGATACAGCATTACAGCCGCGCTACCCACTGCGCAATCAGCACCCTCTCTCTAGCGCGCTACCTAGTTTACTTGCCACAACAAAACGTGCAACTCACGTCTCTACTGTGTACATTCATTCGTTCGTTTGTTTGTTGGCTTTTTCATGCACCATTTATATAACCAGCAGCAGCGTCTGCGTCGGGTCGCGTTCTTTGGCAGCCGCCTGGTTTCTTGGTTTCCCATAGCCATCGCCATCGCCATCGCCTCTACGCTGCTGGATAGTAGTAGCTGCTGTAGCAGCTACAATTTGACGTGTGCTCGTTTATCATTCATTTTGCGCTCGTTTACATTATTTGAACCTAAACATTAAATTTTAGCACGTTTTGCGCTAACGTGCGCTCATTTCGCGTTGTATTACGCACGCCATAAAGCTTAGCAATATAGCCGTAGCCTGTGTATAGCTCAGCTCGCCGTATCCTTGCTGTTGTCCCTGGCTAGCGCCCGTTTTTGTGCTTGTGCTTGCGCTTGTGTCCTTGTGCTAGTGCTTGTGCTTGCTTTAACACGCAGTTGATCCTTTGCGACTGTCGCTGACAGGCAGCCGGACAAGTCAGTCCCTAATGAAGTTAAGTGACGAGCGTGAGCATTTAGCATCTTGCCTGTGAAATATACAATATTTTATGGATTTGATAAAGGTGCACGAAGAAAACCTAATGAAATTGTATGCCAAAATTTGGAAAAAAGTGACAGAATTGGTCAAACTTTTGATTTAAATTAAAGTTGCGCTTACAAAGAAATTGCTTTTAAGGCTTGGTAAATTTATAAAACGAAATATTTTTATATTTAAGTGAGAGTGGGTGTGGGAGTAAAATTGTTTGGCTTTGTTTGTGTAGCTATTAATTTGGGCCTAGTAGCTTTGAAAGCCGCATTTTAATTTACTCTAAGCACAGGACTTATTTTTTGCTATGGCAAATATTGAAAAGTCTTGCTCAATATAACCCAAAGCGGAAATGAGCTTGTAACGGAAAAAAAAGCTTGCGCTCAAATTTAACATTAAAGGCTCAAGTTTCATTAATTGAATAAAGTGACTAGTATGTCACTTTTCGAATAACGTTTGACTTTTTAATAGCCGATAATAGTTTTTTATAGTGACCACGTAGTGGTAGCGTACTAGCCTCGAAATCGGTAGGTCAGAGATTCGTTTCCATCCTGCACTGCTGATGGACATGGCTATCAGTGGCATAGCTAGCAAATAAATAGACGCAAGGTTTAGATGTCTGTGCTCTTTGAACAGCTATAAATAGAGACATCTCTATGTTCCGCGTTTGGATCGATAACCATCCTTTTATAATAAATTTTTAGTAGTTTATTCTAGCAGGATCGCAGAGGGCGCATGGAGGAAATATATAACACAGGTTATGCTCATCTCTTTATTTCTCTTAAGCGTAGCGCCTGTGCAGCCGCGTTTACAGATGATTTTCTAAATTGTAGCTTGAACGATACGAAAAAGTATACATAATGATGTTACATATCAATTATTATCGTTTTTTTTGCCCTTTTTTTCTTCTCGACTACTCTTTTGTTTGATGCAAGTAGTTGGAAACTGATGAAAAATCCATCTTAATTTTCTTTAAGTTCTTAGACACTTAACAGCATGCATTTAACATAAAAGCAATTAACAGAAGCAGTACACGAGAAGCCATTTTAACATTCTCAGCTCATGTTAATTAACAGCTTGTTAAAAGTCATGTATTATTATAATTTATTTTGTGGTCAAATGGCAGCTCATTTGTGCAGCATTTCATTAAAATCAATCCATAGTGCAGCACAAATTTAAAACCACTTTTAATAAGTTTAAAAATCACTTATGAGTTTTATTGCTAAACCATTCATAATTTCAAGCGTTTTCAAAATCCCACAATATGCTGCTGCTGCTGCTGCCGCTGCTATTGTAGTATTCCCAATTTCTTAATAATTTTCTATATTTATGAATTCCCAAGTGTTGCAGCCAATTGTTAAGACTCAAACTTGAAACCATTTTGAATAGCCAACAACAACAAGAACAACACCAAAAACGCTCTGCCACACACAGACACAAAGTTGCACGCATACACATGTAAAACCATTGTATATGCAATTGTGTTATTTTAATTGCTGTTTGCTTCATATTTGAGAGAGTTGCATGATTGAGAGAGGCAAGAACTGTAAGCGGCACAATAGAGCGCTCGCCCTACAGTAGCAGCAGCAGCAACAGCAGCAGCAGCAGCAAACGAGGTCTACATTTGGCAATGGTCTGCTGCAACTTTTTGCTCAACTCTAAACTCTGGACTCTAAATTCTCAACTGGCAACTCTCAGTTTTTGGCCAAAAATAAAATTAATTTAAAAGTTTTAAACAAGTTTTTCATTATACACGCAGCAGCACAACAACAAGAGCACAAATTACAATGACCGTAGTCAACTTTTGGACACAGTAGTTTATAGTGCTGGGAGCGACTGGGCTGGGGTGGGCAACTGCGTTGGGGGTCAACTCTTTAAATGAGCTCGACTTGGGCAAACATTAAAAGTTGCAGACAGTCATAAGCATATTTTTTTTTTTTTTTGAGTAATTTCTATTTGTTGCGCGCTTAAAAGCGTTTAAAACGTATTAAAAAAAATTCAAATCAGCAAGAGATTCCATTATTATTATTGAATTTGAAATATGCTAAAAGCGTGGAAAATTTCATTTTTATTATGTTTATTTGTTTGTTTGTTTTTGTTTTCGTCGGTTGTTTGTTTGTTTTTTTTTTTTTTTTTGGGCGCTGCGGAAGTCCGCAACAGATTTTACCTGCCACGCATCTATACACACACACATACACGCACACAGAGGCAGGCTGTAATTGTTTAAAAGCTTTGTGCTACTTCCGCTTAGTTATGAATAATAAATGTGGCATAGTTTATATGGTTTTTTTTCTTGTACTGAAATGTAATAAAATTACAGCTCTTGTTTAAATTAAAAAAAAAAAAATTATATAAAACTTACAAAAATATAAACGTTGTAGAATTTTAAAATGGCGGACTGTTGGCCAATGGAGCGTATGCGTAATGTTTGCAGTTAGTAAGCATAAATATTTAAAATCAAATTTACTAGAGAGTGTGGCAATGATTTGACTTTGAAGGCATTCAAATAAGCCAAGCACTCGTATTTGTTTGATTTACTTAAAAGTAAATAGTATTTTTTCCCCTTGATGTGTGCTAATGCAGAAAAGTTGCGATTCGCAACTTAATATTAGTATTTCTAGCCTCGCCTTTTGTATGATTCAAATGCTTTGTTCTCAAAACCAACTTTTTGTAAGCTGGTCGTAAGCGCAGCTGGAACGCATCATTATCGAGTG
The DNA here is from genome assembly GCA_035046065.1 of Chymomyza procnemis. Lineage (NCBI taxonomy): Eukaryota > Metazoa > Arthropoda > Insecta > Diptera > Drosophilidae > Chymomyza > Chymomyza procnemis. The sequence goes on from JAWNOJ010000023.1 coordinate 31,001,195, forward strand.
ATTGACATACGTAAGAAGCTTATATGAATAATTGTTTATTTTTCAAATAAATTTTTCTTTTAAAAACGCAACTTAATAAAATAATCCCTTCGTACGCCTTTAGGCTGTAGTATAGCCCCAATTGTTTAGTTTTTTTAATTCAAGATCAAAAATTTCGATTGGGTTCACTGTTGATACTGGACGTGGCTACACTTCTTCAAAATCACTATCAGACAAATACTTTGGCAAAATAAAATAATTACATTTGCTTTGATTTACAAAATATGGCAAAAATTCATAGCGCCATCTTTTGGCAATCGTCTAATAGCGCCATCTATGTGCCATGTATCAGAGAAACAAAATAAAATGTAAATTATACAACAAATGTTGCTTTTCCAGAAAAGAAGATAATAAAACTTTATGATTTTGAAGTGACAAATAGCCTAAAGTTACCTGCTGTATTAGAGAGGGGCATCGAGAAGTTAACATACATGCATGCAAAAGATACTTGATTGCGTTGGGCAATTATTATTGTTTCCAAGCTACATATTGGTTAAAAGTCGCTTTTCAAATTTATGTATATTGAAAGATGCGTTAGTTAACTTACTGCTCTTGTTTATTTCAAGACAAATTACCAAAAAATACGTTTTTTTTATATATGTGCTGCACATTGTTGGTATTTCAGAATTATGGCTTTTAAAGACACATTTGGCGTAGCTTGCTTCCTCGCCTAAAAGAGATTTGCGTGATATGCCCAAATCTAATGGATTTTAACGACACGTCAGCTTATTGTATTGACTACTAGGCTTAATGAAAAATAAATTCACACAAAAAATAAAACTGCTCTGCGACGGCCTTAACAACTCAACAGTCTTTAATGCCAGTTTATGATTAAGATCTTTAACTTGTCCACACTTACAATGCCGTAAATTCAAGCATTCAGCTCGACTACGGTTCGTATTAACCAACAGGCTGTAACACGCAGCTGATTGAGTCAAGTTACTGCTGCTTAAAAGGCTTTGGGCTTACGGCGTGTGCGTCTGAGTGGTAGGCAATCAATATGAACGTAAAATGCCAGCCAACCCCAACCTACAAATCTTTTCCATGTCTGTTCGAATGTTTAGACACGCAAACCTGCAGTCAAATGCAATAACTCAACACGGCAGGCTGTCCGGCAGCAGCAGCAGCAGCAGCCAGTACCATACCGGAGCGTACTGGCTACACCTGAGCGTGTTGTCCATGCCCCGGGAGTGTGTGAGGGGCGCGGCAGTTTAATGTTGTTTGTTGTGTCGCCGTGTCAATTTATGGTTTTTTGCCCATACATGTAGTACGCTGTGTAGTCGTCCAAGTGGCGCGTCTGGCTGGGTCATCATGTACAACACGCACACTTTTTGACATGGAAAAGTGAACACACACAAAGCAGCAGCACCGGCTTTGGCTGAACCTGACTAGACAGCCATCCATCCATCCATCCATCCAGCCGCCCCCAGCCAACGAGCCAAGCAACCGAACAAGTGTTGTTAATACAACAAACTTTCTAAATTACATTTTGTACGCTTTTTTTTTTTGTTGCTTTCATTTTTTATAACAATGTTTTGTTGCCCTTTCGATTTTCACTTTTTTTTTCTGCTGTTCTTGTGCGCTCTGTTGTTTATTTGTGATAGTATTTGTTCTACGACATTGTATGGTGTATGTGTGTTTTTATTTCAATGTATTTGTGTGTAATACAAAAAGTGTTGCGTGCTTTTAGGCGCGCCTCTTCAAATACGGCCTTACAGAAGTGCCCCCAACTGTGTAAAGATTTCCGCTGAAAATGCAAAATATTTTGCGACACTATTAAGAGTTACTTTGTATTTTTGTTTGGTATTAATTTGATTGGAATGTCTAAGTTTTACATATATTGCATCAAAAAGTCTTTGAAAATGTTTCTCTAACGTTTCTGTTCATTGAAAACATTGCGATTGCCCAATGCAACCAAGTCACTTTTTGAAGAAATCTAAAAGATTAGACGTGCATGGTTGTTAGCTTTTCAATGCCCTCTTCTATAACAACAAATAACTTTAGGCAGTCTTTCACTTCAAAATCGCCAATTTTACAAATGAGCAAAACGAGTAAAATCTTTCAAAATAGACATTTTAAAATGGAACATCAACTTTTAAGCTGCCAAAATGTATCAGCTCCAAGTCGAACGTTAACTAAGTTTCTTAAATAAACTGCACCAGAACACTCTGTATTACGACTTTGGTATACCCTACAGCACGTCAACTCCAAAGCTGCCAAATTTAGTCACTTAAAGAGCTAACACTTCAACTACATTTCTGCTATGTTAAGCTTATAAAACATTATGTTTCTGAAAATTTTGAATAAAAAGCATTTTTTTAAAAGCTTCAAGTAAACTTAGAAGAGACAAGCACTTTTTTTTTAAACACTTCTCTGCAATTAAATCAATTTTATTACTAAGGTTACGGTGGATATTGCAAGTAAAATCTAAATTTATTTTTTAGCGCAGACTGACCTCTAAATGGCGCTAATTAATGCCGCTAGATGGCGCAGCATTAAAAAACCAAAACTGAAGAAATACTTTTTAAGTTACTTTTAAAACAAAACTGCTTCAACATATTTTTTTATGTTTCCACCGCTCGCTTATCGTCGGTCTTGTAACAAAAACGACAGTTTCCGCAAACTTACATTAAAACTCAATCATTTTTTTATTATTATTTCTTCTCAACGCTGCAACGAGCAACTTTAAGAAAAACTTATGCATTAATTTTCAATAAAAAACAAATTTTCCAGCTTTAATGTCAAAAGTTTTTTTTTTCCAAGTGTAACATAAAAAGCAGCACATTTAACTAATTTTCTGCCATCTAAACATTAATTTTTCCTTCTTTTTTTTGCTATCTTTGCAGGTATGTACCTTATATATGCAAATTAGTGTGTGTGTACCAGTTGTATATGTACACCTTGCCACATGAGTCGCTGGGTAAGTTGCAGCATTGACGCCATTTTGTAGTCACTTCCGTTCAAAAGTTTCTGCTAGCACTTTAATGCAGCAGAAGAGCTGCTCGAAGCAGTTTATTTCTAAATTTTTTTTCTTTGTGCGATTTCTTTGTTTTTTGTGTCTAGTTCTCGTTTTGAAGTCGCTCGTGAAAAAGTTTATAACATGCTGTTATTATGGAACGGCGACACTTTGCGTCCTGCCACTTACCACTTCCGCCATTTTGTTTGCACTCGTGTATTTTTCTTTTAGCTTACGCGCGCGCCCTCCTGCACTCGTTGTAATTTCTTTGCGTTTATTTTTCTTCTTTACTTATTCGCCAAAGTGCCGCCTCGCATTTTGTGGTAAGTTTTCGTGTCAGCCCAACTGCCAAACGACAAAGTTTCAAGTGTGTGCCAGTGTGGAAGCATTTCATGGCAACGGTGTTGAGGGGGCGCGGCGGTGCTATGAGGACAGCCAAAGAGTTTTAGAGTTTTTTGGACGTAGCGACGCTTTGTCGCTTCTAATGTAATTAAAACTGCTTACAAATGTTTGCTGCGAACGATAAAATAATCATTTCATGCGCACAGCCAGCACAAGTTGGCCATAAATAAATGAAATTATAATTGCGCATAGCATAGCGACAGGCGCCATGTTTGGATGCGCGCACACACGGTAGAGTAGGAGTAGGAGTAGACAGAGAGAAGAGCGGCAGACTCCAACACACACACACAATCAACATCTAATTTGTAGCATCAAATAAAAATCAAATAAAATTATCAGTGCAACGTGTAAATGTTTAACAAATTGACATTTGACTCACACAGAACACACACACACAAGCCAGTTAGTGTGAGTGAGTATACAGCCCGCATGTTACACTCCGTGTCATTTGAATAGCACTATTTCAATTTATTTTCTAACTCAATGCATTTCTGGCATAGGAATTACGAGTCTAACCAAAAACGCTGCATTCCCCATAAACATAAAGTTTGCTATTAAATCATATAAAGAGTGCTCAGAAAAGCGAGCTTTAGTCTTAAACGATCTGCTGCATAAAACTAGTTTTTTTTCTATCGTAAAGCCCTAACTGTTTTTTTGGCAAAAGATTATCAGAATCGTAGACCTTGGTTGTTCCTGCTTTTCCTTGTAAAGAACCAACAGCAAAGCATTGCTAGCCTTAACCACCTAAAAAGCTGCAGCAAGAATATCACCCACGGCAGGGTCTTTATGTCCGAAACCGGCAATCAAAACTTCATCGTTTTCTTCAACATAGTATGAGGAACGAAAGCGGTAAGCTTCACCGTCACGAGAACCAACAGCGGTAATCTTCTTTCCCTTCTTGATAAGCTGCATTTGCACGCATTTTCCAATAGCAGAGTTGGGCTGTTTGCCTGCAACATTGACCATTTCGGGCACAATCCATCTGGCACCCAAATGGTGCTTCATGTAGTTTTTGTCAACATTTACATGCTTTCTGGCAGTACACAGATCTCTTAGTTTGCCCGATTTTTCAACTATCTCAGGCAATGTGGCAGTTAAGAAAGGGACGGAGCTCTCTTTTTTCAAGCATTGCGCTTCCCCGAAGATAACCGCCTTCACACACGCATATAGATTCCACCACATTCTACACACTTACTCCATTTGCAAATACCTAGCTGCTTGAATTAAGTTTATTTCAACGTACATGCCTTCATCTGTATCAGAACCTTGCACAGTAAGTGTTAAGAGTTCTTGGATGGCAATTTCAGACCTGAAAAACTTGAACTACGTGGCGTGTGCTTTATTTGAGCATGTAGATTTTTAATGTCACATGTTGATTCTTTTTTTTTTTTGCTTTCCAAATGCAATTCCAAAGTCTCCGAATTTGATTCTAAAGTTTAAATGTATACAACTTCTTTTTTTACTTTCTAAAGAAATTTCCCAACTGATCTGTATTCTGTTATTTAAAGCCTCGTAATTCTAGAAGTTGAACACTGATTTCACGTTAATCTTTCTTAGCTAATTATTGTTTTTTGATTAGTAAGAGTTCCTCGTTGTCAGTTTCGATTTAAACAGCTTTGAATAGGTTCATTCTGTTTTTCCAAAGATAACCGGAACTTGAATGCCTCTAGTTCTTGAACACTATTTTCACGTTAGGCATTGACTTTTGCTGCACTTGCCTTAAGTCTTTTGTTTTAGAGGAAACCACTAGAATAAACACACATCATTGCATTACAACATCGACCAGCAATATCGGTTGCACTATTCAAATGGCCCAGAGTGTAAGGCCCGCATTATATATGTGCATAAGATATGCTGTAGCATACGCCAAGGCGTCAAAAAAATAGCTGAAACTACTTACGCTTACAGCGCACGTAGGCGATAATGTTTGCCTGCCAAGTGAGCAGAGTTAGCTTGCTCACGCTCTCGCTTTCTCACACCACACACAGAGACTGGTAGACTGGTGAAGATGGACAGACAGACAGACAGATGGCCAAATAGTTGGAAGGAGAGCGCGTGGGTATAAAAGGCAGAGCACACACACACACACACACACACACACAGTCAAGTGTCGTGAGTTCAGCCTAAGCGTATGCTTTGCTTTTTGTGTGCTTCTCATGTTTGCATGTGTGCGTGCGAGAGAGACTGCGAAGAGCATCTGTGTGTGTGTGTGTGTGTGTGTGTGTTTGTATTGTAACATATGCAAAAATTAGTCAACTGTTTGTTTTGATGTGTCAGTCAAACTGATTTTCCATTTTATTCCATGTTATGTTACGTTCCGGCTTCCCTTATTTTTTTACTTATTTTCTGGTTTTTGTCTGGCGCCTGTGCGTATGCAATACATTTATCATTTGTTGATTTTCGATGGATTTTTCAGTGATTTTGATGAAGCGATAGAGTCAAGTGAGCGGAAGACCAAAAGCTGTGACTGTTTATTGTGGATTTCGGTTTAGTCTGTAGATTTCAGCTTATATGAATATAACCTTAGCAAGATTTACTGTTGCGACTTGTTTGATTATTTTTGCAGGTTTTTTTTCTATGCGAAATGTTTTGTCCTACATTTGTAAATATTTGCTAGCTGCTGTTTAAAATACAAATATTTCCAAGAAAAATTAACAATGTAGAGACCGTTTTCACACAGAATTCCACATAATTCGGTATTTGTCTACATTTTTAAATTTTCAGTCATTTGTAAGCAATCTTTTTGTGTAAAAATCTTTGAAAATTCATTTGGTTTGAATGACAGTAGCTCCGTTGTTGTGTATTAAAGTAATTGATTTAATTGTGCTACAACAGTTTTCTCATGAATTTGTTAGTTTTTTTTATTGATATTTTACGAAAACGCCCGCATGTATGCTATTGGCCGTTTTTAATTGGATTTTTTCGATTTTTCGTTTTCTGTTTAGTTTTTTATTCGTTTTTTTTTTTGTATTTTGTACTCCCTATGGCATCATATATTTCAATTAAACATTCAGTTGATTACTCGACGCGCCCTGGCCTTGGTTAACTTCATTGCCTCACACACGCAACACATTGTCACGCAAGGTAGTCAGTCAGTCAAGTAACGAATCGATGCTATGCACGACGTGACAGACGGAAAGACAATAAGGCCCCGGTGTTGGCCGTATTGACTATACGTTGGAAGTAGGAAAATATACTTTATCTTAAACATAGAGAGAGCCATGGCAGTAAGCTAAATAGTTGCATTATTGTATACGCTTTTGTGGAGTAATAGTGGACGCCGATAGCGTAGTGGTAGCGCACTCGCCTCTCAAAATCGGAAGGCCGATGGTTCGCATACTTTGCAGAAACAAAAAAAAGATAGAATTCATTACTCAAATGGTAAAATGAAGATTGCTACTAAATAAACTAAAGAATGGTACTAAATGTGAGGTACATAATGTTAAATATCTAAAAACAATAGAGCAACTCTCTCTACATGCCAAATATACCTGCGATGCACTTGCAGCAACTAAACCAGATTGGTCTGTGTTTATATTTCTGTTAGTTTCTAAAAAGGTTATCACGTCATCGCTTAGAAACATTTGAAAATGATGAGCTTCTTGATGTTTGTGTTTAGTTGCGTTTGTAATAAACATTCCCTATGCGTATCCTGATGTTACAAAAATAATTCATATGGCCTATCTCTAAGCAACCTTTAACTATATAATAAGTGGGTTTCCTCTCATAATTAAAAAAAAAAAATAAAAATATTCACTATTCATTATTTTATTTAATTCTCGCAAAGACTTGGCTTGACTTTAATTCAATTTGCTTTTTAGTGTGACCATTTTCACTTTAACCTAAAACACCGCAACCAAAATACCAAAAATGACTATAAAAATACCACCAAAAATTAACACTATTTTGTTGGTAGAGAGAGACACACTGTAAGCTCTGGAGGTGATTTTGATTCGCTTCGATTTGAAAACGCTTCGGACTGCTGCTTACAAGGCTGAAAAAATAGCACAGGATGCTACATTTTGTAGCTTCCAATCTATAACCTAAAGTTTAACGCACTTCTAATGTTATTTTTGACAAAAAGTTATTAATATTTTACAAATAATATAATTTAGTGCTGTCTTTCGTTATTTCTTACAGCAAACATTACTAGTGCGTCAGTTTTATATAATAATTCGTTTAAAGAGACAACTTTTACATATTCAAGGAAGTACGGGCCTTTGAACATGCTGCCGAAAGCTTTGTAGACAGCAGCTTGCATTTAACATTGTCAACTGAGCTCAACGTTACAAACCAAATAAAATTAAAAAATTTTTAATATAACATTATATTGCTGACTTTACACAATTTTTGTGCTAAACACTTTATTTGTTCAAATGCTTTGTGCTGCTTATTTTTTGGCTCTACTTGTTCGAGAAGCTTCAGTGCCGCTTAAACAGGTTACAAAATGCTTGCTAAAGCCATAATATCGGCGCACTTAAGTAAAGTATGGCCACAATAATAATAATATAAAAAAACCAAAAAAATAAAGCCCTAAAACAGCTACAAAGCCAGATATTTATCGCTTTTACTGACAATAAGCTCGTCGTCTGTCGAGTGTTTTGTCGATTGTTCATATAAATTATGCCTTTATCAATAAAGTTGGCTTTGTTTTGCTTTGTCTTTGGTTTTATTTTGTTTTTTTTTTTTTTTTGCCTGGCTGTTGGTCCTGGCTGGTTGCTACGTGACTTTGCGTGCATGTTGCTCGTTGGCATTGTTTGGCAGTTCCCAGCGTTTTGTTATGGCTGCATCGTAATTCAAATCGGCCCAAAATCAAGTGATTCACGTTTTATGCGTATTTATGAACTTGCTGTGTGCATAAATTTTTAAGCAAGACAACAAGCAGCGCTGCCCTGCCTATACGGTGTGTGTGGGGGAAGGGTGTGCGCGCGCTAGAAACAAAGTAATATGAAATTGTTTATAAGTGATTTTTCATTTTGCGCTTTCAACTTATTACGTTAACATAATTTCTTTGCCACTGTGGCTAAACGCAGGTGAAATGGCAGCAATGACAGTCAAGACAGTAGAAGAAGTGGCATGCAGCGTTGAAGAGGGGGTGCGTTTGTGGTGTTGCGAGGTTGCGGGGTGGCAACAGCAGTTGTATGTACTTCAAACAAACAAGCGAGGGAAAAAACAAAATGGCAGCATAAGTGATTTTTGCGCTACTTTGATATAAGTGTGTGTGTGTGTGTGTGAGTGTGAGAGGGGAAAGAGAGTGCGCACCCTACAAGTAGCGCCCCTGCGCGCTGCCAGCATTTAATTTTATCGTGCGGAAGTTCTAAGTGCAACAACGCTGCCAGTTGTTGTTATTGCTGTGGTACAGGTGTGTGTGTGGGTGGGTGGGTATCTGCCCGCTTCGACATTGCTTAAAAGCGCGCTAAAATGTTCAATTTTCGTTTTACTTTGCTGAAACATTGAAAATAAATTGAAACGATGTTGACTGCCTGCCTGACTTGTAGCTGAAGTAGCAGCAATGCGAAGCCAGGGGGCGCGGCTACTTGGCTCTGCGCGCTCATAAAAGCTTGTTGACAACAACAGCAACAACAATAACAACTACCGACCATACAACAACAAATAAAAAGTAAAAAATTGCTTACATGTTTAAAATTGTATTTATTTATTATTTATTTATTTTTATTTGATATACCCCCACCCCCTTATCCACACACACACACACAAAAAATGTTTGGGCCTTTGGAAATTGGCACATAATGTGCCCCCTAGGTTTTTGGACTATACTCCGCCCCGACTGACAGACTGCCTTGTACAACAGAACTACATAAATTTTTTTTTTTTGTGTTAGTAGTAAAGTAAACACTGTTTCAAAAAAGTTGTTTGCCAGCTTGTTAATATATATGCAGAAAAAAAAGGAAAAAACATAACAAAGAATAAAGAAAAACATAAATGAAAATGGGCATAACTTGGGTGCAATACGACAGCTAGCGGCATATAGGATCCGCATACAGAAAAAACAAGTGGAAAAATCATTGGTAAAAGCAAAATATGATTGGATCATGTAAATAAAAGTTTTAAGGGCGTTTTAAAAATGCTGTCATATGTGCTGGGTGTGTTTGGCCAGCGGAAAAGCCAAAAGAGATTTTAAGTGTGACAAAAAACTGACAGTGCTGGCATATTTTAAATTAAGTGAAAAATAAAAACGAAAACAAAAATGATTAAAAGTTACAAAGAAATAAATTGAAAGTATTGTAATGCAAATGTTGTCAACAACGAAATGTGACAGCTAAAAGCCGCATAAGACAGAGAGCATCAAGGGACTGATTTAAGCGGCAAAGCATAAACTATTACGGCCATTTCTGTTGCATTTGTGCAACTGATAAAGGATAGTTTGCTTTGGCGTATCGTTGCCGCAACACGCCGCAACGTTTTTAATGCAAATCTATTTAATTTCATTTTTTAAATTGTACAAAATCGCAGTTTTGCACAGTAACTGATGTATTCGAGACGGCGTCACACTCTTTCAGGAAAACGTTAAGTCAAAGTATCAGAAACGCAGTTTTTAGCTTTAGCAAGTTTCATTCTTGTAAGATTCAGATTTTTTCTTAATTGACCATCACAGCTCATTATTGAGCTCCGGCAAACCTCACTTGCTTTCACTGCTTTGCGCGCGCCTTCTACCGTTTGATGATGATAAGTCCTCTTTCACTTGGTCTCTTCATTTAAGCTTTGGCTAAGCTTTCTAAAGGTGAAGAAATACAAGTACGTAGATTGTGGTCACTCTAAGAAGCTCAATGGCAAACCGCTTATTGCTTAAAATAGGTATGACATTTACCTTCATTATTTCATGACTTTGTTGTATTATTTTGCAGTACAAATTGACAAGGATTTTTAAAGAAAAAGATAGAACAGAGATGATCGTTTTTAAGATAAAAAATAGTAAAGGTTCTCTGGAATGTTCAACAGCCAAGATAATAGAGTCACCATCTGTCTTCTACACGAAAAGTAGCACTTGAGTGTAACTAAAGCTACTTGTAAGCTGAGAATTAAGCAGTACTTATACCCTACAACACCGCAGAGCAGCAGACTATGCCAAACTACTGTGACGAAGGCGTCAAAAAATGTGTTCCACGCAATCACTGAAGACGACGAGAAAGAGCAGAAACCCCTTTGAGCAGTTTTGCTGTCATTATGCTTGCCTACAGAACTGTACCTTACTGTGAGCCAACTAACGCCTCGAAGTAACCTAAACTACCACATATTTTTCAAATATTCTTAAGCCTTTTAAGACGACTGCATATTGAGTTAAATATAATGCAAATTTATTGTAGCAAATCCAACTTTAATGCGAGATACAGTAAGGCGCTGAGACCCCATTTATATTACTTACTTCTACGATGAAACTTATTGACAAAACAAGTCGCACGGAATGACGTGAAAATACTGCTGCTATTAACTCTAATGCGTTCATTTCTGCTGTAATTTCTATTTATAAACCACACAATCATTTTATTATACGAATGTTATCAGTCAGTTTATTAGCAGTTTATTAAAACGCTATTTTGTTGATTAAATTCCAATTAAATATGCCAAAACTTTGCCATCATATTCATAACATATTTACTATGTAAAAAAAAAATCAAAACAAAATATAATTTTTTGCACTCGTATGCAGTTAGGATATTATAATTTATTTTATTTTGCATAATTCAGTATTGTGGTCAAATATGCTTTTTGCAAAATTTGAAATAATACTGTGGATGGAACATTTATTGCTTGGATTGAGAGTCGCACAAAAGCAGACAGCTCTCCCCCCTGTCTCTCTCTCTCTCTCTGGGTAGTTTCCAATAAATTTTGCTTTTTTATTTTAACGCTACAACATTTTCACAAATAATGCAACTAATTATGCATGCCTCCTGCCATGCAACCCTAACACTAGACCTCAACACTCTAGCAGCCATATAACTCACGTGCAGATACAGCAAAAAAAAATTGGCCACATTTGCTTTATGGCCCGGGGGCCGCCTTGTATTATGCAAGCCTGACAGAGCTTCAAGCGCTGCTTGGTATACAAACTCGAAAAAAAGGCCAGGGGCAAAGTGCAAAAACAAAAAAAAACAAAAAAAAAGCATATAATACAAAGAAAAACAACAAAATGAGCATAAGAAAATATACTACGAAATCGCTGTGGAAGAAGAAACCTTTCTTCACGCGCATATTTTAAATACAGCGCATTATGTTTTGAGTGATTTATGGGCATGGCCGCAAAAAACAACAAAAAAGAAACAACACAAAAAAAATATATAAAGAAAACATGGCATAATTTTCACACACACACACACACACAACTTTTTTCGCAGCCATTTTGTTGTCGTCGCTATTGTTGTTGTTGTTTTTGTTGCTGTTATTGTTTGTGTCAAGTTTTAGCTTAACTCGCTTTGAAACGATTTGCTTGAACTTGCCGTGCAACCCTCGCACTCGTTCCCTCTGCCACTTCTTGGGTTAATGCTAATGCTAATGCAGCAAAGTATGCTACACTTTTTTGTATTTTTTTGGTACGCTGCCAGGGGACATTAATGCCTAACTTTAGATAACTAATTAGATGCAGTGCTGTGGCCCACCCCCCCCCCCTCTGCGCGCTTGCTTCAAAAAAGGAGTGTCCGCATTACTTTTTGCTAACCTTAGCGCACAGCTAATTACGTTTAATGTGCGTTGAGTAAGCAAACAACAACAACAACAACAGCAAAACAAGCGCAAAAACAACATAAGACGCAAAAGGTTGGCAGCATATAAGACGTAAGACGCAAGACGTAAGGCGTAAGACGTTAGAGCAGCAGTTACAGTTGAGCGGGATGAAGTGTTAGGTGAAGCAGTTGCTTATTAAAACACTTGCAACCAACACGTAACTGTAAATGTTACTTCTATGCGCTTAAGTGTTAGACAACACCGGGGCGCAGTGTTGGGCAACGTGTGCTTAAGTTAATTATAACTAATTCAGCGCATATGTATAGCCGCCATACGTGTGTGTGCTTTGTGCGTGTGTGCGTGTGTGTGAGAGCAATGAAAATGTGACTAACAAACCGCAAACTTTAGCGCGCCTTTTGGCTCCCAACGGGGCTCAAGTGGGCCATTAAAACATTAAAGCCAGTATAAACATGGGCCAAATGATATACCAATTACTTGCCGCACATAAATTGCCTAGTATAAGTGTGTTGGCGGCCAACTATATGTTAATACACTGCAAGAAAATTGTAGCCTTTTTATTATTTTACTCTAAGCTTAAAAAATTTAAGAAATGAATTTGTGCAAAGAGAATTCATGAATACATTGTTGAATTCTCTTTGGATTTGAGTTGCTCTCTTACTTGACTAGAGCAGCGCTTGCTGATCAGCTACTGGCTAGCTCAAAATATGCAGGTGAGAGTGAGACGACTGTACAATGCATAAGATGGCGCCTGTGACAAGCAACCCAGTAGAAATTATGAGTGAGACGACTATACAATGCATAGCATCCATTACAGTTAGTGCCTGTGACAGCCAACCCGTTAGAAATTACAAGCTACATATGTAGGTGTGAGTGAGACGACTATACAATGCATAACCTACATTACAGTTAATGACAAGCAACCCAGTAGAAATCATGAGAACTGTTAACGTAACATTCAAAATTTTCATTGAAACTATACAATTTATTTTACACGCCTGCTGATTATAGCTAATTTTCTCACTGTGTAAGCGATTATGCTGTGGTTGCTTTAATTGCGCGCCTGAAACTATGCACTGCTAATCGTATATGCGTAAACACATTTCCGCGCTGGCCGCTGCTGCGTCGCATTTGCATATTTATTAAACATTTTGCAACATGGGCTGGCTGCGAGTTATATGTGCTTGCTGGCTGGTTGGCAACGTTGCCACGCCTCACGCACAAATGATTGAAATTAAAACCACAGGCATAAAAGTACATAAAAAATCGCTTAAGTTAAAAGCTCAGTGCGTTGGGTTACGCGTTGCGTTATACGTACAAGCACTACGTGCCACGGCGTTTTCACGTAACCGCATAAAATCAAACGAAATAAGCCAATACAGCAGCAGCAGCAGGAGCTGCCGCAACTACGGCAGCAAAAACAACAACAGCAACACTTGTATGAGTAGCAACTGCAAAATGGCAACAAAATGCACTTTATTATACGCACAGAAAGCCAGGCAGCAGCAGCAGCAGCAGGCAGCAGGCGTGGCGTAGCGTTACATAGTGGACAGCATGAAACATGGAGATGGCGCAAACTTTACGTGTGGCAAAAAGCATTGCATTGAGGTGTAATAATGGCCAGTGGCATGCCCCAGAGCCTCCACACAACGTTGCCATGCACAATGAAACTCAATGGCAACCAAAACGTAGCGTAGCATAGCATAGCCGCTGCTCTCTGGTCAAAAAAACTTTTTCACCATAAATGCTACATGATAAAAAAAAAGTCCTGCGAAAAATACAAATCAAGTTTAAACTTGTTTGTGTGCAACCAAAATATATGCATGTTAACAATGGCAAATGAAAGCAATAGATCAGATAAAACAGCAAACCAGCAACGTGTACGTAGATAAAGCATTTACCAAAGCAAAGACTGCAAAATCTGCAAAATCTGTGCGCAACCACAAAGTGGAAAAGTTAGTAGCTTTTCAAAATGTACCATGCAGCTGTGACAAAATGTGTTCCATGCATCATAATTTTATACAAAGTACTTGCATACTTTTTTATTTTTTTTTTTAGTTTAGTCAAGCAAGTTTTATAATATGTACCTGTTGGATATCATAACTTGGTCTTTCATAGCAGCTATAGCTATAAGTTAAAGAGTTTTGAATTTATATTGAGCTCTCTTGTACAACGATTAGGTTATGACTTGAAAAGAGCTGCTTAGTTTCTTTTGAATTTTTTCACTTGAAGTTGGTACAATTTGTAGTGCTTTTGTGGAAAGTAAGTAAAGAGGAAGGAAATTGCGGGAAACTTATTTTTGTGACTGTTGCTATAGACAGAATTTAGCGGAAGTGGTTCTGGGTTGAGTTGAGGTAGTTTTTTGCAAAGAAGTGACTATGACTGAATAAAAGATTCAAAATCGTTTAGATTTTAATTTTTTTCATGCAACACCTTTGGTTTCTCTGCGCCTCTCTGTATGCGCACTTGCCTGCAATTAAGCAAGTTCCCTCGCTGGTCAGATTTAAGCCGGTCACATGCTTGACGACATAAGCTATTGCATTAGCCAGCTTAAGCCACATTTCGTGTAGCTGCGAGTCAGACAAGCCCGCACTGTTTAAGATTCATTACCTCATGTCCAACTACTGACAACCAAGCCAGTAGCAATTATTGAAAGATGTTGCGCGACTCAACAAGCAGCAATCAAAATTAACTTCGATATGTTGTAGAAAATTCGTAGTGGAAAGCAGATATGGCCCTTTGTGGTGCAGGCAAAATTAATTATGATTTGCTGTTGTGAAAAATAATATCTATGTTTAAATAGCCAAAATTGTGTCAATAAATGTTAAATGGAAGTTGATTGATTTGGAACGGTGGGATTTGTATCTGTCTGCTACATGAAAATGCATTTTTTTTAAACAAATGAGGGAGTTTTCTAAACGAAATGCAGTTTAAATATTCAAAGCCTTTGTTTGAAGGTTTGATAAAAAATTCGGCAGAGTTCCCAAGTAATTCTTACGTTAATTCTAAACGCAAATCTTTCTCATTTTCTGCATCACTATACTGAAATAGCTTACTTGTTAGTTCAACCACACTTCAAACAATCTACGAGTTTTGCAGATAATTCAACAGTGCATCGAAAATTGCTTCAAACGCATAGATCTAAATGGGGAATAGCGATTTTTTCAATGAATAAAATTTATTTTTGAATAGAAGAAGCCAACCCTCGTATGTTTTTAACTCAAATAATTTTGAGCTTAATTATTCCTCTAATCCAACTCATTTAAACTATGTTGCGTAACCCGAAATCTTTGTTTAGGTTAGGTTAGGGTAGGTTGGTAGGCCGGCCCCCAGCAGAGGCGTACTCACATAGATCAGAGTGGAACCGTAGTGGTATCCTTGTTTATTATACAGAAAATCATGCTCTTCTCCTGCCCCTTATGCCTTTCCCACCTGTACTCACTTCCTCCGCACACCTTTACTTCAGCTCACTTAAATACTCTTACTCTTCTTCTATCTGGAAAGCAGCCTATATCAAAAGTTGCTTAATCTAATATAAGAGAAATTTGGTGGTATTGCGCTAAGCTGTCTTCGATTACTTAAATCTTTGAGAAAATTGTTAGCTCACAATAGCAGCACTACTTTAGTTTAGTATTTTGATATCGTCCACCCAACTTGGTTTTTTAAAACGTTCTTTAACTTCCACCAGCTTTTTTTGAACTTTCTAGTCTTATTAATAATGATTTTACACAATAAAAGCAAACTGATATTGCATATGCTGACTTCAGCAAAGCCTTTGACTCTTGGGTTTGCCGTCTTATCTATTAGAACGAGTTCGGCAACGAAAGAAATTAAAGTCACATCAGCGATACCACAAGTTAGTGACTTAGGTTCACTGCATTTGCACTTATTTCTAAACTAGTTGCCCAAAGTTATCATCTTCTTATTTAAAATAAATGCAATATGCAGGCATTTTCTAAAACTATGCAATATTCCATTTTTAATTTCTGCCTAAAAAGTCGAACAACTTTTTTTTAATCTTTGTAATTCCCAGAAATTTAAGACGCCATTTGCTGCCTGCACTTGGGCGCCAACATTGTTTAAATAAAATTCTGTCTTCAATTTGAATATTCCAAATTGTTTGCTTTTGGCTTTTATCAAGCTGCTCCACTAACAATTGCTTAAGTCTATTGCCATTCGGTATTATTTGCATATCTTTCAATTGCAATTGCAGTTCTTATTAAACACTTACCGACTTACTTACCTTTTTGCAATTGCACTTGCAGTTGTTATCAATGCTCTTGCCAGCTATGGAAAACTCTTTAGGTCTTTTGGTTGTTTTATTTTTTTTTGCTTCTACCACTTAAAGTTAACCAACTGCTGCCAGCTTATCGCACACACACACACACGCGCGCACACATATATTTATGCATGTTTGTATTTGTCTATGCAGAAATATGCATGACTGTAAGCAATAGCCATAACCGACTCTTTCAATACACTGCTAAGCTGCTGCTTAAACAAAAACCAATACAAACTGTGACAAACCAATGTTAGCTGCACCTACACAACAACAACAACAACGAACAAAAAGTTTGACTTTTCCACACACACACACACATACACACACACCCACGCATGCGAAGACACTGTAAAAAGTTTTTGCACACACAGCATGTGGAAAAACTGAAAAGCTATGTTTGGTTGACTGAGAGACAGTCAGTAAACCGTCAAAAAGTAAATACGCCACAAACAATGGCATTATATAAGTGAAAAATGTAAAAGCGTAACACACACACACTCACACACACACACACACACCAACTTAAAGTGAGCAGTCAGTGTTGCCTGCCCGCTGTGTTTTCAATGTTGCCTCTATGACATATAACAATGGCAGCAAATCCGATTAATGCAGTTGCAAAGCGTAGCTATTGGGGAGCGCTAAATACAATATATGGCCAGCATCATACACTGTGCGAAATTGTTAGTTGCTTTGATGTTGCACAATGTTTTCGGCAAATTCTCAGACAAAACTATTGAAACATAGTTAAAGTTAGCAACTGCGTTTGGCCAATATGATAACAAAAAATAAATATAATAATATAAACTAAATGCCACATAGATGCAGCCACTCGTTTCTTGCAGTGTACAAACGTGCCAATTCATATTGGTAACTGGCAATAAACAATGCGACAAAGGGACGATCAGAGAGTACGTAGAGGGGCGACATTTGCTGTAACTGTGCAACGCAGCCCCAAAGCCAATCAATCGTTATGGCACCCAAGGGGCGTGGCAACCTGACACGCTGGCAGTTCAATGCACGAAATAACTGTAACTTGTCACATAGCGTCGGGTCATAGGTCAAAACGAAAGTCCGCAGCAGCGCAGCAGCGCAGCGAGTGTAAGAGACAGCTGAGGGGTCTCGCAGTCAAGACTGCAATCAAAGTAGAAGCGTTCAAATAGATTTCGGGTTATGTGGCGACTAATTCAATTAAACTGCGGGCAAAACTTGAAATTTGCATGCCAAAGAGACAAGCGGCAATATTTCGTATATACAATGTGTGTGTGCGCGCGTGTGTGTGTGTGTGTGTGCAGCCAAGCGCTTAATCCTTTGAAATTGCAGCAACAACAACAAGCACCAGCAATATGATGCAGTCAACAGCACAAAACGCAGTGCATTCCCAAGGGCTTGCAATTTACTCGCGCAAAATTACGCATACGCAGCGTTGTGCATTGACTATGCATAAATTGTGCGCGCTGCAATTTAAACACATTGACACCACCAACATAAAAAAAAGCGTAAATAAATAAATAAACAAGTTACAATGCTATAAATTTGTTTTTGTTCGCTTGCTTTTTTTTTGTTGTTTTTTGCAAAGTAGAAACGTAAACATTGTACTATATTTAAAGCGGCTAATTTTAATTAAATGATTTTTTAATACTGCAACTATTTGTTAAACTGCTTAAGTTGGGCTTACGCTGTTTCATGATGTATGAGCGCAACACGCTGCCAACATAAATTAATAATAATAATTTGCATAAAAATTGCATAGCCGCAAGTATTTTTTCTCATTTCCGCATGATGGCACAAGCGACAACAATCAAAAAAAGTATAAAAATAAAATAAACTAAACAAATAAATAAATATGTAAATAAAATAAACATAAAATGTGATTCCAAAAAGCAGAGAATTTATATTTTGCGATTTCCGTTGGGTCACAGCAAGCAATGCTTTTGCAAATATTATGCGCTCTCGGCAATGCGCTCTAAGCAGTACGAAGTGTGCATACGCTAACAGTTGGTAGATGAGCAACTGCATCGATAGTGTGAGCTAAAGCGAACTCTTACTTTTGTATTATAATAGCCACGAGCTGTAGAACATTTGAGATTTATAAGCTAAATCACAAATTTTGTTGGACTTGACGTCACTTGCAACAAACTACATAACGCAGCTAATATGCTCTCTTGAGTGTAGTGCTTGTTGCTACACGCTGTTGACAATTCGTCAACGTCGCCATTGCCAGCATCTTGCCTTGGCGCCCATTTTAAGCCAGTTAAGTATTAAGCATGGGAGAGATAGATAAAACGCCAGAGAGTGTGTGGCGTGTGAGTGCGGACGAGCGTAAAAAGAGAGCAGAGCTCAAGTTAGTTGTTGTTGTTGTTTGGCTAGGACATGCAGTTGACTCTATGGAAATTTTGTTATGAAAATTGTTATGCGTTATGCGCTGCATTTAATTCATGTGCAGCAACAATAACAATAAACAAGCTGGCACCAAGGCAAATGTGTAAATCCTACAGTTCCCCACTTAGCGCTTTTGCAGTCGCTCTTTTGGTAGGTCTCTCTCTCTCTCTCTCGCTCTCCCTACGCCCAGTGCTAGCAATGAAAATAAATTTTCACTCGACGTTCATAAATATTTTACATATGCATATTGGCTGAATGTACTTGTAACTGTGAGAGTGTGAGTGTGACTTAAGCCAAGCTAAAAGTAAAGATGTTAGCTGCTGGCACGTGAAATGAATAATATGAAATATATACAGACACACACATATTAGTAGTAGTCACGCATACACAAACACATATGAACACAGCAGAGACATTTTGACATTTTACAGGCAGCGCGCGGCTTTTTGCGCTGCAAATTATTGTGACATAAAGTGCTTTGACAGCGACACCAGTTATATGTGTGTGTGTGTGTGTGTGTGAGTGCGTGTAAATTGTGCGTGTATGAGTGGCTGCGTGTGAAGTGTGCGCATGCATGAGTGTGTGCATGTGGCTGACATTTGGGCTGCTGCTGCCGCTGCTGTGTTTGACATTCATGCGTTACATTTTTCATTGCATACTTTGAGGGGCTGAAATTGAAAATTCTAATGCCAAAGCGCTGCCGTCTGGCCATGATTAGTAAAAAGTCGTAGCACAAATATACAGTTATGCAAATGCATATACAACAAATATAACACACACAGACAATATTCAAGTGGTTTATGTAGAAGTATATGCATTGGGAGCAAAACAAAAAACGTGTGAGAATTTTTGCTCATTAAGCAAGCCAATGGCAACGCTACTTTGTATTGCGACTTATAGCAGCGCTTGTAGCCAAAGACTTTGAGATCTTGCATTGTAAGCAGCTTTCGAGCAGCATAATGCAACATAAGGCAATAACATTTTGCATAGGCACACGCGCACACATAGGATACAGAGACAATGTACGTTATGCGTACGCAATTACTGTCACCATAACGATTATGTTTAAGCGCCTTAACTTAAGGCGCCATATTGTAAGCATTACTTTAACACACTTTTGTGCCGCCATAGCCGTGGATATACGGTGCTGGCTAGGATGTAAGCGAATTTTATAGTTAAACTTGAAATGGCTCAAAAGTTAGTGTCAAAGCTGAAACGCATTTTATTGCCGGGTTTATAAGCGAAAGCTATAAGTATGTAATTATGCAAATATATATGTGGGAATAGTAAGCACTTTGGTATATAGTACAAGTTAATTTATGTAAGCATAAAATAAGAATCTTACGCTGGTGAGCAAGTAATCGATATAAGCTTAAAATATGAGAAAACAAATGCAGCTTACTCGACTACTTGACTAACTCGACTTATTTTGTGTATTATTCGTAAAGCATTTATATGTTTTACTTAGACACCAAACTATCTGCACTTTTGTCAGCAAAGCTATCAGAGACAATGCAGTTGAAAGTTTAATATGTGTGCCTTCTAAGTAAAAGATAAATATGATATTTCTATATCAGTAGAAAGTAATTAAATATGCTCTCATAAGCATATTGCCTATAAAATGTAAAAAATAAGTTATAAAAAATGTATTTCCCTTGACTATAATTATCCGCCAAAGGCGAAGCATGCTGATGTCTCTATAAATAGCTGTTTGATGAGCACAAGAACCTACCAGTTTATAGACGAATCCCAGCGGAGGTGTCTTTAAATAATAGAGAGTTTTCTAGATAAACAACAAATATTTATTTGCAAGCTATGCCAGTGCTATACAAATGAAACAACGAGCTTGCGTTTTAGAGGCGAGTACGCTACCGAGGCCCACAGTTGTTTCAAAGCAGTTGGACTATTCGCTGCAGCTAGAGCCAACTTTATATTCAATAGCAAACTCAAAAAAAAAAACTAATCTTGTAACTTGCTCATACTCTTCTATTCATGCAAAATTTTTACACAAAATTGTTTTGTAAAGCAAATTACAAGTTCAATTATCTCTTTTGTATTAAGCAAACCTTAGTCAAGCGTAATTACGTCTGTAAAACTTTAAAATGTTTGCCTGCTACTTTAGGCAGCTGTCACATACATCAATATTTTCAGGCTAATTGCAGCCATGTCGTATACTTAATATAATTAAAAACTCAGTTCTCTTCTCTTTCTTTTGTGTACACTCTACGCTAAACAATATTTTTACTTTGTGCATTACTTTGACACTTGCCACAAATGCCGTCAACAGCGTGTTAAATCGCCCATTTAAGTTAATAAATCTTTGCCCACATTGACATTAACTTCTTTTGCCGTTTGCCATTTCCCTTCCATCCTGTTGGCTATCAAAAATATGCCGCACAAATCACTTAAACGCGTCGCGCCTAAAAGCTGCAACCAAACGGAAACAGCAGCAAAAAAGAGAAACAAAAAAAAATTGAAAAGGAAAACAAAAACAACAAAACTGTCAACCAACAAAGCCCTAAACGCCTCGGCACGCAATGTATCCCCAAGGCGGCGTTCGCTTTGCGCCTTTGCGGCACTTGCGTTTTTTTTTCCGCTACGCTCGCTCTCGCTCTTTATGTTTTTATTATTATTTTGTTATTTCTTTCACTTTGCCTTATCCAAAAGTAATTATTTTCCATTAAACGCAATAATGATGCCTAGAGACTGATAGCAACAGCAACAACAACAACAGCAGCAGCAGCAAGAGTGCCACTGCTGACCGTCAGCGTTGCCTGACTGTTGAAATTAAATTATGCGCCGTTTGTTTTGGCTTGGCATTTGCAATGGCCGCCGCCGCCTCAAGCCTTAGGCGAGGAGCACAACTCTGTCTCAGTTGTTGTCTCACTCACGCTGCCTGTCGCTATTTGGGCTGGAGGCCGGCTTGCTGTTTCAGTCAACTTAAACAAGTTGTGACAACAGGCTGTTGTTGTTGCTGTCCTTGTTTTGGGCCAAGCAATACAAAACAAAGTGTCTCTTCCGCCACCAAAAAAAAAATTACAACAAAAACACACTGGGAAAAAATCAAAGCTACTTTGTAATTAGCTGTTTTGGGATTTTAACAAAAAGGATGAAATTAATTTCATAAATCCTTTTCTGAGACACATTACTTAAAAGTTAAATTAGAAGCAAACAAACTCTTTTTAACAAGAGCTTAAGCAAGACGCAATTCAATTGTTACTGCCACTGCTAGGGTAATGCAGCTGTGCTGCTGGGTGGAATCGGTATCACCGACCTTTCCACTAAGCTACTATTGCTTTTTTACCAGATTTCAAATTAGCTGACTTTTGAGTCACAACAATCACGCAGCGACAAGAACACTTGAACATTAAGTTGATTTGATTAGATCAATAGACATATTTATAGTTGAAATTGCCGTTGCTCTTCTCGCAGTGTACGCAGACTATTGAGTTTTGTTAAATGCAACCATAAAATGGTTCAGTAGACACTTGATCAGCGCGCGCAAACAAAATGACTACGGCTGAAATTCAGTTTTTCTATGGATTATGATGCTGATTTTTTTTGTTTTGCTTTTTCCCTTATTTTTTGTCTGAAACCTGGGTTAAGCATACGCCTCGTTGGCTTTCTATATATGCGTTTATCAAAAGCAATGCCCGGTTTTTTCTTCTATAGACTAGCGGACTAGCTGCTGCTCACATTATAACAAATTTCTCGCATGCATAAGCAGCAGCCATACACAAATGCACATGTGTGCGTGAGAAAGTGTGCGTGTGTGTGAGTGTGTGTGAGTGTGTGTATTACATAAAGCATAAAGCGCTAGCAGCCGCTATATCACTGCATAACAAATGGGCGCATATATGGAACCTCAACATGGCGTCAGTCTATAAAAAATGGAACGGAACTGCAAGTAAATTAACAGGCGAAGCAGTACATAGAAAGAAAAATATGTTGGTTGTGTGTGTGTGTGGGGGGGGGCAGAGCATAGGGAATGCAGAGGCTGTGGGCAAGAGCACATGTGGTGAATAGTAGTAGGGTGCTGTGCTGAGTGTCTGTGACTTGTTTTACATAAGCGCCAGGCAATGGCAGCTTGTACATGCATGCATATGTATGCTTATGTAAGATGTGTATGCGTGTGTGTGTGTGGCTACTTAAGTTACACAATGACATTTTTCAATGTGTCAGAATTTTATTGTTGCAACTTGGGGCATTGTTGTTGACAACTGACATCTTTCTTTCTGCTGCTGTCAGAGCTTTTGCTTGTTGCTGCTGCTGCTGCTGTTGCTGTTGCTGCTGCCTTTGTTGTTCTTGTTTTTGTTATGCTTGTTGTTGTTGTTTCTGATGTTTGTCTTGGAAAATGTTGACAACTGTTTGCCACTTTTGCCATAATTGGAAAAAATACTTACATAGGCTACAACTCTGGTATATACACACATAAATATATGCATAGTTAAAAGCTGGCAGACAAAATGCATATGTAATGTGTATTGTTTTTTCAAAATGTATAAAAAGTATTGAATGAATACATTTAAAAAAAAAAAAACAAAACACAACTGCATTGCTTTTGATGTATTAAAAAACAAATGCATGAAATACGCAAAATTCGTCAATTCAAACTTAAAGTAATTTTAAAGTTGCCTAACGTCTTTTTGGGCGCCAAAAAGCAAATTTTATAGCCATAATTTATGCCAAATATAAATACTACGATTTGTATTGCACAAAATTTTCATGTTAAAAACTGCAAAACTTTTGCAAGAAACAATTACCTACACTCATGAATAACCAACAAGCACTTGAGTAGTTTTAAAGACTTTCAAAACAAAAAACACACTGAACTACTGCAATTGCTGTGCATAGATAAACACCATGTAAGTTGTGTGTATGCTTTTCCAACTTTAGCAGTTTTCCCCCAGCATTAGATCCATAAATATTGCTCCCCCAGCCGACGCGAACAACACGTTACGCTTTATTTGTTGCCAACGTAAAGAGCGAAATGCGCTGAAAATGTGCAGCAGGCAAAGCAATTTACAGTTCTTAAAACAGCAGCAGCAGCCAAAACTGCAACTGACCTGGCAAACCCTGCAACTAAAACTTGCAGACAGTGTTGCCCGCCACAAGCCCAACTAAACCGTGAAAACTCGTGCAATGCTAGCAACAAACGCCAAGCTAAATAAGCAAACAAAAATGGCACAAAAAACCAAAAAGTATAAAAGAAAGAATTCAAATTATCTGCAAAGGCGAAGAAAAAAAGGATACAAGCACAACAAATACCAATGCTTATATTTTTCCCTATGAGTCTGCGAGTGTGTGTGTGTGTGTGTGTGAAAAACTTGAGTTCTTTGCACACATTCTGGCACTTGAACATTTTTCTTATTGTTTGCTAGAAGGCACACACACAAAAACAAAAAAAAATGGCGGCCAAAAAATGTTCCGCTGTTTTGTAACGTGTTGGTTGGGCTTAAGTTGGCTTCGTTTCTGTCCTCTGCTGCTCACTGCCGCTCTTGGCCCCACTCTCGCTTTCTCGCTTTCACTGCACTATCGCTCGCTCTCTCTTTGTCGGAAATATTTGCATGCCAAAAGCCAACACAAAAGGCACTAATATATACCTACACAGCGCGAAATTAAGTATACCGAAATGGAGTTTATGAATTTTATTTTTTTTATTATTATTTTCATAATTAATTACAAACTGTTTAATTTAATAATAAGTATTTGATATAGCGCGAATTACAATGACACTTACCTGCGCAAGCGAACATTATTATTTTAATTCGATTTTTATAGTTAGCGTGATTCATGATTATATATATTTTTCACATTTTGCAGAGACTTTATTTCTAGACTGTAAAATATTTTTATATTAATTTATGTGCAAATGCTGTTTCTACTTTAAAATAACCATAACAATTAAGTCAGTCAGGCACTTAAAAAGTAAAACTTTAAATAAATTTAATACCCTTGACTATGGTCATCGCTCCAAAGGGAACGGTTCACAGCCGAATACGAAAGGCGTTGTCTGTAATTAATACATTTTACATAGTAAAATAGCATCGATGATTTGCTAGCTAAGAGAGCCAGTGTTAGACAAATGCACTAGTGCTGCTTAATGGAATCTCACCATTATTCTTTCGATTTACAGACAAGTGCGCTACCATGACCATTCCATTAATGCTTGCTTATTTTTTTTCAAAGTACATTGAAAACATTGATAAAAATAAGCTGACTATAGTTTTTCGTTTGAATGTTCAACTTAACACTTTGTTGCTAAATTTCCTAAACTTTTCAATTAACTTGATCATATTAAAGTAGCGTCAAACTACATTTATTTCTCACTGTGTATCACAGTGTATATGTATGCCAACTAAATGAAAAAATGTGCTTATATTAGTAGCCTGTGTGTGTGTGCTGTGAGTTTTTAGGCCAGAGAACTTACTTTTGCTACGCTTAATGCACGAACAAATGAAAAATGAACTTAATACAGTTGCAAAAATGGCTGGCACATAAAACAAAAAAAAAAAAAAACCAACTGCCCAAATATGGCAAAAAAGGGCGCATGGGGCGTGTAATTGGACGCTGATTTACAAAAATGCTTGCAAAAACAAATATTAATGTGCGGAAAAGCAAATGTGGCAACAAAAAAATAAAATACACGAAAACTGCTTAAGTGAAACATATGCACACAAGACTTAACCATTTTGCAACAAGAAAATAAAAAAATAAAAAAGTTTGCAAAACTTTTTAAACAGCTTAAGTCTAAACATTAAATAAACGTTTTGAAATTGTATTGTATTGAAATGTATATTTTAAATAACATAATTTCAAACGTTTTGCTGCAAGTAATTAAGCTTTTAAGCTGCAACGCACTAATAAGCGCATAAATTGTTGCATACTTTTGGGCAGCTGCATTAAATAGCTAACAGGCTGGCACATGTGTGTGGCGTTTATGCGAGCGCAAATTGCGAATTACATGCTCACAAATTGTGTTTAAGTGGTTTCAGACTTACTACAGACAATTAGTTGATTAGGGCGGCAGATTCAAGTTATAAGAAAGAAAATGATTACAAAAAATAACTAATATCAACTTAAATGATACAATGACAATAGTTAAGCTTAACGCATAAAGTTCATAAAAAAATTCTGATACTAAAGCAAAAAAAAAAATCACAGAAAATCAAAGCCATAAAGCGCAGGTAAATTGCATAAAATTTGTCGAATCATCTCTCAATCTCAATATCTAACTAGAGCGTATAAAATTGCACTTAATGCATCTGCATAAACGCCTGTTGTAGGGACATACACAGACGTAGGCAGGGTGTGAGCATGCAAGAGCATTTTCTGCATAATCAAACACTGTTGCATACTTTTGGGCAGCTGCTGCGAATTCGTTGCTGTTGGCAACGCTCGCACACACATACACACGCGCACGCCAACGTGATATGAGGACTTTGCAGCATATTGGCAACGCCAAGCAGCACTTAAAACTTCACAAATGTCTTGTCAATGTTTGACAGTGGCAAGAAAATAGCGCCCAGCAACAGTAAACGACAGCGTCAACGACTTGAGTGCAAAATTCAATTAACTTGCTTAAGCATAAACCCACACACACACACACGCGCGCACACACACATAGATGCACACGTGTAAGTGCACACAATACATATGTGTAAGCTATCAATTTCATGTCCAATCAAGCAATTTTGCAGCTGCATCAGTGGCAGCAGCAGCAGCAGCAGCAGTAGCTGTAACAGCCTGCAAGGACATAAAAGCCATGTGCATTGCCCAAAACCCCAGCCACTTAAGCAGATGTCAACTTCATTTTGCATATGCGACAAGCACCATGACGACGACGACGACAACGAGGACAACGACGCCAACGTTGTCGACCAGGACGACATGCCAAACGACAAATAACGTAACTAGAACTAGGATAAGCTGCAGCACTAGCAGCAGCAGCATACATCAAGTTGAGTTGCGGCAAGCAAAACAAAAAACTACAAACCTTTAGCTTGCTGGCTAATGGCGCGCATTTGACAAATGTTAAAGGACTTCAAGAATGTGCGCCATTTTGTAGCGTAAACAGCGTGTGTGAAAGACGCACAAAATTATGCTTTGGCATTTGCGTAAAATGTGGTTTTGCATTTGCCTTTGCGGCTTAAATGGCTTAGCTATGGCTAATTGTTTTGTGGTTTATTGTTTAATTATTAACAGCCAGTTGTAAGCCAATGTGTGCAAATACAATATGAGACGCAGCAACGTTGCCAAAGACTAATTAAAGCGTTTTGCATATTAAATTTAGCACAGGCCACAGCGAGGGTGAGCTCAGCAAATGCGTACAACTGTGTCGTCTGTGGTTGTTGCAGCTGCTCAATGTAACAACATGTCAATGCAAAATGGGGCTGTCAAATAAGAAAGCATTTTGTCCAAATGTTACCGTTGCGACACAACAAAGTTTGACATTTTATGATATGGCCAAAAGGAGCGCCCCCCCCCAATAAGTTTTGGGTGGCAGAGCAGCCAAACTCAACCTTTAACTGTCAATTACAACGAAATTCCGTATTGTACTCGTTATGCATTTGACATTTTTGAGTCAATATAAAACGAAAATAGCTCACTTACTGACATACACGCAGCACTCACAGACTCACAAACACACAGAAGCCAAGGCAGCGTGTTGCATAGCGTAGAGCAGGGGGGGCAGTGCAGATTGTATAGCAGCAGTACAATCAAAAACAGCAAACAATACAATACACCTTTTGCGTGACATAAATAAATAATCAATGAGTTTTTGGTACACTCATACTCTCGCTCTCGCTCGCTCTACGTTACGTATACGTAACATGTTGTGCAATTTGTATGCTTTTGCTCTATTAAGCATTGGTCATGTTCATTTTGCTGTAAAGCATGTAAATGAGTGACAGTTCTGTCAGTGTATTAGGGCTATTTATATAAAGTTGATGGATGTTTTGAGAGTATTAAGCAAACAACAACAACTCACAAAAAAATATAAAGCACGCAGCAGTACATGAACTTTTATGGTACTTTGGAGAATCAGTAAGCTAGCTTACTCAATGTAAATGAAAACCAACCAGCCAGTTGTACATTTTTGATAGCGCTTATGACTGCTTGGCAGAACCAAAAATAACAAATATATTTTCATATATTTTAATGTGAAACATGCAACTAAACATATGACAATTGTTTAAGCGTTCTGTTTGATAATTATCACTAAAACTAGCATACGTTCGCAGCAGTAATGTAAATTGCTAAATTTAAACTTTATAAAAGTCGTAAAAAAATGTGCTTAAACGCATTAAAAAGGTTACTAGAGCACTTGACATTGCGCTTGCAAGTAAGAGTTGAAAATTGCTATAAAAACTATGCACTCTACTATCTGTAGCTATTTTTAAGAAATTAACAATTCGAAATGATAAAAACTTTAATAGTAATTTTGAGTATAATAAAGCTACTATATTTTTAATAGAATCTTTATGTCTGCATAAAGTATGACATAAAAATATGAATTAATGCTTGAAATATGCTTGAGGTCGTAAAAAAAAAATAAATATGTCCTTTAATGCATTAAAATGACTGAAAGATTTGCAGTTCTGCTGGTATGCGTTTAAATTTTTTTAATTTTTTTCTGCTATTTGAGCTTAAACTTAAACTAATAGCTAGCCATATGCGCTGGCTTTCATATATTACGTATACGCACTGCGCGCCAACTGACTATAAAGTCTTTGATTTATTACGTATACTCAAACATTTATCTTAATTATCAAACGTTAGCTTAATTTTGTTTATTAAACCAGCCTTAGGCTGATAAACTGTTTAATTTAATGTTATTTCTGCAAGCAAAACGTTTTAAAGTGTATGCCAGTTTCGTTTTTAAAAGCCAAAAATTGCTCAACTCTGCATGCATAAAACATAATATTGCTCATAGAAAATTCATATGAAATGTGCATTGATTTGTATTTGACTTATTCGCATGCCAGTGTATATTATTTATTGTTATGACTGAAAACTCGAAATTAGTTTAGCTGCTGTGTCCGTTTGCATGCTAGAGCTGCATAAACATGCCCAACATTGGCCACCCAATGGAACTCAAATAAAGTGTATAGAGTAAACTTTTGTAAAAAAAAAAAGAAAATAAAGCAAAAGGAAACTAAAAACCAGCAATAAATGCAAGGCACAAGACAAAACAAAATGAAATGCAACAATTCCCTTAGCGCATAAATTGGCTTGGCTAAATATGCTAGTTATAATCTTAAGTTTCTCTACTAAAGTGCGCCGAGTTGTGCGCCACAGTGGCTTAGTTAAGAGGGAAGTCAGAGCAGCATTTAACATTGAACTAATGTAGGAAATGTGGGAAAAAAAGTGCCGGAACGCGTTTACTGTGCTGTTGTGCACCTTGAACTACTTCGTTTGCGTGAAGCAATTTGTTGCAAGAGGCCAGAATTGTGGCGAGACAATTCTTGGTTTTTGCATCATCATAATGCACCGTCATCGTACTACGTGACACATTTTGCCCAAAAATGCGACTCATATCGTTGCACTAACGCCTTGGCTTCGTGTAGTTGCTGGCTAAGCTCAAAAAACCAATTCGAGTTCATTCTTCTTTTCTTTCTAATCTGCGATCCTATACAGGATGTAAGCGGTCACAAGAAATTTATTAAAAATCAAAAATACATTTTTTTTTTTTTTTTAATTAATGTGTGCAACTAAGTTGAAGTACTCCTCTCTGTTGGTAGTGAGGTGAACAAGATCTTCAGCTCTTCTTATTCCAGTCCATTCTCTGATGTTGCGTAGCCAAGAAAGTTGCTTCCTACCAATGCCGCGTCTGCCCTCAATTTTACCTTCCATAATGAGTTGAAGTAGTTGATATTTGGGGCCACGCATTACATGACCAAAATATGCTGCTTTTCTGCCTTTGATGGTTTAAAAAGTTCCCTGCTTTTATTTCGAGTTCATTGTTTTGAGTCAATTGAGAAGATACGAACAGCATCGAAGAAGCAACTAAAGGCGATCCCGCAAAAGTAACTTTCTGACTGTGTCGAAAACTGCCAAAAGCGTTGGTGTATTGCAACGAACGGAGACTATGTTGAAGTTGACGTTATAGATTTAAAAGCATTATTGAAGATATTTTGCAATATAAACAAATTCCCCACAGTTCTTCAGCAATTTCTGACTCTCCTGGGTGTTTCTTTCTCTTGCCAAACACGTTCCCTACCGCGAAATATATATACACTTTCGACGCCCGTGTTATGCCCCAATGGATGACCAAAGAAAAACTATCCCCAGTCACTGCCAACACAAAAACAAACAAACCAACAACTAGCAGTCAAACATGACTACGCACATACTTACCAAATATATAAATATATATGTACAAAACACACATATATATATAGAAAGCTCGTGTTAACTACACTTTTGGGTATTTGTGTATTAACACTTCGTTTATGTTGTTGTTATTTTTGTTTTTTTGTCTACTGCGCTGTGCTTTTGTTGCAACAAACGCTTTGCTTGCTTTTTGGCTGTTTGTGGCACAAGACGTTGGTTGCTGCAAATGGCAGCAGAGTTACCAGGCGCCGACTAAACTTTAATTGGCTGGTTTAATTGCCAGTCAGCAAAAAACAGAAAAATAAAGAAATTTAATCAAGCGACAGACAGACAATTGTTGAAAACACACACACAGACACACACAAAAAAAAAACAAGAAAAACAAGCAATTGAGTGTTGACTGGTTGGTGGTGAGAGAGAGGCAGGGAACGTTTATTGAGCTTAACAAGTTGAGAGTGCGGGGGTTGCATGCAAGCGAGGTTGCAGGCAGGCAACATGAAAGCACTTTTAGCGGCAGCTTAATTTAAATGTCACCTGCACTAAACAAATACGCAAAAAGGGAGACAGACGGTTGGTTGGGCGTCATGATATTGTTAGTGACACTCTTTCAGCATTAAGTGTATACATGACAAACACACACACACACACACATACACACATATGTTGTGTGCGAGAGAATCTGTGTGTGTGTGTGTGTGTGTGAGTCTGTGTGATTGTGTCAATGAATCGCTGGCTCGCTGTGTCTGTCTATTTGTCTGGCTGGCTGCACTTCAAAAGCCCTCAACACATCAACAGCGCCAAGCGGCAGCGGGTAAGAGACCCTGGCAATGAAACGAAACGCAACGAAATGACATGAAACAAGACAGAATGAGAAATGAAATGACAAAAGCATGTAGCATGTAGGTAAACGGGCAGCAGTGTGAAAGAGAGACAAACAATGGGGCATGCTGTGGCGGCGGCATTGGCGTTGCCAACTGCTTAAATATTTTGATTAAAATGTTTCACACACACACACACACACACACACACATGCACATTAACAACGGAAATGACGTAACTGTGTGAGAGTGTATCTGTGCGTGTGTGTGTGCACACAAATTAAATACAATATGTATATTAAATTGGCCATTATCAATAATGGCGGCGACAAACTAACACACACACACACGCTTATGCTCACCGAAAACAGATAGACGTCAGACAAAACTCAGAAATCATTATAATGCCAATAAAAATAAATAATTTGCAAAGCTGCAAAATTATATATTATATGTGTATTTTGATTAACAAACTAAGCATAAATGTTAAAGTTGTGACCAAACGTAGAAGCACTACAAGCGTGAAGCACTCAGGCTTAAGTTTTTTTTACGTGGGTTGACCTGAAAGTAATTGACGCTGTAAAGTACAAAATTAAGCTGGTGCTCAGAGGTTAGATTCTGTTTGGCCACAAATAAAACTATTGAAGTTCAAATACCAGAAACAGCCGACTTTGCAGTTTGTTCAATTTATTTGGCGACTAATTTTATTAAATATTTTAGGATACATTATTGGCTCAGCACTTTTGTGTGAATTTTAAGACAAGAAAATACGCAGATTAGAGTATAAATACAAACAGCTTACAGTCTATATAAACAGTTTGTTTAAGTGAAATGAACTTAAACTGATCTATCCAAACATAATCTAAAAATTATTCTCTAAACGTTGATACCAAGTTTTAATGCTGAAAAATACAATTCAAAAGTATAAGAAAAAATATAAATTTATTCCCCTTAACTATGCTTATCGCTGCAAAGGCGGAGCATGCAGTTAAATCTATTAATAGTTGTCGAAGTGAACAGACAGGCAGCTACAGTTTAATTAATTGAGATTTTGCAAGGTAAATAGTGCGTTTATTTAATTGCTAGCTATGTCAGTGCTAGACAAATGTACCAGTGCTGCAGCGTAGAATCGAACCATGATACCACTAAGTTTTCGAGGCCCAACTAAAAAGAATGCTCTTGGAAAAGTGCAAATCATTTTTAAAATCTACACTAAGGCTTAAAAAGCCAAACTGGGGTAATCAAGAAAATTGAAATCGCAACTAAAAGCTGCCGGATGGCTTACATGCTGACTACATATTGCAATCACAACAAATGTGATTTTTTCGAAAGAGTTTTAACAATATTTTTTTTGCAAAATAAAAGAAAACAAAGAAATCTAAGAAGTACATTTCTGTCTTTATCGTAGAATCTTACTACTATATTCATTAAGCAAATAAATTGCTTTTGTTTTGTGCAAAAGATTTTATATAAAAATGTTTAAATTAATTCATCTCAACACATAAATTTTAGAGGATCTCGATTGAAAACCACTGTGCATTTTTGGCTTTAATTTGTTAAGTTAATTTGAAGTTTTTGCAGCTCTAAAACTAAGCTAATACTACGACAACACATCATTCACGTGCTCTAAAAGAGTTTTGTTTGAAAGCAATGCTACTTTTCAGTCTCTAATCCCTAAACATAGACGACCACCCTCGTATTGGTATGCGTGTGCGGTTAATGTGTCGCATTTTGCTTTTCATATCATTATGCATCATTAACTTGATGGCAAACTAACCGTGGGGTACCAGGCCCTAAGCAAGACACTTCGATTTTATGGTGCCTTTATATATGTACATATAGAATATGTGTTGGTATGTCTGTAACGTACGTATTTATATGGCCGACATATGTCGCCGTCTGCGGCCAAAGCGGCCGACCGCTATTAATCGCATATAACTCATCGGCAATATGTACATATGGCTAGAGTTTTATACATAATGCAGGATAGTGTCTGCATCATTGCGTGTAGTTTTTATAGACATCGAGCAAATAACGCAAGGGGGCATAGGCAGAACGTTAAACGTTTTAGGGTCGTGTAATGTCAATATTGGAAATGAAGCTAATATACTTCTGCTTCTTGTTGTTGTAGTTGTGGTTGTTGTGTCTAAGTATGGAGGAAACTGTTGTTTTACGTGTTTATGACGCAACGTTAGCAAATGACGTAAGCTATTACGTAATGGCACATAATGTATTGTTAATTAGTTTTGTTGCCTAGTTTATGTGCTATATACATTAGTTGAAATATGCACAATTTGCAGTGGTTTGGGTTTCTTGTTTTTTTTTAAAGCTAACAAAATATTGAGTAAAATAAAAAGTCTCGTAAAGCTAGTCTACTTATTTATGAGCTATAAGAGAGTTGCTTATGAGCTTATTTCATTATCTTTTGCTTGTCGTAGCTTTGTTTATATTCGTTTCTTTTTACGCTAGCGCTTTTGGCACATTAGTTTGACAAATTGTTTTCTTTTTTTTTGCGTCAATCGATACATGAATATATAAATTTTTATTATATGCAGTGTACGCTGTATAAACAGCGTTACCTCCCAGACCTGAAGTTGTCACAGCAACCATTTTGTTAGCTTACAACGTCAGCTAAATAAATATATAATGTATATTTTGCAGCTATATCTTTGTATATATATGTATATGCATATACTATATACTGACTAAAATTTCAATTTCTTTCTTTTTTCTTACAGGTAAGTCAAGCAAAGCCAAAGCAACCAAACAATACTGCTGCTCTTGGTGCTGGTGTCTTAAAGGAGTACGCCCTACAACTTGGCTATAAAATCAAAGTAGGTACTGTGCCATTGGCACCTATACAACACACGCAGTTGGGGCAGGTGTAAAAGTCAACAATGGCGCTATTAAACTTCTCGTAGAGATGAAATCAATAAACTCGAACGTATCCTGCTGATAGCTGTTTAATGTCTACAATATGTCTTTATTTTATTTCGTTCGTTGGTACGGTTTTTTTTTTATATAACTTCTTCTTATCTTGTGCTTTGCCATCTTGTGCCCGCTCGTTTGCTGCCTTTGATTTTACCTTGAGGCTAGCTGCAGCTCTGGGCCAAGTAGACTATGCAAAACGTTTTCATAATGTTCGGTTTTGGTTAGAAATTCCAAAGCGCACTCACTCCCGCTCACTCTGTTTGTGTTGTTATGGCTGACTTGGACGGCTGCAGCTGTTATGATAGCAACAGCTCTGTGTTGAAAGTTGTTTCAAGCTGCTGCAGCAAGTGTGGCAAGTGTAGCAGCAGCATCATCTAATGCCAAACAATTTAGTACATTGCATTTGAGGGGAGGATGGAGCTCTGTCGCCTGCTCAAGGTAACCGTAACCTCTATTATCCGATTTACATTTAGGTGAATGCGCTCAAATGTGCAATTCAATTTAAGTAAAGTTGTGCCAACAACCAAGCAAGCAAGAGCAACAAACAAACACCAGCTTGACGCATTTTGGTTTAGGGTTTTTGGTTTGGGTAAAAGGGAATTGGCTAAAGGGAATTTTTGCTGCTGGTGCTTTTTTTTTTGTTGTTATTGTGCTCCGACTGCGCTGGCATGCAGTTAACCAGAAAAGCAGCTTAGTTTTGTTAGGGGCAGCAGCCAAGTAGCAAAAGCTGCCATACACACACACTCGCACAGAATAGATAGAAAGCTGTACAGACACAACAAAAATAAAAGAAAACGCGCGCAAAATAGAGAAATATAAGCAAAATCGTCGACTTTGCGCATAAAAAATTCAAAGTCACTGAAACGCAACTTAAGCTTTTTTTCAACACTGTTTAGCAGTGTGCAGTAACGTCGACAAAAAACAAGCATCAGATCAGGATAAACATAGCATATATGACATTGTCGACACAACAGACCCATGCACAGGGAGCAACGTACAAAACGGAAAGCGCAGCAGCAGGCAGGAAGCTAACATATAAGCAAAGTAGATTAAACACCGCAAAACAGACGCTCAATGAGTCAGTCACATGTAAAAAAAGCACAAAAGAGACACCAACGTTGATGCCACTCAGTTGCAAGAGACTGGGACAAGTTTTGTTTGGCCAACAGCGATTGCGAAGATATGGACTCAGAGGGATTGGGGGCACTAAGCCGACAAAGCGCGTTTAAAACTGCTAAAAAATAACTAAAAGTAATAGATAGATACGTCGACATGGCAGTGCTATGTAAATAGCCAAAAAAGCTTGCATTTTATATACTTGCAGTTGTAATGCAATCACTACTAATACCTACACAAAATTGTGGTCGCACCAAATGCTTGAAGGCAGCTTTAAAACTTTTATATGTCGAACGTAAATGGTTGGACTTGTGCGAATGGCTAAGAGCTTCAAAGGTATGAGAATTAGCTTATAACTTATACGGTTTTGAGTAGTTCAAACAAATATCTGCACGAAACTGAGAAAATCTCCTGAAGTGTAATAATCACTTTAATAGATTCTTCAAAATAGGAAACCTGTAAGCGAAAATAACGAACAGTGTTGAAAATTTAAGATATAAAAAGGTCAATTTATGCCCTTTGGCAATAATCATCGCTAATAGCTGTCCGATGAGAACAGCCAGCTACAGTTTAAAACCAAATCCGAACGGCAGTCTCTTTAATTAATAGATATTTCTATTAAATTCCTAGTTAACATAACCAGTTCTAGACAAATGCACCAGTGCTGTTTGGTGGAATCGAAACACCGTCCTTTCGGTTTAAAGGCGTGCCTTTACGCTTTCGAAACCCATAATAATATGCATTTTCTTGGCTGGTAAATATTTTTTTTCAAGCCTCTTAAGCTAAAACTAATGAACCTGCCTACTTAATATTATTGTTTTCTTCATCAATTCTAATTTTCCTCATTCACTTATTGTGTAGACTCTTTAGCCGCAAACAAACTAGATAATATTTCAAAAATTATACAAACTCTCTCGGTTTATATGCACGCATTAAAAAATCAAGTGCTACACATTTTATAGCTTTTCGTTTCGACACTAACCAGATAATTTGCTTAAATTAAGACTTCCTATATTTCCGGCAAGTCTTTGCAGAATGTCAACCAAAACAAAGCAGAATATGGCTATGCGCCAGCTGCCAACTGCACACTAAGTGCAGCCTTAAAAACAAGCAAGAAACTTCAGTTATTTGCTATTTTTTTCAATTTTAGTTTTGACTTTAAACGGTTCTGCTTACTTAAGTAGGTAGATGCACATACATTTATTTGAAAGAAAACTATGGCAAGCAGCAGGCTTTAAAATTCTTTTTTTGTGCCTTCTGCTGCCAATTACAATATGTAATCTGTAAATTTTAAACATTTAGGAGGTCATCACTAATATATGCTACAGATAAATTCTCTAAAGTTGATTTAAAGTTGCTTTTCTACATCGCGCCCAGTTGTATGCTACATTTTTTGCACAAAACAACTCTCTCTCTCTCTCTCTCTCTCTACTCATCACGTGGTCTGGCAATGTGTTAAATTTTTACAGTTGAATTGAACAAATACATATGCGCACATATATGTGTGTGTGTGTGTATCTGTGTGTTGTGTGTGTGTGTCACAAGTAAATTTGAATTTGATTGAAAAGCATATGACACAGGCCCTTAAGCCCACTCCACACTTTTGCCTTACTTCCTTGCAACACTTTTACGTTTGCTTTTCACCTGTTTTCTCGTTAACGTTGTTGTTATCTATCTCTTTCCCGCTGTCTCTTCCGCATGCTTTTTCCCCCTAGCCCGCTCTCTCTTGGCAGCGCCTGCAGTTTAGATAACAGTGCGCATCATTTGGCGCTCGGCTTGACTGCTTATTTTGCCAAGTTGCGGTACGCCTTTGCTTGTCAAATGCTTTTGTATAGATTTCCTGTCTTCCGCGCTCACTCTCTCTCTCTCTCTCCCGCTCGCACTGTAATTGTATGTGTGTGTGTGTGTGTGTGTGTGAGAGAGTTTTTGTGACAGCTTGTTAGACGTATTCGAAGCATTGTGTGCCACAGTGCACACTGCACTGACAACGATGAATGAAAGCGATTTATTTTATGATTTATTGCGCACACTTATTGTATTTTTCTTATTCCAATACAGATACATGTACACTTTGTTGCATACACTCACATATACATGCGTAACACTTCGATTTATCTACTACGCGCAATACACAATAACGCATTTATTGTGCTACTACTAAATATAGGGTCATCCATTTTGTGATACTCTCAAGATATTAGAATTTTGATTAAGTTTGTTTTCTCTCAATATCATAGCGATCTGATGATCTATGCAACATAATTTTCTATAGCAGCTTCTTTGTGCTCAAAAAATTGCACCATTATTTGCGTGTTCCCATGTCTGACAATTTTGCTCTCTACCCACCATTTTTCAGCAATAGAAACTCGATATATATTTTGCTAAAGTACAAATATTTCAACTATGACAAACAGCTGTCAGTTTCCTTTGACTTATTACATTATTATACAAAATCGAAGCACGTAATGTGGAACCCTATATCACATAGGTTTACTTATATTTCTGTCATTTATTCGCTTGCTATTGTTAACACTTGCATTGCCATTGATTTCCTCTCTTGTTAGCAACGATAATGGCAACAACGTTAACGTTAACGCAACGGAAACGTTGGCACGTAACCAAACACGTAAACGTTAAATACATTAAGCATTTAATGTGCTGCTGTGTAAATAAGTTACTTGTAAAGTAAAAAAAAAAATATAAAGAATTGTAGACAAGCCTGTTTATATGCATGTAACGATCATAAAGTAGGTATACAAGTACAACTCATACACGCAGCTCTTTTTGTTGACAAAACGTGATGGCTGCATTTTAAACACCAGCAAATATCAAATTAGCCAAGATTTTTTTAGGCACTCTCTTGGTCCAACTCACTGGCCGCACTTGAGTTTTGTATGCCAAGCGGCTCATAAATTAAACATGTGCCTGCCACTCAATTAGGGCCAAACAAACTGACAGAAACAGGCAACGGACTGACGCTGACTGCGAATTTTGACTCTTTGCCAAGTAACAAATCAAAATGTATAAAACATGCAATTTGTTTGCCAACAAAAAAAAAAAGAAAGCAAGACGAGGCATATATATCTGCAGCAACTTTGGTCCAGTAACTTTTATTATTTCTTTTATGCCTTTTATGGGTAAATAAAGTGTTAAAGTGTTTTGGAAATTCAAAAGAAAATGCAAAAAAAAGAAGTAAGTAAAGTGTAAAGTGCCAAAGTGTATAAAAGCTAATTGTTACATTTTGTCTTGCTTTGACTCACTCAACCTGGGTGTGATGTTATTGAGTTTTGGTATCCATCACAACCTCCTTGAGTGAGCGATAGCAGGATAGAATATCCACAAATTATTGCAACTGAAATGTTCAAAGCTACCAAAGCTACCAACAACAACAAAAATACCAATTTAATAATGCTTAATGGTAAAAATCATTTTGGTAATAAATTTATAAACACACATTGCGTATACGCAACATAAAAGGCAATGACAGCAAAGTGTATTTGTGTGTACGTACGTGCGTGTGTGTGCGGGTGTGGAGGGTGTGTGCGCTGTGGCTATGCCCTGGAGCCCTAAAAAGCAGCTACAACAAGCTGTGCGCCGCATGTGGCACGTATATATAGCAAGCATGCAGCGACTTGTGGCAAATATTTACAAAATATTTACCTTTTTTTTTTTTTTGCTGTTCATATACAAACACATAAGTATGTGCAAAATACATTTTGAACATTTTAAACACTTGAGACTGCGTCAGGGCTATTTCTCGACAATGTGGCATATGCCGCCGTCTGTCAAACTCTGACAGTCTAATGACAATAGACTTTTATATTATGACTCTTGTGGTTACATTGTGATTATTTATTAATTAAATTTCTTGCCGCCAGCATTAAGTAGCGGCGGCGTGGTACAGTGGCAAAGACAAAGCGTTTGTCACTTTTGTGTTTGGATATTGTGGCAGCATGCGTTATACACATTACTACAGACACACACACACACCCAAAAGTATTTGTATGTCGACCGACTGTTATTATATGTGTAGACCCAATCTAGTTAAGCTGTGGGCAGAGCTTATGTGTTTGGAAGAGCATATAAATTTGGGTTGGGTTAATGCAAGCGGCTGAAATAATAGAGGAATAAACACACTTGCATGAGCTGTGGCCTAAAACACTCAGTCGTACGTTTACTTATGATAGTTAGTGTATCTAGGCCCGACTGCTTTGGCAGCGACTCAATCGTCTAGGTTAAAAGGACAAATGGCTTTAAATGTGAGAGACGTAATACTCGAAGTATTATACTATAAGAGGGTTTTCTTTTATATTTCGGCATTAGAGAACAAAAATGAATAGTAATCATGGAATCGGTTTATGTTTTTTTTTAAATTTTCCCCATTTGAACCAATTGTCGAAGCACTTTTGCCACTACGATTGAGGTATCTTCAAAACAAGCACACAAGGTGTTGAAAAACATTAAACTCTCTTCTGTTTTTTTGACGTACAGGAATAAATAGAAGTCATATAAATAGTAAAAAAATTCAGTGGTGAGCCATTGTGTGAGAGCTGACATGGTCGTGGTGAAGAGCGATCCGTCTTTGGCGGTTGGTTTTCCTGTAACCTTGGAGGACAAGTGATTGTGTACCACGTTGCGACATATACAGTTTTTCTAAAAAAAAACAGGCGATCATTTGCTTGATAGAGGAGTTTCGTGCGCAAACAACTTCTGTAGGATTTGGCTCTTCTTAAGACACACATACAGTCGACAGCGGCTGCCACGATGTCATAGACGTGTTTTGCAGGCCAAATCCGTAATATAAAAGGCAACACTCGTATATGTTGTTCCGAGCGAAGGATTTCGTTTTAAGCTGCTCGGCAAGCTAATCGGCAAGCTGTTTTAGGAAAAATTTAAAGAATAGCGCAGTTATCTTGCGGCAAAGCTCAGTCAACCCAATGTATATATATATATTTTGTGTAAATAGTATATTCCAAATGCAAGCTAAAAACTTGAACACATACGATTTATTAGCAAAGCTTTGCCTTTCTGTATTTAAACTATGATGTGCCAACAAAAAGCAACTTTTTTTTTGTTTTTTTGGTTGAAACAAATTCTTTTCTCAACCTTTTCGTGGATAGAAAAGAAAAAAGGCCAAACGGGCTTAAATTTTTAATGTGGCCAGGGCATCAGATCCAATTATGTCTGACAATTTACGGCATATGTGTATTATTCATAAAAGGGTTAGCCGCCCAACTTTTGTTGATATGGGGACAAAAAGAAGTTAAAAGCGAAAAAATGCGACAACTTAAACTAAGCCAAGACCATTAGCTGCAGGGTGCAAGTTGTGCGAAACAATTAATCTTAAGGCTG
Organism: Chymomyza procnemis; assembly: GCA_035046065.1. NCBI lineage: Eukaryota > Metazoa > Arthropoda > Insecta > Diptera > Drosophilidae > Chymomyza > Chymomyza procnemis. Next base: position 31,041,504 of record JAWNOJ010000023.1, read on the forward strand.
ACAGAAATTGATATTGAAATTATAGTCAGCAATTTGTAAGCACTTTGCAAGTTGTGGCACACAGATCAAATGCCACACACATTATTGGTCTTACGCCATGCTCACCGACAGCATCGAGTTGTGACACACCGTCGTCACACACACACCGACACATTCTCCATTTTGATTAAAATTGCAATAGGTAGCAGCGAGGCAGCGCGGCGGTAGGTAGACATTTGTGGCCGTGGGGCAACAAGGTATCAACTGTCTGGCAACGCTTTGGACGCACGCAATTGATTGAATTGAACACATTGGGCCATGAAATGTTTGTCCGCAGGCTAACAACTAAATCACCGTTGGCAGCTTTGCATGCTTCCAGGCACTCTCTCACTGACACGATGTTTTGAGAAAAAGTCAGGCAGCGACAAGTCCTTGGCTGGCTGGCTGGCTGGCAGTTGGAAAATGCCAGCGGCGGCACTGCAGCCGAATGGAGACGCCAAGTGCACGGAGTTTTGCAATTTTTACTACTGAATGGCATAGATTTTTCTTTGCAGAGACAATTTCTTCGCTCCTGCTGGTTTTATTTTTTTTCGCATTTTTTTTTTTTTATCTTTGTTGGCTTTTTGCTATCGACTTCCGTGGAAAAGTTTTGCAATGGCGCTTGCAATGCGCGTTGCGCTCTTTTCTCGGTTTTTTGGTTTTTGGTTGTGTTTGGCGAAAGACAGCTATCGAAAAAGTTTCTGCCATGTTTGCTCAAGAGCGAAGCGTACTAACAAAATGAGTTTATTTTTTATTTATTTCTTGTACTCGCTGTTTCTTTTTTTTTTTGTATTTTTGTACTTTTTTTATTCCTGCTTAATTTTGCACAAATTAAAAACGTCGAATGTCGGTACGGCTCTTTGGCCGTTTTGGGCGAAAAAAAAAAGGAAAAGTTTAAGCGGCATGCATTTGCTTGGAAACATTGCAATTTTTCGTAGACGTCGCCAATGCCGCCGCCATTTTGTTCGTTTCAGACATCGTAAAACTTTTTGGCAGCAATATATGGCACATATAAATACTTGTCTCGCGCGTGTGTGTGTTGTGTGTGTGGGTGTGGGTGTTTGTGTGTTGGAAGTGTGTGTGTGTGTGTGTATTATGTATAGCTCTGGCGTCTTGCTATAAAGTAAATTACATAAATTTCATTAAGAGTTTTCATAAATATCATATTGCACGCATTTTGTAAAGTATGTTGTCTTCGGGCTTTGAAACTAAACTTTTTAGCAATCGACATTCGTAACTTTTGGTGTAAGCTTAGCTGAGTTTAGCAAACTTGAACTTTTGAATGTATCTTGTGTCTGCGCTGTGCTATGCCTTGCTATGGCTTGGTATTTCAATCATTGGATAGTTTTAATTGATAATTTGTTATTGGCAAATAAAGTAAGCGTACACTTTAAAGTTTGTTTCACTTAAGAGTTTTAGTTGGCAACATCAGTTGGAGCAAGTGTAGTCGAAGTGAAAAAAGTTTAGGAATTTATTCAAGATTTAGGGCAAGACATAAATACTGCACGATTTTAAGATGGCGCGTTTTACGACTTGCACATTTTTATAAATTACGAATATACATTGTTGAGGCGAATGTTTTTCACTATTTTCGCTGCAGTCCACATTGCGTATAAACAATTTTTAAACAGTAGAGCAAAGCAAACCTTCGACTTAACACATTGCCTAAACGTTTATTTTAAAAAAAACATTTCGTTTCTTCTTTAGCTTTCAATACGTTTTGTTATTTAAAATAATAGAATATTAGTAAAAAGTGTCATAGTTTTAAATTGATCAGACTTCTTTCTCTATATGAACCACATTGCCTACAATTGCATGAAAGTGTTAAAAATTCTTCTCCTCATCATTTGAAGCTTCCTCTTTTATTTGCTTTAATTTAGAATCTGGGTTTGTAGGCTTAAAATATTTTTGGTTTGCCAAATTAGTGCATTAATTTGTACCTGTTCGTATTCTTACTCTGTTGACCAGTGACCAAGTTTGAATATTTCAATTAGCTTTACATTAAACTTATCCTTATCTTTTGCCTTATCCCTAAGAAATTGTTTACATATTTAAAAGCGCTACGACATTTTTCGAACTGACTGACTGTCACAGCACTTAAGAGCTTTCCATTAGCAATTCAAGCTGCCAAATTGGCAAAAGTAAATCTTACTGCAACTACATCGTGCTCCATCCATACTGTATTTCATCTATATAAAGCCGTTCGTTCCATTTCACTGCCTATGGAGTTCAGGCTAGACTGGCAGCTATTTGGCTAATTGTTGAGTTTGTTTTACGTGTAAGGCAACAAATTGGCCCAAGCACACGTTTGCCTTTCAGTCCCAATAGCCACTCACACAGTACGGACAGTGTGCCACATTTCTTTGCCACGTCTTGTAGCGCCACTGTTACTGCCATTGGCACTACTGCTGCTGCTGCTGCCGCTGCTGCTGCTAGCTGTTACTTTTGCGTTTTTGCTGCAAATGAAATGCACGTCCAAGTGGCAGAGACTGAGTGAATCGGACGCAAAGAGAAGGGTAGCAGCAAGCAGTGTACCGAACGTTGCTTGGGTTCATAATAATTTAAATGCTCAGCACACAAAATGGCATGGCAAAGACAAACAGAGGTCAAACTGGTGCTGCAGCTGCAAATGGCTACGTGACACAACGCATTGCAAGGGAAATGGATAGATAGTAGTAGCAAACAGCACACTGGCAGCAAGCTCCAAGAGCACCAAATGCGAGTGGCAACTGGCAGGCAGCAGGCAGCAGGCAGCAAGCGTCAAGTGAGCGCATTTAAATCGCAATGCCGTAGCAACAAAATTAGCACGACAAAGGGTCAACGTCATCGTCGGCGGGGCGGTTTTGGAGCCGGAGTAGACTCAGTTAATTTGCCATTGCAAAAGCAACAAGCTTTGTGCAAATAGCTGCCTAGCCGGGCTATACGGCTATATACTACGCAGCAAATAGACACACACATACACTCGTAGATTTGTACAACAAACAGATTCACACAGATACACACACACACACACACACACACCAAACAATCCGTAAAAACGTTGCTGAGATAGAGGCGAGAGAGAGAGAGAGAGCAAACGGCAGACAGAAGCGGATCAACTGCCAAGCAAACAAATAGCAATGCAATTGAGCACGTTTTTGGGCATGGAAATGAACCAGTGTCACAGGTCAAGTGGCATGCAACATTCATGCGTACGTGTTGCTAATGATGTACCTACTACAGTGATGCAAAGAGACAGACAGCAAGTGAAACAGGAAGCGCAAAAAGAGACAAGGATTTGCAGCAGAAATCCAACCAATGGCTTGGCAAAATATGATTGGAAACTGGCAAAGCACTAAGAGGCAATTAAAGTGAACCGATCTGCATGGAGACTTTGAGGCCTTTGGTTTAATGCCTCAATGCATATTGACCAGGCCACAAAGCAATAGCAGCAACAGCAATGGCAATTACGAAACACATGCTAAAGCAATGGCAGCAAGAACAAAAGAAAACAATGGAAAAGGCGTTACAAACTGAAGCTAGGCCGACGTCGGAATACTTTTTAGGAGCGAAGTGTTCTGATTTGGCGGATTTATCGGGACTTGAAGACAAAATTGTTGATCAAATTACAAGTTAAGCAAAGAGTTTGCTTTTCTTTTGCTACTTATAGGAGGCTGTTCTCGTCTAGCTAGGACAGCTCGTGGTTCTTTCGAATATGTAAGTCAGCATCTGACCGTGCTTCAGCGCTGTATGAATGAAATGAACATTTTACTAATAATAAATAATAATAATAACGAATATTGCGTAGACTTCATGATATATGAACGACAATAACTCCTATGCCACTGCGTTACAAACTACACTATGAGCCAAGGGTACTAACTCACTGTGTAGAGAGCATAAAAGTCAACTAAACGCTGCAGGACACGCCAACAAACAACAACAACAACAGAACAACTACGGGAGAAAAAATAGATGTGAAATTAAGAAACAGAAGACTTTGAACAAGGGCAACATACGCTTGGCAAAACCACAAAAAAGGATAAGTTTTTTTTTTATTTTGTGTTATCCATTTTTTTACAGGAGCAGCAGGAGCAGGCCTGGGACCAGGACCAGGCCCATGTCATTGTTGTTTTTGTTGCTGTTGCTGTTGCTGTTGCTGTTAGTCGAGGGCATAAAAGAAACATAACTAATTTGCATAAAATGTTGAAGCACACAGAGGGCAAACGCTGGGCTCAGGCTTATGCTCGCAACTGAAGCTAGAGTCAGCTTCAGCTGCGGAGGTCTGAGTCTGAGTGCTGAGTTCGGTGCAAAAACTTTGCCAACACGGAAATCGAGTAAAGTCGCAAGTAGCGAGTTTTTATTTTCACCCCTACGTTGCCTTCACCTGTGCCTTGTTGCGGTTCGCCAGCCAGAGGTAAATTCATAGCCAACTTTGGAAAATAGTAAACTAAGTGAAAACCGCTGCGACACGCCCACTTTTAACCTTTTTCGCAAAGAACAAAAGCAAAAACCATCGCCGCATGACAAAGTGAAAGTTGAGCAACAAAACACATAGTGCCTGCGCGTTAGAGTGAGCCAGGTAGCGCTTGTTGGGTGGGTGTCTTAGTTAGTGGTTTGTGTCTTTGCTTAACTTGAGCGTTAAGACGAGAAAGTCTGAAACAAAGTTAAGTCCTTGCAATATGTACGAGCTGTAAATATTTAAGTTGTTTGCGAACGCAACACACAGTGCAGGGGATAGTTTTTTAGTTTTATCCAAAAGGGATGCTAACTTATGAGAACTTGGGGGCGTGGAATTGTTAATAGAAAGAAGAAGAAAATCAAATCATAACTAAGTGTACTGACATCGAGAATCATCGGTATTTAGCAGAATTCGTTCAGAACTCTAATATTGGTGCCTTTTTTGGAAGGCAAAAAGAGAATATGCAGATAAGAGTATGAGTTTTTTTAAACTCGTAATTGGCAAAGATTTTCTAAACACGTATACGTAGGAGATTGACTATGAAACTTTAGTTTTGTAATTAAACATCAGACAGCATTGGATAAGCATTAATTTTCGTTGTTAATCTTAACTGCTTAACTGCTTAGTTGCGAGCCAACATTTGAAAAGTTAAAAAAATCATATTAAGCTTTAAACTTTATAAAAAATTAAAACATTACATGACATAATTATAAAATGTATAAGCTTTTTAACCTTTGTCATGAAACAACAAATTGGTAAGCTGTTCAAATCACTTAACAAAAAAATTGCCCAAAGTAATTTTAAATAAAATTTGTTTTTTTTTTTTATTTAGTTTGCTATAAAGCAGCAATGTGATTTGTATTTTCACTTTAGAGCTGCCTTTACAACTATAAACATTTTTAATAGTATTTAAGCGTTTAATAAAAAATATATTTTTTTTGTTGATACACGCTGACTTTTTATATTTGTTCATAACAAATATTGTGTTCATCATAGCTGCATTATTTATTTATTCAAATCCACACAAATAATGAATAAACAATGAAAATTGAGTTTCTTTTTAAACATTTTTTTATTATTTATTGAGTGTTTATTATTAAAAAACTCTCTAAATGAAAAACTACAATTTATTTTGCATAAATTAACAGTTTATTTCTAATCCCTTATCAAATATCTTTAAATTAAGTACGATATAGATACACTACGTAAACAATTGAAATTTTTGGGAAAAGATCTAGAAAAATAAGCAATTGTCAGCTACTACTACGTAAAAGTAAAAAAAAAAACCCACAAAAAAATAAGTAAAGAAACAGCACAATAAACTCTTGTACTAAGTTTATAAAACAAATAACTATTGTAGTACATCAAATGCTATTAATATAGAATATTCTACATCCGCATGGAATACAGCAAATCCCAATGTCTACACCACTGACTCACACTAATACAAATGTTATTGTTTTCTTTTCTTTCCATGTTGCCACCCACGCACACACACACACACACACACACAGCTTGGTCAATCAGTCGATGCCGGAGGCGGGCAAGGTACGCACAATGGTGATGCGCGCGCTACGAGTTTGGGAAAACAACTCCAAGTTGACATTTCGCGAAGTTTACAGTGATCAGGCGGATATACAAGTACTTTTTGCAAGGTGCGTCTTAAAATACGAGCCGTGGAGTGCGGCTGACCTGGTTTGTGGGTGTTGGCGTCGAAGTCGCATCGTAAAAAAATGCGCGACTTCAGTGCCATAAACATGGGCGGGCTGGGGGTTGGGCATGCCATATAAAAATGCACTTAAAAAGCAGCCAGCAATAAATAAGCCAAGTCTTAAAGCTTGCTAGATGATGACGTTGTGTCACTGTCGATGTTGTTTAGCAAGACGTGTTGGCCCCCACAAACCAGCTCCAGCACCTGCTCAAATCAAAGAGTTTATGTGCGTGCAGCTGTTTGCATTAGATAAGCTGCAAATGGCGCATGTTGCGCCATTTTTGTGACCAAGCAAGCGCTTATCAACTGCTTTAACTTTGCTGCTTGTTTTCTCTTTATTTTCGCAGACGCGATCACGGTGATGGCTATAAATTCGATGGACCCGGTCAGGTGCTGGCACATGCTTTCTATCCGGGCGTAGGACGCGGCGGTGATGCACATTTTGATGCAGAGGAAATCTGGGACTTTGATGAGAGCAGCGATGATAGCAAAGGTAAGCGCATACGTATGGGTAAAAAACAGTCACCGCAGCGTGCACATAAATATGCACGACAGACTGCAGTGCATTATTTAGACAGTTTATTAATAAATTTTTGACATAAATTAATTACATTAGATAATAATAATAATAATGCGAGTACTGTTGGGCTTGGTTGCCGCTGCGGTTACCAGAGCACAGCTGCGGGCAAATTGCAGGCGTAAAAACCGCATGCCGGCAAAATCAATAAACGTTGCATACTCTGCGGCGCAGTGAGGCGCGCAGAACACATGGTCATGCCACTGGTGGCGCCACTGGCCCTCTGCGTTTGCCTTTAAAATTGTAATTTAGCACAATAAATCGTTGTCTGTTGCAAAACGAGCCAAAAGCACTTTTTTTTTCGCCTGGCCCATGACGGATTTCGCTTGGTATTGCCATTTTTAATGGTTTTTAATGTCAATAATAAATTGTCAGCATGATGCGTGACGTTTGGCTTTGGTACACTTTATGGCAGCGGCAGTGGTGTCGACGACAACGTCGCCAGTTTTATGCCACTTACAAAGTCGTCAAAAAGACGTAGTAGCCATGACCATGTTTGCCACTTAGTCAGTGCATCAAGTTGTCAGTTGCTCAGTTGCTCATCATCACTCTTGCTTTATTTGTTTCAGGTACCAATTTTCTGAATGTAGCACTGCACGAGCTGGGACACTCGCTGGGTCTGGGACACTCCTCGGACTCTAATGCGGTTATGTTTCCTTGGTATCAAAGCAATGAAGTAGATGGCACTCTGCCGGATGATGATCGTAATGGCATACAGGAGCTATATGGTGCCAAGGGCAAGACTTGGGGTCCTTATAAAGCAAATGCCATGCCACGCACTACGCCCAGCACTACAACAACCACTATGCGCAGCTACTATCCACAATCGCGGCCCTATAATCCCAATCGATATCCCAACTATCCAAATTATTATCCCAATTACTATCCGGAACGTCCAAATTATCCGCGTCAAACAGAACGTCCCATTACTAGAAGAACGACCACGACGCTAGCAACACCAACGAGCACGCACAAGCCACGCAGCTATCCTACAGCCAGACATTATCCGAGTAAGCCGCGCAAGCCGCGTAAGCCTAAGCCAGATACCTGCATGACCAGCTACGATGCCATATCACTTATACGCAGCGAGTTATTCATATTCCGTGGACAATTTTTGTGGCGCATAGGCGCGCAGGGTCTGTATCCCGGCTATCCCACAGAGACGCGTCGTCATTGGTCCGCTTTGCCTGAGAACTTTACCAAAGTGGATGCTGTCTATGAGAATCATGAGCGGCAGATTGTCTTCTTCATAGGTGCGTATTCAGTATTACCTACTGTTTTGTTTAACTTTTAACAACTTACAACGCTTACTTTGCAGCGCGTCAGTACTTTGTCTTTGATTCGGTCACACTAGCACCTGGTTATCCACAACCACTAACCACGCTGGGTTTACCGCCTAAGCTGACGCACATAGATGCTGCCTTTGTCTGGGGACACAATAATCGCACCTATCTGACCAGCGGCACGCTCTATTGGCGCATTGACATCAATACGGGTCAGGTGGAGCTGGACTATCCACGTGACATGTCCATTTGGTCGGGCGTAGGCTACAACATTGATGCAGCATTCCAGTACAAGGATGGCAAAACCTATTTCTTTAAGAATCTTGGCTACTGGGAATTCAATGATAATCTCATGAAGGTTGCACACGCACATGCTAAACTCTCATCCAGACGCTGGATGCAATGTCCCCGTAGCGCCAATGATGTGGACGAAGAGCAGCGTTGGACAGCGCGTTTGATATCCGATGATAATGAGACAACAGAGGCCAACAATGGCGGCGCCACAAATATTAGGCAACTGCGTGGACTCATACTATTAGTTGCATTAGTTTGTCACATAGCTTGTAGCGCCTGGCGCAGCAGTTAAAAGTAATCCTTGCACTTTGCAAATTGGAACTTTAATACTATAAGCATTGATCTGTAAACGTTTAGCAATAGTTAGGATTAGCATACACCGAGAGCCATACTATATACGATCTTAACAGTCATATGCATAAACTGGGCGCAAGCTCAGCTCATTTAGTGCTAAGCTAAGGATTGATACCTTACGAAATCTAAAAACTGAGCAATCAGAAAATCCAAATTTAATAATCGCTGGAAACTGCCTGACAGTAGTTGAACCCAAAAAGACGCAAACGGCCTTAAAATACCAGCAAGTTTCGTTTCTAGAACTTCAAGTCTAGAAACGGCAACTTGCATCCAATACCTTGCCATTGGATCGATCGAAAGCACATTTAGCAGATTTATTATAAACGATAAGCTACAGAATTTATTTAAATTAAGCTTTCTGCAAACTTTCTGTACCACGGACTGCCTTAAACTTAGCATATATATATATCTTATATTATATAATGCTTCTTTCTAAGCCGTAAATAGCAACAGTTGAGCTCAAAGTATATTTAAATACTTTATTTTTGTATTTTCCACGTACTGCCTACGTTTTATTTCATTTGATTACTAACTTTTTTCTAATTATTTATATTTAAATAATGTGATATTACCATAAATTTTATATGCGCAAATTTTCATTAATTAATCAATGAAAAACTAAAAAATAATAACTAAAAAGCTAAGCCAAGGTGGCCTTCCAAAAAGTTTAATTAACTATGGCATAAATATGTATAAAAAAATAAACACACATTAAATATTTTAAATACATTTTTCTACTATTTTAATTTAGTTTATATTAATGCATAAAACAATGAATCAAGTTGTGAACATTTTTATGAAATAAATAAACATATTTACGCTAAATAAAAAACATTGTTTTCTTCTAAGTTGCAGTTAATAATTAATGCCAAATCTAGCACCACTACTCATGCATGAAACAAACAAAACCAAACAAAACGTTTCAAACAAATTTCTTCATTTTCGGTTCTGCTCAATTTGTATGTCGAGTCTGACTGTGATACCAGGCGAACAGAAACGCGCAGCAGGCGGCTTTGTTTTGACAACTAAAAGTATGCAACATTTTTTGTGAAGCGAACGGAAAGCCAAGTTCAAACGTGTAACTGAAAGTATGCAGCATTTTTTTACGTTTATAAAATGCATCGGGCTGCTGGTAAGTTCTGTGCGCCTGGTATCACAGTCAGACTCGACATACAAATTGCGCAGAACCGAAAATGAAATTTTTTCAGAACGAGTTTTTAAGCTTTTGTTGGTTTTTCATGCATTTAGTAAGTATTATTTCAAAGATTTGATCTGAAATTATTGAACAGAATGTACTTACCGTGCGTACTTACCAGATGTTGGCAGTTTATTTTTTTTTTAAGATTTAAGTTATTAAAAATAAAAAAAAATAAATGTATTACGCTTGACTTTTTATTTGTATATATTTTTATATCTATATACTTTAATCATCAGTTTTCTCCAGTCTTGATACCGACTTCGCCTAGGATCGCTTTGATACCCAAAGACCAAACGATTTTTATAGTGTATTACAATTTATAGTTATATTAACATTTCTTAAACACAAAGGTACTGTGTTGATTGGCTTGTCGTCTATAAAGTTAGTAATGAAGAGGCCGAAGTTTCTTTGCAGCGCGACTAAGTTGGCCATCGAAGGCCAACATTGTTAAGTTGTTGTAGATAAGACATCATACTCAAATCAAACAAGCACGCACGCATCCTTTTCGCAGCACAACAAACAGCAACTCCTTGCAGCATTAACTCATGCTCCTCTTAAGCTTACCTGTCGGAAGTACTCAATGCTGTATGCAAATATTTTAGGTTCTTAACCTCCAGAAATCTTGGGCTTCCGCCGTGCGTACATACCAACCCAAGCTGATAAGAAAATCCTACATATGTTTGTCATTTATATTACACTTTTATCGCGTTCTTGTCTTGTGCCACATTTTATGGCAGCATTTTTTGTGAAATTATTTTTCATAGATATAGCAGCTCTTTATACGTAATAATTTCCGTAGCCATAAATAGACGACTTTAATAGGCTAATGAGTCGACTTGTACTTGCTTGAATGAGTGCATTCAGCGTAAGTAATAATGACGCGACAATTTTCGTAAAAAAAAGCAAAAACTTTCATGCAATTTATGATGCGGGTTGTAGCTTGGCTTATGACAGCTACAAAGTTTAAACGGGGAACTTTTAATTTGGCTGAAAGCGATTTGTTTATTTGCTCTTAACCAGCCTGTAGTATCGTTGTCCGACCATAAATGTTCACCTTTATATCTACATTTATAACGTACATTATTGTATATCCAAAACGTAATCAGCCAAACGATAACAAAATTATTATCATGTTCGTGAAAACAAGACAAAAAAAAACAACATCGGCGTTTATAGCTATTTTATACGCGCAGCTAAAACAGATGTATCATGTTAGAGATAAGACTGTTATCACTGACTATAGACAGTTTAATGGAAAGAGCTAAACAAATTGATGACTAGAGAAGTTTGCGGAAAGCCCAACTCTAATTTTGTACACATAGCGAGAGCGTCACACGGAAACAAATTTGCATTAACTAAACAAAATTCAATGTCGTTGCCAACGTTTGTATCTTATCGGTTGATGAGTGATAAATAGCTTGAAACCTTTGGTAATAGTTACATGCGCTCTTTATAGTGGCCTAGGTTTTTTTTGCTAATATTTCAAACTCTTATACATGTATTATTTGACTCTTTGACAGAAACACAAATAATTATACGAGTGTGCGTCATGCCATCGTGACGACATATACGTCGCGAAATGATAGTAGGCTGGCAACTGTTACCGGAGAATGGAGGAGACACCGTATATGTATGTTTTTTTATTTTTCGAGAAACCAGATAGACCCCGAATTGGCAGCTAGACGGAACGTAGCTGGCAGTCGCGCGCCCACAGTGAAGAACAGCGGTACGTCGAAATATTCCGTGCGGGCAAACACATAATAACAAATAATAGTATTAACAAATACATAGGTCAAACGTGTATGTGTGTCCATGTACTACTGCTACTGGTTGCAAGTGTATGAGTGCAGCAGACAACGTTCTATATATTAAATTAAAGACAATTGTGAGTAAAGGTCGAGAGCGCCAGTTACCTACCTACCTAGCTATCTATATAAATGTATCAGTTGTATGAAGTACGCGATGTTTAGTGTCTAACGCCTTGACGCCGATATCAACACTTAATTAAGTAAACAACAAAAATCGAAATATTCCTTAGTCGTTTACTTATCAAGCGTTTAGCAGTGCCGCTTTGACTGATTGTAGACTATTATGGCTACCAAATTTTAAATCCCTGTGTGGCACTTAGCAAATCTAATCATTTACTGGTATTTAGCCGGCTGACTAAGCAGCTCCACTATTGCCACTGTGAAATACTTTACTTGGTACAACGTATCAGCTTATTTCAAAGAGCATATGCTAATCTTATCAACCTACACATCCAGCACCTGTTCAAACAATGACGAATAACTAGTGCCAAGCCGGCAAGGCCTTTTTGTAGAAATATTCCAATAAATCATATTTGTTCTATGTATTTAGATTCTCTGATAAAAAAAAAAACCTGCGGCCATGTCGAATCAAAATAATAATGCCATTAGGCCGTTAAGCGAGCCCTTGGAGCTGCGTGCACAGCAGGAACTAGGTGAAGTGCCCGAACGCATTGAAGAGGACATTGAGACAGTGCGTGTATGGATCTCAAAACAGCCGCATCTTAAAGCGCGTACGGATGCTCAATTTTTGGTTGCATTTCTGCGCGGTTGCAAGTACAGTCTAGAGAAGACCAAGCTTAAACTGGATAACTTTTATGCTATGCGTGGTGCAGTGCCGGAGCTATACAAAAATCGTTTGGTGCAAGAAAAACAACTAAACATACTCAAAACAGGGTAAGACATGACATTAGCACTTTAAAAATACATCTACTAAATGTTTAATGTGGTTAGCTGTCTGCTGCGTCTGCCTAAGCCGCTAAAGGAGGATGGTCCACGCATACATATCTCGCGCTATGGACAGTATGACTCGGGCAAATATACCATAGCCGAGGTTTTACAAGTGGGCACTATGCTGGGTGAAATACAAATACGCGAGGATGACAATGCTATGGTCATGGGTTTTGTGGAGATCATTGATATGAAGGGCGTTGGCGCTGGCCATATGTTTCAATTCGATGCAATGCTGGTCAAAAAACTGGCAGTACTGGGCGACAAAGCATGGCCCTACAGGCCAAAGGGATTTCATTTTGTCAATGCGCCCAGCACTGCCGAGAAGTTTATGTCCATAGCAAAGAGTTTAATGAGCGAAAAAATACGCAAACGTGTAAGTACACTAAACACTAAACCACACAACACGCTTTTTGTCGTACAATAATGTGCTTTATCTTGCAGTTCCATATACACTCCAAACTGGATAGTCTCTATGAATATGTGCCTAGGGAATGCTTGCCAGCAGAATATGGCGGCAGCAATGGCAACGTACAAGACGTCATTGACACTTGGACTCAAAAGCTGCTGGACTACACCAAGTACTTTGAGGAGGATAAGGAATATGGTACAAATGAAAAACTAAGGCGCGGCACACCAGTTAGCAGCCAAACACTCTTTGGCACTGAAGGCTCATTTAGAAAATTGGACATTGATTAGTATGTAGAATTTGTAATAATTTGTTAAATGTACAAAAAAAAAACTTGAACAAAACACATATAGTAGGCCTGAAGTCTTTTTCACTGCTTAAATCTTGGCCTGTGCTGGTTGCGCAGCCTTTTTGTAAATAAATGTGTGGGCCTCGTCGAAGTAGGGATTGGAGGACTCGCGTACACGATCTAACCAATTGGCTACCTTAGGAAACTGTTTTTCATTTACCTCATATTTCAAAAGTTCTGCAAGTGAAAAAATTATCATTAGAATAAAATATGGCAGTTAATAAAGGCTTGAATGCAACACTTACTTAGCTGCTCAATTTCGACGGCACCGAATAGATCTGCCACAGTAAGCTGCTGCCCGGATAAAAATGATTCTTTTTGCAGCCAAATACGTTCCAACAAGCCCAAGTTTATTTCCACAGCTTTGGTCATTTTTTCAATACGTTCGCCACTCGGCTTAGGTGCCAAACCATTAATTGGCAGCAGCCAGGCGTCCCGGAAAAATGAGGCGCAACTCAGGCGCAAGCTCAAATGCTGCCACTCCAAGAATTCATCAACACGCGCACGCTCTTCGAGTGATTTGGGATAGAGCTGCTCGCTAAATTGACCTTTGTCCGCAAGATAGCTGCAAGCAAAGAGACAAAATTAAATTTTGTGAAAACAGCTGCCCAGTTCAAATGATTACCGCACAATAGCTACGCTTTCGGATAAATTGAAGTCACCATCTACCATGGCAGGCACCTTCTGAAAACGATTGATCTTTTTGTATTCATCGGTCAATTGCTCACCTATTAAAAATAAATTGGTGAAATGCCGGCCGTTTCTTATTACTTATGACCGAGTGCAAAGGCACTTACGTTTACGCAAGGCCACAGGGCAGGCCTCAAAAGGTGTTTTTCCTAATTTCAACGAAATCCAGAGCGCACGTGATGGCTGCGACAGAAAATCGTAGTAAATTTGAATCGCTTTCGACATCTTGTTGCCTTTAAATTAAAACAATTGTGGACAAATAGCAAAAACTGCAAACTACACAAAATTGTACTTTGCTCTCTACAGTTGTTTTGTTCGACAGTTCTCAGTGTGGCCGTATTTAAATTATATGTCAAAATTATTGTGGTATTAAAATTGTCTAATAATACCAAAATTATGAATGCTGTGGAAAAAATATATCAACCGACCAAATGTTATACTGTGAATTAAAAACGCGAAAGTGATTTCTATTCGTAATTTCGCATTTAATGACACACATAGTTAAGATGGGTCCCGTAATTCACTTGCATGGTCACCTAGACATGAGGATCTCTTGGTGGAGGTGTGGGAACAATATTATCCATTAATTAGGGTGACTAGAAACAAAATGGAGTTTTATAAGCAATCAGCAGAAAACTTGTTGAATCAGGATTTGAATTGGGTTTTAAGCGCGCAAGAAAAAAGATTGATAATGTAACAGGAAAGTACAGGTACGGTAAAACTAATTTTTACAATTAAAAATGTACAGTTATAGTTTGGTTTTAGAAAAGAGAGAGCAAAAATGGAAAGTATTGGAGTTCCATCGGAGTTGGGAGCCTCAAAAAATACCAGTCGGACGAGCAGGATACAACTCAAACGACGAAATACTCATCGAGTCCACTGGCCGCCTAAGAAATGCATCAGTATATTAACGAACACCCGCCAAAAAAAAGGAAAGTTGGAAAAATAGATTACGATCCAGAGATGACCCTTGTAAGCATTTAAATAACCTTGCAATGGCTCAACTTAAAACTATGAAATTAAGTTATTAGATTTAATGAGCAAGAAAATCTAAAACATAAACTAAAAGCTTGTTATAAATTATTATTAAAACAATATAATGTTAACATTCACATTTTAGTATTTTCTAGTCAGCTGATATTTGGTGTTTTACAGTTACACGAATCGTGTGTCTATAGTTGTCCCTTTCAGGCTCGGCAAAAGACGCGCCAAATTAGTATTTTGAAAAGTCAGATATAATCGCTTATCGGCTAGCACGCGAAATGAATTTATATCTTTAAACGTGCAAAAACATAACATCAAACACTTGTTCAAAGTTCAATACGTCACAACAGCCGTTGTTATCTATTGCTTATCATTACAACTAAAATGCTTTACATGTGCCGTAAGGCAAGCAACAAATAAATCAAATATCGTATCTCATTTTTTTGGTGTTGTTTTTGACATTTAAACAAATTCGTTTTAATTTATTAACGCACTCAACATGGGTTTGTATCTACATACAATACAATGTCATATATGTATATATATATAAATATAGGTATGTATATATGTAAACTAGTATCAAAAATTAGTAAAAACGACCGACACTTAACTAAGGAAATATTATCGAAAATATATATTTGTATGTATGCAATTAAAATAAAAGCCAACAACAACTTAGCATATAAATAGAAGACGTCAAGAAGTGAGCGAGATGTTAAACATACGTTGTTAAGGATGTTAGGACCTAATACATATATACTAGCTATATATATTTATGGATTTATATAAATGTTCTATACTTGTTTATAGTACTTTTTTGTTTTGTGTGTTTGTATACCGATAAGAACAACAATAAGTAAAAGCAAACTTTTGTGTGAATTTAACCATTAAATGGTTGGTTTTTAGTGTGCACATTTTGTTTTTTTTATAAGAGTTAAATTTGTTACTTAATTTGCTTTTAGTTTCGATGTTGCCTTCTACGGTTTCCTGCTGCAAATGGTATGATTTCTTTATAAAATATCAGGTTTTGCTATGACCGAATTTCACTATAGCGCTCTGTTTTTTTTTTTTTTTTTTTTTTTGTTATATTTATATAAATATATGTATATAAGTAGTATGTGCATTTTAATATACAATTAACTGACGTTCGCTCAATCAAAGTTTAACTTCCGAAAGGATCCTTCATTGGCTGCACCAGCTACACTGACTACAACATTTGAGCGTCGCTCCTTTTCGCTGGCTAGACGCAGTTGCTCATCTACGCCATAGTGATCATCTTCCGCAAAATAGGGCTCAAAATTATTCAGTTTTTCGACATAATTGGCTATAGCTTCGGTTACTGAACCGTTTGCACCACCCAGCTCTACGGGACAATACTCCTTACCAAGAGCGCGATGCAACGAGTCCAAATTGGAGTGTATGTGCAGCTGTTATAATACAAAAAATAAAAATAATTTTAGTTTATTATTATGCATAGCTGTAAAAGTATCGACTGCTTACGAGCTCCTTTTGCTTCATCACGTTGCGCACCAGACCCAGCACAAACTGCGTCTCTCGTGAGGCATTTACTATGTGAGTGCCAACTAAATTCGTAGGTATGCCATGCTCTAAAAATGCATTCATGCGTCGAAACATGCCTGCATCAAACTGTAGCAGCAGCGAATATGGTATTTTGGTAAAATCAAGTATCTCCACTACGCCGGCAATGTTCCAGTTATCATCGGTATTAATTTCAATTTCGGCACGGAAGGCATGGAAACGGAAGATATCGCTAACACTATGCTTGGAAGTATCTATGTGACCCATGCGTGTGTAGTGAATGCGTGGTCCACCGGGTCCAATAGGATTGGGCAATGTTGCAAATATGCTGTCAAATTCAAATCAATTAATATGCCGTCAAACTCATGAAGCCCATGGCAGTACTTACCCTGAGCGGGCCAACTCTAAGAGTTTACTGTCAACAGCACGACTCTTGAGCAAATCACGTTCCTTGGATTTATATGTGTAGTAGAATACTAAACGCTCTTTAGCCACCTCCAGATCCCATTTGCTGAAGCGCAAAAAAGCCACCAAAAACTGATCATCCATGCGGGACTTCAAATACGGCTGCTCTTGTATCCAAGTGCGAAATGCCTTAATAAGTGGCAATACCTGTTTAGGATCTTCGTTCAGCACTGTGTGCGCCACCTCGGCTAGCTCTGGTACAAGCGCACGTATCTCGGCCATGGCGCTAAAATTTTGGTTGTCTGTCGAGGAGCTGGAGCTGCGCGAACTGTAAAAATTTTGTAATATAAAGCCTAAATTTTCACGCCTACAAAAATGTAAAATTTATTTCTAGACTAGATTAGACGCCTGCTGTGCTGTTCGACTCACGACGATTCAGCAGCAACTGTTTGCAGTGCCGCGGGCATAGCTTTTACTTTTTTTTTTATTATTATTTTTACTGCCTAGTATGTACCGATAAGATATGAGCCCATAGTCAGTGAAGTACAGGTCGACGCAGTTGGTCAACGACTATCGACTGATTATTTAGGGCAAGGGACAACAGCTGCTGCAGTTTCAGGCGTTGCAATCGAACCAGCAGCTGCCAACAATGAGTTTGCGAATTTTAGCAATCTAATCTGCCTGCGTACCTAACAACCCAGACCGTGAAGCCAGAAATTATCAGACTAATAAGTAATCATAAAACTCATAGATTAAACAAAAGTCCAAGAGTTTTAACCATTTCAAAGAGACCACAAGGAAATGTACCAAGTCAGTAGCCAAACAATTGCCACGAAGCACAGTTTACAGATACTAGCAGCAATATGGCTGAGTTGCGTGCGCTTAATCCGGAACTGCGGCAAATCGCACAGACAGAGCTGAACGAGGTGGAGTCGCGCATTGAAGCGGATTTAACCGCGCTGCGTGATTGGTTATCGAAGCAGCCGCATTTGAAGGCACCACAGGATGCACAATTTTTGGTGGCCTTTTTGCGTGGCTGCAAGTACAGCGTGGAAAAGGCCAAGTCCAAGCTGGATCACTACTATACAATAAGAGCGCTCTTGCCGGAGTTGTTTGCTAACCGAAATATAGATGACAAGATTATAGCGCTATGTCGCTCGGGGTAAGCTTTAATTGAAATTTTTTGCCCTGCTACTTTTCTAAAATTTCTTTCCAAAAGCGCTTACGTTGCACTGCCCAAAACAAAGGGCGCAGCCGGCCCACGTATGCATCTGACGGATCATTCCAAGTTCGATCTAAAACAATTCAAATTAAATGATTTGTTTCACTATCAAGCGCTATTGATGGAGCGTCACATCTACGCAGACGATAATGCAGTTATCAGCGGCTACATTGAGATTATAGATTTTTCAAAATTAAGTCTAAGTCTTTTGGCCCAAATGGACTTTACGCTGATAAAGAAAATGGGCGTGTTTGCCGAAAAAGGCGCGCCCTTACGTTTAAAAGGCGTTTACTTTGTCAATTGTCCCAAAGAGGCTGTAACTGTGCTGAATTTTACAAAGACCTTGATGCCACAGAAACTACAAAAGCGCGTAAGTCTGACCATCAGCTGCATGCGCAAGAACACACGAATTTAACTTTTTTTTTTGTTGTCTTCTCAGTTTTATGTTTTCAAAAGTTTTGAGGAACTCTATGAATTTATACCGCGCGAATACCTGCCGGTGGAGTATGGCGGCACCAATGGGCATGTGGCTGACATACAAGCTCAAACGGAAAAGGCACTTTTGGCCTATGCGGACAAGTTCAAGGAGGACGAGCAGTATGGC
Source organism: Chymomyza procnemis (assembly GCA_035046065.1). NCBI lineage: Eukaryota > Metazoa > Arthropoda > Insecta > Diptera > Drosophilidae > Chymomyza > Chymomyza procnemis. The sequence continues at coordinate 31,060,338 of JAWNOJ010000023.1, forward strand.
GTTAACGAGCAATTGCGACCCGGCAAAAGTATGAATGCGGAGACTTTATTTGGCATTGACGGCTCTTTTCGCAAATTGGATATTGATTAGACCAGCTCACATTGAGCGGACAACACACTGAAAACCTGTTCCATAAAATATATAACTACAACAAGCAATTGAATTAAATGCAACAAGTCGAAAGTCTAGTAACCCAGTTTTTTAAAGTTAGAACTGCAGTGAACATGTCGTCGTTGATAGCTCTGCCTGTTGCCTTGGCCGCCAAAGCGGCTCGAGAACTCAACGAATCACCTGAACAGTATGCAAGCTGTTTGGCTGCACTGCGCCATTGGCTGGCACTGCAGCCCCACTTCAAGGCACGCAGCAGCGAACAGTTTCTTTTGGCATTTCTGCGTGCCGCCAAGTTTAGTGTGGAACGCGCTAAGGAACGTATTGAGAATTTCTATCGTTATCGCGCTACGTTGCCAGAACTGTTCCAGAACTGGAGCATTAGCGACGCCAAGTTTAAGCACATATTAACATCTGGGTAGGTCTAGACCAGCTGTTGATGCTTGCGAATTATTACAATTTTTAAATAGGGCGCTGCTTTATCTGCCTGAGCCCATTGCCATTGATGGACCGAGAGTTATAGTAATGCGTACCAGCTGTTTTGACATGTCCTTGCACAACAATTTAGACATCTATCGTGCGCTCTTTGCTGCAGTCGATTTAATGCTCTATGAGGATGTACAAGTGCAAGTGGCTGGCTTTATAATTATTATAGACTATGAGCATATCTCCAAGGAGACTACACTGGATTTTAATCCTTTTCTGGTGCGTAAAATAATTGATGGCCTGAATAAGCAAATCTTTCCAGCTCGTTTCAAGTCTATGCATATGATCAATATGCCGTCAATTATACAAAAGCTATATAATTTGGTCAGTGTTGCTATAAGCGCAAAAATGCGTGATCGGGTAAGTAATGTAGGAGCATTTTAAAGTTTAATCTTAATAGGATGCATTCGTATCAGTTTCGAGTGTACACTGAAGGTGTTGAAGCATTGGATAAAGAAATACCACGCCGCATATATCCTAAAGAGTATGGTGGAGAATTTGATATTACAACTATGCAAAAAGAACTCTTAACCAAGTTAAAGGAGCGGGAGCATATTTTGCTAGACGAGCCCAATTATGGTATGGTAAAAGGTTATGAGCAAGAATCCGGAAGACAAACCTATAAAGGTGACTGCAACTTTGGAGCAAACGGCAGCTTCAAGGCCTTGGCAATCGATTAAGTTGCGAGACATAAATTAAAATTAGCATCGATATAACTTCTTACTTGCATGAAAAAGAATCGAAAATAAAGTTTGGTGTACATTAAGTCGGGCACGGACGACGTTGGATTACCGTGTACAAGATTTTTTGTCTTGCTATTCCTATAGACGATTGAAGGGTTAACTTGCATATGATTACATAAAACATAAATCATGTACAAAAAACAAGAGATCTAGGTAAGTCTCTGAGTTTTACTTTTTCTTTAAAAGATTCCAATAAAACATTGGTTGCCCGATTAACTCTCTCTAAATCTGTCGGACAGAAATTTACAGTAGGAAATTTATATAGGAGTATTGGTCGTATTAATTCCATGCCAATTAAAGGAATTCTTGACCATTGTTTTACCCCTGTGCTCTTGGTAAAACAGAAGCGTCTGTAATTGGCATCACACATGGCACAAAAATATAACCATTAGCTTTTAGCACTGTTATCAGTGACAGTTCCCAAAATGTTTGCCATTCTTATCTTTTGGTTAAATGAATTAATATAGACTAATTTGACCATGTAAATTTGCATGTTTTTTGCCCTATTCGAAATCAGTATATTGTTATAGCAGACAGAAGCAGCAGGTAGCTTCACAAAATGTCCACTACCAACGTGGGTGAGCATTTAACTGTTCCAGGCAGAATTTTTCCTAATTTACCCTTACCACACAGTTCGACTTTAGTCAGTGGGATTTCCCTGAGGAGCGCATATGGCTGCATAAGCCGCTGGGAGAAATTACTTGGAAAATTTGCACATTTGTGCCGCTCATCATTTTTGGACTTTATGCAAACTTCATAATAGTCTATCTTATTGCAAGCAATCGCCCGCTACGCACTCCAACTAATCTAATTATAGCCAACATGGCTGTAGCTGATTTCTTAACGCTGCTCATCTGTCCAGCCATGTTTATGCTTAATGATTTCTATCAGAACTATCAACTAGGCTGTGTGGGCTGTAAGCTGGAGGGTTTTCTGGTGCTGGTATTTCTCATAACTGGCGTACTGAATCTTTCTGTGCTTAGCTATGATCGTCTAACGGCTATTGTGCTGCCCAGCGAAACACGTTTGACACTACGCGGTGCACAAATTGTTATTGCATGCACCTGGGCTGCGGGTGTGCTCTTTGCATTACCGCTGGCACTTTTTCGTTACTATAGAGTACGTGTTTGGAAGAATTTTACAGAAATATACTGCAAGGAGAATACCAGCATATTACCCAAATATTGGTATGTGCTGATAACCATATTGGTGTGGCTGCCGTTAGGCATTATGCTCATCTGCTATACGGCTATTTTTATTAAGGTAAGCGACATGGAAGCTATTAACGCAACGGAGGCACTGGCCTACCATGTAGTAACCAATTTTGCACAATCTTCCCATACAGCTTGATCGCTACGAGAAGCGTATTTTACGCCGTGAGCATCCGCTTACCATCAGCTACAAACGCAGTGCAGCCAAAACTCTTTTCATAGTTGTGGTGGTATTTGCCATATTGCGCCTGCCGTTTACCATCTTGGTAGTATTACGTGCAAAGTTCTATGCCTTAGACACGGGCTCCCTAAACAGTGGCATGCAATTATTTTGGTATATATCCCAATATCTGATGTTTTTAAATGCAGCTGTAAATCCAATTATCTACGGCTTGACTAATGTCAATCTGCGACGTGCTTACACTCAAACATCATGCGTTAAGCGGCGACGGGAGGCAGCATCCTCCAGAGCTCACTATTGCTGTTATTGTGCGTTTATGAAACGTGTCAAGCCACGTAGCGCGAGAGCATCAGCTGGCTACAGCTCTTTTCGCAGCAAGCAAAAGCCAACAGAAAAGCCCCTTAAAAAAACAGAAGCTACAACTAAAGAGACATATAAATTTTATGATAATGCTGATATCGACAGCGTGGGATTTATATAAAAAAGAAAAAAAACCGAAAAAATCAGAACATATTGCAATAATAATAAAAATAAATGTTCCCCCACACACTATAGAACAACAACAGAACTTAAGTCTGCTCAAATAAAAATTAACTATTGAAACTAATATGCCCGTTTAGTGTAGTGACCACGTAAAACACTCTTTCTTGTTCTCTTTGAAGTAAACTTCCTAAGCTCTATAACCTAATCCGTTATTTCCATAAATATTACCAATCTGCGTTCGGAGTGCGCTGCACGTGTTCAATTTTGTAATCTGTGAAATAGTTGTGTGCTTGCCAAAATGTGTCGTTTCTTATTTCTTTTGATCTTTATATGTAACAAACTCTATGTGCAACAAGCCTTCGAAGTGCAATTCCATACAAGCTTGCCCAGCTATGGCCTTAACTCTGTTGAAGACGCATCACATTTGCACAAACGCGACATGCAACAGTTCTATGACAAAGGTTTTAATTTTTAAGCACATTTTTATTTTGAAACAACAAACATGTGTTAGGCAGTTAGGCCAAACAACTCAGCCTTCATATAGCCCGAATTGTGCGCCTCCAGGTAGCGAATAAACTGTCCCATGTTCATGACGCCTTCCTCGCCACGCCCCTCCTCGTTAAACAACTGCTCATTGAATCCCTCAAAGCGTCGCTTATTGTTAAGCTGCTCTGTTGATTCTAAGTGGCGTACCTCGGACTTGACTATGCTAATCTTTTGCCAGCGCAGTGCTTTAATGGTACGCCAATACTGTTGCACTTGCTCCTGTTCCCCTTCGATGCATATAATACCTGGCTTGCCGGGCCGACTAAAGCCACTTAACTGCAGTTGGCGTGCTTGCTTGATCAGTTCTTGGCGTTTGGCGGTAGACTTTATGTGATGTGAGTAGATCCACAGCCGTTCAAAATACAATGGCTGCATTGTCGTGTCAACCAACTCAAAGTCACTAGACGGGCACTGCATCAATTGCTCGATTTGTTCCAACAACCAGCTAAGCAATTGAAATATATACGGCTCCTGCTGCTGTTCGGCCAAGTATTTCTTTATTAGCTGTTTGACATGCGCACTCTTGGCTTTATCGAGCAGTGGCGTATGTACGCTGACAATGGCTTGTTCCAGCAGCGGATACAAATGCGGCAGTTCTATGCGCACATCCAGCTTGTCGCCATTAGGCAGTTTTAGTGCCACAGTATATTCTAGATTGGAGCGCAAATCGCTTGCATTGGCAATGCTGCCCTGTTGAAACTCATTGAAATCAGCCACTACACTGGCGTCTAGCAGCTGCAATTCACCAGCACCGCAGTATATAGAGCTAAGCAGCTCTAGTTCCTCCAATTGTTGGCCAATGCATGTGCGATAGCACTGTAACTCTGCCATTGCTGGCTAAGAAATAGAGAGAGAGTTGTTTGGTTTAATCGGCTAGGCTTGCACAGTCTAAAATTGCTTATTCTCCCACAATGCCCACAGCAACCTACAGCTTTAATGGTCTCACACGCGTTGCCTCGGTGCCAGTGCCCTATCCCTTGGATATATGCATACTGCAACTGCCAAACATCAAGTACGCTAGCGTGCTGCACAAGCATAGAAGCGGACAGCGTCACTTTGCCATTTACGGCTGGCAAACACTGCGTAATGAATACGAGTTACTTCTGGAGTTGCCCACGCCTTTGGCTATCGCCTTAGATTGTTTAGCGTATGGCGGTCGTGGCTATGCAGCAGTTACCTATAATCTTACACAGCCCTTGCGTCATGCGCGCGAGGGTTCGCCCATCTATGAGCTATCGCCGGAATCGGGCATACGCACTATACAATACTTTGCTGCCAGGCGCCTACGTGCCATGTATTTGCGTATAAGCAGTCAGGAGCTGACACTGCTGCAAGCCCATGCTGCCGAGGCACAGCAACAGCGTTGTCCCTACTTCAAGTGGACGGGCGGCACATTTCAGCGCTTGGGTAGTATACCGTGCAGCAATGCGCGTCGCTTGGAAGCGTTTGGCATTGACTATGCTGACTATGTGGCTGTTGCGAATTATGCCGACGCTAACGGACACACAGCCACACACTCTGAGATCTATAAATATAATCCAACCGCACGTCGCTTTGAGCTGTTTCAACGTTTACCCAGCAATGGCGCCGTGGACATCAAATATTTTAGCGTGCCACAAAATGAGGTAAGTCTGCGACATTTTCTTGTGCTGGGCAACACAGTGGGACGTGCAGGTGATGCAGAAGCCGATACTGTGTTCTATGTTTACGATAAGACCGAATTTGTGCCTTATCAGCGTCTGTCCTTTTATGCTGTGGAACGTTTTCTACCCGTGCAGGTAAGTCTGCAGCACTCTCTAAGGCGACTCTCAAACTGTTGGCATGTCAAACTGTGTCATATCTTTCAGAATGCCGTGTCGGAAAAGTTTTTACTGCTGGTTGCCTGCAATAAGCAGGATATTAAAATATATAATCTCAATGATTGGAAATTTGAGGAATCAACGGTTCAGTTTACAGAGGGCGCCTTTAGCCGAGGTGTAGCACGTATGCGCAGCTACGAGGAGGGCGATCAAAGCTATTTGGGTGAATTTTGAAAAAGCCTACCAAAAGCATGAACTTATAATTAAATATTCCTAATTTTATAGTCATAGCCAACGAGCTGATGGCTGCCAACGAAACAAATATATTTCAGCCACTTTTTAAGCAGGATGAGCATGCCAATGCACTGCGCCAAGAGATCATTGATTGGGCTCGCGTGCAAACAAAGCGTTTGGAGGGCATTAAGGTGGATCAACTGTTGAATGCTTTGCAGGTGGGACTACAGGCAACGTTCTTTAATACCAAATGTAAATTTTATATTTTCGCAGCAGCAACAGGCTGAAGCTCAAGGTGCGCTACACAATAGGCATATCAAGGAAATTAAGACCAAATCTGTAAGCACATATTTTCTGGTAATAGTTTAAGGATTTCTCATAGTTTCATTTTACAGCTGGTTGACAAACAGCTCAATGTTGACTCAAATTATTGGGAAGCTGTACAATATGCAAAGCGTGCACTGGATGTCATAGAACGCAATGCAGCTAGAGCAGCTGGTCGTTTACGCCGCCAAGCGCGTAGTGCACATGCAAAGCATCATTTCGATGAGATTTCTGTGGGCACTCTACTAGTACGCGATTCTTTACAGGCAGCTCAAGTCAATGGTATTGACAGCTGCGAGCCCTTATATAACGCCATTAATGCCAGCAAAGTCTACGTCAGCATGGATTATAAAGAACCAAGTGAGACACAACAGGAGCCCAGGACGCCGCTGCTAACTGAGCTCAATGTGGATAACTTGCATGTGAAAGGCAAGCTCAATGGTCAAAGCTGGAATCAGCTAGAGGAACTGACACTTAAGCGCAACGGTGTGGAATTACAGTTTGTCAAGTCCTCGTCCAGCATAAGTAATCTTATGGCTGAAGCGGTGCAAGTCAACAACAACGAGATAAATGCTCAGCAGTTAACGCAACTTGTGTCTATCGATGGTGGTGACTATATAGTGCAGCAGGATGTGCAATTTGCGCAACCAATTAAGGTAAATCGGCTACAAATTAACCAAAGATTGAACAACATACACGTGGACCGACAACGCTTTGATGTGCTGCTAAAGCAATCCAATCAAACGCAAGTAATAGAGGGTGCAAAAAGATTTGAGCGTATACATGTGCTGGAGCCCATAACCATGGCAGTAAGCAGGAACTTTAAGCGTTTGTGGAACAATTTTAAATGTAAATATAATTTTTCTAGGGTCAAATGCTTGGCGATAGTCTGCATGCGATGTCCCCGCTAAAGGTGACACATCAGGCACTGCAGCTACAAGGTGATTATGAAATAGTAGGTGATGTGACAATAGCAGAGCTGCTGCAAACGTATGACTTGTTGGATGCTGCCACACATAGATCCACAGCGGCCATGCTAAAGCAAGGCATTCGCTTGGACAGACCTTTGCAGGATGTCAATCTGCGCTTTGAACAACCGCTTCAAGCCAACTACACTGCACTATCCTTCATAAATACGCAGGATCTGCAGCATTTAGTTAAGCTAAATGTAGATGAAGTGCAGGTAGTGCGAGGATCCAAATTGCTACCGCAAACTATAAAAATAAGCGACGGTTTTGCAGAGGTGAAGCTTTTGAATGGCATCAATGTCGAGCAGCTAGATCAGCAGTTGCTACTTAAAACTGGCAATCAAAACGTTACATTTCCCGTACATTTGGCCGGACTAGCAGTGAACCAAGTTGAAGCACAGCAAGTGTTGCTTAATAACAAGCCATTGTCCAGCTACCTTTCCCGCATAGGCAAGCAGTACAGCAATTCCACTCTATATGTGCAGCAACTAAACACGCAGCAGCTTCAGGTGCAGGAGCTACACTGTAATGGAGCTATCTATAGCCACAATTTAAGTGATATTTATGCGCAAAGCAGCAAGCCCGTTGGTAGCTTTGCTCTACCAAGCGACTTTAAAGGCACGCTTTATGCCTCGAACTTGTGGATCAAGCAATATATCAATAATGTTAGCGTGGAGCACGTTGAACAGCAATTACAGCAACTGGCTGGTAACGTCAAATACGTGGGTGATTTTAGTTTCGAGCATGCGGTTAACATAACAAACTTAAGTTTTGGACGCAGTCTGAACGGTATAACACTACAGGAGTTTGGCCAGTGTTGGCTGGAAACAACTGGAAATCAAAGCTTTACGGCAGAGCAAATACTAGCTGGCGTGGACAGTGCTACAGGCATGCAGCTGCATGGACGTCTTAATAACTATACGCTAGACCAGTACATCGACGAAACTTACAGACTAAATGGTACGGAGATGCTGCACACAGTGACTTTTGGTGAGTTTAAGTGGAATAAAAGGGATTGTGTGAGAAGAATATAAATGATTTATTGTTACCCACAGAAAATCCCATCGTGCTTCAAGCGGCGCTAAATGCGGAACAAGTGAATGGACTACGCATACCCGAAGACATGTTGTACTCCCAAGATGGTATCAGCATTTTGCAGGGACCGCTTAATGTTAAAGGCGTGTTGCAAGCACTGCAGCTATGCAATGCAAGCACATTAAACGATTTGCATTTAGCATCACTTGAGCGCTACTTAAAAGGCTACAACTATGACACATTATATGTAGAAAACGTGCAGTTTGCAGATGCTAGTTCGCCCAAATATGAGACTTTAAATGGACGCAGGCTTGACGATATTTTGAATGCAGTATGGCTGACCAATGAACATATTGTGCTTGATGGCAAGCAGCAACGCGTTGAGTTGAATTCAGCCAGATTCGAAGGATTGCTGGATTTTGCGGTAAGGCATAAGAAAAGAAAAAGAAAAAAAAAACAGTAAAATATAAAAGTAATTTACACGTGTTACTAGGGCACTGTAAATGGCATGGACTTGGCGTTTATGAAGCAGCACTACTTCAGCCGCTCGCGTAGCCAGCGAGTCAATGTAGCGTTGAACTTTTTAAATGACGTCACTTTTACGCAGAACTTAAGGGCCAGTAATGTACAACTACGCGATAGCTATGGCAATGACGGAGCACTTGTTGAGGGCATAGGGTAAGTGTTTATAATTGGAACTTAACGCGGCGGGCGTATTAAATTACACTAGACGAAACACACGGAAAATTTGTTTACGCGCTAAAAACAGTTTGGCAAGCACTGGAACTACAAGGTAAAATCAGCTGTGCACTTTTGTTTGCAGGTGAAATTTCTGTACACGTTGCAAAGCAGCGCGCTTGTGGGCTAACAATGTCAAACAATACATACATTTCTGTATTTAACGTGCACATTACCTTTGCTTTATGACGCTTTCAACAATTATAAATGCACTTTAAAACGGGCAAGCTGCAATTTAAGACGATTTCAATAACTTTGCACGCGTCCAGAGAAACAGAGATAGATACAGTGTGACCGTGTCTCAGGCATACAGATAAATAGCGGCTCATACAATTATTGCATTTGGCAAAAATACTAAAAATACCAAATGCTTAAGCGGCGCGTTAATATATGACAATTTAAAAAATACATTTTATTTTTATTTCAGCAACATTTCGCTAAATTTTAAAGATTTTGTATCGAATACTTTAAAGACCAATGGAAAGCATATTATAAGCGGACAATGGAGCATGTTAGAGGCACTGGTGCCGACCCAACTCAATAATGTGCAACTGAATCAGCTCAATTTGGTAGATGATGTGCTCCGAACGGATGCTGCAGAAATAACTGATATTACAGGCGTAAAAACTGTGGATGATGCTGCTGTGAGACAACTACATGCATTGCCGACAAGCACAGTGGCACAAGTGCCTGTAGCACAATGGATAAACGAAGCTGTGTATGTCTATGGCAATCATAGCATTGCCGGCACGACAACACTTGAAGCTGTTAATCTATACAATGATCTTCAAGTGCAAGGATTTGTTAATGGCATTCTTTGGCAGAATGATAGTCTTTTGCTACGCGACAAACAGCAGCTATTAGAGGGTGTGCTACATGTGCAAAACACATTGGCTAACCAAAAACGCATACTGACAAATAACATTAAGCAGCTTTGGGTAGACGAAATCAATGGTTTTCATGTCAATCAGTTGCTGGACAACATAGCACACAATCGACCGAATTTGCATGTAGAGGGTCAATTAATTTTTGCACAGCCTCTGGCAGTAAGCAACTATGAGCGAATTAATGAACCCGCTTATAAGAAAAAGCGTGGCGTAACTATTAATTCTATTACGAGCTGGCAAGAACTGGAACAAAATATTGCACATGTGTGGCAGCGGTTATTGGGTACCTCAAAACTACCGAAATTCAATTAGTTATAAATCTAAGCTTTTGCTAATTTATGTTTGTAGATCCGCCTTATGTACTGGAGAACTTTGCTATACGCCAGAAATTGCCATTGAATGCCAGCTCAGCAGTAGCTCTATCATTGCATGCACAGGATATATTAGCCTTGGAAGACACTAACAGCAAGGAGATGGCATTTTTTGTTTGGCACAACGCAAAGCAACGCTTCATTCGGAACTCAAGTAAGTAAGCTTTATGCGCCTTTATTCAATGAAATAGAAGTATTATAGAGTTAAAACTAAACGACATAAAAATACGAGTCGCGTGCACAATTCGGGCAGAATTTCCGAAATTTTATAAATACTAAGGCCTTGCTTGACTGAGTCGACAGCGATTCGTACTTAAGTACACGTCCAATGCAGGCTGCTCAATCAAACTTGGCTTTATACAAACTACATTTACTTATATACTTGCATAAATTGTATGCGTATCAAGCGTACAAATTAAAATATGCCCACACGGAGCTACTACACGCTACGTTAACTTCTATAAATGTACGCGTAAAAAACTACTGTTCCAACTCGTCGCTCTGCGCATCCACAATGGCACGTAGAATGCGCAACTCTAGCTTGGCGGCAGCATGACGAGAGATTCGATTCATAACATTGGCCACGTACAAGCCAAGACCCTCGTGTCGCGATGAATTGCATAGATTTTTGAAGAAAGTCGGTGGCAAGGAGTTGTCAAAATTACCCAAATTAATTATCTCGGGCGTATTGGAGGCATTAGACTTGCCATGCCCATTGCCGGTCTCAAAGATTATATCATTTTTAAAATCAAGCTCTTCAATGTGCGGCGAAAAGCCATTGGTCGATGTGGAAGCTACAGTTGCAGCAGTTGACGAAGTGGCGCCACCCATATTGCCATTAACAAGCGGTGCAGCCGGTATAGTTATAATATTGATGCCCGGCGGCGGTGATTGGTTGCTTTCGCGTTCCTTTTTTACCTGCAGCAGTTGTGCTGTAGTTGTATGTACAACAGTGGATGGTGCCGCCTCTGCAGCCGATGTGGAGTTCTGACGCGCACTTGATTTGAGCAGCTTTTTCTGCGTGGGTAAGCTTAACTCTTCGGAGAGCTTGCGTTTCAGCGAATCCGGTAGCTGTATTGTGGTGCGTGCAGTTGTGGTTTTGCTGTGACCTTGCTGAAAGGTAGGCGCTGCTTTAAGCGAGGCATTCGGCGTTTTCTTAACAGTGATGCCCTTCTTTTGCAAAACTGCGGCCGCCATTGAAGCTGATGTCTGTGCGGAGGAGCGTGGCGTATTGTTAGCCATGGTGTTGAGCAATTTCTTCTCTTCAACTGCGGGTCGCGGCGTGTCGACAATGGGTTTTGTATATGTTTTTTCATCTTTATCTTGTGAACCGGTCGATTTAGTTGGGCTTTCGCCATCTGACGAAATAGATCCAGTCGAATTTGCTGGTTGCGCAAAATTAGCAGCCGTAGAATCATCGTCCTCATCTTGATCTTGCTCTTGCACTTCAAGCATCTCAAACTCCTCTACCTCCTCCATGGGCAATTGCTCGCTGTAAAAGTGCAAGCATTTACACAAATTCAAAATTATTTTCAAAACTCGTTAAGTAACGAAGCACTTACTCTTGCAATTTTGGCTGCGGCTTGGATTGCTGATGGATTTGATGCATTAAGCCAAATAATTTCCATGATGAGTTCTCTTTAACCTTCTCCTGTTCGTATTTCTTCTGCAAAACTATGAATATGGAACGCGACTCATGTACGGATAATTTATTTAGTTTGCCAATGCGCGCCCAAGCCTCATCCTGTTCTTGTTTTGTTGCATTTGTATTATTCGGATGCAGCGCCTTTTCTTTTGATATGTCCGCAAGTATTTTATCCAATTGAATGGCCATTTTAGTAAAAGATTGACTTGCACGTGCGTTTTTACTAATTTTGACGCCTTTTATGTTACAATTAAAAACAAATACAAAATTCACTTTTCACTTAAAAACGCAACCGTTCCACTACTGCGCTGCGCTTGGTCTTTCTTGTTACTCTTTTCGCAACTTCGCTTTTTCTCGTATCTGACGACGCCGATTTGGCGGAAAAATGCAAGGCCGGCCAGACACGTTCAAGCCAAATGCCGGCTTGCCGCAGCAGAGAAAATCGTGCAAAAATGCAAGGCAACAAATTTAAGAAAAACCTAAACAAATATTATGCTTCACAGCTAAAAGAAAATATTAAGTTTGCAACTGATTAATTACCAGTTACCAAAACGTTGCTTCAATTTTGTGTATTTCATAGAAATACATGCAATATTTGCATGGCATGTTTGAACGTGCATTGCGTACGCATTCAGCGCATATTTATTGCACTGTACCACACTGTGCAGCACACAAGTAGAGCGTTGCACAACACTGCATGGAAAACAAATGGCAGACTTGGGCAAACCACAAATTTTAAAATTTAATCACAATAAATTATATAAAATTTAGATTTTCGTTGTTAAGGATACAATATCCACGTTATTATCCACTGACATTATGCATTTGACCTTTTCGGTGCGTGTCCGACTTGTGGTAAATGCATTACTTATGACAAAGGGAAACTCTTGCATGCCATAACAAGCCGCACCATATTGACCCAAACGATTTACGGCAATCACTGCACCGGAAAAGTCCTTATGATACTTAAGAATGCGCTCCATGCCCAGTCTTGCTGCAACCGTAGGATTTTTGCCCGCACGCATAGCCTCGACGGCTAAAAGGGAGGGCAAAAATCGCATCATGACATCTCCATCGCCGGTAGCCACAGCGGCGCCCACCTCGTTATCCGCATATGAGCCTGCACCTGGTATAGGGGAATCACCAACACGTCCTGGTATCTTATGACGTGCGCCATTGGTAGAAGTGCCTGCATGCATATTATTTGCTATATCTATGGCTATCATGCCAATGGTATCATGATTGTGTGCGTCAATGCTATACATGGAGCGTACGCGATTCTCTTCGTAAGGCATAGGCGCTAACTTGGGTGTGTAGGGACCGCAGCTCGTCTTTGCATCAGGATATACATTTGTCCGGAAATTTGGCTGGCAACGGTTTGACAACCACTGTTGCCACATTTGCTTCGATGCTGGCGTAGTCAGCGACTCTGCTTGAAAACCCATGCTGATGGCAAACTCAGTGGCTGCATCGCCCACTAACATTGTATGTTGTGTATGCTCCAGCACGCTACGCGCCACACGCATTGCATGCTTTATGCGCCGCAAGCCCGCCACAGCGCCAATACCCATTGTGCTACCGTCCATTATCATAGCATCCAAGGTAGTTTCGCCAGTTTCATCCGGCGAACCACCATAACCTACAGTTCCGTCACATTGTAAGCTTTCGCACTTGGAACAGCCCTCAACTACAGCGTTGCGTGTCTGTTGTAAACCTCCGCGTCTTTGATTTAATATGCGCCAAGCCTCTTCATTGGCTGCAGTAAAATTCCACGTATTGATGACCATAGGCAACAGTTGCTCCGCCGCAATATTACTGCTGGTAGTTTTTATTGCACTCAATAGTGTGGTTAGATTGATGTTTGGCGTAAAGTCTTTGCTGGACAAACCAGCGACAAGTATGCCTTCAAGGCACGCACCAATTATAAATAAACTCCATAAAATATTATGCCGCATTTTAGCAGATAATTTTAGTTGTTTGGTTTTCAAAGTTTAGCTTGTAACTGACGGAGAAATTTAATGCATCGACTGGTTTTGTTCTGCCGATTTAGCTGCATACATACTACACATAACCTCACTTTTGCTTATCTCCTACATAAAGGGTGAACTTTTGCGGTTGATAAATTTTTTAATTGCCTTATATTTATGATTCTTTAAGCAATATTATTGTGCCAAAAATATTATAAGATTTAAATTCATGCATATTTTTTTGTTATAAACAAAGTCAATAAAACACCCTGTTTTTTTTTAAGCTTTAACAGCGCTGTTGCCACAAAACAAAATCAATTTGGAACTTTACAAGACGACGGGTTTGGATCAAAGCTGGAACGCCCCGCACAAAAATGAGTCTAACATAAACGTTGTATATGTCAAGGATGTGCCTTGTTTAGCAGTGCATGGACAAACACTGAACATTTCTTGTGCCTTCAATGGTATTAATCATAAAGATGTCTTACCTCGACAAGATATAAAAGAGTTGCTCTCAGTGCCACTTAAAAATAATGATATACTTCTGGCACTGCTCTCTCACAATGCGGTGGAGTTTTGGAGTTGGAATGCCACTGCGAGCGCTTTCAGAAAATCAAGCCAAGAGTTGCTAGTGAGCCATGGCCAGCAAATGGCGCTAGGAGAGCTAAATAATCGTAGTTACTTAGCGGTATTAACAATGTCCCCATCGAAACAGCCAGCAGGTGACATCAAAATTTACAGGTAAATTCATTTATAAATCGCAAGATTATAAAACTCAACACGTTTACAATAGCACTGCAGATGCCAGCTTCAGTTTAGAGCAAGTTATTGGTTTTCATGCAGAGGATGCAATGCCGCAGCAGATTATGTTTATGCAGCTGCCGAAATCTAAGGATTTGTTGCTTTTCGTTTCAACCTCATCCGTGACACAGCCTTTACGAGTCTATCAGCAACAAGGTGTAATGGGATTCCAGCAGATTGTTGGTGCTAGCACATTGCCGGCAGCAAAATTCCTGTATAAGCTACAACTGAAGGAAGCGGCACAAGAATTTCTGCTGCTGGCTGCGGCTGAAGGCGGCATTTACTTGGTGGAACCGCAATTTAAGAGTCTCTAAGTCACATACACACACACATGCACTGTTTGTTTGTTTTTTTTTTCTAAATAAAAATTACTTTTTATTAAACGTATCTTGTTTGCGGCACAATCTTATTTGCCTAATCGTCGCTAGACTCGACATTTTCTGTTTGCAAATTCTTGAAAGTAGCCACGGGCACGTAGGTCACCAGGGTGAACAATTTGTTGGGTGAATCCTCATCATCGTTGCGGCGACGCGCTAGACGTACGCGCACGCGGAATGGCGTAGAGCTGCAAGGGTTTACAAGATTTAGTATTTGAAGTGAATTGCATACGGTACAACGGTGCAACTTACCGGATACCCTTGGACCAGATGTGCTTGTTCAGACGTGTATCGATTCTGACATCGTTGGTGCCCATCTCACGTTCGGCAAACTTGCGTATCTCCTTTATGGCGCGAGGCGCACGCTTCTTAAAGCCAATATTATGCACACGCTTGGCCAAATGAATGGTGCACTCGCGTGTGACGACTTCATTGATAGCCGATTTGTTGCGTTTCTCACCCTTGGTTTTTGCCATTGCTTATGATTGGACCGCTGTTCGAGATCCTGTTAAGAACAAAATTAAACTGCTGAGTTACAATTGTTTTGCTTAAATTGACGGCGTTAAGTAAACCAAATTGTTCGCCTAGCAATCGCAATTTATATGTACATTTAGACTCAATTCCAGCTATATTTTAAATATAGCTGATTGCAGTTCATGTGCATAGTTAAGTTTCATACACTTTGCAGCATTGCATTTGCAAAAACTTATGATGTTTATTGATTAAATTTAAGAAATTATAAACAACCAACCTATAGGAAATGAAAGCTTGACGTAAAAGAAATTGACAGCTGTCAAAATTTGCCAACATCAAGAGGTAGATGGCGCTTTTCATTAGCAACACTGAAAAATTTGACATTTGTGGCGACGATTTTATCGATAACAGTAAATTGTCAGGCAACGCCGTAACAACGTTGCTGTTCGCAAAATAATTATGTTTAAAATTTATTTTAGTAATTAATATATTTTCGGCTTTGATAGACGTCACCTAGGATGTCTAATTTAACAAATTCTAGTACTGATAACGCTAATCTATGCAAGTTTACAAGTATACATACATGTGTCTCTTTATTATTAATTTTCAATTTTAGGGTGCTTACTAGCAGTGGGTCTGCTATGGGGTGTAACAAATCCATTTATTAAATTGGGCAGTCGTGGAATCGATTCTGTTAACACAGGGTCCAGCAGGTGGGATATTGTAGCCGAACTGCTTATGATAGCAAAGCGTTTAGATTATTGGATACCATTTTTACTTAACCAGTCTGGTAGTGTATTGTACGTATGGACATTACAAAATGCCAATATATCGATGGCTGTGCCAATTGCAAATTCTTTGAGTTTTGCATTTACGGCAGTCACTGGTTATCTCTTGGGCGAGCGTCTGCCTGCCAAAAGTAAGTATTAGGTTCTCATTGTATTAATTCTGATTAATTGATACAATTAATTTCTTTTCAGAAGTTGCATTCGGCACATTGTTGATTTTTTGCGGCAGTTTGTTAATGATTTACGATAAGTTATAGTAGGAGCAAAACATTCTTGAGTTATCCTAGCCGAATCCAAAATTTGTTTTATTACGAATATTAAGTATTAAAACGCTATGCGAATTTATAAGGCCTTATGAACTGCCTCAACCAATACCTCCATGCTTGTTAACGGTGTCTGTGGCGTTATGCCGTGTCCCAAATTGGCAATATACCGCGCCTTTCCAAACTTATGTACCATTTCCGTAGTTAAGGCGCGCAGCTCATCAGGATCTTTGTACATATACTGTGGATCAAGATTGCCTTGCAGTGTAATGTTGGGACCAACTTGTGCTCGTGCTTCTATAGGATCTACAGTCCAATCCAGTCCAATAACATCGTAGCCCAGCTCGCTTTGTTCTTTAAGTGAATGTCCAGCTCCTTTAGCAAACAGCGTCTGCATAAGCAATATTTTAATAAATAATTAAGAGCCAACGTTGTCACTTGATACTTACTAAAGGCACCAGCGGTATTACTTGCTTGGTTAGTCGATCGACTAATTCATCACGTATACGCTTTAAAAAGGGCACTGCCCATTCCAGGAATTCTTCCTTAGATAAATGCTCAGCGGACGATTCAAAGATTTGCAGCATTTGTGCTCCACTCTTAACCTGCATTTCCAAGTAATCAACTATGGAGTCAGTCAATAGATGAAGAAACAGTTTTGTTTCTTCAGGATAATCTGTCAGCCAAGCCTTTGCCTTTGACATGGTTCTGCTACCGCCGCCTTCTATCATATAACCCATAAGTGTCCAGGGTGCGCCACTGAAACCTATCAGCGGTACACGTCCATCCAATTTGTAACGCATCATTGTAATAGCATCACCTACATAACTCAAACGCGACAAGGCGCCGTCTGGTGTTAAACGCTTCAGGTCTTCTGGAGTTTCAATGGGGTTTGGTAGAACGGGACCAACACCGGCATGCATTTCTACGTTTAAGCCCAGCGCTTGTGGTATAACCAAAATATCAGAAAATATAATGGATGCATCAAGATCAAAACGACGCAAAGGCTGCATGGTAACCTCACATGCAAGTTCTGGCGTTCGGCATACCGTAAAGAAGTCATGTTGCTTCCGTAGCTCTTGAAACTCTGGCAAATACCGCCCAGCTTGTCGCATGACCCAAACTGGAACACGATCGACCGCTTCGCCACGTGCGGCACGTAACAAATTGTCATTTTTAAGTGGTGGAAATGGCTGCGTTTGAAATATGACATACGGATTAATAGACAACAATAATAGGCACAAATATGTCGTCAGCCAAAGTCCACTTGTTTTCATTTTAATTAAAGAACTAATTGAAAGTGATGTAACTTTGTATGTAATGTTGAGTACAATTGCTTTACCTTCGATCCTTTCATATTGACTGCAAATTTCAGTTACTTGTAATTTATCAAATTAAGTATCCACTCTGTTGCAGCGTATTTTGATGATTTTAACTAGTAAATTGTAAAATGAGTTTGATAATAATAGTGGGTTGCCACTGTACTGCAAGACCTTTGATGGGCAAAAGTATGGCAGCGCTGACATTTTGTTTACGTTTTCAAGGCTTGCCAGGTGTCTGAAGCGGCACTTGTGGCAACCTCAACAATTGACTGCTTTCGTGTCACATTTAGAACGCAATAAAACTGAGCCAAGTATTATTTGTTGATAAATTTGAAAAGGTTTGCTGCATATTTATTTTGATGCTTAACAAATTTTAAAAGAATATAATTACAGTAAAATAATTGAAGAAATGGCTGATGAACAACCAAACCTAGTAGCTGGACATCCACCTGCATGTAAGTGAAGTTAACTGCATTTGCATGTTTTTTGTTGTTTTTATATTTGTTGTTTTTTCAACATTGGAGACCTTACATGCACTTGCACATGCAAAAATGTATATAAATTTGAGTTATTAGGTATTCACATCTTACAATTAGCATAGTTATCCTAGTTTTCTATGAAATAACGAAAAAATATGTATTGCACAAATTAAAGCAATCAATTGCTTATCACGTTAAAGTAACAAGTATCTGTTGATAAGCACCAGATTTATCGAAGACCCTGTTGAGCTTTATTTGCGCATTTTTTTTTTTTTTTTTTTTTTTTTTTTTGCTGACGTCAGCTTTGCATTGTTTGAAAACATTTGTTTTAATATGTATTACTGTTTACTTGCAGTAAAGGCCGGCGGTATGCGTATTGTGCAACACAAGGCACCAGCAAGTGAACGTCCAGCTAAAGATGCCGAAGATTGCACTGGACTAACAGTAAACATTTTAAAGTTTTATTTAAGTAAAAACTATTAACTAAACGCTTTTTTATTGCAGCAACCTGTCAGCGTAAACTCTGGCTCTGTGAGCGGCGCTCCTGTTAAGGGTAACACGGACTTTACGCCCGCATCTGCACAGGTGGCGCACTCACCCAAACCGCCCGTTGCCGTGGCACAAAAACCACAAATTAATATTCAACAGCCTCGCAAGTAGACTTGCAGCTAAAACTTAAACTTTTGGTACTCAATAAGCGAATTGTATTCTTTAAGTAATTCTGTATCGCTAAGCGAGAATTGCACTTGTTCACAATTGATTTTGTTTTTATAAAATGCCGAGTAATTCTTTAATATTCATTCCAAATGCATTTCGCGAAATATAAGTAATTATTTTCAAATAAACTGCAAACTTTTTTAGATAAAACAGTGTGATTGAGTCTTTTTACGATGCCAACGCTTATAATTCTCAAGTTGTTTTTTCAAGCATATTGTGTTCGTATAGCGCTAAAGTCGCAGCAATTATGCCTCACTGAGCTTCGGTGGTCCGAGGTGCGGACTTCAAATCCGTAGTCGATTAGCGTCGAAGTGGTTCGATTCCACCTGTGGGGCGGCGAGTGACAACTTTATTTTTAAATTTTTTTTTTATTTTTTGCATAAACTTTTTTCTTTTTTGGCATTTTGCTTTCTATTATAATTCATTTGCTGCTTTTACTATCCACGAGCGCAACTTTGCAACATCCGCATAGACACCTGGGTAATTAGCCTGTCCACAGCTGTAACCCCAGGATGTTATACCCACTAGCAAGCCATTTGCTACTAAAGGTCCGCCTGCATCACCCTTGCAAGTGTCATGATTAACTGCTGTGGCGCAGATCATGTGATCGGTAACAAAGTCCAAGCCATAGCCATATTTGCTGGAACCGCATTCTGCTCGTTCAATGATTTGCAGTTGAACGCTTTGTAGACTGCTTGCCAGACCACTGGTACCATCCTGCTCCGTGTAACCCCAGCCTGTCGCTGTAACGCTGCTGCCTTGCGCAGGACTGTTGATGGCCAAATTAATGGCCTTAACAGAAAGGCTCATATTAATGTGAGCCGCCAGACGTATTAAGGCAATGTCATTGTCTAAACTGCGGGAATCAAATTTTTCGTGCACCAGATATTTTTCCACAACTATAAGAGTGCCGCCGCCATTGTGTGTGTTGGATCCTACACGTATTTTCATCAGAGTGGGTGACTTATCCACCACGCAGTGAGCTGCCGTTATAATATGTCGATCTGAATATATAACTCCACCGCACTCATGACGTGCGCTTATTTGCAGCGACGCCTGCCAAGGTGAGTTGTAAATCGGCAGCTCAGCTCCTCCTACAATTCGTCCATTTTGCGTCAAATTTGTTGACAGTGCCTGCACGAAGCTGCAGAGTGCTAGCAGTGAGCCAATTAGGGTATAGATGCAAGTACAGGCAGCCATGTCCATGTGTGTCGAAATCCAAGAGTTTACTAAACTTATGTTAGCCCTATTTATAACCAGCTTATCGTTAAAATGGATTGTAAAAGTAATCACCCAATAATTATTACTTTTAATTCCTCTTATCGGGCTTTGCATAAGGCAGTACTTTCAAATGCATGTGTGTATGTGTGTGTATGAGGTAACCCAGGCAACCATTGAAAAACAAGTCATTTTCAATAATATTGTTAAAACACTGAGTTATTTTTAATCTGTGTTTGGTGCTCTGTTAAATGATGAATAAAATAACACCAGAGGAGCTGCTACGGCTGCGTGAAAGCTGTCTGGCCCGAATACGTGAGGGTGAGCTTTATAAGCTACGCAATGATGCCAAACTACGTGCCGTAAATAGCACTCAAAGTTACGAGGAGTTCAAGTAAGAACCTATGATAGATAACCTATCAATGGGGATTATTAATAATTTTCCAACAGAGACATAGTTGATGCTGCACATCTACGCCCAATAAGCCGCCAGGATAAATCAAATGCGCACACTAAGAGTCGCTTGTGGAATTCGGCAGCTCGCGAGGAATAGTATATACCCAAATTGTTTTATATATTGTTATGTACCCTTAAAATAAAAGCGATATTAACAGCAATGCTGTCCTGAATCGCAACACTTTTTGATTTTTTTTGCTTTAATAGTTTATTTGGACAAATTTTTAAACGGAACGGGCAGCGCTCTCAACCCAAGAGCGGAGAACAGCAACATCGGCATAGACACCTGGGTATCTGGACTGAGCGCAGCCAACACCCCAGGATACAACACCAACAAGACGGCCACCAGACACCAATGGGCCACCGGAATCACCCTGGCAGGAATCCTTGCCGCTGGAAGCAGCGCAAATCATGGTGCTCCTGATCTGGCCACCATAACCGTAGGAGCTTGAGGCGCATTGAGATTGGCCAACAATTTTGGTGTTAATGTACAACAGACCGCTGGGAATGGAGCCACCGGAGGAGGTAGTACCCCAGCCAGAAACTTGAGCGGCAGCACCGTTAGCGGGAGCAGAGGTAGCCAGAGCAATGTTCTTAATGTTGGAGCTGTAGGACAGAGAAGAGGACAGGCGGATGACAGCAATATCGTTGACCATGGTGCTGGGGTTGTAGCCTTCGTGGTTTCTGAATGAAGCAACATTGACGTAGCTGCCACCAGAGCTCCAGTAGGTAGATCCAGCACGGACCTTCAGGGCAGAAGCGCTAACGGATTGCAGGCAGTGAGCAGCAGTCACAATGATGTTCTGGCTGTAGACAGAGCCACCGCAGGAGTGACCACCATTACGGTGAAGGGAGATTTGCCAGGGAAAGCTGCTGATGCTGGTAGCAGTACCACCAACAATGCGACCATCCAGCTGGGGCAGCATACCCTCAGGAATGGCAGCGCCGAAGGCGCAGGCAACAACCGACAACAAAATCACGAACTTGAACATATTGTGACTACAATGAGACTCTGTTGAAATGCGTGCGCTTTTATATGAAATTCAGAGCGTGTTATCGCCAAAGTTTGATATCAATCTTTACTTTTGAAGACTACTTTCATTCACAAAACTGCAAAATAGTAATCTTTCAAGAGCTCTTGTGTTTTGTTTTTGCGGTTTTATGATTACAAGTTTCGAGCGTCTATATGGACATATATGACAGGTGACAGTTGGCTTCCCTTCTATTGAATGTGATAAAATCGCCTTAAAAAGATAGTAGGGGCGCTCTAGAGATTATAGCTCAAGGTATATGATTTCTGCACGCATTTCTTCCTGGTTCAAGACTTATTTCACTTCCGATTTCTAGAAAATTATTAATAGATTTACGCTGTGATCTAAGAATTTGCTTAGGAGTAGCGCTTATAATATTTACAGCACCGCAAACTGTGCACCTCTTGCGTAGTTAGCGATGTTATAAACAAAATAAATCGTTTATAGGATCGATCAATTTTTCCAGTCAAACTAAAAGCTCAGCAATTCTCCAACTTCAAGGCCATAGATTAATAATTTCCTTGACTATTCTTTCACTAGTATAGAACATCTCTTAATAGATAGGACCTTTAGCTTATAGCCGACTCCAAATAGTATATTTAATTAATAGAGCTTTTTTTAGGTAAACCACTACCCTCGGTCACAAAGTAAGTTAATAATAGGAGTGTGAAGATGTCGTTTTTGAATTATGTTTTTACTCATGTAACTTAAATGTTCTAAAAAAATGTTATTTTCATAACTTGACAATGCGTCAGTATATAAGGATAAGGATTTTAGTTGTATGAATTGTACGTATATTTATTTTAGTTGCGAGTTTCTCAAAAAAGGCCAATTTTTTAAGAAAGAAAAAACACAAAATTGCAATTATCATAAAATTACAAATTTTAAATATAGATCTATCTTCCTAAAATCCCGCGATTATACTTTTGAGTACAGAAAAATAATATTTTGAAACTCGGAAATTGTCAATACGTCACCAGAGTGAAACTATAGTATCTATACCATTGGAGTCAGATGATGAAAGGGAGGGTCGGTTTAATATTAAATGGGAATGTATAGCAAAGTCAATTTGCTATAATTTTTAAAGAAAACCTGCAGGAAATGAAACCAATGCAGAATTAACCAAAATATGAACTATTATTTACTGTGAGCATTTGTATTTTTTCACGGTCTCAAAGAAACAATGACACTATTAAGAGGCAAATTTTCGATTTTCGTTAGATGTAGTTTTCAAATAGTTGCTTAGGAAATGGAACGTAGAGTAACTGAT
Source organism: Chymomyza procnemis (assembly GCA_035046065.1). Lineage (NCBI taxonomy): Eukaryota > Metazoa > Arthropoda > Insecta > Diptera > Drosophilidae > Chymomyza > Chymomyza procnemis. The sequence goes on from JAWNOJ010000023.1 coordinate 31,083,260, forward strand.
GTATATACAAAGACTTCCATTTATAGGTTTTATATACTCTTACAATATCCTTTGTACCATACTGCGCAGGGCATATATATATTAAATAAAATTTAGGCCTTCCGAAAAGAAGGAGTCACTGTAGAGATCGTGAGCTTCTGGCAAATGCCTAATGCATGTCATGCTTCTGCTTCGTCTAGTTCACTTGAGAACTAGCTAAAATATGTTAAGGAGACTGATACTATTCAGGACTTGGTCAAGTTTTTTTTCCCATTGCGCCTGTCTTCTGATTAGCGAAAATAGCGCAATTGCCACATGCGTTTTCAATAAGCTCATTAGTCAAGAACTTTATGTCTCTGTTATGCTTTTAAAAAATTGATATTAAGGGTACAAATTAATTCGTTTTATTATTTTAAAAAATTAACAAATTTGTCACTAGTTTTTATTGTACAAACTTCTTAAACGGAGCGAGCAGCATTCTCAACCCAAGAGCGGAGAACAGCAACATCGGCATAGACCCCTGGGTATGCGGGCTCAGCGCAGCCGAAACCCCAGGATACAACACCAACAAGACGGCCACCAGACACCAATGGGCCACCGGAATCACCCTGGCAGGCATCCTTGCCTTTGGTAGCAGCGCAAATCATGGTGCTCTTGATCTGGCTACCATAACTGTAGGTGCTGGAAGCGCATTGAGATTGGCCAACAATTTTGGTGTCAATGTACAACAGACGGTAGGAAATGGAGCCACCGAAGGAGGTATCACCCCAGCCAGAAACTTGAGCGAAAGCACCGTTAGCGGGAGCAGAAGTAGCCAGAGCAATGTTCTTAATGTCGGAGCTGTAGGACAGAAAAGAGGACAGGCGGATGACAGCAATATCGTTGACCATGGTGCTGGGTCTGAAGCCTTCGTGGTTTCTGAATGAAGCAACATCGACATAGCTGCCGTCATAGCTCCAGTAGGTAGATCCAGCACGGACCTTCAGGGCAGAAGCGCTAACGGATTGCAGGCAGTGAGCAGCAGTCACAATGATCTTTTGACTGTAGACAGAGCCACCGCAGGAGTGACCACCATTACGGTGAAGGGAGATTTGCCAGGGAAAGCTGCTGATGCTGGTAGCAATACCACCAACAATGCGACCATCCAGCTGGGGCAGCATACCCTCAGGAATGGCAGCGCCGAAGGCGCAGGCAACAACCGACAACAAAATCACGAACTTGAACATATTACGACAACAGTGAGACTGTTGAATTGTGTGCACTTTTATATGAAATTCAGAGCGTGTTATTGCCAAAGTTTGATATCAATCTTTACTTTTGAAGAATAATTTTATTCACAAAACTGCAAAATAGTCATCTTTCAAGAGCTCTTGTGTTTTGTTTTTGCGGTTTTATGATTACAAGTTTCGAGCGTCTATATGGACATATATGACAGGTGACAGTTGGCTTCCCTTCTATTGAATGTGATAAAATCGCCTTAAAAAGATAGTAGGGGCGCTCTAGAGATTATAGCTCAAGGTATATGATTTCTGCACGCATTTCTTCCTGGTTCAAGGCTTGTTTCACTTCCGATTTCTAGAAAATTATTAATAGATTAGACCTCTTGCGTAGTTAGCGATGTTATAAACAAAATAAATCGTTTATGGGATCGATCAATTTATCCAGTCAAACTAAAAGCTCAGCAATTCTCCAACTTCAAGGCCATAGATAAATAATTCTTTCACTAATATAGAACATCTCTTAATAGATAGGACCTTAAGCTTGTAGCTATATATGTTCACTTGAGAAATAGCTAAAATATGTTAAGGAGACTATTACTATTCAGGAGTTGGTCAAGTTTTTTTTCCCATAGCGCCTGTCTTCTGATTAGCGAAAATAGCGCAATTGCCACATGCGTTTTCAATAAGCTCATTAGTCAAGAACTTTATGTCTCTGTTATGCTTTTAAAAAATTGATATTAAGGGTACAAATTAATTCGTTTTATTATTTTAAAAAATTAACAAATTTGTCACTAGTTTTTATTGTACAAACTTCTTAAACGGAGCGAGCAGCATTCTCAACCCAAGAGCGGAGAACAGCAACATCGGCATAGACGCCTGGGTATCTGGACTGAGCGCAGCCAACACCCCAGGATACAACACCAACAAGACGGCCACCAGACACCAATGGGCCACCGGAATCACCCTGGCAGGAATCCTTGCCGCTGGAAGCAGCGCAAATCATGGTGCTCCTGATCTGGCCACCATAACCGTAGGAGCTTGAGGCGCATTGAGATTGGCCAACAATTTTGGTGTTAATGTACAACAGACCGCTGGGAATGGAGCCACCGGAGGAGGTAGTACCCCAGCCAGAAACTTGAGCGGCAGCACCGTTAGCGGGAGCAGAGGTAGCCAGAGCAATGTTCTTAATGTTGGAGCTGTAGGACAGAGAAGAGGACAGGCGGATGACAGCAATATCGTTGACCATGGTGCTGGGGTTGTAGCCTTCGTGGTTTCTGAATGAAGCAACATTGACGTAGCTGCCACCAGAGCTCCAGTAGGTAGATCCAGCACGGACCTTCAGGGCTGAAGCGCTAACGGATTGCAGGCAGTGAGCAGCAGTCACAATGATCTTTTGACTGTAGACAGAGCCACCGCAGGAGTGACCACCATTACGGTGTAGTGAGATTTGCCAGGGGAAGCTGCTGATGCTGGTAGCAGTACCACCAACAATGCGACCATCCAGCTGGGGCAGCATACCCTCAGGAATGGCAGCGCCGAAGGCGCAGGCAACAACCGACAACAAAATCACGAACTTGAACATATTGTGACTACAATGAGACTCTGTTGAAATGCGTGCGCTTTTATATGAAAATCGAGGCATATTATCGCGCAACTTTGATACGAGTCGTTGTTTCGGAGCCCTATGATTTCACTCACTAAACGGGGATTTGGTAATCTTTCAAGGGTTCTTCAGACAAATAGCATTACTTTTCCGATAATTTACGGTTTGCGTGATTACAATTTCATTATGTAAAGGCATACGCCAGCGTTTATGTATGTGTGAAAATTTTTAATGGAATGACGGATGTCAGTTGAGTGGACATTTGATAAATTTAACTTCTTAATAGCTTTCTATAATTGAAAAAGATTTGTGGATCCATATTGGCAGTCGATACTATGGCCTTAAGAATGAATGACGTGTGACATAAATAATTGTACGGAATGTGGCGAAAATTTGATTTTCATTTACTTGATTTGTTAAAAAACTTATGTGATATCAGTGCATGTATATAATTTCAGATAGTGTAAATTTAGCACTAAAATGATCTAAGGACGCTAAGTATATTTGCTTTTTACAAGAGGAAAGGAATTTTTTGTATTGTGTGGAAGATCTAAATATGCCAATATTTGTCACATTTTTGTAGAACAAATAATTGCTTAATTGTTTGTGATTACCAACATAAGGGCTGAATTGGAAAAATAAGGCAAAAATAAAGCTTTTGCGCATGCCAAGTACAAATAGAGGACTTTTATGGCCGAATTTGTAATGCTCTGTGAAACTTCCTATGAAACTACTTTTAGCCGAATATACAATAGTGTGCTTTCGAAAGTTTTTAGACCCTGCCTGTCTCTACCAATGTGTACCGCCACCCGTGAACGTCTAGATTTCAGAAATAGAAAGGTATATGAAGGATTTTAAAAGAAACCCTTCTATTTGTAGACCGTTTACCGTATTGATTGGGGCTATCTTACCACGGAACTTTTTACATCCAGTTTATGGTTCCATGAGGTGTGTTAAAAAAATAATGTTTGACACACCAACAAACCAGAGTCTCGTACATTCATTACCCCATTACCATTAAAATTAGAGATTTTGATACAGGAGAGTACTTCCCGTCTTTTAGTGACGCAAAACATTCTGGTCAAGAGTCTGACACCAAGTCCATTTTCAAAGCGTTAAACTCCAAGAACATAGACTTGATTGTCTTTTAAGTCCTCTTAAGACAAAGTTATTTTTAATTTTTCGAACTGGGTCAGTTAGTTCAGATTTGATCAATTCGAATGTTTTCCATTAATTGAACTTTCATCAAGGTGCAAATACATTTGTGTATTTGGAGTACAGTGCACTCCGATATAAAGTAAAAACTCTGTATTAATTTTTAATCATTTTTTATTTATACCAAACCGTTCATATTTTCACATTGAATTGACAGTGCTTGAAATCCAGCTATGGAAAGTAGCAACACTGGAGTAGACACCAGGGTAATGGGATTGAGCGCAGCCATAGCCCCAGGAGACGACACCAACAAGTTTGCCACCGGAAACCAATGGGCCACCAGAATCACCTTGGCAGGCATCCTTGCCGCTGGCAGCAGCGCAAATCATGTCAGATTTAATTTGACTACCATATCCGTAGGAGCTTGAGGCGCATGAAGATTGAGAAACAATTTTGACATCGACATAAAGCAATTTGGTTGGTATGGAGCTGCTGCCTGAGGATGTAGTACCCCAACCTGAAACTTGAGCGGCAGCGCCGTTGCTGGGATTAGAGGTGGCCATGGCAATAGTCTTGACGTTCGAGTTTAGGGACAGTGCGGACTTCAACTTGATAACAGCAATATCGTTTTGCATGGTGCTGGAGCTGTAGCTACCGTGGTTCTTGAAAGACTCAACGCTAATGCTTTGGCCACCAGAGTTCCACTCGGTAGATCCGGCGCGAATGCTAAGTGCTGAGGCGCTAACAGACTGCAGGCAGTGAGCAGCAGTAACGATGAAACGGGAGCTATAGATGGTACCGCCACATGAGTGACCGCCATTGCGCTGCAGAGAAATTTGCCAGGGGAAGCTGCTGATGCTGGTAGCAGTACCACCAACAATGCGACCATCCAATTGGGGCAGCAAACCCTCAGGAATGGCAGCGCCAAAAGCGCAGGCAACCACTGACAATAGGATGACAAACTTGAACATATTGATACTACAATGAAGCTCTACTAAGCTGTTCGCTTCTTTTATAGGAACTCGGATGAACCGAAATTACTATGCTTTCAAAATGTTAAAATTTCCCAAATTAGTTTTATGGACGTATCTCAGTGATACGCTTTTGGGTTTGATATGGCTATGACCAAAAACTTATTCGTTAGGGTTTTTCCAGTACGAAGTATTTTTAATTTTAAGGGGTAATGGCGTTGAACGTTTTATTCTTTTAACTTATTGTTTCAGCCATTTATTATTGGTCTAAACTCTCTTTTGAAAGAGCAATTTTATTACTTGAGTGCAAATTCGGGAATCTCATTTTGGGGTTTACTTAACACTTGGCGGCGTATGTGGCAGGTAATAATAAAGCACTTGGCTTTCAATCAGTTCAAAAAGTTTACAATTACCACAAGTATCTAAGTACTGCACGGCGCGTGCCGTTTATTTACAAGTACTCGAAACAATTATAAAATAATTCTGAAACATTTTCCTGATTATGGCAGATGGCATGTTCCACTGGCTCTTGGTATCATTCCGCTCTTCTTGTAACAAGCATTTGAATGAACTCGATATACCCATTTTGTCCCTGAATAATAATTATTAACAAGCAAGCCTAAGACCTTGTACGAAATGTTCATGCACTTGTAAATTATAATGCTCTTATCACGTAACACCCGCCACTTGTAAATTAACTTAAGTCGCCGCTTAAGCCCCTTTTCCGATAGCATTCATGCATTTTGTGCTATAAAAACTACATTAAATCACAGTTTTGAAATCACTTTTTCGATATCTGCATAATGTGCAAGTTCATCATCTTGTTAGCCATTTTGGGCTGTGCTCTAGGCGCTACAATTTCTCGCATGGAAGGTCGTGTTGTAGGTGGCAATAGTATTGCCATCAAGAATGCTCCCTGGCAGGTTGGAATATTTGTTAATAGCTCCTATCTCTGTGGCGGGGCCATTTACTCGGCCAATATTATTATATCAGTAGCGAACCTGATGATCTTTGCCTATCCCCATGAAATGCATGTACGTGCAGGCTCTAGTGACTGGAAAACTGGTGGATCTCTGGTCGATGTGGCTGCCTATAAGTTGCACGAGGGCTACTCACAATTTACACTGGCCAATAACATTGCCGTGCTACGTTTGAAAACTGCTTTGCGATTCGGCGAGACCATACAGCCCATAGCCTTGGCTAAGGAAGCACCTGCCAGTGGCGCTACAGCCAGCTTTACGGGCTGGGGCTCGACCCAAGCGGGTGTTGCCAAACAGCCAAATTTATTGCAATAAATTGAGGTGAATGTAATCAGTGCAGAAGACTGCGCTTCCGATAGTTACAGTTATGGCAGCTCAGTGCGCTCTTCTATGATTTGCGCTACAGCTGAGGGTAAGGGTGCATGCTTTAAGGATACTGGTGGTCCCTTGGTTGCTGGTGGTCAGCTGGTTGGAATCTATTCATGGGCTCTTGAGTGTGCATCTACAGCATATCCAAACATTTATTCAGATGTTGCTGAATTGCGCACTTGGATAATCAATGCCGCACGCACAGTTTAAAATTTTTCAAATTTGCAATAAATTGCTGAATCGGTTTTCTATTGTCATTTTCATGCGATATTTTTTTTGCAGGGCAATCTCTAATGTATGAACATCACTATGACGATTTTAAGGGAAAACCCATTGGGTTAAAGCTTAAGGGGATAAATATTGGCTAAAATTTGTAGTTTTCATGTCCGTATTTTTGTTTAACAATCTTATCAATTGAAGTGGAGAGTGTGGCCAAAAGCACTCATCAATATTATCAAGTCGGCTGACAGCTGATAGAGCATAGACGAGCTTAAAAATTGTACGAGTACGTCATCGTCATCATCAAGATACGCCCCAGTCAACACTTTCAACGCAAAAAAATAAAACTATCTTAAGTTACAGCAATGACTATTTTATAATTTTGTGCAAATTCATTACGGATTCTCAATCATTGTATTTGACTTGTATTTGCGTATAGAACGTACGTTGTCCTTTATCAGTTAAACACTTCTGATAACATTTTTAAGAGAATTAAATAAGTTTAAAGTCTTTATATAATATTACGAGTAATCTATAAGTGTAGGGTATTGACTGCGCAAAATTAAGTTGAGAGATAACACAAAAAGGTTGAGGAGGTTCGTGGAAAATGCGTTTTGAGATAATTTTAGTTGTATTTATTTTCTTAAATAATCAACTAATGATTGGAGTTCGGTTTGCTAATAACAAAAATAATATATGTCAACATAAAATATATATATTTGTGTATATTTTTTTTTTTACCTATAGATAGTACTATAGAAAAGTAGCCACTTGAAAAGTTCAAGTGTCCAAGCTATCAATCATTATGTTAGTATGATAAAGACAAAATAATATGAAATGCAGGGCTTCAAGCTTCAGGGATGAACATCTACATTTGGCTGCTGATTGCTCCAACTCAGTTCATGGTCTTTTATAGGAAATGAGCATAAACTTAAAACTAGTTTCTACTGCTACTGCTACCCCACTTGTATTTTGGTAATTTGCATGGTCACAATTGTGTTCAGCTTGCACTTACTATAATATATGCCTGTTATTGGAAATTAATTAGCTAATAAAATAATAAAAAGAATTAAAAACGATTAAGTTTATGCTGTTCTTCAGCAGATACTTAGCTGACCACAGATAGCCAACGACTTGAGTCGTTAATAGAACTATAATATGTCGTCAAATTTGCTTTTAAAGTTTTTATTTCTAGGAATAGCAGTTTCTGCTCAATTACTGATATATACTTAATGCCCGCTAGTCACATATAATCTTGATCACGGTATGTCATTGCTTGTAATCCACCAGAGTATACACAATATTTTATATAAAAGCTTTGCTTGTTACCAACAAAGACAGTATTTTTGTAGCTCTTTCAAAATGTTGAAGTTCGCCATTTTGCTGTCAATTATTGCTGGTGTTTGGTCCAAGGCTACGACACATAGTAGATTGCCTCAGCAGGATGGCCGCATTATTGGCGGTGCGCCTACAACCATAACTCAACATCCTTGGCAAGTTTCATTGCATTGCGGAGGCATGCATTGCTGTGGTGGCATTATATACTCCACCAATATAATAGTGACCGCAGCACATTGTTTGCAACATGCTACACAAGATCAGCTAAAAGTACGTGCTGGTTCCAGCTATTGGTACGATGGTGGGGTTTTTCTCAGTGTGGCGGCTATTAAGTTGCACGAACAATTCAATAAAAAAACAATGGAAAATGATATTGCCGTACTGCGATTGAGTTCTTCGTTAACTTATAGCTCAAAGATTAAATCAATTCCGTTGGCTAGACAAGCTCCTGATAATGGCACTGTTGCAACGGTTACAGGCTGGGGTGTTAACGACTCTATAGCCAGTACTTTACAATCCCAGCTGCAGCAGGTTGATTTGCAAATTATAAGCCAGCAAGAGTGCGCTTCTGATGCCTACAGCATGGATGGGTGGGTAACTAATTCTATGATTTGTGCCTTCGCTGCGGAAAAGGACTCTTGTTATGGCGACTCAGGTGGTCCTATGGTCGCTAATGGTGTACTGGTTGGTGTGGTATCATGGGGCTTTGGCTGTCTGGTTGATGATCCAGGCGTTTACTCGAATATAGCTGTTCTTCGCAACTGGATAGTTGATGCGGCAAAATGCCTGGAAGCTACTACCTAAAATTATGAAGGCTTTTGTGGTATAAAAAAAAACTTATTTATATTAATATGTACTATATGTACTAACTAAATATCAAGAACTATAGTTAAAATAAAGCTATTATTTGCTCATATACTTCATAAGCTGCCACTTATCACTGAAGCACTCTTAGGTTCCCTCAGTCTTTTGTAGCAGAACGTTTCTGCCTATAAATGCAATGTTTGCAAGCAAGTTTTTTTTAAATAATTTCGAAATGTTAAAGTTTGTGGTTTGCTGTTCGTTTGTTGTCTGTGTCTTAGGCGCATCGCAGCATGCCGGTTTTCTGCCGAAGCTGAATGGTCGCATTATTGGTGGTACACCCACAAGCATTAGTAAATTTCCTTGGCAAGTCTCGCTGATTGTGCGAGGTCAACATTATTGCGGTGGATCCATTTATTCCAGCAATATAATTATAACGGCTGCACACTGTCTGGAAGATTTAACGGAGGCATCAAGTGTGCTAGTGCGTGCTGGTTCCAGCAACTGGCAGACGGGTGGTCAACTGGTAGAAGTGGCTGCCTTTAGAATGCATGAAAACTATAATGCTGAAACGACAGCCAACGATATAGCTTTGCTTCGCCTTAAGACAGCACTCGCTTATAGCCCCAATATTAAGCCCATAGCGTTGGCCAAACAATCTCCGCCTCATGGTGCCAAAGCATATGTTTCGGGCTGGGGAGCAACATATGAAAGCTGCTATATCATGTCCGATACGCTGCAATATGTAGAGCTGCATATAGTTAGCCAAACGGAATGTTCATCGCCCTACTACGACTACGGTGATGAAGTTATGCCTGGCATGATTTGTGCTGCAGAGTTGCACAAGGACTCTTGCAGCGGCGACTCGGGTGGCCCATTGATATCGGCTGGTGTACTTGTCGGTGTAGTCTCCTGGGGCGGTGGTTGTGCACAAATCGAATACCCTGGTGTATACACTGATGTCGCCGTATTGCGCGATTGGGTGATTAATGCAGCTCGTTCAGTGTAAGCGTTGGACTTTATCTTTTAGTGCTTCAATGAAGTGGATTTTTCCACATTAAGTACAATAGATGTTGACAAAGCATTACAAAGTGTTTTGGCTAAGTACTTGTATTAAGACTTAATAAACGTTTAATTGAATTTTATTGCAATTGTATGCATTTTATCAGTTGTCAGCCTAATTACGTTTTAGCTACAAACTTTTCTAATAATTCTTTCATTCTTTCTCTCAATTATCCTTACCTAAACAACAATAAGCAAAGAAGTCTAAGAATCCTTTTTGTATAAATGAAAATTTTGTGTAAATAAAAATTGTTTAATTTCCAGCTGAACACAACTGGAAACTTTAACATGATTGTATCGTTTGCAGGCAAGTCTATGCTTTAAAGTACTCACTGTACTCGTAACGGTTCAAACGCATCTTTCAGTTACTTCAAAGCTTTTATTGAGCTTTCGCAGAGTTAACGGAATCGCAAAAGCTTTTAAAGCGTATTTTGTGGCGTTCGCATAAAAAAGCTGCAACAGACATAGTTAACGATCAGCTAATCAAAATTATTGATAACTACAATAATTTAAAGACCAATTAAGACAAGATTAGGGCAAAGCTTTTGACTCATTAACCGGACTGCCCACAATTGAGTTGTCAAACAATAATTAACCAACTCAAGAGAATGGTCAACATACTGTGTACTAAAATATTACTACTACTTTGCGTCAGCCTGGCATGGAGCAGCGGTATTGATACCTATATAGTGGGTGGTAACGATATTTATGCACGTTATGCACCATATCAGGTGTCAGTGCGGCATCGAAGCAGCAAAACCAGTGCCTATGCACACACCTGTGGCGGCAGTGTGCTTGATGAGCGCACGATACTAACCGCAGCGCATTGTTTGAACCAACGTTTGGCTGAGGACTTGCTTGTGGTAGCCGGCACAGAGACACGCAGCGGCATGGATGGCGTGGTGACGCGCGTAAAGCAGTTGGTACCACACGAGTTATATAATGCAAGCATTACGGACAATGACATAGCGCTGATATTTTTGGATCCACCTTTACCACTAACACATGAGAAGATAGCTGCTATTGAGCTGGCGAGCGAAGTGCCAAAAGTAGGCGCAATAGCAAATGTTTATGGTTGGGGCTTGACCACGGAGAATGGGCTAGGCGCAACGCAACTGCAGCAGGTGCAGGTGCCATTAGTAGATACGCAACGGTGTCAGACAGCGTATACTTGGCGACCCATTACTGAGGCTATGTTATGCGCAGGTGCCGAAGGAAAGGATGCTTGCTCTGGCGATTCCGGTGGACCTTTAGTTGTGGAAGCTAAGCAAATCGGCGTAGTATCCTGGGGCTTTGGTTGTGCACGCATTGATTATCCTGGTGTTTATGCGAATGTTTCTCACTTTCGGGAATGGATTGCGCAGCAGCGTGCAGCCTATGCGCAATAACTGATATCATCAATAAAATATATGATCATTATTACTTTGATAACAAACAGCTGACTTTATCAGCCCTAAGCTATAATTACATTGCCAACTTGTGCACTAAAATTTTAGAGTAGTTACTGTTTACTGATTAGATCTTTTACAAACTTGACCGGTTAGCGAATGGACTGGTCGCAGCGGTTTCAGTTCGCCTTAAGTCGTCAACAACATGGCACGCGTTGTACAATTAATAATACTCCTACTGGCCTTGCTATATGCAACTCTGGCACAACCTTTTAGCCAGCAAAAGGATTCAAGTAATCAACGCATTGTTGGTGGCTACGAGAGCGACATTAGAAATCATCCACATCAGATTTCACTGCGTTACAGACCGCTGCTGGCGACTACCTATGCGTTCTCTCATCGTTGTGGTGGCTCTATTATCGATAGCGACAAGGTCTTGACCGCAGCGCATTGTATTATCGGCACTGTGCCCAGTCAATACAAGGTAGTGGCAGGCACAAATTGGCGCCAAGGTACCGATGGCTTCATTGTAAATGTAAAAGAGATCATCATGCATGAGGAATACAATCCCAGCACTTACGATAACGATGTTGCTTTACTTATACTGGAACCGCACTTGCATTTAAATAATCTTACCGTGAAAGCTATCAAGTTGGCCGAGCGTGCGCCTCTGGACGGCGCCATAAGCACCATAACTGGCTGGGGTACTACTAGTTATGGTGGCGTAGCCTCAGATAAGCTTATGGCTGTGAACGTGCCAATTGTAGCCAATGACATATGCGATGAAGACTATGGAGGTGGAAAAATTAAAGATTCAATGGTATGTGCTGGTGTTCGCGGTGAGGGTGGCAAAGATGCCTGCCAAGGTGATTCTGGTGGCCCATTAGTTGTCTACGATCAATTGCATGGTGTTGTCTCGTGGGGCAATGCTTGTGCAGATCCTCGATATCCGGGTGTTTATGCTAGCGTGGCAAATCTGTTGAGCTGGATCAAGTCAAAGGTAACGCTGCCTAGATTCTAAAGCAGTAAAAATTTGACACATGTTTTAACACTGCAAAAATAAAGACTTATTTATGCCAAACGTGTATATTATGGGTTTTTCTGCTGGTCACCTATCAAGGCGCTTTCGATTGAAATCAATCAATTTTCCATTTAAAATTGGCGATTAGATTTGATTAGAGATAGATAACAATGTTGTTACAAGCTGCTTGAGGAACAAAAAGTATAAGTCGACAGAAAGTATGCAACAAAATGCTTAAGGTTTGCTAGTTCATTGGTATTAGTATTATGCGGCAAAGAGATAATTTTAAATTTAACAAAGCTATCGATCGATTTTCTTAGTGAAATCTATCGATGCCTGTCGAGTTCTCATTATATGCTTAATCCCACAATGTAGTTTCTCTGCAGAGAGAGAGAACTCTACTCGAATCGATTTGATAGCAACTACGTTCTGTCGTTATCTGAACAAGCTTATTTAGTTAAGTTAATCAGAAAATGCGTTTAAAAAGCATTGAAATTATGCCCTTTTTAAATATAGCTTATAATCAGTCTAATTTGATACGTTCCTGCAAACGGTTGGCACGCAAAATGTGCAACAACTTTTTACTCCAGTTGCTAAGTTTGGCGTTTATTGCATTAAGCGCACAGGCTGAGAAGCAACCGGATGGTAGGATTATTGGTGGCAGCACTGTGGATATTGCGCGTCATCCATATATTGTCTCCTTACGCTATAGGCGACCTGAGCGTGCGGAGCTGGGTTATTTGCATGAATGCGCTGCCGTTATTTACAACGAGACGGTGCTGTTGACCGCTGCACAATGTTTATGGAATCTAGCTGAGGGCACCAAGATTATGGCCGTTGCAGGCGCAAGAACACGCAATGGCACTGATGGTCTCATATATCCTGTTTCCGTGTGGAAATATCACGAAAAGTTTGAATATCGCAGCGCTGACTACGATATAGGTTTAGTGAAACTGGAATCACCGCTTAATTTCAACTATTATGGCATACGTGCCATTGGCATACGCGCCTCACGCCCTGCTGCAGGACGTATGGCTACTGTACTTGGCTGGGGCTATCGTGAAGAATGGGGACCCTCAAGCTATCTGCTAGAGCATGTGCAGGTGCCTATTATCAGCCAAGAGCAGTGCGCAAATGTATATGGTCCCACCGACATAACAGAACGCATGGTTTGTGCGGGCGATTTACAACATGGCGGCAGCGACTCCTGCCAGGGTGATACCGGTGGACCCTTAGTCATCGATGAGCAATTAGTAGGACTGGTCTCTTGGGGACGCGGCTGTGGTAGACCTGGTTACCCAACGGTTTACACTTTTGTTGACAGTTGTAAAGAGTGGATTTCCAAAACTATCGACACGCTTTAATTTGCCATAAATGAGCCACAAAGCTGTATTTCAGATAAGCGAAATATTCGTTAAAGTTTGCCGCTATCTTTTAAGTACATATAATGTGGCTTATCTGGAATTGTTTATAAACAGGCTTTAGGCATAGTTCAATAATGCAACGGGCATTCACATATTATACAAGAACCATACATTTTGATTTCAACCTATCGTGTGTTTTATTATTGTTTCAAAAAATGATCGACTTTACCCTTTTTTGTGATGTTCGGTAGCGTAGTAGTAGTATTATTTTGAAAAGCACGCTGTCCACATAAAACTTTAATAATACTTTAATGGCTAGCTAAATAGCTTACCAATCTGCTACTTGTATACTTAGTTTTATTGTATTATATTATATAAAAATTATCTTTCAGTGGCAATATAGTAAAACTATCATAGAATTTTATTTCAAATTTCTTTTTATTTATTATTTTATTATCTATTATTAATGAAATATTAACTCATTACAAATTATTTCTGGCGCATGCTTAATAAAATTGTTCAATGTTCAGATCATATGATCCACAATCCTGTAGTACTGATTTGGAACTGATCTGCCCGGAAGCACACAGCCATAACCCCAGGATACAATGCCCACAAGTAGGTTTTCGTAAATAAGGCCTTGACAAGCCTCCTTGCTTGGGGCGCTATCATTCTATTAGATTGTGTGATACGACTATAAACTGCACACTAAGTTTGTATGTGTTACGGAATTAAAAAGAAATTGATTTTTAAAGCACTCCAAGAATTTTCTTTGCCCAGGTTTATACTTGTACCCTCTACACTCGGTTAGGTTTATAGCTAAGCCGTTTATCACACCTAACTGAATTTATAAAAAGCTTATCGACATTTGCTGAGCCATAAAACGTATAGTATTATTTGTAAAAAAACGCACACCATATTGATTTTAGTTGTCATGTGTTTAATAAGTTGAAAATCCCGTCTTTAAAGAAATTCAATGGTGCCCACTTTGGAATAAGCGTTGGCAGTCTCTAAAATCCATTCGCGTAGCAATGGTACTGAGGCATAAACGCCTGGAGAACCGGGACGCGCACAACCAAAACCCCAGGACACTATGCCCAGAAGTGCGTTGTTATGGATTAGCGGACCACCCGAGTCCCCTTGGCAAGCATCTTTACCACCATTTTCAACTCCAGCGCAGAGCATGCGGCTTGTCAGCATGATGGAATATGTTTTTTTGCATGAGGCGTTTTCTACAATATTGACATTGACTTGTTGAAGTATATCCGGAATAGTGCCACCTTCGGTAGTGGTGCCCCAGCCGGTTACGGTTACTTCTGTACCATGCTCTGGCAGCTCCTCCGCCAGCTTAATGGGCTGAACGTTTTTATTATATTCAAATGCTCCCGTAAGCACCAAAATTGCAACATCATAATCGTTATTAAGTGATTTGTATTTGTCGTGTATGATAAACTCTTTGACAGGCAGCTCTTGTTGTTTCGTACTTAGTGTAGTGGAACCAGCAGCAATGCTGAGACCCTCAACGCCAGCCAAGCCAACTACGCAATGTGCGGCGCTAACAATAATGTTACTGGCAATTATGCTGCCTCCGCATCGATGCCTGCCGTTATAGAGCATAGATATCTGATGAGGATACTGGCTAATGTCGGCATCCGAACCGCCTACAATACGACCATCAGGTGTGGGCACGTACACGGGCACAGCACAGCGAACTGCTACGGCAGCAGTAACCACGAGTATAGCGCTTAATATGCCCTTCATTGTAAAACTTTAAAAACTAAAAGAGAAATCTATTACGAGTCTTGGCTTTTATAGCATTGCAAAGGCTTATCGCTAACTTTGAGATATTGTAAATCATGTGCATTGCCCAGCCTTTAAATTTAATCAATAATTTTGATAGTACAATTATTTGGAAAATACTGGGCACACGATCAAAATCAAGTCAATAAAATATAAGCACAAAAGATATGGCAATATGACGCTGCCCAAGCCTGATTTAAAAATTCATAAAGCGACTTGCGTTCTCTTTTATCGTCGATAATAATTTCTAAAGTTCGCCTGTGCATGATTTTGGGCTTCCTTCCTGGACCCTATAAAGAAGCAAGCAAAAGCCCAGAATTTGTCCATGTGTATTTTATGCTGATTTCACATACGTACATCATGATTAATGTCATCCAAGTTGAGTGCTTAGACCATAGAGCCTCTTAAACCATTTAATTTAATGCATTGTATTTTGTTATATATCGCACATTTGAGCCATGTACCATGTTAACCAATGTTTTACTTCATAATCTCGCTTCAAACACATATACATATAATATAACAAGTAATACTTGATGCAGACGAAATTAAATATTCTACAAATAAAACGAATTAGTTTATCAACAAACAAACAGTCTGCCTTTATTGCATGTACAACTTATCGATATTATTATCGAAAATCAGCTGATTCTTGTTGTATGCAGACAGCTGCTAACTAGTGTTGGGTTGCACAAAAGTGAGCGAACCACTTTGGTTCGCTCATTTAGCGACTCACTTAAATGAACCAACTCTCCACAAAACGTCTGTTACTTTTTGACTGTTGCAAAGAGATTTAATTATTTTGGTTGCGAAGAAAACAGAGAGTTGAGTGTACTCGTCAACTGTCGTGGCATGCAGTTAAATAAAATGAATATTAACTAAACAAATATTTATTTACCTTCTAACCGTTTTTCTTGATTTGGCAAGCTAGGGATGAATATAATTGTTATTGAGATATATCAATACAATTCCATGCATGAAAATCGCAACATTAACTAAATTCGCAGCGCAAAATATCCATGGCAATGTAAATTGTACTCCCAAAGTGGGAGACAAAGCGAATTAAGGCGAAATTATTAATGCAACATACAAAAGGATATAGTATTAGCGGCCAAACGATCGTTGGTGTTGAAATGAAGAATGGTACATTTCTAATTAGAAAAATCATATTGGCGCTGCTTCTTACAAAAGTGTCCAGCGCCTTGCATACGCTGATGACGTGACAAGAGCATTTCCACAAGCTGCCAACGTAGACAGATACCTTCGATTGCTCCGATGTCAGGGTCATCAGAAAGCTTTGGCTCTAAATCGAAAAGGCCCTATCGGAAACCAACGAAAGTACTCGAAGTTTGCGTCATAATTCGGTTGAACAACAAAGTAATCAATATTCTAATCAGTTACTTTTCACTTTTTAGATAAATAGTAATTTTAAAAGTGCCCAACAGGCTAAAAAGTTTTACTCGCATTTTAGTTGGCAGCACAAAAACTTTTTTTTTTAATTTGGAACAGCAATCTAAACTATTTTTATTGTGGAAATTTAGACATGTTAGCTGACAGTTAATGTCGCAACGCGTCGTTTCAAGTGGCATATTTCTTGGCTTTAACAAACATTGTACTTTTCTAAACACATTTAAAAATGTCTTATAAATACGCACATGATATGCGAAATAGTTTCAAAGCCGATGACATTTAGGGTGGCTATTTGCATTCTTATAGCATGTTGTGCGTTGCAAAAGAATTTTTTGCTTACCATATGTCTGCAAAACAATCTGTTGTTTTTCAAATAACGTTTGCATGTTAGTTTTAATAAAGGACGATGAAAAGAATTTCACTCACTACGGGGCGGTGTACATGTACATGTAGAAAATACAAAATGCTCACGAGATTCTCGAAATACCATTAGTAAAAGTGAGTGTTGGGCCGGTGGGTGTGCACTACCGAAGATGCATCAGAGTGCACTGCCTGACATAAAGTATTAACAAGACTGGGATGCCATGGTCATACACTTTCAGGTTTTTGCAAATGGATGCTACTAAAAGGCTGCTGGTTGCCATAAGGCGCTGACTTTTGAAGAATGATAAAGGCCAAAAGTTTCTGTACAATTTAAAATTATTTTTATCGGCATAGATTTCGTCTCTTAATTTTGAAGAAAGTGAAATTATAAAATTATTAAATAGACAACAACAGCTAAGTGTGATTATAACGTGATTCAACAAAAGTATGCTTAAAACCCCAAGAATTCAACGTAAACATTAAAGTCTGTTTTTTTATAATACAATAGATGATTCTCTCAGTTGTAATCCAAAAAGCGATATTTTATTTTTATCAGAAAATTTTAATGAATAGTTGGAAAGCTTATCCGTAGATTTTTAGCGTCTAATCATAATAATTTTCTTGCTGTTTAAGATTTGCTCACTGATATATTTACTAATACACCCGAAAATCCCCGCATGGAATTGATCAGCAAAATATTCCACAACAGTTTGAAGGATGTACAATCATGGCAAAACGCTGGGTAGCTTTTGTACCGAGGATTTGCTTTTGATACTTTCGGAATAGTTTTTTTTACGAGGCGGGAAACCAATCCCTGACCTAAACTCAGATGGAAAGAAAAAATGGTGAAGTAACGTGTATCTGCTTTTGAAGTGACCAACTGCGCACGTAAATCATATATCATATCACAAATAATACAAAATGATAACATCTCTCTACATGAAACTCCTAGGAAAAAAAATCCAAACGCTGAAAATGGCGTGTATGGTATCAACAAA
This sequence comes from Chymomyza procnemis, assembly GCA_035046065.1. NCBI lineage: Eukaryota > Metazoa > Arthropoda > Insecta > Diptera > Drosophilidae > Chymomyza > Chymomyza procnemis. The sequence goes on from JAWNOJ010000023.1 coordinate 31,101,301, forward strand.
ATGGCTTACACATAACACCTCCGTTCTTCAAATTTAAGAATGCTTCTACAGGAGTGACACATTTTTATTGACAACATCTAAAGTTTACATCAATGGAAAAGCTGTCTCTTTTCTAGATATCTTTGGTTATACTCTTGGTAATGTAATTCTAAGAATAAACTGTCATAGCACCATAATCATACAACTAAAAACAACAGATTCAACAACCATTAAACTGAATTAATTATTTATCGACAAAATTGCCATAAGTACTCGTAGTACTCGTCAGCATAGATGTAGGCGTTGACGATAATGTGCACTTTACCATCAACGGAGTATTGCTTGTTTAATTATGTTTCTTATCATACGGTGCTACTTTAGTTAAAAAAAAAAGATGAGTTAAAGTTTCTGCTCGGTTTGTTAAGGTTGGCGCCTCCCTCCTGTCAAATGCACACTACAAATGTTGAAAAAACTTTTGCCACTAAACAAGGTCTAAATAACTAAAATGATTTTAATGGCCTTTGAGGTTCAAGTTGTTTGTCAAGCAAATGAATTTTACTTGACGGCGATTATATGCCAGCTAGGCAGCCAGCCAGTCAACTCAAGTAAGCCAACTTGTTACAAAGTTTTGTGAAACATTTCCGATTGTTTGCAATAGTTGAAAAACGCTAAGCAGTGGGCATGTATATGTCTGCCAAATGCCAAATGCCGAACACGAATAGCAACAAGCTGACAGCGGTTAGCAAGAAACAAAGGGTTAAAATATGTGCCAAAATCACTTATAGAAAATCAAGTGTTAAAGTTTTCCGATAAGGTTGAAACATTAAAGTTTTGCTAAAATTCAATTTGTAAAAACACAACATGAACATAATGATTGGTTAAGAACACAGCAGGGGTGGAGAAATTTGTTCGTTGAAAGAAAGGTTTCACTCAAACAATATAATTATAAAAGGTCTGCGAGTTGTAAAACGGATTGTCTAAGATTTATAAATAAAAACAGTTTGCCAAAGATTTTGACTTATAAAATTATAGTTTGGCATTTTATGCTATTACAAGTTTCTTCTTGTCTGTTTAAACAAAGTAATTCTTAAAGCGCTTTTAGAAAAATATTATACAATGCCGATGGACTAGATTTTTACGATGGGAGCAAACTAAAAACTTTAACTTGAAAGGGCACAAAAATATTTTTGGAAAAAATTGTGTGAATTTGTGCAAAAAAAAAAAAATATATTGCAGCACTTTATGAACAATCAAAGTGTTCACAATTTTTACTTCAATTTCACTTGTATGCCTTCAGTTTTTTTCTGCTTTCTTTTGAGACAATTCAAAAATATAGCGCTATGCCGCACTTCTCTTAAGTTTCAAACAAACGCGAAAATCTACTGCAGATAATTTGATAAGAATTTGATTTTTTAGATGATATAATCAGTCAAATAAAAAAAAAAACGGATTTTGTTCAATGTTTTTCCAACAATGAAACAGTAAAGATCTAATGTATGTGTGCCGAAAGATCATGAGATACACAAAAGTTCATTATGTGCGATGAACTAATTGGTCCGTGGTTGTTTGGAATTAAAAAAGCTGTCACTGAAACCATCAACAAAAAGTGCTTCACATGGATCGCGTGAAGCGCTGAAAATCTTTATAAAAAAACATATACCACACATAATGGCATTCCTTTAAAAATTGAATTAGAGGTCTGTTTTATTTTCTGTTCACTTTTGGAGCCACAAAATGGATAATACAGATAAATTCATGTTTTTATGTACCAATGTCTTGGGCATATACAAAAAAGTAATTCTTAGTGTATTTTTTTTTTTTCCTTATTATTCTGCTTGGGAACTTAGGGCCTCTATAAGAGCCTTCCATCGAACCCTAGTTTAGCTCTGTCCCATGTTGTGTTCGCCTGTGTCAGTTCTTGGAGGATGGATCTTCTTCAGGTCGCCTTGGGTCTGCCGATTCGTCTACTGCCTTGTGGATGCCAGCTATCGCTATCTGCAGTTTCTCCATTTCTTCCTCGAACTGTGCTAATCATGATGGTTCCTTAAGGGTTCTAACGTTCCATTGTCCTATTCGTGACAGTTTTGGGGAGCCGTTTATGTTTAATTCTCTTATGTTGGTTTCTGTAATCTGTTGAGTTTTTCGATCGAACTGGTGATTGGCCAGATGCGACTTATCCCAGTGGTGGGGCTGCCACCTGACGCCTTCTGGGAGTGGCGTCTGCGCTCGGCTGCGCGGCAAGGCTGGGCGATACATTCTTCTTAATTGTTGGCATCATTCTAGCTGGTCTTGTGTTGTTGCTGTACGCCGAAAAGCTATGAATGGCGCTTGGTTCTATGGTGTACCCTCCATTTAGCGTGGGGGGGGGGGGGGGGTGAAGAGCGGGGAAGGGGGTTGCCGGAAATTGTTGAAAGGCATTGTGCAATGGAGAAAAGCTTTCTATTAAGTAGAGAAGCAATTTTTAAGAGGGACGTTGGAGTAGTCATGCCTCTTGCCATGAGTGGGATTCGAACCCACGACCCCACGTTTAGAAGGCAAGTGTATTACTATGAGCTATGAGGCCCTATATGCTTAGTGTATAGTGAAGTATTATTTTTGAATAATTTTATAATAGTGCAAAAGGTAGATGGAATATTAATGTATGAATCAAAGATTTAAATCAAAATCTAATATCTAATAAGATCTAAAGTCAAATATTGTGTGAATTCCGCTTGTTTTTTATTTCTTGGATGTAGAACAACATGCATACTATGGTTTGTTCAGATTACATTAACTAATATCTAGAAATGATATAGAATTAAATGTAAGGTGCATGAGTTGTTAAGTGCAACCGCATACATAGCAAAGTCTAATACCAAGTGCAGCATCTGTAAATCGTTTGATGCCAAATATTAATGACTTGCCCTCAAGTTAGAACCCAACACATATTTTAACGAGTTATTCATTTTATAAGCAGCACGATACCAACTAGTATTGTTTTATACATTTTTTTTTTTGCTCTATTGTTCTTGGTATACAATGTCCTTAGACGTGTGTCAGTAATCCTTCAGATACATTTAATTGTGTAGCGTTGCGAGCTTGGGTTAATGTTCGTAGGCGGCTGGCTTCCAATTCTTTGTAAATCGCATAAACAAAAGGCTTTTCTTAAGATTGAAAAAAAAAAATGTAAATTAAATATATGCACATACCTTCCAAGACACATTTGACTTGACATAGGTGACTGGGGTGGTTTTCTAGCCTTTATTAAGCGGCAAATGAAACAGGAATAAGGAGCATGTTTGGGTCCGACACGTGCGTTTCGAGCTATACTTTAGTTTTGATTTTGCATGATTGAATGAATACGTTTGGGAGCGTGCAAACAACAATAAAAATGTGTGTTTCATGTTAATCGGGAACAATGCGACATAAATTTTAGCCCAAATTCTTGGTTTTCACTTTTTGCCAAAGCGACATGAATTTTTGTCGAAAATGTTGGCTGCCAATTTGGGATGGAAATAATGTGACAGTAGTATGGAAATTCCGAGATGCAAATTTTGTTTATATAAAATTGTTTATCTCGGATGATTTGAAAAAAGTTGCTCTCAGATGGTGAATCCTGCAATGTTTAAGTCTATCTTCAGCGCTCAATTCAAAACGTGTGAAGTATCTGATATCAAAATATTATACAAATGAGTTGATGAATTTTATAATTCTTAAACAGAAAACGTAGTTATTACAGCAGCCAAAGTAGGTCAGTCAAATTTAGCAAGAAATAGAAGAAGGATGACATTTCTCTTGGGTGACACTGAGACAACTTGGCGCCATTTAGGCACAACGATGTTAATGTATGTAGAGGTTTGCTCTTAATGCTCTTGTAAGAGTTGCTTTAAAATGAAGTACTCCAAAGTGTTGCACAAAGGCCCAACGGTGTCAGCGATGACACTTTGACATTTTTAGAGCAATGCACTCGTCGCCTAGAAGGCATTGTGTGTGGGGCTGATACTAGGATCGTCTCCGATGCACTTGCAAACAAACAAGACGGCATAGGGACCACATTCAAGCGCAGACAAGCAACCAAGTCTATTCATATATAAAATATAGCATTTTCTTGGATCTTTAAAAAAGTTCATTGGTTATCGCGCTATAATTTAATTAAAATGATTTGATAATATAATAATAAGCATAAAGTGGCATTGGTTTAGAATTCTAAAGATTTCCATCAAGACAAAAAATTCAACTTTTAGAGAGCAGTACATTATATTCTAAAATTAATTTAAGAGCTGTTTCTGTTCTAAAAAATTGTTTCTGCATATTTAAGTAAAATAGAGCAACATCTTATGAACAAATCGATTTCTTTTAAAATTCAAACTTTATTAACGTTTACATAATATAGAAAGCGTGGTTTCTTAAATATATCATACAGAACTTACTTTACGCGTTGTTAGACGCCGTCAGGTGTGTGTAATTCTCTGCTTTTGTACCCAGTCACGTGGAGTTGCTGGACCCAGAAGTAACACCTAAAAGCAATAAACAAAGTAAAATTAACTTTTATATATAAAAAATTGTTACACTAAAAGAAATAAACGTAGACAATGGTATATTTGCAAAGTGTTGTTCGCTAGAGGTTTTTTTAATCATTGCAAAAATGCTACTAATTAGATTTTTTTGGGTTTTTCAACATGTCTTTATTTTTTTGTGTTTCTTCAACAATTTCTTAGAGAAGATCTAAAATTTTCTGCTACTATTTCATAGACATAGACTAAGTAGGAAAAACGCAAAAAATATACAAATTCTACGACGAAAAATAGTCGAATTGACTACAATAATTAAAAAAAAATTTCTAATGTTAATAGTTGGCGCACAACACTTCTAAGGGATAGTCTTTGTTTTTGCAAATATAGTAATGTCTACAACACGTAAATGTTAATAAATTATATATAAAAATAATGTAGCGCGTTGATATGATGCTGCGCAAAACCCAACTCTTTGCAGGTCTAAAGGCAAAAGAAGACTTAAACGTCCGTTCAAAGCTTTTATGGAATAAAACAAGGTATCAACTCTACTACAGCTGAGAGGAATACTGGTATTAACAGTCGTGAATCCATTATAATTTTAGCCGAGAGTTTCGCTCTCATTTTGTGGATGCCAAGTTAACATGGCGAAATAATCCTTTCTAGGTTGACATACAGACATTGACATACACTTTTTATTTTTATTTCTTTTTTTTTGTTAATTTGGAGTTTTGCGTAGAAATAGTATGACATGTGCAAGCGTCAAGGCGACAGCTCAAGACGCATTAGAAATGCAATTCTGTAATCACTTTTATAAACATTAAATTATTTATATTATACAATAAAATATATTACAAAAAAATTGAGTATTTATTATTTTTTCGATTTCTCAAATCGAGATATTTATCAGTTTCTATAACATCGCGCTTTGTTTTATTATCATCTAAAGGCAAATTTCAACAAATCTCTTGGGTTGACCATAAAGTGCCACCTCATAGACGCATGTTCATGAGACCTGGACGCATGTGGTGCACAACTTCATCTAATGCTTTCGGCCGAAACATGTTTATGGCCACACAACACACGCAGTACATTTGCAGTACAAGTTTTTCTTTTTGTTTCTCATGCTTGAAATTAAATAAATTTGCGGATTTGCTTTAAAATTAAATAAAATGTATTACTCTCGTTTAGCTTTATGTGTAAGAAAAGGAAACAAAAACCCACACCCACAAAGTATAATTCGGTTTTCTCGTATATTTTAGGTTTTGGCTACAAGTGCAACATTTGGTAATGATAACTAAACACACAAATGCAGCATTCGGGGAAGTCGTTTTAAGCTTACAAGTGATTATTTTGATTTATAGAAAAAGTTTTCCAGCAAATAAAAGTTTACCGTACATTTCAGAGGACAACACATGTTTGTTGCTGCTCCTTCTTTAGTTCATTGACGTTGCTGCCTTCGTTTGTGGCACTAATGACATTACACATTTTTTTTTACCAAGTTAAGTGATACCGCTGGCTGCAGTACTAAATATCAATGCTTTATTGTTACCACTTTAGCACTTAAATAGTTGGCGTAGGCTGCATTTTTCTGTTTTTTCAACTTCATTGCTATGGTAATGGGTGGGCCATTTAGAGTGCAAGCAACGCGCAACTCTATAACTTTTGACAGAAGTTACAGATCGACTAATGTCATGGCGCGTTGGAAGCCTAATTCCAAGATAATTAACAGCTTGTTATATTTTACACCAGCAGCACGGGCTAAAATTGTTAAACTTTACATTCAAATTAACTTCTGTATTCTAAACTCGCGTTTCATGCAAAAAATAAAGTGAAAACTGCAACCGGTAATAACACTGTAAGATGCTGATACACAAAATTTGTAAATTCTGATAATGTTGCGAGCAAAATACTGAGGCAGTATGAGCCAGCTCAGATTTCTCGTCGTTCTTAGGCCTTGGGCATTACAAACTAAACCCAGCCTGCTATCAGCTTTGTGTTAGTTATGCCAAATGGCTGAGTACGAACTCGACTTGTAAAAATAACCATCAAGACAGAGGAGGCATATTTTACGTTAAATGTCGCTTCTATTGGGTTGCCTTAAAAGTAATTGCGGAAGAAAGTAAATGCATTTTTAATAAAACTTAGAATGAACTTTGATCAAATATATAATTGCCATTTTGTTCGATAACCTTTTGCCATTTTTGTATTCCACGCTCATAGAACTTCTGGCCTTTATCTGCAAAAAACTGAACCAAGTGCGATTTTATAGCCTTATCATTGCCGAAAGTTTAACCATTTAAATAGTTCTGCAAAGATGGAAATAAATGGTAGTCTGATGGTGCAAGGTCAGGGCTACATGGTGGATGCATCAAAAGTTCCCAGCCAAGCTCACTCAGCTTTTGGCGAGTGACCAAAGATGTGTGCGGTCTAGCGTTGCCCTGGTGGAATATGACACCTTTACGATTGACCAATTCTGGTCGCTTCTCCTTGATGGCTGTATTCAATTTGTCCAATTGTTGACAGTAAACATCCGAATTAATCGTTTGGTTCTTTGGAAGCAGCTCAAAATATACCCCACTCTTCCAATCCCACCAAACAGACAGCATAACCTTCTTTTGGTGGATATCAGGCTTTGAAGTGGTTTGAGCTGGTTCACCATGCTTGGACCATGATCGTTTTCGACTAATGTTGTTGTAAACAATCCATTTTTCATCTCCAGGTGCATATCACAAGCGTTGATTCGGTTTGTTAAATGAATTTCTTTCAATAAATGTGGTACCCAAATATCAAGCTTCTTCACCAGTCCAAGACTTTTTATGTGATAAAGAACGGTTGATTTTGGTATATTTAACTTCTCTTCTATCTCACGCTCAGTTACATGACGATCCAATTCGATTAATGCTTTGATTTGGTCATCATCAACTTCATTTGGCCGACCCGAACGTGGCTCATCTTTAAGTGAAAAATCTCCAGAACGGAATTTGCGAATCCAATTTTGACACTGTCTTCCTTTTAAGGCTTTATCACCATACACATCTCGTAACTTTTTAGCAAACTGCTCCGCGTTTTTTCCTTTACGGAAATAATAAAGTACAATATGACGAAAATGCTCCTTTGTGGGCTCCATATTAAAATTGACGCCAAATAAAACAAATGTAAGCAAAATTTCGCGCACTTTTTTTCCAAAGCAAGCTAAAAGTAACAGCTGATAACTGACAGAAGAAAGAATGCAATTACAGAGTCACAAGCCGTTGAAAAAATTTGTCAACGCCGACTATATGAAAAATCCGCAACCAACTATTGGGCAACCCAATATTATGCCACTGAAAACCTGCAACTAATTGAAGAACAGCCTCTATACAATCAAAAAAGGACTGGCATGATGGCGTCTATTTTTTCAAAAATGTTGACGGCGCAACGACAACCGTGCATGGAGCGCATTATCGAGCAACGTTAACAGTTTTTGTGATGAGTATTCTTCGTGAAGACGGTTTGAATTCTAACAACAAGATAGATTCTTCTAACAAGATAGCGCCAACAATGGACGTATATTGAGACCGAGTCATATCGAAAAATGGTGATTTTGGCCGGCCAACGAGTAAAGCTGTTCTATCGTCAGCAGACTTTTTGTTATGGGGATGAGAAGAAGAAGTCCAATGTAATCTCTACATCTCTCCATTACGTTGGCCAAAACAAAGAAAGACGCCGAAAAAAGAGCACATTTTGCACTCAAAGGCCAAATTGGGGTCAATTACGCGAGATCATACTCAAAAAGTAGCTGCAACATAACTGCTTGAACCAAAATAAATGTTTATTAAAATGAAAACAACAAAAAACAAAGTCTTCCTTCCACTCTAAGTGGCCTACCTCTACCGTTTTTCGTTTCCTGAAGTATTAACAATACTGAAAATAATATAGCTCATAAATTTGATAGATTTATTTACTTAAAGAATGCAGTTTTTTCACTAGTTCTATGTAAATTGAATAACAAATTGTTTGGTGTTGTGCATAATTTCACATCGATTGCTCCGGTAAATGCTCGACTCTAGTTCAAGCGATTAATTTCATATGGCTGTACATCGAAATATGAAAATATAATGCTCTGGCAATTTGTTAAGTAAAACAAACTTACACTTAAAGTTTACCACAGATTATAATATGTAAATAAGGTAGTAGTAGTAGTGGCCGATATATACGCGTGGCGTGGCCCTGCCCTGCCCGATACGACCATATAAACTCGTTTCTCACAATGGCGTGTAGCAGTAAATTAACAGAGCACGAAAGTCCAGACGGGAACGACGGGTCCGTGTTGTTTTCGAAGTAGCCCTTAATAATAGCTTTAATAAATTATTGGCTTGTTCTCGGTGCGAAAACGCAAAGGAGCTAACAAAGTGAATGGGACTGCTGAGTTGGGTATATTCGGTGGGTAAGCGCACAACTAAAGAAATCAAGTATTTGTTTTTTTTTCTTCTCTTCAATTACTTGTAGCTTTCCAAACCAGTCGAAAAGGTGAAGAAAAAGTGTATAAGCTTTGTATTGCATTGCGTTATTGCGTTTTGACAAGGCTTTCTAGCTACTCTTCACTCTGGGAAATCTATTAGTCACAAAGAACTAGACTATTGTATTAAAACACAATTAGCTGCTCTTCGCGACAATTGAACAAGTTATCTGTACTTAGACTTACTTCGTTGAAAGAGAGCTGGCATAAAATTATTTTTTAGCACATTTTTAGTGAATGTTTTTAACTGCTTTTTTTTCTTGAAAATTAAGCCAATTTTTGTGTCAGATTACGTACGATGGTGTCTTCTGGCATTTAAACGAAGCAGTGAACCAAAAATTGATGCAAGTCAATCAATCAGTTAGATGTATGCAAACGGATATAGCCACGTACCAAAGTTGTCGACGTGATGCTAAAATTGTATCTACGATTGACATCCTAATAGTCGCATGTAAGCAAAAAAAGAAAGGAGCACAAGAGATCGTTTTACAGGTGGTTGTGAAATCCAACAATAATAAAGTAAATTCAATGCAAAAAGAACGATCTTGCGATAAACTTTAAGAAAATTAACTGAAAGCATAATAGGGTACTACGAATCAACGATTCTACTGAAAAAAGAAAAACTACTCTATATTTGGCACTTTAAGAATTTTTTAAATGAATAGATCTGAACTGTATTACACCCATGTGCTTCAATGACAACAAATTTTATTTTATTTTCAATACAGCTGGACGGCTGACGGCTTCGAGGGCCAAACACTATTATTCTTTGGCTCTGGCGAAAAGTCAGTGTCAGAACAAAGTCGCACCCATTTATCAGCGTGGAACGCGTTGCGTCCACTAATTGCAGTTTATGCGAAAAACATCGTTAATCAATTCATTGACAGTTTGTTATTTGTTAAACAAAGCTAATGTCTTAATGGCATAAATGGCGTGTCCGGTTAACTGACAAGCATAGTTTGTACCTGTACAATTTTTTACCCATGATATTTTTTTTTGGGGCGATTTGTTTTGACTTTAACGTTTGCACTTTTTGCACAATTTGCAAAGAAATTGTGATACCATGAGTATACACAAAAAACATAAAAAGTGTCACAAAACATGGTTATTTATTTAAAGCTAAATATTAGACTTAGGTGGAATACTTTTAAGAACCACTAGTTTTCTAAAGTGAGGGTAACTCTAGGAGTAGCAGATCCTAATGCCAAGACACTTTATACGTTTTAACCACTCACTTTGTTTAGTTTTACATTCCAAGTAAACTTTTCTCAATGGTGAAAACTAAACGTGCGTTTCGGGGAACAAATAAAGTTAAAAGTGCAAGCGATGATAACACAAAATTTGTAAAGACTTTCGGAACAAAATATTGACACCTACAATCTAGTGTTGGTTAGTTGGGTATTGATCGGAGCACAATTCCTTGCATAAATCGTATCGATTTGAAAATGTTTTCATACGATATCCACATAAACTTAGCCCAGCTGACTTATCCGCAACGAAAAAATTATGCCAAATTTAGCAATAAAATGGCTGAGAATATACTCGACTTTTGGAAAAGTATCATCATGTACGTGCCATAGCTCAATCTGAAGACAGCCTGCGTAGCACAATTGCAACAATATCGAGCAATACGTTGGCCAAAACAATGAAAAACGCCGAAAAGATAGCACATTTTGTGCTCAAGACCCAAGTTGAGCCTAAACACTCTACTTGAACTGAAATAAATGTTTATATAAACTGAAAAATGTGTGCTGGAAGTTTACATTTTCTAATTATAATGAATTTCTGTTGGAGATCCATCTGGCAGCCCACAAGCCTTATGACCGTCTGGCCGCACTTGCTGGAGATCCATCTGGCAACCCACAAGCCTTATCACCGTCTGGCAACACCAATCAGAGCACTGTACAGTTTTTCCACAGACGTCACCAAGTTCACACGCATCAGCCGTCAGATATATAAATTAATACTATTAAAAAAACATTAAATTAACCATATTTGATCGAACAAATAAATAAGCAAAACTATTACCAACAATTTCGTAATTAATGATATAATTAATATAAATTCGTAAAACAAATTGTAATATTAAAAAACACCAAGTCCTCAAAAACAGTAATTTTCATCAAATTAAAAACTTTCAAACAAACCGCAACTACCTAATTATAGCAACATAGTTACAATATACCAATTTTACTGAAGATTATCTCTCTTTAAAAATGATTGAATAATACGTAGAAAAGAATTTAAAGACAATCTCATCTTTAATGTTACAGGCAGAGCATTGTGCCTGCCGCCTCGTTATGTTGCGGCACACCAGAACGCACCATTTTAAAGTACAGGAGCACAAGGAGCACAACAAGGAGCAGACTAAACAAAGCTTTAAGTAGCAGTCATAAGACGGAACTAGGAAATCCAAGCAACAATACGTGAAATGCTACTTTTTTTTCCAGTACGACGCCTAAGTACAAAAGCTTTACCGGTGCCACTTCCGTTACTAGGAAAATGAAAAATAAAGTCAACAAGAGTTTTTCTTACAAATTCAAGTGAACTACAAATTCAAGACAAAAAAGATTGGTATTGTGGGAATTTTTATAGGAATTTATGTAGGAATTACTGAAACAAATCAAATTGTATATTAGCTTTGATTTTAGCGCGTAGTACTAGTTGTACGAGTACTGTTACTTAGTTTTAGTTTAAAATAAAAATACAAATAATTTTTGAAAGTAACTGAACGTATTCAGTATGGGAATGTTACAGACTTTTAGAACGCATCTAAAGTGGTACGACTGTGCAAAAATTCCGAAGAAAAATTCCCCCACGCACTACTGGAGTGGAATCCTTTGGGTGCAAAGGTACAGGCAGACCAAAAATGAGCTGGCACAGTAACGGCAAAAACTCACAAATCAAGGAGCGAATTCCGTGCAAAAGCAAAAAATAGAGACAACTGGAAGACGTTCACCAAATTTATCTATCATTAGACAATGTTTTTTATTTTTTTTAATAATAAATTTGTCATTATATCGCAATTTTAGTGTTAAAATTACTATATTTGAGAACTGTACTAAAAAAGGACTTTGGACTTGAGATTTATTTGGCACTACTTAAAATTCGATATATATTTTTTATATGTACAATCAATCCGATACGTTCGACAACGCCTATACGACCGTCTAATCTTGCATTTGTTCTACTAAAGTTTTGTTTTCCAATTAGGTCTTCAAATCCAGCTCTTTATAAGGTTTTTACATAAGCCAACGATTGCCAGTTTCATAAAATGACAACAAAAATTGCAAAAATTTTCATAGCAACCCAATTTTCTAGCTCCTTCAGACAGATAGAGAGAGTGGGAGGCAGAGTGACTACTATAGCTACAATGGCTGTCAGTCAGCCAGACGTCATTTGCGAAAACAAAAATATTTCCCATTTAGCGAGAGATAGCTGCTTGCCATGCTCGTACTGCTGACCCAGTTACTCAGTGATGCAGCTGAACTGAACTGAAATGCATTTGACAGACTAAGCTGCTGACTCGAAATCCAACTGATTGGTGGTTGTCTGCAATACTTTTGCTTCAACCATAAGGACTAGAATCAATTATGAAAAATTTCAGCTCCCAGCTTGTCTAATTTTTTTTTTTATATTTGAAAATGTCTTAAATTTGAAACTTTTATGCATGTAATTGTCATTTCAGTTTATCAAAAAATTTGAAAAGCGTGCATACGCAAAAGCTTCAATGTAGCTACCAATCCCTTCAAGACATTGCTCATAAAGTGGAAAAGAAATTGTTCAAATGTCAGTAAGTGCTACGCAAGGTAGTAATCTGCAAATGGCCTCAACTCTAGAAAATCACTGAAGAGTTGACTAAACTTACCCCCTGCAATTTACTTAAAAGTCATGCCAAATCACTCTCTGTTCTTTCAAATGGAAATAACTAACTATCCATATCGAAAATCTATTCACACTCATGACGATAATGAAACAATTTGTGTAAAATAATTTCTGTCTAATTTAGATTGTAGTTTAGATTGTAATTTCTATCACCTACTGAGGTGAGCGAAACTGCCAAAGTTTTGGTCAAATAAAAACGGGTTGTAGAAAGCAAAAAGCAAGTATAAACTCTTTTAACTTTTTGCCGATGAATGTCAACATCAACACTCGACACTATTTGTTGTTAAGCATAATAATAATAATGATAATAGCATTTTGTTATTGTAGAATATCTGTTATGCTTGCGTGCACATAAATAATACAACCAGAAATCGTACAACCCAAGTTGAAACATTTCGCAATTAGCAAACTCTTTAATGGCGCGCATAATGAGATTGCATACGATTAATTTTCCACTTGAGCTGATAATTTTCACGCAGCATAGCGATGCCGGGGCACAACATCGGCAACATCGGTTGTGCGAGGGGCGGGTTCAACATCGCCGCTCGAGTTAAGTTCATAAATCATATGCATTGTCATTGTCAGTTTCTAATCTTGACTTAGAATTAGGAGGTGGCAATGGTAGCGCCGCACAACCTACCGCCTACTTAATATTTCCGCCACTTGCTGCATTCATATCACAGACTCACGTCAGATGTCACTAATCTAAATTTATGCAAATTGCCAACTCCGTCTTTGCAGCTCGCTGCACGCTGGATTCACATGGACATGGACCGCGCGCGCCAACGGCTGTGGAAACTATCAGTTAGAAGCAAAACGCTCGCAGTAGTTGCAACAGTCGTAAAGTTGCCAAAAACATCGAGCAGTAGGTAACGAATGCGTTATACACTTTACTACATTTATTATTAAGTATTTTTTTTTCCTTATTATTCCGCTTGGGAACTTAGGGCCTCTACAAGAGCCATCCATCGAACCCTAATTTGCGCCGTCTGTTTAGCTCTGTCCCATGTTGTGTTCGCCTGGGTCAGTTCTTGGAGGATGCATCTTCTCCAGGTCGCCTTGGGTCTGCCGATCCGTCTACTGCCTTGTGGATGGATGCCAGCTTTCGCTATCTGCAGTTTTTCCATTTCTTTCTCGAACTGTGCTAATCTTGATGGTTCCTTTAGGGTTCTAACGTTCCATTGTCCTATTCGTGTCCGTTTTTGAAAATGCCTTTGGACGTTTAATTCTCTTGTGTTGGTTTCATTAATCTGTTGAGTTTTTTCGATCGAACTGGTGATTGGCCAGATGCGACAAAAGTTGTATATTAAGTATACAACTTAATTTTTAATTGTTTAAAATGTTTAAATTAAATACGAAATAAACAGTTGCTATCACAATTGCTTGATTTATAGATTAAATTACAAAAAAAAAAGAATTAATAAAAATGTTTGGTAAGCAATTGAGTTACATTTCATTGAAAACGTTGAGAACCCTTCACGACTGTTTTCATCTTATATATGGATTTTGTGTTAGACGGAATTCATTTTCGTTAATTGCGCAGAAAAAATAAAATTGATTATTTCTTTTCAAAACTTAAGATAAATATAATATATACATTTAAATTTATCATCGTATGGTATCTTTTAAAGCAACTTTAATATGAAGCTCTGGTTTTCGAAAACTTGTGGCACAAAAATAGTTAGTCTGGCGTCTTCCATTTGAAAATTTTCTATTTGAATATACGGCACATCACCTACAAGCGAAATCACCAAAAACTAAGTTAAAAATAACTTATAAAATATTCTTTGATTTCAACGAATTTCGAAAGCTTATCGTTTGAGAGCAGACCTACGACTAGAGCGGTAAAAAAGGGTTGGTTGACTTACGGTCGCAAACTTAAGTTATTTTATATTTTTTGTATTTATAATCTTAAGTCTATTTGTGTGGGCCTCATTAGAGTTCTTTCTAAGTGGAAAAATCAACGGTTCGACTTTACCTAACAGCACTTGCGCATTCGTCTAGCACTGGCATGGCTAGCAAATAAATAGATGCAAATAGCAAAGGAAAATCTCTATAAATTAAAGACACCGCCGTTCGCAATCGTCTATAAACTGTCGATCCCGATATATACTTTTCGTAAGGTTATTATAACAGATATATTCATACAGTGCCTTTGGAGAGATGAACATAATCAAGAGAAACAAATGTATTTATTTTTCATTTAAGTCAGTGTACGTTTTAAAAAATGAATTTTATATATTACTTGGGGTTTGATTTTTATAGTACTAGGGGCCTTCGCAACCTGCTCGCTTCACCCGGTAACCCCTACCCCACCTACGATCGGCTTCGCAACATTTCATTTTCAAAAGTAAGAGCGTTACAATATTGACACTTCATATCCCCTATATCCTAAATATACACCTTTTTTTCCTGTTTAAGACAATTTTGACATCAAATTCTGCTTTTTGTATTTTACATTTTTGTCAATCTTTTTTTGTCAATTTGTTCTTCCTTCAAGTGTCTAACTATATCATTTTTTTTGTTTTTTTCTGAAAAGTTTTTTGTATCTTTTCCTTTTTCTCAATTTTTGTTTTCGCTCGATTTTTATTTGTTTTTTATGCTCACCTGTTTGCGAATTCGCACTTTACGATTTTCATCAGAAGTAGAATTTTTCTACTCATTATATTTCCAGTATGTCTTATATATAAAACGAGAGAAAACTTAACTTTTTAAAGAAAACACAGTAACACATTTTTGAAAATGAATTTTGCAGCAAATTTTCAGTGCACAACATTGCACTGGTTGCGCTATATAAATCCTCGAGTTTTCCTATACATTTACATATGTTTCAACGCATCGCTTATGCTGGTAATCCCTTATAGTTAGGGTATTAAAATGAAACTAAATTCAAATTTGACATTCGATGCAGCAGGCGGATCCAAACTAGCAGCAGGAGCTACTTCGGTGTTTTTTCATGCGTTTTAGTTTGGAACGGCGAGTTTTGCATTTTTCTTGAACGAACCTATTTCATTTAAATGCTGTGCGCATTGCAGTTGCTAGTTCGCAGGCTTCTATTAAATTAAAAGCAAGGCTTTTAAGAGCAGCACCTAAGGCTTCAGCAGAAATCATCTCAATCTGATATGAGAAACAATTTTTTTTTTTTTTTGTAATCTCAACGGAAAGGAATTTTTAAATAGTTACATGGGGCTTCTTCATCAGCGGCTTGGCCAACAGCCCGTATAACCTTAGCAGCTCATATATAATTGGAAAAAAAAGGTAAAGCCTGGTTTATGACGCTCAAGCGATTATTTGCAAAGGGATTGATGAAAATTTGTTTCTACCGATTTACGTGTTAGTTTGGTAATTAAGAAAAGCACCTGGAACAGAAGACACATGGAGCAGACTGCCTGGACTGCATATGCTAAAAATATAATTGGATAACTGAGTGTCTATAAATATTTAAATCTCTGTACGTGTTGTCGTAGGCTTAGTAGACGCAGCAATTTATGAGATTATCAAACTTTGTGATAAGGTCAAAGGCCACATACATAAACATGTTTTACGCAGATACACGACATTTGGCAGACAACCTATAAACTTTAAGAACAAATTGGTTTTAACGCAAGTTCTATGACTAAAAAGAGAAAAACAAGCAAGTGGGTAAGCATTACAATAACATAGAAAACCAACTTTTGGGTTTCAAAGTGTTTAGCTCCAACCCGACAAAGAGTTTCGAAGTCGTTCAGCTGATTTATTACAATCTGCATTTGAGCAAATCTGTCGTGGAATTGTTAGAAATGCTTTCTACAACGAGAAGAACTACTTATAAGGTCATTATTCGCGTATAAAGCAAGATTAGTTTGGAAGTAAAATTTGCCAGCGATTAATTATGCAAAAAATTGATAAAATCCGAAACTATCGTTAAGAACTTTTGCTAAGGAGACGAAACGGTTTCTTGACAAACTGCTTTAAGTCTGCATTGTCTGATTTAAGCACAAATTTATTTATGTACAAATATATATGTAGCACTGCTCAGACTGTTAAGGAGCTATGCTGTTCTGAAATTCCAAGATTATCTGCTTAAAGGCAGATAAACGATTTTAAAACTGATTACCTGTAATTTTTGCTCAAGATGTAAATTACATTCAATTATTTTTGAGTAAATTCTAGCCAAAGGGTAAAAATCAAAACCACGTGAACTAGAAATATTCACCAAAAGTACATACAAACATATAGTAACTATTCCCGAACATATCCATAAGAACCTCCCACATATCCACATACAGCTGAATTGCCTGTATGAATACAATATGCCGCCGAACTGCGGCTGATTTCCGTGCATATGTTGCTGAAGTTGTGGGCTTCCATTCGATTTAGTGAAGCCAAATCTATGGCAACATACACACGTATATAAACATATATACAAATCGAAGCATATATATACATATGTGCATATGATTTCACACATGTATATAAGCACACAATCCGTTCATCGGAAGCGTGGCATTTTCATTTGATTGATTTGGGTTGCCATTGCCATTGCCATTGCCTGCTGCCTGTTGCCTGTTGCCCTGCAGCGAAACCAAAACCTGTACATTTAATCCCAATTTGCAAAAGAACAAATCAGTTTTACAATACTTATTTTTATTTTTCTTTTTTTTTTTTTGAAGCCCCGAAATCAAATTATTTGTTTGTATGTATAGTATGCATATTGACACATGCATGTACATTAAAGTTGTAAATTTAAGAAATCTCTAAACATAATATTAGCGTTAGTTAAAAAAAAACACGAAAAGAAATGGGATAAGAGCAGCGGATTAAGCGGATTATAGCAGTTTGGGAATAGGAAAGGGTTAGAATCAAGTTATTGCTGCTGCCTTTGTAGCCCTCAAAACCAACACTTGATTCAGTCTGTTCAAAAACAATACATAATATTTCCACTTTGGGGCTTAAAATGGGATCCTAACATTCGATTGCCGTTCTATTCTTGTAGAGTTCGTCTTATAAAATTAACTTTGCAAAACAAGACAGAATCAATCAGCCTCTGACTCGGTTTCATTGATTCCAATGCACAAAATTTCTTTCATCATTGCATCCAGAGTAACTCCTAATCTACTCGACCTCCTGATCTGCTTTGTAGATACAGGCTGCGTCATTTCTTATGTCGGCATGTAAAGATTGTATAAGAAAACAAAAAGATCAACCAATTTCTGCATGTGAGGTGATCTTTCGCAATTTATCCAGACTAGTTCTTGAACTCAACATCAAAATATGCCCTTCTTGCAGCGTTTTCCATTACCTTTTCGAGCATCTCGGTTGGTATAGCAATAATTTCGGCACAAGTATTTTGCTTGAGCTCTTCAAAGGTCTGCGGCCTGCTGGCGTAACACTACAAAAAGAAGTCCGGAGGCCGCCATGCTATTTTGGACGGTCTGCACAGCTTTATCTATCCTATAAACGGTCTTTTCAATCTATTTCTTTGTCTATCCTAACTCATCTAGATTCGCCAAATCGAGCATATTTGATCATCACGAACTATGAAAACCCAACCTGGTCAACGCTCTTCGTACTTTTATGTAAGTTCCGATTTTCATCTTTAACATTGCAAATCCAAGTTCCTAGCCCGCCTCAGATGTGAGACCTGGCATATCTATAAAATAATTCACTTTATTAGTTTTGATTTAAATTTTTCACGTTCCATTTTATGTAAGTTCCGATTTTCATCTTTAACATTGCAAATCGAAATTCCAAGCCCGCCTCAGATGTGAGACCTGGCTTATCTATAAAATAATTCACTTTATGAGTTTTGATTTAAATTTTTCACGTTCCATTTTACTATTTCTTAGTATAAACTTCAACTGAAGTTGTACCCTTAAATTAAATTAGAGATAATCTATCTTTTCACCGCCAAGGCATTTTCATCTTTACTTCTATGCCTATAAACTTTTTATCTGTTTTTTTTACATGCATTTAGTTGATGGTTTCATATTGAACAGCATTACAATTCTTCATACTAATGCATTTTGTGCTCATTGTAATAATGTTTTATTTAATTACAAATTAAAGTTTTTGTTTCAAAATATTATTCATATGTTATTCGGGGAAAACACTAATTTTAATGCAATTGTAATTTTTAGTGAAATTAGAGAAGCGCATTTACAATGCATAGAATAATTTTTAATACAATTTATTATTATGTTTGCAACAATCGCCAGATTTTTCCATTAAATTAGTTTTCACACAAAAACAAAAAATTAAAACAAAAAGTTGACAGAAAAATTGCATTTGCGGCAAGCCCCGTGCAACCCGCGCAACTAGCAGCAGTTACCCAAATGAGCAAAAATATAGCGACTTTGTGGCACTGGCCGTGGAGCAGCAGCGGTGTAAGCGCGGGTTAGGACTAATTTAAACTGAAATTAAAATTTATTGTTTTTTAAACGCGCTGGGCAGGGCAGGGCATGCCAACACAGCACGTACGCATAAATAGAAACAATATCCACCAAATGCATAGTTCGGAAACGAGTTGCTGCTACTTTTGTACGTTTGAAATGAAAATAAAAAGCGGGAATCAACAATGGGAAAACGTCAAATATAATAATAATATAGCATACAAACGTCGACTATATTTTATTTGCAAAATTGGCTTTACAAATACTAGGGGTAGTGGGCATGGACGGACATATTAACTTTTTGGTTTGCTAAATTAAACAACGAAATGGAGCATCATTTATAGAGTATAGCCGGAGGCAGCTGCACTCAATGGCTGTTTATGTAAATGTAAACTTGTGTTATCGGCTATTTCGGTGGTAATTGTTATTATTGGAGCAAAATATTGGTTGTAGTAAAGAGAAACCCAAAATTTTTGCATGAAATTGAGTGAGCCTTAATTACCATAGTTAGTATCAGCCGATTTAGCTCAAATATGCGCAGTTTTGTTCGATAACTAGAGTTGTCATTTTAAAGGTGATTTCATGTTGGCTCTCTCTTCGCGAAGACCTCGTTCCGAATTGACAGAAACTTGCGTCGATTTTCACAAACCTCTCTTGAAGCGCATTTTTCAGCAGCAACACGACTGGGTGGCAGATCTGCACTATAAGATGGATGCATAAGACTCTTCCGATCAAGCTGCCGCAGCTTCTGGTGAAGCCACTATTGATATGGCGTTGTTCTGATGGCACCCAATTGCTCTCTTATTGGCTAAAACTGGCCGCTTCTGAGCGATTACTTCCTTCAGACGATCCAATTGTTGACAGTACAGTTGCGAAGTAAGAGTTTTGCTGTATGGTAGCAGCTCAGAGTAGGTAATTCCCTACCCACCAAACACACAACAACACCTTGCTGGCCGTCAATTCTGGCTTGGTCACCGTTTCCACTGGCTCACCGCTTTTTGAGCACTACCGTTTCCGCTTGACGCTGGCGTAAGAGATCCATTTTTCATCGACAGTTACCAACCGCTTCAGAAATTGGTCGACTTTGTTGCGCTTCAGCAGCGATTCGCAGATGGAAATTCGGTCCATGGGGTTTCTTGGCACCTGTGTGAGACATCCATACATCGAGCTTCTTTTCGTTTCCAGCCCTAATCAAATGATTCCAAACGGTTTTTCGTGTAATCTTTAGCTCTTGGCCAATCGAAATAGTGCGGATTCGAAAATGTCCTTGATTTTGGCGACATTTTCGACAATTGGTCTTCCAGTACGTGGTGCATCTTTGACATCGAAATTACCGGAACGAACTCGACGAAACCAAAATTGGCTATTACAGTATCAGAACATTGAACGCTTTACACATTTTCAGCCACCTTGATTTGCGTTTTCATCCTTATCGCAGAAAAACTGTAAAATATAGCGTATTTTTCAATTGCTCAAACGAAACTGTCGCATCTGGCCAATCACCAGTTCGACCGAAAAACTCAACAGATTATAGAAACCTACACAAGAGAATACATAAAACGGATCCCCAAGTTCGATGACGTCCAAAGGCATTTTCAAAAAAACGGACACGAATAGGACAATGGACCGTTAGAACCCTAAAAAAGATCCATCAAGATTAGCACAGTTCGAGGAGGAAATGGAGAAAAACTGCAGATAGCTGGCATCCATCCATAAGGCAATAGACGGATCGGCAGACCCAAGGCGACCTGGAGAAGATCCATCCTCCAACAACTGACCCAGGCGAAAAATTAGGGTTCGATGGATGGCTCTTGTAGAGGCCCTAAGTTCCCAAGTGGAATAATAAGGAAAAAAAAAAAAAAAAAAAAAAAAAAACAAAACTGAAGTAACCAATCACAAAATTGTCAGAAAAGCTTTTTGGTACAAAAATGTCATCTTTCTAACCTCATTCTTCGGAATCCGATTGCATTTATATAACGCGAGATATAGATAGATAACGCAATCTTTTGGAAAATAATGGATTTCTAGAAGAACTACGCTCAATATGCAGTTCAGAACCATTCCAACAATTTGTTGACTCTTTTAAATGGAACACTATTTTTAATTCGGCAATACCAGCTAATATGCGTTTTCGTACTTAGTTCTCTTAACCTTAAGTTAAGTTTCAAAGCAGAAGTTGCTGAAGTTAAACCTAATAGAGCAACAACTTGAAAAAACAATATGCCAAATGCTATATGTAGTATTTTACTTTCAATGAATTTCACTTGCATGACAATTAAGTCGATTGTATGGCGTTTTTCTTGCACAACAATAGCTAGTCTTTATTAATAGGTTTTAAATAATTAAAACTGCGCTAAAGCAATTAATTTGAAAAAGTACTTACGGCTTGAAACTTGAGGGACTGGTTGGTGGGTGGCATTGCGGTTTAAAAATATTTAACAGTGTCCCATAGTGGGGGCAAGGGAGCGTGAGCTGTGCGCGGTGTGTCAAACTCTTGGCAAATGTCACTTAAAAAATTGAAAGGCTACGTGGCCTGCTGAGTGCTAGGCGGCAAGTCCAAATGGGTGAACGGGCGTTATGGGGCGTATGCGCAATGTTCGCAAAAGCGAAAATTAATTAATTTGAGTAACTCGACAGAGAGTCTGGCCTCCTGCATAGCCACTGTAGGCGTCCTTTCAACGGGTGTGGCATGAATTCTTAATATACTTTGACTAACATGAGTATATGGAAGCAAATGTAAACGGTTCCCGGGCGGCAGCTCTACTACTACTACTACTACTCTATTTCAAAAGTCTAAGGCAAAAAAAAAAGGCAACTAGACTGACTGAAAAAAACCCGAACTAAAAAAAAGGGTATAACTTCAGCTGACTATATAAACATAATTAACTTTTGAGTGACTGACTTTTGGCAAGTGGCTTAATATGCGTTCGGAGTTTTAAAATTGAGCAATTATAAAGTGTAAAATTATGACCCCAAACAGGGTGGGCCATTTAAAGTGTTAGCAACGATAGCAGCCTAATTCCAAGATAATTCTTACAAAGAATTTTTTTAAATTAACTTTTAAATTGTAAAAACGCGTTTCGTGCGAGAATTAAAGTTAAAACTGCGACGGGTGAGAACGCTACAAGACGTTTATACGCAAAATTTGTGCATTCCGATAATGTAAGTATTGCCGACCAAAATATTGAGGTCGTACGAGATCCATCGAGTTATGCTTGTACTTAGCAGTTGGGCAGCACTCAAACCACACTTTGTCGCATAATTCTTGTCGATCAACTAAAACCAACCGATATACCAAATGAACTCTTGAAATCACTAAGAACGAACTCGACTTTTGTTGAAAAAAAATCAACATGACAGATAAAGCATATTAAATGAAAGTGCAAGTAAACAAAATTGTTGGTTCTATGTCACAACACGATCAAAAAATGACTGTTTTGTAAATAAATAATTACTCTCACTCGAAATGGCCCACCCTGTTTTTAATGCTTTGATACTTTGTTGCTTTAATCATTAGGTAGCTTTTCGGAAAGTTTAGATTTTTGTCAGATTTGAGCATGAACAATTGACTCAGAAGTCTGCAGCGCCTCTACAAATACTTCAGTTATCAATCAATTGGCATCTTAAATGTTTTGGCCAACAAAGTTTAATGACTAAAAAGACAATATTAATTTAATTGACCGCTGAATGGTGCAGTTCTGGTTGTCTGTGAAGTTCCTGTGCTCCGCAGCAGTCTAGAATTTGAACAGCCAAAGCCACCAAACATCAAAATGCAAAATAAAATTGATTTGGCATGAAAGGTGTTGCAGCAACAGTTGCAATGCCAACGGCAATAAAATCAAAAATATATTTTTGCATCCGTCACACAATGGCAAACATATATGGAACAAATTCGCGAGCGAACACGTCTCTGCTGCTTCAATTGAATTCATGCAGCACGCTCCCTGCTTTGCACGCAAAATTCCATATGCAACACGGAAGATACTTGACACTATGACGATACAGAAATTAATTCTGTTCTAACTTTATTGCGGATTTTATGTTCTTGTCAAAATTGCTTTGTATCTACCTGATAGTTTATTTCATTTTACTGAATTTTTATTTCATTTTTCAGAAAACTGTTGAAAAAATTGTTTAGTTCTATATCTGTCTTTATGTTAGTTTTAAAGTCTGAAAATTATTCTAATGAAAATCTAAAGTAATCAACTCATTTTCAACCACATTTTTTGAATGCTAAAGAATTAGTTACAAACATATTTGTTGTGTAACTTAACAATTTCAGAAATAAATTTAGTTTCGAAAGCAGGATTCAATTTAAAATCAAAATCACGTTTTGCCTGTAACTAAACTTTTGATAAATGCATATTTGCTTTGTATGTACGTGATGATTGTAATGTGATAGGTTTTCAGAAGAGGCACATGAGGAGAGCAATGTAAGCATAAATAAATAAATCAAAATTTAATATTAAATAGCTGCATAGGTTACACATTTTACTACAAAAAAACTAGAATTGCGCACATATATGTAAAGTGTTGAATTTGTAGAACATTTTTTTATACAATAACAAATTTTTCGTAGATTATTTAAGCAACAAATCAACTTGCATTTTTTCCTTAAATATTTTGTGTAATTTAAAGCTTTCCAAATATATTGTATATTGTATAAGAATTAAATTCTTTTTTTTTTTAGGAAATTTATTCGCCTTGACTATAGAACTGCCCTGCCCACTGTAACTCGCGGGAGTACAACGTTTGTCTTTAATTAATAGTTTATTTGCTAGCTATGTCAGTGCTAGACGAATGCACCAGTGCTGCTGGGTGGCGCTACCGCTACGTTCCATCCAGAGTTCACAATATAGTAAATTTTTGTATATTGGAGAATTGCTCGTTTTTGCAGCCCTGAATAGCGTATGACATTGGGCCTTGAATTGGATCCTTACACTCAATAGCCGTCTTCTTCCTATAGACTTCGCCCTATAAAGTTACTTACTCTATATGATCTTAGATTAATTTTAATTTTTGCATAAGCACTTATGCAGTTTCGTCGAGTCAAACGCGCTTTTTGACAAAATTTCTTTTGTCATTCCATCCAGGGTCACTCATAATTTTCGCCCTCTAGTACAACTCAACTCTTTGTCTATCTTAACTCATCTTGATTCGCCAAATCGAGCATCTTTGACCCAAAAATTATGAAATGCTAACTTGCTCAACGCCAATACTTTGGCTTGTATATTTAGAAATATTTAAAATTTTTTTTTACTTCCTATTTTCATCTTTTACATTGTAAATCCAAGCACCTTGCCAGCCCCCCAAGTGAGACGTTGCATGTCTATAAAAAAATTTTGCTTATCTAGGGATACTCTTTGCTTTTATATTATTCTTCCAAATTGTTTAATTTTAAGGCCAAGTGGACTTCGCTGTAAACTAATAATTGTTCAATATTAGAAGTTTCTCGGGAAAGTTATTGTTTTTTAAGAAGTGCATTTGAGTTCACGAGCTCTTGTCTTTCTTCCTTAGTCAAGTTCAAAGTGATTATACCCTGAACAAAGCGTAGTCTGAAAATATGTCTAACCAGACAACAATTTGAAATTCACACTTTAAAGATTATGAGTTACCGAACAATTAGTGCATTTCTTTGTATACAAATTTTAACAATAATTGGCCTAGCTTTAGGGAAGCTAAAGTAAACGGAGACATTCGAAAAATGTACAATATGCAAAATATGCAATCCCTTAAATAACGAAAAATAAAAATTATGAATTATAATATTTTGACGTAGTCTATTTGCATAATAAAAACGTTAACTGGCATGGTCGGTTGTTGCATGAAAATCAGGGGGTAGAACAGCTCACTGCAACCCCCCAAACAGCCTAAATTTCGGGTAACAGTCTACTGTTGACCAGCTAGTATTTGCCTTGGCCTATGCCGGTAATATAATCACATTATTATTGTTTCGCATTGTAATTGATAAGTAAATTTACATTTTTATTGTATTGTGTTGCGCTGTGAGCCGCAATCTACATTAATAAATTCGGTAGTTCAAGTACTGGGTCTGCCTGCAAGCACGTTTATATTGTAATTTACTTTTTATAATTTATTTGAGCAAAATTTATGACAATTCCAGCGGTAACAGTTGAACGCTTTGATAACTTATAGTTAGAACTGAAAATACCAAGTTCCTCAAAGAATGTTTTTTGAAAAATGAAAAAACACATAAGTTTGAGTAGAATTGCTTGTGGCCATAGCGAACTTAAATCACTTCGCGGAGTTCTTTACGAGAAGGCACAAAGTGAAATGCCAGCAATATATGTACCCACAGTATATAGGTCGTTTGAGATCGTCCATTGTCAGTCACTGTGTTGACCACAAGTCAACAAAGTAATTGAAATGCAGTGGCAGCAGCGACGACGCTAAAGCGGATTAGGCGCTGATTGCATATGTCAGAAAATGTGGTATTGCTGGAGTCGCTACACGTAGTCGGACGTACATGTGCTGGCTTTGCTAGTTGGCCTTTACTTTGCTTATCTGCAAGATGACACAGCCGTGCTGTCAAAGTGCCGCAAAACCAGCCCCAGCACCCCCTTTGGGGTCAACCCACAAAGAAATCAAGAGAAAATGCTTTGATATGCCACTGCATGCATAGCTATAAATATTTCTGTACATATTGGATTGGATTGGGGGGCTAGATACAAACAGAGTGCCAAAACTGCAGCCTAGGCAAATAAAAAACTTTTCAAGATCAAACTCGAAAGCGTCTGGCGTAGGATGTTGTTGTGGGAGTACTGCACTCTGGCGCATGGCATGCGGTTCCACGCATTTCGTGTGATTTTTGTCTGTCACATGCTGCAAGTTTTTTTTTTCGCAAATTTATGATATCCTAGACCATTATTTTGAAACTTTAAAACTTGTGACAAAACCAAAGAAAACGACGCTCTTAAAACAAATTAAAATTCAAGCAAAAAATTTTGCAAAACGTCCTTGTCTGCATTGACACGTGACAAGCTTCAATTGTGCACAATTCCAAAATATACATAGTGCTTCGATATATATATATGTATATACTTTCATATACTTACATAAAACAATCAACGTGTCTAAGAGGCAGCATCTCCCAAAGGAAGGCGTAAATTGTTGAAAACAATTCCAATAACATTTTGCCATGCCAATGAGTGGGAGGAAAGTGCGCCAGAAAGTTATTGTAGAAAAGAGCAATTGGCACGAAGACTAGGAATGCGCGCATAATAGCGTTGGAGCCATTTAAGATTACAATAGCGACTGCGACTCGAGCTAAAAAAGTAAATAGATAGAATGAAAAAAAAAAAATTATCGCGCTTAATTGAAAAATGTTTTTTAATGAACTTTAAAAGCAAATTGCTTGGCGCACATCAATCGATTTCATTGCGCATTGTAAATGTTGATATTGCAAACAGGCCGTGTAATTGAAAATGCCACAGGCAAATATTTAATTTCGTTTTTATAGACAAAATAACATTTATATAAAGTACATATGTATTGGGGGTTAAAATTCGATTATATGATTTGGAATACTGCGGCTAAAAAGGTTTCGCAACATAAAGTTATTTCGCTGATATTGCCAAATATCTATTCAGCGTTACAACCAAGTACAGTTGTGCCTATAGTTAGACAATTTTTTAAATTAAGATATATAAGCTAATAACTAGAAAAATATAATATAAAATTAATGTGTATGGTTAACCCAAGTGAGCCTAGAACAATTTGAGTTACGTCAGTTACTGATTTTGTGCTTTCCATACAATTTTGTTAAGTTTTACGTGGAATACATTGTGTGTGTCCCCAAGTACGAGTTTGTTGGGACTAAAAGGTAAGGGTAAGCTGAAAGCTGCATTTCGTCACCTACCCACCCAAATCGTGTTTGCCCAAAAAGTAATTGCGGATTTTTTAAAAGAAAGTAAATGCATTTTTAATAAAACTTAGAATGAACTTTGATCAAATATATAATTGCCATTTTGTTCGATAACCTTTTGCCATCTTTCTGGCAAATTTAGTATTCCACGCTCATAGAACTTCTGGCCTTTATCTGCAAAAAACTGAAGCAAGTGCGATTTTATAGCCTCATCATTGCCGAAAGTTTTACCATTTAAATAGTTCTGCAAAGATCCATAGAAATGGTAGTCTGATGGTGCAAGGTCAGGACTATATGGTGGATGCATCAAAAGTTCCCAGCCAAGCTCACTCAGCTTTTGGCGAGTGACCAAAGATGTGTGCGGTCTAGCGTTGTCCTGTTGGAATATGACACCTTTACGATTGACCAACTCTGGTCGCTTCTCCTTGATGGCTGTATTCAATTTGTCCAATTGTGGACAGTAAACATTCGAATTAATCGTTTGGTTCCTTGGAAGCAGCTCAAAATATACCACACCCTTCCAATCCCACCAAACAAACAGCATAACCTTCTTTTGGTGGATATCAGCCTTTGAAGCGGTTTGAGCTGGTTCAACATGCTTGGACCATGATCGTTTTCGACTAACGTTGTTGTAAACAATCCATTTTTCATCTCCAGGTGCATATCACAAGCGTTGATTCGGTTTGTTAAATGAATTTCTTTCAATACATGTGGTACCCAAATATCAAGCTTCTTCATCAGTCCAAGACTTTTTTTGTTATAAAGAACGGTTGATTTTGGTATATTTAACTTCTCTCCTATCTCACGCTCAGTTACATGATGATCCAATTCGATTAATGCTTTGATTTGGTCATCATCAACTTCATTTGGCCGATCTGAACGTGGGTCATCTTTAAGTGAAAAATTTCCAGAACGGAATTTGCGAAACCAATTTTGACAATGTCTTCCTTTTAAGGCTTTATCACCATACACATCTCGTAACTTTTTAGCAACCTGCTCC
Organism: Chymomyza procnemis; assembly: GCA_035046065.1. Classification (NCBI taxonomy): domain Eukaryota; kingdom Metazoa; phylum Arthropoda; class Insecta; order Diptera; family Drosophilidae; genus Chymomyza; species Chymomyza procnemis. The sequence continues at coordinate 31,129,412 of JAWNOJ010000023.1, forward strand.
GTGTTTTTTCCTTTACGGAAATAATAAAGTAAAATATGACGCAAATGCTCCTTTGTGGGCTCCATATTAAAATTGACGCCAAACAAACAAATGTCAACAAAATTTCGCGCACTTTTTTTCTAAAGCAAGCCAAAAGTAACAGCTGATAACTGACAGAAGAAAGAATGCAATTACAGAGTCACAAGCCGTTGAAAAAATTTGTCAACGCCGACTATATGAAAAATCCGCAATTACTTTTTGGGCAACCCATAGATAGTTGCGTTCTCAAACGGGTACTGGAATGCGCATACAAGAGAAGAAGTTAACCTAGGGCGGAATGCACACCTGATAGTATGCATTCCTTGAAAAGTCAGCATCGGCTGATGGCTCTGAGGGGTGGTATTTGGCGCATTGCACCAGACTTATCATTTGACCACCGCGTTGACCACCCTAGAGCGTATCCAGTTCGACTGTATGCCTAATCCAATGGATGTATTATATTTCCTGGTCTGAAGCGGACTAGGCACTTAGATTTACAATATAATAGATGAAAAGAGAAAAGTTTCAAGATTTCTTAAAAAAGCAGCCAAAAGATAAAGTTGGTTCCCACAACTGGAGTCGGATAGGAACTTGCATTTACAATGTAAAATATAAAAACTGTAACTTACATAAAAGTTTAAACAATTTTTGTGCTTACTATTACAGGTACATCACTTACTCTGCCTCAACTCAGCTTGACACTTGCTCAACGCTGAGCTTTTGGCTGCTTTTGTTAATTAATCGTATAATGAATGCAAAAATTCACACATTTCTTATAGACATTGTGATATACCTTATGGTACGAACACAATTTGCTTTCAAGAAATCGTCCATTGGCGAATTTAAATGCAAAGTTGGCCAAATGATTTATGCGCAGGTATCATATGATTAATACAATTTAAAAAGCGGCGCCAACTGGCTAAGAGCAAGCAACCAACCAACCAACCAACCATACGGTGCAAATTGTACTGCATGGCGCCAAACTTCTCCACTTGGAAAGGACGTCATGCTGAGTGGATTAGCCGGAATGAAGTCTAGCTGGCATGTTGTTGTTGTTTATACCTTTGAATGTTTTTGATATCGCTTTTTGGGTGCAACTCGAGTTAAGCACCAACTTGGCGTGACCAGTGTACATTTTTAAATAAGAACCCAAGCTATATAGACATAACTACTTGTGTGGTCCCAAAATAACAATAAAACATGGGCAACATGGGATGCAAAAAATATGAAATATCGCATAGACTCTATACATTTTTAAATCGAGCTAGACTTTTCAATGGAATGACATTACGTCATAGTTAATTATAGCCAGCAAACTTTGAGTACATTTAATATATACAAAGCGTGGTAATTAAATTTTAATGCATTTACAAACGCAGCAAAATCAAAAATAAAAAGCTGTCAAAAAATAAATAAAACAAAGCTTTTGTATATAAAATAACGAATACAAAGCAACAAACTGCTGCAGTGGAATTCCACTGCATGGGATTCTTTTTTTTTCTCATATTTTTTTTTTATTTATGAAAGCGGTGCAAAGTGTCGCTGACAAGCGTGTCATCAGCACTTTGATGCAAATATGTCTCCAGCCGGCACCACAAGACCACCACACCCCAGTCCACAGCGTTAACAACCCAAACAGCTTTACCACAACAACAACAACAACGAGAACAACTGCAGCAACAAGGTCTCGCCGGCAGAGAAATGCACGGGCTATGCCACAATTTCATTAAAATTTACTGCACGATGCAAAAATTGTTGCGGTCAATTAACGTCAACATTTGCCGCATGCAAAACGCAGGGAGCAGGCCGCCAGCCAGCCAGCCAGCCATCCATCCAGCCAGCCAGCCAGCCAGGCTACCAGGCTGCATTGCCGATGGTCATCATCATACGAACCAGTCAAGTTTCGTTCCATTTATCCCATAACACTTGCTCATTAAAAATATGATCGTTTTCATATTTTTTTTTTCCTCTCTCTCGTTTTATAGTTGAATAAATAAATAAAACAAATTGGTTTGGTTAGTGTACTTTAACAATTGTGTAAGAGCATTTAGGCAACGAGTGCGTCGAGAAGGGATACACTTGGTAGATTAGTATTATTACTCGGATTATCGGTTTACTATTCCGAAGATACCGCGTAAATCGTAACGCAATCGTAAAAGTATCAAAGTTATAAAAAAAGCCAATAGTTAAAACAAAAAATCGATTTCAATAAAAAAAAACAAAAATACTTTATTATATATATATATAAGCAGGGCCTCACTAGATGCGCTAAGCACCCGGGGGTTCCCGGCCACCAGCGCATTGAAGGTAACGAAATGGCAGACAGGCTAGCAAAGGAGGGTGCCGTATCGACTCGAGCGAGAGTTGAGGACCTAGGGATACCTCTGAGGGCTCTAAACCGCAAATCGGTAGTAAGCGCTGCAGTCGCTTCCGACAGAAAGTGGCACAACACGACAAACTGTAGAACCGCTCGCATTACTAGTCGAGCACATCTTGCAGCTTCCCCGGAAGGACTGCAGACTCATGCTTGGCCTACTAACGGGTCATTGCCTGACCGCGCTGTCCATGCCAAAAAGCTGGGCATCACCAACAACGATGAATGCAGGAAATGCAGGGAACCAGGGGTGAGAGAAACCCTGGAACACCTTATATGCAACTGTCCTACCCTCTTCACCCCGAGAACTAACTTCCTAGGGACACCAGTGCTTGACTCGCACCCCAGAAACGGTTAGCCTTCGCAAAACATACGCGCATAGTGGATGGCTAATCTGTCCACGACTACGACTCACAGCCGAAACACTCCGGTTCCACTAAGGATCACATTGATCTATGTGAGGTCCCCTCCCCCGGGGGCCTGCCGGCCTAACCTAACCTAACCTTTATTATATATAAAATAAAATTTTCAAAAAGTAGAGTTATCTATCAGCCATCAGTTTCAATGCAGTCTTCTCTTACAAAATAGTAAAATTTCTGACATATTTCAAGGTAAAATCCCCTCAGTAGCTGAGATGCATTGATTTTGGTCATAGTTTGAAGAGATCTATCTCGCTTGAGTTATATATTATGAAATTAGCTTTTGTGCTTATTTCGTAGCCTTCTGCATGTTCTTTTAATAGTTTATTAAGATGTGATTGAAATTTATGACCACGTTCTAAAATAACATCTTCTACATCTCCTACTTAAAAATGGTTTCCTAGCTTTCTTCGTAGTGCAAGTCATAATTCCATAAATTTGGAGCTATATGTTTTTGCAACATCCATAGTAGACACCATTTTCATCAAATTTTTAATTATTAACTATTTTCATTAAGTCTTCCGTACTCCTCAACTTGCTTCAATTCCTTAATATCTGCTTGATTCCGCCCACTCCAGCTAATTCTTGTTCCAACTCAATTATTTGAGCAAACTCTTCCTCCAAAGAAGTGTTCTAACTCTCATCACTAAATATTATAGATATTTTTTAATCTCGCTATACGATTTGCTTATATGTTTCATACAATCCAACATCCTGCCACCAGTATTAGAAAAAAGTTGCTTATTTTTGAACATGAGCCAAAATATATCTGTCTGCTATTTTTGTATACAGTTCCCTGAAGAGAATAGCCTAACCCGAACGACGGGTTTTTTTTTCATTTATAGAGATTTTCCTAGCTTAACAGCGCGCATATTTATTTGCTAGCTATGTCAGTGCTAGACAAATGCAGCAGTGCTGCAGCATGGTAGTGCGTTGCCAATACGATACCGAGGCCCACAGGTGTATATGTATTTTTATAAAAGGCACGTAAAAATGTATATTTTTAGACACAGGTTACATAACTAGCCTTGTCAAAGGTCAAGTCCAAGAAGTTATTTGCCAAAGCAACGCTCAACCTCTCTGCGGCACTTGCTTGAAATAAGTTATATAAATACGATTATATTTTTATACTCTACCAAGGATATACTAGGTTTCTGCAATGCATATAACGACAAAAATGCTTTTGAAAAATACCCGCACAATCGAATTTTTGCTGGTTTCCCGCACAACGCTTATTCTAAACTCTGAAAAATTGGCTCAACTTGGTTTACCGAACTCTTTGGCATATTTATACAAAAACAAAAGCTAAAACCATTGTATAATCTTCACGTTGACCAAATCGCCAGAATTATAGTATTTTTTTTCAGAAAAAGAATACAGGGTATTCCGCTTTCGTCGACTCACTGACATTTTTTTTTAAGAACTTTTCTCAAAAAATGCTGCAAACACTCGACTACTACATACAGACAAATGTCAAGATGCTTATTATGAAGTTACAGCAAGGCAAACTCGTACTCAAACTTATTGTTCTCGTTGGCGCTAGGTCGCAAAAGTAACAAATAATACCCGAAGGTCCCCAATGCCAAGCGCATTCAATCTTGGTGTTGGTGGCAAGAAAGAAACAAAACAAAACCAAAAAAAAAAAATAAATATAAAAATATTATTAGTCGAAGCAACGCTCGAGGCTTAATTCCTGGAAAAAACTGCAAAGCAAATCCACTGCTCCTCCATGCTCCACCATAAGTGGCGTGTGTGACTTGTATCTCAGTTTAAAAATTCACGCGCGCTCGCGTAACAAATCGCCGTCAACATTGTCATCGTCGCCAGCTTCTCGTATCGGAAATTGCTGTATCTGCATCACTTGTATCTTATACGTTTGGGCACCTAGATGGTATCGCGAGATAAGTTCGCGCAGTCAAGTAGCTGGAGCTGCATGCATACGAGCGGCCGCGTATGCCCGTGTACATCTTTGTCCATAAATTAAAGTTTATGATCTCCAGCATGTTCGTGGAACATGCGGCCGGCATGAAATTGGTTTTACTGCTGCACTACTTTAAAAATTGTTTTTTGTGATCTGGAGGAACTTTCAGATATACTATTATCTTTGAAGTTGCAGTTTTAATGTTTTTTTACTTAAAAATAAAGTCGCGAATCTTGGCGATTGCAAAAACAACAAGCACACGAATACGGCCTATCAAATATGCGCATAATATAAGCGCGTTGGAGGTGGTGCTCAAAATCGGGATTGCCTAATGTCGTTAATGCTATTATAACAGCTGTTGATTCCCATCGACATCGACATCCCATTTCTCCCTACGATCACACAAAATCCCCCCACAAAAAAAAAATCGCTTAAACTAAGCAAAAAGTACAAATAATTTTTAAAAGTAAAGTTTTGAATGGAGTGGCTCTGAATGTGTTGGCACTTTTGCTTTCAATAAATGCATAAAACTCTGATTTATTTTTGCTTAGGTTATGCCTTCCCCGCTGCTTGTCCGGCAATCCGAAACTCGTTTCAATTGAAAATGTACGTACGGCATATATTGGTGGGAATAAACTCGTGCACTGCTAAAAACGAAATTTATGCAGATTTTGGTCTCGCGCTAAGCGAAATGTTTGATTTTTGCCGAATTTTTGTTTCTTCAGTCAGTTTGCACTTTTCCTGTTGTATAAGCTTAAAATGGCAACAAACTTGAGCAGCTGTGCTTTGACGAATTATTCTTGGAAAGCACTTTCCGGGCATGGAAGTGAAAATGCAACATGAGTGAGCCATACACTTTTTGAAGAACAGCTATCTGCTCAACTTCAGCTATCTTCTCATTCGCTTGCAACAATCCGAAAGTAGTCTCGCTATCATAATTGTGTCTTGAATGTCTACGGAGTGTTAGAGCTGTTTCACATCCACGCCGTCGATTAATCTACTGCAGTTTTGCGGCTCTAAAAGATGAATTCGTAAGGGCCTTCAGCGTATGGTCTGTCTTGGGCACACAAGTTCTGCTTCCCAAGCTACCTTCTTGTGTAACAATCCAAAAGTAGTCTCACTTTCAAGTATCTGTCTAGATGTCTACGGGTGGATCGAGCTAGCTATTGCAGTTTTACGGCTCTAAAAGACTATTTCAGGAGGTGCGATTCGCCAGCGTATGGTCTGCCTTGGGCATACAAGTTCTGCTTCCCAATTTAAGCTGTCTTCTTGTGCAACAATCCAAAGTGGTCTCACTTTCAGATTTCTGTCTTGATGATTTGTCTTGAGATTTTTGTCTTGATGTCTACGGGTGGATCGAGCTAGCTATTGGAGTTTTGCGGCTCTAAAAGACTAATTCAGGAGGTGCGATTCGCCAGCGTATGGTCTGCCTTGGGCATACAAGTTCTGCTTCCCAATTTAAGCTGTCTTCTTGTGCAACAATCCAAAGTGGTCTCACTTTCAGATTTCTGTCTTGATGATTTGTCTTGAGATTTTTGTCTTGATGTCTACGGGTGGATCGAGCTAGCTATTGCAGTTTTGCGGCTCTAAAAGACTAATTCAGGAGGTGCGATTCGCCAGCGTATGGTCTGTCTTGGGCACACAAGTTCTGCTTCCCAAGCTACCTTCTTGTGTAACAATCCAAAAGTAGTCTCACTTTCAAGTATCTGTCTAGATGTCTACGGGTGGATCGAGCTAGCTATTGCAGTTTTACGGCTCTAAAAGACTATTTCAGGAGGTGCGATTCGCCAGCGTATGGTCTGTCTTGGGCACACAAGTTCTGCTTCCCAAGCTACCTTCTTGTGTAACAATCCAAAAGTAGTCTCACTTTCAAGTATCTGTCTAGATGTCTACGGGTGGATCGAGCTAGCTATTGCAGTTTTACGGCTCTAAAAGACTATTTCAGGAGGTGCGATTCGCCAGCGTATGGTCTGTCTTGGGCATACAACTTCTGCTTCCCAATTTAAGCTGTCTTCTTGTGTAACAATCCAAAAGTAGTCTGTCTCACTTTCAAATATCTTTCTTGATGTCTACGGGTGGATCGAGCTAGCTATTGCAGTTTTACGGCTCTAATAGACTAATTCAGGAGGTAGGATTCGCCAGCGTATGGTCTGTCTTGGGCATACAACTTCTGCTTCCCAATTTAAGCTGCCTTCTTGTGTAACAATCCAAGAGTAGTCTCACTTTCAAATACCTGTCTTGATGTCTACGAGTGGTTCGGTTTTAAAAGACTAATTCAGGAGGTACGATTCGCCAGCGTATGGTCCGCGAAATGTCTAATCTACGCTTGTTGAACACCAGCTGGTGGCTTTCCACTTGAAGCTGGTTTCTCTTTCTTCAGCTGTTCGAATCAAAATCAGCAGTCGCATCATCACAGTCTAGAGGATTCATCGAGTAGTCTCTTATCCTGACTTTTGAATTATGTGACATAATTTGGATTTTTGTGAATTTTTTTCGTACTGCATATTGTCGATTAATTGTGAGGGCCATTCTTTTTTGAAGGCTTTTTGTGAAGAATATTTATGTGGCTACGATTTTCTGAAATTTGTGCTATTATAAATTTTGAAAGCAATTTCTTATAGAAGCAGAAAATTGAAAATCGTAATGCAATTAGTTTGAGAAAAGATAAAGTAGAATTACTTAAGTACAAAATTGTTCTCAACTTTGCTCAGATATGCTTAGTTATGAAATCGAATGTACCCGTTTGCCTTGACTCTATTGTCAATTCGTATGACGACTTCGTAAACCCTTGTCCAAAATATTAACAAAAGTAGTAAAATCCTGAATTGGAATCAACATATAAGCACTAAAAGAAAAGGTCCAAGAGAAGCGATGTATGGAATCGAGCGGAATCAGCTAAAAGTTAAGACCGCACATGTTTTCGTCGGTTTTTGGGGCTTATGTCTTGTAATTGAATATTGAAAAGTAAGTCGATCGGTAATGCCCATGAGTTGAGTTTAATGCGAAATTTGCCAGCTTGTTAACGTCTAAAGTTATGGTATGACTTGATTTGTCCTAGCTCAGGCGTACAGGGGCGGTTGCAAGGTGATAAATACCGAAATGTAAATAATACACTCACACCATGGCCCACACGAACATGGCAGAATAAACTAATAAAGGACGTTCAAACGCCGACGCTTTATTAGCCAGACTTTGTTGCTGTTGTTGTTGTTGGTGTTGGCATTATAGCCGTAAAAGCGCGCCGTAAATGCGTTGCCATAAATTTAAAGCTTTAGAGAAACGATGGCGCGGCATTTGTTGTTTGTTGGGCGGGCGCGCTGCCGCCGCCACCGCCGCCAACGACGACGACGACGACGACGATGTAGCCAGCCAGCCACTAACAACATCAAGCAAACCATGTCTATTAAGACGTTGTCTACGTCGCTGGCTGCTAATGAAGATCAACGAGTGGTCGCCGTGATTGCGAATTCAAGTCTTACCTTTAATGTTCTATGTGTGTGTGCGTGTGTGCCAAGAGGAGTGAAAATTTTATGCTGGGCGCGCAAATATTTCATAAATTTCATTCAATTTTATTAAAGTCATGAAATATTAACGTAAAGCGGGTGCCGCCTGCCGGAAATCCGCTCATTACGCAAGACTTGTAATTAATCTCAAAAACTTATGGCCCCAAAAGTTGGGTATTTCATTTTTAAAAGTCTTTCTTGCTGGCAGCAGTGTATCTTTGCTTGAACCCTGGCTAGATGGGCGTCAATGAGCCATTAAGTTTGTGCGCGTAGTTGCATATACGGAGTAGATAAAGAAAGCTCCGTCCGTTTTACATATACTAAAAATATAAATTTCTCTATATCCTTTACAGCTTTTACAGCAAAAAAACAAAACACACACAGACACACACACACATTTTTAATACCTCTTAAAGTTGTATGTTTGGAAAATTATCTTTCAGGCAGAGAAAAAAAACAAAGGCAGTTCCGATGTGAGTTATCCTTGCTGACACTGCGCGCTTGCATAACTTTTGTTTCATTATAATAAGATTATCCCTTTTCGCTTTTAAGGGTAAATTTGTCTGCTACAGTGACACATTTCCATCTTGCGCCAGCACATAAGTGCAACAGCTGCTTCTAAATTTTATGTAAATTTTTAGTTGTTGTTTATTTCTTTACACTTTTTTTTATTCACTTTGTATTTCTAGCTTACGTAATTCGGGCGCCATTAGTTGGAGATCTTATTAAAAGTTTGCATCTGTTAAGTAGTTGTTGAGTAGAAATTTTGGAAATTTATTACCCTTGACTATGGGCAACGCTGCAAAGGTGAAGCAGGGGTATAACTCTATCGATGGGAACGGGGGAGCTATATTATTTATAGCCAAAAACGAATTTTCATAGTTCGCAATTGGTCAAAGTTGCTCGATTTGGCGAATCAAATCAAGATATCTTCAATCCAATCCAATCTCCAATCAAGACAAGTTAAGACAGAGAGAGAGAGAGCTGAATTGAATAGATCTTTCGTCAGATAGCAAATCGTAAGGGTTATTATAGTTTGAGCCGAAAGACGCGAAAAACAGCGTGCAGTGCACAATTGGATCTAGAAAATGGTAGTGCTAGAGGTCCAAATTTTAGAAACCGAGTAGGAGTTTATACAAAAGTAACACGTGCTCTCACTGTTCTACAATCCTTCAGAGCAGGTAAGACAAAGTGAAAATGCAACATGAGTGAGCCATACACTTTTTGAAGAACAGCTATCTGCTCAACTTCAGCTATGTTCTCATTCGCTTGCCGCAATCCAAAAGCAGTCTCGCTATCAAATTTGTATCTTGGATGTCTACGGAGTGTTAGAGCTGTTTCACATCCACGCCTTCGATTAATCTACTGCAGTTTTGCGGCTCTAAAATATGAATTCGTAAGGTCCGTCAGCGTATGGTCTGTCTTGGGCATACAACTTCTGCTTCCCAATTTAAACTGTCTTCTTGTGCAATAATCCAAACTAGTCTGTCTCACTTTCAAGTATCTGTCTTGATGTATACGGGTGGATCGAGCTAGCTATTGCAGTTTTACGGCTCCAAAAGACTAATTCAGAAGGTGCGATCCGCCAGCGTATGGTCTGTCTTGGGCATACAACTTCTGCTTCCCAATCTAAACTGCCTTCTTGTGTAACAATCCAAAAGTAGTCTGTCTCACTTTCACATTTCTGTCTTGATGTCTACGGGTGGATCGAGCTGGCTATTGGAGTTTTGCGGCTCTAAAAGATGAAATCGTAAGGTCCGTCAGCGTATGGTCTGTCTTGGGCATACAACTTCTGCTTCCCAATCTAAACTGCCTTCTTGTGTAACAATCCAAAAGTAGTCTCACTTTCAAGTATCTGTCTTGATGTCTACGGGTGGATCGAGCTAGCTAGTCTAGAAGAATAGTCGACAATGGAATGTTAGTATGCCGATTCAAAACCCCAAAGCGCAAAAAATTTAAAACTTGTCGATCGAATTCCCCATACTTTCCTCAAAATCTATTAACAAAAAAAAGTACAAACCGGCTGCCTGCTTAACTCTAAACAAATTTAAAAAAGTTTTTCTCATGCATATAATGAATTCAATAAAAATGAAGATAACAATAATATTTCACGGAAACTCGCTTAGCAAAGTTATTACAAATTCAAGCCCACACAATAAGTTTTCCATTAACACAAAATAGTTTCTTTTCAAACAACTCGAATGGGCTTACTCTCCTTACTTACGTTTTATCAAATTCAAAACTCACTACTCACTTGCAACTTGTTACAATAGACGAGAAGTTGACGTAAAATGCGTGGATGTCTGAGTTGTTGCCAACGTCTCACCGACAGTTCATGAAATATAATGTTTACCTGCGCATAGATAAAGATCTTTTGTGTCTACCGCCTGGTCCTGATGCGTCAGCCCTTATTGAATAAATATGATTGGCGTTGTATTCACAAAAAACAAAAAAATCAAAAAAAAAAAAAAACGAAGTTTCATTCGCCACGGCTTGCAGCTAAACGTTTCTTGCGGTATCGTCTAACTTCTTGCTCATTAAATCATTCAAATGTCAATCAATTTATAGCGATCGTTTGGAATTTTAGCTTGTCACTGTTGAAGCACTCAATGGCGGCTCAAAACGCTGACTTGACCATGACTGAAAGACTGTCTCTACGTCTCTGCGTCCAGACCATCATCTACTTTAGTTGTCTTTTCTAAATTAACAGAGTTATTAAAAACACATAAATTACGCAGCGTTTAGGCAATTGTAGTGAGGGTATCTGAGGTTCCTATCAAATTACAATATGCCATGTATGTGCATGTGAAAGATACCATTTATTTTTTGCATTTCAGCATTCATGCAGAGACGAAGTGATCGTACCTTGTAGCTGTGGCTGTCAACCGATTCAGGTTAAATCAATCATACGTCGCATAGGCCCGTCAACACTGTTTATTGTTTGCATCTACCACAAATGAAATGGAATACCCTGATGCTCGAGACAACAGAAATACTAGGCACTGGTATGTAGGATGATGGTATTTCGCTTACATAAATTGCGGGGCGGGGACTGATATAAATTTATGCGTATATCGCAGATACAAAGCTATAGATACACACTCACACACTCACACTTGATGTTTTGCCATTCCGGGCAGTTATTTGCATTTTTGTTGTTGTGCCAACTCTGCATGGAGTAGTTTGTTGTTGGGGCTGTTATTTTTGTCATCGCGTCGATTTGGTTTTTTTTTCTAGAAAACTATTGTCTGTCAGTCAGTTGAGGGTTTGGATAAAGATACGGGTGGCCATTAAACATATTTTGATATTCAGATTAATTGACAAGATAAAAATGCGCGTGATTTACCTGGGGTATAAGACAGGTAGGTCGGTAGGTAGTTAGGTAGGCGGTTTCATGTCGTTGGTTGCGTTGCTTTGTCGGAAAAATGAGTTGGTTTTTAACTGTGCAGTCAGCATGTGATGCTATGTGGTATTTATAATAATAAATCTGGCCAGATATTACGCATTTCAAGATAATACTTGAATTATAAAGCAATAAAATAACATGCTACAGTTGATTGAGCAATCATTGGTAGCCGCGAATTTATGATCATTTCTACCGTCACTTGTAAGTTTTCGCATTGTTGGAGCCCAACAACCTGACGTTTTTAAGGTGAAAAATAATACAAAGTTGAAGCAAGCTGTAGTTGCAACTTGCGACGGTATTAAGTTACTTCAACTGCGTTTGACGCACTAATAAATCGTTGGGTTTCTGTAAATAGCTTTATGTATTTATATTAAATACCTACACGCATTGTGATCCTTTCAATGGCATACTTTGTCATTTGTCTTTTTGCGGCTTTGTTTCGCTTAAAATTCCCAACCACATTTGGCCGCCCGCCCATAAGTGCCAACTGTCAGCACGTTTTGTATCAACCGGTTCTGACACCTACATCAATGGTAGACGGACACAAGTGGCCGGCAGTGCATCACGTGATTTGCTTACTGGATTTTTATTTTCTCAATTGGTTCTATAATGGCTAAGTTCAACTTGTGATAAACGATTTCTAAGAATTTCTGGGCACTGCTTATGTGCTTTCAAGTTTTTCTTTTAGAAAATTTATGCACAAGTTGATATCGATCTATTTGGCTGTTTGTATGCCGAATACTTTTCTTCTATATATAAAAATGAGACCAACATAATTTTCAACTTGTAATTTATCGAAATAAGCATTGAGAGGGTGGGCCATTTGAAGTGCAAGCATTTGTTTTTTAACAAAATAAATGTAGAAGCTATATTTATTACTCTACTAATTTTCATAATTATTTATTTTGTTGAAGCTACTTTTTGGCTATAATATCGCCGAAATTATTAATTTATTATTATTATGACCGCAATTTCACGTCATATATTGCGATATGGTTCTTCACTTATCAGCACATAATTAGTATGTCAAATATTCATACAAAAAAAAAAGGTTGGAGCGTTAGATCGAGTGATCTCGTTAGCCAGTCGAATTCAACATTTCTCGATATGACTCATGCGGCGAACGATGGTCGCAATCAACATGCGAAAACTTGTTGGAACCAGTAGACCATTCTAATCATTTTAACAAAGAAAAGTTATCACAAAAGCTGCCAGCATTGCTCGATAACGCTTGTCCTTGCTCCATCAAGATCTAGGAAAAAATAGAGACCGATAATCATATGCGCACAAACGCTACGCCAAATAGTCACTTTTTGAGCGTATAGAGACTGTTCTTTAATTAATTGAGGGTTTTCAGTTGCATAGAATCGATAATTTCGATTAATTTTACGGTAAAATATGCTTCATCTTACATGAGAATCTTTTAACAAAAGTTGAGTTCGTTCTTAGCCATTTCAAGGTTCAATTTGGCATAATTGACGAGAGGCAGATAGTCGGCTGGTTTTAGTTTCGGTGTCATGTGAATTTTGTATCACAACAGCTTCAAATCGACACGAATGACGCGAAGGTTCGAGCGATGCCCAACGCCAGAACGAAGATAACTCGTTGATCGCGGTTACTTCTCAACACTGGCTCGTACGCTCACAATATTTTGATCGGAACTTCTTGCTCGTCATCGGGATACATAGCTGGCATTTTATAACTCTTTTGTGTTTATTCATTAATATGTAAGGGTACAACTAAGTGCAGTTGACTTTAAGATTAGACAAGTTAAACATTCTAAAATTATAAAATAATAAATGATAACGAGGAAAAAGTATAATAAAAATAATCCGTATTTCTAGCCTGATGGATGAATTTTTTATAGATGTGCAACGTCTCACATCTCTCAAAAGATAAAAACAGAAAGTGGCATATAAATTTAAACATTTTTCCAAATAGAAGCCAAAGAACAGCGTTGACCAAGTTGGGTTTTTATAGTTCATAATTGGTCAAAGAAGCTCGATTTGGGGAATCAAGATAAGATAGGATAGCTAAAGAAATGGATTGGATAGACCGTTCAAAGGAGACGAAATTATAGAGGTTATTATAATTTACGCATAGCACACGAAAAGGAGGGTGTAACGCATAATTAGTTCTACAATAACATAATGCTAGAGGTCGAAAATTACGAGTTGCTCTGGAAGGAATGATGAAAAAGATATTTTGCGAAGGAGTGTGTTAGAGTCAATGAGAGCCAGTAAAAGCTTATGCGAAAATAGCACGCCGCATTGCTAACATTACCAGAATTTACAAAAATGACATATCACCGCTCGCACTTTTAACTTAATTTTTCGCACGAAACTCAGTATTAGTCTTATGTCAAGGTAGGAATTATCTGGGAATTAGGCTACCAACGCGTTATGACATTATTCGCTCTGTAACTCTTGGTAAAACTTGTAGAGTTACCCGTTGCTTGCACTTTAAATGGCCCACCCTGTATGTAATATAAGTGGTAAGTGTAGTGAGTAGGCGTATATGCCTGAACCCAAAAGCATCTAGCATCTAAAACAATTTGAATATATATATACATATCTATGTCTCGGCAGTGACTACAAACAAACACAAAATAACAGTAGCCAAAAAAATATGTCATAAAAAGATACTGTCTATGTCAATATTGACGCAAGGCAGTGGGAGAACAGCGCCCCAGGGCATAGAAAGAAGCTCCCGCATGTGCTTGTTGCTGCTTTCGGAGCTCCCAAGAGTAGTTTTCCAGCATTCCAAAAGGGGACAGACGAAGATATCTCGATAATGAAATGTTGCAAAATAACAATATAAATAAATAGTTTGTTGTACAACATAAAAGTTAATTGATTGGTGTAAAATCGTATGAAACGTACATTTTAATTTAATATTAATTTGAGTAATGTTTCCTAGCGATTATTGTGTATAAATATTTTATAATATTCTTCTGAAATTTTGACGCTTTCCGTCGTGTGCGCGCTGCTCTTTGCGATGCGTGCATGAAATATGCATATATGTACATATATTCCCTGCACTCCTAGAATCATCAACTTCTTGAATATGTTTGTATGAAACAAACAATCAACAGACAGACAGACATACACGTTGTATGTCTGGGTGGGTATTGCACAAGGATGAGTATGTATGAATGTCGCCTCGTCGTGTGTTGCAAAAGGAAACTCTGCGCGGAATTTCGATCGATGCCATTATGTAATCACTTAAATTAAGTGTGTCTTAAATGCATAAACATTACACAATTTTAATTTTATTAAGTGCCATACGTTTCACTCCCACCTCCCGCTCATCCAGCTGTCTGGCTGAATGCTTGCCGTACCATACATTCCATACATACATATCCATATACTATATGTACATATGTATCTATGAATTGTTGCTGTTGTTGCTGTTGTTGTTGCATATTTAATTCAATTTGGAATGATTTCGTTTTGCATGTCTGCCATAACTTGAAGGTGATGTCTGTGTATTATACAAATTAAACAAAAGTATGCACCATTTATTAAACTTATAAATCTGTATCTGCACTTGCAGACAGAAATATCTGCAACTATAGTATCGTTCTCAGGCAAGTCTATGGAGATCTAATAGCCGATGCCACAGCTGCCCATTCATTAAAAACAATTGCAAAAAAATTGAAACTGATAAAAAGCTTAAAACGATTCTAATATCATTATACGAGATCTGATATCATAATATCTACAGATGCCACAGCACTTCTTACATCTAATGAAACAGCCTTGGAAGTGTCCCAGCTCAAAAAGAGATATTCAAAACTGAGAAAAAACTCAAAACGAGTTAATTATAATCAACTAGGGGGTTTCAACACCTGCCCGCTTCGCTCGCCAATGCCACCGCTGCTACAATCCAACACACGCTTATATCCATTTTCGGTCTTTTATAAGGGATAAGATTTCAGAAAAGGCGACCCTCTATCGTGCAACCTCTTCAATTTCGTAATGGCAGTGATATTCCAGGTGTCCAGCTTTCCAGCAAGCGAGAGTAGTGGTGACATACGATTTCCGCAAACAAAAGAATACAAAAGATACTGAAGATACGAAAAAATCGTCGCAAAATTTTCGCTCCCTTGGGAATAGCATTCGACGTACCATAAGCTATATGAGCTCCACAAAGATACCATCGAACGTACTACGGCACAGTGTCTGCGTTGGCGCGGCCATGTCCTTCGTATGGCCGAAAAAGTAAGATGAAGAGGCCGACCAAAGCTTAGATTTAAAGACCAAGTGGAGTAGGACCAAACCATTTGGTAAGCAGAGACGTCTGTCGGGAGTTATTGAGGTTGTAATGACCAAGTAAAGTTGAAGTAGGTAAGTAATACTAAGTAAGTTTGTACTATATACAAACCCCACATTGCCACTCAGTCACCTTGGAGTTGATCTAAGTCGCGGGTTGACATTGAAAATATATCTTACAAAAAGCTAAGTTAAAAATCAAAGTATTACAAAAATTGCGAAATCATTAGAGGTTTGGTAGAAATTTCGCAAATAAGCTTGGAGAACAAAAGTACAATGTTACTTCCTAATATCCTCCTAATAATGTCATCCTAATATCTAAATAGTATACCAACGATGCCAATGCAATACATTTCGACTTGTAGCTGACGACCTCATTTCATAAAAACCCTAATATTGCAGTTTTCAAAAACGTATTTAGAATACTGGCCGTAAAAATATGATATATTGTAGCCTACAAAGTTGTTGGAATGTTTGTGCATCCGACAGGCCTTGGATAACACTGACACCAAAAGATCTTATCTCTAACTCACTAGACTGTTACTTCTGATTACTAAAATTATAACTTTTGAAGCAGTTGCTTATTTTCCGAAACCCGTTCTACAAAAACTATAGGTGTGACCTATCCTAGTCTTTTTTTAAATAAAAAAGTGCAAGAACACATATTGTTGCATGCATTCTTAAAGTGCAAAATTTTTGCAGAAAATGCTTACAACTCGAGGTCTTTGCCTAATTTACGCTATAGCTGTGCGCTTGCATAAGTAGCAAATTATGGGGAACTGGGACGACAACAACAACAGCAGCTTGCAAAGTTTGGATCTAGTGGACCCCATTTTGTATTCAAGAACAACGAAAATTGCTGTGAATTAGTACAAATTAAACACACACATGATGTACACACAACCAACACACACACACACACACACACACAAAAGACGTAAAAACTGCAAAAGGGGACGGGCGCAAAACGCGGGGTAAACTAACTACGAAGAGAGTCAGTGTTGGCCAGAAGTTAAAGGTGTAGCGCTAGGCTACATGTGTGATAGCAACAAAAAATGATGAGGAAACTTTGTAAAGAGTGAAAGAAACCACAACATTAGGGCGGCTGTGAGTTGCTCTGGACTCCCAAAAACTTTTTTACCTTATTTGCTTTTATGTTGCAGGCAGGGGGCCCCCCATTGTCGAGACTCGACCCGAGACCGACTACTGACAAGCTTGTAAAATTTTAACGCTACGCTGCATTACCTAGACGGCTGCAATGTTTGGTTACTTCTATAATTTTCTTTAGATTCTCACATATTTACCTTTGGCTAAGTAGTTGTTGGTACACATGGTATATGCTCGCGTAGAGTTCCATATCTCTGGATGGTTGGGAAATGCTGCTTGTTAACGTAATTAGTTTAAATAAATGTGTGTTGACTGCGTTGAAAGTGAAATTGTAGCAATGAAGCGTCTACGAAATGTGCCTCAGAGTATTGATTTTATACTTTCGAATTAGATGTATATATAGTATTATAGAAGGAATTATTGGATATAATAGAATTTTGAATTTATTTGGGCAGCTTTGTATATTCATCAAAACCTTTGCTTAACTTTTCTTATAAATTCTTTACCACCAACAATAATATCAGCCTGGAGATAAAGCGGAAATATACACTTGCCAAGATGTATTATAGTTTCAGTAAGCAAATGTGTAGCAGGGATCTTTCTAGATCCACATCCGAGCGGTAGGGTTCGAGTGGAAAAACTCTTTCCAAAATCTTCGATTCCTTTCAGATTAGAGACAACTATCACAACCGAACGTACGTTGAGCTGTATGAGCTCTTCAAAAACCGAAGCAAGACCTCTGTCGCTGATGGATGCAGCTGCGTTTGGAACGTTTGAGAGAAAAATACTTTATAAGATCTTTGTCCCCTTTCGGATTGGGGATGAGCTCTACAACGACATAGATGTCTCTTATATGGCGCAGAAGCATGGATTGTGTCGCGGACTGATACAGCTGCGCTTCGAGTGATCGGATGGATGCAGCTGCGCTTGGAACGTTTAAGAGAAAAATACTTCATCAGAGCTTTGTCCCCTTTCGGATTGGGGATGAGCTCTACAACGACATAGATGTCTCTTATATGGCGCAGAAGCATGGATTGTGTCGCGGACTGATACAGCTGCGCTTCGAGTGATCGAGCGAAAAATTCGTTGCAAAATCTTCGGTCCCTTGGGGATCATCACTATTACATCCGAACGAACCATGAGGCATTACACCGATATAGATAATTCTTGAATGGCATATAAGCATGGGTTGTATTGTAGACGGATGCAGCTGTGCTTGCAATTTTCGAGAGAAAAATTCGTCGCAAAATCTTCGGGCAATAGAACGTACGATAAGCTGTGCTCTATAAAGACATAGATGTCTCTTATATGGCGGGCTGTGTCGCGGACAAATGCAGCTGCGCTTGAAGTGTTCAAGAGAAGAATTCTTCGCAAAATCTGCGGTTCCTTGGGTATGGCATTCGACGCAGCATAAGCTATATGAGCTCTACAAAGATGCTGTCGAACGTATTACGGCACAGTGTCTGCTCTGGCTTGGCCATGTCTTTCGTAAGGACGAAGATGCTGCAGTGAAGCAGATTTTCAATGTTGAAGCGAATGAAGAAAGAAGAAAAGAGACGACCAATGCTTACATAGAAAGACCAAGTGGATGAGGATCTATCTTCACTTGGAGTGAGCAACTGAAGAAAGGACGCAGGGATGCTAGTAAACCGATAAGGTGCTGCGATGAGCAACTAAAGAAAGTAGAGTTAGAGAAGAATACGAAGAGACGAATATATGAATACCAAGTGGATGATACATAGAAAGACCAAGTGGTTGAGGATCTATCTTCACTTAGAGTGAGCAACTGAAGAAGGGACGCAGAGACGCTAGGAAATTCAGCTGTAAACTGATAAGGTGCTGCGATGAGCAACTAAAGAAAGTAGAGTTAGAGAAGAATACTAAGAGACGCATATATGCGCAAAGTATACACTTAGATTAGAGTGTAGCTTACAGTGAATGAAGCTGAACTTAAAATTATCATAAGACATAATTTCGGATTATAGAATAGATCTGCCGCATTGCAGCTTAAGTTCGTTTACAATTATAAATTAGTGTATCTAGGTTATCTTTACTTTGTCATTTCACTCGGATTTAAGGTAGATAACGTTGGTTCACACTTCACTATCAGTACTCTTGTAGCAGTTAAACGTTTGCGTGGTTGGTTTGGTAGATAGTTGTTTATTTTTAATCCTCTAATATAGAGCACACAAACACCTACCTACATTATGCTGATTCGGCTTAAGTATTTCGATTTTTATTACTTGATTACTCTTCATCTCTCGCTCAGTAGGAATTAAGCAGATATTAATGCAGACCAGCTAACGATTTTAATGAACTGCTAAAGTTGCCTAAACCATCTACAGATGAATCAAGCATTGTACGTGGAGTAGGCTCACAAAAAACTAGCTAGTTTTTGTCTGAATGTATAAAACTCACACATTTAATCTCTAAAAATTGCAGTTACATTCAAGTTTTATGTCTTGCAATGAAAAAGCATTTTATTTTTTTCATCTACAATAAATTTGAAGCTATGCATAGGCAATGGTACAATTCTTCCGCCTTCGTCTGCGTCGTAAAATGTACATTTACAATTTATGTCGTTTTAATTTTTGTGCACATTTTCCAATTTGCCATAAAAGCCACTTGAGCCCGTGACCCCATCCATGGCAGCACACCTGTGCCCACAGACACACAGCACCCGTGGCCGTGCAATAAAAAGCAAAAGTAAAATAAATATTTCAAATTGCCATAAATATCGTAGATTATACACGATGCTTTTAATTAAGGGCATAAAACGGAAATCGACCACGTAACCTTAGAAATACATAAACTTTACATTAAGTTGACTTAATGTTTGCAACAAAAGTGCTGCGAATGTCTTCTTTATCGCCACGTGCCAACGTAGCCGGCCAACAACATTGGTATTCCCATGCATATTGGTTTTTTTTTTTGCTAACTTGGGGTTGGGGGACAACAGACAACAACATGGATCAAATAAATGTCGTCAGTTGAATGAAAATGTTGATAGGTGGTGAATTTTGCTCCAGCAGAATGTTTGATTTTATTAGCTGCTCATGGAACTGTCAAGAAATGGCGTTAACCACTTGCTAAACTCGCCAGAACGCCCAAGACACAGCTCAAAGGCCATAAAATGCCTAGCACTCGTATGGCTGGGTAGCACTCACTTTTGTATGTTGACACAAGTATAAATTAAATATTCCCTGCATTAACGTGCAAGTCCTTCCATCCTTTTTTTTGTTTCACCAAAACTTCGTACACGGAAATCATTAAATTAGCAATGCTGACTGAATTGGGAGCAACAAAAACAACATAGAAATAGAACAACAAACGAAAAAGCCGTAAATAATTTATGCAGCTAGATAGGAACTAGCAACCAAGGGGTTCTCCAACTATCTGGGCATCGCGAAATATAAAAGGTATGAGGTACTGGCGGGCTCTATTTATTTTTCATTTGTGTCAATGGCTAATTGAAGTATGTAGTAAGATAGCATTGTGGAACACATCTCAACCCGTAGCGCACTATTGATGGGAATGATGATGGGGATGATGGGGATGATGGGAATGATGAGCATGCATAGATAGCTAGCTAGCCAGCTGACCAGCTGACCAGTGTCCAAATGTAACCCAATGACACTTTGACTAATTAAAAACTGTCAAATTGAAAGTCAAATGCTGCTGGGATTAGGCTAGCCGGTCATACTCGTAACTCGCAACTCGCAACTTGTATACTGACTGACCCCCGAAGCCTGCATGCCGCCCGTTGCTCGTCATGCGGCTTACTTAATTGAATTAACTCATTAGTAGTAAATATCTGCACATTTATCTATTCAGCTGTCAGTTCACCTGGTAACTTGCTTCTGCCTGCCTGTCAGTTAATGTTATACAAATATTTCAAACAATTTTCGTTCGTCTATGGATGTATGAATGCATATGCAGTGTTTTGGAAATTTTATATGTGCAGGCAGCAAATCTAATATGTTTCAGTTATTAAGCATTCAACTATTGTTATGCATATTTTCTAATTAAATAGTTTTGTATTTTAGCTACATTGAAAAACAAAAAAAAAAGGCTTGGCTTCGTTTAATTATTTAGTTATATTTTTGTAGAGATTCTACAAAAGTTGACTTAGTAAGCTAAGGTAGCATTTATTCAAAAGTATCATAAAGAAGCTACGGTATCCCTACTATTTGCATAGTTTGTAAATTTAATGAAATATTATTGGGTTGCCTAAAAAGTAATTGCGGATTTTTTAAAAGAAAGTAAATGCATTTTGAATAAAACTTAGAATGAACTTTGATCAAATATATAATTGCCATTTTCTTCGATAACCTTTTGCAATCTTCCTGGCAAATTTAGTATTTCCCTTCTCGCCTTTATCTGCAAAAAACTGAACCAAGTGCGATTTTATAGCCTCATCATTGCCGAAAGTTTAACCATTTAGGGAGTTCTGCAAAGATCCAAATAAATGGTAGTCTGATGGTGCAAGGTCAGAGCTATATGGTGGATGCATCAAAAGTTCCCAGCCAAGCTCACTCAGCTTTTGGCGAGTGACCAAAGATGTGTGCGGTCTAGCGTTGCCCTGGTGGAATATGACACCTGTACGATTGACCAATTCTGGTCGCTTCTCCTTGATGGCTGTATTCAATTTGTCCAATTGTTGACAGTAAACATCCGAATTAATCGTTTGGTTCCTTGGAAGCAGCTCAAAATATACCCCACTCTTCCAATCCCACCAAACAGACTGCATAACCTTCTTTTGGTGGATATCAGCCTTTGAAGTGGTTTGAGCTGGTTCACCATGCTAGGACCATGATCGTTTTCGACTAACGTTGTTGTAAACAATCTATTGTTCATCTCCAGGTGCATATCACAAGCGTTGATTTGGTTTGTTAAATGAATTTCTTTCAATACATGTGGTACCCAAATATCAAGCTTCTTCACCAGTCCAAGACTTTTTATGTGATAAAGAACGGTTGATTTTGGTATATTTAACTTCTCTTCTATCCCACGTTCAGTTACAGGACGATACAATTCGATTAATGCTTTGATTTGGTCATCATCAACTTCATTTGGCCGACCTGAACGTGGCTCATCTTTAAGTGAAAAATCTCTTTTAAGGCTTTATCACCATACACATCTCGTAACTTTTTAGCAACCTGCTCCGCGTTTTTTCCTTTACGGAAATAATAAAGTAAAATATGACGAAAATGCTCCTTTGTGGGCTCCATATTAAAATTGACGCCAAACAAACAAATGTAAACAAAACTTCGCGCACTTTTTTTCCAAAGCAAGCTAAAAGTAACAGCTGATAACTGACAGAAGAAAGAATGCAATTACAGAGTCACAAGCCGTTGAAAAAATTTGTCAACGCCGACTACATGAAAAATCCGCAACCAACTATTGGGCAACCCAATATTATTGAATAATATTAATTTTACACAAAACGTAAGCATTGTTAACTTCCAAACACAGACATCAGCAATGAATTTATTCCAGTGGCAGGAAATATTAAACCTTTGCGAGCTTTTTAATTTCATATAGTTGGGTCATGCTGGCCGGAACGCTCTAACTTTCGTAAATTAATTATTGTGCAGCGATTGTAGGAGGAATGGGCGAAGCACAGAATTGGTTCACAGTCATACTTCGTTGAAGTTGAAGAGACATGTATGTATTAAAATGTTTTACAAATCGCATAAAAATGCAAATGCTAGTTCTTAAAATGCATATACTTTGCTTTAAATAAAACAATAACTGTTAATATTTTCAACATTTAAGTTTTGAATTATTTTCATAACTTAAAAACAGAGAAATAAAACGCTTTCAATACATCTTGGAGTCAGTCAGCATTATGTGAAAACAAGATAAATGACTGGAACGCCGACTTGGTGCGCATAAATTTGGAGTATATTGAAAGCCAGTACTAGACTACTGCCCGCCCAGCGCTTCTCGCCAGCAAGTGCCAATGGCGCTGAGTACAGAGTTTTGAGTAGCTAAGTAAATCCTTGATGTCATATGCGTTGCGGCGAGTCCTTTGCATAAATTTCATACTGCGCACTTCAAGTGAAAACAATATTTCATTACATTTACATATTTTCACTCAATTTTCATATTTTCGCATACGCTTGTTGGGCACCGCAGGGGTGAGAGGCATAGCAGGTCGGTCACTGGCGAGTATGTTGTTTTATTCACAGCTCCTCTGAAATATTGTTGTTGTTCTTGTTGTTATTGTTGTTGTTGCTGCCACTGCCGGGTTTACTTTGTTTTGTGCCCTCAAGTGTCGACGGGCGCAGTTCATTCGTTCGTTCGCTCGCTCGCTCGTTCGTACGTATTTCGTATGTCAGCATTGTAAATAGGCTTTTCATGTTCGAATTTTATTGTATTTTTTACACTTTGCGCTACTTCTCTTTTGATTTTGTTTTATTTTTATTTTCATATTGTATGCCCTGCCGCAGGGTATATAAATATTGCGGAACTGCTTATTGGGTCAAGTAACAGACGCGCATGCAAGGATAAGCATATCAGATGTGTGTGCGCCGGCTGCCCACTACTAATGCTGCAGCCACTACTTGGCTATATGGTTGTACTACGATTTCTATCGGAAATGTAAAAGCGTATTAATTTAAAGTGTATACATATGTACTATATATTTACGTTAGTGCATTTGACATTCTGTCATATTTACATGCATGTTTGTTTGTGTGCACCACCATCACATACATTTTTAAGTATGAAGTATATGCCACTCGAGCTCTTGGCTCTTTTATTTAAAACAAATAAAATACCCGAAGGCTTAAAATTCACCATGGCATCAGTAAAACAACAAACAGCCAAAAAAAATAAGCTACATTTTTTTGCAATCATGACTTAGTTATACTCTCACCTCAGCTGTTTAGTACTAAAAAATGTTAGCACTAGCTGAAAGTTGTTGGCCTGCTACTCTCATTCTATATTACTACAAAACTTCATTTGTTGTCTGCAATACATTAACAATTTTTAATACACTTTCCCCTGCCTTATAGAGTCAGTCTATTTCAGTGTATTTAAAAACTGCGCAAAATAAATATTGTCTCATATGCTTGCATAAAAACAGCATGTTTTGCTTTAACACTTTTTACGCATATGTTTGTACAATAATTTTTAAATTTCACTTCAGGTCTTGTAGACCAAAACAAAAAAAAAAAAAAACCATACAAACGCAT
The DNA here is from genome assembly GCA_035046065.1 of Chymomyza procnemis. Lineage (NCBI taxonomy): Eukaryota > Metazoa > Arthropoda > Insecta > Diptera > Drosophilidae > Chymomyza > Chymomyza procnemis. The sequence continues at coordinate 31,153,636 of JAWNOJ010000023.1, forward strand.
CGAAGTAACTGCCTGAAAACAAACATTCGTTTTCCGCTTGTGTACTTTATGACTGTCGGTGGTGTTTGGTATCGCACAATGAATTTGCTTCCTGGCGACGTAATCTTTTTAAAGCCAGCCCTCTGCAATTGGCAATCCTCCAGCAACACTTTTGCCGTCCAGCGCGCGGCTGTAGTTTCCTGCGAAATCGAGACAATGTATACTTCAACCGCACTTCACTAGCTTTTACCTTTTAATCAACCCAACAGGCAGCAACAATTTCAGCAGTCCAATTGTCATATGAAAAAATTGTGCTATTATGTGCATTAAGTTTGGTTTGATTGAACTTTTTTTTTTATACCAAATTCTCTGACGTTGAAAAATGGTAACAATGAACCCTTTAATTTAGAAATAATTGCTTTTAAGCGTTTTCTTTTTAAAGACGAATGAATAAGTCGTAAGTTGTAAGTAGTAGTCCCCTGCCCAAGTTTAAAGACGAACGATTGCCGCGTACATAATTCTCACATTGCGCAATATTGTCTCGAACATATATGATGATTTGCTTGCTTTTTTTTGTTGCTTGTCCAATTTTACTGCAAATTAATACAACAAAGTAATAAAATAATAAGGTTAAATTTGAGGCTTCTATGTGGAGCATACTCAAGAAAGGAATTACGGCAAAAATATGACGAACTTTAGCTTTTGGAACGTCGAACGTTCGCTCTATCTCTCTCTCTGAAGCATAGAAACTGACGCAAGCATGCAGAGTGATGGAACTCTATAAAATGGAGATCCTTGGCATATTCGAGATCAAATGGACTGAATGTTCCACCCAAAGAGGCCATTACTTCATTTAAAGCGGTAACAACAGCAACCGCTCAAAACGGTGTTGGGTATTCTCATAAACTGCACAACCCAACGCGCATTATTGGAGTTTAAACCTGTCACTGAGCGCATTATAGTTTGCTTGCTTAGAAAGTGCAATTTTCTAGCGTTTTAGACGAGAAGTCACCCGCGCCAATGCGAAAGCTAGTGGTGTGGCCTGTAACGCCGTTAGCGGTTAGTAATGGCCACCTAAGGGTAAAATAATTTCTTAATACACGCCTAAGGCCTTTGGCTCCAGTGTTTGTCAATATATATAGGTTTTCGTAGACTTAATACAACGACAACGTAGTGCTGATTTATTATCGTTTCTCGATCAATTATGGCAACAATAGATGTTGATTCACAATTGATTTTTCGATAAGCATGCGAACAATAGCTGCTGATTTATAATCGAGCTATCGATAATTTATGGCAACAATAGCTGCTGATTAGCTATCGATTTTTTCAAAAATTATGTAAACAATAGCTGCTGATTTATAATCGATTTATCGATTATTTATGCCAATGATAACTGCTGGTTTTTCGATAATTCATGGCAGCAATGGAACATATACAAAAAAAACACTAGGGCGAACATTTAATTGTTTTTGTGTATAAAACGTTTTTTTTTTTTCAACTATAAGACCATAAAGCTTTCTTTTTTGTATGTAAATATTGGTTTAACTTTAATCTACTTACTAAATATACTGCGGCTTACTTATTTAGCTTGAACCTATTAGTTTGTATACCAACAAAACCTTCAAAGCATTTTAATTAAACGCCAAACAAGGCACTGGACACAAGCGAACGCTCATTAATTGTGTTAAATGAATATGCGTTTGTGCATACCATTTGTCCAACGTTTGTAATGCAATCTTAGTCAAATGCAAATCCAAACAAAGGATTAGCAATACTTTTGAAAAGCGGACGTACGCGCGCTCCCTGCGTGCACAATGTAAACGACACGAATTCCAAAACAAAGGCACAAAAACAACACACCAATGCGAAACAACAGTGGAAACAGTGCAAATGTTCATTGGCTGCTGTAGCTGTTGCCGCGTTTCAGACAAAAAACAATTGTCAACAGAAACGTGGAAACGTGACCAACGAATTTTACGCACAATTTCACTTTATGCCGCAATGCCAGTGGAAGTGGCAGTGGCAGTGGCAATGGCAGCAGCAGCGGCAGCGGCAGTCTACATCTCGGACAGCAGTCTAACAATGCGACACCACACGCGGCCGGCCGGTAAACTGTAAGTGCATTGGGACGACGTAGGTGGTAGAGTTTGGTGCTACGTTGCAAGGCAATAAGTGCTAGAAAGAATTCATCTACGAGCTATGCTTTTTGTTAAGTGGTTGTCGGTAGGCTCTTATGAATGATTTTCGCTTAGGCTTCCCATATACACTCAGAATCCGGTCGTTTTGGGTCATACGGTATGCGGCATGCTACGGGAAATCCAATTAGGCCCCTCATGTGTGGCGTTTGTTGCAACAAGGAAATCATTATTCGTATGGATTTTCCAACACACTTACGCATTTGTTAATAAACTAAAAGTGCTTAGGTAGTAAAAGTAGCATTGTGCATTATGCGATTATCCATTGTTGATAAACGTGGCAGCAGTTACACACATGCATGTGGCATGTATGAATCATGTGCAACTAGTTTGATTTATTCGTATGGTGTAGTCTAAACGTTAAAAAAAAAAACTATATTGCCGCCGTCAAGCTAGAGCCATTTGGCTATGTTCGTTACTATATTCATATGCATGGACTTCCTTCATATTATAGACCGAATCGGTACTTTGGCTGCCACATAATTGTAATGGCTTAGTGGCTCATAAATATCATACATTTTGTTGCCACAAAGTTGTCGCAATCGAGCTCAGAAGCTTGGTTATAATATAAATGGTCATACCTATAGCGCCAGAAGTTTACGCCTACCATATCCTGTTGTACACGCCACTGTGGTTTTGTCGCAAATTCTTTGAACTCATAATATTCAGTGCTGATTGCTTACTGAAAATAGTTGTAGAATTTAATGATTGCTTCAACCATTGGCTTTATCCAAGCTGGCTTAAATTAAATATAATTAAAACCCGCACTAGCCTCTGAAACCCGAAGTTCGTAACTTCGATTTCACTCTGCAGCATTCTAGCACTGACATGGCTAGCAATTAAATCCTCTTTAAAATAAAGACACCGCTGTTCGAAATGGGCTATAAATTGTAGCCCTGTAGGTCCCTGTTCTCTTCGAAAGATATCTTCGTGCTTCGCCTTTGTAGCGATGTTCATAAATTTCTTTATTTCCATAGTACCAGCCTCGTAGAAAGTATCAAGCTCAAGCAACTGCAGTCATGTCCAAAGTATGTATCCAAGCAGTCCCCCAGTAGTAGTAGCATTGGTCATGTCCAAAGTATGTACCCAAGCAGTCCCCCAGTAGTAGTAGAAAATTCTTCCAAAATACACCCGATGAAAGAAGACGAAGAGCTTGTCCAAATGCTTATTGAATAGATAATGTGAAGCAAACTGCAGAGCGTCTTAGAAGTAGAAACTGCAGAACCCTAGCTCTACATTGAGAAGCATAGAGTAGATTACAAGAAAATATATTTTAAGTAGATACAGTCAAGTTTTTTGCCTACGTATGTCTAAGTCTGGTTACAATAAGTAAGCCATCTAGAGACAGTCTAGCTTACTGCCTAGCAAAATCTACATTGCGAAGAAATGAGAACACAAGGAAGAAGAAAGAGTATTATTATACGATTGCTAGACAATTCTAAGATGCTAAGATTGCGATACTTCAGAAAAGCTTAAAATTTCGACTTTTCGAAAGAAATAATTAGGAAGATCGATTGATGCGCTTCTACCCTGCAGCACTGCTGTATTTGTCTAGCACTGGCATAGCTAGCAAATGAATATACGCTATTTAGCTAGCAAAATCTCTATTAAGTAAAGCTGCCGTCGTACGAAAGGTTGCTGTTCGAGTTTTAAAATAGCAAAACTGTCAGCAACATTTCAAGGCGAAATTAACAAAGATAAATAAATTTTTATATAAACTTCGTGGTCAATATGACTTCAATGTAAGAGCAACAAATATTTAATAAAAAATATCAAAATTTTTACCAACTGTAAATGGCTGCGCAAATCAGCACCCGCTGGACACACTTTTTGCCATTTGTCAATGTCATCAGTTGCAAGATTTAAAAAACATAAAAAAATAAAAAACAACAAAACGAAAAAAAAGTTTACTCTCGTCAAAAATAAAAAATGATAAACGTATTCGCTTATGATGTATAGTCCTTCATAAATCATGCAGAAGCTGCTTACAAGCCTCGGTCTTGCAGTTGGTCTTGTGGATGCCGCCGCCGCTGCTGCTGCTGTTGCTGCAACTTTGTGGCACTATTTTGTGTAAAGATCATAGGATCTTTGGCTCTTGGGTCAGCAACGAAAGCTTTTAGACAAACAAATGCCACTTAGTGTACTTGTAAACTATGGCAAACTTGTAAACTTTTTACAAATTGTAAAGAGTTAGACGGTTGCATTCGATTTGAAAACTTATTTTTGAAAAAAATCAAATCACAGTGACTTAGCGCTTAATACCAAGCGGAATTATTTATATGTATATATTGGGCGCCACAAAGGCAATTAACATGCAATTGTCATAAATTTAACCACTGAACAGATTATTAAGCATTCATAAAATAAATTACAAGACAAAGCGAATAAATTTTCAATTGATTTTAATGCATTTGCTGTTGGCATTTTAAGTGGCAGCCACCAGCGCGGGCGAGGTCACTTGGTTGGGGTGCACTGCACGGCGCCCCTCGAGAACAAAGCAGTGTAAGTGAAAGGCCAATCAGCCAAGAATGTTTTATTGAACTATATCGATTTGGGGCGCATAATGGTCTCAAAAGCACATAAATTGCATAAAAGAAAATAATATGGGGGGCGAGACGAGGCGATTCGAGGCGAAGGGGTGCGCATCAATGCATATAAAATCAATTTCGAAAATGCGTCAAGGGTTACATTTTCTTAGAGCTAAACATAATTTATGCACAGTACCGATACAGGGGGAAAAAACCCCCTAAATAAATTTTTAGCATGTTTTATGTCAAAACTGGTAGTCTGCATTCCCTACAGTTTTATCGCAGAATGCTCAAACTCTCAATGCGTTGGCTTAATTTCAAAACTTTCTTAAAAAAACTTAAATCTCTTCGTTTGCATTAAAGTTACGCTAATTAGCAGCTGGTGTCAGCATGTTATACGATTATACGGCCAACACGATTTAATCATGTTTCAACGAAAGCCCAAATTATTTGAGAAAGATTCTACCCAAAAAGCATGCAGTCGTCCGTCGTCGCCGAAGACAAACTGAAATATAATTAGTAATTCCTTTTCGTAGTACGCTTTGCCCAAGCAAACAGCATGCTACTATCATTTTTTAATTTTTTTCTTTTTTTAGCGAAAAAAATGCCCTGCTGCTAAAGGGCAAAAAAAGAAAAGCAAAGTAAAAGGTTTTTTTTTTTAAAAAATCTCCAACGAAATGGGCCGGCGTGGCGCAGCAGACAAAATATCTCTCATGACATTGCTGACAATTTATGAAGCAAATTCCTCGAAATGGAAGAAAGCATATCAAATTTTGCTGCAGCAGCGTGGCCACCCCCGCCACCACTTGTAACGACAAATTGTCAAGGAATTGCAAAAAAAAAAAACCCCAGTAGTAACAATAAATTGTTTTTGCCGAAATCTGTAATCTGAAGTTGTTGCAGTTGCACTCGAGATATGTACATATTTAGTTCTGCTTGCAGTGGGAAGGCGCAACGGGCAAATAGCAGTTGATTCATCACAAAATAAATTGAAATATTCTTGTTGACATTTCACTAAAAACAATGCAAATACACAACTTATGTTTATCTATATATACAACCGGCCGACCTATTTATTCTGTTGATTTATTTCATTTACTTTTGCAACAACTGAATTTAATCATAAAATCACGTTCAAAAACCCATTGCGGCAAAACAATTGAACAATTTTTAAGCACTTCAAATATTAAAGCAAAGAATTTTCGCTATCAATCGGGTAGTTGAAATTTTGAAAGACTCCAAAACCTGCACACACTACTACCAACTTTTCTGCTTTCAGTAACTGACATTTTTATTGTCTTGCCTTGAAAATTAATGATGTTCGTTTGTATCCAAAATTAAGTCATTTCGTTGGAATGTCTGCCGCTTGCTCAAGTCCTCAGTTGTCGGGGACCACACGCACTGCGACGCGACGTTAAGTTATTAACATTTTCTTCATGAAATTATCAACGATGTTTAGCAATCAAATGAGTTGGTTATTTGTCGCTTATTAGAAGTTCGATTCACGATCGTTTTTAACGAAGTAAACGTTGGGCAGCGGGTATCGCCAGAGGCTTTGGATTATAATATTTAATCATAATTAAAATTGTATTAGCAACAAATTACACGTCTACGCAGTAATTCACCTAGAAGAGACTAGAGTTAACGCCTCAAAGACGTAGAGCATGAAGATATCTCTAATATCTCTAATTAATAGAGATTTTGCTACGTAAGCAGCGCGTCTATTTACTTGCTAGCCATGCCAGTGCTAGACAAATGCAGCAGTGACCCTATAGAACCAACAATATTTCGGCTTAGAGGTGAGTGCGCTACCGTCTATTTATTTGCTAGCTATGCCAGTGCTAGACAAATACATCAGTGCTGCAGGGTGGAATCGGACCACCACGGCTAGGTAGAATAGAACCAACAATCTTTCGGCTTAGAGGTGAGTGCGCTACCGTCTATTTATTTGCTAGCTAAGCCAGTGCTAGGCAAATACAGCAGTGCTGCAGGGTAGAATAGAACCAACGCTACCGTCTATTTATTTGCTAGCCAAGCCAGTGGTAGGCAAATGCAGCAGTGACCCTATAGAACCAACAATCTTTCGCCTTAGAGTTGAGTGCGCAACCGTCTATTTATTTCCTAGCTAAGCCAGTGCTAGAAAAATCTACCACTGCTGCTAGGTAGAAACGAACTACCGACCGATTCGCACATATACAAAAAAACACGTTCAACATTTGTGCAACTTTCTCGGTTTACTCTCAAAGTTTCTACGAATGTCCACTGCAAGGTTCTGATATTTAAGAAAAACACATCCCAGCTAGCGCTGATTCAAATACTAAAAGTGTCAGCAAACTTTCAAGCTTCAGTTCTGTTGCTTCATTAATTTGCACATTATTATGGGATCTCCAAGTAAACGTAAAAAAGTGCATTCTTCTCGTTCGAGATGCCATTCAGCCGCGCGAGGAAAATTCACAAAAGCACAAAGCTCCTGGGATGTAGCACCAAAGGGCTACGAACATCTAACACCCATGCAATACTAGGCCATGCTGGCCAGCGGCAAAATTCCATTAAGAATTGTACACGAAAACCTGCAGAATGCAGAAGCAGCTGGTGTCGCTACTGCAACGAGGGAGGCCCGACGCATTTACATTGGCAACATACCCCTAAGTGTGACGAAGGCGGAAATTGTAGACTTCATTAATCAGCTGGTGGCTGCCAATGCGAAATTCCGCGTTGGCAATGCAGTTTTGACTTGTCAATTGAACTATAAAAATTACTTTGCTTTTTTGGAATTTCGCTCCACGGACGAGGCAACAGAAGCTACGAACTTTGATGGCATTTATTTTCATGGACAGAGCTTGAAAATACGCCGACCGCATGATTATCAGCAAACCGTGGCAACTGCGAGGGCGGCTACTCTGCCAGTTGCTGCGCAGAAACTCTTTATAGGCGGACTGCCAATATTTCTAAATGACAAGGATATCAAGCAGCTACTACAAACTTTCGGCAAGCTGCGTGGTTTCAATCTGGTTGTGGACATTACCACGGGCGTAAGCAAAGGTTTTGCTTTTTGTGAGTACGAGGACAGCGATGTGGCGAATCTGGCCATAGCCGGTCTTAACGGCATGAAGCTGGGAAATCGCAAGCTCATTGTGGAACGCTCGACGACAAGCGAACAAATCGATCAGCAGTTTCCACTAGGCGTGCCACAAGTTGCTCGTCTGCCAGATGTTGCCGCCGGCTTGGGCACTGCCACGCAAGTTTTGTGTCTTTTGAATATGATCTCACTTGAGGAATTGCTAGATGACGAGGAGTTTAACGACATACAAGCTGATATACTACAAGAGTGCCATAAATATGGCAATATTTTAAGTCTTAAGATACCACGACCTGGCGATAGTCAAGCACAACTTGGTTGTGGCAAAATATACGTTATGTTCGAGGCAATTATGGATTGCCAAAAGGCGCTGCATGCCTTAAGCGGACGCAAGTTTAATGGACGCACTGTGGCAACCAAATTTTATAATCTTGAGAAATTTAAACTCAATGTGCTAGAGTGAGTAAAAGTCGAAAATATAACTGCTTATAATCAAACACTTTGTTCTTGTTCGAAACGCGACTACTGCGCTCTTGCCCAATTAGCTCAACGCCTTGAAATTTCTACGATAGATTTTTCGATCCCCCAAACGGCAGGCAACAAAGTCGCAGGTACGCGCAACCATCACAGATCATTAAGCTAAGAGCAGCGCAACGTCTTGATAGCTAATTAATAGAGTCGCATAAATAAATGGATACAATAAAAAGCTGGAGTTGATAGTTCGTTTCGAAAAGAATTCTCCAGTTCTGTGGCACTCACTCACACGCCTCTACCTCTACCTGCCCGAATGAAAAAAGGTTTGTCTGTCCGATTCTCTTTTTTTTATGAGTTGCAGCTGGCTTCGAATTACGTCAATTTGTGTGCGATAGCCTGCCCAAATCTTGGGATTAAAACGGCGACGGCGGCGGCCGTGCTTTGGAGCTACATAACACTCGGCTGATTTGAGGTCTAAGGTCAGCCAGCGCATTCAGCTACCTAGCCATATCGTTTTAATAGCTTCTACTCATTCCAATATGATATTCAAAAGTTATGCAATCACCGCGATAAGAAATTAAGACATAAAGTTTAAAAGTTACAAAAATTCTTAATTTTGTTGTCATTTCAATGGGTTTCGTCGATACGATTACTGAAATTAGTGAAATTCACTTGGTTTTCAAAAATTATGCCACAAACTAATATCATCTGGGGGTATTGTCCGCGGGTTGATGAGCGTTTATTCACTTAACCGATGAATGATATCATTGAATTTGCATTCGTTCTCGCAATCTTCCATTCGCTATTGCTGCTGTCCACAGTCGCTTGATATAAATCTTAAATTCCCATTGCAGAGCTGGTTTTTTTCTCCTACGTTGTTTTGTTTTTGTTTTCAATCTTTTTGTCCTTTGTTTGTATCCGAACCAACGGGCATGGTAAACAGGTTTAAGTCTTTATATAGTCGATGCAGTCCGCTCGAGAACTGGTCCTGTATTTTTACAATTCATTCAGATAAAGTAAACGAGCAGAAAAGTGCATCAGTCCGCAATGTCTCCTAATTGCTGTAATCTTTTACTATTTCGTTTCCAACTTAACTATTTGCTATATGAATAATTGTAATAATAAAAATAACTATATAATAATAATGCCTGACGTATTTACTGAGCACGATATATAATTTTATGCTCATAATTAGATAAAGGAAGATGGCAAAAGGTTATCGAACAAAATGGCAATTCTATATTTTATTAAAGTTCATTCTAAGTTGTATTAAAAATGCATTTACTTTCTTTTAAAAAATCCGCAATAAATTTTTGGGCAATCCAATATATAGTAGATATAGTAAAAAGAAATCCTCTTTGTAACTCGCGTTGTAGATGTCCCATCGAGTTTCCAAAGAGAGCCTTGGAAAGTTGACATTTCGTGCTAAAAAGCTTTTCTGTCAGTTTTGTGTTTGGTTAATTCTGTTGTGTTTGAGATGGCCGCAAAGTTGAACACTAGCAATTAGCAGATACGCCATATTTTACAGTTTTTCTTTGATAAGGGAGAAAAATGCAAGCCAGGCGGCTGAAAATGTGAATAGCGTTTATGGTTCCGATACTGGAACAGTCAATTTTGTTCGATTTCATGGCGGTAATTTCGATGCCAGGTCAATTGTCGAAAATGTCGCTAAAATCATGTGCATTATCGAGTCCGAACTTCTACTTCGATAGTCCAAAAGATACAGATTGCACAAAAAACGCTTTGCTAACATTTGCATAATGCCGAATACGAATATATAGCTCGATATATGGGTGCCACACGAGTTAAGGCAAAATAACCTCATGTAGCGAATTTCCATCTGCAAATCGCTGCTGAAGCGTCACAAAATCGATACATTTCTGAAATGAAATAAAAAGTGGATCACAACGTCAAGCGAAAACGGTTGTTTTCGAAACACGTTGAGCCGGCGAACAAGACACCTGACCGCCAGGAATGTTAAGCTGCGTGAGATCGGCCGAAAATTGTCTACTTTGAGCTGCTGCCATAGAGCAAAACTCTAAATTCGAAAGAATTGAAGCGTCTTGAAGAAAGCTTTGGCCAAAAGAACAGCAAGTGTGTGCCATTAGGACAACGCCAGTGCACACACATCGATAGTGACTTGTCAGAAACGCTGGAAGCTAGCTTGGGAGGTTCTTAGGCATCTGATTACCAACTCTTACTGTCCTAGGCAAACAATTTTGCTGTTAAAAGAGAGAGGGGCTTTCGTAAATCTACTGTCTTAACTTTTTGCAAATAGCAACGAGGGCTGCTACGAGCAGACACAAAACGGCAACAAGTTATCAAAAAAAATGAAGCATATTTGAACGATGGTAATTCGGGCAACTTTATCAATATATTTGTATTAAACTTAGCTCTGCTGGCGCAAAAAAAAGTTCTTATAAAAATAAATAATAATGATAAAAAAAATAAAAATAATAAAAATTGAAATAGTTTCAAAAAATAGTAAAAACGATTTTTTTAGAAATTGAAAACCTACATACATGCAGCTGTTGGAACTTATGTTAAGTTAACAGCGGTAACAAATTTTTAACATAAACAGAGAAAATAGTGGGACTTTTCAACATTTAACATTGTGGAATGCATTTACAGCGTCTCTTACAAATTAATTTAATTTGATAAAATTGTGAAATTTTGTAATCACCGTTTTTTGTATATTTAAGTTTCAGCCAGCGAGCAGTTACTAACTTTGCAAAATGTAAACAAAACTATAAAAACTCAACTTGAACTTACGCATTCGAATGTAATTTTTATCACGCGCGCACGCGTTTTGAGCACTGCGCATGCCATCCACAAGCAGCAGCAGCAGCCGCAGAGAGAGAAATGAGAGCGCGCGCGCTGTGGAACGTAACAGCGAATGTGGCAATTCTCGTATACAAAATGTTTGCTTGCGTACCACAGGCAGTTAGTCGTTGAGTGAGTGTTTGAAACGTTTGGTGCGTGTCGACGGATGCGGCGCAAATACAAAGTCAATCTAGAAAAGCCAAAACGGCAACCAGCCAGCCATTCTGGTCGTCTAAACGTTGGTAACTTTGTCTGCTGGGTGTACGTCGTTTGGTCGCTCGCACGCGCGCTCGCTCGTTCGGTCGGTTTGCGTTGCAGCGTTTACGCTCATACCCCCGCACGCGCCCTAAATGCAGCAAGCCAAATTATAACTTAGTTCGGCCATAATCGGAGTGATCGTGCAAAGTTCTCTCAAAATCGTAAAAGTACAGTGAAATTGTGAGCATATCCTAGCTAGCTTCATGCATGCTTGTTCCCCCCTCAAAAAAAAGAGTGAAAAGCAAAAAAGCCAAATGAAAAGTGTCAAAACGCACAAAGCGTGCCGCCAAGTGAAATATCTAGTATATATATAGAGAGAGTGTAATATTTAAATGTTTAATATGCTTAAGTGAATGGGAAGAACACGCAGCGTCACAAATTATAGTTACATGCACGTTGGCTGCTAATCAAATGGATTACAAAAAGGATTAAATAACGAGCATAATTTGCATATGTCAAAAATAAATGCAAATTATGGCAACCTGTACGAAATAGGTCAATATTAAATGTATGTACATGTTTTATGTAAATAATATTATTGCTATTGTAGCTTCATATTTTTTTCGATTTTAAAGTTTTGAATTTTGGCTTTGGTAGCGAAAGTGTAGCACAACCCACAGGAGCATGCCAACATAGTTGGGCTTGACCTCGCAACGTCTGGCTGCGCTAATTTATTATTTACTGTGTGCTCATTGAAAATGTTGACCACCCTTAGCGCTGCAAATGTCCTTAGTTTTATTATTATTTTTTATTTTTTGTGCGTTATACACTCTTACCTCTCCGCCGTCGTCTCCACCTATTCACACACTTTGGGCCCGGCCAACACGCGATTTTGCCACTTTTGACTTTTTTACATTTGCCGGCGGTCTGACGCTTTTGTCGTTATTGTTGTTGCTGTTGCTGTTGCTGCGGTGTTGCTTCATTTACTGCTACGCAAACTGAAATATGCGGCTGGCTGGCTGGCCCAGACCCAGGCCCAGGCGTTGTGGCCTGCCCCCGCCCTGCCAAACTGACTCCATCTGTTTGAATCCTAGCGCGTAGCTCCTAGTGCTGCCACATTGGCGTGCTGCCCAAAAAGCCGACGATTGTGAAAATTGCCCTTCCAACTACAACTCAGTGACTGACATTTGCCGCATCTTGTTGTTGTTGCTGTCCTTTTAGTGCCTTAATTTTGTTTTTATGTGTGCGGCGATGTCGTGGTTTTCTTTATTGTTGTTGCTTTTGCGGTTTTCGACATTCTTTTTTTTTTCGCTCGAATTTAGCCCGGTCGACTGTTGCTCTCTGTTTCGTTACCGTTTAGCAGTCTCTTGTTGTTTTAATTAATTTGTATATTTACTTTGTGAGATTAAAACCTAGCAGCAAATTAGCCGGCTGCTCTGTGCACAATTTTCCAAACACCAATAAAATATTGAAAGTCAGTCAGTCACATTAATTGTTTGGCTTTAGTGGGGGAAGGGGTGCATCTTCTACTTTAACTAACCGATTGCCCAACAATGGCAAAGCCAGAAGAAAAAGCATATCTCTTGCTACCTCTGCTCTTCCAACAACAGTTGAACCTCAATAAGTAGCACCCCCAGAGCTCCAGCTAGTTGGTACTGCCAAAATAGCCGGTGAGAAACTGTTATTGTTAGACTCTCTGACTTAGTCTTATGCCTGCAGTGCCTTAGTGTTTATAAATTTCCCTTGACTATGGTCATCAACGCTTTGGAGCGACTCTTCTAGGTAAATAGCGTCTATTTGTTAGCCATACCACTCTGCTAGGTGGAAACGTACCACCACTTACGCTAACGAAGCCCATACAATTCTATATATAAAAATAGCGAGCATTGTTTTTGTGAGTCACAGGTGTTCTCGCAAACCGCTTGACAACTTTTAATAATATTTTTTTTTAATGAAAGCTATTAACGAGACGTAGGTTTTAAGCTATATTTTTCAATAATAATATCAAGTGGTTTGTGAGTTATGTGCATTTGAGTAGAGATCGTTTTTTTTTTTAGAATTCAATACACATAAAGCATACGAAGCGTTGTGTGAGAGAAGAGCACGACTATATATAACGTCACCTTATAGCTGTACTCTTTTTGTATATGTGATGTGAATAACAATATAAACAATTTTTTCAAAAAAAAAAAAAAAACTAATGCACAAATGTCTAAGACTCTTATTTAACGCTTTTAATCAATTTGCCATAACAACAATTCCTTGGCAATCTTTGCGGCATGAGGATTCAAATGAAGAAAATATTGCCATCAAATATTAATTGGCAACTCGAAAATGATGATCGATCATTTGACGAACAATCGCAGGGTGTGGCCTTATAATGAAATACTTGATTGCAAAAGAAAAATTATAGCTTCATTTTCTTTCCAAGTCATTTAAATGTATTCGTGCGTAGTGGGAATGCACATGATATTATCATAAAATGATAATTAGCTTCTCTGAATGCAAGAGGAATAAATATATTTATTATTTAAAATAACTTTAAATACGTTGGTAAAGTGAACTTCTAAAATTCGATGTACTTTGCCCTTATCTTTGGGGGTGACACGTAATTCCTTTATAAGATGGCTTAATATTACAGCCTTAATAATAGTATTATTAAAAAACATTAAGAACTCGCCTTTTTAAGTTTACTGTGCGTGAATCCTTAAACCAGATTTTATTATTATAATTGAGATATATTTCCATTATTCCTCAGCAAAAGCTTAAAAATTCGATGGCTCAGCACTTGCAATCGCTGGTATAAACTAGTATCATGCGAAAATTCATTATAAAACAATTATTTCATCGTAAATTGTAAAAAAAAATCATGAAATGTTGGCGTTCTTAAATTTAATTGAAGGAACATCGATATTTCTTTTTATATTATTGTTATATTTATTCACAAGAACTGAATCGATATAATAATAACTTGAATGGTTGCATTTAGATTGAAATTTTGTTTCCTAATGCACTGTTTATTATAGAAAAATTTAATTAATTAATTTAAGAAAAACAATGCTCGCCACTGAAACCGAAGTTGGTATTTTAGTATATTCCCAGCAGTAGCAATGATGCACTTGCCCAAAAATCTAGCTATTTGCCTAAAGAAATTATAAACTATAAACACACGCCGTTCGAATTCGGTTCAAACTATCAGCTCCTTTTCGCTTCGCAGCGATTAATAGAGCTTCCATGATAGAAGAGTCAAGTACAGAAATATTTATTATTTTTTTATCATATTCATATATGAAAATTTACATAATGTCAAATCACAAGTGATGTTGGAGCATAGGAGGATATAGAAATCCGTATACGGAAATTCCGTGCAATAATATGCTTAATTCATTTTCATTGAATGTAGGTACTTCATCGTGCTAGTTTTGCCTTCCAAAATTAACAAAAATATCCGAAATTAACGAAAAAGTATAGATATAATTTATTCGAATTTGCCGTTGTCTACACTTATAATTCACACCCACAAAACACAGAAATCAATATTTAACTCTTGCATCAAATCTGAAATTTTGCATTTGAATCGTTGAAACTCACATAAATAATTGGACAGTCGTTCAAGATTTCCTTATTGAGAAAAGCAAAATATGGTTATGTAGGAACAAAAAATATTCGAAATTAACGAAAAAGTAAGGATTATTTTATCGAATTTGTCGTTGTATAGGCTTATAATTCACACCCACAAAACACAGAAATCAATACTAAATTCTGCCGACAAATCTGAAATTTTGCATTTGAATCGTTGAAACTCACATATATAATTGGACAGTCGTTCAAGATTTCCTTATTGAGAAAAGCAAAATATGGTTATGTAGGAACAAAAAATATTCGAAATTAACAAAAAAGTAAGGATTATTTTATCGAATTTGTCGTTGTATAGGCTTATAATTCACACCCACAAAAAAAAGAGCTCAATACTTTATTTTTGCTTCAAATCTGAATTTTATCGTTTCAATCGTTGAAAGTTACATAAATAAATGGA
Organism: Chymomyza procnemis; assembly: GCA_035046065.1. NCBI lineage: Eukaryota > Metazoa > Arthropoda > Insecta > Diptera > Drosophilidae > Chymomyza > Chymomyza procnemis. The sequence continues at coordinate 31,168,951 of JAWNOJ010000023.1, forward strand.
CAGTCGTTCAAGATTTCCTGATTGAGAAAAGAAAATAAGATTGGTTAATATATTTATATCGAATGTAGGTACTCGGGGAAATCTAAGGATTATTTTAACAATTCAAAGAAAAGATTGTTTCGAGAAAAAAAGCTACATTTACTACATCAGTCAATATTAATTTATTTAATATTATAATGCAACAATGTCAAGTTTATTAGGTTTTTACACGAAACCCAGTGATTCGCATAGACTCCTGAACCGATTTGTTAAACTATATGATATTATCAACCGATATTTATCAAATTTTTAGCAAAATAACTTGCGATTGTCAATATTGTTTTGATATTTTTCAAAATCCAAGTCTTTACTGATTACTTGATATATCTCCTCTCTAGACGAACTCTGATAGTACTTAAGCTAACTTTGCAGGAGGAAGTCTTGCCTGCCTACACATTTTCAATATACTTCCTGCACCTCTGCACGGCACAGAATGACTTCTCACTGCGTGTTATATAATCGCATTGAACCCACACAAGATGAAAATCCTTGTCCTTTGCCCGGTGCGAAGGCAACAAATGCAACGGGATAATGTAGCCCCAAAATTTTCATTTCAAACAAAGCAATAAATATCAACAAAGCCAAAAAGAAAGCTAATGTATTATATTTAACCCCAACGTAGTCATGTACAAATATTCTCTGGCGGCACATTTGAAAATAATTTTCCAAGCATTTGTAATCTATTTGAAATACCCTGAGGATTCAGGAAAATAGAACGCAATGGCGGTACCCCAAGTGAATAATAGCGTGCGTTGTGTCAATGTGTGGGGCTAAAGGCGTGGCACTCTTTGACTCGTTTCTCTTACATTTTTTTTTGAAGCTCGTAAAAAATTCTTGTTTTTGTTTGCTGCTCTTTTTTTTGTATATATTTATAGGTATGTGTGCGCGCGTGTGTGTGTGTGTGTGTACATAAAAAAGGTATATACATGCATATATGTGTGTACATGATAAAAATGTATTTCAAAACAAAATCACTTTTATAACATTAAATTAAAAATAAAAAACGTAAACAAAAACCGAAATGTGAAAACCTGCAAGAGTAAATAAAATACAAAGTTTTTAGCCACACGACAGAGTTTTTATTTTTATTATATACAAAAAAATTGTTGTACAATTTTTATTTGTTATGAGAAATCTGATGTATGCGTACAAGGAATTTTTGGCCATATGTCCAACATGCAACATGCAACAATATCATAGATAGATAGAGTGTCATGTGCTCTACACATTAGAGTCTTATGTTTCTGACCAAACCTCGTAAATCGTTACAACACTTTTCTATATGGCAAAAACCGCGTTACGCGAATTCGCCTTTAAATAAGCTATTTCAAATATTTACTGCAGACAATATATATATAGCTTCATCCCGTAATAAGTTATAAAAGTATCATTCAAGTAATAAAAAAACATACAATTTCATACACCCAAATTTATTCCATTAAAAAAATATACAAAATTTAAAGAGAGTACCTAAAATTCCAGCTCATTGCCGTTTTTTAAGCAAACTTAAACGCTAACAGTTTCAACGCATACTTCTTTTTTAACGAAATTCCATAATATCCGACTAATTACTCTATACAATCAACTCATTAGTTTCGGCTTCTACAATTTTTGCATTGTCTTTAGTCATAGTTTGCAGAGATCCATCTCTCTCTAGCAAAATATTCTGAAATCTGCTTTTGTTGCTTATTTTTATTGTTATATCCTTGTAGACTACTTTATTTTGTTTTAATGAACCACTAAGATCTGCTTGAAATTTAAGTCCAGGATCTAAGATAGCATCTTCTGCTTAAAAATGGTTTTCATAGTTTTGCTTCTAGCACAAGTCACGCTTCAACAGATTTAACTGTGACCACATTGGGTTCATTGTTTTCGTTGTCAGCATCAACTATTTGCATTACAATTTTTAACCATTTCAATAAAGTCTTCGGCATTTAATTCCTCAACTGAAATAAACTCCTTAATATCTGCTTTATTTATATAGACAAACCCTTCTTCATCTAACTCTCAGCCCAACTCAAAATGTCTTCCCCCAAAGTTGTATCTCTCTCCATTAAATTTATGACGACATAAAGATTTCCAACAGACATGCAGCTTGGTTTTTTTCATCTCGTTATACGATTCGCTTATGTGTTTCATACAATCCAACATTGTAAAGTTTTTCCAGGCATCAGTTCTTGAAAGAATTTCTGCTTTTTCCACATAAACTAAAACATATCTCTATAATCGTATATATAGGGACTTGACAGTAGAAATTATCGCTTTTTGTTTTTGCATTTACAGTAAAATTCACTCTTTTTCAGGATTTGTCAAAATATTGGGTTGTCTAAAAAGTAATTGCGGATTTTTTAAAAGAAAGTAAATGCATTTTTAATAAAACTTAGAATGAACTTTAATCAAATATATAATTGCCATTTTGTTCGATAACCTTTTGCCATCTTCCTGGCAAATTTAGTATTCCACGCTCATAGAACTTCTGGCCTTTATCTGCAAAAAACTGAACCAAGTGTGATTTTATAGCCTCATCATTGCCGAAAGTTTTACCATTTAAGGAGTTCTGCAAAGATCCAAATAAATGGTAGTCTCATGGTGCAAGGTCAGGACTATATGGTGGATGCATCAAAAGTTCCCAGCCAAGCTCACTCAGTTTTTGGCGAGTGACCAAAGATGTGTGCGGTCTAGCGTTGGCCTGGTGGAATATAACACCTTTACGATTGACCAATTCTGGTCGCTTCTCCTTGATGGCTGTTTTCAATTTGTCCAATTGTTGACAGTAAACATCCGAATTAATCGTTTGGTTCCTTGGAAGCAGCTCAAAATATACCACACTCTTCCAATCCCACCAAACAGACAGCATAACCTTCTTTTGGTGGATATCACCCTTTGAAGTGGTTTGAGCTGGTTCACCATGCTTGGACCATGATCGTTTTCGACTAACGTTGTTGTTATGACAGAATAGCCTTCATCTCTCTTCATCAAATCCTTTCGAGGCAGTTCGTTTTCTCGAGTTGTATAGGCTTCCTCTCTAAGTACACCATTTCGTTCTTACCTTTTCCTATTCTTTATTTTTCATAAAACATTGCAGTCCACACACACACACACACACACACACACACACGGTGCATCAAGATAGATGCTACTACAACAACAGTAACATGCAGCGTTGCCAGACTTACAATTCACCAAAAGTAAGAAGTACTGCCAGCGTTACCAGATTTCAAGCTAATTTAAAATTAATTTAAGTAAATATACAAATTGTTTCTTTTTATTTTAAGACTTTAACAATCGCATAAACCAAGACAAAGCTGTAATTACATTTCAACGAACAACGATAGATACTATTGCAAGGATATTAAGTTATGCCAGACGAACATAAAATGATGTAAAGCTTAACACATCTAATCTAGTCAGGCTTATTACTTAAATAAATTCGTTTACGTGTATGCATCAATGTTTGTTAGCCAATTTAAATATATGTCAGACACAGATATTCCCACATCTTGCCACTTACACATGTTCAGAAATTGAGATTTTATTTTCAAAAAAAAAAACATACGACTTAACCATAAAAGCAAACGTTGCCTTAGAAGTTCTTTACTTTTTGGTATGTATTTTCTTTGAAAAATTCCGAACGACCCATATAGAAAATAAAGCAGAGCACATAAAGTTTGCATGAATTTTTATGCTCTTGCATTATGCGAAATTCGAGAAGTAGCGCGTAAACCGAGTTACAGTAGTATTATGGCAACTATGTGAGCATAATTTTTAGGTTTTTTTGGTTCTACTAATAACGAGGCTGGGAAAATTTTATAATAAAATTGTAATACTTTTGTAAACGATTTATACTTAAAATGTTTTTAAAGCTTTTGCTATAATTTATATTAAGTTGTTTAGTAGTTTACGATCCTATTATTGATGCTTTCATTGGAGGTACAAAAGTAATAGGCAGGCAGTGGGCTTACTTCACAATACCAAACGGCTGTTTTAATGCGCAGATATATTTTATAAAAATGTCAACATTAAATATTAAATCCAATTAAACAGCCAAAACACCATCCAAGCCATAACAAAGGCTGTTGCAGCACTTGTACTCATTTTTCATATAAAAGAGAGAAGCAAAGCAGCCGAGCAGCCGAGCAGCAAAGCAGCAAATGGTTCAAGTGAAAGAACAGAAGTTGCGCAAAATGAAAAGAAACTGCAAACCTCTTTGAAAGCAAATTCCCTGCTGACTGAAGTAAAAACAAAATAAAGAATAAGTGTTGTTGCTCTTGTTTTTACTTATTCTTATTTTGTACTTTTTATATGCCAGCAACAAACGAGGTGTAACGCGAAACGAGCAAAAATAGAAGTTACATTCTATTATTAACAATGCCAAGCAGCAAACCAGCCTGGCAGCATAAAGATATCCTGGTACTTCATAAACAGCAGTCGGTAGAAGGCCCACGTTGATGGGTATTGCAGAGTGTGACGGAAGAGATGATGGTGACGGTGACGGTGACGGTTGCGGCGCCAAGACTAAAGCAATATGTAACAATGACAAAAACAACAACAACAACAACGGCAACAAAAGCAACGACAACGACAACGACGTCGACGTCGACGTCATCATCTTGAACAAAGTGTTGACATCTTTTTGCCCATTCATTGTCTGTTTTTCCGCCAGTGGAGTGCTTTGCGTCTGTTCACTAACAACTTGAGTCCTTGAGTTACGCTATTCGTTCATTTTAATTAATTTCACTTGCCGTATCCATAACCAACATAAGGCGGCGAGGCTATATAGTATTTGTCAACTGTCGATTGTCTGTCCCTCCCGATTTGGCTTGGTTAAGTTAATTTGTTTGCAAAAACGAACGCAACGGCTGACGCGTTGGTAATATAAGTAATCGATTAATTTATTGTTATCATTCATAATATTTTGGAGTGGTATGATTTAATAGTTACGCGTCGGATTTTCAACTTTGTTGTATATATACAAAAAAAAGATGAGAGATTATTGCAGCTGCTTGCATTAATTCCGCCAAGAAGTTTCACCAGAAGTTCCCCCAGAAATTTGTGTACATTCTTAAGCTGACCTTAAGATTTCTATTTATGAACTTCACTCAAACTCAAAAGTCAGCATTCTCTGTTTGACGGTTTTCCCTCGCCTATAAGTAATGTATTTTTCAAAAATTAACAATTCAGCGCACGAATTATAGATTTTTTTAAAACCCTGTAAAAAAAGATATAAAGAACTCCTCCTCCTTGGGAGCAGCTTGTCGACTATAAAATCTATAATATAATCTATAAAAATGTAATTCTTTAAATGAAAAAAATATACTGAAAAGTACAAGAGCACAACTAAGAGGTTGGGGCGGCACTCTCTCATACATATTCTTGATCAGCCTAAACTTAACAGATGTATTTTTAAGTAATCAAAACTCTTTTGTTTTTTGAGTGATCGTATCGTCTTCGTCCAAAAGAGCCTGTAATTGATGGTACTCGACCTTACTGCGCCGATTTTCACGCTGCTTGTCACTAAGTCAAAATGACAGTCTTTGTACCAAAAAAAAAAACCAGTCTCAGCAAGTTGTTTCCGATAAAGCACTGCCACCATAGGCTTCCACAGCGATTCAGCAGCTGGTTTCTTTAAATTGAAGAAGCAAAGAAGCAGAGCTTCCCGCATATGCTATTTTTTTTAGCACAAAACTAGACATGATTACATAAAGTATGCACTGATTGATGTGAACAGATGTCGAACTCAGACAAAAAGCGTAAGACATTTGCATGCAAGCCTCTGTAACTCGTAATCTTCGACCTCTAGTTCTACTTTGAAGCTGCAATTACCTCTCCGATTTGCTATCTTACGAAAGTTCTATGCAATTCAGCTCTTTCACTGTCTTCTCAACTACATTCGCCAAATCGCACAACTTTGACCAAAGCCGAACTATGCAAACCCAACTTGCTCAACTTTAATCTCTTGGCTGCTTTGTTTAGAAATCTTAAAACTTTTATGTTACTTTCAATTTCCATTCAGTTTCTAAGACTTGGTTGTAAGCCCAAATATAATAAATAAATAAAATTAATAAATTACTCGTGCAGGAAATTATGACTTTAGCTATATTTATTTTATACTTACGTTAAGCGAAAAATTTCGAGCTAAATTTCTCTTACTCTATATAGAGGCCAGCCAGCTTATGCGTTTACAAGCTCTATCAGTATGGTTTATTTTTCCCACCCCCCCAAACAAAGTTACATAATTAAACTTACTGCCAGTGTCCCCAAAATTCCGCCCTGACATTGAACGCTTTTTGTGTACAAAAAAATTGGGGTCAATTTGTATTGGCATGTTGCAATGTTGACCAAGAATTGCTTTTCTCTATATATATTTAACTTCTAGCTCGAGGCGCATTGTGTAGCTGTTGTTTAATATTACAATATTTATTTATTTATTATTTATTTCACTCTTGGCATTGACTAACATCGGTAGACCAAGAGCAAACGACAGCCCACATTGACAGCTAATGGTTCTAAAACTCAAACTGTACGCAGACCTGGTGAAGAGAGAGAATGTTCTTAAAGTGTTCCAGCAGCTAAGAACGTATTTTTATACTGTAATATGCTTTTGTTATTGTAAAGTTTTAAATTGAATGAAAATATAAGTAAAATGTAATTTTCTTTCTTACTTACAGGAGCAATACTGCAATTCGGCAAACGAGTTACGGATGTAGCAAGCGCTAATCGAAAATCATGAATCATAAGCAATAATTAAGTTAAAATACAAAGACAGCAAAGCGTTAACGAAAGCTAATTTATTGCAAAAAAGTAAAAAAAAAAGTTGTTAAACCTTAAAACTGCCAAATATCATCATCAAAAATGTGGAAAAGTCAAAGCTATAGAGTAGCAGCAAGGAGCTATGCGCTTTATATGACCTGCATGCTCGTTCTGCTGGACATACAGTGTAGCAGCGGAGAGCAACATCCTGCAACAGCTGATGAAGGTATGTGGAGATGGTTTTGCAATAAGTTCTGTACTTTGTCGAAATTCCATATATTGTTTTGTCTTTTAATGCATATATTGCCGCACCCACCCGCCCTACAATATTTATTGCTAACAGTTGGCATTATTATCAACAGCATCAAAGCAATTCGCGCTCGGTCTACAGCGTCATCGTCATCGTCAGCGTCATCGTCACCCAAATGTGATTTAAATTCGATTATTCTCAATTATATTGTAACATGCATTTCATTTCAATGGCTGTCCGCCGTTGGGTCTGCCTTTTGCGGCACCCTCGTTTGACTTTGCTTCCCTCCCTCTTTGCTTCTATAATTTTTAAGCTGAGTGGTTTTTGATGCTGAACGGCCGAGCTGTGTGTCGAACCGCCGCTGCATGCGCTTGATTGAAATTGATTTTTCCAAGCGGGGGATTAAACTCTTCGGGTATTACACAGCGTTCCTTTCAAGTGCTTCATTTATATGTATATAATCTTTAAGCACAGAGCAATGTCTGCAGCGCAACAATATTAACCAAATTTTTCTTAAGTACTCATCCACTCACATGTGGGAATAGTTTTTTGTAATGAGTTTTTAAGTAAAGCAGCTGATTCAGACTGAGCTATAGCTCGAAACTGTCAAGTCCCTTTTTTTCAAAAAAAAAAAAAGAACTAAACTTGCAGATGATATCGCTAAAGTTCAATGTGTAATTTCTGGCGAAGCTAAACCTTTTTTGTAAAATTACCTAATCAAGCAAACCAACATAAAATGGCTGGCATTGTTGAGTGGGGATGGGCGCCAATATTTGAAAATAAAATAACAAAACGTAGCGACTATCTAATCAAATATTCACCCTTTACTTTTTTTTGGCTATACGTTGAACTGATTTCATGGCTGCGATAAGCAAATATGTGCCATTTTCAACAAATTACTTGTTAACAAGTGCATTTTTATGGGAATTAATTTGGTGGACTAACGAGCATGAAAAACATTGACCAAATTGGTGTATTTACCACAGAATAGTAACTAGCCTTTTTTACTTGATTTCAGTTTAGAAACAAAAAAAAAAAAAATCGAAAACGTAGAGTTTGTCCATTTTACATTTCACGCGATTTAGACATGCGAACGTGGTACGTTGACCCAGCTGAGATAAGCAAAACTATATGCAAACTAAACTACTCGACCGATTTACAATTTCCCATAGAAGACACAGCATAAGCTATTTGAAATATTTTTAAGTAAATGAAATGAAATTCGATATAAATCAGTAAAAGTGTTGAAGCGCAGATGTTTGGGTACGAATATAATCCAATAGTTCAATAAACAAAATACTTTTTCGTAGAGTTGTTTCTTTTGGACTCGCGCCTGACTGCCTGCTTACCCAAAACTCAGCATGTATTGACAGAGAAATATTTGTGAAACATTGTACAAAAAAGCGTGTTTTGTTGGTAAACAATCTAAACCAAATGCCGTGCGCAAACAGTGCCACAGCAGTTAAGCGAAATTGCAAACACCATGCGAATTGCTGCCGTGCCGGACTCCTTTTATTTAATCTTTTTGATTTTTGGCCAACGCTTGTTCGCACCACAAAAAAAAAAACCAAATTTTTTTAATCAAATTTTGTCGTAGTATATTTCTTGGAAACAAAAAGTATTTGTTTTTAATAAAATACCAAATAAAAATTAAGTATTAGTGTAAAATTTTAATTGTGAAAATAGTTATCGATTTACGCGTATCGAAGGCATGAGATGAATTGTGCAAAGCCTAAGCGCGCTTTTGTAAAGTCAAGCGCTGCCTTGGTTTTGTTTAATTATACAGGTATCCCTTGTATAACGCGGTAGTATACAAATCGTTTTCGATAAACGCGATTTGGAAAAAATTATAAAATAATTATAAAATCTGGTAACACTAATTTACCTGTGAATCAATTCTCAGTTTCACTCTGAAGCGCATACGAGAGGGTTTAAGTTTGATTGAGAAAATGAAATCTTTTTTTACAACTAATGATTCTTCACTGGAGAGATCCAGCAAAATAATAAAGGAAATAGATATTAATCTAGCACCATATTCCTAAATTGAAAAGTAGCTTAAAAAAACCACCCACCAAAAACTGATAACAGATTTTGAAATTATAAAACCAGTAGAACAACCACAAGGTGCCACAACTAGTTTCTTATCCAATAGCGAAAACTATGTTGAAGAAATATCTTCTGATGAAGCTGTTGCTCCTACGCGCAAAGATCTTTGAAGACAGTCAAGCAGATTAATTACCATATTAAGTTTGAAGAATATCAATAAAGATTTTAATAAACCTTTAATTTTACTTTTGTTTTTTTAATTTTGAAATATGTATATGTATTATTATTCAAATCTTGTGTTTTTAATTGTATAAGAAATCTGAATGTAGTATTGAGTGGAAATATATTTTATTAAAAAAAACCTATTGGAACATAACCCCCAAATTTATATGAAAACTATGTTTTAGATAACGCGGAATTGCATAACGCGCAAATCTTCTGGAACGTAACTATCGCGTTATACAAGGCATACCCGTATTCGATTTTTACACGGTTTACACGGTAGTTACGTTCCTGACCAAATCGCATAAATCATTTACCACTTTTTTAGATAGAAAAGCGCGTAAAACGTAATCGCCTTGGACTAAGCTTTTTAAAATATATTTACTACAGACAATATATAGCTTTATCCCGTAATAAGTTATAAAAGTATCATTCGAGTAATAAAAAAAAACATACAAATTCATACACCCAAATTTATTTCATTAAAAAAATATACAAAATTTTAAGAGAGTACCTTAAATTGCAGCTCATTGCCGCTTTTTAAGCAAACTTGAACGCTAACAGTTTCAACGCATAGTTCTTTTTTAACGAAATTCCATAATATCCGACTAATCACTCTATACAATCAACTCATTAGTTTCGGCTTCTATAATTTTTGCATTGCCTTTAGTCATAGTTTGCAGAGATCCATCTCTCTCTAGCAAAAAATTCTAAAACCTGCTTTTGTTGCTTATTTTTATTGTTATATCCTTGTAGACTACTTCATTTTGTTTTAATGGATCGCTAAGAACTGCTTGAAATTTAAGTCCGGGATCTAAGATAGCATCTTCTACTTAAAAATGGTTTTCCATGACTACATTGGGTTCATTGTTTTCGTTGTCAGCATCAACTATTTTCATTACAATTTTTAACCATTTCAATGAAGTCTTTGGCATTTAATTTCTCAACTGAAATAATTTCCTTAATATCTGCTTTATTTATATAGACAAACCCTGCTCCAGCTAACTCTCAGCCCAACTCAAAATGTCTTCCCCCAAAGTTGTATCTCTCTCCATTAATTTTATGACGACATAAAGATTTCCAACAACTTTCCCATGTTTCCAACATTGTACATTTTTTCCAGGCATCAGTTCTAGCAAGAGTTCCAGCCTTTTTGACATAAAACATATCAGCGCCTACATTAACATGTAGCCCTATTTCGATGAACACGAATAGCGCTTTTATTAATAATTAATCGAATAAACGGTTCGATATTTATTCTTATTATATTAAATTAAAGTAATTATAAAACCAAGCTACAGCTGTATATGTATAGTCCAGCTCCAAAATGTTTATTGCACAGAGTCAAGTCATACACATAGATAAATGTGCATGCATGGATGCCTGAAATACTAATTCCCTAGACTAGGCACAGGCTGGCTTTGGACTCAACGTACATACAAAATGGGAAAATATTTTAAGGAAATGCATCGGCATACACATATCCGGCAATCATTCGGATGTCTCGGCATGCTAGAGTCGTAAAAAATCAATGGACTCAATTTTAAAATGCTCGAATTTCAGTTTACTTACTGTGTGTGTGTGTGTGAAGGTGTGTGTGTGTGTGTGTGTGTGTGTGTGTGTGTGTGTGTGTGTGTGTGTGTGTGTGTGTGTGTGTGTGTGTGTGTGTGTGTGTGTGTGTGTGTGTGTGTGTGTGTAGTATATACATTTGTAGCTACATGTGTTAGCATATATGTATGTACATATGTACATGAGATGTGGTTTTTTCAATATAACTTAGAAAATTTACCCAAGCACACACACACACACACACACACTCAAACACACAGACACACACACCTATGTAAGAACGTGCCGATATTTGTGCATGTATGTGTAGGCATTTGCGGTCAATGCATCAATTGGTCTACCGATTGACTTGTAAAATCGAAACTGGATACTATTTTTTTTGTTTTTTTTTGCATTAAGTGTGTTCTAAATGCACAGATTTATTTAGATATTACTTTAAACACTTAAAAATACAGATTTTTGTTTTACATTTATATTTTATATGTGAATTTTTATGGGATTATTCGTTGAATTTTTGGGTGCAGAAGGCAAATTTGTGAGAATCAAATCAAAAAATGGCTTACTCTTATAATGGTTTATATTCATTTTGGAAAGCAAAACAATTTTAAACTAATAGGTTTAGTTCGAAGAAATTTGAGTTTAATTTAAAAAAAAAGTAATAGTAGTGAGGTGCCAGGTCGCTGGTTCGAGTCCACCCAGCAGCACTGCTGCTTTTGTCTAGCACTAGCATGACTAGCAAATAGACGCTAGCTACCCAACTAGTGCTTTTCGAACAGCTGTCTAGCGAGATGACGCTATGGTCAATGGGGAATAAATTTATTTTTTATTATTATTTTTTTTATTACAATATTATCAAACGCTGCTCTCAAGCACCAAAGCTTTTTTGCCATTCCATTCTTTGTCTGCTGTCAACGTGCAAAGCTTTATTAGCGATGTTTGCTCTCAATCGATAAACTTTCGAAATTCCTGCAAATCGAATGTTGAAAATTAGTGAAATTCCCAAATTTGGTTGATTTTTCATAACAACTTTCAACGACAGCAGTTCTGCTAGTTTAATGCTCTAAAATAAAAACTTATTTTTCAATTCAATTATTGAGCCCCAACAAAAGTGAAATAAGTGTTTTGCTAAAATGCAACTGCGAATTTATGTTTAGCAGCTAAAGGAATTATATAGTTTTCTTATGCGATCTGCTTCAAAACGTCGATAATTCAATAAAACAAAGTTTAGTCATAAAGATCATCTGAATCGGTTCTGCTCAAATTTTTAACTTCCATTCCCAAATACTCGCAATCACTGTGCGCAGATTGCGCCGAGTGGTTCACTCTTTTTGGAGTAGACTTCGTCAAAAAGCTGCACTTGGCTTTTTCGTTAAAACATAAAGTTTTGAAGCCTCGGTAATTCCAACCGTGTCTAGCACTGGCTATTCGGATAGGAAAATCTCTATTAATTCAAAACAACATCATTTGCATTCGGCTATAAACTTTAGTTCCTCTCTGCTCTTCGAAACGCTATTTATAGAGATATTGCTCCACGCTTCGAATAAATTTATCTTAGTAACTTTACAAGCAACACCTAGGCATTCTGTGAAATGTTATGCCAGGTAAAGCCTCTAAATGCATTTTGATGGAGCATTTGTAGGCGTCTTTTCCATGATACTCTACTAAATCTACAAATAATAGTACATATAAAATGCAGATATCCACAAGTATGCCAACGAATTCCATTTCAATCCCACATAAATCGCATGAGCTTTAAATTCTTGGAAAAATCGAATACAAATGCCTCGAATGCGAGTGGCTAGACATCTTATATAATCATTCACGCAGTCAGTTCTAAATAAAAATGCAGACTACTTGATGCAAGCATGCAGATTTTGCAAATATAAATAAATATTTGCAATAGTCATAGTAGAACTCAAATTCACAAATACAATATGAGAAAGGTTTAAAAAGACTCACATGAAATGTACACACTGATGATGATGAGACATCAACGGCATTTATGATATAATACTATAATTCTCTCAATTCAATGCAAACTTTTTTTTTAGATTTCGCCTTTTTGTTGCACTGCTTTTTGTAATATTCTTGGAAATCCCTAAAATTTAGAGCCTGCACGGGGCTGCGAACTTTTTGCTTTGTTTCGTTTGTGTCAGTCTCTATACGCCCATTCATGGCTTCGCAATGAACCAATGTTTTTGTTCACTATTATTAATGGTCCGAAAATTCCCCTGACATTTCGTTTCATTTGAAGTTGACACATAGGGCGCGCATGACAATGGCAGCAAAACATAAAATTAGAAAACCAGGAATACGGGGGAAAAAAAAATGTTTTAAACTAAAAGTTAAATCTATCATAGCACGTGACGCACATTGCATTTTATTGTGATAATAGAATGAATTTGGTATAATTTATTTGGTGGTAGCGTTGAAATATTTACATTACGTTTCACAAAATAACGAACAATACAATAGAAATAATAAATTAAGCTGTTCGTTCGATGCTGATCAGCAGCAGTTTGTTTGGTGTGAAATCTTACGTTTTTTACCATAGAAACGGTATGAAGTGAAATTCGTAGTGTCGGGCATGTAAGAATTTTACTTTTTTGAAAATTCTGTTAAGGTTTTAAGTTTATTTCCAAAAAAAATATCATTGAAAGTCAGTGAAACGTTCTAGAGTTGTGCGGGTTGTGTGTATTTTAGGGATTTTCAAGTTTCATCTGATTAAACCCTAAACCCAGCAGCACTTTGTGTCCCTATATAAGCATTTCGAATTATATATCTTACAAAACAAGATATTTAGTTTTCAATTTTGTCATTGAAATTTTCATTAGGAAAAATTACATACAAACACATTTCATTATCATAAATAAATATAATAATGAGTTAAGTAAATAATTCATTGGAGATTTTTTCCTAACTGTATAATCTCAATAAAGCCCTGGATTGCCTCTCTGCAAGAGGCAGCTGATAGGGCACCTCAAAGGCTGCTTGCATTTGCCAAGCACACTCGCTTAACGGACGACCAACGTGCCTAGGGCACCAGTGGAGCCCCACCCGGTAACACTAAGGATCATTCTGATCTATGTGAGGCCCCTTCGGAGGCCGGCCGGACTAACCTAACCTAATCTCAATACTATAATCATCATAAAGTTTATATTCTGAATTATAATACCCTCTAAAGTGGGAATAGTCTGGAAAGTGTTTGGCATCTATCTACTTACAGTAGAATATTACCGACATATGCCTTAAGATGGGTATACCTTGTCATTCTCAAAATACAAAGTATGATGCACGTTTACAGTTTCCCCATTTTAGGAGGTAGTATAATATTTTGGGCAACCCAATATATGCAATGATATAATATCATAACTTATACGTCGGTAAAGTTTACATTCATCAGCAATATTAAATTGGAAGTTTTCCTTTATAGCAAAATGGCTTTATGGACATTGAAGGATATGCCGTTTTAGCATAAGTTTTCCTTAAACTTTTTAAGCAATTCGACTGCTCGTTAATTCATAGAATCATTTGATGTATTTAAGGAAGTATAAAACTGGGCCTTAGCAGCGTGAATGGTAACGCACTCGCCTCTAAATCGGAAGATCAATGATTCGATTCCACTCGCAGCACTGGCATGACTAGAGATGCTGGCTATCTAGAGCGATATATCCATGCTCCTTCCCTCCGCCTTTGGAGTGATGACCATAGTCAATGGGGAATACATCTCACCATCTCACCATCAAAGCTTTTTTGCCATTCCTGTCGTATGTCTGCTGTCAACGACCAAAGCTTTTTTACCGATCTAGCATGCTCTTGAAATCCGTGGATATCGTATGATATGCTATATAAATTCTGTTTAACTTGGAAAATTTGTGATTTTGAAAACGGAAGGAAAGTAGTTAAATCTCAATAAATAAAAAAAATGAGCGGCTATAAACAGTCTTCGCACGGCTCCGTCTTTGAGACAATGCCCATAGTCTAGAGCAAAAAAATTGCATTATTTCTATTTTAAAGCTTCTTTTGTAGAAATCTTTAGTTCATTATGAAAAACTCACGATTGCCAGCAAAACAGCGTCTAACATTAACAATTAAAGAAATAATAATGTGATACCGTCAATAGGTACACACCCAAAAGTAATAAAAAAGAAAAAATTATGATTGAAGTTCGTACTCACTATCTACAATATCGAACTATGTCCAGATATTTGACTTGAACATAAGGCGCTGCTTGGCCACAGCGTCGATGCTATCAGCTATGAGTGATGAACCTAATACAATATGTCGCCGGATACAAGTCGTGGCTATTATCTTTTAACTTATGCAGCCATTCGAAATAGGCAAATGTCAATATTATAAAAGTATTTCAATTTTTGTTACGAAAACGATTGTGGCATTTGTCTGATAAGCGTGGGGGCAGTTGCATGCCGCAGTTGCGTTTGAAAGGCCCAAAAGTAAGACGATAACCAGGCATGCAGTTTGTAGGTTTTTTTTTCTTTTTGTGCCCAAAGGCTTAGCAGGTAATCCATCATAAAATTGGTACGGCTGCCATGAACCTAACGCATGAGATTTTTCAAATAGATAAGCAACTCAAAAGACGCACTGCTATGCACACCGAAAAACGTCTCCTCAGTTAGGGAATGCCTGTAACGAGCACTGACAAAATTAGGCGTTTAGTAATATGTACACAACGCAATGGTTCGGAATTCCTAAAAATAAAAACATTAACTGGATAGCCCAAAATGGTCACTCATAAGCACAATGCCCAGCAGGGGCGAGACAGCAAAGTTAAACTGCCGTAGCTCTGAGACAGAGACTAAAAATTGGAGTTCATTGCTACTTTGGGCTAAGATACTCCAATTGTCATTGCTCACATGCTGTGCCGCCAGCCTGGATTATGGCCTTTGTTGTGCTATTTGGGAATAATTTTGAGAAGAAATTCGAGGTTTTCTTATGCTCAACTGCTTATTTGCTTAGGGGGCGCCAAGTTACTTGGCTAATTTATGAACGCGTTGAAAGATGCTAGCTTACAATAACAATGGCAACAACTGAAAGTGGCAATAGTTCTACCAACCGTATGCCTCAACAATAACAAAGTGCCCCTTGTGGCACAAAGCAAATGAGCTAAGTAATTACCTTATTGACATCGGCGCATTGCCGCCTCAGATTTCCACACAGTCCAAATATTTTGATTTCCTTTTGGCAGCGCCAAATATAAACATAAAATAAATTTGTCTAATACGAACGAGCTGCAAGATTTATTATTAAGCTGCTGAAGTTTCGGGGAAACTTAAAAAGTTACAAAAATTGTTTGTAGGCTTAATAAAAATATAAAAAGAAAAAAAGAAAAAACCTAAAAGAAATGAAAACAGCGGAAATAACTTAAGACCGAATGGCGCAACATGTGAACAACGCCCACATTGAGTGGCACAATTACGAGGCGACAACAAATACATTCGGCGGCGACCCATAGCGGAGCTGGCTGTTGTTGCGCCCCACCGAGTTAATAATAGAATACATCATCTTGCACGAAATTACATGTTACATGCAACATTGTCCATCAACAGGGGTGACGATTTTGTCAAAATATGGCAGCTCATAAAAATAACCCATCAACATTGCCGAAAAAAAAAATAAAAATTAGTTTAGTTCCGCTTCGTTGCTCCTACACTCAGTCGGTCGTCAGTTAGTCAATCATTTCATCCAGCCGTGTGACAATAAATCTTTGTTTGGTTCGCGCGGCAGCCAACTAATTTCCGTTTTAAATCGAAGCGGCAAACATGCCATCATCTTTGTACAAATAAATCATTTGTTTTTGGCGTAGAGAAAACTGAAAAATCTGTTATAAACTTTGTAATTGGGAAATTGCAGTTTGTTGGCAGCATACATATCATTTGCCTAACTGCTGCAATTAGCAATTAAACTCGATGTGGTCTGATGGGGGCCATTTGCTGGCAAATGTTCTTTTCATCTGCATTGATCTCTTGACCCAATTTTGAAACAGATTGCTAAGCGCCAGAATCTCACAGTGCTAAATGTCTGTCTGTGTTGAAGTGACGATAGATTGAATCCAGTTTATTGGCTTATAAGAAATTAAGTTGTGCAATCATCATTGAGTTGATCAATATGACACTGAAATAAAATTCTTACTTATGCATCTTCTCCAAGGAAACCTCTAGATAGCTCTCTCTCTCTCTTAACATTGGTTCTGACGTTTTCTCTATGTGCTGCTTAACTTGCTACCTGTCTCCGTAGAGAGATTTTTACATGCAAAAAACTTAAGTTTACTAAAACGCATTAACAATTTTGTAAATAAAGCTAGAGACGTGCTTGATTCGCAGAATTTAATGACCCACTCAGCGAATCAAACTGCTTCATGTTTCACTCATCCATCCAATTGTGGAATGTTGTTCCCTACGCTTGATGCCCTCAATGAGTTTGTGGAAAAATCTTACCTTGGAACGCAGCTATAGCGTTTCCAAATACAAACTTATCTTTAATAGGCAAATTTTCCTATATTTTAAATAAAGCTTGATCCAAAGAATTTCGTGATCCTTAGACAACCAAACTGTATGTTTCACGCGTCCATCCAATTGTGGAATATTGTTCCCTACGTTTGATGCCCTCAATGAGTTTGTGGATAAATCTTACCTTGGAACGCAGCTATAGCGATACCAAAAACAAACTTATTTTTAATAAGCAAATTTTCTATATTTTAAATAAAGCTTGATCCAAAGAATTTCGTGATCCTTAGACAATCAAACTGTATGTTTCACTCATCCCTCCAACTGTGGAGTATTGTTCCCTACGTTTGATGCCCTCAATGAGTTTGTGGAAAAATCTTACCTCGGAACGCAGCTATAGCGATTCCAAATACAAACTTATCTTTAATAAGCAAATTTTCCTATATTTTAAATAAAGCTTGATCCAAAGAATTTCCTGACCTCATCTTAGACAACCAAACTGTATGTTTCACGCGTCCATCCAATTGTGGAATATTGTTCCCTACGTTTGATGCCCTCAATGAGTTTGTGGAAAAATCTTACCTTGGAACGCAGCTATAGCGTTTCCAAATACAAACTTATCTTTAATAAGCAAATTTTGCTATATTTTAAATAAAGCTTGATCCAAAGAATTTCCTGACCTCATCATCTATATAACCAAACTGTATGTTCCACGCGTCCATTCAATTCTGAAATATTACTCCTTGCGTTTGAAGCCCTCAACTATCAGACATTAATAGATTCTGTTCAAAAGTATTTTTTCGTAACTCAAATTGGCATACTAACATTCGATTGCCGTTCTATACTTATAGACTTTGCCTTATAAAATTTGCTTCTCTAAATGATCGTAGAATATGTCATGGCGTGTTAATCTTATAGTTTCCTCCTTAAATTTCCTTTGCCATTGCATCCAGAGTAACTCTTAATTTTCGAACTCTAGTACTACCATATTGTAGATCCTATTATACATTTATGCGCAAATTATCATAACCTTTATGATTCTTATCTCATGAGGCGTCTCTTCAACTCAGCTCCTTCGCTATCTTCTCAACTTGATTCGCCAAATCGCGCATCTTTGATCAAACACAAACTATGAAGCCCCCCAATCTATTCGCTGCTTTTGTTAGAAAATGTTTAAACTTTTATGTTACTTTCTGTTTTCATTATAAGTCCTCCTCTTCCCAGATGTCAGACGTTGCATATCTAGGCTAGGGTTACGCATTATCTTTATATGATATTTTTCTCGTTCTAATTCCATAACTCTTCACTTTCAAAATTATTGAATTATAAGCTCAAATATAAGGGTGGGGAGGTACAATGAGCAATATTTAAATATTACTTAATAAAAACTCGCATTCTTGTTTGTCATAAATGGAAAAAACAATATCATAGGTGCGCCCGCCCCCTCCTTATAGAGTCGTTATTGTATTTATTTCGATTAGTTTATTGTAATGTTGCAATAAACATAAATATGGAATATATAATTTGAATATCAACCGAGCATTGATAATGAGTGCCAACATAGAGGGGGACACAAAACAGCGAGTGCTTAGTCAAATTTCTGTGACAATAGCTCCACCCATTCCGAAATGCCAGTTTGGATTAATTGCTGCACGCAGCGTATGCCAAGGCGGGCCGGGTCGCACGCACAAGCTACGTCAGTGTCGCCTTGCCCAGCGCTGCGCTGTTGATGAGTTCATGTTGGAATCCGCACAAGAGCAGCGCCCCACCTAATCCATTGCGCGTGCACAATTGTTGTAAGATTACTTGAAATATCCTGAAAGACAAGGTTTTAGCTGAAATACTTTCAACTTTTAACAAATTTTATTATAATTCCATTTATTTTTATAGTTGAACTCTTGGTAATTATTTATTTTTGTCTTGCAGGTCCACTTGCAGAAATCTTAACGGCTGTCGGTTCGGAGGTGGCACTGCCTTGTGATCTTATGCCTGGCACAATGATCGCCGACAAGGTGCAGTTGGTCATTTGGTATCGTCAAGGCAATGTAAAGCCTATCTACACGTAAGTTCTAGTAAATCTAAGTTATTCATATTATAAGCTACAAAGTATGTACCATACCACTCTTGTGCTATAAACGCAACGGATAGATAGCACAGGAGACATGGCATAGCCAAAGTGCTTTTTTTTCAGAATGCCTATGAGAATCACCGATTTCGTACGAGCCATAACTGTCTGTTCGTAGACCCTAAAAACTAGCAGATCAAGAGACAGCAAATTTTATCCCATGAACTCAGTAATACCTTTTAGGACTTAGGGTACAAAAGCTAAACTCTAGCCTAAAATCAACAAATTTGCTGTCTGTTCGTAGACCCTAACAACTAGCAGATCAAGAGACGGTAAATTTTATCCCATGAATTCAGAAATACCTTTTGATTTGAACGTTTCGTTCCCTTTATAACTGCAACAATGATAGGACTTAGGGTAGAAAAGCTAAACTCTAGCCTAAAATCAGCAAATTTGCTAATCCGAATTGTGTAGCTTTAATCCAAGACCATAATTCTGTTAATATTATTCAATTTTATGATCAAATTCAGCAATTCAAATAGAAATCCAATAGAACAATTTTGAGAGGATATATGCAGAAGAAAGTTATCCAATTATTACAAGGAAATCTCTTTATTTCTGATGATTTTTTATTAGAATATATTATAGAATAAATAAATGTATCTCCCCTGACTAACACTGCTGTCATCACTTCAAAGGAAATGCATGCGTATATTTATATTACAAGCTATTCCAAGGGAAAAAGGAACTAGAGTTTTTACCCGAATCTGAACACCGGAAGTGATGTTTTTAGGCAAATAGTTATGTCAGAGCTAGGTAAGCAAATGCACAAGTGCTGCAGGATAAAATGAAACCAACGAACTGCGGGTATTAGAGGCGAGTACACTACCACTACGAACTCTACACTATTGACATATATCTTTTTCAAAAAAACATATCTCTAATACGAGTTCTTTGAAGAGAACAGCGATCTAGAGGCGGTGGCTTTAATTAAAAGAGATTTAGCGTCTTTTTTGCTAGCTATGTCAGTGCTAAGCAAGTGCACAAGTAGTACAGCATGAAATCGAATCGGTTTTAGTACCCGAATATTTTTGGATTTGATTTCCTGTTCAAAATTCATAAAAATTTATTTATGTTGTCATAAACTAGGCTTAAAAGCAATAGGCTATTATTCTGTATTTTCCAACTTTCCCTATGCGATTTTAAAAAAAAGATATTAATTCTACGAACGTAAATAAGTTTGGGCACAACAATTTGTTCTTGACGTTACTGCATATATCCATTAATTCTGTATGGCCCGCATAACTTTTATAATCTATCAAATCGTAACCCAAAAGAAATCTGTTTTGAGTTTGACTTTCATTTTTTCCCAACTATTGAAGGAATGTGGTATGCTCTCACCATGTAATCCTACTTTTCCCCCCCAACGCAGTTAATGAAGCAATAGAGTTCAGTTTATTTAGTAAATACAATAATTAATCATTGAACGAACATACCGCGTATTAAAAGCGCAAATAGCAATAAGTTAACGTAGTGTTTATGTTTTCCATATAAAAAAAAAAAAAAAAAAAACAAAAAAACAAAAGCCCCCTCCTCCGATGTAGAGCTCATTATATACAATTTTTATGGCGCGCTTCTGGTGTCTTTAAAAAGCAGCTAACAAAAGCCAATTAAATCCATGTGGACAATAATAAAGCATACCAATAAAATCGGATTAAAAGCGAAACACAGGCACTAAATTAATCAATTAATTAATTAAAGCAAAATAAAAAGTGAAAAATAAAATTACCTTTGAGTCGAACCGTCAGCGAATTAACATAAACAGCTGAATTTATTTCACTTTATTGGGAAAAATGTAGCGCAGCGGTTGTTGGCTTCATGGGAAACGCACAAAAGTTTATCAGACACATTATTGTATTATATAATTTCGTAAAAATATATAAATATATATAGTTTTCATATGTAAAAGCGCATATAAATCTGGCAAAAGCAACAATAAGTTCTATGCAGTAGAGTATTTTCGAAGACTTGAGCTACAAAATTTAGTTTTATGTTTTGTTTTTTTCTCTAAAAGCAAAAATTCAAAAGAACCGACGGGCGAACGACCCTCTTGATTGTGCCAACAAATTTTGAGTTCGAATTCGGCACATCTCTTAACTTTGACATTAATTGTTGTGCTTTGTCAAAACATACAATTTGAGAAAAGTAAAAATTTGGTTAACAATTTTGGGGGAAAAAAAATGTTAATTTTTTTTAAATCAATTTTGAAGTGTATTTCATAATATTAGTGTTACGCTGAATTAGGAGCGCTCATATCGAGAGTAATATATTTATTTGATTAAAGTTCATTCTATGTTTTATTAAAAATGCATTTACTTTCTTTTAAAAAATCCGCAATTACTTTTTAGACAACCCAATAGATCAAGAAATTTAAAAAAAACTTTTTTTTTTTAAATTCGAAATTAATTAAAATAAATCAACCATGTTTTTACTGTACAATACAATTGCTGCATTCAGAGCGCTCATATCGGAAATATTATTTGAAAACCAATATGATTTAGCTCTATAGAAAAGTTTCTTAAAGTTGGTCATGTTTTATATATAAGATTTAGTTGAAATATAATGGATATCCACTAAGGATCACATTGATCTATGTGAGGTCCCCTCCCCCGGGGGCCTGCCGGCCTAACCTAATATAATGGATAGAAAAAATTGGAATATTTCTGAAGATATACAAAGAAGTTCGAATTCGCGAACAGCCAAGAATACGTAAAATTTTAAATCGAGTGAATATGTCAATTGAGAAAAGGTTAGCAAAAAAAAAACTTTAGACAAAAATCAACTTTTGAAAAATGAAAAAATTATAGAGTTAGACACTTGAAGGGAGAACAAATTGACAAAAAGAAGAAGCATACGTTAAATTCGTACAAAAAGGATTAGGATTGTATGAAGCTGGATTAAAACGAAATATTTGTATATAGAGGATATGCAGAAAGCGTGTCAATATTGGAATGCTCTTATTTTCAAAAAATATATGTCGAGATAAAAACACTCCTGTTGTCATCAAGTAAAAATTGTACTGCCGCCTTAGCATAAATATCCAGAGGTATGCAACAAAATTGTTGTATGAAAATGAAGAAAAAAGCACAAAAACTTCAGGGAAAATATTCGAATTTACAAGCATGTGTTTGTTTTTGACTCTTTTAAAGCCCAAAATGTAGAATCGAAAGGTGCAGTGCCATGTTCAACGAGAATTGTAGGTGAAGCTCATGTAAAAGTAACGATATCCCTCGAGTCAAATCAAATATTCAATTTGGACAAATTTACATTACAGCGGGGTGGATTGAGTGAAGTAGGGGGCGAAACCCCTAGTAAATATAAATATTTGTTTACAACTAAATAAGTAATTTAAGAGTTTTGAAAAAAAAACTATTTTTAATTTTGTCTTTACTTAAAAAAAAATTGAATTTGGATTTGCTGGATAGTACAATTCCTTAATTAAGAGCGCTCATATTGTGATATTCCCATTATTATTTATATTTTTTTCATATTAATAAACAAATTTATTTCTTCCGGAGTGTATAATTTCTAAATCGAAATATTGCTCTGCCAGCTATCATCATCATAGCATCATAACTCTTCTATATCATTCGTACAGGCGCACTTTTCTTTTATTGAAAATCAACCAAACAATCATGAATTTTCGAATTCCATTTCGCTATAACAAACATTGTTGTACTTTACGATAATATTCCCTTCATAGTTTCGATGCACGTGGCCGCCCACTTCATCAGGCCATACCCTGGGCAGATGATAATGTTTTCAACAAGAAGGCGCACTTTTACTATGACACAAATCCACCAGCTTTGCGTATAAAGAACATACAAACCAGCGATGCTGGTCTCTACAAGTGCCGCGTGGACTTTCATAAATCACCAACACGAAATTGGCGCATCAATGTTACGGTCTTGGGTAAGTTCTCCAACGAAATTCTGACAAAGATTTGCACAGACAAAAGCGATTATAAGACAACAATTACATTGATTTGCTTTTAGTTCCACCCACACAGCTTACAATACTGGATCATCATGGCGCTGCTATACGAGACCAGACCGCAGGACCTTATCTTGAGGGCGACAGCATAAACTTGACATGTATTTCAAGTGGCGGCGTGCCACCGCCACGTGTTTCCTGGTGGCGCGAGCATGCGCTCATTGACGACTCTTTTCAAGTGTTGCCCGATGGATCGGTGCGCAATGTGCTGCATTTGAAGAACCTACAACGCAAAGATTTATTGACCGTAAGTAAGACGCTAGAACTATAAAAACCTAACGAGATGGCAACCCACACATGCAACTCGTTTTATAGGAGCAAGAAAGAATACTAAGCTGATGTTAGTAGTAGCAACATTTTGGGTGGTCTGTCATGCATGTTGCAGCCAACAAACGTTAGAAATTCTAACAAGAACTGCTTTATGTACAATAGACGTATAAGCCGATTTCATTGGACACTCTAACGAACAATATTGTTGCACCGCTAATCCAAGCACACTGCTCACAATAGAGCATAAGCGTGGAATGGATGAATCGTTAGGTACCTCTAAACAATCTTACAACCAAAACAAGTTGGAACAAGTGGCACACAATTATGCGTTCTATGTGACTGCAGAAATGTCTCAATTCTATGTAATCCCTATCAATCTATTATAATAATTTCAAAAGCTATACCGCACCCCATTTAATATTTTACATTATGCAAATATATTTATTACTTAAATAATCAAATGTGCGTCGTCGCTCTATAATAAAATGTTAAATTCCCAAACGAATGTGCACAGAAAAGTATCAAATTACTGACTACGGAATTTATGTTACGAGTCGCTGGTACCCGTTGGTGTCGGCGCGACCTCTGAACTAGCCGGCCAAAGTGGCTATCGAATTTCTATATAAAAACGCGTAGCTTGGAGCATAATTGATTAGCTTTCGTGTAAGTGTGCGTGTTGTACAAACATTTCAAGCAATTAAAAGTTCACTTTGTGTTTGTTGATTTATGACCTGGCATAGGTGGGCGTGGCTCGTTGCCGCTCTCCCACCCCTCTCTCTCTGAAAATAAATAAAAGTCAATTATTGCCATGTAAATAAACCAATATTCGTATTTCCTCACAGATGTACTCCTGCCAAGCGACCAATGGACATGTCGTGCCAGCACTTACAAAGAAAGCCATATTAGATTTAAATTGTAAGTAATCCGTCAGTCACTTCTGACTTGATTTGCTATATTTTTTTTGAAATATGCATTTCTCTACCACAGTGCCACCCTTGAGTCTACTGCTGCAAGGTCTGAATCATGCGGTTGTTGCCGGCACCCGCACACATGTTACTTGCACAGCAGTTGGTGCCAGACCACCACCGCACATCATCTGGTCTAAAGGTGGACAGATATTGAAAGGCGCTGCCCAATCCGTAAGTTCGAAACACTAAAGCCAAAATGTGCACGCGTGCTCTAACAAGTAAACTGACACCAACAGACGTCATCTGATGGCAATACTACGATTTCTGAGCTGATGCTTATACCAGTTCCTGAAGACAATGAACGTCAAGTGGTCTGCTCCATCTCACTGAAGGCGGGTATTACCTCACAGCAGCTACACGAAGGCCATACAACGGTTATGACAATGCTTGGCAACGGCAATGCAGGTCTATATCTTAAGGATTCACGTGTACTCAATGTGACGCGTAAGTTAAACTCAAATTTGTGTCTAGCAGGCAAAGCAAGTGATTTCTGTACATATGGCATTTGCAGATGCACCTATTGTTAATCTCAGTCTTGGTGCTCCCTTGGATGCCAATAATTTGCTAAAGGGTTCGGATGTTTATCTTGAGTGTGATGTGCGTGCCAATCCAGCCATAACACGCGTCGAATGGTATCACAATGTGAGTACGCGCATGCATGGCCAACATGGCAAAATAATGGCAAACATTCATTTTTAGGATAAGCAACTGCACTCCTCACGTGGCACAATCATATCCAACCAAACACTTGTGCTACAAGGCATCTCCAAGGTATCACACGGCCAATACTTTTGCCGCGCTAGTAATCTGCAAGGTAGTGTGTCCAGCAATGAGGTCTATTTGGATGTTAAATGTAAGCGCGCTGCATCTGCAACTTCTAGCTATAGTTTCTTAATACCCTTACCTTAAACCTACTCAAACAGACCCGCCCAACTGCAAGACGGACTCTTTTATTATACGCGCCGCACTCAAGCAAACAATCAACATCACCTGTGAGGTAGATGCAAACCCATTGGATAATCTAAATTACAAGTGGCACTTCAACAATTCGCTAGAGCAACTAGTCGAATTACCGCTTATGCAGCTGGGTGTGGTACCCGTCACGCTGCCACTCGCATCCGCCGGATATTACCAACGCAGCAAGCGAAAACACACACATGGCGAGGGTGGCCAACGTATATTGCACGGACGCCATGGTCGTGTCGCCAGTTTTAACATGGCTGCAGTGCGTTTCGAAGATGAAGACGACACGATTGACGATGCGTCAGACTATCAAGCAGTGGACTACATGCAGTTGCCGGAAGCGCCATACTCGCAAATGGTATTCTCCAATATGGTGCACAAGAATCATGTGGAGGGCAAGCTTAGTGGTCGCAAGCAGCAGCAGGCAAGTGAAACTAGCGCTGCAGCCCATCATCCGGCCAACCAGTTTCAACAACAACAACAACAACAACAGGCCGAGCGCAAGAGATTGGTCGCAACGCACAAACAGCAGCACCATCGTGTGCCTGCACCCACGACAACGTTGCCGCCGCCGCCCCCTAATAACGTATACAGCTACCATATCGAGAGCTACGAAAACTTTGGAGCCATTTCCTGCGTGGCCAGCAGCCCAATGGGCCACAGTCAGCCCTGCTGGTATCACATACAGCCAGCAGGTAGGTGCCAAATGCTTAAGCACAAGGCGTTTTCTTTCATTTTCAATCTGAACAGATTATCACTTATTGTATCACTAGTAATCCCTTTGCGGCATTGATATCTTTAGCAGTTTAGCATATATTGCAGACTCAATCCTCTGAAAATTATATATTTTGCAGATCTACCAGAGCCGGTAAAGAATTGTTCGGCCTACAATGCAACGGCACATTCGCTGCAAATTCAATGCGTGGCGGGCTATGACGGCGGCATACCCCAACATTTCCACGCACAGGTGTACGATGAACTCAATCGCCAAATATTATACAATGCGTCCTATAAATATGCCGAATTTACCATTAAACGTTTGCCCAGTGACTCGGTTTTTGTCATACGCATTACCTCTGTCAATGGTCAAGGGCCCAGCAAAGTTGCGTTTCGACTTAGAGGCAGAACTCTATCGGCACCACTGCTGCGCACAGGTAAGATACACACATAAAGCATCTATACAATACTATATACGTGCATTCCAACGACGGACTCACTTATTCAAATT
This sequence comes from Chymomyza procnemis, assembly GCA_035046065.1. Lineage (NCBI taxonomy): Eukaryota > Metazoa > Arthropoda > Insecta > Diptera > Drosophilidae > Chymomyza > Chymomyza procnemis. The sequence continues at coordinate 31,195,838 of JAWNOJ010000023.1, forward strand.
GTCTGCGTACAGCTTCCTCAACAGCCGTCCTAGTTCAACTAACGCCACTTTTGGGCGCACTAGTTGGCGTCATTGCCACACTATTTCTTGTGGCCATTTGCGTTGTGATCTTTATCAAATTTCGTACGAAACGTACCAGGCGCCATGCCAATGGTGATACCACCACCACGGAAGCAGACAAAGGTAGCGCAGAGCCACTATCGCGCAACATGGGCAGTCATTCAAGTTTGGAGGACAAAAATCCGGACGTGGTGCCGCAGGAAACAAACAGCGAGGATGAGTTTCATCTAGAGGAAAAAGCTTTCGACCGTTTGAATATGGAATCACAGAGGATTTTGTACACGCCGCCAGCGCGTATTAACAACACCTCACCGCCGCCGGCGGCATCAACGCTCTCACCCACATTTGGCAAGCAGGTGAGCTATTGTTGTCGTCGCTTTTTCTTTTTTTAAAGAAACTTTAAGCGCAGCCTATAGAGAAGCTGAAACTTTATTAAATTAATTCCAAGCTCAATTAGCGCAACTCTTGAGCGAGCATAAATAATTTATACAAATTAGTTTCTGCCCCAGCTTGTGGTGGTAAACATAAAGATTTTACGCTTTTTTTCCACAGAAAACTTTAATATTTTCGTTTTGCTTATTTAAACTTCTGACCGCTGCCTGCCAAGTTTGAAGTTCTGCTGGCAATTAAATGTTCAAATGCACGACAATTTTTTGAAAAACCAAACTGCCAAAAATATTTATACAAATGGTAAACAAAACAGCTAGCAACTAACAAATTTTGATGAGTTAGTTGCTCTACAAAAGTTGTAAGCTCATTAAGTTGCTGCTGCTGCTGCCGCTGCTTTTATTGTTTGCACAAAAAGTTAAAAATGCTAGGGAAAAGTTGTGACCAGTTAATAGCAAAAGTAACTAGAATTAACATGGATAATGCGCAAGCAACAACAAGTTGCGCCAAACATTCAAAAATGCGCTAAAAATAAACGCAACTTGCACTTTGTATTTTAAATATTTATGAGACATTTTTTTTTCTCCCGCTCTCTCCCGCTCTCTCTCTCTCTTTGCAGTACGGCGAGCTGTCACTGACCACAAATCCTGCTTTTAGCCTATACAATACGCCACAGCGTGCACCAGCTGCTCAGCGGCCAATCTACTCGGCACCACCGCCATTGCTGTCGACACGCACACCACCCAATATTTACACGCGCATACCGGGACGTGGCGGTGGCAGTGCTGCTGCTACGGCCGCCACATTTCTGCCTGCATATGAGGCGCGCATATCGCCCACCTCTACATACGGCTCGAGCAGCTCAGGCAATATTACAATCGGCGCTGCACAATCACTTTTGACCTCTCCTCGTGCTCAATCCGGCTACAGTACAATGGCCGCTTTGGGCAACACCTCGCCAGCACCATTGCTAGCTGTTAGCAATACATTACTCGGTGCGGGCAACTACGAATCACTGGCCTCCTGAGAGTTAGCCAAAGAAGACATCAAATGTCAGATTGTCTGCATTGGGGGCAGCAACATATGCGCAACGTCTGGCGCCGAGCGTACTACCATCGTTTAGACGGACAACACCCAGACACAAACATATATTCTGTATTATATTAGTAGTTAGGCTTTCACTGCATTTGGTTTCCCTTGCGCTCTTTTCGAACTAGCTTTAACTTTAGGTTAGAACACTTTCAAACATATTGCTTTAAAATATCGAAGTGAACAAATTTATAAGACTTCCAAACGCAAAGTACTTGTATGTATGTATGCGCAGATAATTTATAACTTTATATTAGGAAAATATGTGCAGGTCTATATAAGTGTAATTGAAGAGCGACGAAAAAACAAAACAAAACAAAAATACAATGCATTTAAACTCTCAACTAGCTGCAGTTGCATAAAGGTTGTCGTGCGCTAAAGGGTAACGCTTTATTGATAAGTACAGCATAGTCCCCCCCTACCCGCAAACTTTAGTACTAAAAGAGTACACGACGCACGACAGGACTGCATTTTAATTCTTTTCCTTGAAAAGCCATATCAACGATACCAACGCAATTTACAGAAATTGAAGTAGAATCATAAACGTGTTCACATGTACTTGCATACTTTGGGAATAAAACGAAACTTAACGAAAATAATGAGCTATGCTTAAAAAGTTATAGAAACTACTACTTAATACTAACTGAACAAATAAAATATAAACGATAACTATGTTATACATATAATAAAACGTAGTATTAGCAACAAAAAATGTAAGAAAATTGCAACAATTTATGCTAAGCTAATTAGTTAGTCACACTAAAAAAATCGACAACAAGAACAAGACTACTACTTAAATCTACGCGAGTAGTTTTATTACGATTTAAAGCATATGCATTTAAAATAATTGCAAAAAGTTATAAAACTTTAAACACTTCACAGCGCATGTATAGCAACTGCATAGTTAAGCAATACAAACGTAGTCGAAACTGATATAATATTTTGTTATGCGTGAGAAAATTTTATGAACATACGTTGTCAAATCTTTATTCAAAAAAATAAAAAAAATAATAAAATGTATAACTGTAGCGCGTGCTTAGTCAAATTTACATATTAAATATAAAATAAAATAAAAATATTCAGAATTTTCCACCAATGCCCAATGTTGTTTAAATTAAACTCTGCCTCTTAAAGAGTACCCACACACGTACACCCAAAACATTTTTCGATGTCATTATGTAATTTAAAAAATAATACATATATACACACACACATTGCATAGTAACTAAACTTTTGGGGTAACCAATAAAATAACTAACAAGTGCTTCTTCAACAACAAACAAAATCAAACCTTTTATTGAAAACTCAAAAAAACAAAAAAAATATGTATTTGGTTTATATAAATGTTAAAGTTTTAATTTTCAACGCATTTGACATTAAAAATGTTGCACAAAAAATCTATATATGTTTGTCAATTATAAGTTTTAAGTAATTAATTGATACTCAATTATATTAAAATGAGAGAAAAACCATAAAATTGTGTTTCAATGTTTTTCCATTGTGTCTTGACTCGTAGGTTTGGTGCTATACCAGCCAAGGGGCTGCACAAAAAAAAAAAGCAAATACATACAGTATGTCGTGTACACATTTTCGGCCCCCTAAGCAGGACACGCAATATACTTTTGGAATTAATTAACGTAGCACAAAACAACAAACAACACACACAACCCCAAACCAAACCGAAGCGAAGCAACCTACATGCATGCTTGTAGGGCGTATGTGCGCCAAGCAGCCAACGTATCCTGCGGTGAAACTTGTCACAGACTAATTTCGTGTCTTAACTCATAAATTGATATTAATGAGAAGGCATATTTTTCGCGTTTGAAATTTGCTTTGGCGTGCATGTCTAACCGACATCCACCCCTTCTTCCTCCTGCAACCATATTTGTTTTTCTTTTTGTGAGTGTTTTGGCTTGACAGATACAAAGTGCCTGGGAGTATGCGGTAATTTGTGCTGGCAACCAGCCGCCTGACATCCTGCGGTTATTTAACATGAGTCGGCATTTAAATAAACATGTGTGGCCGCCAGCAGTGACCCTGTCCATCCATCCTCACCTCACGCTACTTACAATAATTTGTTTGCAGTATATGTACCGTACCATAAGTTCTTTTTCTTAGACAACTCTTAAAGTAATTGTAACCATTTATTTATTGTTTAATTTTTAATAAACATTTTTTTTGCATCCATTTGTGTGTGCGTCTTTCGTTTTGGCGGCTTTTTTTCTGCTTCCACTGCATTTTGCACAATGCTCTTGGTGCGCTCCAACAGCTGTTGGCGCATGACATTTTGTCGCTCAGCCTGCATCAGTTTGTGCTCAGTCTGTTTCTTTCTTTCTGCTTGTACCTCCAATTGTATCTTTCCTAATTTTTCTCTCTGCACTTCCTGGCGTAACACGTCCAACTTTACCAACTTGCGCATACGTTCAATACTAGCTGCCACATTGTTCAAAATCTGACTGCTTTTCTTTGCCAAATGTACAGCGGCATGTGACAATGTGCTGGGCACACCCTTGTGCACAGCCAAAAATTCAAAGTATCTGCAATTAAGCATTTCTATAAATGACATTAAACAAGCGACCATCTTCAACGTATTACCTTTTGGCCGCATTCAGTTCCAGCCTAACTCTTTCCAGCCGATTTATATTTGCATGCTCATGCGCTACTACACATTTGCTTTCTTCATTTACGTTCAACGCCAAGTTGAATATTAAGCCGTAATCGTGGGGAGCCAAGTGACGCGCCTTTAGCAGCGATATTTTCGCATCGACTAGATAATTACTTTGAAAAAGTGAACGTGCCAGGTAGCGCAATACCTCAACGCTCTTCTGTGGTGAGTACTTTTTCAGGCACTGCTTATAAAGCTGAGTGGCCTCTGTGTACTGTGCTTTGTCGCATAAGGCATGTCCCAAGTTCAAAAGAGTTTCGTAGCAACCTTTTTTCGTTTCTAATATTTTTTCAAAGATGTAAGCGCCGTCAGCGACGCAACCGAAGCTACACAAAGCGGCAGCAATACCATTTATCGCACAAATATTGCGTGAATTCATGTCATATGCCTATTGAGCAGAATTTAAGCAATTAAAACAAATGCTTGGCTCGCTGTTAATAACTTTACCTTTTTAAAATATTTCATAGCTTTTTCTTGATTTTTCTTGAAGCTTGATTGAGACCGTGGTGCTGCATGTGCTTGCATTTTCTGTAGATAAACATTACCAATGGCTACCAGTGTATAAGGACATGACAAGCCTTGCTGCTCATGCCGTACTGCATCGTAGTTGCGCAATGCAAGTGAATAGTTTTCTTGTTTTAAATAGAGATTGCCCAAACAGATTCTGTGAATTGTAGCAACAATTAACACTATACACAACGCATACGCATATAATATTACCTGGCCGGCAAGTAAGTGCTATTAACCCTTAGTGCGTCTTTAAAATAATCTATAGCTGTGACTAATTGATTTTTGTTCTGTGCCATAATGCCGAGACGCAAATAGCAATCTATGTAATTTGGATAATCATTTATAATTTCCTTATATATATGCTCTGCAAGCTGGTTATTATGTAATTCTTCATAAGTGCGCGCTAGATTGAATTTTATAGTTATTAAAGCCGCGTTAGGTTGCGTCTTTTTGTTTAATTGACTCAGCGCTGACTTTAGCGTACGCTGCGCTTCTGTATACATTTTGCATAAAATTTGTGCCGCTGCCATATTGTTTAACCATTGCACTGGCACCATGTCAGCCTTTTCAGCTGTTAATTTATAAGATTGCACCAAACAGGCATAGGTATGTTGGGCAGCGTCCCACATGGCATTACGCTCATAACAAACAGCCAAACTAATCCAAGCTGAGTAATCATTTGGATAGTTTTGCACTACTCTGCTCAGCATTTGTATACATTTGTGAATTTTACATTTTTCAGTACTATCGCGATATAGAGTGCCAAGCATGCGTATGACCTGTAAATCGTTTGGCAAACTTTTCAGATGCTTCACAAAACATGCCTCCGCCTAGCGTGTAAGTAGTTGAAAGTTAAAAATTTGACACAATCCTAATATATGCGCAAACTCACCTTTGCATACTCTTGCCGATGTATAAACATTTGTCCAAGCCCAACCAGCGGTAAAATATAATTACCAGACGCTAGTTTAGTAGCCTGATTATAAAATTTAAACGCCTGATCGAAATTCTTTTCTGCATGAAAACTACGCGCAATGCGGTAACAACTTTGCGCCAAAACATCTCGATTCATTGTATTGTTATAGGCTCTAAGACCAAATATGCGCTCTTTGTCGAAGCTACCCATATAGTGGAAATGATTGGCGAGACAGTTAAGCGTCAGGGGATGCTGATTATCCGCCCTTAAAGCTGCGAAAAGCATATTTACGCCAGCTTGCAGTGAGTTGGGATCTTGCTGACCAAGCTCAATCGTTGTTATGCCAAGCATGGCGTTAATGCAAGCCTTATTACACTCTAAAGCCAGTTCAAAAGCGATTTTCGCACGCGGTATATCCAAGAGCTTAAGAAAACAATGCGCGATAGCAACAAGCACGTCCTCGCGTTTTAGAGTACCGCTAAGTAATAGCCTTTTTAGGTACCCCAATGCGCTTTGGTAATCCTTTTCCATATAAGCCAAACAGGCGCAACCAACTAGCGATGCGCAATCGTTTGGATGCTTTTTGAGAACGTCAGCAAAATATTTGTTTGCATCATTTAGCCTAACAGTGTTTAGCAGATAAGCGAAGCCACGGCAGACAAAAAAACTATCATTTCTTAGTCCCAAAGTATCCATTGTATGGAATAAATTGGTAGCCTTGGCCAAAAATGCAGAGCGACGTTTGGTTACCTCTTGAAACTCGTAAGCCTGTTGCACATAGTGAGCCGCCAACAAATTATAGCAACACGTCAGTTCGTCGACGTTTTCCTCATCAACATTTTTGTACTCTTTGATAGCAGCCTCAAGTACGCAGACAAAACTATCAAATTGTTGCAACTTATAATATGTCATCTTTTAGCAAAAACAAAAATCATTTTTTAAAATATTGTTTTTTTTTTTTCTAATTGGCGCACTTACTGCTTGTTTGATTACAGCATTTAATGTTGGTTTGCTTGCAAGCAGCTCAGAGTTTTCTGCTTCCATTATGCAGCCGTTAATTAATAGTTGCACACAGTTTGCGAGTTAAATTATTTTTTAAGCCAACTCTTTGACATAAAGCCAAGCATTAAATAGTAGCAATCATCGATATAATTATTGCATTGATAAGTTCAAATCGATAAATGGTATATACGTTTCGATTGGCTTTTGCCTAAGTCGATCAAAAGGCATCGATAAGTTGCATTGCTGCAATGAGCCTTTGCTTAAGCGCAAAGAAATTAAAACAAATTATGCTAAAATCTATTTAAAATGCAGACATACATATATTTGTATATGCTGCGCAGTTATATAACTTATGAAGTTTTATATATGGATCTAGACACCACTGGACCAACCGCAAAGCACATGTAAATGCATGCATACAAAATAGACTTACCTTCAGTAAATTTTTGTGGTAGCCTAGAATTTTTACGCGTATAAATGTATACACTTATTTATAAACATGCGCAGGCATGTTTTAATCACTAATCGATGGCAATAAACAACAAAATGTGCACTTAAAAAAAAGAACAAAAAAATAAAAACAAAAGGAACCACCCGCGTCAAGTCGCTTTCGATTGAACAGCGTGCAAATACTGATTTTCGCTGTCAAAGTGCACAAAGACAAGGCCAAGTTAAGCGCCAAAACTATTCTCTCTTAAATGCTCTTTATAAGTGATCGCTTGAAGCAAAGAGAATTAACTAATGCTATTATTTTGTAGTTCTCTTTGAAGCAACGATATCATAACATTATTTTATATATTATTTTTAATGCATACTTGCGCATTAAAGTGCAACAGTTTGGCATAAGCAATTTTGAGCATGATAATTATAGCGTCATGTGCCCATGCTATGTTATTTTGTTACTCTCTCAGATCACTTTAGCTGTAAAACTATTGTTACAGACTTTTATTTACTTTTTCAAATAATTAAAGTGTCTGGTGAAACCAAATAAACGTCAATTATCGCCTTGTTAGTTGCACACAAACACACACACGCAGAGGAGCAACGGCGCCATTAGCGCCAGCAAAAGCCGATTGGTGCCTGACAATAAATGTGCCCTTTCCGGTTTTTCTGTAACTTTTACCAATGTTACTGCGAGACTGCCACTCATTATCGCCGTTCTTGTTTTATGAAGGTCGTTTCGAACAGCTCATGCATTTGTGCTTTTCATCGCACAAAAGGATTCAAAGCACGCACGCACAGCACCACAGCACAACCATTGTCAATTTCACCAAATTCACCCCCAAAGCGTCGGTGTCAAATGTGCCGTAGTCAACGAGTATACCCATTGTTGTCCATGGTGTCTTGCTACGTTCGTGCTATGTTGCCCTTGGTTTATGACACTTTTTGTCTTGTTGTTGGATATGTCGGTCGCCTGCTTGGTCTCAATATCTTGTTGTGCCTATCTTAACGATCTTTCAAAAATCTCGCCTTTATTTCGATTTTTCCTTAACATTTATCTCGAAACCAGCTCTTAGGCAAAGCGTGCGTCTGCGAAAGCAAAAACTTGTAGAACTTGGGGGGAGGGGCAACCCAAAAATGTTTCTTATTTAACGAAGTGCTAATTGTATATGACACGACAATGGCATACATACTTACTTATATAGAAGAAAATCTGGTTGATAGTTAGTTGTCTGTTGGTAACTGGAGGCTCGTTGCCGCATTAAATTATACCGCATTATTGACAGTTTATCAAATTGATGTAACGCACAATGTGCTTTGTGTTGGTGTTTTTATTGTATCATCTACACTGCCCCCAAAGCTGGGGGTGTACGTATACACACTCTCTAAGCATTCTTAAGTGCTCGTGATAAATATTATGGTTGTTTCCATTTCGCAGTCGGGAGTCCCTATTGCCCTTAACATCATGATTCAATGTGCACGCACACACACACACACACACTATACGTGTACTGTATGTACTTCAGTTCGTGTTTTTGCTGGCGTAGCAGCTATTTCGAGGATGACCTGCATAGAAGTATGGACGGATGTGGGATGTAGCTGTGTGTAAATTTATGTGATGTGGAAAGTTGAAGCATACTTTTATGTTGTTTACGCAATGCTAATGCGTGACTGTCCAGGGACTGTGTGTTGTGTTCAAATTTTAGTTAATTTTAGTTGTGTTTGTCTACGAAAGTGCGTTAAATTGCCTTATGTTTTATTAATTTCCGAAACACTGCTGAGCTACAAAAGTTGACAACTTTTGACAAATAATTATTTGGTATGTACTTTTTTTTTGGTCTATGGGCACAACAATTAAATACTTAAAACGTTTTTATTCTTAAGCGGCAAAAAAATGTTGTTAGTTTAAAAATACAATGGATTGCTGTGGAAATATTTACACGCAACCGACTAGTCCAAAGTGAAAAAATGTTAATATGATCACTTATAAAACCGTCTAAAAAACAGAGTCAAGCTTCAAAGAGTTCTACTTACTTAAGCATTCCTAAATACAGCTGTTTTTAAAATTTCCAAATAATTAATTATTTATATTATATTAGTTTATTTTAACTTAGCTTCAAATCGCGCAATATCTATGACTTTAGTTTAATCTGGTAACGCTGGCTTACTTATTCTTTGAGTTATTTTAAAATCTGGCAACGCTAACATGAAACGTATTACATGCTATTCTGTCATAATATTTTGGTAAAACACAAAAAAGAGCGAGTTGCCCTTTTAATGCAAAATTAAAATGTGTCAATTGCTACTTACAAGACCCTCTATATTTAAGTTCATGTCGAAAATGCAGGAACTCTTTTAAGAACTGATGCCTGAAAAAACTTTACAATGTTGGATTAAGTCGAACTCACAAGCCTGTCGTATAACGAGAAAAACAACACTGCATACCTGTTGGAAATGGTCTAATATATTTAATGTTGATATAATGATGATGATGTTTTAATGATGAGAATTATAACACTTCTTGAAGGAACAAGCTTTGTCCGTATAAGTCAAGCAGATATTAATGAATTCATGCAAGTTGAGGAAATAAATGTTGAAGATTCATCGAAATGGTTAAAATTTGTAGAGCAGATAGTGTTGACTATGGACATTGAAGCTGACAGCGAAAACAATGAACCTAATGTATTTACAGTCGAATTTATTGAAATGCGACTTGTACTGGAAAGAAAACTAGGAAACTATGCTCAAGATAGAGTGCTCAATGAGTTCTTAATGAACTATTAAAATAACATGTAGAATTCTACAAAGATATGACCAATAAAAATAAGCAACAAAAGCTTATTTTACAATAATTTGCTTAAGAAAGTTAGATCTCTGCAAACTATGAAGCAACCGAAACTAATGAGATGATGAGGTCAGATATTATACAATTTCGTAAAAAAGTGACTATGCGTTGAAACTAATAGCGATTAAGTTTGCTTAAGAATCACAATGAGCCGTAATTTAATTACGTTTGCATATTTTTCAAATGAAATAAGTTTTTATTACTTTTGTGATATTTTTATAACTAATTATGGGATAAAGCTAAGTATTGTGTTGAGTAAATATTTTTTGAAAAGCTTAGTCCAGAGTCGTATAGCAGCCGTTAAAAAAATACGTGATACGATTTACATGACTACCGTATAAACTGACGTACTAAATGTTCTTACCCAACGCCAAAAAAAATCAAATAAATTTAAACGAAACCAAGGCAGTAACTGCTTTCCCTAGAAGACTGCGCTTGACTTTACAAAAGAGCCCTTAGCTTTGTACAATTCATCTCATGCTTTTGGATTGTATATGGCATACGACATACGTTTATTTATTTGCGTTTTGAATGCGCTGCTATGACGTAATGAAATTAAACATTTAAGCTCACTACGCCTGAATAGGCCACTCCAAAATGGAGCACAAAGCGTGCCACTTTTCTTTGGGCTACGACGTACGTAGACTGCAGCATTTATATTATATGTTATGTTATGTATGTACTACGTACATGCGACATATGTACATACGTACATAGTACATACCTACAACACTGTGCATATACATATATAGAGAGAGAGGAGCGGGGCGTGGTAAAACAAAAAATGTGCAAACGCAACTAAAGCTTGAGCCATGCATGCAACATTCTGTGGTCTGTTAGACTTTAGTATTTAGCACAAAGCACCAAAGATACCTATGTCGAGGATAAGGATTAGGCTGCTGTGCAGCAGCTTTTGCACAATGTGCATAAGTTGTTGTGCCAAAAGGGAAAACGGTTCAAGGGCGGCTTTACTAGCTGGCTGGCTGTTGTTGTTGCTGCGGATTAGGTTGTTGAGAGCGTTTTTTAAGCTGACCATTTTTGCGCTACGCCAAAACCATTTCGAGCTATACAGTCGGCGGTCGACTTTCATCAACCTTTAGTCAACGCAATTTTAATGCTTGTCTCTGAAATTAATGTTGCAACAAATGCAGCACAGCTTTTGGGGTTAGCACAAGTGTCTTTATCTTTAAATTTATCCTTGCACACAAGTTTTATGGAACACATTTCAGCTGCACGTCCGACTATGTCAATTCAGCAAGTGCACCGCTGAAACGTGCTGACATGCTGACAAAGTTGTCGAAAATTGCTGTCAAATCAGAATTGATTTTGCAATGCATTCGATTTGTGAAACTAGCGATAAAAATTACTTTCAAAATGTCGAGCACGTAAAAGTGTTTTACAGCAAAGTAAAATATTTTCAGCTTATAAAGTTATGAAATGAAAGGCAACTCTGCGGCACAGTAAATAAAGCAGCTGCCAAATTTGTATTTGTATTAAATTTAAATATAAAATAAAAAACAAAAAATTTTAATACAAGTAAAAAAAAGGAAAAATAGACTACGTAGTCATTCAAGCAGCAATGCAACAATTTTTCTTTTTTTTCGTTTTAATTACGATTTAAACGCTTGAATGAGCAGAAAGGAAAATGGCTGCCAGCGATTTTGGGCCCATTCGCTTCAACGTTTTATTATTATATTTTTTTTTTGTACCATGTGGCGACGGCAAGTTTCGCTTTAAATACTTGCTTTATTTTTTAAGCATTAAAAAATTAAATGCCATACAGCAGCACAGAGAGCAACAAGCAAAATGGAAAAAGTTGTGTAAAGCAAAAAACGCTGGGGAAATTAAGTCAATGTCCTGCGGGGTCAGTTGCGTTTGGATAAATGTAATTAACCTTTAGGATAAGCATTGAGTTGGGTCTTTGATAATGAAAAAACGAAAAAAAAAAGAAATAAAAACGAGAGTGAGAGCGAAAATGATAACGAGCAAGAGAGCAAAGGCGCAAAAAAAAAAATAAAACACAGTGGCACAACAGACGCCAAAAATTTGTTTATGTTAAAGCCCAAAGTGGATTTTGCTAAGGTTCTAAAGGTTCGGCAGCTAATTTAGAACAATTTAAATACAACAACTGTGACATTTGTCTAGAATGTGTCACAGCAATTAAACAGATTTGTTTGTTGTTAACCAACTTGAGTTTGTAACCAACTAGGCATTGTCTTATTTGCTCAATACGGGTGTGTGTGTGTGTGGGGGGGGGGGGGGTGTATGTAAACGGCAATTTCATAGATATTCATCAACGTAAATAGAGCAAACCACATCATTAAGAAGGCCGCCTAGCGAATTAATTACAATGAGGTAAGTGTAAAACTCGATGGTGAACAGAGCATTGACAGGCAACCAAATCCGAAACTGTTTTGTCGACAATGGAAACTTAGTTGTAATTACTTACACACACACACACACACACGCGCGCGCGCTATACAGACACAGAAACACACATAATTAACTCGATAATGAGGGCAACACCAGTAAGTTGTCGGATTCGAAATTGTATGTACGTATATGTAGTAGTGGCCTTGTGCTGGTGTCTGTGTTTCTCTCTGTGTGTGTGTGTGTGTACGTTCGAAGGCTTTTCAGTTGCGCTTTGTTTGCCATGTTTGCGATAATTACTTCCGGTTCCCTACCAAACGACAACCGGAATTCGTAATTGCTTTTAAGCGTTCAGTCCACTCTCAATTTGACCCCCTTTAATTTGCCATTTTTTGTGGCAGCAAAGCGAAAAAAAAAGAATGGCTAAAAAAGTGTTCATTTTTTTTTTGTTAACACTTTATCTTGCAATATTCTGCATCTTGATGAGGTGTACAGAATATGCAAATAGGCGGAGTGTTTTAGTTTGCGTTGGCAATTTGTTGTAGATCTTTTACAATAAACGTAATTGTTGCGCAGTAGTTTTGGTTTTTAGCGCCTGCTTTTGGTTAATAATCATACGAGGGTTGCCATTTATATTTGGCGATTGGGCAATCCTAGTGTTGCAATCTGGCAACTGACAGCTGCTCTGCCGTAAGCTTTGACATTTTTGTGGTTATACTTGCTCAGAACATTTTGGCATATGAGCTCTACTTGTGTTGAAATTAAACTTGCAAACTTTTGTGTGATTAAATTTTAACAAACTTTTGACGTGAATTACCTCGACAAAAGTGCATGGAAGAACCTAATGCAATTTTTGGCAATGAAGCTAATGTTTATTGTTGTTATGGTAAATTCAAGCGAGTTCGTATTTCACTCCAAGATGAATTTCGTGGAGGTCGTGTACCATTGATGCTGTGCGCAAACTCATATAGCAAGTTCATCATGTGTCGTATCGTGAGATTGAGACAACTTTAGGCATTAGTGGGATCAGCGTACACACAATATTGCATGAACATTTTGGCTATCATATAAATTAGTTCACTTTGGATCCCACACAATTTATAATTCTTTCAAAAAAAGGGCTCGTGTCGAGACAAATGTTCAAAAAATACGATCGCGGTGACATCGTGACAGCTGATGAATCATGGATGTACGCGTATGAGCACAAAAGTAATCAACAGGGTGTTTCAAGAAGAGCCAAATCCAACAAAAGTTGTTCGCGTACGAAGCACTTTCAAGCAACTGGCCGCCTGTTTTCTCGCACAAACTGAACATATCGCAAACCTAACACTAGAACAACGCCGCACAGTTGTCCTAGTAGTACAGCAAGCTGTCTTCAAGCAAACAGGAAAACCAACCGGCAAAAATGTATGCAGTGATTAATATTTATTTTTATTCTCTAATTCCGAAATGTAAACATGGCAAGGCGTAACATATAACACATAATAATATTAAGACATAATTATTAATTATGATGGCTTCAAGTTTATGTATTGATACATGCGCGTATACTACGTTTTAACTAGGTGCTAGTTTTGACTCAATTGCAATTACTGCAACAAGCCAGCCGCCACATGCTGACTGTGTGGCTGACTGTCTAGCAGGTTTGCATATTTTATAGTACCTACGCATAAGTGACACTTGTCAAAACACATTTTCCACACCTGCATCTCGGCTGCGCCACTACCTGCTCTTCTGCTGCACCAGATCGCATATACTATTCGCTTTTACCCAGAGGCAAAAAAGCATATTTCAAGTACGGCACTTCATGTACGTCAAACAGTAAGCACTGAAAGTGTGTTTGTGTGTGTGTGTGATGTGTGTGTATGCGATATGTCTGGTTGGGGTAGTCGGTGGGTGGGGGTTTTGTGAAACCTGTTAAAAGCGAACCAAACAGAAAAAGTGCTCAAGTCGAAAGCCCTCGAGTTGTTTTGCAACATTTGAACACGTCAAGTTTTTAAGGTCAACATGTCGCTGCGAGCGGACCAAATATTAGTTGGCAAAATCGTTTATCAGTAGCTGTCAAACTGTGCCCAGGCTGTACTTGCCAATTACAAAGATGTGCACACACACACACACATGTATGCACATTTTTGTTGTCTAACTGAGATCCTGAGCGCATTTCAATTTGCCAATGCATCATAGCTTCAGATCCTAATAGTTCGACTTAGCACACACACACACACACACACTTCTATGTTATTTGCTCGGGTGTTGGAAGTTTTCAAAGTTCTCTTGCGCGTTTTGAAATGCACTTAAAATGCTTTTGTAGATAATTTGAAGTTGTACATGGGCGGTGGGTACTAAACATGTAACCCTTCTATAAATAAACTGATTTCTATAGCCCAACATCTGCTTTGCGTAAATCGCCATAAGCTCTGTTTTAAGCTCATAAGCTCCAACTCATAGACAATTGGTTTCCACGAGCTGTATGTGCTGTATGTGATTTCGGTTCAACATAATCAACCCTATAATAGCTTGCAGAACGCCACTGACTTATGTACTTTATGCCATTGCAATGTACTCGTAGCATTACATAGTACAACGTGGCAGTACATAGTACATACATGCTACATATGTATAAGTATGTATGTACATGGCTGGCATGAGTTCCTTGTGGGAGCTTGAAGACAGTGTGTGCGTGTGTGTGTGGGCTCATAGCTTTGTTAAATAAGTGCGTATGTGCTTTTGTTTGTAGCAAACACTTTTTCGCAAAATTTTCTCAAAAGAATGCAAGACAAACCGCTTTGTTGAAAACAATTTGGGTTAAAACCTAAGTGTTTTGCTTTAAGTAAGCCCGCTGCTGCTTTAAATCTTTTAAATTCTGTATTTCGTTTGGCATGATAACAACACTGAGTTCATGTTATTTCTCAATCTATTACAATTTTTTTTGCTTTCAATATGAAAAGCATTACATTTAAATTGTCATTTTTGCTCAGTGAACTTGTTAATTTTAACTATTAATTTGATTGAAAATTTAAGCAGTTTGGTTGAAAGTTTAACTGAGATGTATTAGGATAAACTTATAGATAACCACACATTTATATGTACGTATGTATCTGCGTGAGTGTGTACTTATACTAAATAAACTACACCACATCAAAGCGTGAAAACCATCTCAAGTTGAACTAAACTACTTACGCAGACACATTCATCTAACCAACCATTCAAATGAAAAGCCATGCACATATATACACGTACATGGCATAGTATATAAAATGATAAAATTGTTTGTTCACATTTGGGGCTTTATTGGCATCTGCTGCGAGTAACTTAACTAATTTTAAAGTTTTCGCTCCGAGATCTGCGTCTGCATATGCATGTACATACATATACATTTGTACGTGTGTTTTTTGGTGTGCCAAGTTAGATAAAGTTGGCTGCAAAACTGATTTGGCTTTGTAAGAAATTAGTTGCAATTTTCGGCATTGGGGAAATTTTAAGTTTAGTTAAAGTTTGTAGAGCAGGTAATGTTGTTGCAAAAAGTAGCACAGAATTTAAGACCACACGCGCAGAGCCACACATAAAATACATAAAGTTTATTTAACAAATTTTCGTAGCGCTGTTTTTTTATAGACATTTAATGTACGTTAATGTTTATATACATATATACAATGCTTTTTATGCAATAAATAGCGCGAGTAAATAAAAATTTCGATATCACTAACAATGCAGCCCTGCGCTCGTTCACTGAACACAGCAACAATCGGCAAGGTACTTATTGCTTAGCGCTTAAAACGCAGCTTTATTTAATTTCAGTATTTTATGCAAATATTTAAACGAATATCGCTAGAGTACCTTTGCTATTTTTTAAATTATAACTAAATGTCTACAGTGAGCCAGACCAGACCGATAAGTGTATCGCTGTACGATAAGTAAAAATTATCGATATCACTAAAAATGCAGCCCTGCGCAGCTTTACTAAAAAAACCATTAATGTAAATCCACGCTGCAATCAAAACACGAAATGCAGCTAGCGCAAAATATTTGTTTTGCACTTAAAATGTAATAATGTTATATAAATTCAGTATTTAAAACTAAATATTTTGTTCATTCTCTTCATAGAGTGTTTATTGCACTTTTCAAATTTTGGCAAAAAGTGTACGGTGAACCAGACCAGACCGATGTTATTATTTTCAACGAGGAGCCTCGTACAATTCCAGGCACACACGTCAACGGGGCCTGTCGTAGGAAGTATTGTGAAACTTGCCGTGTACTGCGCATTATTTCCTACATTAATAAAGCCAAGGTTTCCATCGATTTGGCTCTGCTCACATTCTCACACCACGATTTATTTAAAGGCATAATGGATGCCTATGATCGTGGCGTTCATGTGCGAATTGTTACCGACTCGCAAATGGCAATTATCACTGGCTCATTGATTGAGCTGCTGCAGGCCAAGAACATAGAAGTTCATGAATCGCCACCGCATTTGATGATGCATCATAAATTTTGTATTATTGACGGTGAAATGCGCGTCATTGAGCTCGACAACGCATCTGAAAAATTTCAGTGCCGCCTTTGGAATAGAAAAGGCTTTGTTGTGACTGGATCGCTCAACTGGACAAAGCAAGGTACTAATAAGAATTATGAAAATGTAGTAGTCACATCTAACCGCAAAGTCATCGAGGACTATCAAAAGATATTTAATAGACTGTGGGATACATTTGAGACCCACAAACCCTTTTAAAAAGGGTTGTACTAACATAAATTCTATACTGCTTCGACTGTGCACTTTGCGTTGCAAAATAAAGAAAAAAAAATGTTCTTAATAATTCGGTTAATTTAATAAACATAAATAAATTTTTTATTTGGGCATCGTAGTTGGAATAACAGTTTAGTTTTTGCGCTCCTCATCGCAATTTAAAGGCTCGTTGTCGATGTGTTGAGCAGCATAGCCTACCATCATCATTTTGGTCAAGTTGGCGATTGTAACAAGTTCATTGAAGTTTTTATCTGCATCTTCAATGTATTTCATAAGCTCAGAATTATGCTCGAGTGACTGAGGCTTTAGTGATTTGAAACGCAAGACGAAATCTTCTATGAAGTCATTAAATACTTCGTGTTGACCAATAACTTGACGCAATGTTATGTTCTGCTCTAAAGGCAAAAGCATTGGGTCGCTTTCCGATAAATCGCCTTCTATGGGTGATATTTCGGAAATATTTTGATATGATGGCTCGGCTGGCTCATATTCAGCTTGAGATAATGCAATGCTCTCATCAGAACACGATTTCGACAAACGATTTGGAGATTGATTGTACTCGTTATGCAAATCAATTGGAAGAGTTGACTCTATATCCGGCATAGGTTCAGATTTATTGTACATTTCTGATATATCTTCATCTTTAGCGACAAGCTCCTTTACGCGATCTGCATAACGTAACGTATTCAACGAATGCTCCACCGAGGTAAGCCCAGGTGATATCATTGCAATCATACACGTTTTGTTATGCTTGCCCCCAAGGAATGAGTCGCGCAATACCTGTGTCAGTTTAGATCCACGAAAAGGTAAATGGCTTGATTGACGGCTTAATGCTCGAATGCATTCTTTCAGGGCTAGCAATGACTTATTAATCTCGGCACCTTCAATTCTGGTTTGACGGTTAGCCGAAATTGTATCTGCGCCACGCTCGTTGCCCGCCAAGTCTATAAAAGAACATTTACCATATAGGCCCAAATCTCTTGGCTTTTGAAGCGCTATTTGGAACACAGCATGCGAGCGTGAGGACTTTGCATTTGCAGACGTCTGTCCGGAGGTACGCTCTTTGTTACCATGCTCAATGACACGCAAAACGTCGCCAACTTTTGTGACAGGCACTTCTGTCAGACCAACTATTTGAACTTGCTGATGACCATCTTCTAGTACACGTAATAAAGGCTTTCCTTTTTCCAACAAATCATAAACTTTGCTTCCATATATCTCGAAAAAACTACAAGTAACATCTAAACCCATTGCCTGATAGCAAGTCTCGTCTAGCATTGCAAACACGTCTTTGGCAGCAAGAGCAAAGATTCCAGTGCTACAGTCCTGGGTCGTGCCATTAAATGTGCCTCCCATGGTGTGGGTTTTTCCCGAACCAGTCTGTCCATAAGCAAAACATGTAGCCTTTCCACCCTCAAACATGGTTTTTATAAGCGGCTTGGCTGTATACTCGTACACAATATCATTAGAGCATTGCTCGTCAAAGGTATAGTCGAAACGAAAATTATGATTCTCCAGAAATTTGGTTAAATCGACCTGTTTGCGGAGTTCATGAACAATAAGCGAATTTTTGGTAGGAACAGAAATAATGTCGACATTTTTGGAGGCTTTTTCACTACGATTTAGCGGACGTTTGCGTACGCAAACTGTGATTTGCTGCACATGCACCTGCTTGTTACTAAGGTAACGCAAAGGATTGAAATTCAATTTATCCCGACATTCTCGCACCATGCGTGCTACTTCCCAGTTGGGATTGTCCGGGTTTTTACGCTGCAAAGCGAACATTTCCTGACGCTGCTCCTTTTGACATGCGCGACGGCGCTCACGATTTAATTTCATTCGTTCCACTTCCTTAACTACGGCAGAACAACGAGTCGCACTGGTTACTTGAGACACAGGCAGAAGCTTCACCGGTTCGTGTGCTGGGGTGCTGGCCATGAATTTATAATTTTTTTTGGAAACTGAGCGTGCTTTAGTGACCACTCTGTTTGTGGGCACGCCAACAAATGGTTGTGGAACCTTAACAGCCGGCTTTTTATAGGGGTTAGCAACACTTGCTTTGCGATAAGTTTTTGAAGACTGCACATCCAAATTGGAACCGAACTCATTACTCTTCTCGATTGCTCCTCCCTGCCCAAGCCATGTTGATTCCTTTGACAAATTTATATCCAAATTTTTGTTAGCGCGAACGAACAATTGAGGGTTAAAAGCCATTAATGTCTCCAATGGGATCTCCTTGCCCTTGATGGAAACACCTTCCTTCCATTCAGCTGTAACGGTGTTATTCTCTGTATTCTTCGAGGTAATAATGACTGGGTGTATACGGCCGTCAGAACGCTTAATGTCAACCTTTTGTCCAATCATTAGGTATTCCATCTTTCCCAATTTTAAGTACTTCTGAAATGGTATAAATTTTTTTTATTTATATGTGAAAAATTTTTTTTCAAAATTTTTTTTTTTACTTGCTCGTAAGTATAGAGCACAATATTTTCAAATTTTATATATTTACATTTATAGCACGGCACACGCAAAATATGTTGGCGTAATGAAAATTTCAAAGCATACTTTAGATTAGTTCAAAAAGGCTTACTATGATCATTTTCTAGGGCCAAAAAAAAATTTGCTTGAATGTATCAAATGAATGTTTGAAAATTTACCAAAATCCCTCGCAGCAATGTTAATAAGTGGGTCTGAAATAATGCGGGTCTGCTTAGTGATAAGTGATATAAAGCTAATGGGCGGCGAATAAGTTGGGTTGGCAACCAAGCGTTGAACTTGGTTATTTGCGTATTATATGGCAGATGTGGATCGAAAAACAAACTGCAATAAGCCTAAAATACACACGTACGTCAACTTTCCTATTTGTACTTGCAGAAGCCCCAAGCACGATCACAGGAACGTTCAACGCTTAAAACCGCACACCGCTGTTGAGAAACGCTATTTGTCTTGGGAAATATCAAAGAAAAACACACCATCGTTCGAAATCGACTGTATACTCTATAAACAGCTATATGTACAGGTATACCATACCCATGTTCAGCATTTGGAGTGGTGGGGCGAAATAACTAACTGTTACTAAAACCAGATTTACCTTTACAACCATTTATTTAAAAAATACAAAAAATATATAGACAAAAATTTTTATATAGCCAAATTATTTTTCGTATCCGCCTCAGCTGGCAGACGCGATTATGCTCAGAAAAAGGCACGTACACAGTCGACTTTAAGAAATAAGAAAAGATCTTATTAGTATTTTTCTATTTTACTTACTTTTTTCCTACCAAAAATGTTGCCAAAAAAGCGAAATAACACTGTGATGAACGATGGCTGGTTAGGATCGACATATTTGTCAGTCATTGCATCTGAAATTTGTTGTACTTAAAATTAAAACTTTTTTTATATATAAATATGAGTTTTACCGAGATTATCGCAATCCAAACGCTCATTGCTAGCGCCAATTTGACCGCTTACTTGAGGATTAACGTCATTCACTGGTATGCCAAAGTCCTGGATCAGTTGATCATTTGTATCAAAATTCATTTTGATGGTATCAAATTTATTTCGAATAGAAAATTTTGAAAATGCTAATTTTTTTAATTGAATCCGAAACTGATGTTGAAGCTTTCAAATTTAATACATATTGAAAAATTTAGCATGGCACACCAAGAATGTGACAATGAAATCTTTCGTATACCTACACAAGTAACAAGGATTTTAATGGTTTTTTTTTAACTTGAAAGTGTATATTTTCGCGAATTGGCGCAATTGTTGTATTATATGAGCTTTGCATTAATAATATGAAGTATTTTTTTTTTGGATTTCTTCTACATGTCTGCAGTGGACAGTTGAGCACGCACAGCGGGAGCGTCTCGTAATTGCAATATGCCGACCGACTTTGTCAGCGCCAACAGTGGCATTGGAAGGACACACTGGTCAGCAGTATGATACACATATATTTTCTTCGAAACCCCGAACAACAACAGTATTTATTTTTATAGCAGCTTTCATTCGAAGACATAAAACAAAATAAGTTATGTATATGCATCATTAGGAATAAAGAAACGCAAACAAATTGGCAACATTTTTTTCCTTTTTTTTTTTGGTTAATGAGGAAAAGATGCCTGGTGCCTGGTGCCTGGGTTGCTGTGACAATATAAAAAAGCAGGTCACAACCTAAGCGGCATAAAGTTGTTTTTTTTTTACTCAAATGCTGTTCTCATTATGTTAATTAGTTTTGAAGGTGACTCAAGCCAGCCTGTGTCAGACTGCATACATAATATCAACTAATATGTAAGTACCGAGCTGTCCCTTCTGCGCATCGAACGAATACCGCACCCAAAACTTTACTTCGCAATTAATTTCCATTGTATTTATGACATGACATAGAATAAGCTTGTTTGTGAGAGGCCGCCAAGCTTTTCATATGTTATGGTATTTTTGTTTTATGATAATAGGTGATATTCTCATAAAATTATTAAAGTTTTTAATCAAGCTAAGTTGGTATGTTTGTTCGCTCAACTCAAGTAGTTCACAAGCATGAAAGAATCTTAAGTAGTTGTTAATTATAATTATGTTGTACTTGTCTTTAAGACACTCATTGGACCACATCAGTGCGTTTGCAGAACTGGTAAATCCAGCACTGGTCAGATCTTCGCGCTGTGCCAAATGCCGGAGCAGACCTATGAAGCACGAAGCGACACACATCATCTTTTTGTCGATTAAAAAGCTGAATGCGGTAGCCCGCCTATACGCAACACTGTCCGAGTTCGGTATTCCTGCGTAACTGAATCGTCTTAACAGAATAACATTGTGCACACCATTTCCTATATTCAGGTTCCTACCTCCTCGTCTCTTAATCTTTTTATACCTTTCGAGGTTTCAGACAAGGCGAGCCTCTATCGTGCAACCTCTTCAATGGAAGGGCTATTGGGGAAGGCTGGTGTACAACGTACTGCCAATATTTTCTACAAAACTATCCAGCTCCACGCATACGCCTATAATAGGGACATCATTGGGCGTTTTAAGCGAGATGCAACGCAAGGAGTCAATGGGGCCAAGACAAAGTATATGCTGTCTACAATAGGAATGCACACCGCCTCGGCTCCCATGTTATAGCGCACGGCTGTACTTTTGAAGTAGTCCAGGAAGTCACATGACTTGGCACCGGCATTAACAACGACAATAATATCAACCTGAACTTTAGAATTACACTTGCCAATGGAGGTGTTGCCATGGGCTCGATTGGGAATGACAATCGATGTCGTCCAGCGAAGAAGCTTTTTGATGCGAAAGGCGATGAAGAATCGACAAAAGCTCATATGGGAAGACTAAGCGAAGGACGACCTATCTTCACTTGGAATGACCAACGTTCACGGGTTCGAGATCAGAGGCCAATTAAAGCAAGTACAGTTAGTATATAAAGATGAACGAAAAAAATTAATTAAAATTGTGCCATTGTTGATTAAATATGCTGAAAGAACAAAAGCTGTTATAGGCATTGTTTGGGAAGCTCATGTATAGTTCCTTTAAAGTAAACAAACTGACTATATAAACTGTCAGCATTAAAATCCTTATTACGTTTCGCTGAACTATGAAGTCGCCTGCTTTTGGAGAACAACTTCAATTGATTTTATTTGTAACCAAACAGCTATATTATTCTCAACAAAATAATAACTAAGCATATATTCAAAGTATTTTAACATATTCAACAGCTTATGTTCTGCCTTTTGTTAATTCCCTTTGGGACCTAGGGCATATCTTATTTTACCATTTATATTCACAAGGCTACCTTTTTACACGCACAAGTGCCACCCCCCCCCCCCACATGTGTGGGAGCATCAACTCCAATTTAAAAGTTTTCCTTTACTAAATTCAATTAATTATAAAATGTTGCAGACTCTCTCAAAGAGTCACTGCCGGCTGTTCACTCAAATTTAAGCAATTACACATGCCCTTTATGTGTACGACGGCAACCAAGAGTTCCAGTTCCAGTTTCATCAGTAGCACTTCGCCATCCCTTTATCATTAAGTTAATTACATGTTTGGCCAACCAATCGGTAATTACAACTCAAACTTCATTGCCGTACAAATGATTTTGGCAGTGCTGAGCAGAGCTTTTGCTCTCACAATTTGCCTGTTTGAGCAACGCACCAAAGTTTAGTTGCAATTATATTTAACTACAATTAATTTAAAAGCAAAACCTTTGCTACCTTTATTAACTTTATCGGATTTCAATCGATACTATAGCACATAAAGTTAAGCTGCGCCCAAAAAAACTTTTCTAGTGATAAAGTTGAAAGCTTTTTAACACAATTCAAGCGAATATGTGCATAGTATGCATTTTAGAACCAAAAAGTTAATGCGAAATTAATCTGTTAAGCAGCAAAGTGAAAAACAAAATAAGTTACCAACAACTTTTGTACAATGAACAACTTTTTGCTTCCATCATTAAGCAGTCTGTGGGTTTTTCCAACTTTTTAAATTATTACATTCGAATACATATTTGACAAATGACATTCAGAATATAAAATAGTGGCAAAGGAATTAAAAACAAGACGTTAGCTACTTTAATTGGCCAGCACAAGCCGTTAGAGGGTAACAGCCGACCTAAATAGCTCTTAGCTCTCAGGCGCCTTTTCCAGTTGTTAACTGGAAGTTAGCACCTCTTCCACTTGGTCTTTCCAGTTGAGCTTATTTCGTTTCATTTGTCGACTTCCGCATCGAAAAGCTTCTTCGCTGGAGCGTCTTTGTCCATACGAGCGTCTTGGTCGAACCAACGCAGACGTTGGACGACATCTAAGAGAGAGCTCATGCAGCTTGTGGTTCATTTGGATGTAATAGTCGTCCACAAACCGAAAGGCAATCGAAGCTTTTGCGAAGAATTCGTTTCTCAAACACTCCAAGCGCAGCTGCATCCGTCCAGATCTGCGCCATTTGAGAGACATCTATGGCGTTGTAAAGCTCATACAGCTTATGGTTTGTACGAATGCAATAGACGTCCACGAACAGAAAGGCACCGAAGCTTTTGCGAAGTTCTCTCGTACACTCCAAGTTGTAGAGCTCATAGAGCAAGTCTTTCGTGCGGTTGCGATAGTCGCCCGCAATCCGAAAGCCACCGAAGATTTTGCGAAGAACACATGCTTCGGCGCCGTATAAGAGCACGGACAAGATGAGAGTCTTGTAGAGCATTAATTTGGTTGATCGAGATAGGTCTGTTTGCTGACTTAGAACATAGTAAGCTTATTGGTAATCTGCTGCAACTAGGCGGCAGCCAGAGCGGTGTCTGTCTCAAATGATTACAAGTTGACATACGGCTTCCTTTGGATTATACATCTTAGAATCCGTCGTCGGTTCCCCGCCAAAGAATACTAAAGCAAAAGCCTCGAAGTAAGATCATCTTTATATGTCTTTAGTATATACACTGCCAACATTTGGCTTTAAGACTTCCAACGCCCAATGACATTAGTCGATCTGTACTACTCCAACTCATTATGGAAGGTAAAATTGAGCGCAGACGCGACATTGGTAGCAAGCAACTTTATTGGCTACGCAACATCAGAGAATGGACTGGAATAAGAAGAGCTGAAGATCTTGTTCACCTCACTACCAACAGAGAGGAGTACTTCAACTTAGTTGCAAACATTAATTAATAAAAAATAAAAAAAAAATGTAATTTTGATTTTTAATAAATTTCATGTGATCGCTTACATCCTGTATAGGATCGCAGAATAGAAAGAAAGTACCTCCTTTCAAAATTTAAAGAGCTATGCGTTGCTTCCATGTACTTATTTTTATTCCATTGGCAGAGTATACAATGTTCGCATGAAATTCACAAAATTTTAAGAATTTAAACAGATTGACTTTTTTGTTTTACTATTTTGACATTATTATGCCATTAACAACTTAAATTAAACGTTAGCCCAAAGAATATATAAAACAAAAAAAAATGTTGCCACCTTAATTCGTAAAGTTTACTGGTGATTCTTTGCACATTCTTTACCTCTACGACTGAACTTTCTTCAGCTTGCCGCAGGTGTTATAAATGATTTGCAAAATGTAAAACTTCTAGTTATAAATTCAGAAAAAATATGTGCACACACAACTAAAAATTGCTTAAGTTTATTGCTGTGAAATATGTACAAAGTTCTATAATTTTGTGAAATACTTGAAAACTTAAACTTAGTGCCAAAAAAAAAGTTAATTTAAATTCATAGAACTGTCTGCAAAACGAAAGCGCTTGTGTTATGTATTTGATTTAAATTTTGAAAATAACTTTTTGACCTTTTTTGTTTTTTTTCTTAGAGAAACCAGGCAATAAATTTATAAACGCCAGATCCTTGTGTGAATGAGTAACTGTCAGATAAATTTCGTGCCAAAATATTTAAAGTCAATTTGTAAAACAAATAAAAAAAATATGAAAAATTGCATACAACGAGACCAAAAAAAAAACGCAAATGCAAAACGGCCCAAAATCGAGAACATAAATAAAAATCCACACAAATATCCTTACAAATACCTACATAAAGGACGCGTGGGCATGTAAGTTACATAAAAAGCAAAAAAAAAAAAAAAAACAAACCAAACGATGGCTGTGCAGCCAGCTAGACATGGAGCACCTGCGCGTCAGAGCCAAACAACAAGAAATGCTTGCTGGGACCTCAAATGTAAACCTCAGAAACACCAACAATTTAACAACTGACTTCATGTGAACAAAACAAACACGCGTACACACTAACATTCACACAAAGGACACTAAAAAAAAAAAAGGCTATATGCGAAAGCAAAGAAAAATACGTTTGCACGACCGCTTCCTTTTATACAGAAGCGCTATTTGCTATATCTCTCATATGGGTTGGCGCTGCGTATGAGGATGCGCCTGTATGCTGGGTAGTGTATCCTTTTCGGTGCATGCATGTGAATGTGTGCTTTCGTCAAATTAACAATATAAAAAGTGGCCAGCGAGCATATGCGCGGCACGTATTTGAATTATGTGGCACGACACACATGCCAGCACCAGGGATGCATAATGAAAATGGAATGTCCGACACACTCAGGCAGGCAGGCGGGCGGGCAGGCAGCACTCACAGATTGAGAGCAAAGAACAATTCGTTGCAAGAATTTCACACACACACACACACACACAGAGCAACGACTGCAAGGACTATAATATACTCTATGAAATATGTTTGTTTCATCGGATGTCATTTCGTAGTGGAACACTGCGAACATCCGTTCAGAATTTGCCCAGACTTGGGCAAGTGAAACAAAATGCATAAAACTAAATTGCTTTTAATTTAACGATAAACGCTTAGAGTGACCCTCTCTCTCTCTCCCTCTTGGGTAGACATTTGTGAGTTCCGCTATCGTCTGTACTTTGTTGTGTAAGTACACGAAGAGAATTTTGACATTAATTGAGCTGTCTGCAAATTTATAAGTGCTCAAAACCAGCATCAAACACTTTTATTTCAATGCAGCAGCTAGCACATTTTAATTACCCTTAAAGTTACTTAAATCACATTAACGAAAAAGCAAAAACTGTAACTAGCACGAAAAATGTTATAATTATTTGCCTGTGAGCCTAAGCAATGTTAGCTAACATTTTAATGCGCAACTGTATTTCTATGTAGTTCTTCAACTTCTCCAATTAAAAGTAAATATTGTAAGTAGTTTATCTTGATTTCATTACATACAAAATCTATGGGTAAAAGCACTGCATTTTTTTTTTTTTCTATGCTCCTCCGCTGTTCGAGCTACTACGTTCGTTCGCCATGCTTGTGTGCTTTTTACCCTCGCTCGAAAACATGTCTAACTTTTCGACTTTTGCATTCCGCACGCAATAGCAAATTCCACTTCAGCAGCGTATCAGCAGCGAGCGGTATTGTATCTGTATCTGATTTCAGGCGAAGCCGCGCACCCAGCCCTTAAACTTTAGTGAAACTTTCTTTCCGCGTAATTTAATGCCATTTAATAAAGACTGCGGCATCAACTGCGAAAACTTTTGAGTTTTTGTATACAACGGTAACCATATAAATTGCGAGCTATAAATTTTAAACACGAATATTGCTATTCTTTTATACATATTGTTTTGGCTGGCTCAGGATCTTGGGCAGGATCAAAGAAATACAATCACAATCGTGATTGTGAGGGTAGGCCATCTAATGTGAAAGTAATTGTTTTTGAAACAGAATTATGTGAAGCAGACATTATTTTTTTTTTGATAATCATTTATTTCAATTCAGGCAGCTATGTTACGGCTGCTTTTTGAATATGAGCGCAAAAGTGTGCTACATTTTTTGGCATTTTTCCTATCGTATCGTTTCGTATGTTTAAGTTAAGTTATGATTCTTGACTTTTCAGCGTTTACCTTGGAGAACGTCTGCTGGCATTAGTTCTTGTGTGTTTTTAGCCAAAATCACAGTTTTTGGACATGACTCGTCCATTGCATGTGGCGCCAATTTGTTGGAATCCGAAGCCTGTCAAATCATTTTCACTGAGAATGACGGCATCACGAAATCTGTCATCATTCCTGGATAACGCTCGCCATTGAAGATTGTCGTTACTCCATCATCGTCTTCAAAAAAATAGGGACCGTTGATCATATCCGCACAAACAAAACAACTGAACGTATTAAGGCTGTTTTTCAATAAGGTTCTCCACTCCAATTGAGCGTTTTTTTGGCATAGAACCGACAATTTTGATTATGTACACTTTACCAAGAGTCGCGTTCGTTCTCAGCCGCGACCCTAATAGTCGGCTGGGATTAGTTTCAATGCTGGTTTGAGGGATGCCCAACTCCTAAGAACTCCTAAGAACTCGTTGATCGCGGCTACGCCACAACACTGTCTCCTACGACCTCAATATTTTGTTCGGAACGTCTTGTTTGTCTTTATTTTTTGCACGAAACGCGAATTCACAATTGACAAGTAATTTGCAAATTTCAGCGCATTCCTTTGGTGTGAATTTTACTTCCAAGTTATAAAAAGTCTATCAATGCTGCTTCCAAAGCGTTATGACATTAGTCGATCTGTAGCTTCTGTTAAAATTTATAGACTCACCCGTTACTTTGCTGTACACATGCAAGATAATATAGTGTGCAGTCAAGAAAATGCCCATTCGATATTTACTAAAATTCATTAAACATAACATATGTGATGCGATTTTAATTTTTCTTTCCGCTTCTTTGGTTTATCTTTAAATAAAATAAAAAACTTTGGCTGAAGGACTAACAAATAAAATCACGTCCTCCACAAACAAAATACTGACGAAATTTCATTTGCGTTTCAACTTTGTACTACAAAACAAAGCTCTGCTCGCGGCATGTTTCATGCTTATGTCTCGATGCTCGATGCAGGCTGACTCCACTCCGCTCCGCTCCGAAAGTAGGGGGCCAAGGCGCGCTGTTGTGGAAAGTTTTATTAGCCCAAAATGTAATAAAATCCAAACAGTAGCGTACAAAAGCTACAACAGCTGGGGAACAAAGGGAACAGAAGAACTGAAAGCAAAAGGCGCGCAAATAATGCAAAAGCATAAAAATGCGTGCAAACTTTATGTGCTCTGCTTTTTTTTATACGGGTCGTTCAGAATTTTACAAAGAAAAAAAAAAAGAAAGAGATTCTAAAAAAAAATAAAGAACTTGCAATGGAACGTTTTCTTTATGGTGAAGCCAAATGTTTTTTAAAAATAAAATCTCAATTTTTGAACATGTGTAAGTGGCAAGATGTGAGAATATCTGTGTCTGACATATATTTAAATTGGCTAACAAACATTGATGCATATATACCATAAACGTAAACGAATTTGTTTAAGAAGTAAGAATGACTGCATTAGATGTGTTAAGCTTTACATAATTTTATGTTCGGCGGGCATAACTTAATATACCGGCAATAGTATCTATCGTTGGTCTGAAATGCTTGCCTTGGTTTATGCGATTATTAAAATAAAAAAAACAATTTGTATATTTACTTAAATTAATTTTAAATTAGCTTGAAATCTGGTGACGCTGGCAGTACTTCTTACTTTTGGTTAATTATAAGTCTGGCAACGCTGCATGTTACTGTTGTTGTAGTGGCATCTGTCTTGGTGCACCACGTGTGTGTGTATGTGGATTGCAATGTTTTATGAAAAATAAAGAATAGGAAAAAGTTAGAACGAAATGATGTACTTAAAGAGCAAGCCTATACAACTCGAGAAAAAGAGCTGCCTCGACAGGATTTGTTCAGAGAGATGAAGACTATTACATGCTATTCTGTCACAATATTTAGACAAAACATAAAAGAGAGCGTATTTCGCTTTTAATGCAAAAGCAAAAAGGGATAATTTCTACTTTCAACGCACTCTATATACAGTAATACAGATATATTTGCTGCAAGCCTGTTGAAAATCTTTATAATCTAATAAATTCAGTGGAAAGAGTTATAACACATCTTTGGAGGAAGAGTTTTTTTAGATAATTAAGTTGGCCCAAGAGACAGCTGGAGTAGGCTTTGTCAATATAAATCAAGCAGATATTAATGAATTCATGCAAGTTGAGGAATGAAATGCAGAAGACTTAATTGAAATGCTTATAAATTGTGATAAAAATAGTGTTGACTATGCACGTTGAAGCTCACATAAGAAACCATGAATCCAATGTATGCACAGCTAAATTTGTTCAAGAGGAATTTGTACACGAAAGAAAGCAAGGATATCATTTTCAAGCAGAAGATGCTATTTAAGATCATGGAATTAAATTTTAGCGAGATCTTAAAGAACTATTTTAAGAATAAGCAAAGTCTACAAAGATATGAGTAATATAAAATACGCAACAAAAGCTTATTTTAGATTATTTTCCTAAAGACAGTTAGATCTCTACAAACTATGAACAAAAGCAGAATCTAATGAGCTGAGTTTATACAGTGATGAGTTCAGATATTGTACAATTTGCATAAAATCCATAATGTTCACAGATGAATCATCGTTGATACATCTTACATATGCGAATGAAAATAGTTTTCACTTTTAGTTTTTCCAGCAGAGTATATGTGCTTCGATAAACGCTATTTTGTGAACTTAAGCACAAAAATCAATGCCATTTTATGTAAATAAATCAATCGAATTCAAAAGTTTTAGAGTCAAAAGTTTATGTTCAATAATAATCGTCAGAAATAAAACGATACTTTTACGCTTGTTCGGCACAGGAATTGCATTTAAAGAGAGAGAGAGAGTTTGGCTATGTAAAGTAATCTTTTGAAAGCACTGCCTACACAATACCGTCCGATTCCATACATACTGTACATTCTATTTGACTGTAGCAGCAGCAGCCAACACAATTCTGACTGCTGCTGGATGGTTGGTTGGTTGGATGGCTGGTTGGATGGATGGATGGATGGATGGATGGTGAGTGGTACTGGCTTCTATTGTTTTCTGTTCGGCTGCGTTGCGTTTCGTTTGGCCTTTCCAGCGCCAACTCATTAAAAATTCCATTTTCATTTTGCCGTCATCCATTTTGATTTCATACTCGAGTGGACACCATAAAGGGGGTAGGGGGCACGATGCGGCTGTGATTCGTTACTTTGTTTTTTTTTTCTTACTTTTTTTTTGTGGGTCGTTGCAGCGCAGCAGCATCAGGATGGCAGCGACAGCGATAGCGACGTCACAAGTTGCCAGCGCAGGGTGAACGTCGTTTCAAAAGTGTTTACTTTTTTATTTTTTGTTTTTTGCACATTGATTTCGTTAAAAACTTTCACTTGGCGTTAGCTTTTCATTTTACCAAGGAAATTTGATATTTTATTTATATTGCTAGCAAACTTTGCGAATGGTCAATTCGAATGTTAAAAAATGTGTAAGTGCGTGTTGCATGCTGGGCCGCACTTTAAACTTGCAACAATTAAAGCATAAAAATATGCCACTTGCAATATTTGTGCAGAAAATATAAATAAGATTGTAACAAAGTGTGTGTGTGTGTGTGTGTGTGGATACATATGTACCCAATTTGCACGCGAGATCATTGCCCGACAGCAGCCAGCAGCAGCACCACAGTTAATTATTTGCCAACCAGTTTGGCGAACGTGACGTATGCGTAATTTTTTCTGCAACTGCTTGCATTACTACTACACAAAGTACATACGAGGGTTGCCTTTTATATTTCAGCATTGCAATGTGGCAACTGACAGCTCCATTGCAAGGTTTGACATTTTTGAGCACGTTTTGACATATAAGCATTCTTTGTGTGGTTTACGTTAACTGAAAAGATTTATTTCGGTCAAAAAATGGAAAGCATTCGTGCACATTTTCGTGCGATTATTTTTTACAACTTTTGACGTGAAATACCTGCACAACAGTACTTAGCTGAACTTAATTCAATTTTTGGCGATGAAGCTACATCAAAGGTAGATGGTATATTGAATTCAATCGAGGTCGTAGTTCACTCCAAGACGAAGTTCGTGTAGGTCGTTCCAAATAAGTTGTTGTTCCGAAAACCATTGATGCTGCGCGCAAACTCATATAGTAAGATCATCATGTGACATATCGTGAGATTGAGACAACCTTAGGCATAAGTGGGAGCAGCGTACATACAATATTGCATGAACATTTGGCTGTCAAAAAAATTAGTTCACGTTGTATCCCATACAATTTTTAATTCGCTCAAAAAAAGGCTCGTGTCGCTGGGTCGGTCGAGACACATGTTCAAAAAATACGATGGCGGTGACATCGTGACAGCTGATGAATCATGGATGTACGCGTATGAGCACGAGAGTAATCAGCAGGGTGTTTCAAGAAGAGCCAAATCCAACAGAAGTCCAAGCAACTGGTCGCCTGTTTTTTCGGAAAAACTGAACATGTCGCAATCGTATCACTAGAACATAACCATTTGTCTGCCCGTTGTCTTCCAAGCAAACAAGAAAGCAATGCGAACTCTCACACATCGGCTCCAACAACTGCATTTTGGATCACTCAAATCAACGATTTGATAAGTCATCCGCCATATAGTACCGACTGAGCAACGAATGACTTCTTTGTATTCCTGCACGTAAAAAAATAAAATGAGAGAGATTAACGTTTTTTGACACCCCAAGAAGCGGTTGATGCTTTCGGAATGCCTGTTTTGGAGATACCACAATGAGAATGGCAAAAGTGTTTCGTTTTTTTCTGTTGTTTTTTTTGTTCTCTAATGCCGAAATGTAAAAGGCAACCCTCGTACACTGTGCAAGTACATACATATATAGATATATATTTTGCATATATAATTCAGAGTGCCATGTTGTGGAGTGTATGTACATGCTGCTCCAGCAATTGCCAGAGTTCACTGATGAATTATTTGTCCAGTGCATATTCAATCAATATATTGCATAAGTACAAAATAAATTTATGTTTACGTGAGTATCCCAGCTGGCAAGTTATACATAATAACAATTCTTTGCCAATAGATACACGTGTAGTAGCAGCTACTGTGTGTGTGTGTGTGTGTGTGTGTTTCACATAACTAATAGTTGGCATTAAATTTGCATCAGATGATTACAAAAACTTATGCTTAGTTGTAAGTTGTTGTTATTGTTGTTATAGAGAGTTGACTGTAGCACAAACTTCAAATTGAATTTACTAAATTTAATGTAATGGCAGACAAATACTTTGTTAGCATTGTTGGCTCAGGCAATTGGTAGCATTATTAGCTCGTTGGCTGTATGCTGGAATAATTTTGTTTTTAAAAATTCGCTATATTCCCTATAGGGCAACAACCATTGCACGCAACGTGGGCAACAATGTGGCAAACCATCAGCTGCTGGAGAGCGAGGTCAGCATGTACGTGTACGAGGAGTATGTTGAAGGTCGCAGGCTGACGGATATCATTAATACGACGCACATAAATGTCAAGTACATGCCGGGCTATGAACTGCCGCATAATGTTGTAAGTGTGTGAGCACATTAAAAACCATAAGTTTATTGTCTGTCGCCAAAGACCTAAAGCAAACCAATAAACAATATTCCCAGATTGCTGTCAACGATGTGGTGGCAACCGCAAGAAATGCCGATATCATAATTTTTGCCATACCACCAACGTTTATAAATAATTGTTGTAAAACACTACTTGGTAAGGTGAAACCCACGGCACACGCTGTTTCGCTTATTAAGGGTTTCGAGCGGGGTGAGGATGGTCAAATTGTCTTAATTTCTGAAATCATAATGCGTCAATTGAAGGTACATAAGTGTCTATGCAATTGGTAAGAAATTATTGGCCGAAAACAAGTGCTGTTTTATTATAATTTGCAGATACCTTGTTCCGTACTTGTTGGCTGTAATTTGGCCCATGAGATTTCCAATAATAACTTTTGTGAGGGTACCATAGGTTGTCGTGATCAAAAATATTATCGTATTTTGGCAGATATTTTCAAATCGCAAACATTTCGCGTTGTAATCACGGATGATGCTGATTGTGTAGAGATATGCGCTACATTGAGGGTAAGTGCGGGCAGTGAATGTTATACATACTAAAATGTTTATCGGGGATTAAGTAGTGATCAATTAGTATTGCATATCTGTAGGTAGATCTAGAGAGAAATGGGTCTAGATAGCGGCACTGATGAGGCACTGATGCATTTGGCTAGCACTAGCATAGCTAGCAAATAAATGTACGACGCTATTTACCTAAGAAAATCGCTATTAATCAAACAAACCGCCGTTCGAATTCTACTATAAATTGTAGCTTGTTGTTCGCTTTGAGAGAATTCTACTATAAATTGTAGCTTGTTGTTCGCTTTGAGAGAATAAACTTAATTATCAATTTTTATATTTGTGCGCCATTCGAAGCTGGCCAATTCCTACATACAATTAGGTAGCGATAACAAAAACTATAGTAGAGAGAGCAACCAAATATTACTAGCTGTTTCGAATTAATTGCCCTTTCCACAATTACAACAGAATTTATAAAAATTCGAAATACGAACTCAACTCCGCCTAACATTTCTTTTTTAATTTTCAATTTCATAATGCTCACATAAGAACATCATTGCCTTTGCGGCTGGTTGTGCTGATGGCATGGAATTAAACGAAAATACCAAGTCCGGCATAATAAGACGCGGTTTCTTAGAGATTATACAGTTCGTGGATGTATTTTATCCAGGCAGTCGCATGGCTACATTTTTTGAGTCAAGCGGTCTCTCAGATCTTATTACCTCCTGCTATGGTGCGTGCTTAATTATTAATCTTATTAGAAGAAGTGAAAACTTTCGTATAAACAAACATAATTTTAGCAAATCGAAATCGCAAGCTGGCAGAGGCTTTTGTAAAAACTGGCAAGCCCTTATCTGAGCTGGAGCATATTTTAATACCCGGTCATGATCCACTGGGACCCGTAACAGCAGAATTAGTGAATATTATGCTTTCAAAAAAAGGACTAGAGGAAAAGTAAGTGTTATTATTACATTTGATGTAAAACCAGCTGAATTAATACCGTCCTTAGATTTCCACTCTTTACAACAATATACAAAATTTGTTCGGGCGAACTACCATTGTCACGTTTAATCGAAACGCTACGTTATGGACGCGAGGATATGTAAGTGAGATTATTATTTATACAAAGATATCAATTTAATAGAAACATTTTTAATAGCTATCATCCGACACAAACATTTCAACTGTAAGCTTCTAAGAAAAAGACGCACTTTTTTGATGATTTTCTGGCAATGACAGCTTAAAACCAGAAATCACACACAAAGTATTTGCTGTGTTCGGGCTCGAAATATTTAAAGAGTATCGATCATAAATCTTTGGGTATATTTCACTTAA
Organism: Chymomyza procnemis; assembly: GCA_035046065.1. Taxonomy (NCBI): domain Eukaryota; kingdom Metazoa; phylum Arthropoda; class Insecta; order Diptera; family Drosophilidae; genus Chymomyza; species Chymomyza procnemis. The sequence continues at coordinate 31,230,627 of JAWNOJ010000023.1, forward strand.
GCGCACGCTGCAATACACAGATGTGTGTGCGCACAAATGGACCCAAGTAAACAATGCCTGAATTTATCATCATATTTTCGTACAATTGTATAGATATTTACATGAATGCCGAACAACCTAAACCAAAGTAAATGCACGGCACTATATTCAAACAAAGGCATGCATATTTTATTGTTGTGCGTCTTTTCTTTGCAGTTCAAGTATTTCTTGTGGAAAGTGCACTCCATTGAATGTGCTACTGGTTGAAGCACTACCAAGGAACAACAGCGGAAATCACTTCACTCATAAATGGGAAGGAAAGGCAAAAAACGCATTGCCATTGTTTTTCAACTATGTATCCAATGGAAAGGTGGGTCTGCGTATGTTCTATAGTATGATGGTCTGCTTTTTTCTTTAGAAAATCAAACCATGTTCATTATAGAAGGGGAACACTATACTGATATATGGGGCATACAAACGCTATTAGGGCGGCAAAAAAAAAACTGCATACAATCAAATGTTTAAAAAAACTTGCCTTCTATGCAGAATAATTACAAATTTAAATGAATTGCAACTTATTTGGGCTAAATCATTTATGCAATGCATTAGCTTTTGAATGCATTTTTATCATATTGTGCAACCTAACATAATGCCGTGTTATGAGCTCGCTTTTTGCATAATTAAATGAGATGACAAACGTGCTTAGCGCTGATTACAATGTGGATTTGACTGGACTTTGTAAGCGGATTAGCAGAGAGTACAGAGAAATTGTTAATTTTAATTACATTACCCTACAATAATTAAGCTGACTGACTATATATATATATATATGCCTGATTATGGCTGACAATGTGACGAGGAACGCGTAATATATGCAATTCTATTCAATGTAGAACTAAAAGCGGCTTAAAGAAGCCCACCACCTCATACGCAAGTAATACCGTGTAGCGATTAGCTGTAGCTCAAAATTTACATGAGATTTTCAGCAAAAGCGTATCGTGCAGAGCATCTCTGTGTTCGTGTTAAATGCGTTAAGCACAAAACTTTGATTTTTCTACAATAAATCAATATAGGTTGCTTGAACTCGAAGGGGGCATTAATTGCCATTGTTAAAATGATCCGATTCCCAGAACTTTCCTTTTGAACCAAAAAGCTTTTTTGTTGGCTTAAGAATTTATTTTAATTTAAATAATTATATTTATTGGGCGGGAGTTGAGTTGGTACGTAGTGTGAACTAGTGTGTGTTGACTCGCACCGGAATTGCATTGAGAACTAGTTCTAACTCAAAACACAATGAGCGCTGTTAGTGGCAGCGCTTGCTTATTGAGCTGGTTCATTATTGAACATTTCTCTCAAAGTAGCCCTCGTTCCTATTGGCAAAAAATTGAGACAAGCAAATCTTAGCAGAAAAATTGTTCTCCATGTACAGCAACAGTTGGTAATAACTTGTTGCAAGTTCCGCATTATAAAATGGATGCATAAGAGCTGTTCAACCAAGCTCCCGCAGTTGCTGGCGAAGTCACTATCGATGTGTGTGGACTGGCGTTGTACTGATAGCACACACTTCGCCTCGTTTCTTCAGACGATGCAGTTGTTGAAAGAGTTTTGTCGTATGGTAGCTGCTCATAGTACATAATTCCGTGCAGCTTAACATTTCTGGCCCACCGCGTTTCGAGCACAACTGTTTTCGCTTCACATTCTCGTAAGTGGATCACTTTCCAAGGGCAGTCACCAAATGCTTCCGAAATTGGTCGATTTTGTTGCGATTTAGCAGTGCTTCGCAGATGGATATACGTTGCATGGCCTTTTTTGCCTTAACTCGCATGTTACCCATACATCGAGCTACTTTTCGTTGCCAAACTTATGCAAAGGGTTTCCAAACGGATTTTTGTGCAATCTTTAGGCCTAAGGCATTCGAACTGCATGATGATGATGCATCTTTGACAGCGAAATTAACGAAGTCGACGAAACTAAAATTGACTGTTACAGTGTCGGGACCAGCCACAAACGCTTTGCTCACATTGCGTTTTTACACCTTATCGAGGAAATACTGTAAAATATGGTCCATGCTTTGTTTGACAAAACTGTTAGAAGAGCTTTTGTAGTACAAAATGTCAGCTTGCTAACGCCACCGGAACACATATAAAGCGAGACCACAGCTAAGTAACGCCATCTATGACAAAAATTATGGCTTTCTTTTTACTATAACCAATATTTCATTTAAATAGATATAAAAAAAGGACAACCACTACTAGTTTAAATATTTTAAGCAACTCTTAACACGGACACACTATAAGATTTTATAACAAACGTTTAAGACCATGGGAGCATACATGGAGAACCTTATATAATATAAGCAGGAATACAAATTTACACAGAACCAAAACGCACACACTCACACGGAACTAGAATCCAATATTCTGCAAAGCAGCGATGGAGCTGGGAGGGAAGAGCCCTCAAGCGACGAAAAGTCGTTTGATGGTGTAACAGTGTGTGTATGTCGGGGTGTGTGTATCAAAAGAGTGTTAATGGCGTAGGAGTGGATAGGATGGTCTTGTCATAGCAAAGTTGCGCGTAAGAGGCAATGATGATGCAGCATGACATGTTTATTAAATTCTAAATGAAATCAATTTAATAAACTGCCAATAACGGATCACATTATCAAGACAATGAGTTGAACAACTTGAAAAGCTATAACGAACGTTACGTTTCCGCTTTGAAATTGATTCAATGTGATGCAACTACAGCTACAACATTTCCGACAACTGATAGTTCAAATGTGTCAAGTGGCTGGCATTAGTGCAGAGCTCGTTTCCAGCTCGTTTCCAGTGTGGCTGCTGCAATTCTTTTTGTTTGTATTTTAAAGACAATACAAAATATGCATGAATATGTTGCTTGATATAAATTAAAGCGAGTCAATGATATGCTTACCGTTGATTGCAGACAAAGCAATATACATAACTAGAGATTGCCTATTTGGCAGTCATACATACATACACATATATGGTTGTATATATAAGAGGACACAAGTGTACACTAGACAAGCCAAACTTAAGACTTTCATTGTTTTGGGTATAACAACGGAAATACAAGCCAACTGCTATGCTTACCACTTTTATGTTTTTTCTATTTCCTTTTTGCTTATTGTATTTTACTTTTACCTGCTTTTGCGTTGCGCTTTGACAAATAAATTGACATGCCACATTCCGATAGCGACAGTGAAAAACAGGGCAGGCCAGGAAACCAAACGTACGTATGTACGAAGGAAAAAATGTATCGACTCACGCTCGTTTAGCTTTAGAGGCGACACTGATGTGGGGCAGGACGTAGGTTGGGAACGCCGCACGCACTGCCAATACCACACAGCTCAAGTTATATGCTACATACCTATAATGCTCTTTGCTGGGCGTCGAAACAATGAAATGTCAGGCACGTACGTAAGGAATTCGGTTTTTCTTTTTCTTTTTTTTTTCGTCGTTCAGCGGTATTCAGTGGTATACGGTTACGTTGTTGAAAACAACATGCGAAATTGACGTGCGGCGGGCATGAAAGAAATAAATATGCCACAATATGTTAACGACAAGTCAGTCGAGCAGACGCCTCGAGTCCTTAGCCAAAGGTAACTACGTGAAACTTTTGCTTTTACCCAGCCCACCCACATCAAATGCCTGTAAATAAATATTATTTAAGCGACACTAAAAAATGGCGTTCGATTATTCAGAATTTTAGCAACGAACACACAGCGGAAATCAAAAGATATATGTTGTAAGACTTGCCGCATAACAACAGGCATAGGCATTTGGCTTACCCAAATGCCAAGAATTATGTTCAATAAATAGAAACTGGCATATAAATCATGTGCAGTAAATTGTCGTCGTTTATTGCAGACCATCCCAACACTCCCAAAAAAAAAAAGTTTGCAATCATTTGCTTGTCATCTGCCAAAAATTACACATATACAATTTGTTTGATAGAGAGGGAGCGAGAGCTGGCTAACACTTAACCCGTGTTCAACTGTGTCAGCAAACATAAAGCGCCGCACGCCCGCAGGCGTTCATAATTCCTTTTGTCTCCATTTGGTGCACACACCCGGACGTACATACGTACAGGCGTGCACGTGACTCTCGAGAAATTGCAATCAGTGTTTGGGCAGGGAGTTGTATGATTCGATAGCTGTGCATGTCTGCAAATTTCAATGTTTGTCATTTCCGCTGCATGTGTCTGCCTGCGTGTGAATTTGACGGAAGTTGGACAATTGTTCAATGACTAATTTGGCTTCAAGTAGCCAACGTGGGCTGAAGCCAAAGGCTGCAGCATTTGAATGTCCTGCTGCTGCTGCTGCTGCTGCATGTTAACAAAATGTAATGCACATCATGTTGAGCCGAAACTTTTTGGTGTCCCTTGGTTGTCCTGCTTGTAGCCATTGGCCGCAATAACTTTATTAATTACGCACTGGACAGTTGGCCGCAGCTGGCGTCTCAGTATATTAATTTATTCCGCTTGCTTTTACAGCCCAAAGTGACCTGGAAGCACAGCTTAACTACTTAAGCTGCGGCTTTGACATTTAGAACAAGCCACAAAACGTGGCATACATATATATGTGTGTGTATATATACGCAAAGCTTTATTAATATTATAATTAAATTTTTTTGTTAAAAACAAACGTATACAAATATCAAATTATATATATATATATATATATTGTATGCAACCATACGCTTATTTTTACCCTTATGCAAATATTATTATTTGCATATAATTATGGAAACGTCAATGTGTATTTAATGCAATATATAAATTTTTATTTATTGTTGCAAATTGTTCATGCCAATAAATGGTAACATAAAACTAATTGTCCACACAATATACTCCAATATTTTTTTGTGTCAATTATGTGTGAGGAAAATGTTGAAACAGTTCAGAAAATCGATATGCCGCAGCATACACGACGTAAAATACTACAAAAGCTACAAGGCCCTGCAGTTGGTTTGTTAAAAATACGACCAAGCGTTATGCTTAAAAATATTAGGCACATTGCAGATATGTAACTTATATATTATCCATATAAATGAAAAACATGAAAACACAATTTCCATAGTGTGCTGGTCCGAAGAATTTATTGACCATCACACCATCAAACAGCTGCATGTTTCACTCGTTCGAAGCCAGTTTTTAATATTTGCGATTCGGAATTTAAATTGACATGCTAGCATTCAATTGCCGTCCTATACTTGTAGAGTTCGCCTTCCAAAATTAGCTGCTCTAAGTGTTTGCCTTGGCGTGTTATTTTTGCATCAGCTCCTACTCGGTTTCATTGACTCTAACGCACTCCTTAAATTTCTCCTGTTCTTCTATTCAGAGTAACTTGTAATTTTAGATCTCTAGAACTACAATTTTTAATGCTTTGTGCGTCTTATGCGCTAACTATAATAATCTTTTAGATTTTCTATATTATGTACGTGCTATTCAATTCATCTCTTTCTCTATCATAACTCAATTCACCAAATCGAACATCTTTGACCTATTGTGAACTAGGAAACCCAAACTTAGGCAACAAGAAATAATTCAACTTTTATGTGACATTTCTATATTTATCTTTAACATTGTAAATCCAAGTTCCTACCCGACTCTAGTTGTAAGACATTACATATCTTAATTATAAAATAGTTTATTTGTAAGCTAAGCTGAGCTTTGTTATACCTCAAAATAGCTCTTTTATATAAAAAAAGTCGTTTTGACGTCGGTCAAGTTTTATATAGAAGATATACTGGAAATATATTAGGATCGCATTGCCATAAGGCGGTAAGCTCACACTCGTTCATACATTGCATTAATATGCAAAAAAAGTTGAATATTTCTGAAGCAAAACGTATGTTGCGAATTCGCAAACAGCCAAGAATACGAAAAATGAAAAATTGCGTGAAAAATTTAGACAAAAATCCACAATTGTAAAGAACAAAAAAATTATACAGTTTAGATTCTTGAAGAGAGAACAAATCCACAAAAGTAGCAAGCGTGTATTGGATCGTAGAAAGTGACGTGGTTGGCGAGCAGGGGGCGAAACTCCCTAGTTAATACAAAATATATATTTTGAAAAGAAGAAGCAAAACATGGCTGCTTATATACGAGAGCAACATGAGAATTCTTTTAATGGCTACATCTTTTTTTTTTGCTAAATTAACTAATAACAATCTAAGCACAGATGTGAGTACGTTTAAATTTATTTGCTCATTTTTTGAAATCACATACGATTAAATCACGCAAGTCTAACATCTTACGATACATGCGCAATTCTTTGCAGAAACTTTGATGCTTTGCAACACGTCTTCACTACTACTACTAACTAACAGTAATTCCGCACAAATTGTTATAAATGAATGGAATTAAGTGTAACTTCTGCAATAAATAAGCGTCTGCCGAGGCTAACGCACGCCAGCCTCAAAGCGTAAAGGGCTTTGTGCCCAAAAAAGTAGGCAACGATTTTTATTAATTGATAAGCCTTGGCAACAAGTTGCCCGTTTTGTGTTAACAAAACGCACCGCAACGCTCAAGGGGCTCAAGCCACAAAGACTGAGTAAATTTATTTACCAACATCTAAATGCCAGAACATCCAAGCACTTTTGTTGCCCCATCATGCTGCTGTCAGTCATGCAGTCAGTCAGCCATTCAGTCAGTCAGTCAGCCTGAGATTAGGTGATAAATACTTTCATATTTAACATAAGTTTTGAGAGGTTTTGCTATTTAGTAACTGATGCCTGTACATAGCATACAACTTATGCGCAAGACATGAAAACTAAAAACAAAAAAAAAGTAGACGACTATATGTATGCTCTTACGAAAGCCACACGCTTCACTTTGCTTTTGCAGTTTCCTTAGTTGCCACATGACAATTTGAAGGGAACTGATATATGCAACTCTAATTAATTAAGAAAATGAAAATATCATAAGTTGCACTTTAAGAAATCAACATAAAAGTTTAAGTAGCGCGCCTGCCAAATATTTACGGCTCAATAATTTGAAAAGCCAACAGGAAAAAATGAAATGCAGCATTCTTTAAAGTTTCTCGATACTTAAAAAAAAAAAAAAAACAAGTACATAGTAAAGAAAGAATTTCGATGATGTAGAACTTTTGAAGAAAAGTACCATAAAGTTTTACTTACTTATATATACTTTTCTTTTTTTTTGCGAAATAAAACAGCGCACGTCGTATAAGTGGGAGGGAGGCAGGCAGCCCAAAGAAAAATGTGCACTTGTCAGCAAAGAAACAGAGAAGAAAAGAAATCCAAGTAAGCACTGCACTGCCAAGCGAAATCATTAAAAAGCGTAATTGATAGAAGCAACCAAAATGCAGAAGTTTATAGCGATGACATCGTTAAAAGTCTACCGAGTACTCCAGCAAAGTGCTCAAGACTTTACTAATTCAGCCACAAATTGGCTTGCGCAGATTCATTTCAAGTGGCGACAAACGACTAGGGCGGACATCTAATGTGTGGCTATCAGTGTACTTACCACTCACAACTCCCACTTGCTCTTAAAGCTTAGACTCAGTCTACTAAGTGGGCAACGCCCGGCTAAGCGCTACTGCTTCGACGCAACTTGGATAATGTTTTTTTAAATTTCTGTATGCCACTCTTTCCACCCCCTTACGGTATACAAATGCAAATGCAAATGAAATGCATCAAATAGTTTCTGCCATATACAACACAGCAGACTGCTGGCAGAACTAGAACTGCTCTGTGTGTGTGTACTGACGTTTGAGGTATTTTTGCATAAAATGGCAGTGGCATTTTGTATTTATATGGCGCGTGAGAAAACAACTAAAGTTTTCTGATGTTCCTTTTTTTTTCGTTTTTTTCGTTTTCATTTAACTGAAATAAAACAATACGAACGGACGAACGGGCGAACGGACGGACGGACTTGGTCGATGTTAAGCAGTGACCCCCATGCCAAAGTGGCAGCAACCACAGCTACACTTGAAACAAACTAAGTAACACAACTTGGCATTCATTTGACTTCACTTTGTGTGTGTGGTGTGCGGGGGGGTGGCGGAGCGCCGGGGGAACACGAAAGAAATACGCTGCATAAGTCATTTGCATAAGTTGCCAGAAAGTAAGTAAAAATTTATTTTTGCAATTGTGCGGAAAACTTGCGCATTTTCAAACGAAAAAAAAGCAGCTCAAGATGTCTCTCTCTTCCCCCCCAAAAAAAAGGGAAAAACAACAAATTGAAAGTGGCAAAAGTTTTGAACCACAATAATGGACTTTAATGGCAATTAATTGTTTGCTTGCTTATACACATAGTCAGGCGGTGAACGCTACTTACTCCCTGCTTGCCTAGTGTTACGGCAACTTTGACATACTCCATATATATATACGAGGGTTGCCTCTAGTATTTCAGTATTGCGCAACTTCAGTAGTATGACAGCGCTATTCTAAGGTCTGGCATTTTTGAGATTATGCATACTCAGTACGTTTTTACGACGTGGATTACCTCAAAAACAGTGCATGGATGAACTTAATTCAATTTTTGGCGGAGAAGCTACCTCAAGGTCCATCGATGATATGGTACATTCAACCGAGTTGTTAGTTCACTCCAAGACGAAGTTCGTGTAGGTCGTTCCAAATTAGTTGTTGTTCCGGAAACTTATATAGCAAGATCATCATGTGACATAACGTGAGATTGAGACAACTTAAGGCATAAGTAGGAGCAGCAGACATACAAAATTGCATGCACATTTGGCTGTCAAAAAAATTAGTTCACGTTGTATACCACACAATTTGTAATTCGTTCAAAAAAAAAGGCTCGTGTCGCTTGGTCGGTTCAAAAAATACGATGGCGGTGACATCGTGACAGCTGATGAATCATGGATGTACGCGTATGAGCACGAAAGTAATCAGCAGGGTGTTTCAAGAAGAGCCAAATACAACAAAAGTTGTTCGCGTACGCAGCACTTTCAAGCAACTGGTCGCCTGTTTTTTCGGAAAAACTGAACAGGTTGCAATCGTATCACTAGAACAACGCAGTACAGTCAATTCTGAGTGGTACATAAGTTGTCTGCCAAGCAAATAAGAAAATCAACCGCCGAAGACGGCTCACTCTTCACCATGGCTATGCGAGCTCTCACACATCGGCTCAAACTCAACTGCATCATCCGCCATATAGTACTGATTTGGTAAAACATGACTTCCTCTTACTACTGTACGTAAAAATTGAGAGAGTGAGCGGTCAACAACTGCGTTCAGAATACAAGTTTTGGATATAACTCAATCAGAAACTATATATAATATTAATCTGTATTTGTATTCTCTAATCGCGAAATAAAAGCGGCAACCCTCGTACATAGCATGCGTGGGTTATGAACTGAACTGTAACTCAAACTCCAACTAAAAGCAAATATTTTGCGAAGAGCAGCGTCGCATTAAGCCAAAAACTTACTTTTCTTGGCATTTTTTTTTTTTTTTTTTTTGTTCCTTGTACTTTATCAGCGGCGTTGTGACAGCTGTCAATATACAATATTGAGGATTACAGCAATGACACGTCTTACGAAAAAAAAAGCTTTGTGTCAATATATTAAATTATGGCTTAAAGGCTTTGGTCGTCTTAGTGGCGTTCAACTTTTTGGCACGCGGAAATCCGCAGATAAATACATGTGGAAATTGCAAAACGCTAAGAAGCGGCAAGCGGCTGACATATTCGCAGCTTGCTTGGGCATGTCTGCGTTGCGATGATGAGAGATATTGAATTTTGAATGCATAAAAATAGAGTAGTTAGGCGAGAAACTAAGGGCGGGCTCACGCTCTCGCTTTCTTGTCATTAACATAAAAAAGAAATCATAATAACTTTAATTAGCTGGGAAACAAAACACAAAAAGAAGGCAAAATACTGAAGCTGCCATGGTTTTGTAATTTTCTACGCTGCTTCAACACTTTTAGCAAAAGGTTTTCTTTATTTTCTTTATTTTTTTGCTTTCAACACTGCTGCTGGGCGTGCTATGCCATGGCGTTGCTCATACGCACCGTGTACACCGTCAACAGCTCACAGCTGAACTTTAATAACGAAACGCAAAGAAGTTGCACTTAAACAAAAAAAAAAGCTGATGAAGAAAAATCATGTTTAATTAAAAAGCAAACTTCTCAACGTCCCTGCCGTGTAGCTTGCCGTTCGTTGTGCATTTAATTACATTTTTACTCTACTTCAGTTTATTTCATTTGCGCTGTACTTCTCTAGCTGAGCACTAGTATGCACATAAATGCTTTATATACGGGTTTTTCATTTTTAATTTTCAAAAAGAAAAATAAAACAAAAAACCACACTGCGAATAACGATTGAACTCTTAGTTCAAAATAAAGTGTGGTTTATGACATTATATGTGAAATACAACAGCATACAAATGACGACCACCTAGAGCTTGCGCGCACAACTTGATACGAAACAGCTAATGGGGCGGTATCTCGGCCAAAACGAATTTTGTCTTTCAAATAGAGTCCAATCCAGAGTTTGGAGAATTGTCAGCGTAATCCGCTAAAAATAAAGCCGAAAGTGTTATTAAATCACATGCTCTCAATGCAACATACACAAAACGCGAGATTATATATATTCCCACATACGTTCGTGTTGTGTGGCATGTGGCGCTATCCTGCTGGACCCAAGCACAAGCACATCATGGAATGGAAGCAACAGCAGCAATATTTGCGGATGCTGCACAGATCTTTCAATATCTGCTACGGAGCCGATTCCTTCGAATTTTTGCACTATCTGTTGAATTGAACACAACTGTGTGTTGGTGCAAAATCTTTTCGTAATGCTCGAAAAACGTTCACTGCATTTTCAACGATGTTTCAGTATAATTTTACCAAACTAAAGAACACGTTGTACGACGCTAAAACGATTCATATAGTAAAATACCAAACATTCAACGAACGATATGACGCTTTGGTTGACAGACATATTGAAAACCCGTATATCCTTGTCTGTATACGCCAATTATAAGTTTTCCAAGTTGAAGTTTGCCAAGATCAAACGCTGTTTACTCAATGCCAGCCATATATCTACGTGCAAATAGCAAAAAAGTTTAGTCATCGTTTCGTTGACATTCCATCAAATGAAGTTAACTAAAATTGAATTTAGGAAATTTAATACTGCTTGCAGACAAGTCGTTAATTAAAGTAACTTTAACCTCAGCTCGAGGTTATGTAAATCAACAATCACAAGCAGAAGTGTAAGCACACCTGAGAAATTATTCATTCCTCTAAATACCTACGCACCCGCACACTGCCGCACACCCACACACCTGCACACCCACACACCCGCACACACATGCATTTGTACAAATTTTGCGGCTTAAAGTTAATTCATTTTGCAAGTGTTTACCCAGCCTAGCATTAAAACGAACATAAGTATCTATCTGGGATACAGACATATACAGTCGAAGACAGCAGATACAAAAACACGTGGCTCAGCTCGCACGAATTTGTATATATATGTGTACAAGGATGCTTGGAATATAACGCACCTGAGTAAATTCGTTAAGCACGCAAAGCTCACAAATAAACAACCCGTGAAACGAGAGAGCGACGCAGAAACGCCAAAAACCGGAAGGAAACGCGTGTGGATTCATTCGAGTGCAAATATTTCAATTTTGAAATTGATAAGACCTATTAATGTGCAAATACATGTGAGTCTCACACGTACAACACTTATTGCTCTGTAAACAGATTTTTGTAAATTCGCTAGACTTTGCCGCTCCGCCCGTCGTTTCACAATTTCCTAGAGTCACTCACTGTCTTATTTTATAGCAACGATAAAGTTAAATCTAAAACTTTACTTTAAGAGGCAAATGATGTATTAAAGCTTGACGCACGTCCAGCATTTTGCCTGCGTTTAATATCTGACGCCAAGACGAATATAAATCACTTTTTTTTTCTGGAATTCCCGATTTGAGTTGCATGCATGAATGAAGATAAATGTTTGTGACTTCACTTGGCACTACGCTGCCGAGTTAAATGTGCTTATTTTCAGTAAGGGATAAACAAAAATTACTACGGCAATATAAATGTGTATAAATTTTAAACATTTAAATATTGCACTTTGTGTGTTACCATTTGTTCTGTAGCAATTGCTTTTTGGAAATCCCCATGGTTGCGGTTTCCAATTATGAAATGTTTAAGTAGGTAGCTGTCTTCATAGGCAAAAATTAATTGTCTTTTAACGTTTGGATTTTCTGTCTGCCATCATCATCATCATCCTTGGCGCTACAGCTACAGTTCAGCTTTGGCCTTTCGAACAATTTCTCTCCAATAGTTTCTATCCTTCGCCGCTTCTTCCCAATTTTCGACGTTTAGTTTCTGTAAATCTGCTTCAACTCCATTTATCCAACGTGATCGCGGTCGCCCAACTACTCTTCTTCCATCCGGTCGGTTAAAGCACGTTCTCTTAAGAATCGGGTTGCGTGTTCTCGCGACATGGCCAGCCCATCTTAGCCTTTGCGACTTGATATAGGCGGATAAATTTGCATCGTTGAATAACTCCTGCAGTTCTTCGTTGGTACGAATACGGTAGTTAGAGTCATCGACCCTTACCGGCCCCAAAATTCTTCGCAGAAATTTCCGTTCTGTTCTTTCCAGGAGATACACATCCGACTTTCTCAGAGTCCATGCCTCTCATCCGTATGTTAATATAGGACGCATCATTGTTTTATATAGTCGGATCTTAAGATTCCTGTTAATAAGACGCGACTTCAAGTGAGTTGAGAGCGAGATGAAAGTGGAGTTCGCAGCTTTAATTCTTTCCCTGATATCATTAAGATAGTCGTTAGTAGCATTAATGTATGACCCAAGATATTTAAACTGATCAACAACTTCAAAGTTATAATCGTCAACGGTTATATTTTGTCCAAACCGCCTCACCCAGTGCGAATTTCCAGCTAAAAGGATTTTTGTTTTGGATTCATTTATTAACAATCCAGCCTCTTTTGCTTCCTTTTCTATTTTCACAAAAGCTTCTTTCATGGATACCACTGATCTACCGATTATATCTTTGTCATCTGCATACGCAAGAAGTTGCGATGAAGTGCCCCATATTGGTTCGGAGGTTCGAAGTCCAGCGTTTCTTACTATTTGCTCCACCGTAAGAATGAAGAGTTCTGTGCTTAGGCTGTCTCCTTGCCTTACTCCAGAGCTAGTTTCAAAAGATTGGGATATTTTGTTTTGAATCCTTATTACATTTTGGTTTCCACTTGTAGCCATCCTTGCTAATCGTATTAGCTTGCATGGTATTCCGAGATCTTTCATTGAGTTCCAAATAAAGGTCCGCTTTAAGCGGTCAAACGCTTGTTTATAGTCAATAAATAGATGACTTGTGTTTATTCCGAACTCAGAGCATTTCTCAAATATCTGTCTGAGACAAAAAATGTGATCAATTGTAGATCTATGAGGCCTAAAACCAGCTTGGTAGTCACCAGTTATTGTCTCGGAATAGCATTTTAGTTTTTCTGCGATTCTGGATGTTAGGGCCTTGTACGCTGTGTTGAGGAGAGATATACCTCTATAATTATTGCACTTTAGTTTACTTCCCTTCTTGTGGATTGGTATAACGACCGCAGTTTTCCACTGTTCTGGCATTTGTTCTGTGGCCCATATCTTTCCAATTAGTTCGGTTAAACTGTTTAGAAGTGCTTCTCCCACATATTTAAAGGATTCAAATTGTATATTATCCATTCCTGGTGATTTGTTTGCTTTTGCTTTACTGATAATGCTTCGTACTTCGTCCATTGTTGGAGCTTCTATGTCAATGTTGTCTTCTAATATATCTATATGGGTCTGTTCTACAGTTTCGTCATTGAGCACTAAGTTAAAGTGCTGTCTCCATCTTTCTAAGACTTCGTCCTGTCTGTGTATCATTGTACCATTTTCGTCGTTTATGCACTGAATTCTTGGTTGGAAGCCCTTTGTTTACTTTCTTAACTTTTTTGTACAGTTCCCTAACATTCATATTTCTGTAGTCTTCTTCAAGCATTAGAATCTTCTGCTCAAGTTTTTGATTCTTTTTACGTCAGCAAGCATGGTTAAAGTTTCTTCTTGCAGATTTGTACTCCTCAGTGTTTCGTCTTGGGGTTCGTTGCAGCATCTTTCTTCTCAGGTCATTCTGCCATCATCATAATAACTTATATCAAAGCGAGTTCAGAAGGTTCAGGGTAGCCTAGATTTCCTACGATTTCTCTTGCTCTAACTTAACTAAACTTAATACGCCAAATCAAGCATCCTGAAAACCTGAGCGAATTGCGTATCTTTTGGGCTACTTTGCTAAGCAATCTATAAACTTTTCTGTTACTTTCTGTTTTCATCTTTTACTCGCTCTTATTCAATTATAAGCTCAACTTGACTTAGTTGTGCCCCTAAGAAAAATCAATAAATAAATGTGACTTATTGAAATACGCATTTGGAAGAAAACAACTGTGCGAAATTATTTATGTTAAGAGTAAGTCTTTATTGTTATACTCAACGCATTGAATCGAAGCAGAATTAATGCGGCTTTATTCAAGCTACTTAAGTTTCAAGCAGGCCCCTTGGTTCGACTAATTTGTATTTTTGACCAACTGATACTATAAAATATTTTATTTCGAAATGAAATTAAAGTTGAATGTTTTTCATGTGTAGCTATAATTTCCAGCATGCATACCGATATATCCGCTGGCAAACAACAAAGAAACATATGTTAAATCACTTACAAAACTATATGCATATTGTAGTGGTTGATATAGTATGTATGTACGGATGGCCGGACATATATATATATATATAGAGCAGACGTATTTACATTAAGCACTTTGGAACTGCTATTAAGCTTCCTGCTTCCAGCTTCCAACTTTGGTGACAAACACACACGTTCATTTCAAGGGAAAAGCGTTAAGGAGGTTGCATAAAAAATGCGGAAACAGGAAAATCTCGGACGTATAAAAAAACAAAAAAAAATAAAGAAAAAAGGTAGCAACAAGATGGTAGTAGCTACATAGCTGTTCGGTTAAGTCAAAAACAACTACAAGTTGGGTGAGAACTTGGCAAACATTAACTTGGCTGCGATGCTGTTGCTCTGTTGCAAAGACTATGAATAAGAGTATGCTGTTTGAGTAAACTAATTTATATATTCCACCAAGTGAGTGAGTGAGTGAGTGTATACTGTGTGTCTGAGCGTAGTTGTTTCATGTCAGACACTGTAGCAGAAATATGTGCAACACGCGTAGGCACTAAGGTAAGACAAACTCTCGTAGCATACAGGCCTACAAGCAGCAATTTTGTCAAATATTAAACGAAAAAAGTAGCATTATGGGTCACAGTCGTCGTTGTTTCTGCTTGTCTAGCACTGACATAGCTAGCAAATAAATAGACGACGCTATTAACCCAAGCAAATCTCTATTAATTAAAGACACGGCCGACTGACTGTATTGCACTGTTCACTGCCAGCATAGCTATTAATAGAGCTATTGCTAGGCTATGCCTACGAAGCGAAGACCATACTATAGCCAAGAATCCGACAAAGAACCCAACTTGAAAATCCAACAAGCTTAAGCATTTTAATTTTTTGCACTAAAAAAGCACTTATACTCTGCTTAAAAATACATTCCCTTTTCGTCAGGCATTCGTCAAGGCACTGCCGAATTTTCTATAAAAATAAAACCTTTTATGGACTATAGATGGTAAGGGAATAAATAAAGCGACCGACTGGCTGTTGATGGTATGGAAAAGTTTTGTTTGTCAAAATGTAATACAGAACAAACAGTGGCAAAATAATGTGAACACATAAAATTGCGTGAAGTTTTTTATTTACTTTTTTTTTTTTTCCCCTCCCCCCTTTGAGTGCTGTTGTCCGCTGTCAAGAGCTTTTTGGGTTAGGAGTCTAGTGGTCCGTATAAATTGTTTGAAACAATTTATACTTTGAATAGTAAAATGTCTAGTATACTTTGCCTTTGTTCTTGTATTAAAGCCTTGCAGCTATTGCTGTGTATGTGCCAAACAGATATTACAGCAACTTTATTTAACGAAATAAAATAAGATATGTTGCGCAAAGTAATATGATTAGTTTGGTAAACTTGAGCATACTCTATCTATAAGCATGCATACGAAATGCTTAGGTATTAAGTGACTTAGCTTGCTAAATCTGCCGTAACTTTTGGGCTCAACTTAAACTGCTACTGCTGGCCAACAAGTAGCGGCATTTTGGCCAAAAGTTATCAAGCGCAATTTATCAAACTCATGATGGCCTAAAAAAAGCAAAACATTCATAGTAACAGTTAACATTAGTTTAATTTAATTCACACAACCTTTTTAATTATGTTTACGTGAGATTTAGAGCGAGCTGTAATTTGGATGCATGCATTTGTTATAGAAATCACAAGTTAATTAAACAATTTCGAAAAGATTAAACAAATACTGATTTAATAAAATATATGATCAGTCCACATTGTTCACTGCGTTGTTTTTTGTAATATACGGCAGCCCAGGCACAATACGCTCGTTTCGTAGGCATTTTTGAGTGAACTTCTTTGTTACATCGAAAAAAAAATTTCGAGTTGAATCTTAAACAAACACATTGCCTTGAGCAACAGTTTTTGTATCGAAAAGCGTTGCAGTATTTACTTTTTTTATATCATCTAGTTCGCTCGTTTCAGTGGTCATCACATCATTTGGCACCGAATTGTTCGTTACATTTAAACAATTTTGAGATAAATGTTTGCAATTGCTTTGACTATCAATTTTTGCATCGAATGGCGTCTCGCTGGGTACTTGTTTTAAATCATTTAGAACATCAACATTGGAAAAGCTATCAATAGATGTTTTGAAACGAAATGTTTTGGGCGACTTCGCTGGCTTCGGTGCCGAGAGCTCTTTAACACGATCCGCATAACGCAGCGTATTTAGCGTATGCTCACAGCAACGTAATCCCGGCGATATCATGGCAATCATACAAGTTTTTACTTTCTTACCGCCAATAAATGAATCGCGCAATACCTGTGTTAGTTTGGAGGCACGAAACGGCAGGTGCTTGGAATGCAATCCCAGTGCTCGGATGCACTCCTTTAATGCCAGCAATGATTTGTTTATATCGGAGCCCTCGAGTCGTGTACGCCGACTTAATGAGCAATTATCGGCACCACGTTCATTTCCAGCTAAATCGATGAGTGAGAATTTGCCCTCCAATTTATCACATTTCTCACTACGCAATATAATCTGAAAGATTGCATGAGAACGCGATGATTTTAAGTTAGCCGATGTTTGTCCACAGATGCGCACTCCATTGCCCATTTCTATGAGTTTTAACACATCTTCGGTATTAGCAACTAGCATTTCCTTTAAGCCAACGATCTGTACCTGCTGCTGGCCATCTTCTAAAACACGCAATTGCCGTTTGCCATGCACCAAAAGATCGAAAACTCTCGAACCATATATTTCAAAAAAGGCACAGGTGACTTTAAAGCCCAGGCCAGCGTATCTTGGCTGGCGTAGCATTTCAAACACATCTTTGGCGGCTAATGCGTAAATACCGTCTAGGCAATTTTTAAGCGATTTGTTCGCTAACTGCCCGCCCATGGTGTGCGTCTTACCTGAACCCGTCTGGCCGTAGGCAAAACAAGTGGACATGCCGCCTTTAAAGATATGTTTTACAAGCGGCTTGGCGGTATATTCATAAACGAATTCGTTAGAACATTGCTCATTGAATATATAGTCGAATTTAAATTTATGACTATCCAGATATTTCGTCAGATTGACCTGTTTACGCGGCTCGTGCACAAATAGCAAATTTCTCGTTGGCACAGATACAATATCCAATTCGCGCTCAATCAGCTCCTTTCTGCTTAAGGGTCGCTTGCGTACACACACAATAATACGATGCTGTTTCTGCAGCTGATCAAAGCCCTCCAATGTTTGGGAATTGATCGACTCTCGATGCTTCGAGATCATGCGTGCTATTTGCCAGTTGGGATGCATGGGCTCAATTTTTTTTATTTTTTCAAACTGCTGCTTGACAACGGCGGTTTGACTTGGCTTCTTACTCTTCTTTGCTCTAAGCCTGCCAACGCCAGCTTCAAGAAGACAAGTTTCAATACGGTTTTGTTGTGGAACGGCTGGAGCGGCTGTGCCAGTTGTCGTCAATGCATATGCATTATGCTGTGGCACGCGTGGCATAGGTAAAACGACAGCAGCTCCTATTGTGTACCTGTCACGATGAGCAGCCATTTGTAAGATTTGAGGGTTATTTTTGCCATACGAAATGAAACCGGAACTTGACTGCCCGAAGATTTGCGGATTCATTTCGATTATGACATCTAATGACAAGTCTTTACCACAAATGACATCACCCTCGGGCCACTCTACAGTTACCGCATTGACAGTGCCGCCCTCAAGTTTTGTTATAACCGCACTGTGAACTCGACCATCGGAGCGCTTAATCAAGACTTGCTGGTTAATTGATAGCCTGTCCATGTGTGTGTTTAAATCAAAAAAAAAAAGTTTAAAAAATTCTGATTTCTACAACAAAAACAGTAAAAAAAGCGAAATTTGAGACAGCCACAAAAATTTGAGTAAACAAGCAGAGAGTATTGTATGAAAATATAAAAATTCTTAGTGTTTTAGCAGCAAAACAAAAAATATTGTATGTACATTAAAAAGTCGATACATCTGCATTACTCTGTACGAGGTTTCAGCACAATTGTATTTTACTTTGACTGCTGCCAAGCTGATACATACATATATTCATTTTTCATTTCCGATTTCGCGTTGCGGTATTTCCGTTAATTTTTTCTCATATTTCATGCTGGGGCTCAATGCAAAGAAGTTCAACAACGTGTCGCATCTGTTTGTGTGTAAAAATGAAAACTCGCATTTCTTTGCAATTCATTTTTCATTTGCACATCAGTGACGTTGTATTGCTTTAAAGCTTTGGGTAATCCTTTTAGAAATGACACACCTCCCTGGTCGATGCTTGTGAGTAATTTGCTTTTATTTCTTTTCATACATAACGCATTATTGTCAAATTTTTTGCTTTTTTTTCACAATGTGACAGCATTAATCTTAAACGAATGGACTGACGACTGTTTCACCCCAATCTCACTCTCTCTCTAAGCATACCTTTGGCCTAAAAAAAGATAAAAAAAACACACACACACACACAGAAAACCCAAAGACAGCTGCGCGTTTAAGTGTTTGGATTTACTTTCGGTAACTGAAGTGCTATTACCGCAAGAAGTTCAACAGCAACAACAACAGCAACAGGAACTCAAATGCATGTCCACCTACAAATCTGAAAAGAGCAACAACGGGCAGCAGCAGCGTCTGCTCTAAGAAGTCATAAACCACTCAGTGGCCAACTAAAATACCACAAATATTTGCTGCTCCCCAACCAACAACTCGGAGTAAATCCAAGCGAACACAATCAGTCCCAGTCGAGCAGCAACCGCTCGACCAACTCTCTTGCCACTCACGTGCACTCACGTTCGCTGGTTTATGTGCTTTACTCTTTCGCTTTTGATATATAGCGGTCGTTCCGTCGTGTTGCTCCGCAGCGTCGCTTGTACCTTTTCAAATTACCTTTTCGGCATGAAGCGCTCGACGTGCCGCTTGGCATTTGGCCGGGTGTGTGTGTGTGTGCGGAACAGAGAGTGCTACCATTTATTTTATTGCCACCTTACCGCACAGCTGCAGCTAGTCCCAGCGCCAGACCCAGCTCCAACCCCAGCCTGTCGCAATCACAGGCTGCAATGAGTAAAAACTTTGAAAGCTGCCGTAAAATAAACGAAAAACTGACCCAAAATGTTGTATTTTTACTAAATTTGGATTTGCGCAATGTATTTTTTTTTTTTTTTTTTGGCCATGGCATTTTAACGAAATTTCGTTACGTTAGCATATTTGCCAAGGCTTACAAGCTCTAATGCATATGGCAGTTTCAACTGCTACGTTTATCTAGGCAATTGTAATGTCGCAGAAGATATAGTCTGGCCAGGAACTTACTACACAAGCCTCCTAAGCACAAAAAGGTTGAAGCTTGCCATTTTTAATTGAAAACACATGTTTCTTCATAGTTTATGCTTAAAATGCGATTAAATTAATTTCACACACCACAAAACACATGACAAAGTCAATGAACGTACAACGAAAGGGTTTCAAAGCAGTTGTCTTGCGGTTCGTGCTGGTAAAACCCCAAAAACTCTTGGTAAAATCGCAAAAGTAGCCCAAAGTTGTTAAGAAAACTACACAATACACATGCCCCCTACCAACACCCACCCCCACACACACACACACACACGTGCTTACATATATACGTAGGTGTAGGTACACATTTCTGTGTCTATATATAGCAACCTACACACTCAAGCTTTTTAAGCGCACGCACACTTGAAAAGCCACTCAGCCAAGTGTTAAAACTAATTTACGACAATTTGACCAACAAACAACAATGGGCACTGCCCTGGCCCCGCACATCAGGTGCTTCACAAACTTAACACGAATTTCATGTCATTTCCCAGCATCAGCAACTTAGGAGCATCCATCTACTACTACCAACTCGTACTACAATACCCAGACCGCAAAGCACATTGTTAGAGCAAATCCTTTGCCACAACTAGATAACAATCTGTTGCCGAAAATAGCGTAAGGATTGAAATACCGCAGATAATTGGTTTGCCTTAAAGATTTGCTGCATTTTCAAATTAGAACGCATACATTTTTTTTTAAGTAAGCTTTACTTATTGATTGGCAAACACAAACGCCAGCCAAAGCAATTACCTATACACAAAATATGCAATTCACCCCTTGGCTGCCGCGTCATGCATAAATAATTAGTGCGTTGGCGTCTAATTAAAGCTTGCACTACTCCATTAAACGCTCAGTGGCAACAAACACAAAAAAAATCATTAGTAACGAAAAATGATTTTATACAAGAATTTTGTGCGTGTTATTAATTAGCCATCTTGGCTCTCTGCTGTATGATTGACAAATTTTTAACAATAAATAGTTAATCGTAAAACAGCTGGGACTTGACTCATTACTTTTTACATATAAGTCTATTACAGGCATTATCCGTGATCATGCCCTTACCATGATTGCATTGCTCCACCTCGAATAGTTTCTGTTCATTCTCTATAAGAATTCGCATTTGGTTGCGACGCTCGGTCAAGGCTAGCGACTGTAAAGTGCGCAACTCGAATGTAATGGGCTTGAGCAAGGATATATAGGGTGCTTTGCTACCGGGTTCCGCACTGCCATGACAGTTAATCCAATCAACTAATCTGTTGTGGTACACACAATGTTAACTTTATACTTTTTGTTTTATAAACAAAACTACTTACATGTTGGGCATTATGTAAGCTGCAAGTTAGCTTAAACGTAGATAAGTTATTGCAAAAAAAAAATATGGAAATCAGAATATATTTTTTATAGTTTTTGCTATAAAGAATTTTGTATTTGAATTTGAATTGGAGTTATATAAGTGAAGCTACAAAGCCTGCCAAGTGAGAGAAGTGAAAATAAATTTAAAAAGTTGTAAAAATTTTAGTTTACTATCACAAACGAGAACTTTTGCTGATACACTCTAGAAGTGCTACGATCAACAACGAAATTAAAAGGAGGAAATGGAGCTGGATTGGCCACACGCTCAGGAAGTCAGATGAAGACATCGCCAAGAGATGGAATTCGCAGGGTACACGACGCCGAGCACGCTCTCGACAGACCTGGGTCAGAACTGTGCAAGTCAGGAGAAAGCGTTGTGGAACGAATTGCGTAGTGTCGCCCAAGATAGAAGGCGTTGGAAGGAGTTTGTGTCCGCCCTAGGAGCGTCAAATCTAACTGCATCAATTGTACTACTTTGTGTTGTTATTTTGCAGCATAATTTAAGTAACAACAAAGAGAATTTTCTCCGATTTCTGGAATAGACTTGGGAATCAGCGTGCAAAGACAATCGTGACGATTGAGCGATTGGCGCGACATTTGAATTGTTGAGTTTTTTTACAATTTAATTCTCTTTGGCAACACAAACTTAGGACTGCTTAATTATACAGAATAAGCAAATATGACATATTAATATAGCGCATTGAAATAAAAGCAAACAAGTACAACACAGACATTTTGACACCTTTATAGCTCAATAAATTTGACTATATATATATACTGAAGACTATGTATATACTGAAAAGACCACGCTTCATGTGCATAAAAGCAATTTGTGCAAACAAACCAGTTCATTAGAAAGTCGCTCGGGATTTTGATTTCACTTTTGATTACATTCAAGATGCAGGGGGGAGAGAGAGAGAGAGAGAGAGACCCACGCCCACTCATATACAAGCCGCCACACACGTACCCACGACGAATGGGGTTGTAAGTGAGCCATAGACGTTAAGTCTACAATTACCAAGCTTTGTGACTCGCATTGGACTCGTTATAGCTTAAAAAGTAGTAAAATGGCAAGCCAGAGTGTGCATGCAGTGGGGCAAACTGGATACTCAGGTAGTAGTCGTCGGGTGGTTAGTTTAATGTTAATCCTTGACTTGACTAGTTCTAGGCGCCAAACGCTGTTTCCCCCCGCAACCCGTTGTCTGCCAATGAAAATGTTTTCACCCGTCAGCCCGAGCGGGCAAACAAGGCACGCAATTGCATGCTAAATGCAAATGATTTCTCATGCAGAGCTCAACTAATATGCAAAAATTATGGCTTGTAATTTAAGAGGCACTGCTAGTGGGTACTTTTAATGACATAAAAGGTGCGACGATACCCAGCTCCTTATGCCAAAACTAGCATGCATGTGTATCATCTTTATGTACATTATTTTATGTATACATAGCTCATATACAGCTTGTCAAGAAAGTGTTTACACATTGAAAAAAATTTGTGTTTTTTGACTTTCAATGTAAATATAAAAGCCTTTTGTTTAAATTCATGCAATTTTTTTGATGCACATCCATTTGTTTATATGTTTTTTATTAATATGTAAAAAAATAATTACAAAATTATCTACACTTAGCGAGAAAATCAACAAAATCTAATTTATCATAGATGCGCTGCTGTCAAGAAAGTGTTTACACAAAATACTTAAGCTATTTTAAAATTAATTTTTATAACAAATATTGATTAATTTATGTAAATTTAATATATTGCATGCCTTCCCTTAGGTTTAACAACACATTGTGGGCGTTTTTCTATTAAAAAAATTAGCTTTTTAAGGTCATATTCCTCTGGGACTTTGCGGCACTCTTGTAGAATAGCAGCTTTCAGTGCTGCTCGGTTATTAAGCGACCTTTTTGCCACTTTTTTCTTTGCGGGCCTACAAATTTTCAATTGGGTTCAAGTCAGGGCTCTGAGGTGATGTATTGATGACCTTACTGCACTTGTAAAGGAACCAGTTCCTCCAATTAAACGCCATATGCGTAGGGTCATTGTCTTGATACAAATTGAAATCAAGCTTATTGTTGCTATAAAATCAAAATTTTTGGGGCCTCGATCTTAAATTCAATTTAAAAACACTAAATATTGTACTACTTTTATATATATTTTTTTTTAATTCCAAATCTCCAACTCCTGTACCATATGATACGTAGGGTATATTGTGTGTAAGTCGAAAATTTACACGGAAAACACTCAGCAGAAATGTTCGTAGACCCCCGCAAGTAAGCTAAAGTACATCAGTTCCAACGCCCATCATCTAAATCACTAATTGTTATCCAAGGGGATGCAAGTTTACTTTAGTTTAAAAATACTTTAAAAATACTTGCTTCAGGTAAACTTTGGGGATTGTGTCTTTTGTGAATTCAATTCTTTGGAAAACAGTCAAATATTTAAAACGATCTCTAAATAGTTCTACTATTCGAAATCAAAACGTAGAATGGCAGTTTAGTGTTAGAAAAAGTGATGCAAAACCAAAGCGGTATGAATACGATTTTAAGCAAATCAATTTCAGCGCCAGACCTCAACGCTGGGATTAAGTTCGCGTAAAGTCCGCATGAAGTAATATGTGCAAAATCGTCTGATTAGAGCATAAACCTGCCAAAGCATAAATTGTTTGTTTTTCAATATTATATAAAAAAATGTCGCATCAAAGGCGTAACATGGCTATAGCTCTATTAACAGCTGTTCGAAGAGAACGCGAACCTACAGTTTATAGCCGAAATCGAAGGTGTCTTTTTAGGTAATACAGTTTTCCCTAGGTAAGTAGCGCTCAGAATGCAATTGAAACTACGAGCTATAAGAGTATTTTTAAAAAAAATTGGTTTACTTTAACGTATAGCTTTCATAGTACAAAACTTTCAAAAAATTATTTTTTATACAAAGTTGTTTGTACTTTGTATGATTTCGTAGAACATTTATAGGCTGCTCAAGTGTTGCTGTTTAAATCAGTTGACTTTACCATATAACTGCCATAAGCAAAATCAGTAGAAAAAAATAAAAGCGAAATGCTGCAGGGCAGTTCACAGTCGTCTGCACTCGACCTTAACGTATACAATTTTTTTTTTTTTTTTGTAATAATTATGCAGAACGATATTTTATTTCGAAACATAAAGTCAAAAGTAAACAACTCAGAGCGTCTTGAAATAAGTAATACGAACGAACAACGAACCTTATTTAACGCCATGTGGATACATGCATTTGATTATAGCCTTACAGCCTACGGCCTTTGTCTGAGTGTTAGCCACCCCCAACCCCCAAACCAAAGACGCAATGGACGACTCTCGAGACGCCCAACAGCCGTTGGCTCTGTTTATTATGCACTTCAATGAGGACATCGAAGTTTCACACGCTTTTTGCATGTGTGCGTAGTCACATGCTTATACTTACGCTGCTCCACGAGATTTTCATATGGTCTAAGGTGCAGGATGCAGGATGCAGGATGCACGTTGTACGTTGGCTTTTGCACGCTTTTCACTAAAAACAAGTGTTGTGCAAACATTTTATGTATGAATGGAGGGCATAGAATTTAGCTAAGGCATCAGCGAAACCTCGAGAATTTTGCTTGGAATAAGGCCATGTTTGCGGTGCAAACTCTGAAAGTGAAAATAGGTAATATGTATGCGCTTTGTATGCAAGCAGTCTCACATGCGATGCAGCACGATGTTGCTATTTGCACAAGCCGATACCTACCTACCTATATATATATATCTATATGGTATTGACAGCACAAATTGGAAAATTGCTAACAGTAGTGTATGTCAATTAATCATAGCAGTGAATGATGATTGCACATTTATTTCAAAAAAGTTATCAATTCTAGTTTCTAACAAAGACACGTGATACTATTAGACTATATAGATTTGGACAAAATGTGCGTCTCTTAGGCTTCGTTGTAGAAAGTCTACTATCGCCAGTTAAAACTCTTAAAAACACATGCTATGGTGCTTGCACAATTTCTTAAATGCATTTAAACCAAGCGAAAATCCCCAAATTACGTACTTAAACAACAACAATAACTTTATGTCCGAGCGCGGCCTCAACGCGTACAACCGTAACAAGCCAGCAGCTCGGCCAGCAGTCGCCTGCTCTCAACGGTGATGATGACATGCAGTTTGTTTACTCTCTTCCTTTGTAAAAATAAACTATTCTCATACTCAACTTGGACTTGGCATGCTGCAGCGCTTACCAAAAGGCACATATAAAAATGGAGGGCTTAATTAAAAAGCAAAAATGTGCTGCGATTTTCCGCTTTTTTAACCGCACACTGCAATCGGTAGCCATCCCTGCTGTTGCTGTTGGGCGGTAACATCGAAGGCAACGTGCAACGTGCAACATGCACCGTGTCCTTGTCCTTGCAGCAACAGTCCTCCACTGTGCCAAAAAGTACGAAACACAAAGGAATAAAAAAGGCACAACGGTTTCAAAAAAAAAATGAATGAATGAATGAACCACTTAGTGGTGACATTTTGTGTCTTCCAAAGCAAAGAAGTATATTGCAGTTTCGGAACTACTGGCAAGTAGTTAGGCTTACGTGACTGACTCTTTCTCATTTATGGGTTTTGTGTTTATTTTTTCTAGCATTTAGGAAACCTCTTCAGACCCTTTAAATAAATACGCATATGCATTTGTATGCAACCAGCTTGCAGTTGCAACAAGGTAATGAGCAAAGTTGAAGTGCTCATTAAAATTGAAAACTTACAGCAAGTGCCAAGTGTGTGTCTGGTTGGTTGGTTTGAGTATGCCATATGGACATGTCTACATAAGGCAGATGCAAAGAAGCACATGTTTATGTAGTTATCGTATAATTATATAGTATAATTAATTTGCTTTAACCTACTGATTTAACAATATTAATTTTTTTTCAAATTAAACGCGTTGGCGTTGACCTACTAGTTAAATTTCTCACGCATCACTCGACCAATTACGCTTTTCAACTTGTCAACCCTAAAAAAAAAACCCCCAAAAAGTTACCCCTAGAGTAGACGATTGAAGGCGGCGGCTATGGTTTACTTTATTGCGCCAAAATTAAGCAGTTGGAAGGAACAAAAAGCGGCAATGAATGGGGGTAGGGCAGGGCAAATGGCCAACTACTCGTAAATTATGACACTGTCGCACTGATGTTGACACGGCTGGCTTTGCTGTGTGGGAAATGGCTTTTCGATTGCAACAATTTATAATTTGATTAGCTGAATGCACATTCGAAGCCAAGTCTATCCATTGTAAATAAATGCTAGCGGAAGTGCATTTGAGTGGATAGTAAAGCGTAGCATGCAAGCCAAACCCAGCTCTGTAGTAATAAAGCTCAAGTAATCAATGGAGACTTAAACGTTGACTTACTAATTATGAAAGCTACTCTTCTCATGCCCAATCTGCTCAGCGAATTCTTTAGTCTTTCCGCCGTACTGGTCTGTCTTGCTTTCTCTGCTGCTTAACGTAAATTACTAGAATTTTCATCGTAAAGCAGTAAAAATATCATCTGAACAATTCTTTTCGTTTTGCTTTGAAACAACAAAACCACAGACAAAAAAAATAAATCGAGACTGGGGCCAAGACAATGACAAATGATGATAGAGTACGCTGCATAAACGATGTCATAGCTCAAAAACAGTAAAAGGTTATCGTCGGATTTCAATTAATAATACAAAGTGACGCTTTTTTATTAAACTTAAAAACAAAACCGATGAGCTTGTAGCGCTCCCCGCAAAGGCAGAAAAACAGCAAATGCTTTTGTGAACATACATATTTGCATCATGAATATTAAGGAACGCTGAAAGTAGGCAGGGTTGCGAATAGTATTTTTTAGTAGATTAATGAACGCAAACGGGATTGACAAAAACAATTTGTTATGTTGAAATCATTTGACCCATTGTCTGTTTTAGCTGAAACAGCGCTAAAGTGAATTTTGTGTTTTAAACAGGTATAAGTCGTCAGTGCTCAGTCAGTGCTTTGTTAAAGGAAGCAGCTCGATTTAAAAGCATTTATTTTATACTGCTCCGTGGAGCTTTATGATAAGTTATGTACATATTATTAGCGTACATTTTTATGATTCTGCTGTAATGAGTATATTCTGCGCTAACGAAATTAAACAGGGCATTGCATAACTACGGAGATAAAAATAGAGCGAGTTAAAGTGCAAAAGCCAAATTTATAAATGAAAGGGGAACAATGCATACTCTTTGAAGGCACCGATTGCTCAAGAAATGCTACTATTTTGATTATTGCCTCTAACTTTCATTGCCGACGTTAGATTTATTCGGTTATTACAGAAAGTCTAGAATTTTTTGCATTATTCAGAAAATAAGCTGGTTACTTTGAGTCTAACTATCACTCAATAATCAAAAAAAAAAAAAAGAAGCAACCAGAAGTTGTATTGAACTTTTACAAAATTTGAAATTTGACTGAAGTATAATAAATTATAAATTTCGCACATCTATAGCCTTGATGCCGAATAAATTAAATAATCTTGTTTGCCAGTTACAAAAAGATAAGATGCTAAACTAACAGCTGGGATTTCATAAGAACTAATACGACACAGAAACGCAAAAGCATTTAGGCTTATCTACATCGTACAGCTTAATAGCCTGGGAGTTAAGATTGGTATCAGTAAACTAGTACCAGTAAATGCTGTCAATTGACCTTTTAAATTGACGTGTCCAACAGGCGGAACTTTTTAGTCAAGCGCCAACAAGAAATGAACTGAAATTTCAAATTTTAGCCAAAAATGCATGGGAAGCGATAACACATTTGCCGCACCTAGTGTGTGTGTGTGTGGGGGCTGTTGCAGTCACTGCTTTGTTGCGTTTGTCTAAAAATGTCATGACATTTGGCAACACATGACATAAAGAAGGGTTATTGCCGTGTCGCTGTCGAAAGCAATCAATGGCGCAGACATGGACTTTCAAAGTGCACGTGCAAGTGCAACGTACACTGCCAACTATCTATGCACCTGTTCGCTGTACGGCTGGCTGTTCATTTTCAGGGTAGGAAAGCATTCATTACGTTGACCATACTGTCGCATTTGCTACGTGACACATGGCTAACTAGAATCTGACAAAAAAGAAAACGGAAAAATCGTGGCAAATGCAAAGAATACTACCCACCCCCCATACGCTAACTTCACAGCACAAGATGCAGTATGGCCACTTCTTTCACATTGCAACAGACTCAAATGCTGCTTATGGACTGGACTGTACTAATGTGTGCTTAGTAAACGTGAGCCGACGATACGCTTGACTTGTCTGTGCACCACTAAGTGGCATTCCTTTTGTACCAATTTCTGGCGGCTATACTTCACTTTCCTACCCAATTGCAGTCATCTGAAAATCTTAGTTTTGGCAATTCACAGCCTAACGCGCAGGTTTGCTGTGGCAATTATAATACTTGACCTGATTTGATAATTAGTCTTACGGCAACTATGCCTTTAGAATGCAATTAAATTGTATAAAAGCTTTACGAGATTTAGTTTTCTTAGAAGCCTCATAGCAAAAATTATTTGTATATAAGATAACTTAAATCCGTTACTAACTGCTTTGTTGTACATCTGCCATATTAGTCTTTTATATGAGCTTTGTGCCATGAATAAGCTATTGATGAAGCTGCAGAGCCAGATGAAATTGCGGTACACACGAAGCTTTAAATTGCAAGTAAATAAGGTGAGCCGGTTGCGGTTGGCCAACGTTTTACGTCCCCTGACAGAACTGAGTTATAGTTATGAGCATACTACATAGTGCAATGAGGGCACAAACACAAATACGACTACAACTCTAACAGGGTAAAGTAAATGTGTAAACATTTATTTATGTGGCAGCTACGAACCACTTTAAAGCCACTTCAATTGCCTTCGTTCACAGCTTTGGTGTTGCAACAAAAAGCGCTATAGCCATCGTATCGAATGGTCAAGTTTCTAGTATTATAGATGAGCACAACACGCTGTGCTTTTGCTGAAACCAATAAGCTTGTGATTTGTGGAGCAATTGAATAGGACACGGTCTACCTGCCACCACAAAGTTATTTACGTATTCTCGAAAAATATTTAAGTATCCTTATACAGTCGTACGCTCCGCAAGATATACACACTAATATTTGACCTGCAAAGCAGAGCAAAATTGTCGATTTACGTCTTTATGCTCTTTGTGACTTCTGTTCGATATGAAGCTAATTATGTTAAAAACTGTAATTTTTTTGCACATTAAGCATATGGTAAAATCATACAAAGTAGTTCTCTTGAAAGCGTCTTGCAATCAAGCAAAATTGAATTTGCGGTGTTAAGTAAAAGCATGTTGCAAAGAAAAAAATTTGCTTTCAGGTATGGCTGCACTTGTACTTTAATTTTCCTAAGAGTAAAATCAATGTTAACACATCTTTATACATACCTTCAGTCGGGTCAGTTTTTTTCAAGAGTGTTTTACCATCTATTTCGGTTTTCTTTTTACATTCCCAATATGCAATCACCTTTGTGCAATTGTGTGTGTGTGTGTGCGCGCGCCGTTTACATCTTTATCGCAATTACATTCAACATTTTTGCCTTTGTGCACTAAAAGTATTACATTTCTTTAAACATTTTACAATAATCTTTGTACTTCCGTCTCCAAGCTATCATAAAACGATTTACACAACTACAAAATGCAGTTGCAGTAACAAAGAAACAAAGAGATCTGAAGACCAAACCTTCTGTTTGGCTTTCCTCCTTCATGATTTACCGCATATTTTTTAGTTTACTTTTACTTTAACAAAAGAACTTTTAAACGCTGACTACAAGCGTTTATGCAGTACTTTTGTAAAAAATTTTTTACTGCACTGCTACCCACTGTTCGTAACGAACATTTTCTTACATATCAGTAAAAAACTTAAGTTTTTGAAATGAATCAATACAGTTTTATCAATGTAACATTTCAAAAAATTGTTAATCAAAGTACATTTGAATATTTCTATAACTTAAAACAAAATTTTATTTAAACAAATTTAAATGTTAACGTATATTTGTGCAATGCCGATAATGAACCGACTTTATGTCAAGATATCCATTTAGTTCTACTTATCGAAGTACAAGCTATCGATAAAAAGTTATAAGCTCGATAGAAGCTATTTTATTTTGAAACATCGCTAGCTGTCAGGCTTCAAATTCGCAACAAGTATTGAATTCATATTTGGACTGGCACATGTTATCACATTTTCGAGCAATTTTACAACGTCGTATAACATTCACAAATAAATTCAAAGTTGCTGAATTCACTACACGTCAAATGGATGAAAAAACTGCTTTAGACACTGCTAAAGAATTAGCAGCTCGTGCCGCTGTAGATGAGTTTATAACAGAGGACACGAAGGTCGTTGGTATCGGTAGTGGCTCAACCATAGTTTACGCCGTGGAACGAATTGCAGAACTGGTTTGGCAGAAAGGCGTTTTGCCAGACATAGTCTACGTGCCTACGTCGTATCAGTCTCGTCTGCTAATATTAAAACACAATCTGACATTAGGTGATTTGGACCGCTATCCAAACATTGATATCACCATTGATGGAGCCGACGAGGTTGATCGCCATTTGGTTTGCATTAAAGGTGGCGGTGGTTGCCTTTTACAGGAAAAGATAATTGCGTCATGTTCAAAGAAATTTATTGTAATTGCGGACTATACAAAAAGATCGCTTCGCCTTGGTGAGCAGTGGTGCAAAGGCATTCCAATTGAAGTGGCCCCAATGGCACATGTTCCTATAAAAATGAAAATTGAGGCGCTGTACGGAGGTGAGGCCGTGCTGCGTATGGCAAAAGCAAAGGCTGGTCCACTTGTGACAGACAATGGAAACTTTATACTAGACTGGCGTTTCGTTGCAATGCGTGAATATAATTGGGATGAAGTTGATCGTACCATTAAGATGATTCCAGGTGTGGTAGAAACAGGATTGTTTGTCAACAATGCACTTAAATGCTATTTTGGTATGGCTGATGGTTCTGTTAAAGTAATTCACCGATAATTTAATAAAACCCTTATATTGTATACGAATAAATACTAAACCATTGATAATAAATATTTTTAATTATAAATTATCTTATGCTTTCGAATAAAATAATTCAGCATCACTATAAATTTTAAAAAATTTATAATTCGTCCGTCGCAAACCAAGGAACTGCCACGATGTAAATACCACTACATTATAATTGTTTTTTTTTTTTAAGTCTTTACATATTTAAAATGACTTTTTGCTACGTCCCGGTAGCACAGTTTCCTTAATGTAGTTGAAAAATGAGAGCAATCCCTGCTTTTTATTTCTTAAAAAATAGCTGCTCACTACATCAGGACTGCTGCCAAGTTGGTACTCATTGACAGTGGGTAGTACATTGTCATTACTCAACGAAACAAACAGCGCAAATGGCACCATCCACATGCAAATTGTAAAATACGCAAGCACCTGAAAAGTACGTTTAATAATTGAGTAAAAAAAGTAATTATAACGGTGTCAAAGATGATCTTACCTGAGTAAGTGGGACATAAATGGATGTAAAAAACTGAAAAGCCAACACATGATTTATCACCAGCATGGTCACCGAACCAATAAAAGGTACTGACACGACCCGAATAAATGGAAATCCGCTAATTATGCTTAAATGAAATGCTTGAGCAACGAGCCCACATATAAGCATACTCCAAGGGAAATCTTCAAACAACATAAGCATGATGTACACGAAAATTGTGAAGCTTATCATAAATAGAATACAACGACGTGCAATTGAAGTGTACTCCTCTGCCAACTCTGCCAAGTAGTACAAACCAGCAACTGAAATAACAAGCCGACAGTAAGTTACTGTAGTTAACTTAAACGATTGCTTACCTATAGATAAAGTTATAAAGGTAATTTGTATACCCAAAGAGATCCAACTTAGAACGTAAAGAAAACTCATAGCTGCAATTATATTTAATATGTAAACAATATGACAGAACAACCAAAACAGCTTGATGGTGTAAAAAACTATATCGATGTATATAAATATCGATATCACGGTCATCACGCGTGACTCGATAATAGGACCGCCTTTACAAAAACAGCTGTTTTTCTCCATCATTTGCAAAAAGAAGAAAGCGCGTGGTGAACGCTATTGAAGGAGCACATCGGCGTTAAGCAAAAAAACCTTACTTATATAGCACACAGAAACGTTACCAAGCCATATTTTAATGAAATTAATATTTAATTATGTCGGAAAGTGGAAGTAACAACAGCGCTGTTGCACAGGAGGAAGATGAAACGGAAGCACGCAGCAACTCAAATGGCGCAGTCGAAGGGCTGGATGAATTTGCAGGAAATTTGTTTGGTGCAGCCTATCTACACGACGAGAGTACTGATGAAGCACGTGCAGATTACGCTAACGAAGAAGCGACAGATTCAAATGAAACAAGTGGCGACAATAACGATGAGGCTATAGAAGATGGACCTGGCAACGCAAGTGATGAGAGCAATGCTGCGGCAGACGCCAATGGCGAGGACAATCCTGAACAAGATGCTGCAGCCGACAGACGATCTGCTACAAAAAGAGAGGTTATAAACATTGTGGATAAATGGGAACAAGAGCAAACGCAAAGTGGTTACGATCCAGTGCCAACACTTAAAAGGTATATTTTATCAGCTTTATATAAAACATGAAAATAATTACAAATTCCACTTTAAGTTTGGCAGAGATTTTTGAACGAGAACAAGATTCCTATATGCGAAAGGATCCTGACCCATTGGACATGCGACACCCATATCGTACGGATCCAAGTTGTCAATATGGGCTGTTGCTAAAACTGTTATTCCGCAAAGACTTATTCATGGGCAAGGTAACCAGAAGTTATTAAGTCTTTTTATAAATGGTTTCATATTTCACCATTCACATTTCTTTTAGTTGATAAATGACTACCTACGCGAAAACTACTTCTCTAGACAAAATGGACAGCGGAGCTCTCTAGAGCTTAACATTCTTGCATGCCGATTAATTTTAGTCGTAATGCCGGGTCTAGAAACATCGGCTGTTTTTCAAACCGAAAACGACGGAATTATTAATAGAATTTATGGCTGGGCAGAGGATAGCATAGAGCCGCTTCAAAGTTATGCCACTGGCCTACTTGCTGCAGCCATGGAGGTTTCAGATATTGCAATTGCTTGCCGTGATCAAAATATGCGCTTGGTGCCTAAGATGATTAAACGTTTGCATATGTTACTGGCTATTAGTAAAAGCTCATCAACTGTCGCCTCAGAGTCAAAAGCATCGCATAACATTTCGTCAGATAGTAACTCTTCAGGTTTAGCTAACTGGATGGCATGCGGTGTATGGGCGCCCCGTTCTCCACACCAAAATGGAAGGAGCACCCCCGCTATGGGCTCAGCGGATGTATCTTTGTATTTGGATAATATGGCTGTTGGCCATGTAGACTCTAATATGTCGATTCTGTTTGAGAATAGTCGCGACGCATTTCCGCTTGGCGGAGCCTCGCGTTTCTACACACGTATGTACATACCACTCCACCCTCCAACCGCCGATACTAGCCAAATGTTGATCATGAGGTTTTTAACCAGTCTTGGAGAATACCAAGAGTTTCTGGCAATGGCTTTTGAGAACAATGTAATGCAGCTGATTTTTGGTTATTTAGAAAACTTAGACCGCCGCGACACTTGTCTGGCATACGAAGTTCTTAAATATCTTTCATCTTTACTTTGCCACAAAAAGTTTGCACTAGAATTTATATCTCATGGAGGACTTGAGGTATGATAAAAAGCAAATAATATTTATATATTTCTTAAATGATTTAACACATTTAATTTTAGCTTCTGTTAAAAGTGCCTCGACCCAGTTTGGCCACTACGGGCGTTTCTATTGCTATATATTACTTGGCTTATTGTGAAGATGCTATGGAACGCATATGTAACATGCCACGCTCAGTAATTTCGAATTTAGTGCGATATGCACTTTGGATACTAGGACGTTGCCATGACTCTGCAAAATGTCATGCAACAATGTTCTTTAGTCTGAGCTTTCAGTTCAAGGTTGTTCTTGAGGAATTTGATGCACAGGATGGGCTTCGCAAGTTGTATAATGTCGTAAGTTGGAATAATTGTCATAATATTAAAACTTCACTTTACACTTGTTGTATCTCACTATAGATATCTGTGCTAAAGATACTCGATCCGAGTCACAATGACAGCGACAACGACTCTGACATTAACGACGACGTAGAATCTGCTTCCCGCCAAATGGTGCGTCACGTGTGCCTCGCTCTAAAACGTTACATGGAGGCCCATTTCTTTTACAAGTATACAAGCTTTCTACAACAGCACTATGCGTCCTCGGCGAACTACTACAGTCAGCAGCCAACGGTTGCCGCCAAAGTAACTTTCGATATGATTCACGACCAAATTCGCACACTTCAGGAGCACACCTCTATACGCGCCCACTGGGAGCCAGTTGACAATCTTATAAAGTTGGGAGGTATTACAATGCTTCTACGCATTATAGCCTTCTCTTACGACTGGGTGAATATTGGAAGGTCCGAAACGGTTCGCTCAGCTCTGGACGTACTCTCTGTTTGCTGTGTTATACCACGTGTATATGTGACATTATGCGAGCGCCTACAAATGCTTGATAAAACTACAACCTCTGGCTTCTGTTCTGTGCTCGGTGCAGCTGCAGGAGAAATAACTGCTGATGCTGAAGTTCAAAAGTCAGCGTTGGCGGTTCTTTGTCACTGTGTGTGCTCTCCCATATTAAGGGTAAAGACTGTGCCAAATACTTTAATACTTACTAAAATAATATTTTCATTACAGAAGGATTCCAGCAGCTTAATAAAATTCAGTAATTCATTTCGCAAAAGCAAGGGTAATCATAAGTACTCCGAGGAGCTTATTGAGAGAGTCTGGGAATCGGTGTGCTCGAACAATGGTATTGTTGTACTGCTATCTCTGATGCAAACTAAGGCGCCAATTACCGATGCCGACTGCATACGTGGCATGGCATGCCGTGCTCTAGCCGGTCTAGCACGTTCGGACCGCGTACGTCAAATAATTGGAAAACTGCCACTATTTGCAAGCGGCCAATTGCAGACACTTATGCGCGATCCTATACTACAGGAAAAACGAGCTGAACATGTAATATTTCAAAAGTATGCTTTGGAACTTTTAGAACGCATATCGGGCAAGACGAAGGCATTAAACAATTCTCTAGATCCTTCCCTATCTAATATGCATAAAGCCAACGTTATAGCTCAGACACGAATCCAGTACAATGAACAGCAATTGCACCAACTGATATTCGAGCACTTGGAGAGTAAAGGACTAACACAAACAGCGCAAATGTTGCAACGGGAGGTGGGACTACCCCTGCAGGCTACCACATCACGTAGCTTTCACCAATCGCCTTTCGAGTACAAGGCATTGCCTTCAACGTCAACGACATCAAGAAATCGACTGCGTAGTCGAATGCAAGACGTTAACGCTGCAATTATCAGTAGCGCTCCAACTTCTACAGAGAATAATTTAAACAGTAATCACAGCGACGAATCCCCGTCAACAAATTGTAATGTGGCAACTGCTGTACCAAGCTTTAACTACCTCAGCGCTCAGACTCCTATTAAGATAAGAAAAACAGAGCGTCCAACCAGCAGCAATGGAAGCGGTAGCTCAACTGTGGGTTCTCTGGGCCTTTTGCAGCGCTCGCTACAAAAGCAAACTACCACGCTGGGATTCTCTGAGCCACGCTGTGGTTTATCGGATGATCTATCAGCCTCACCTGTTTTGCACAAAAAACGCATCACGCTTAATACAATAGTTACGGAATACCTCACAAACCAGCATTCACTTTGTAACAACCCCGTGACCACTTGCCCGCAATTTGATCTATATGAACCCCACAAATGTCCGGATCCACAACCAAGTCGTTTGGTGAGCTCCAACTACAATCTTGCCTCTAGGCACTTTCGCACGCAAGCAGGTTTTAACACAGCCCGTTATGATCGCCGTCACGTACACACCCACTTTGCACCCTTGCGCACATTTCGTTCATCAGACTATGACGAACTAGTGTTTACCTGTTGTGACATTGTGGCTAATTCCAAATATGTTATTGTTGGCACTCATCAAGGGGAGAGCAAGGTGTTCAACATCAACGATGGCGTCGAGCAATTTTCCTCCATGTGCCACACTTACAGTGTTGATGCCATAAAAGCGAATAGAAGTGGAGATTTCGTGTTAACTACAAGTCTTTGGCGTTCTAAAGCAACAATCTTATGGTCAATTCGTGATAACGAATTTACTTCCAAGTTGCGTCTGCCTGACGTTTCACATTGCGAGTTTAGCCAAACATCGCAAGATCGTCTGCTTGGCACGCTTAATGATGTAAGTCACAATAGTGAAAAAGTGTTATTCATTGTTAACTTGATGTTTTTTAGTGCGCTGTTATTTTTGATATCAACACTGGAGCCAAGATTTCTACATTTACGCCCACCATACCCAATCTATACACTAAAAATCGTGCTACATTGTGTAGAACCGACGAATTGCTTTTGTCAGGTAAAACGGATAAAGAAATAGAAGTGAACTAGATTTTTATTTTGTTTTGATTTTTATTTAATATATATCAAATTTGTTTTTTTTTTTTTTTGTAAAGATGGCGTATTATGGGATGTTCGTTCGGGAAAGGAGATACATAAATTTGACAAGTTTAATCAGTGCATTTCCGGTGTATTTCATCCAAATTGCTTGGAGGTCTGTAACTACTTAGTTCAATTACTTTCCTAATAACTTAACATTTTTTTATATAGATTATTGCCAATACGGAAGTTTGGGATCTTCGCACATTTCATCTATTACAAACTGTGCCTATACTGGATCAGCGTAATATTACCTTCTCGCCTATGCATGTGATTTATGGGGCCAACTCTGGGACTGATTCGGATCATGATATTGGAACAACGACCTACGACACCAGTTTCAATGTACTTGACGCTTATGACTATTCTAGTATTGCGACTATAGATGTCAAACGGAATATCAATGATTTGAGTGTTTGCGGAAATGGTAGCATAATAGCTGTTGTCGAGGAGCACAGTAGCTACGATTCAAAGCAAGAAACTTATGTCAAAATTTATGCCGTGGGTGTCAAGAAGAGCGAGCGCTCAGAAGAGGTAAAAAAGCGTAAAAATGTAATAACTTTCAAAATTATATAAACCAACATTATTTACAGGAAGATGAAGAAGAGGTACCCGATTCTGATGAAGACGGTTCAGATTCGGGCTCGGAAAATGGTAAGTAATAACATACACTTTGTGTCTGCAACACAAACTGAAGATTTCATTTTCGTGTAGCCTTTGCCTTAGGCCCTAATTTCATGGGATTTCCATTGCGTAGTCGCGGCTCTGGTGGAGACGTAGGCGTACCATCTAGCGAAGAATGGGAAGATGACGATGAAGATGATAATGAAGAGGAGGATGATGATGATGATGATGATTTAGAATTTGTGGGCTTCGAAAGTGACGGTAATAAACAAGCAAAAAATTTCAACCCAAGTATATACAAAATTTTAAAATTTAATTTTAGGCTCCGAATCGGATGAAAATTAAAGTCACAATACCATGTCAAAGTTCACCAACAAGTGCCCCGATTTAAGTATAATAATTATTTTGGCATTTTCTGGTCAAGTGCCGTCCGCAGTAAAAAGGTTTAACAAAAAATACACGGAACACAAAATGATCCTACCTACAATAAAAGGCTAATTATAATTAGTCTTAAATGTTACATTGTATTGTTTCCATTTCATTTTAATTTAAAAAAAATAATGATAAAACATGTAAAAGTTATAAAATGTAGGTAACTTAAATTGTAAAACAATCGGAACAGTACGAAAATGTAAATATATTTTTATAAGTAAACATTAATAGCTTAAGAGTTGCCTATTATTTAAACACTGAATATGTTTGTGAAACTACATATGATATAATTTACTTACATCTATTTCTTGGGTAAATGATTTAATCGGAACTCAAGTTATTAAAATTGATGATTTGAAAAAGGACCGGTTTGCGTCAAAACAATTATATTATAACATATTATTAAACTATATTGTTAACAGCGCTAATGAAATAAATAAAAGTCATTTGTGATCAAAAATCTTACGTTTATATTAGGTTTAACTTAAAAAATATTCATTTAAAAACAAAATTTAATACAAAACGCAGAATGCGTGTTGACTAGCGTTGCCGTATCTGCAGATTATTTCAAGCTGCACATGAGATACAAAACAAATTATTGACTAAAAAATTGCTAGTTTAAAACCAGTTAAATTTACTCTCTCTTATTATTGTTGAATCCGATTTACAACACGACCTTGCGCCTTTCCTCACCTTAAAAACGATAACATTCACATTTTCTAACCACTGGCAACACTTAATTGGCACTCAATGGCCCAGTTAACTAAAAGTAAGTTAGCAGTTTCTTTTTCGCATGAATTTGTGCCGTATAGCCATCCCCCTCGCATACAACCAAATAAAAAAAAGAAAACCATATACAATTTGCGAGCGTGTTGCATTGTCGTTTCACGCTCACACGAGTTAGCCGCGCTAATGGAAACAGCAACAGCAGCTGCCATCGCACATTCTGATTTACCCTCGGACAGAAGAAGACAAAGGTAGTTCGTGCGGTGCCGTGGCAAACCGAAACAGCAGCTGCAT
Organism: Chymomyza procnemis; assembly: GCA_035046065.1. Lineage (NCBI taxonomy): Eukaryota > Metazoa > Arthropoda > Insecta > Diptera > Drosophilidae > Chymomyza > Chymomyza procnemis. The sequence continues at coordinate 31,269,717 of JAWNOJ010000023.1, forward strand.
CATAAACGTTTTCTCAACTAATTTTTGATTAAAATTCTACTGTCACTCGCGAAATCTAGTTATTTCATTTACTTACAAGAATAGACACCAAGCATTCGATTTGTTTTGGTTTTAAAATGTTTCAAAACAATGTCGCTATACGTGTTTAGAATTTTTATGCTGTTTTGCCGAAAAGTTTTCTGATGCGGACATTTTTATAATTATATTATTTTTTTTTAATGACGTATTGGGGCAAAGCGAATTGTAAAAATTATATAAAAACAACGTGGGTAAGTTCAGCTTCCAGCTTGCAGGGTTGGCACAAATCTTTTTTAAAAATGGCTGATGAACGAAAAATCGCTTTTGATATAAAATTTGTTCTGCTGTTAACTTGTTACAAATTTTAAGTTCTTTGTTTTAAATAGAAAATTCAATTTTTATAAGTTATTGCACACACACATACGCACATATACCAGCGCAGTAAATTGTGTATAAATAGTCGTTGTCTTTAAGTTATACAGTCGTCTCGTTTACACGCAGTTCATTGAGTTGCCAGATTTGTCGTATATAATTTTAATTTTGTTTAAAAAGTGCGGAATTTCTATTATTAGACAATATGATTAAGGCAGTAGAAATAAATCATTTTGATTTGCATTTTAAAAAAGATTTGTGCCAGAATGAGGTAAAAATTGCGCGTAACTGCAAAATTAAATGACATTTGCTTGCAGAAATTTTATACGTTTTAAACTCGGTTCAGCGGCAACTAACACAATAGGAACCTTTTTATGATGATGGATCGAAAAAAGGTGCTTGAGTTGGACAAAATATGCCGCGTGTGCATATCTGAGCGTAAAGAAATGCGCCCACTTTTCAGTGAAAAGGTGCCAGAAATGCTAATGGATTGCACAAGTGTACGCGTGGAGCCCACTGAAGGGTGGCCCGATAAAATTTGCGTGCAATGCGTGCATGCAGTGTCCCGAAACCATGCATTCAAAACGCTGGTAGAGAGGAGTGACAAGGAGCTGCGTGAATATATCAAGAGCCTGACTGTGCGACTAGTGCTCGAAGATCAAGCTTTGAAACAAGAGCAACAACAGTTGGATCGAAAGCAGCAAAAGCTTTTGCACAAACAGCTAAAACAGCAGCAGCAATTGGAAGAGCAGCAAAGTTTGCAGCAGCAACTTTTTCAACAGCAACAAACACAAGCCAAACCAAAGCTAAAGCCTTTGCTGCGTAAGGGCTCGCGTCAGGCTAAAAAGCAGCTACAATCTGTGTCCAGTCACTCGCATATGCTGCCGGAACCAGCACCTCCACCTTTACAAGCTACACAAGCTGCGATGCAGCATTCGCAGCTGCAACAACTCACAGCGCAATTACCCCCACTGCAACCTGCGCCTCCACAATTGTTACCCACAACAGCAGCAGCCACTCTGCCGCAGCAAATACTCCTGCCAAATGGTCAGTTTATCACTACAGCGCAAATTGTGGCGCCACAATTGGCACAGATTATTAGTACGGCCCCGCATTCAACAGCTAATAGTGGCGTGGCAAATACCACGCTCACCTCTTCTCAGGCACAATTTTTGCCGCAACTTTTGCAGGCGCCCAATGGGCAGGCAATACAAATTGTGCAGCAACCGAATGGTACGCAAACGCTGCAGTTGGTCCAACTTGTACCTCAGCGCGGCATAACACCAACGGCGACAGCAGTAACTACTGCAACTACCACTGCCGATATGTGCACCACTAATGCGACATCGCTTACCGATGCCGAAGTACAACTTTTGGATGATGGAGAAATGGATGAGGAAGATCTTGAGGGGGTGTACGAGCAACTGGACAGTAAAGGGCATGCATTTGAAACGATTGTACTGGACGATGACCAACAACAAGACTTTCTCAAGGAGCATCATCATCAAGTTTTAATAGACGAAGATTTGACGCAAAGCGAAAATGCTGACAATGAGTACTTTGAGGACCTTGATCAGCAACAAGACCATGATGAGGAAATGCCCGATCAGCTGATGCATAACGAAAGCGGAACTACAATAAAAAACGAAGATGACGATGATGATAATTTTATTATTGAAGAAATTCAGCTGGACGAAGATGATGATTTGCTTAATGATGAAGAGGCCGATGCCAATGTCATACACGTAATGGGTCAATCGGCTTCGACAGCTGGCACAGATCTTGAGCAGAACGATGACGACTGCGAGTATATAACGGATGATCAAGAACATGGCATTGATGGTGATGTCGAAGATGATTTGCACTACGCTATCATGGATCAATCGGAAGGTGAAACAACAACCGCAGCCGATATTGAACAGGCATTTATTGACGCAGAAGCGCAACAGTTGCAGCGTGATGCCGTCGAAGATATGCACAGTATTTCGTTAGAGAACGCTGTGGTTGAGTTCACTCAATCGACTAACGAAACACTTAACGCCTCTGCCAGCGCAACAACACCCAGTCCACCTTTGAACTCTACAAAAAGAGCACGACGCAATGCGCATCAAAGTACTACAGTAACAGCTGTAGAGTGCGTTCATCATAATATCCCAAGCCCCATAAACACTAAGCTGGCAGCAGCTAACTCACGGCAGTTGGTGCAGACGGCTTCGGTGATTGCTGCCGCCGGCGCAGATGACAACTACGAAATCGACGCGAATCTTGTTACTGAGTTTATAAGACAACACACATCTCCACTCGGCTCCGGCCGCTACATTTGCCATTTGTGTAGCACAGAGTTTCGGCAATTTAAGGGCCTGCAAAATCACATGCATTCTCATACAAACTGGATACGTGCTAATTGCAAAAAGCAACCGCAGTGCGAAATCTGTCTAAAGAGCTTTAAGGGCCCAGGCATGCTGCGCATGCATATGAAAACCCACGATGCAGAATCAAACACACCTGTTTGCAATATTTGCAACCGTACTTTTAAATCAAAAGCTATATTGTATCGCCACCGGCAGACGCATCAGCAACGGGCATACTGCTGTGGAGTGGCCAGTTGTCGTAAAAATTTTTCCAATGCCGTTAACTTGCGTGGCCACGTAGATCGGAAGCACCAGGATTGCGCTGAACCTCTGTTCAAATGCGGAGAGTGTTCTACATTGTATGACAGCATCGATGGTTTACAGCAGCACGTTGAGACCACGGATCACGGTAGCGATACCGCCAGTGCAGCCTTTAGTGGTGCCGTCAGCATCGTCAGTAATGGCACTGATATGTCAAATCTTATAGCAAACGCTTCAACTACACTTAGTACAACAGGAGGTGGCGAAACTACAGCCGTTGTAGTTGGTTCATCGGGAGAACTTTATTTTGTCACGCCGGCGTAGCCTGCGGACTTTGCCGCTGCCTGCACTTCGGAGTGCCTGCTCGGCATGTAAAATACGCAATAACACATATGCATATATTTTTATACTACATTTACTTTATATAAAACAAGAAACAAAAAAAAACTTATTTGCAATTCTAGGTTTTTGTCGTAGTTCTTAAGGTATAAATGCAGAATTCGAATTTTATATGTATGTAAAAAGGGAGTTGAGTGATTAAGCATCAGAAGCAAAACTTTAAATAAATATTTAAATACAAATTATGTTTTTTGTGCAAATGTGTGGCGTGGATATATGGGGCCTAAATAATTAATAAACAAAGAAGACTGCTTCGAAACTATTTGCATGTTTATGTGCGAAATTAAAAGGAATGTGTTTTGTACACAACTAGAAGTTGTAACGCATTTAATGAGTGGTCATACAACGGCAGACAATTAAATATTTTATGCTTTACAACAGCTAGAACCCATGCTTCAGACATATTTACATATGTTTTTATTTATTTATGTTTAGATAAGAAATTCTGATAAGAACACAAAACAGGACAACAGCAAGGAATTTTGTACATTTGTTGCATTAAAACAAAATGCAATTTGCAACGATGAACGCAACACAGTGTTTATGAATTGTTCCTAGACTGAAATTGAGTTTCTTAATTTTAATTTTTGCTAATAATTTTAATTTGTTGTAATGTGTAAGACACAGTTAGAGCTGCCTACGGTATGCACCATAAGCAAGCGTGAATTTAGGCTGCTTGGCTGACAAAATATAATGAGCATTGAGCGCATAATATTTATCTCGCTTGCACCCACGGCCGCGACTACGTTGCGAAGCATTCAAATGACAAGTGTGCTTCAGCTGCATATAGTCATCTCTTACTTACGCTGCGAGAGCTGTACGAGGCAATTTGACTGCGCCCTTCGAACATGCAACCACAACAGATTAGTTTTTTCTCTTACTTTGAACGGAACGGACGCGTTTAACGGATGGAATTGTGGTTAACGTAAGACCCAAAACGCGCTTGTGAGAAAGTAGAAAAAATTTTCTATAGTATATATAAATATATGTATACATTAAATAAGCAAATATATATATATATATAAATGTATTTGTGATTCTATGGGTGCAAGTGTGACTCGTGCAAAATACAAAATTATTATATACATACAACGCAATGTTTTAATTAAATAACCAATTCGTATTAAAAGTTAATTCAATCAAATTTTCACAACACAACGTACCAATTAAGTGAACGCATAATATTTTATTGTAAAGGTAATTGCGACACAATAATTAAATGCAAACAACATTATTAATTTTTTTTTGTAATTTTTGTATGTGCAGTGAACTTTATTGTAATAATTTTTGCGCTGCTTTGCGTTGTGCACCTCCCCTCCCTCCCCCAAATGTACACACAGAAAGACAAAGCAAGACAAAGCAGGCAGACACCACGTATGTGTATAGCGTATAATAGTGAACGAGCAGCAAAGCGTGTGTGATAAAGAGAGGTACACAAAAGAGAACATTTGCGCTGTTATTTGGAGTGGCACTATTTTTATTTTCCTGATTTATTTGTGTGCATGTGTGCGCGCGTGTGTGTGTCTATGACTTTTGCCATATTTGTTTGTTTTGATACTTTTTTGCTACTTATTTCTTCCATATGCGTCTATATATATGTGTGTATGCATATGACTGTCCACGCAGGCTTTTAAAGCAGAAACGTAGTAGTGCTCATTTGCATTTTTTAGTTTTTTAGGTTTCTAGAATATAAAATTGCGTTCCTGGAATCAATATCAATATCATATGCCCAGCTGTGCTTCTTTTTTTTTTTAGTGAAAACATTGTAAAGTTGTTTACTAATGTATATATTGTACATATGCATGTCTACCTAGACACATACGTCAGTCAGTATGCGAATAAAGTTATCAAGTATCTTTCACTGAAATAAATAAATCAAAAAAAAAAAAACAATTGTATATTTAATAAGTATGACTAATAGGTGAAGCCCGCTAACATTTGTAACAATTTGTGCGACTTTTTTTTTGGGTTTTCTTTAATTATTAGGCGTGCAATGGTGTATAAATATTTGATGAGTCCATGAGTCTCTGCAACAGTTTTAATTGTTATATTGTTTTATGCATTAAATCGTATTTAATTTTGTAATGTTTAAGGTACCGTATAAATTTAGGACGCCAGATTGGGCTACATCAAGAACGGAAAGGCAGCTGGAAAAGGATAATTTGCAACTATCTTAAGCGGCGGGGAATGGTATATTTCTTGGGGGATTGGGGCATGGGAGATTCTGACTTGGCTTCATACCAGCAACATGTTCCAAATGCACGGCAATCACAAACACATGCACGTGACTTGCGTCAAGACCAGTCGGTGCAGACGGCATCTCAACTCTCAACCAGTGTAAATGAGGTTTACTATGCAACACAAACGGGGGCCAACAACAGTAGTAGCCTTGTAACTGAGGATTTGCAGCATTTGTCGGTGAGCAGCAGCAGCAGCAGCAGCACAAGCAACAACGCTCATGGTATTGCCGAGCAAAGGCGTGAGCATGTGGACAACAGTAATGAAGGCACCGCTGAGTCTACACTAAATTTGCATCAATATTTAAGGCAGTGCTCTGAGTCGGCTGTTGATCGCAGCAGTAATGCCAGTAGTAGCCGACCTGGTTTAATAATAACACAAACAAAACAGCAAACATTACAAGGCAAGGACTCACAGGATAACGATGATGAAGTGGCACTGCATCCACTTTCTAATCAGGTAAGTTTCTAACCACGAAAAAGCACAAATTTTATACAGTTTGCATGAATGATGCATTAAAGTAAATAAATCAAATGAACTTAGAATCTTAGGCATTCTACTAAGTTTTGCTTTTAATCTTTCTCAGGTTGGTGGACATACACGTTTGCTCTTGCTCAACCAATCGACGGTGATGAAACCATTAAATTTGCGAGAGTTGGATTTCTATCAAAACATTCCGCATGACATTCTGAAGTTTGTGCCCAGATATAAAGGTAAGATACAGCTCTTTCGTAGTCCAAGAATTATTGACACATGCCATGAAGCGCTCCATTAATTTATTGCCCGTTTAATAAGCGTTTATCATTAAACAATAAATTTAATAACAAAATGAATAAAACGAGTTGTGGCAAAACAAAGGTATAAGAACGGCCAACAATAATACACCGCGCTTTGCAATGTTTTGTACTAACTTAGCATTTCTTAAATTACTGTATCAAGTAATTCACTCCTGTATTGTTTTTCCATTAAAGCAAAAAGGTCATTTCTCTTTCTCTTAAACTTTATGATTAATACGTGTGACTAGATGTTAATATTAAAATAAAAAGTATATATATATATTTTATATTAAAAATAAAGTGATACAGTAACATTATAAAAATAAACTTATTTATAAAAAATTATTGCAAAAAATGTACAATTAAAAAATAATTAAATGTTTAAAAAAAGAAAAAGAAAAAAATACAATTTTTGTTACAATAAAAACTTAAGTATTACATATAATATTGACACCCTTAATCAGTTTAAGCGCTCCCAATTCTTTTTACAAATATAAAATACAAGTTTTATAAAATAATTTAATTTTTAGTTTATTAGTAGTACAAAAAGAAAAAAAAAATGGGTAAGTCAAAAGCAAAATAAAAAAAAATAAATAGCCAAATAAATAAAAATGCAACATAAGTAAAAACAATTAATGCAAACTTGAAATCTTGAACCAAATATATAACAAAAATTATATGAATTGTAAACTTTTTAGATGCCACTTTAAAGGAATTGTAGCAATTAAATGGCTAAAAATTTTACAATTAAATTAAAAAATTAATAAAAGTCATAGACCTTTGTAGCACGCCTTTGACGCTCGCTTAGCCAATATTGTTAACTTTAAGCGGGCGTCTCAAAAGGCGTGTTTGTTGCCATTACATATTCGCTCTATGCTCGTATTATCCAAAGGTTCGAGGTGTTGTACTGCTGCAACCGACTGACAGACCCGCTCGTGATCTGCCGCTGAACCATGAACTATTGCGAACCCCCAATGGAAACTATAGTCTCTCCCCCTCAGCGGAGCGATAAAGCGTAATATCTTATTGAATCAAAAACCAAAAAAAAAAAGAAATTTTTGCATATTTTCAATTTTGAAAGCAAAAAACAAAAAAGAGTTTTATTTTATGTGTTTGTTCAGAACGCACATCGTGCTGCCCCGTTGTTGTTGTTGTCGTCGTCGTCGTTTAGACCTTTGAAACTGATCTGATCTGCTCTGTCTGTCTCGAGACCAAAACCACAAACACACGCTCAAATGTGACATCTCTGAGACTCTCAGTACGAAAGCCGATTAGAAACAATGCAAGAAAGCCAAAAAATCAATGGCAAAAGGGTTTGTATGAAATAACACATTTACTTTTACAAAAAAAAATATATGCATATATATATATATATAAAAAATAAAAATGAATTCCAAAACCTAATTTCAACTAGCCTAAGTATTTATGTTTCTTTAAGTATTTATGGTTTTATGCTAAGATAATAACGTATGTAATATTTATGCAGTTTTAATACTGACATCAACAGTTCCAACAACTTATTAACAACAAAAATTATGTATACCAAATGTTGGTTGAGGTTCTTTCAGTTCCCCCCAAAAAAAAACCAAAAATTCTTTGGCAGGAAACATTCATGTTAGAAATCAAACTATTTTTATTCGTACTTTTGTCCGTTGTTAATGTAAATTGTGTCTGTCCGCTGCTTAGTAAATGAATTCCTATCATTTTAATATGTTTTATTTACTATTGACGATGGCCTCTGGTCAAAACTGCCGTATATACAGCTAAGTTCTTGGTTCGTCTTAAATAATACTTTAAAATATTAGTCAGCGCTAAATATTTGCTATATTAAAACACTAATGTTTGTTTGAGTTTTTTTTTTTTTTTTTGTAATTAGTATTGTAAGTCTTCCAAGTCAGTTCAATTCATTTCCCGTATCGTCTAATATTCTTAATGTATGTAATGTCGATTCGAAACTTAATGAATACAATATATAGCTGTATTTTGCACTAATAAATGTATGGTAAATTTTATTTTTAGGCGTAATGCAAGCAACAACAATGGGTGGTGCTAAGCTCGATAAAAGATATTCGCCAAGTTTCCGAGATGATGCGCCAGGACCAATACGCAAATTGAGCGCTTCTAAACGCAAGCGTGACGATGTTTTGAGGTATGTGCTGGAACTATTTTTTTTTTTTTTTGCTCAATTTGAGTTTGTAGATTTAGTTATGCCCCTCCACCCAACTGACATATAGTAGTGTGCCAACAGAAATGAATTTTACTTTTGTTTTAGATTGCGAACTTCTAACCAAAAATGTATCCTTAAATATGCACTCGCTCTATCAAACTAAATCACTGGGTATGCAATTTTAATAACGTATAAACATTTTTCAAAAAAAATATAGTACAATCATTGCACTAATTAAATACAATCTTAATAACGTTTGCCTGTACAGCAATACAATACAATGTTCTCTCTTCATAAGAAATTTGCAGTACTCCTCGCATAGTAATCAGTGTGTTCAGTTCAGTAAGTGATAGTGCATTTAATCATACAGATAATTATTCCAACAACTTAGTTTGGTTGCAGCTACTTTTCCTTAATTCTAACTTGTAGGTGTATCCTCTTCAGATAAAAAATGTATTAAAATTGTATATTTCTATTTTCAGAATGAAAGTACATAAGAATGGGAATGCAGCTGATGTTATAAAGAGCATTTCACAACTTGACAATTCGAACAAGCAATGTAAGAAGTATTTGTATTTTGATCAATAGAAATTGCTTAATATTGTACTTTTCTAATGCATGCACAGATTTTCTTATGCTTGAGAATATCACATCCCAATTTCGGAACCCTTGTATACTAGACTTAAAGATGGGAACCCGACAACATGGCGATGACGCCTCAGCCGAGAAAAAAAGCAAACAGATGGCCAAATGTGCGGCCAGTACATCAGGTTCGCTAGGTGTACGTTTGTGCGGTATGCAAACCTACCAGGCTGATATGGAGCAATACGCGAAACGCGATAAGTACTGGGGACGCGAGCTGAGCGAGTCTGGTTTTAAACAAGCCCTTCATGACTTCTTTTACAATGGCTTCCGCTTACGAACTCGCGTTATACGAAAAATTTTGCAACGGCTGCTTCAGCTGCGACGCGTCATTGAAAAGCAATCAAGCTACAGATTTTACTCCTGGTATGTCTTATTCAAAAGCTAATAATCAATGACTAATCTGTAAAACACAAAAAAAAAAAAAACACTATTTCGTAGCTCACTTCTTATCGTTTACGAAGGACACGAGGAAAATCCAATGGCGCATCCTAGCTATGTGGATTTAGAAGACCAATTGGAAGCACCAAAATCGGCTACAATATCAACAGTGGCTTTTGACTATTATCCGGATAACAGTATTTATGAAGAAGACATTGAAGATGACGAAGCAGGTCACGAAGCTGGTGACGAATTAGAAATGCATGACACAGATGAAGACTTACAAATTGTTGCTGCCGATAGCGGTAATGCGTCGGCCACTAATAGTAGCACAGGTGGTGACGTTTACAACTACGATGCAGATGCTTCAAACGATTCAAACACCAAGGTGAATCTATCAACACGGCGTCATTTGCATAAGCGTGGATTGGCAGAGTCAGCTGCAAAGGCGCTTAAGCAAAAGGCAGCTAACTCTACTACAACTGACGAAGATGAAGATGAAGAGTATGCTCTGCGGATTTCTAACAATATGGCCACCATGCCACCGCCGCGTAGCTCTAGTTTTGTTGCTAAAGCAAGTGCTACCAGCAAAGGCAATGCCCACAGTGGATCACCTGCATTCATTCCAATATCCGAAGAAACAGTATTCCTTGATCCCGAACCGGCTTTACCCAGCGTTACCACTTCATCCCCACATTCCGGTGACTCATGGATGAACTACAGCAGTAACAGTAGCGACGATTTCTCTGGCTTATCCGAACAGATTAAGGCAGTCGCCAGTGGTCGACAGACGGGTAAATATAAAGCTATATAATAAGATTGCATATTAATATACCTGTCGTATTATTTTTCAGGAAACAATAGTTCTGACGACGCAAGCTCCGACTACGAAAACAGCATTTTGGGCCCGACAGAGGTAATGTTTCAGCGATTTAAATCGCAACAATCTCTACAGCAAGAATCCTTCGATGCATCGGTATCTTACACGGCGGAGCCGACCTCACCACCGCATATATACGCTAACACAATAAATAATGTCAAATCTGTTGTTTCGCCTGCATCATCAAGTACTTCGTCTATTAAATCAGTTAAAAGCGCCGTCAAACGGTTGCGATGCAAAGATGACGATGATCGCTATGCGGCACACGAGAGTGACACGTGGGAAGCAAAGAAATCCACTATCGCATCCAACCCAGTTTCAGAGGTATCATCGCCCTGCAAGACTAGACATTCGCCAGCTGTAGAAATAAGCACCGAAAACATTAACAAGTTATTATTAGCAGATACACCTATGGATTCGGTGGATAGCACAAAATCTTTAGAAAATTTAAAAATAAATAACATAAATAATAACAACCCAATGCCAGCTTTGCCGACAGCGGACAGTCAGCGAAAACCGTTGTATCACGGATCTAAATCCCTAGACATGTCCGCGCCTCCAACTGATGACTCTCGGTGCTTTGTAGATGTGCGTCTTATCGATTTTGCCCATACGGCATTTGTGCCGCGCAACGGTAGCATGCTACCAACGCCTTCGGTTGCACCGATTCATCATGGCCCAGACGGTGGCTTCCTAACGGGTTTAGATAGTCTTAACAGACTATTAAATGAAATATTAGCTGAAGACCATGCATAACTATGAAAATGTCACTTACATAAAACATAAATTTTCAAGTTATGGTAGAATTTATAAAAAGTACAATTTGATTTAAACATACCTAAATTGTTAAAACATTTGTTAAAATTTAAACGCTAATATAACAAACAAAAAAAAATCAATATATATTAAACTTTAAAAAATATGAATTAAAAAAAAAAATCACAAAATATTTTTATCATTATAAAGTTTATAAGAAATCGCACTATGCATTTGGTAAGCCGTATGCGAAGTTAAAGGCTCTTGGCAAAAATCCCTTTGTTGGAGCATTTTAAGTAACTGTTTCTTTAAACTTCTGTATATTAACCGCATAAAACAAAATTAATTTCTGTGTAGAAATTCAAATTGATATATTCTGTCATTAATTTTAATCGTATGAATCGTATGCATAGGCTTACATATAAAATAATTGAATTGTATCGTAATTAATATAAGTATGAATATTAGTGGCAGCCCTTCAAAAAGTAAGAACAGTATTTTGTTTAATGTTTGCCTTAAATTTATTTAGTTTTAGTGGATATGAATTTCAATTTTAATTAAAAAAATGCATAAATGATATGATATGTGTATGTATATGAACAACTTAGTTTTATTGATGAAACTAGAGTTCAGAGACTTCGTTATATGGTGCAAGCAATAATACATTTGAGTCTCTTTTTAGTAAATATTATTATATTGATTTATCTTGTTGAAATTAAAAAATTTATTTTATGAAATAATTTTAATCCGTTTAATTTAATACATTGTTATTATGTGGAGGTAATCGTAATCAGCACAATCTTTGGCAAAATAAAAACAGTCAGTTTTTTGAGTTAACAAATTTACACAGCACATTATTTTCCTTTCGAACGTCATTTATTTTTTTTTTATTATTAACAGAAACGCTTTTCTACACCTCGTATGTAGTCACAGTGACCGTACTAAGCATTTAATTCGGCGGCTACTCCACAGTTCTCCGCATGGTGAAGCCGACGTTACAAAATTAAATATAAATCTGTTCATAAATACCTGGGTTTAGTTTGCAACGTTTTCTTCTGCCGTTGTTGAATCAAATCAATTTTATCACAAAAAAAAACCTTGCCGCCATGTCATATGAAGTTGCCCATTTGGTTTATAAGACAGTGTTGCCACACTTTATTAAATTTGGTATAAGATAGTGTTGCCACACTTTATTAAATTTGGTACGTATTTATGTATCGGACTGCCACTCGAAACATTGTGGTAACACTGTAATGTGAGTGATTTTTATTTTAGTAATTTTTATTAAAAACAAAAACAGAAAAGGTTATTTTTACATCATAGTAGTCGTTCGTGTTTTGAACATAATTTAATACTGCTTTTCGAAAGAAAATTTTAATATAAAGTAAATGCTTAAATTACTTATATAATAATTGTTACTTCGCTAGGTTAAGTGCAGCGCTGCCTACACTAACATATTTAATATTTTTTAACAACAGCTCTATAAACAATGGGTGGACATCACGGCGAACCTTACAAAGTCCCGCATCCATCTATTTACAAAGTAGAGAATGTTCCCCAACTAGTTGAAGTTAAGGAGGCTCTTGCACGGTTGGGACTTAAAGATCCATGGCTAAGGTTTGTGAAAACCAATTATTATGTCTTAATTTTTACGATTTTTCTCTTTAAAGGAATGAGGCATGGCGTTACGAAAAAAAGGGGTTTGGCACACATAGGTCCCGTCTGACGACTTTCATGTTTCGAGGACTCGGAGTTGGATTCTGTGCGTTTCTAGCAACTATTGGTGTTGAGTACGCTCTAGGTATTGGAAAGGGTCAAAACAGCCATGGTCATGGTGATGATGGACATCATTAGTTCATTTACTACATCAAATTAACTAAAACAGAATACAATAAATTTGGAAAATGTATGTTTTAGTTTTTAGCTTTGGAAAATTTATTTATCAAAATTTTTTTTGTTAAAAGAAAAATAGTATTTAATTTAAACGAGGCTTTAGCTCATCATAGCAGGAACGTAAAAATATTTGTGGTTTCTTTGCTGGGTTAAAGTATTCGTGGCCTTTTGACCAATCATATCCTACGGCATAAGCAAATATTTGACCAGTTGCATTAAAACCGCATTTTGTAATAGACTGGTCCATGGCTTCGCTTGACTTTAGTTTAGTTCGGGCGTCTTTATCCCAGAAACTAAACGTACCATCGGATCCTACTGTTACTAAAGTACCGTGAATTGGATGAAACTCAATATCATTAACTGCATATATATCCTGAAAGCCAGAGGTTCCCGTAGAGCGATGGCACTTGAAAGTAAAATTATCCTTGGGATTTACTGGATTAACATACTGTATGGCTACTCGTCCCTCAATGCTGCCAAGTGCATATCCTGTCGGTGTCTTTTTCTTATCTCTAAAAATTGATATGGTGCGATGCTGATATTTAAGTGGACTTTCTTGACGCTTGTATTCAGTTGGACTGTTCTCTAATGAATATATAATCAGGCCTCGGCTTGCAGTCCCTACAACGGCCATCGGAAAATCAACGTCTGCACAGTAGCAGCGTTCTGGCAAATTGATAGCCATCAGCGGATTTGGTGTGCGTGTGTCCCAAAACTATAGTGGATTTATTAATGAACAAACTATAAAAAACATACATTGCACAAAAAAAACAAACATTTTTACCTTAAGCGTTTTGTCCCAGGATCCAGTCATAAGACAGTTGTAACTTTGCCCTTTTACCATATGACATGTTTTTACAGGGCCCTCGTGAGCAGCCACTTGTACAACTTGATCGGAAGCAAGATCCCATAGTTTAACCTGCTTGTCACAAGAAGCAATAAAAACTTTTGTGCCATCGTCCGACCAGCAAACATCTAAAACTGGCCCACCCATGGTTTTCATTGACTTTGGAACTGTTGCTCCATTTTGCTCGACTTCCCAGCAACGCACGCTATTATCCCAGCTGCCGGCAATTAAAAAATTTTTTTGCAAGTTACTGGGACTAAATTCGAGCGCCGAAACCGAGTCTTCAGGTGGTGATGCTACCTCGAAATCGTTCATCCGATTTGTTGAAGCGGCTCCAAACATGATTTTTTGCTTAAAATGACGTAGAATGTTTAAGTTTATTTGCAAATATAGCGATTCAAAATTTTTTAAGCTATTGCTCTTTTTTGCTTTTTGCAGCACATATAACTAGTGTTAAAAAGTGTAGTGTTCTAATTTATACAATATAATTTCTCGTTTGCGCACACTGTTTTAGTATTTTTATATACAAAAATACCAAAAGTACTTGCTGTTAGCAACCTTTATAAACGACGCATGTCCAACAACATTGTGGAAAGCCAATTACAGTACTAACTCCTTCGTATTCACAGCCTTGAAAGCCCGCCGGTTTTTGGCAGCTAGGAATAAAAAGAAAAAAATGCTTAGTCATAACGCTTATGCACCTTTTTGTGGAGAAAAAACTAACTAGTGTATGAGGGCATCTCCTTTTTTATTTTGGCATACAATAACGCCACAACTATTTTTATCTTTGACAAATTTCCCTACTGCAATATTGCCTTGAGCCCCGGTACATCCAGAATCTAGATGAAAAATTAATTAAAGAGGAATTCAATAGTTAATTATGTATATAGTTATATCGGATTTACCTGAGCCTGTCATTTTCAAGTAATGTACAAGCCCATACTGACAAGAAATTTGCTGCAATACGATTATGACAATAAACCACTTCATAATTTATTATAACTAGCCATTCAACAACGAAAGTCTTTTATACACATAAATATAAATGAAATTTGATCACTTGGCAATACTTTTCAATATAATTTTTTTGCAGCGGCAGCTGCCTATTCCAGTTATCTAAAGTTGAAATGGTCGATGCTGTTTTGTTATGTATGTATGTATGCATTTTAAACTGGTAAGTATACTATATAGGCAATCATTTCTACTGCGGATATAACTTAATAAAGTAAACATATTTTTAACTCCTTAGAAATGCGTATGCATGTACATTCATACATAGCATGTCTGATTTGAGCGTAATGTGATAGTTAGATTAAGCTTGGGATGAGAAGTCAATGATCTGACCAATATTATTGCATAAGCGCTCTTCCAGGGCAGAGATTATTTTAACAAAGGATATTTGTGCCTATACGGATAGATGCTTTCCGCCTACTCATCTACTTTTATCAACTAAAAGATTAGCTACCGAACACATTAGATAAATTACATAAATAGCATTAAGAATAATTAATCCTAATTAATTGCTCTTACTGTTCCCAATTATCCTCTCGGCTTAGAGCTCAGGCAACTTTCCGAAAGAGTGGAATGAGGGAACAATTGTGACCATTCCGAAAAAAGGGGATCTCAGCCAATGTAAAAACTGGCGGGGCATTACCCTTCTAAATGCCATCCAAAAAATAATAGCTTTTGTTGTCCTAGAGAGGATTGCGCCCGTACTCAGCAGTCAGCTGCGACAGCAGCAAAACGGTTTTAGACCCATGCGCTCCTGCGTTGACCATATCAATTCTCTGAGGAATATTATTGAGCAATCAGTGGAGTGGAGGTCGCCTCTGTTCCTACTATTTGTGGACTTCGAGCGTGCTTTCGACACAATGGAAAGGAGCGCAATATGGACTGCCCTACGCGATTCTGGAATACCAGAGAATATTATCGAAGTCATCCAAGAGCTCTATAAACACGCCGATTACAGCGTGTGTTTCAAGTGTGAAAACAGTGGCAAATTTTCTATCTCAAGAGGAGTCCGCCAAGAATGCGTTCTCTCGCCCCTACTGTTCATTCTCGTGCTGGATGGAGTTCTGAAGAAAACCAAACTGGAGGCTCCGGACGGTTTGCAATGGCGCCCCCACCAAAAGCTCAGTGATCTCGACTACGCCGATGACATATGTTTCATGACACACACTCTGCAACGCGTTAAAAACAAACTCAGCAGAATTGCGGGAAAGGCAAACTTTGTTGGCCTTAAAATCAATATGAAGAAGACTAAATTGATGAGAGAGGAAACGTCAAATCAACTCCCTCTAACTATCGGAGAAGGTACGGACGCCGTAATTGTAGAGGATGTTGATGAATTTTGTAAACTTACATTTTCTGGCCAAATACTATCACAAACGAGAACTTGCTGATACTCTCTAGAAGTACTCCGATCAACAACGAAATTAAAAGGAGGAAATGGACCTAGATTGGCCACACTCTCAGGAAGTCAGATGAAGACATCGCCAAGAGATCTTTCCAATGGAATCCGCAGGGTACCCGCCGCCGAGGACGCCCTCGACAGACCTGGGTAAGAATTGCGTAGTGTCGCCCAAGCTAGAAGGCGTTGGAAGGAGTATGTGTCCGCCCTATGCTCCGCATAGGAGCGTCAAATCTAACTGCTTTGTATTACTTTGTGATATTAAAAATTTGTGATATAAAAAAAAAAATCGCCCTTAATTGGAGTAGAGCTGCAAATGCAAGTGAGTATTTAAGAAATCGTTTTCAAATGGCCAAAGGCAATCACACAGATTATTGGAAAAATCATCAATCAGAATTGTACTTTAGCAACAAGGATAACTCCACTTTTCTGTATGCACAATTATCTTTGATGATTTCAAATGTTGCACATAGAATGTGTAAATTATTATTATTTTTTTTTGGCGTATAATTTAAAAGATATGATAACATAACATGTATTACGCACAATTTTCATAATGAGAGCACTTATAGCAACATTCGGGGTAGTCAATTGTAGTTATAATCGCTTCATATCGGCATCTTTGAAAGGTGACCGGTTTTTGGCAACTAAAAAATAAATTTGAAAAAATATATGTATATTTTAACTTTTTTTCAATTCCGTCATAAAATACACATATGTATATGAAATAAGATTTCAGTATGTATGTATGCATTTACTTACTAATACATAGTGACACTTCCTTTCTTGTCGTTACAAAAAATAATACCGCAGGTCTTTTTGTCTTGAATGTATTGTCCTATTTTTATCTTCCCTTCTGTACCGCTGCATTCAGTATCTGAAAGCAATATAAGTATAAGTAAAACTTATACAGATATGCGTAATACCTACCTGATGCTTGCCATCTATCATAATATACAAGTCCATGCTGATTGGAAATTAGCCCAATTAAAATTATAGCGCTTAACCAGCACATAATGGAACGATTTTCTCAACTTCTAAGACGACTAAATAACGACTTATATATGTATGTTTTAATAAAAAAGAAATTCAAGCCAGTGGCAAAAAAAAAAAAAATCACCGTGACTGATTACTGCGAAAGGGCTGCATAATATACACATGTGTGCGTACATATGTTTGTTTGTATATACATACGATTGTACTTTTTTTTTGTTAAATCCAAGAAAATAATTAGTCAGCTTTATTTTATTTTGAAAAATTTTATTTGAATTCTATATTTATAGAATGTTTTATGTTTACAACTAATGTGCTTTAAAAGTGATTTTTAATACTTTATAATTTTTCAGCAAGTTACATGCATAAATTTGGTGTAGGAAGCTATCAAAAATGTTAAATGGTTTTATATACATATATGTATGTATGTATGTTTGCTTTGGTATTAACATTGTTTAATAATGTTTAGCTAATATACAATAGTAATCTATAATCTTACGTTTATCGCGTTTTTTACGACAATATTGCCGTCTGTGCTATCTGTTAGTACGACAATTGAGCTGTTGACCGAAATGCCCAGTCTTTCATCCTTTAACAGCTTTGATTCAGTCTTAAGGGGTTGATTGCAAGTGACAACTGGCGATTTTCCTTTCTCAATCGGTAGATCCGCATCTTTTACTTTGCCACCGTCATTCTTATGTTTCTCTTTGCTCTTGCGTTTTTCTTCTTGCTGCTGCAACGATTTGACAATCTTCAAAGTGCCATTACAGCCAATGTAGTCGACTTTCTGCTGTGGTGATTGGCAACCCAAATATATGCGACCCTTGTTACCCGTGTACTTGATATCAGAACTGTTGTGGTGTATCTTTAACCTTGTGTTATTACCAACAATCTGAAGACGACCGCTATTGTTGAAAATATGTATGCGATTACCATTTCCAATTATGCGCAGATCGGCGTGGTTGCTTTCCATGCGAAACTCCTTAAAGTTGCCCACAAGATCCTTGGCCAAATAGTTAAAACTTGCTTTCTCATTGTTTGCTGTGCTTGTATGCGCTGTATTAGGTGGTGGCTTATTTTGTGCATCCCCGTGCACACAAAAAGCTGCGCATTTCTCTTCGTCGCATGAATCAGAAGCTAAATCCGCTTCCACAACTTTAACGCCCATTTTAATATAATTGATTATCTGACTTGTATATATGTTAAGTCATTAATAATCACGGTTTTTAGACCTATTTAGCGTCTAGTTGATTTCACCTCAAATAAATAATATCCAATGTGTTCTTATATTATATTAATTTATAGTTTTCATTTTTATGCAATGTTAACAATTGCAATTAAGTGTATAAGTTGTTTTGGGGATTCCCTTCGATGTTCGGTGATTTTTATTTTCGAGCTGTTTTAGACTTGGCGTCTGATGTGTTACTTGGAGGCTTAATGAACGTTGAATGATATCACTGCTTCGTGTTTCTCTTTTAAAACAGCTCGCTAAAGCATTTGGGGGGTTTTTGTTTATATTTTGTTGTTTTTTTGCTGTGGTGAAAAATTGGCACTCTCGCAAAATGATCGCTAATCGTATGTTTATTTGCTGTTGGCTTCGTTCAACACATTTGGGCTTTTTTTGATAACGCTATATAGGTATGCCATGAAACTCAAATTTTGGCTATGTGGTTAACACATCAATGTTACTCACGTTAATAACGTAAACAATTTTATTTAATTAGGTCTCAATATCAGCGAAAGGAAAAATACTCACATTGTGAGCTGTTAGAGATTAGTTAAACGTGTTTTTTTTTTTCAGAGAGTACCTGAATCTTTGCTGCCACATTTGGTAGGCATAGATTTGGTTTTATGGCTGTAAGCAGATCCATTTAACAACAATGCACCATATTAGGCTATAACAAGGTAAAATTTCTACACAAATTTTCACAAGATATTGATCAAAATCAAAACATATTTTCAAAATATACATTTATTGCTTTATTTGATTAACAAATATTTATATACAATTTTGGAAGAAACTATTTAATTGACTTATTACTAATGTTAAAATTTAAAACATGAGCATTTAAGTGGCGCATGCAAGTAAATACATACATACATATGTATGTATGTACATATGTATACACCTAAATGCAACGATATGTGAGAAATTATTAAAATTATTTCTATGAGATTAAGTGAAGTCATTCGTCACAGAGATTTTATAAACCAGTTATATATGTATATATTTCTAATGTTTTTTTCTTCGTTAGCAACTAAAAATGTTATTTGATAGAGATTCAACATTATTTAATTGAACATTTAAAATGTCACTTCTTTGTACAAAAACTGATTTGATCAACAGATATTGAGAGTATTGATTGGCACCATTATTTACTACCACTGGAACTCTTCGAGCTCGGCATTAAACAACTACAAAGAAGTAAGGAATAACAAATCAAAAATTAATTATATACACGACTAGAAGAAATGCCACAAGAGTTACACTAACATTTGGTGATGTACTTGCAGCACCGTGGGTCATCTCATGCACTTCCTCATCGGTAATATTGTTTGCTTCTACTTTGTACATAAAAACTGCAGAAACAGGTTTATGATCCGATATGGTATAGTCCATGTTCGATTGATAAGATAATTGCTGGACACTTAATGTTATTAAGGGATATCGGTCTGCCTGCACACGATGTAGTATACGATCGCACCAAGCCGGACGTCGTTTTAAATCATATTCGTTGGTGCCTTCAGTAAATTTGAATGTAGGTGCAAAGTTTGGCAGCTGTTCTTCTAGCAAACTAAAAGCATTTCCCGATTCACGTAGCAACACTAACTGATCCAGTTTCAGCAGTTCATCATAGTTTCCTTGTTCCACATCACTGCGCACATCCCATGCAGAAGTTGAACCCGATAATCTAAAATTTAGATCACCGAACCAAAATACAACATCGTGATCAAAGATCCGTTCGTAACCATTTGTTTTATATTTGTGATTATCAACAATTTGATGATAGTCTTCGATGCGTTCTTTTAATTTATCGTCATGCGCTGCCAAATGTGCGCAAACAAATGTTATTCCAGTGCCATAAAGACTAAGCCTTATGCTTACTGCGCCTTTGTTGCCCCAATAGCCTCCTAAGCCAGTACGAGTTGCATCCGTTTCAACATTCTTTATATGAGGCACATGCTGTCGCTGTGCGAATAAGGTAATAAGTATACCCTGCAGTTGTTTCGACTCCACTTTGACGTATTCATATTCCGTAAGGTATCCAGCGATTTTTAATACCCAAGCATCATCTTGAAATATGTTAAGCACTTGTTTACTGGGCTGGGTATTTACTTCCTGCATGCCAATCACATACAAATCAGGTAGCTTATTCTCAGGACAATTTGTTGTGCCATTTAACGCTAACAAGGAACTCAGTGGATGATTCCGAGGCGTGTGTGTGCCAACATTCCAAGTCAGTATAAAGACACACAGATCCGCAATAACTGACGACGCTACCATCTTAATTGTGGTGACTAATCAGTCTTATAATTAGCATTAAGTATTACAGCTCTTCAATATTAAAGGCAGGATTAAACTTTTAAATGTTTTGTTATTGGAATGTGCACATTAGCTACTTTAGTATTAAGGCAATATAGATTGTTTTCTTCATGCGCACAACAAATATAAACTAATTTAACCAAAAAATTGCCGTTTCTGCGCTAAATTTGTCACCACAGTATTGCTTAAGAAATTTATTTATAAACTCTTATCGTTGCCAGTACTAGACAAAAAGCTGGCTGCTATGTTCGTGCTATCGATTATTATGTTGTGCCATCACTTAATCTACCTTTTTTTTATAAACAAACACATATTAAATATCCTTAATTTGTGGCAATGGCTAATAGCTATGACATACCGAGTTGGTAAGCATAAATATTATTTATTATTTTACGTTTTACTTACTTAGTTTTTATAGGGCTGGTAAGCCACCCACGGGCCTTCATCTAGATGTCTTAAAGGAAGATAAGTTAGTGCAAAAACTAATGGTCGATGAAAAGCGTTGTTACCTATTTGGAAGGAACAACCAAATGAATGATTTCTGTATCGACCATGCCTCCTGCTCGCGTGTACATGCAGCTTTTGTATATCATAAACATCTTAACATTGCCTATCTCGTTGACTTGGGTTCAAGTAAGTTACGAACAATTCAATGATGTTTCCAAAACTAATTGCGAGTTTAAGCTCATGGCACTTTTATTGGTACGCTGCGGCTTGAGGCGCATAAGCCGACACAACTGCAAATAAATAGTACATTTCATTTCGGAGCCTCGACAAGAAATTACATTTTAAGGGAACGTCCAACCGGTGGACAGCATCGTAACATTATGGAAGATTTACCGCTAATAGAAAACAGTGATGGCACTTTATTGGGTCTTCCAGAGAGTCAAACAGAACTGGATGTAAGTATGAATTTTACATGTTTTTTTTTTTTT
The DNA here is from genome assembly GCA_035046065.1 of Chymomyza procnemis. Lineage (NCBI taxonomy): Eukaryota > Metazoa > Arthropoda > Insecta > Diptera > Drosophilidae > Chymomyza > Chymomyza procnemis. Next base: position 31,291,580 of record JAWNOJ010000023.1, read on the forward strand.
TACTTTAATTTTGTCATTTTTGATTATAGAATCTAACAGAATATAATACAGCACATAACCGACGTATCTCTATGCTGGGTATTGCAGATGACACTAATATGCGAAAACAGAATGTTTTAAAGCCCGGACGAAAACGAAGAAATGTAACATTTAACGATGAAGAAATTGTAATAAATCCCGAAGATGTGGATCCAAATGTTGGGCGTTTCCGTAACCTAGTCCAAACGACGGTCGTGCCAGCCAAAAGGCCACGTTTTGAGACGAATCACATGGGCTTAAATATGAACAACAGTGGAACTGCTGTTAGTACAGGAAATTCATTGTGTGGAGGCCATCAAATATTCCAACAGTCTGTTGCTGATATGAAGCACCAGCAACAATTCAATTTAGGACAGCCTTATATTCAGTCCTCTGACAATTCATTATATCAAGGAATACCAGCCTCGTCATCCGATGTACAAGGAATTAAAAACAATACAGATGTTGAATCGATTTCCCCTTTAAGCATTAGTTCGAAGTTGGGCTTGTTACTACCAAATCCTGCACCGGACGTTTCGCCGTTACTTGACGATTTTGTAGCTTTGCCGACATCATCAATAGCACAGAAACTCGCAATGGCCAATGCAAATGGTAGAGTCTTAAAGTTCTATTGTATATATTTTTTTGTAATGCAATTTATATACTTCTACAGTTCAAAGGTTTGTTGAAGATTCCCACAATACAAGCGGTGATTGTAACGCATTGGGACCTCAGAAAAAGAAGTACGCCAAAGAAGCATGGCCAGGTCGCAAGCCTATGTTAGGACAGCTATAAACGATCATCAATACATTAACCTAATGCAAGGCAATACACTGTCGTGCCCACATAAATCATCAACAAATAAATGTTTCAATATTAAACGGACTACAAACAAGTTTACAATTTTTCGATATCAAAAATGATATACAATAATAACTGACTAAACCCACAAATCGCACTGTGAACGTCAACATATATTTTCATTTATTTCAATATTTAGTTTTCTCACATTTGACAACTATGCGGGTATCTCGGAAAGGGTATTGTGTCGCGAATGTTCTTGACACCAGTCAACAATTGCAGGTAACGTTCAAATCCCATTCCAAATCCACCTGTTGATAAACCTCCGTATTTGCGTAAATCTACGTACCACATTAAATCTTTTGGAAAGCCAGGATGCATAGTAAGTCTTTCAGCATCACATTCGCGCAAGCTTCCACCACACAATTCGCCTACAAATGGCATCAATAAATCCAAAGCAAAAACTTTATCAGGTTCGCTGCGGGAACTTTTTACATAAAAAGGCTTCTGTTTTGCTGGCCAATCAACCACAAATACTGGACTTCCACAGTGTTCCACCAGAAAAAATTCTTGCTCTTTGGAAAAGCCCTCATCTGGGCTTACAGCAGTCTTAAACACATGCTTATTAGCAATTATTATTGCCATGGCTTCACCATAAGTAATGGTTTTCCACGCAATGTCGAGCCAGGGCATATTCACATTTACCCTAGCTGCACGATCACCGTTTTTGCTTTGGCAAAATTCTAAATCTTCATAGCTTTTACACAGCAAACGTTTAGTAATAGTCTTAATCATGTTTTCTATAAATGCTGCCAACTTGTCAAGTTCTTCAATGTTGACGAGTTCCGCTTCGAGCATGAAAAATTCAGATAGATGTAAAGATGATTTAGAGTTTTCAGCGCGAAATGCAGGCCCAAGCGTATACGTATTTCCTAAACCATAGCACATAGCTTCCAGATGCATTTGTCCCGAGACGGTGAGAAATACATGCTTGTCAAAGAAGCATTGCTCTACAGGGATATTAGCACGTGCCATTTGTTTGAGCAGTATGTCGGAGTTCGGTTGCACACGAAACAGCTGAAAGTGTCTATATTACAATTGTTTTTAAATATTTCGTATCAATTAATTCTTTACCTCTCCCGCACCTTCACAATCGTTTGTGGTTAGAACGGGTGTACTAACATTAACCACATCATGCTCGTCCATAAAGTCATGTACAGCTTTCTGTGCTTGATGTCGGATTCGCATTTGCGCAGCAAAACTGCTAAACCGTGAACGTAGGTGAAGATGCTCTCGAACATAATCCGGTGCATGATCTTGCTTTGGCAAGAATGGATAGCCGTTGTTCAAATTACCCTCGGCTAAAATAGAATAGCTGTCATAAGTGCCAGTAAAAGCAACCGATATAGTATTGTAAAAACCCACAAATAACACTAATATTATCCGCATGTAACTCAAAATGTCCATTCGGCGCCACATGAATCAGCCCTTTGGCGTTGACTACACTATTAACACTCAACTTTTGTGTTAGCGTGTTTTTTGGCACAACCACTTGAAAGTTTGTGTTGGAAGAACCATCGGTAAGGTCCAAAAATATATTGTTTTTAAGGCGTCGAATGTGCTTTATCCAACCCTTTAAAGAATAATAATTGTAACTAACAAAACGTAGCTTAATTCATGGCATACTTGTAGAGTCAAACTGTCACCCGATTTGTGGCCATTACCAACGCTGGCTATGCGGCAAATAGTGCTATTGAATCTTCTAATTAATAACATTTCATGAAAATTTCTTGTTATATTTCAGGGATTTTTTTATTTTTATTTTAGTAAATTGCCGCACGTCAGCTGTTATCTGTATATTACATCATATGTTTATTTACTTGAAGAACTCTACCAGTGTTGCGTACTAAATAGACGAACACAAGCTAAGAATCGATAAATTGATTTAATTTTAAACTACAGTGCAGTTATTTAAATCGTTTTAATGTTATCGGAATTTGCTTGCATCCATTGATTTGCAGATATAAGTAATTGTGGGTGCTTCATAAATTCTTCCTGCTCGACCTTGGACTTTGCTAAAATGTTGTTATGGGTTTTGGAGCTATCGATACCAGCACGAACAAATCCGGACTCGCCTTTTTTTAAAACACCAGCACTGGCCATTTCATGCATATTCACTGATTGATTCTTGCGAAAGTTTTCTATGCTCAAGTGTTCTAAAAGCTGTTCCATTCCGCTTTCATCAATTGAACAATCAAGAAATTCGGCAACAGTTTTTACAGCAGCTGACAAATTTGCTAACATTTCTTCGTAGTGCAAGAGTAGTACGTTAGGTAAGGCAGAGTGCGCTTTCGCTTCCTTAACATGGCTGTAATAGGGCAGCCAAGGATCTAAAAGTTTAAATTAGCTTGCATTTTGTATGCGTAAGTTTAAAGTCTTACTTAATCCAAGCTTAAAGTAGTTCCAATAACGCGCAAAATCTCCTACATAACCTTGGGTACGAAACAAGCGATTTAAATGGTAATACGAAACAGCGACATCTTTTGGATTGCGTGTAACGTAAATTATCTGCAAAAAATGCGGCAACATGTATTTTTCTCACATGAATTAATTACGTTATTTTTGTTTACCTTGCATTTTTTTTCCATAACACTTGGTGGTAGCAGCGAGAAAGGAAAATGCGTTTTTATAAAGCGACGTTGGCTTTTAGGCAGTTTACTAAGAGTTTCATATCCTGGTATTGAAATTTGCTCAATAAACTTTAATTTGTCTGGAGCAAGTTTGTTTTCTGCAAGCAATTCCTGTTTTACATCATTATGCATAAACAACGAAAACCTGCAGGAAAGCGAAAGCATTTAGAAAGTTACATATATAGCAACAAGTTTTCAAGTTAAAGTTATTACTCAAAGAATGGAAATCGTTCTGTCAGTGGCTTATTTTTAGCCTCTTGAAAGTTCAAATCAGATACCAAAAGCCAAATGAGTTCTTGTGTCCATGTTGTGCCCGAACGCGGTACCGTCACTATCCAAATGTCATCAGCACGTGCCTCAAAGTTGAAATATCGTTCTGCTTCAAGTTTGTATTTTAAAGGGAAAAAATAACGTTCGGGACCAACCTGAACAAAGCCAGAGCGTTCACCTGCATTATGATATATAAATATACACACATATTAACTATTTCACTTGCACAAAGAAAAAAGAGGCATTGGATTTATATAAACCTAAAAAGTAACGCATTAACTCGTCATTAGTAGTCGCGTCCACATCATAAATTTCGTACGGAAACTTGAACTTTAATTTTTCCATTAGGAAGATTAACAAATTCAGTTTTGCTTACAAGCACTAACGAATTGCAACTGGTTGCAGTTTATAAAGTTGGTAAAAACCAACTGGCACTGCTATTTAAATGTTTTGACCATCTAGAGAAAGTTTCTAGTGAGCAGTGCTGATGCAGCGTACGCAAACGAAAATTTCTTGTACATAAATACATACTTACATATATATGTACGCCTATATACTGACAAAAATATGTATGTATGTATATGCATACAAGTTAGTTTACTTGACGTTTGACACCGCTTGGAGGTTCGTTGTAAATGGCTATGTAAGCTTAAATTAATTGTCTAGTGGCTGTCATATATATTAATATATTACTCTGTTTCTTTTTATCTACAATTTTTATTTGTAATTTTATGAAGTTGCTGCTTTTAAATTTAAAGTGCCTGAACACTGTACACAAGTTATTACACAAAATCCAACTCTTAGATTATAGCTATGTATCTATTTACATGCATACAGTGAACACAATAATTATTCAAACACTTCGAACTTTTCACGCTGAAGCTCAATAACTCTTGACGCAGACATGGTAGAACAAAAACTGCAATTTAAGCCTGAAAGTTTGGTTGGAAGAAATGCTATGCTTATGTAGGGAAAACCACTTCTGTACAAGGATAAGATAATGCAGTCCAAAATGTTTATTTCAAAAGAACTTGTATATTTTGTCGTCTATTTAAGAACACATATATACTTATGTATGCTTGCAGTATATGCTATATACTTGAGCATACATACATACTACATGATTGTATGTACATTATATTGAATTTGCATGCATCAAAACTGCTTAACTGTCATCACGTTATCAGTACTAAATTTCAATTGTGAACACAAGTTGGCATTGTACAGCGTCGGCGTTTTGAAGTACGCTTAGGGCAGGATTGCCCTCCATTCTGTGGCTCGCTTATCACATAGCGATATCCCTCAGAAAAGCCAATACCACAGCTTACACTGCAAGACGTCCAGTTTGACCACTCTGACATGACGCAGCCCTTGGGCAGTATATCATCGTTATTGATTTTGTCCAAGGGACTGTCTGCTGTTGCAATCTCTGCAATTTAAAAGTTTGTAGCTCAATCGACAATTGCTGAAAAGACAGCTACTTACCTCTTTTCAGATTTCCACAAGTTTGAATGCAATCGTTTTCAGTTAAAAAGTTATTGCGATTACCACGACAACCACCATAGTTGAATCTTTCACAGACTCCATTATGATGGTTGTAGGCGTAGCGTAAATAGCTACCACGGCACGGTCCAGTGTCATGGGGTTTCGTACAAATTTCCTTTGCCATTTCAGAGTTTATGTGACAATCTATTGGATTTTTGCATTCTTGCTGCTGATGTAACTCCATTCGTTTTGTGCATTCATCCTTTTCTGGCCCATTCTCCATTACAAGCAGGCGTGTTCTTATAACCACACCACGACCGCATGTTGATGTACAGGGGCTCCAATCGCTCCACATTGTTGTTGGACATAGTGGATCGGGTAGTTCTACCTTTTCAAATGTGCAATCTGGTCGCATACATTTATTTTTTTCAACAATTGTTATGTGAGGACACCGTTTTCGGCCCAAATTATTGAGAAAAGTTCGCGTACGCATTGTTATGCCAATGCCGCAGCTTGCTGAACATTCTGACCATACACTCCATGGCGAGGTTTTGCAAATTCCTGCTCCCTCACCATCATTTGTTACTAGAGTCTGCGAATTTGCTAAATTTTCACCCTCGTCATCATCTTTATCATTATTATTGTTGCTGTCAATGCATTCCGCTAGCGGAGCAACGCACATCTCTTTTGAGATAAGTTGGCGCGCACACTTATTTTGCTCGGCCAATTGTGGATTGATATATTGACGCGATCGCATACGAATGCCCTTGCCGCAGGTAACAGAGCATGGACTCCATGTGGAATATTCGCCAACACGACATTCCGCTTCAAAAAATGAAAATATTAAATAAACCATTTATATATAGCTAGCGAGCTTACCCCGTGCATCTAGTTCCTCATCATCTTCGGAAATATCCAGTTGAAGAGCTTGCAAAAATTCATCATCGCAATTACGTGAAATAATTTTTTCCCGACGTATATATAGCTTAGCTAACGGTATCATTTCGTGATTTTTGGGATTATAGAAAGGTGCTCTTGGATCCTCAGGATACATGGTCGTGATACGATACATTCGTTCTCGTGGCTGCGTCTCACTATTTGGTGACTAATGTAAATTTTTATGTATGGCCATGAATTAAAAACGTTCTCTACAAGTTTGCTTACCATATAGGTAATGCCGCTATCCGTTCCTGCATCCCAGGGGTACAAATCTATATCCAGCGACTCTTTCCACTTGCAGTCCGACATGCACAAGTCAAGTCCGTTGATACCAACTACCCAGTCAGGCGAAGGTCCAAACATAGAAACCATAGACACCTTAGGATGCTTGCGATCTACTCGAAACTTTGACGTTGTGTTCTGATTCACATTCGGATACCATAAACCAGCAGCTTTGATAAGTGTACGTAGCTTGGGACCATACGTACGAAGTTCAGTTTCTAATGCTGCCGGGGAACCCCACTCTGCAAGTGATCGAAAACCATCTGTTGCAATATGATTTTCTCCCCAAAATGAAAAATTCGACTCATGTGATGCACCAATAACATCGGAAAAATGTGTTAGCCAAATTGCGAATGGATAGTCCTTAGGGTGCGTTTCATTTGACCAAATACCTTCAAATGTAAACTATAATACGAATAGACAATTATACTCATAATCAGGTGTACTTCAATAGCTACGTACGCTATACTTGGCTTCGTCACAAGCGCAACACTCCTTTTGCAGCGCTTCAGCCTTTGGTTTATGCTCGCAAATCACCTGTGTAAGTTGTCCATCATCAGAAAACCAAGCACGTGGTCCTTCATAGACCATAGCAGAAAGTGTAACACAGCCTGAACCAGCTTCAGGAGCAACCCACATTACTTGTACTTCTGTTTTCGGTAAATCATCTGCTTCAGAAACTGTATTAACGCATCGATCATTAAACTTTGTCAGTGAGTCGCTAAACAGCTGAAATCGTCCGACTCGTCTTGGGCTTGCTGCCTGTGACCGCCGGCCACCATTGTGTGCCTCCGCAGCAATGGAGAAGTGTGTGAAATGTTGAATTTTTGAATGCGTACGTGATCCAAGTAGCAGCACTACAAAATTAATAATGAAATAATGTATATTAAAATAATCTGTTGCGAAAGTGTGATTAATAGTACTTCTTATTGCACATAAGATCCGCGTTGATCATGAGACTGCATTGTCAGTGTTAGTTATCTTTTTGTAAGAATAAGATTCGCCATAACTTTAAGGAAAAGCACATTAAGAGAAGCAAGTACGATACTTACTTTGCTGCCTGTTTAGCTAATGAATTTTTCAAAAGAATTTTAAGAAGCAACGAATCTATCACAAACACAAATAAATTATCAAATCCAATGCTGGAAAATCGGGCGAACAATCAAAACTGTGTAAGAAAAAGTTCCGTAAGTTTATGCGACAAACATGCATCCACATTAAATTAGTAACTTAACGAAGTGCATTGCATATTGTCGGGTATTTATCATCTTAAGCGTATCTTGAGACGATACTCACACATAGCAATAAGTATTAATCCAACTTATTTGAATTATGTGCATGCTATTTGGTAGCAAATACGGGGGGAAAGAATTTAAAACTCACAATTATATGTATTTCCAGGGACATAGCCATTAGGCCCGTCAGCCACAATCAATTTGTAGCCATTGTCGCCACGGATACGTCGGCCATGGGGAAGATGAGTTGGAGCACGCGGACAAGCATATGCCTGACTAATTGTCAACTCGCTGGTAATGACAATTGTAGTGCAGACGAACAATAAAGCGAATCTCATCTTTAGTTTAGCAGAAACTGCGTTTTTACTTAAAATTATCTCTGCGATTGTTCAACAGATGACAGTGTTTACATGAAGTCAAGTAATTCCAACGACGAACGAAAACGAACTGAGTCTGAAACGAAAACATTTTTCAAACTGAGGCCATTGTTCAAGTTGATTTCATGCTGTATTTATTATATGGGACCTTTTGTATACACGGACAAGTTGTATGTGTATATATAAGTTAAACATACTATTTAAATGATACGAGATAATATGATTTGCATTACCAGGCTTTGCTAGTGCTATTCCTGCTCTTGTATAAGCATTTGGTTGCTATTTTTTGTTTTTTAATTTATAAATATAAAATAAAAGCTACTACAAAAATAATATAGCAATCATGTGTGTCGCTGACCCTTGAGTTCAAATAAATCACTGATAAGCTGCTTTAGTTTAAGCAACCGCCGCTGATTTCTTGATTTTTAACAATACTTGTGAACAATAAGAAATACATATGTAAGTGTGCTTAAAACAATGTGTTTGCTATAAAAAAGCGTTTGTCAAAAACTCTTCAGCATTTATTTTGTGTTCTAAGCATTTATTAATATAATACAAGTATATAAGTTATATTTTGCTTTCACTTCGCTATGAGTATATAGTGTTTTTTTTAACAATTTTGCATTTGTATAAATATTACAACAGGCTTTATTGATTTTTAACATACAATGATACAATATGCACGCTTAGACATTGCTTAAAAAAAGCAACTGTCCTTGCCAAATAAAAGCAAGCACTCTCTCAGAAAGCATAACATTAATGGTTACACAATCACGGATTATATATGGCAGCTAAAGTTGGAACGAAAGTTAAAACATTTTAAATAAGTAGTAACGTTTGAAGCCCATACTGCAATAATATTAGGAATGCAAGCCTGCATAATTATCTGTTACATATAAAGAATGATTTGCCTATAGTTAAAGTCCCTAGAGTTTAAGATAACAATATATGAATTCGGCATAGTAACTTGTTTATATTGGCAAAACTTAAAATAGTTTGTGTACTTTGATTAAAAGCATCTGTCTACACATGAAAACAGCTACCATGAAAACAAAGTAATAGATCAATGAATTATGCTTTTGCATGTTAAGATTTAATACTAAAATGTTAATATTGGCGTCTCCCGATGATCCAGTAGATCTAAAAAACAAAAAAAAGTTTATTATAAAAACTGTGGTCAATTGTGGTTGAATGGAAATTGTGCACCTTTTGCTATGCTCCACCAAGGCAGTGTGACATACGTAAGAAATGCGTTTAAAGGCGTTGATTGTTGCCGACGATTCTCTTTCCAAAAATGAAACGATTGTGTAAAACCGCGACTTGTCCACAAGGGATTGTAAGCACCATCGTCTAGTTCTGAAATGAATATGAAATATGAAAAATTCGCTTTAGTTAAACTACATACAAACTGCCATAGTCTAAAAAAAAAAAAAAAAAATGTAGTATTGCGCAAAGTGCAACCTTTTTTGGACACATCGCACCAGTAGTAGATATTAGTGCCGTCTGGAGTACGCCTTTTTGGTACCAGATGTATAGCATTGTGATAATTGTATTGCTGCAACGAAGTATTTCGTTTAACTGCAGGCCGAGGTAGAGTAGCAGCAGCATCTTCACGGCTTTGTTTATGAATGTTACCATTTGCATCATCATTAACTTTATGAAGCAGCGTTGGAGAAATTTCAACACTCGATGCGTCTTCTGTCAACTCTTCTTTGTGATTGTTAGAGTCAATATTTAAACTATTTAATTTCAGTTGCATTGGATGGATTTCAGATGTGACAGGTACATTTAAACTATACTCGGAGTGATGGTCTATGGAGACAAATGGTTTGGTTGGCGTTGTTGAGTGTTGCTCCGTGACAGGCAGCTCTTCGCGACCACGCACGCTTATCATAAGTTTTGTGTCGCGCTCACTAAGCACCGCGATCTTAGAGTCACAAACCTCTAGCGGTTCGCTTCCATTAAGGGAAGTCGCATCATCGGCAATTTCATATTCTTCTGTATTGCTGGCAGGCATGCTTTTAGCTGCCTTGTTATTATTATTGTTATTGGAGGGGCCACATTTTTGCTTGGATGTGCTTGGTACATTTGACTTTTCCTTGTCGCATGTACTGCCTTTTAAGTTACGCAAGCGTTTCGGCGACATTTTGGCTAAGAAATTTGTAGAAGGTGTTGCCTTTTTATGCGCAGCAGATTTCTTAACTTTCTCTGCTTCTTTTTCAGGCTGCTTATCTTTAGTCAATTTTTCAATATCCGTCTTAGCCTTGGAAATTGACGCTTTTTTTTGAGACATATTTATTGTTTTGTCTGCGGCACTTAATGAGGCGCTTCTTGTTATAGTCCCATGCCTCTTTTTGGTTTCGCTAATACGCATGCCAGAGCGCTTACCCACAACAAGGTCGCTTTCAATACATAACAATGACTTTTTCTTTAATCTAGATTTCTGATCGGGCATTTTACTAAGACATGCCGGCGATTCGTTCGCAGCATCTTCACAGCTGGGACAATAAACCTCAGACATTTCAGGCGTTTTGTTGTTGACTGCAGACGGCCAACGTTTGGATTTTTTGCCACCAAAACAGTTTCCGCAGCCAGTGCTAGTGCTGTTCCTATGTTTGTCGGATAACAATGAAGGTATCTCGTCTAAAGGCGACTTGACATCTGCATTTGGAAGTCGATGTGCAGCCGTGTCTGTGTCACATGTACTAGCATGAGTCTCGCTATCAAGTTTAAGAGTTTCACAATTTGGATTTATATGCAGTTTAGCCACGGAAGCCGAGAAAGCAGGACGTTGTTGATCTACAAGTAAATATAGATCTGGTTGCGTTTTAAAACATACATAATAACATACTTATAAACCAAATAAGCGAAGCTAAAAAGCAACATTTAAATTAACAGCAAATACTTTAAGCGCCAAAAAAAAAGTTAACTAAAAATCAACTTGTTAACAGTTTCATTCGTTAGGATTAAGTGCGACTACTTCGCACAAATGTCAAAAAATAGTCACAAACCCTTCTATTATTTTATAAAATACTAACAAGACATTGTATATTCTATAAATACGCAGCTGGTGCGATTTAAGCCTCTTCTATATAGCGGAACTTTAAGAAGTAGAATAGTTGTTTTATCAAAACTCGTTTGTTTGGCTTCAGACGTTCACATATCAAAACATACAACTAAAACGTTAACGTAAAATCAAAAGCAAGCATTAAGAAATTATAATAAATTCACATTTATAGCGATTTGTCCTGCTTTCTCGGCAAAGTTAAGTATTTTTCTGTTCACACATATGTACATATCGGTGGATTAATACATACATATGTTTTCTTGGGGACTTAATTATATATGCATAATGGTAGTTGGATTAAAATTATTTTGAAAAGATCACAATAATCTTAAGAGACACAAGCGAAATAAAAAAAAAAACGTAGCTTAGAAAAATCTATTATATTACATTCTACGCAAGTTCTAAAGGCAATTGAAGTTGACAACTTATTGAACAAAAAGTAAAACCAAAACAAATAATTATAAGTATATGTACATTTGTTTATAGGCCAAATGTGCCAAAATAAGAACGTACTACAGAAATCTTTTTAAAGCTATTTGATTCAAAAGCGAACTAAATAAAATATTACTTTTATATACATTACAATTAAACCTAATCATAAGTGATAAACAAAAATACATGCAATTGATTAATTATCTTACCGTCTCGAAGATCGCCTGCCTCAATTTCAGATACCTCACTAGCAAGTGAATCTAATCCTTCATTCTCAGAACGAGCCTTAGCCCCAGCACTACTGGCAGACACATCCTGTACATTTTTCGTACGCCAACCATATCGCGAAAAATTGTTCAGGTTGGCACTGGGATCACTAAGCCGGCGCTGATGTCTATACGTACAATAATCATCATTTTCCTCTTCCCAGTCATCCCACATGTCAGTAGCGCAGAAGCCCGGTTCACTTGTTGGAGTTTCCACACCTGAGCCTTTAGGTTTTGTCACTGCCATTTCGGCGTGGCCCTTGCCTTGGGGTCCTTTCATACGTACAAATTCACATCGTGTTTGTACGCCGGCTCCGCTACTAAAAAGTCCAAAGGACATGCGTTGTGCAACCTTTGAGCTTAAACTAGATTGCTGAAATTATAGCATTAGTTTAGTCATTATACGAAAAACAGTAGTGCAAGACTCACTCGAGCATCGTAAACTCTTTTAAGTGCATCATAGCGTATCGAGCCCAAAAATATAACTCCCTGCACGGCACCGTCCTTATCGTTGGCTACAAGTTCAACACACACCATTTCGCCATCCCTTACCAATATATCACTAAAAACCTATATAACGATCATTGTTATAATGTTTGTCTTATTAATATGGTACGTTTACTCAGTATACCTCGTCAAAGTTGTCCACCATAAAGCAAATATGAGGATATGTTATCTCCTCACCCTCTCCCTTTGTGTCCATTTTTCGACGACTTGGACTTGCGTAAACACGTTGTGAATGCCGTCGTAAAACTTGCAGCTCCTTTGGCGATGTTCGAGTGCATATGGCCAAAGTGAGAGTGTAGTCAAATTGGTGTATTACCATATTTAAGTAAACAGTTTCTTCCCAATCAACGTCCGGATCCCCAATTGGAAGTTTACGTGAATCCTTTCGAAATACTTCAACTTCAGTCTGAAATGCAACCGTTGATTAGCCGAAATGAATATATAATGCAATTCATTAAATTAACCTCATATTTTGGCATATGTCGAGAAGAGGTTTTAACGTGTTTTTTTCGTACAAAAAACAGAAGATCATCCGAATCAATACTGTGCACCGGCTCTGTTTGAAAAAGAAAATGTCGCACGAAGAGATCTGTCCAGTATGTGGTACCCTGCAGCACAACAAACCCACTATCTAGAAAAAAATATTAAAATTGTAACTTTATACTTTATAATTATAATAAATAATGTTTTATGTGCTTTTGCAAAATGGAATTGTACGTAACGAGCATGTACATTTTCCTTACAACAAAAGCGACTATTTTGTACTTGACAAATCGATAATGCGCAAATATAGATAATTTTTAATGGGTTGTTGGTTAAGTAGAAATAAGCAGACTTTATACGAAGTTACATACCATCTTTTAGGAGCTGGCGCATCTCCTTCGTGCGCTGGAAATTAATGTCCTCCAAAAGCTGCTGTAATGGCGTTTGGGGTTTCAACAAAGCGCCTGCTGCGTTGGCCAAAGCCATGTTTTTATCTTTATTTATTTTTTTGTGTGTGCAAAAGTAAGTCGAGAAGCCAACAACAAATTGCGTTTCAACTTCACGAATATATTAAAAAAAAAGACTGTTGGGATTAACAAGCTATTGCCATAACTTAAGAGTAGAACTTAGTTTTCAAATTAATCTTTTGAGCACATTAGTAAGTAAATATGTATGTATAGTAGTAAAAACTAAACCACATTCTTTTTATGCGTTGCCAAGCCGTAGCATTGTAAGTGCGATTAGCTGAGTAACTTATTATACACATATATTTGTATATAAATATATTTAAGTTGCGCTGTCTCCTTTATACATACTCTTTATTGTTGGGTAAAATTTAAGTTGTTGTTATTCAAGTGATGGTAATATTGTTTAAGTACCGCTCAGTGTTGAAAAACAACGATAAGTTATCGAACTTATCGAAACAAATTAAATCGTAGAAAATTCAAAACTTAAAACCGCTGCAGTTAACAACAATAGGTATTTTAATTTTACAAAAGTAAAATATAATGTTCAACTATTCACTATTCAATATTAAGTAGCTTTTCGTTTTAATCTCTGTTACTTGAATGCTTAAGTGATTTTATATCGTTTTGCAAATCTTTTAATTCGCGTAACATGTTGCGTGTCAGTTGACCTTCTGGTGTGGCGAGAGGTTCAAAGAGTAGCATATGCAATGATTCGCGTAGTATAATTTCAATTTCTTGCAACTCAATCTGTAAACAAGTAAAAGACATTACATACAAAACAATTATAGCAAATATATAAATCTTACTTGTAAATCGTCGGCATTATACTCTCCCTCGCTGTATAATTTTCTTGCTAATTCGGCTTGTGAATTAGCTACTTCGTAAAGAGCTATAGCTTTTAAACGTGATATACCTGGCTGTATGACTTTTAATACACTTAAAATTTCTCGGCAGAGTTTTATTTTACGTTCATAAACTTTGCGATTAGGACTTTGAGACATGTTGCCTAACACCTGACGCAAAATAGAAGCTATATTCTGCTTTAAGTCTACCATGACATAATGATTTTCATGAAGAATATTGCTTAGTTTGATTAACAGTAGTTCATATCGATAGATATCACCATTAGCGTGAAATATCTCCTCCTGTGCACGTTCAAGCAAATTGGCAACATATTCTGATTTTAAAGTATGCTCAGTATTTTCTAAACAACTCCAGACGCCAGTTGTCGGTTGTCGCACAATGTAACCAGTTGCTCCCAAACTTTTGCAAGTAGGACAAATAAAGCTACTTATATGAGTGCCCAACTCAGTAGGATCCACACAGCGTGCGCAATTGCAATCAAAATGTTTTCCCATTTTAAGAATGTGTCGACGATCCTCATTGCCCAACAAAACATTTGTATAACATGTGTACAATATCTCACCAGCGGCAATAAAACGATTGGCATAAACTTTTAAACAGTATTGATCATCGACAGCGGTTACCAAATTTGGCAGGCAACTGTGCGGAAAAAGTCCACCCAGTAAATACAATGCACGCATTGAACATCCACGCTCAGGTGCACGTATCTCATAATTATTGATATCTAATATTCCAAGCAGACGCTGTATTAATTCTGAATCAACTTCGTTGCCATTTAATAACTGTGAAAGCAAATTTGATTTCTCTAAAGGTGCAACAGCATTTTTTTCATAGGTTTGCCATATTTCCTTGCCGCGTCTATCTTCCTGGTGTGACTCCATTTGCAACATGGATTCGTACTGTTTCTGTGTTTCGCTGTATTCTCGCAGCAAGAGGCATTTTAAAGTAATATACACTTCATTATGTACTTGCAATTGCTCAATATCGTTTATTTCATCTTTAAAACCATAAATGCGATCACAGTCGCGCGCATCGTGATTTTCACAGGCTACACAAAGTGGAAAAATTTTGCACTTGCTAGAAACCCAAACAGATTGAAGCAGCATATATTATAGAGTAAGTTAAAGAGTACGCTGTTGGTTTTACCTGCAAAACGTGTCTGTAAGTTTATGACAATTGGCGCAGCGTCTATCCTTAACCTTTGGCAACACTAATAATGGCTGTTCCAAAAGCAATGACTCTCCTGCCTTAATGTTTGTTAAGGCTACAACAAATCTGCCAAGTGTAATTCAGACAATTAAAAAAAACAAGTATAAGAGTAATAACTAATTCACCTGCCCAAAGTTTCATTTTTCATTATTTTACATTTACTTTGAAAATTATCCGTTACACTGGTCATTTTATATAATATTAATTTTCTTTCGACTTGCACCTATTGCAATTATCTCGCATGCTGCACTGCTATTTATTCAATGGTCCCAGCAATCTGCTACGATTGGCTCTTCTTAGGTTGTGCTAATTTTTGATTTGCAATTGTTATTTTTATTCAAAGTCAATATCTTTGCGCATTCTTCTTTTGTGTAGATGTACATACAGCGGTATGCATGCATGTGTATACATATGTATCTATGTACACGGTAAAAAATTCAATTCATTTAGTACTTACATGTGAATGCATCTATTTAGTTCTGCATTTTATGCAAAAATCCAACTTTAATTTGACGCTGATAATCATCTTGCTACATTCAAGTTAGTAGATAGACTGCTTTGTTGATTATGTCTCAAACAAATGTTGCTTCAACTTTACAGTGCTAAGCACTATCCTCAGCGATAAACGCAAAAAGTATAAGCACTTATTTTAACGTATCTCTAGAAATTCGTTCGTTTATTACACAAAAAAACGTTTTTCTTTAAATTTATTCTGGTAGTATGTACATGCATACATAAACATTTCCTACTTGTATTTTAGTAAATCTGATTCAATGCGTTCCAGTTCTATGGAAATACGTTCAACTAATTCGCCATCCGCTGATTTTTCCGGTTCGTAGCGGAGCAAGTGTAAAGCTTCAGTTGCTACGGACTTGGCATGTGTTAATTGAGCCTGTATTATTAAAAAAAAAGACAATATTTGCTTGGTAGTTTTATTTGCGGCGTAACTCTCTTACCGCATATTGTTTTCTATCCAAATCGCCATCCGCAAATTGTAGTTCCATCAATTCCACAAGAGGCAAAAGATATTCAAACAATGAAATGGCATACAGCTTTGAGATTCCAGGTATAACAGCTTTTATCACTGGTAGCATCTCAGCACAGAGTTGCACAAGACGCTCTAATAAAGATTTGCAGGGACTTCGAAATGAGTTCATTAAAACAGTAGCTCGCAAAATGCTTGCAATGTTTTGCTTAACGTCTAGTAGCAAGAAGTGATTGGGATGTAACAGGCACTTGTACTGCATAAGCAAATCTTCATAGGCCGTGATTTCACCTCGCGCTTTAACTAAAGCACTTCCAACTTCAGCTAACAGTTGATGTACTGCATCTGCGGGTAAGCTAGCTCCACAGCTGTTACAACTCCAGTTTTCGGTTTGTTCAATGTTGCAAACAATGTAGCCTGCACTGCATTGCTTGCACTTAACGCTGCTTAAGTTTGTGCCCATTTCGGTAGGATCGGCGCAACGATAGCATTCACAATTAATACAACGACTGATGCGCAATTGATGTTGCCGTTGACTGGTGCCCATTAGAGGATTTGTGTATGAATTATAGATTATATCACCATTCTTCAGCGGCACCGCTGCATAAAGTTTCATATTAAACTGCTCATCCAAAGCGACTACCGTGTTGGGTACGCAGTGATGTGGCAAGCTAGCAACGCATAAAAACACTCCCTTAACAGTGTCTCCATCTCGCGCAACCACTTCGACAGCATGGGTGTCGATTTGTATGCAGTAGGCGTGTAGCAACTCCACAGTTAGCTCTTGTGTTGGCAGTGATTCCATCAAACCGCTAGCCAATAATGGCTGTATAACCAGTTCTTCGTGCTCTTGCCATAATCCTTCACAATCGCGATACTTCTCCAGCTTTAATGGCGTGTCTAACAGAAGTTTGCAATTGTTCCGTGTCAACGGATTCTCAAGCAATATAAGTAGTTTAAGCAAGGCGCATATGCCATAGTTCTTAACTAGCAAATCTTTACTTATACTGCTACCCGCGCCACTACTAAAGAACTGACATTCGTAGGCGTCATGCTCCTTGCAGTCAATGCACATAGGATATACTTGACATTTTCTGAAATAAGGCAACTTAGAAAAAGAAAAAAAAAAAAGAAATGGAACCATAATTTGGCATACTTGCACATAATATATGACTGTTGTAGACATTGAGCACACTTCATCTGTTCGCACTCCCAATGTGGTGCTACCAGCAGCGGCTTCTCTTCTATAAGTGTTTCACCGACATCTATGCCCATGTTTGCCACAAGATGTCTACAAAATGAAGTTACAGTTTAGCAAAACCAATAATTGTGCAATACATTCCTCTATTTCGAAGCTATGCAAACCTTCCAATATCCTCTTTGTACACATAGTGCAGCTTTTCACTTAAGTCTTGCATTGATTACGTCGCAATGCTTGTGAGATAACACATAAATTTAATATTTAATTGCCTTTTACTTTGCGGCAATACGGTTCGTTATACACACTTGGCACAACTGTCTATACGCAGCATTTAAAGTGCTATGTATTGTATATATAAATACCGATCTTTTTTTTTTTTGGTGTAAAAAAAAATTTCCCTAATGATGCTGTAGTGTTCGTTAGTTCATTAAATACCTCTGCTAATTACGTGCGCGATACTTGGACTCTCGCTACTTATTTTTAGTCACTTGTGCGTGCCGGAGGCTTTCATGCCGGGTACAACTACCTCTGGCTCTCTTCTTTTGGACTTGTATTTGCATTCGACATTAGTGTGCTAGACGAAATCGTGAAAAAGCGTTCTTTGAGCCGCAACGAGAGGAAAACCAGCACCCAAAATAATACTTCAATATATAATTTTAAATATTTATATTCCATCTAAATTATACCACGCATTTTTTTTTAGGCCAGCGCGCGCACGTGCATATTAAAAATCATCGTACAAATATGTTTGTTTTAAATTATTATTATTGCTGCCTTTGAAATTGCATTTGTGTTGCGTGCAATGTAAAAGGGAGCCGAATTAACTTGGAAATACAAACTGTATATCTTAATAATTACAATGCCTAATGCATATGTATATATAATTTGATTTGATAACTCTAAAATCTAACTCAATGCAGCAGACACACGCATGTGCTTGCATTTATGTAAATAAGTAGTAAAAATATGCAAAATGGTTTATGTATAATTTCTATTTACTGCGTTTGCCATGCGTGACACATCTGGTGGCTTTTTGTACTCTACGTGCTTTCTTTGTTTCCTCGTGTTCAAAATGTTGCGTACCAGTAGGATCTGCCTGTTCCCCCATAATAGGTATTAACACACTCGACCCCTCTGCAGCAGTGGCTGACTTCAAGGAAACAGGACTGACAATCACACCATCCCTCTGATGGTTGCCATAAAATAGTTTCGTAGAATAACCGTTGCTATTCGCTGTTGCCGCGGCAGCAGCCGCTTTTGAAGTGGATGGAACAACGTTAGACATCATTACATTTGAATTTTTAATAGTGCTTGTTGTATCTATTTGATGCTTTCGTTTAAGATTCTTTGTAGCGGTATTGACAGCCAACAGCTTGGCGGTTGTCGACTCGTCCGGAAACACGAACTCTGTTTCTATGGTTAATGGCAACTCCGAGATACTAACATCACTCTCAGCATCAGTATCATCGTTAATAATTATATGGTCTGGATCAACACCTTGATTAACAAGCGCCTGAAAATCCTCAGCGGGCAGCACAGGTGCCACTTTTTGATTACATGAGCTGCATACTGTTGGTGCGGCAGGACTCTTCGAGCGCCAAAACTGTAGTTCTGTTTTGCATTTATTAAGTTCCTGTAAAGTATCAAAACAGTAAGGTAAAACAACTTTTGTGTACACGTATATCATTTAAAACTTACCTGTAATAAAGTTGAAAATTTTCGAGCCATTTCCTCATTTTTTTTATCATTCTCATCCAAACGATTAGCATATTCAAGTGTCTGTTTTTGATGCTCGGCAAGTAAATTCTGTTGTTCGGTCAATTGCTTGCTTTGCTCAGCTGCCTTGCGTTTGCAAGTTCGTAGCTCAGTGCGCAATACAGACAACTGATTATTGTATATTTTCATTCCTTGCTTAATCTTACGTATGCCCTTTCGTAGAACCATATGATTCTGAGGTGGAGAATTGTTGCTGCTATCCGTAAGTTCCGAAGTAATGGCGAGCGTCGCTTTAAAACGAGAATTTTTCAAACAAAAACATGCGTAAAATGTTGAATTTTATGCTACTTACGTCGTTTTGCAGGTGAAGGTAATTGAAAAAAATCTTTATTGAAATACGCTAGTCCGGGTAGTGTTGGTTCTATGCGGTCTTTAAAATACTCCATTGCCATGGTTGAAAGATCAAAAAGCTCATCAGTTACCCTGTAGGGGCGTTGTAACCGTGGCGTTATGATTATATAGTTTAAAATGGAATTTACTTCATCTAAAATCTGTAATACAGTAGCACAGCATAAGTATTTTGAGAAAATTCAAATGCTAAGGGGTGCACTTACAGCGCCGGGAAAGAAACAGCAATGGCCTCTTTCGATATGTTTGCCCATTGACATCTGAAGCAGCGACAAGCGCATATAGCACGTTTCAATAATGTCGCATTTGCAAGCTAGTGGATGGTTGCGGCGTGCCGACTCTCGACGGGGCATATTAGCTTTAATAGAGTGGAAGCGATTGTAGGTAGTATTGATGAGCCGTGAAAACGCCGAGTTTAAAATGAGCATGCAAATATCATTTATGCGGCTGCAAACCTGGAATAAACCATAGAAAAATTAAGTCTGCGTCGCGAAATGTTTTTACACAATACTTACTAGTCTTATATTAGTGATTTTTTTATAATCCAAAAAAGACAATATTTTCATAATCAACTCCGGTGGCAAATCTAAGAAGTTTGAAACACCTGCAGTAACAGGATTAGGCTTGCTTATCATGCTTCCGCATGCTGGTTGCACTTGCATTGTATACGAATGATGGCGCGTTACGACGCTAGCGCTAAAAGCCAAGGTAGCTGGTGTGGATGTAACTAAAGGAAGCTGCGGCTGCGTGCAGTGCGTAGTTCGCCGTACGACGGATGCGCGTGTGGACGTCTCCTCTTCGGTCTGTACCGAATTTGGGTTACATGCGGCGCTACTTCCAGTTGGTACATTGGCATTAATTTCAGTCGAACCTGCATTTGCACTACCGCACATATGGCGCGTTGAAACCATGCTGTAGATTGTTGGCTTGCCAAACGCAAAAAATTCTGCTGCTTCAGTATGTCTTTGCCCAAATAATGAATTAGATAGTCAGGTGAACCTTTAACTGGAAATAAAATTCAAATTATGAATGAAATGATTTAAATCGTTAATTGAAAAATAAACTAAATCGGTTTGTTACGCCGAGCAGAGCCCTATACTATACTACACTATGCACTATATACCCCACACATACTATATGTACAAAAAAAAAAAAAAAATAACAATGTCTATACATACACACATGTATATGGATCGAACAACGCTCTTATATTTAATGCATTATTTCAATGCAATAAAGTCAAATAATGTAATACACATAATAAACCTATAACTGTGTAGCAATGATTGCTGAGGTAAGTGCTTTCTGCGTGCTTTAACCGCTTCGATTTTGGAAATTTAATTGTTTCACACTATAGTTGACAAATCATAGTAGGCTTCCATTCAATGGTCTCAAGTAGTACCATTGCTATACCGTACTATATCATAACAAATACACACTAATAAATGTATAAGTTTAATATCAATTAGTTTATTTAAGTACACAATTTGTAAATCTTACGGCTGCGTTATAGTAATTACATTTAAGGCAAATAGTACGTACGCAGCGAACAACAATTACAATACACAATCCATAAAATGAAATCGAGCTGGTTCACGGCGGTGTTAAAAAGTTATCGATATATTGTAAATATTGCTTGGAGCCAATAGAATCAAAACTGTTTATTATAGCTATTTTGTACAGAGCTCTGTATGCTATTTTAAATTTTATTTTAACTCATTTAATATACATATTTATATATGCAAACTAGTAAAATTTAAATAATATATTAATTGGTATTAAATTTAATTTTTGGTATTTTGGCCTTTTGATGACTATGGTCACACTGCTGTCAACATCAACATGCAAAGCCCTGTGAAAATTAGTGAATAAATTTAAATTAAACAATTCTTTTCGTGCCGCGTATGTGTTATAACTCAAAACTAAATTTAATGGTACATCACATGCACACACATTTATAAAATTAATTTAGCAAATGCATAAGCATTATATCAAGGCAACGAAAGCTTGCACAGAGAAAGCCAAGAACCAAACGTACCTACCAATACAATGACATCAAGCAGGAAGTTTGTGCAAGTGCGAGATCGCACAAATATTTAAATTAACTAATGTTTAATAGCATTACGCTATCATTCAGCATTTCTGGTCGATGCTTTTTTAAGATAAAAATTAAGGGGCGTTTCAAAGTTGAACTTGTGCTTTAAATCATTGCCTTTTATGTGTTGATTAAATATCACGTCATTTATGCAGTTGTTGTGTTTTATTGACGCGTACACAGCCACTTTTTGTTTGCTGTCGCATACTTGAAAAGCGTTTTTTATATATTTTTTTAAACAAAATTACAAGTTAAAAGCACAAGCAAAACAAATTAATATAAATAAAGAAACTGTTGTTCTTATTGTCGGCTAAGACATTTGCATACATTCCATTTGGCGTGTATGTACATGCATGTGTTTCGAACTCTTTATGTTTTTATTAATGTTGTATTTGTTTTTATCAAAAGTTTGACGCTATCAACGTTCGAGTGAGCTGCCGCTCCCACTTAACGTCATTGTTTTGCTTGCCACAGATTAACCACTAAACTGGACTACAAACATAAATTTTTTATGAT
This sequence comes from Chymomyza procnemis, assembly GCA_035046065.1. Taxonomy (NCBI): domain Eukaryota; kingdom Metazoa; phylum Arthropoda; class Insecta; order Diptera; family Drosophilidae; genus Chymomyza; species Chymomyza procnemis. The sequence continues at coordinate 31,313,893 of JAWNOJ010000023.1, forward strand.
TTAAAAAAAAAATATATATAACATTTTGAAAATAAGACTATAAACAATATCTAAAACTGGCACTTAAATTCGTTACCATACAATGACGGCTACTCACAATGATGAACACCAAAATGCACTTGTAAAACGCGCTGATGATGAACGAGAGGATATATTTAAGAAATATGAACTTGGCCTAGATCCCAGCAATGTAGTTGATTCATGGGAGAACCCTACATTTGAAATATACCACATTACAGACAAGTAAGTCAGCAGTATATCGAGACTATACAAGTCCAAATTGTAATTTGAATTGATTTAAGACCAACTAAGTATTGTTATCTGTGTCTTCTATACTTTGCCACAGATATGGCTTCATGCATGACTCCCGCCTACCATCCATACGCGACGCACAGGAAGTGCAACGCACCAAAATCGAGTTGGAGCGTGATAAAAAATGGATGAAAATGCTTGATCATTGGCCACCGCATCATGAGAAGTTGCATAAGCGCGTATACAAAGGCATACCAGATCGAATGCGTTGGCCCGCCTGGAAGCAATTGCTCAACGTACAAAAATCAATAGAGACAAACAGTGGCATTTACTTTCGCATGCTGCATTTGGCAAAAAAGTACTCGACAGAGACGCGGCAAATCGATGCAGATGTAAATCGACAGTTCCGCGACAACTTGGCCTATCGGGATCGCTATAGTGTGAAGCAATGCTCACTTTTTAATGTGCTCAATGCGTACAGCATTTACAACTCAGAATTGGGTTATTGCCAAGGAATGGCCTGTGTTGCAGGAGTATTACTGCTATATATGCAAGAAGAGGAGGCGTTTTGGGCACTTAATACTTTAGTCACCGACAAAAAATATGGAATGCATGGTCTTTTCATCGAGGGATTTCCAAAACTAACCCGCTTTATCGATCATCACGATCGCATTTTATCAAAGATAATGCGAAAGTTGCATAAACATTTTATGAAGCACAATGTAGATGCATTGCTGTACGCAATTAAATGGTTCTTTGTGGTCTTCGTGGAGCGGGTGCGTAGTTGCAAGTAACTGATTGTTTTCTTAATAAAGACTTCCTTTTTGTTTTTGTTTTTTTTTTCAATAGGTGCCCTTTAGCTTGAGCTTACGTGTGTGGGATATTTTTTTGTTAGATGGCGACCGCGTCATTGTGGCAATGGCTATAACTATTCTGTATTTACACAAAGATGAATTGCTACGATTAAAAGATATGGATGCTATAATTGAATATCTACAAGTTAAATTGCACAAAAACTTCGGCTACAACGATGATGATGCCATTCAAGCACTAGAACGCGTAATGAAAAAGTTAAAGGATTTGAAATTAGACGTGCCACCGCCAGCAAAAGTCAATGAATTTCCAACGCGTACCTTGGGTGAATTTGTTGAAGCTGATCTAGAAAAAAAGATTGGACGCAGGCGAAATGACTATACGGACACTGAAAAACAAGTTATAACAGATGTGATAACAAGGTGAGTTTAAAGATGGCGTGAATTTAAAAATGAGCCAATTAATGTATTAAATAATTCTCAGACAAGAACAAAATGCAATTGAAGTACAATCAACTGTGTCTTATGAGACATCGGAGTGTGCTACGGGTAAGTTTAAAATTCTCACGCCTAATCTACCCTCATATAGCGTAATTTCTTTCATTTAAAACACAATAAATACTAGCTGTGGCAACTTTCAAGCTAGCTACCAATGCCACAATAACACATCCTTTTTCTACTACTTCTTTCAACATTTCAAAAACAAGGCTTTTATTGTGTGGTGCAAGTTGCAATTAATATATATATTTTTTGTTTTTTATATATCAGTTTAAGTCACATGTGCATATAAATACCATGCTAATTAGTGTAAAAAAAAATTATTAATATATCGTATATGTAGCGCGCCCATTGATGTCATTTGTATATGTGACCAAGTATCATATTGTTACATAATGTGGCTTTGTCTCTCCATGTATATAAACATTTATAAATCTGGCAAGTGCATAATGGATATTGGTTTCAGTACACAACAAAAAAATAAAAAAAGAAAAACAAAATTTAATTTTAAAATGCAATTGCATTGCAATCTTATTGTTTGTAGGTGATGCATATTCAATGAAAACCTATCAGAGTATCACTAGCTTAGCTACTTCACCAGCCATTAGCAGCTATTCGCTCTATAGCAATGGTTTTGTTGTGACCAATTTTGATATTAATAATCAGTGCAGCCGCAGCCCGAGTGTACAAAATCTCCGCTATCAACAACAAGAACAACAACAGCAACATGAGCGTACATCAGATGATGAGGCTTTGCACCACAATGGCCTCGATATGGCGCTTGAGGCACTGCAAAGCCATAAACTTAAATTTCAATACAAAAGCAAAGATACTATGCAAAATTTGCAGCACAACTGCGGCTCCGATAATGAAGTCGACGATGATGTGCCGAGCGTGGAAAATACTCGGCTATAGTGTACAATATTTGTAGAATAGTGTAACTTTAAAGTAGAAAATTATTTTATTCTTATTTTGCAGCACCAATGCGTCGGTAGCGTATGTTAATTTATTTCTTAAAAATATGTTTTTGTAGACAAATCATTTTTTGTTCTCTGTAGTTTATTTTGCCTTTTTATACTTCTTGTATGATACATGCATTTTCTAACTAACTTATGATTGCCAAGCGAATGTTCCATATTTTAGAATATGCGAGTATATAAATAAAATTGATATCAATTTATTAGTCAATTTATCTATATGCTAATCTTATATTTCGTTAGTATAAGCTTTATTTTATCTATTGCATTTATAAGTTGCTTTTAAGTCAATTCCAGCCGAATGAATAATTTGTTCAAAGCCAAGTCGAATGAAAATCTGTTGTAATTGGTTTGAAATGATATATTGAAAGCAATGATAATGATTATATAAGTAGCTAACTCAAATAAATATTTTGTATGAACTAAAATTTGTTTCTTTGCTTAGTTTCATTTTTTTTTTTTTTTTTTTTTGTGCCAAATTTGGCACAATATTTGCACCGCACAAAAAACAAACGCTAAAACTGATATTTAAACAAATTTAGAAACAAACTAGAATTCTACAACCTTTCTAACATGCCATCAACTTAATAAATGTAAATTAAATTTTCTTCTGCAAATACAAATCAATAATGTGTTTTTGGGCTGCATGTCAAAATGACAACACATTGGATCGACGTTTTGCTCATTTGTCCATTGGCTCAACAAATTGATCTAAATTAAAATCTATATCACAAACATGAATATAATTAGTAACGCTTACTGTACCAGAGGACACGCATTCTATACGAAGTTCGATTGCAGGTACTTCAGTTGCCTCGCATGGTTCATCCGAGACATTATCGTTGGAGGACAATAAGTATGTAAATATTCGGAATTTTTAAAATCAATCAAACTAAATAATGTATATTCTTCTTTGTCAGCGTACATTTAAAAACAGCTAACGTGCTTCAAAGTACGCCACAGCGTGAATTGTTATTGGGCACCTGACGTCAACTTCCGCCGCCTTCGGTAACTGCGGCATCAACAACACTATTAGCAACACCACCACCAGTACCACCTCGCTCCCCCTTGGCGCTTGGATGATATAAATCCCCTACAATTATAGTTTCTATAAACATTGCGGACACTGGAAAGGCCTCACTATGAAGAGGTGTTTTAATTAGGCTTTTGCCGGTAGAATTGTACCAATAAAATATATCGATTCAAACTAAATTAAAACATTGAATAGGTTACCTTGTTTAAGTTTCATAAAAAAATATAGCTTCGATTTTTGATTCAGCTTAGGTAAAGACTGGGGGGGGGGGGGGGGTTATTTTTGGCGCAGGTGGTATTTCTGTCTTTTGTTTAAAATCTAATAAATTTGTGATTAGTAATTATTAATAATGTAAGTTATTAAAACAAACTTGCTTAAATTGATGTGTACTGTAAGCAATCAAAAATAATCAACAAAATCGCAAAAGCAAATATTTACTAGAATAATATAAACACAATATGTATTTAATACAGAGCATATATAAAAATGTATTTTAGGCAAACTTAATTCAAGTTTGAATATTTTCACTTGTATATATACATATATTTACTAAACTATACAATCGTGCATTGTTGATTATTGTGTCAAACCAATTAAAGAGCAAAATAATATTAAAAAGTTACGTCCATAAAGTAAAACCACAAAAATAAAAAAACTATGCTTAGAAATCGCATATTTTCATCTCAATTTCAGCGGAAATTAATTTGGTAAATATTGGTAATAATAACAAATATTTTATTACTAAAGTTCGTTCGTTAATTCTTCTTGTGCCCTGGTGTAATACACATGTTTTTCATGTATCATTAGCCTTGCTGCCCTTTTCAATAATTTTACCCAAGTCTTTCAGAGAAACGTCTGCTGTTCCTCGTTCCAATGGCTTTGGCTGACTAGGGCTGGGCTTCCAGCCAACAAAATAAATAATTTGAAATGTGGCGGGTATGCCTTTCTCATTCGGGTCAGCATATAACTCATTGTATATAGCACTAGCCGACAGTAAGGTTTCTCTACTAATATGTACAGGCCGATTAAGCGCAGCATTGTTTTCGGCCATGCCTTTTAGGTCCCACATAAGCTCAAACATAGTCGGGTATCGTATCACCAATTCATCTGTATCAATAGTAAGCATAGTAAAACCAGCGCGATTTAGCAGTGAACCAATGTCTTGAATTTGTGTGAAGGGCGATATATGCGGCGCAATTCCACCTTTGCGTTCCAACTCGGCCAATTGCAATGCCGATCGCAGCTCGTACAGTGTGTCCCCGCCAAATAAAGCAGCTATAAATACACCGTCCGGTTTTAAACATCGTTTAACCTGTGCAAAACAACCAGGTAAATCATTTATCCAGTGTAAGCTCAAACTGGAGATAACCAAATCCAAAGAATTTTCTTTAAACTGCAAATAAAAGAATATAAAAAATCTGTTTGTCCAATATTTAGCACGCTTACGTTCAACTTCTCTTCATCCAAGTTTATCTTAGACATTTGCAAGCCCGGCGTTCCTTGTGCCTGCTCTAACATAGTAGCACTCGTATCTGTCAGCGTTAAGTGCTCCACACATTCTGCCAAAATGTGTTTGGATATATACCCTCTATTACAACCTATGTCGGCGGCGGCTTTGAACTCTCGCTTTATGTCGAATATTCGATCAGCTAAACGAAATCCAACCTCCTCTTTAAGATAGTCGTACAAAGCTACATCTTCTCTATTGTTTTAAGAATAGAAATGATATGTAATAGTTTGTTATAATTCAAAGCTTTTCGGTACTTACCTGAGCGCTGCCCTTTCCTTTTGAAGACGCTTGGCGTTCCTATCAAATATTGTCATGTGTGTTGCTTGTGTCGCATGATTGCGGCTTATTATTACAATATTACCTATGTACCGGCCATATCTTCTAAGCATTTTTATTTTTCTACAACTGTTTCGTTGAAACAACTTATTTGTTTTGCATAAACCTTCGCGTATTTTCCAACACAGAAAAAATCAGCTGTGCGATTACCAAAATTTATCGCTTAGCATCGCCAACAAAAGTTTTTGGCGCGAATTGTCAGATATACTGCAGCTTGCGTGTGTTTGGCTGAAATTAAACAAAAAAAAAGAAAACAAGGATAAGTTTATGCCCAAAATGAGTTTCTTACGAAGCTCATTACGTTACGCACACACAAATGGCTACACAGGGCTACTTTATACTAAAGAAGGAGATCATATTATCACATGTGGCTCCGATGGGGATATTCGACGCTGGACATCTATTTCTGATGACGATCCTAATTCAACATGCGTAGGCGAGTTTGTTCTGTGCATGGCCAAAACGGGTTCTCGATTGCTAGCCTCCACAGATCGAAACACAGTGCAGGCGTACACTTTTCCAGATATGGACAACGATGGAATTTTAATGCGCTTTACTGCACCTGCCAATTGCTTGCGCGTTTGTGGTCCATATACCGCAGCGGGTAGCGAAGACAGTGTAATAAAGGTTCTTAACGACGATTGTGAAATCGTTCTAAAAGGACACACAGGACCCATACTTTCATTGGACATATTCCCCAAGCAACATCTGCTTGCATCTGTTGCTGGTGACGGACAACTTAAGGTGTGGAACCTTACGACAAAGAATGAGTTAAAAAATATTGGTGGTTTGCCACAGGTAAATTGCTTTGAAAATGCTCGTCTATTTGGCACGCCTAGCTTTGAGCCACAGCGCGGTGATCAACTGGCATATGCCCTTGAAAAGCAAATTGTGGTAATAAACTCAAGCAACTGGGAAATCGCATATAAACTGCAAGACGAACAAGTTACCAGCGCTTACACTTGCTGTCAGTTTTCGCCATGTGGCACCCGTCTAGCCGCCGGCACAACTACTGGAGAATTAAGCGTATTTGATGTTAAGTATTGTAAAGCCTTAAAAGTTGAGGCACCCAGTAGTGATTGCAATGCCATAACCAGTTTGATGTGGAATCCAGCTAAAGAGGGAGAATTGGCTTTCTGCGATGCCTCTGGCCAATTGGGTATTCTATATTTCGATGACGACGACACGACACCAGGCCATGCCCACAATGGACAGCTCGAAGATTATAAAGTAGATGAAATCGATGAAAATTCTCTAGATGGTGATACAGAAGATGTGAGCCTGGACCAGCTTAAGCAAAAGGTGATGAACACATACACTAATCGCGATGAAGCTATCACGTTTGGGCAGGAAGAAGACTCAAAACACTCGCTGGCTTCGAGTAATATGACTGCCCCCGAGCATATAAAAATGCATTTTAAAAAACAAAAAGCCTTTCAACCTGGTTCAACTCCTAACAATCTAGAGCATCATTATTTGTGTTGGAACGAAGTTGGCATAGTTACCTCGCACAGAGAACCCAACGGAGACAGTACAATCGATGTGGAGTTTCATGACGCCAGCGTGCATCATGCACTGCATATTAACAATTGTAATCAGCATAATTTGGCCAGTTTAAGTAGCAGCGCCCTTGCGTTGGCTAATACGGATAGCAGTCAATTGGTGGTGATTGCATTTGCTTCGACGGGTAACAAGGAATGGTCTGTGAATTTGCCAGATTGCGAATTTGTAGAATCGGTCACTGCTACCAGTGAAATAATTGTAGTTGCTACTAGCATGCAATTTCTACGCCTGTTCACTATTATGGGTACACAGCGCGAGGTACTAAGCATTCCTGGCCCAATCGTAGCACTAGCTGGTTACAGTCGTAGCATTTTAGCAATCTTTCATGCATGTGGACCCAGCCAATTGCAACAAAATTTAGCTGCTATGCTCATCAGAATCAGCGGTTGGAATGTTTGCGTAGAAAATATAACATTACCTCTTACGCCAGGCCGTTTACTGAACTGGATTGGATTCAGCGATGTGGGTTCACCAGCATTCGCAGATAATATGGGTTTAATACAATTATTCATACATCGCAGCAATGCTTGGATTCCAATTTGTGACACAATGAAGCAAAGCTCTAGCGTATCGCACAATTACTTTGTTATATCTATTTCGGAGCGCAGTCAAATTGTTGAGGCCGTTTTATGCCGTGGCACCTCGTATCCAATGACTAATCCACGTCCAACGCTACACGAGTTGCGCATGCAGTTGCCACTTTGTGAGATTGATTTGCAAAAATCGGAGCACGAGGATATTTTAATACGCGCTAACATAATGCGCATGCGTGACGCTGAGAAACAACAAAAGGAGGAATCCATTAAATTATTTGCTTTGGCGTGTCGTGACGAATGTGAAATGCGTGCTCAAGAACTCATTGAGACTATTGCCTGTCCCGAACTACTTAAATTGGCTATTAAATATGCGGATAAATTAGGCCGTATACATCTGTCTGGCTGTTTGAAAGAGCTAGTACCAAAAATAGAGGCTTTGCAGGCGGCAGATAAACAACAGCAGCAATTACCACCAAATAGCTGCGCTTTTGCTGGTGCTACTGGTGTTCCTGCTACTACGGCCAGCGAACAGCTTAGCACTATTAATAAACTGGCACCCAAGGCAATTGAGTTAAGCGCTTGTAAAAGAGCAACTTTAAAACGTTTCTCGAATCCGGGCAACATTTTGAAATCAGTGGTACGCCCGTCAACACCGGACGCTACACAATTGCATACACAAGAAAATATATTTGGAGAAACTGAGTCACAGCAAACTAGCGGGGATTATCGTTCACCACTCAACTCGGTGAATCCATTTTCAACAAAACGCAAGCTATCTGATACCGGTGTTATATTTAGTTCCGATAAACTTAAGCTGGTCAAAAAATAAATCTTACACATTCATATTAAATTTTGACATTAGCTTTTTATTATACGTCAAAACGAGTCTGGTATTTTAGTTGAAACATTATTTTTAATTTAACATTTACAATCATTGTGCGTTTGTAAATGTCACAAATGAATTTATGTAGGTCTATAGAAATATTCGGTATTTGCATTTGGATCGGAGCACCTTACATACGTACATATGTATATAACATAAAACACACTTTGAAATTTACCGTAATTCGACACGTATTCTATACAAAGGGGTAACATTCTATTAACAGCGCTGTTACTTTTCGATGTACACAGTGACCATAGCCATATCTAAGCGGCGGCAGAGTTGGGTTAACAGTGATTGCTCATAAAGTGTGCAGTATTGGTTGTCGTTGTCATCTTGGCGCATTCAGCTACGACGTTGTGTAGAAATGTAAGCGAACGCTTTTGTGTAATTAAATGCTAAACTGATATGCATGCATATGTATTTATGTGCATACATATGTGTTCTTTTAACTGTGTTTAGTGCACGTCAATCATTTGCATACATAAATATTTGTGGCCAAGTTGATCGCTGCATAATTTATAATTAAGCAAAATGAGAAAAAATAATACACAAAAATCGGACAACAAAAAAATGGCTCGACGAATGAACAATGAACCAACACAAGCGGCAATTGTAACCGCAAACGTAGAGGGTAATGCATTGTTTATTAATAATTTTTCAAATGGTAACTCGCGTCCGTGCATCAATGCGCCCATACCTTGGGGTAAGCTAAAACTAAATGGGATCTTTCTTTTGTTGTTGGTTGCTAATTGCCTTTTCAATTATAGAGCGCGAATTTATTGGTAATTTCCTAATGGAGATGTGCAAGAATCAAGTGATCAATGCACGCAACGATTGGTATGTGGAGAAATGCAAGCTGCGGCGGTTTTTTCTTAATTACCTGAACTTAATGCCGAACAGCACGGAGTTACGTTTGTTGCTGGCCGCCAATGGACCATTAAATGTGAGTCTACAACCTTAAAAACACCGCAAAATCTGGGCTTTCATGTGCAAACAAATAAATAATATATAGATGTATTTTCGTATGTATTTGTGCATACAGACTTTCCCATACCATAGACTCAACAACTGCAGTTGTCATTAAAGTTCTGTTTATCAGCATTTGTTTTGCGCAAAAAGCTTGTTCGCGCGATTTTGTACTTTTCGAAGTGCATTATTGTTGCCACATACATACATATATATATATACATAATATATATATGTATATTTTTGTGTATCGTATAATCTTTATACATACAGACATACATACAATGTTCCTTAATTTTTACTTATACATACATATGTATTTTTTTTTCACCTTTTTACAGATTGGGTCGCTCTTGGATCGAACAAATTTTCTTATGAACACACCTCGGGGAAACCCCAATTATCGTATAAAAAGTTTCGCATTGAAAGAATTTCGTAAAGAAAAGTTTAATGAAATCGATGAAAGGCGTAAGAATTGCGACATATCTACATGTAAAGATAGTGACACAGTCGCAAGGGAACCGGAGCGCTCTATAGTCGACGGTAAGCTATATGTTTATTTATATTAATTCCTAAGTATTAATGTACATAAATGAAATCCAAAAGAATATGAGCTGGATATGGATTCAATGTCGGTACAACTTAAGTATCAAAAAACACGAAGACTACATCAGTGTTCAGAGTTTGAGTTGAGCTCGCTTGGTTGCTACATTTGCCAAGTTAATTTTGATAGCATTGAAAAGTACGAGGAACATATTGAGTACCACGGCGATGAATCCGAATTCCAATCGTTGAATGATATGCAAAAATTGTCAGTATAACCACAAAACGTAAATGGAACATTTGTATTTTATCTTTTAATTTATTTTTTTTTTTTTAATTTCTAGTGTCACACCATTGTTTAAACTCTCCTATCGCCAATGTGTCAAAAGTCATTACTTTGGATTTACACTTGAGACACACGAGTCTGATATGGTAGTTGATAAGTTCATAATTGTACAATCGAGGCAATTTTATTACGTTAATAGCGCGCGTTTGCCCATGATGATGCCCGATAATGGTCGGTTAGTCTTTTTTGTAGATTCTCATGTTTTCACGCTGCTGCGTGAACAACCTATTGTTATTGGCTGCACTCGTACTATCGGAGATGAAACGCAGCATTATGTAGAGCAACACCATTTTATGGTAAGATATTGTGACGACATTTGTTATGCTGACAACTGCATTTTTATTGTATTATTATTAACTTAGCGTACGGAAGCTCTGCCAACACCACTTTTTGCCATAAATCCGTATCGGATGTCAAATGAAAAACGTTTCCAAACAAAATTTCGCCTAGATTTTGCAAAACCGCCGCCCGAGGTACTCAGGGCTCTCAAAGAGGAAGATGCACAACAAAGGCTGGCCAATTATGACAATCATTATAGAAAATATTGTGAAATTGGCAAATTGTCGCCAGATAATATGTACGGCACTTTCAAAACTTTACTGCAGGTCGAGGATATAGAACGACTGCAGCGCTATGTGGCGCTTAAACAGTCGAATATGGAGTTACATCAGTTCGGCAAAGAGTTATCAGTAAAGATCAGACCAAATGGGCGTAACATAAGCGCCGAAGATGTACTATCCCCATTCGATGATGTGTTGATTATCAACGAGCGGGTAACTGCTGACGTTGGTAAAGGAATTGGTGCTCCTAATATATACTCCGTTTTAAATAATAACAGTTTAATTCTCGAGATTGCACTGATGGATACTGAAAGTATGAGTAAATGGGCAAATTCGATGGACAACCGTTTTGGAATTTTGGACCGTGCCAAACGGGAGCCTCGTGTATATTTTGCTAGGGTTTTAAGTGTCTCCGCGACACGTGTAAATATAACGTGCGAACGGTTTCTCCCGGACAATACAAGTTATACATTGATTTTTCGACCACTGCGCTCAGTTATTCGATATCAATATAGAGCGTTAAAATTGCTCGCGTTGGCTAATCAAGAACAAGTACGACGATTTCTTTTTCCGGATGGCGACCATGCCTCTCAACTCTACAACTTTAAGAATGATTTAAAGCTCGCTAATAGCGGAATCGCTAGCAATCCTGAGCAGTTGCAGGCTGTGAAGCAAATAGTATTTTGTGAAAAATTATCCGCTCCTTACATAATTTTTGGTCCACCCGGTACGGGCAAGACTGCTACTATTTGTGAGGCTATTTACCAGTTGTTTGTGCGACGTCCAAAAACACGTATACTTGTGCTAGCCGGATCAAATACAGCCTGTGATGAGATTGCATTGCGTTTGCTTCGCTACATATCGAAAGTTCCAAATGTATTAAAATGGCCACTTACTCGAGTCTTTTCCGCAAGTTCCGACCGTCGTATTGATAACATCGATGAACTATTGCTGGAATACTCGAATATGTATGCTTTACATTTCTATCCACATATTGAGACTGTGCATCAGTATCGCATTGTTGTGTGTACCTTAAGTTTGGCTGGCAAATTGTCATTAGGTGGATTTGGACGTAACGACAATGGGTCTAGCGTCTTTACACACGTTTTTGTTGACGAGGCTGCCGCATCGACAGAAGCTGAAGTTTTAATGGGTATAACTTGCACAATTGCTGCTAATACAAATCTTGTGCTCTCTGGCGACCACAAACAGCTGGGGCCAGTTCTGCAATCGCAACGCGCTAATGAGTGGGGTCTATCGCTTACGCTATTTGAACGTCTGCTACAACGCGACTGTTATCAATTAGATAGTAACGGTGACTACAACCCAGCAATTCAGACGCGTCTTTTACTGAACTATCGTTCACATCCTCAGATTGTTAAGCTATATAACGATTTATATTACGACAGTCAGCTTAAAGCTGTAGCACCATTAGGTGAGATACTTAAGTTCAATTTTGCGATATGTTGATTGTATTTGTAATTTCAGAGAATGTATCGCTGGTGAAAAATTGGTTTTATACTTCTAACCCCGATTTTCCAATTCTTTTTCATTCGGTGTTTGGCACTTCGATGACGACAAGAAATTCGATGAGGTAAGTTTTGTTGTTAATATTTCCGTATATATATATATGATTCAATGATTTAAATCCGCAGTCTTTGCAACAATAAAGAGATAGATGCTGTCATGGATTATGTAAAGGATCTTATGTACTTTGGCATAAATGGGAATACTGTCACAGAGTCTGATATTGGCATTATTTCTCCTTATAAAACACAATATCAACGCATACAGGAACAGCTTAATATGCGAAATTGGCATAAAATAGACTGTGGTTCAGTAGAGTTATTTCAAGGCAAGGAGAAGCAAATTATAATCGTGTCGTTCGTGCGATCGTTTACATCCCAACTGGGATTTCTTGACAACCGGCGCGTAAGTAACACATTGGCACATTGTTATACCCTTTTTTAATTTTATATATTTTTATGCATGTGTTTTTTTTTTTGTAATATTGTAGCGGTTAAATGTATTACTTTCACGGCCCATGTCCTTATTAGTATTAATTGGAAATCCACGCACTTTAAGTCAAAATCACGATTTCCGTCACATCATCGAGAAGTGTCGCTCCAAAAAAACACTGGTAGGATCCCCATACACTGTTGAGTTCACCCAAATTGAAAGTAAGTTGAAAGAATGTACATGGCCACCATTGAAAACTATTGGTAAAATGATCGACAACGAAGCACGAGATCGTCATCCAGTTGCCTGGGGCAAACCAATAAAGCAAAGTTGTGATTTTCCAAAACAAAGCAACCATTTTGGAAACCGTTTTATGTGCGCAAGTATTTGGAAAAATATATAAACAGTGATTTAATTCAACACATTTCCCAGAAAGATCGTAATTATACCAGCATAGATCCAAAATGCTTTAAAGACTTCTTATAAAAATTTACAGTTTCATACGTGCTTCCAAAACAAGCCATATTGTTGTAATTTTTAAGCAAAAATAACATGTTTCAACAAAAAAATTTAAGTACTTTTTTTATGGTTAAGTTATTATTTTCCTTTCAGAAGTATTTTAAATGAGATGTGTTTAAAATTTGTAATAAATAAATGTATATATATTTTTTTTTAGAAACTACACTAAACAAAACATCCCAACAAAAGTCTGGAAGTCTATCAAAACTGGAGGTATCTACTAGCAACGATACAGTTCTTGAAATTGACCAATTGCTGGACCAACTTCCGGCAGTGCCACAGGAATTAATATATGAAGCGAGTAGAGATGCAAAAATGCACACCCAATTACAAAATGGTCATGTCAATGCTGCATGTGTTATGCAGAGACATAATCTCTCTCATAAGAATCCTGGCATGGGTAAAGTTGATGTCAAAAATGACTGCAACTCCAACAAAACGAAATCGGTTTCTTTGAAAGAATCCGATCAGCATAAGCATGTTAGTAAAAACAGATATAATACTGAAGTTATTAATACTACAGAAGGTGCAATAATCCGGAACGAGTCCAGAGTATCCCAAACGGCAACCCTACCAACGAAATCAACACAACCATCTGCCATTTCAGCTGCAGTTAATGCCAGTTATAATAGTAGTAACGTTTCGGGTTTAAATTCCCATCGAACATTAACACCGCCTTCGTTTGCAGCATCTGTTGCAACTTTTGCTGCTGCAGACACAAATAGTAGATTCGCCGAGTTAATAAACAGTAGTAATTCTTACAAAAGCAATTATCCAATAGTAGCAAAATCCGAAAAGACAAAAAAGTGCGTTATTTTATGATGGATTTATTCTGTAACGAAAGTTTTTATAGGTATTATTGCTAAGAACAAATAACTAAATTGATAAAATACTTTTATACATTTTTGTAATGAGACTCAAAATAATAATAACAATAAAATAACACATATTGTCTAAAAAAAAATATTAGAATTGGTTTTGTTTGCTTTGATGTAACAGTTTTTGAAACAAGTGTACAAAATTTTTAGCCACTGATTTTAATTAAATTGAGGGTGTCATCAAGATATCAGAAGAGCATATGTCGATTAACGTAGAGTAGCGTTTGTACGAAGTATCCTGCATTAACGAGACTCCAAAGTAATGAGTTCCATGCTTCAATTACCATGTAAAGTACTTGATAAAACATGCATTGATCCCAGACATGCCACTGAGATTACAGATTATCAGTACGAGAAAATCATGGAACATATATAACATATATATAAATTGGAACATATAAATTTTTTCATTTACTTTTACCAATAAACAATGCTCCACCACAATGTGCAGACGAGTTGGTGCTTGTTGTGAATGCGCTGTTATTGGCCGCAGCCGTATTGTGTTCATCGAAATGCAACTTTATAAGGAGCATCATGATCTTATGGTTCGATATAACAAGCCTCAACTTTTTGCCATCAATGCATTTCGGATGTCTAATGAAAAGCGCTTGCAAACTAAAATTCGCTTAGATTTTGAAAAATCGCCATTTGAGGTATTTTTGGGTCCAAAACAAATATTTTAGAAAATATTGTGAAAATGGGAAGCTGTGACAAGTAGAATATGTACATATGTCGGTGAGACTTTGCATTCTTGTGGACTTTGGACAGAGCTTGTGACGCTGGCAGCAATTTCAGTTCCAAATCAGCTGAGTTTTCTCCAGGACGTTCCGATCGTTGTATTGATAGCATCAATGAAGAATTGCTAAAGCGCTCAGTCGCATTGTTGATTGTACCTTAAGACGACGTACCGACAGTAGGTCTGACGTCTTTACGTCGCATCAGCATAAGCTAAAGTTTTCATTTTCATCGAAATTTATTTTCTTCTTAAGCAATTCGTTTAGCAGAACAAATACAATAAAGTTTTGTAGGAGAAGACTTGGAGAATACTACTACCGGCTGCTATATGTACAAAGTCAGCAAAGTCTTCCAACAAAGCTGAATTTCGAGGCATACAGGAACGAATGGCACGAAAAATTCGAATTGCTTATTTTAATATGTCTCAAAACTAATCGTTCCTACTAAACATAAATTTTTTTTTAAATCTAAACCAATCTACGTTAAATTCTGATTTAATTTGAAAGTTCGTTGCAAAATTTTAACCGGTGGTACAAGGAATACATTAATAAATCGGAAGCTGATGCTAACATTTTCAGCAATGCCTTCTTGAGATTTCGTTAACGTTTGTAGTATTAAAAACAGATCTATAAAACTTATATCGATTTATACACATGTACCTTTAGCGCAAGCAATTTGACTTTAAAACTTAGTTGGCTTATATAACTTTATATTTTGATACATTTACTTTACACAAAAGAGTAAAAATTTTGAATCGAATATCGTACACATCAAAAAATAAAATTATTGGTATTTTTGTTATCTTCCATTAGTGCCCCACTGAAAGGAATACGCATTCGTAGAGCGTTTAAAATTTTTTAAAAATTGTGCGCGTTAATATTAACATAAGAATTCACAAAATGACCACCGAGGGTAGAGATAAATTGGGTGGCGCCTCGCTTGCGTTCGCAGTTGAAGATAATTATTATGGGCCAAAAGCAAACCGACGTTACGCAAAGTTAGCGACGCCTCAATCATCACATAGCACTACAGCACGCCGCCGCTTTGGTGTGCAGGAAGGAGCAGGTGGCGATGGTGGCATCGTTGACTGGAAATCCACTCTCTACTTTGGTGGCAGTAGTCGCAAGCAAGTCAGTGGTGTTGGCCAGTCACTAGCTCGTATTCCACGCTTGGAGCAGGCAACTGTAGCATCATCAATGCGTGCAGCTAGCAATAGAATGACGAAGCAGCAGCGTGATAGAGTAGCTTCTACTGTGGCTTCTATTGCGACTAAGCCCAACATGAAGGCTAGCGATCGAAATACCAAGGCCATGAAAGTTAAAACTTCTTACGAACGTAAGCGACAACTTGCATCAGCCGAAGATACAAAAATTAAGCCCATGTCGGCGGCGGTAAAGCAAGAAACGCGTGCAAGATTGTGGGGTCTGCCACAACGCAAGATTGGTGAAACAAACCAAAAAACAGGACCAAGCTCAACAGAAAATGAATTGAAAGCGTTAGAAAAGGGCGAAGTCGAAATTAGTTGTGGAGAAGCAAAGCTAAATTCTATTAAAAACGTCATACCTGTTACGAAGTTATCCGAAATGGGTATACAAACTAACGAATCGGAAATTCTTGAGCACGATTTGCTTATTGACAATGTCAAGATTTTGTTACCGTCCCAACGTATAGTTGATCAAATTGAGAAAGCTCGCAAGGAATCGAAAATAAAACAAGACGAGCAGGCTAAGCGAAAATTTGCCTTCCATGAGCAGGCTGAGGAAACACATTTAAATGAGTTGAAAGAGTTTATGGAGCGGAACTGCGTAACAAAGCGTAGTGCTAATAAGCCAACCGAATCAATACTGCAATATGAGTCTAGGTAAATTATTTGATAATTTTTGAAAATCTGTTTAGCTTTAAATAAGCTTTTTTTTGTAGCGCAATTTTCAAGTCCATGGACGAGTTGTTTAAGTACGAAGTTCCAAAATCAGAATCGATTACCAATATAAAGAAGAGAATCAAGCGTAAGGAACAGGAGCTTATGAGTTTATTTGATAATGCTGATGTCCTTTAACATTTTGCACCACAAACTTATACAATAAAGTACAAAATTAGTTGTTAACAATAAACTTAAGCTATATAAGCTAAAGTTATAACATAAAAAAAACTAATATTCAAATTAGTAGTATTTTTAACTACTAAACCACACAATATTTCATTAAATACTGTCGTGCCTTCAATGTGTTACCATTTGCTCTATAGATTAAATGTAGATTAAAAGCGATTTCATGCTGTAGACCCAATACCGACTCATATTCCTTAAGCATCGGATGTTCCACGGAAAGTGCGCGTTCATAATAATCAACTGCCAAATGCAGAATATTCGCTTGATGGTAAATACGTCCAATATTGTATAACACTTCCTGCTGCGCACACGAACTTGAAAGTGTCTTGAATTTATTAAGCTTGTTAAATCCTAGACGTAGATCTGCATAGCGTTGGCCAAAAGCTACTGCCTGAGCCACAGCGGCCGACTTACGCAAGACTTTCTTCTGTAAAGCTAGCTGATTGAAAACAACCGCAATACAGAGTGCAATTAGCGGATGAGGCTGCTCTCGCAAAATGGGCACGTAGACATTTAGGGCATATTTAAAGGAGCTGCAATTAAGATGATAGTGACCCAACGTGACTCGCATCTGCTGAGTAAGTGATGCATGGCGCTGCACCAGACGTCCAATATATCGAAAATATCGTAGTTCATCTCCCCGCTGTACAAGCAAGGAAAGTAGATTCCATAGATTTACGTTTTCCGGATGCTTAGAAATAAGCTCTCGCAAATAAGAGAAGCATATAGTACAATCATGATTAAAGAAGCAGGCTAATATCATGATACGCTCAATCTCGTTGTGATAGCTGGTAAAGCGCTTTGTAGTAACCATTGCAAAACAAATGCGCTCAATCGCACTATATAACTGATGTGCAAAGGCAGTACGTATGAGCTCCAGAAAAAGATCAAATTCATTTTGGATGGTTAAGTCGGAGATTTCATTTGCAGTGCTTGCGCTCTTCGTAGTGTCCTAAAAACAAAAATATATAGTACTTTTTCATTTTTTGTTACATTTTTGCTTACCGCTTGATCTTTTTCATTAGCTCCACTTGGCGTTGCGCTTGCCGCTATGTTTCGCATAAGCATAATGGCTTTAAGACCTTCTGTATTATAGCCACTTCCACCTTTCGCAGCGGCTAGCATTTCTTCACGGTTTTTTAATTTGATTGAGTGACGTCCAAGCAAAACATATCCGACTTCCAAGAATTCCTCTATGCGACCAATTTGTTGTAACATTACGCAGCGTTCGTATAAAAGTCGCGCATGAAGCGGTTGACCTTCACATTCCCCTGACTGTTCTAGTGCTTTGATTGCCTCATCATGGCGGCCCTGTTGCTTTAGAAGCGCTGACAGTGTAAATTTGGCGTCATAGCAAAATGGAGCTAGTTGAACGACTCGCTCGTAGCATTGGATGGCTTCATTGGTGCGGTTAAGTTGCCGCAGACACTCAGCCTGCCGAAGCCAAACAAATGCTGGACAGTCAAAGGTGTCGCCATCTGTGATGGGCCGCATCAGTGCTATAGACTCGGCATATTTATGTTCTTGCATTAATGCTTCCGTTATGTCCATGTAGAGTTCAACACGGTCGGCTGTAACTGGTATATGTTCTTGGACGTTTTGAATAATGTATCCCAGAAGATGGTGTGCGTGAAGATGTATCAAACTGACACACAGCTTAGCGCGAAGATTGGGTTCGTAATCGTCCGGTATATCACAAAAATAGATGAGCTCCAAGTTCTCTTCGTGCTCGGTTTCTATTTCCAGCTCAGTACGCTCTCGTAAGCAGCGGAGGACCTTTATGTACTGCTTGTTTAGAATAAGTAGTTCCAAGTATATGTTTAGCTCCTCTAGAGTAAAGCGCGCACCGCAAACATTATACGCTCCATCCATTGCTTCTAATGCTATGACATATTTTTCCAGAACATGAAAGTAACGCGCAACTTTCTTGGCAGTCGCCAGGCACAAACTCCATTCGGAGGGAGGCATTAGTGGCAACATTTTCAGATATGTAAACATGGCGGCGTTTGTTTCGTTCATACGCTCCAGAAGCTGAGCCTTTCGCAGACGAAGAAGATAATCTTTGGAGAGAACCTTAATGGCTTTTGCATAACAGATGCGGGCGCGCGAAAAGTTTTCACGCTGCACTAGCATATCTGAAATGCGTATCCACATATCCCGGTCTTGTGGATTAAGATGAGCAGCTATAGTTGAGAACTGTAAGCACTTAACCTCATCGCGGTGCTCATATATTTCTGCGAGGGTGTAAAAGGGTTCACTAGCTAACGGGTTTTGTCGTATAATTTCCAAACATATTCGCTCGGCAGTTTCATACTTTCCGTAAGCGAACGAGAGGTTTGCCTCCCCCATCAAGCCCAAAAGAGCTGGACTAAGGGCACTACGACGTCCTAAATTTCCTCCACCACCTGATCCAACGCGACCGCTGCCTACATGCTTAGGCTGCGTTTTAGATACTGCAATATTTTGTTCAACTTTGTTTGCTTTCCTTGCAGCTGCCAAACTTGTTGAGGCTAAGGCTTGCTCTATATCACCGTCTATTTGCACAATATTTTTTTCTATTTTGGCCAAATCGTTGTCCACCTCTTCGTCTTCTTCTTCGCCCGGTTCTAGTTTTGTACAAAAATCTGGAAATTCGCCTTCACCCTGCACATACCGTCTAATTTGTGCTCCTTCATCAACTGGCGGTGCAACCGAAGCGTTGGCATCTTCATCATCGCCGTCAATAAAGCGAACCACTCTCAAAGGTTCAGTTTCTTGAAATTGCGCAAGCTCATTCTCTGGAACCTCGTTACTGTCGATTTCTTCTATAACGACCTCCTCATTTGAGTTCAAGTTTTCATCCATGGTTGGCCAAAATGATAATAATAGTCAAAATCAAAATACACTGCGTAACATAATACTCGTTGAGCACGTACAACCACCTGGGACTCGATACTTATCGAGCGAGTACGTAAGGCAGTGCATTTGTACTCGATAAAAATGAGTAAATCACAAGCATTTTTGTACTAACGCCAATTTTATTTAAATGTAAAAAAAAAAACATAATATGTTATCCGTGTTGGTAGACGAATTGACATTGTTAAACAATAACATACTAACTAGAAATTGATTATATATTATTTGTGTTAACAATAGTTCCATGATTATACAAGTGTAAATTGTAAACATAGCTTTCATTGTGCATTATTTTTTGAATGCTAAAAGCCAATGGTTCGAATGGATGAAAAATGAATGTACATAGCTCGTTGGGTTCCAACAAGTTGCTTGGTATGCGAGAGTTGGGTATTAGGCGGAATTTTATTACTTTGCTCTTAAGATCGCGAAAAACAATTGGCTCATTGACGCAATGATTTGGTCGTTCTAGAGGAGATATGTACCTATATTCATAGAGAAACTTATTATAGTTTAAGTATGGAGTCACGGTAAAACTTTGTGTGCTTATTGGAATTGTTGAGTTAAACCGCAAAGCAGACTGGCGAAGAATATGAGGCGATTCAGACGGCTTGCTTAAAATTTGTCTTCTAACGTTGTGTGATGGCCAGGATGGAACATCTCCAAACTGAAGTGAACGTACATTGCACAGACTGTCTTTAAACAGTAAAATGAGTTTAAGCAGATCTAAGGAATCATCCT
This sequence comes from Chymomyza procnemis, assembly GCA_035046065.1. Lineage (NCBI taxonomy): Eukaryota > Metazoa > Arthropoda > Insecta > Diptera > Drosophilidae > Chymomyza > Chymomyza procnemis. The sequence continues at coordinate 31,334,542 of JAWNOJ010000023.1, forward strand.
GATATACGGCTACTACTTCCTCTCTGGCTATCGTGTAGAAAACGTATAAGCGGCACATAGGTTGAAGTTCACCTCTTGGAGAAGTAGCCATATTATCACATAATTTGGTACGCTCCTCATAACGGAGAAGCAGAAGATCGTTGTTTACTAGCTGCATTTTTTCAATTATCATAAACTCCATCTAATAAATGTGTTCAATTATTTAAAAAGAAATATTTAACAATCTGTTCAAATTTTTACTTACAAAAGCGAATTTCTTATAGAACGCCTGATAAGCCACACACTTTTCTTTTCGATTTGACAAGTTATTTTGTTCAATTTGCCGGTACAAAAATGAAAGCACGCGTTGTTTAATGTGAGTTATTGGCACTTTGGTGTTTAAGTTGAAATTTTCAAGATCTTGATTCACAAATGAGCAACCACGCGGTCGAGGCCCAATAGTTTCATGTTTTACTAGTTGACCATTAACGAGTTCATATAAGTAAATACATTGTTTTAGCTTGGAAAGAATAACTATAGTATGGCCATAAACTGATACTCCCTGGTTGTGTGGTATACAAATTGCATCGTAGGTAAAATAAATCCTATCACTAACACAGCCTTGTTTTAGGTCTACAACGTAGAAAATATACGAGTATACGTCTAATTTGTCAAATAGATCTGGATAGCAAATATAATCCGAGGGTGCCATGGCACCGTTGTAATGCGATAATGCCACAAGTAATACATAACGTCCGTCTTCAAGAAAAATACTAAATTCACGATGCAAGTGATAAGATCCAATGTCCCCCTGACACAATCGTAATATGTATTGTAGCTCAAATAGTTGGCCGAAGAGATGTTTATGTGGAAAGATATTCCTAAGAAGCTCGCTATTGCCTACGCCAGCCTCGTTCAGCCACGAGTAAGCTCCTGCAGTAACACCCTTGTATTTGTAAACTTGCAAGGAACGATGTAACTGGTCAAAAGCTAATAGTTGGCTGCCATCTGGTGTAAATTTTCTCAAGTATCCCGGTGGTTTACCTAAATTTTGAACGGTCAGATTTGGTGTGATGCTTTTATAAAATTCACGTTCATATAACAACGGTGGGGCCTCGCTTGCTCTACGATTGCAATGGCCAATATTCCGTGAAAGTCCCGATTCGCGTCTTTGCAAAAGATGGACTATATTTTGAGAGTAAGTTCGTCGATCGTACCACATGATTAGCTGTAGGACGAATGTAATGCTAAACACCAAAAAAAAATATATATCACATGACTGCAAATGAACACGCAAGATTTTTTTTTATAAA